>CM050165.1:105281322-106633822 GCA_027410445.1 Discoglossus pictus | reverse complement strand
AAAGCCTTAACTGTGGCGTTTAATTATAGTTATATATATATTTATGTGATCATGCAATGTCATTTGTTTTAGAATAATAAAATAAAACTAAACATAAAAAAGAACCAGTAGATTATATTCAACTACATATAACTTTACAAGTATTCTGAGTATTTTATGTACTAATATCATTGACATTTTTGTTTGTTACATGAAGCATAAATAAGTAAAAATAATTTTCTGTGTATTGATTGCTTTCTTTATGTTCCATTGGCATCTTTTTACATGTATTATGCCTGTAGTACTCTCTCCAACTGAAGGTGTAAGTACAAAGAAGGTGTAATCCCATTGGGATTAATAACCTAAACTATACATATAATGTGTAATATTAAAATTGTAAAACTAAAGGTCATTCATTGGCATTTTAAAAATAGGTATATTGCAGTAATAAACAGTGTGACTCAATGTGGAAGTGGAAAGATTTTCTCAACAGAGGCCTTATGACCGTGGGGAGCTGATATTTGCAGTCATGAACTGCTTACACTTGTCCTGCACTTCGGTAGGAGATGGGAAATAGCGTGTGTGCTCGGGATGTTTGGTAATAGGGTAATGAGTCTTACATAGGGCCTCACCCTATTCAAAGGAAAAATAGGATATCACCTGTGACCAATGCTTATCTTTATCCCTAGTTATAAAATATTAATGTAGATACAATATTGGCAATAGACAATAATTGTTAACTATTAAAACCAAAAAAGTGTTACTATTTTATTTTGCTTAACACTTGTACTTGATTCTGTAATTTAATCTAAAAACGCATCTCTTTAAAGAAGCGTATCAGCTTCCACCCTAACACACTCATCAGCTCTCTCTCCCTCCTTTACCACACACAATACCTTAAGGGTGTAAGTCTACGAGTTTGTATCCGACAAGGTGCTTTGGGGAAAGCACTATGGACACTGGATTCAAGGCTCAAAGACAGGGCCCGCCTTGCTTTACTATGTTTAATTTGTTTTTATCTTTGTCTTGAACTTATCTCAGGTACAGCGCTACGGAATATCTTGGCGCGTTATAAATAAACGATAATAATAATCTGTAGATCAAAAAAAGGATATTTTTTTATATTTTGTGTGTGTTTAATTCCTGACACCTGGAAAAGTACTTGTATAAATATATATTCAGGCACAGGTGGATTTTAAATTCCAGATGTCAAATTAGGTTTCACTGTGTTTTACAGATAATAGTTTTTTTAAGAATAAAAATAATTGAGTCTACCAAATGTGCCAAGAAAGCTTTTGCAAATCTTTAACAAACATTCTCAAGATGTGAGTCAGGAACAGCCAATTACAGGGTATTTCTCCAAGAGCCCAAAACACTGGTTGGCAATTAATGTATACGGTCAAATGATTGAGACCTTCGCCGGACAACTTTGGAGAGGAGACAAGCTGTCTGAGTATTACCAACAGCTACCAACTTGTTAAATTACTTTGGCCCTCATTCAATTGCAATTTGGCCAATTGAATAGGGGTCTAAATAAGCACATACCATATTTTTTTATAGAAGTTTTTAGTTAGTAAACATCTATCCAAAAGCAAGGTTTTCACTAACTAAAAACTTATTTAAAAAAAATATGTTATGTGCTTATTTAGAGCACTATTGAATTGGCCAAATCGCAATTGAATGAGGGCCTTTGTATATAAGTTGCGAATAAAAATGTACATTTTATGTTCCGTTTTGCTTAATAAAATAATAATAATAATAACAAGGAAGTGAAAGATATGGAAATTAAGATTATATAAGGAATGTATAATGTAGATTTTTTTTTCTAAAATTTTTTTAGATATTTTTATATGAGCTATTTGTATAATTTTTATGTTGATCCTGTAAAATATATTTAAAGAAAATGTAAAAAAAGTGATTTTGCCGTTTCTGGCCTTTTTTGGCTATGTTCATCTTCCTATATTCATGTTCTATACAAATCATGTTATATCTTCTAATTTTGTAAAAGTACGTTTTATTAGAGAGCCAATCAACATAAAAACCTTACAGCAAGGGAGTGTACAAGACAAATTAAATCAGGGTCAAAAGGCAAACATATGTGCGAATCAGGACCTCCAGCCCATATCTTCCAGACCTCCATATCAATATTAAATCTCCTATATATTGCTAGTAGAAATATATATGCTTAAGTAAGCTGTTCCTTAAGTAATCTCCCTTCCTGTGCCATTTTTAGTGCCATTATATATAAATTCAGACATAGGTGGATTTTGAATTCCAGATGACAAATTAGGTTTGACTGAATACCCACAAGCTGATCTGTATGGAGATACATTTGTCTCTACAGCAGGGGTCATGCCTGTCATAGGCCTTTTCTAGCTAATCTGCAATAATACAAATGTATGAGAAGTGTTAGACAGTGAGCATAAGTACAATTAAGTAAGTATTTTGTCAGCGAGTAGTAATAAGAGACATTTCTTGCAAGAGTCAGCACATTTCAAACAATGTTTATCTATTGCTTCTTGGAAAAAAAACATACAAAACAAAAACATGAGCAAAGAATCGATTCCTCAAGACGTCAGAAACAAACAAAAAAAAGGTTCTTGCCTTTAGAAAATACTGTAAAGCCTCTTGTATTGTTGAAGTTGGAGGGTTCCCAAAAAGAGTAGCAGCAACTTTTCTCTCAATCCAAGAGAGCTGGGAAACCTGTAATAAAAATTATAATAATAATTAATTTTCAACCAGATATTTCTCTAATCAACACATATAAATATTTTAAACAATGCATTTTTTTCTGGAATTTTTTTTATCTTTAATCCATTAGCAATGGTGAATTTAGAAAATGCCAACACATTAATTTTTTTTTTACAATAGTGTATCAGTCACAGCTAATTACTTGATGTACTGTCAGCATTCAAAAGAAACTATGCCCTCCAGCGTATCCATAGAGGGTGAGTAAAGAATATCTGCATATAACTCAATAACTCAGCTGATGCACCCTGCAGTTGGCTCACAGACTTATTTATGTCTATGGCAACAGCTATAGAGGAGTGGCAAATTCTAAGCAGAACATGGCAACACTTTTTACTCAACGTGGTTAGTTTAATCAATATTTAATTTTAATTAGTTTGTCCCACACATTCACATACATTTATTATCATCTGATGCCAGGATTAAATGTAATTTTCGGTGCAGTTCCTTGTTAATGCTATAATTTACTAAGAGCCCCAACCACTACCCCATATTACGACTATACACACTTACTGCCATTTGAATGCTAATAAACAATGCACATGAACCTAAAATGTGATCAAAGAGGGTAAGAGATGATCAAGTTAAAACCGACTGAGGGTATAGTTACCCGAAGCTGGAAAAGCAAACATGACACATATATTTGGGCATCATGGGACTCATGCAGGTGGATCTGATCTTTCTAGGTACAAAGGGCAAGTGGTCAACATCTGCCCTATAGCCATTAGAGATCCAAATCCAAAGGATTTGCTGTACCTCTTATGTAGAGAGGGTTTGCTGGTCTATTTTGCTGAATTTGTTTGTACTATCAATCTGGATGGGGGATTAGGCGAGTACTGGAAATATCTAATTTGCGTATGACAGAAGTGTGGATTCATCATATCATGACAAATATACTACTAATACAAGATCAGCTACTGAAGATGAAAGGGCAAGAGAATAGAACATAAAATGGTGCTCAAAATTTAGTTTACTCATTAGTTGCATAGTTAATTGCACATAAATTATCTCCATTAAAAGCTTATTTGCTGCGGTTTTCCATGTTTTTAATTACTCAAAAATATAATTTTTTCCTTTTTTATTCTGATGCTTATTTTATATAAGTATTTCTTACATTTGCTCTCCATGTGGTGGATATGAACATCTGAAATCTTAAAGGTTTAAATGGTTAAACATTGCTATATTTTCAGAACACAGTAAAGCTTGTGGTTAATGTGGTAAAATCAGATGATCCAAATTAAGAAACAATTACTTAGATTGCATGACAAACTCATAGGGCAGGACACCGGGGAGAGCACATTTCTTTAGAACAAAAAATCCCAGCTATTTTTACACTTTCATACAACTTTGTAAAGGGGATCTGACACAAACATTTGAATGTCATGCATATTTGGATACAAACACCTCCTTTTCCTAGTTAATCCACATGCGATTACAATCAAATCATTAAACAGCATCAATAAGCTGCATAAATGAATACTACCGGTGCCTACGTACAATATTTTATGGTTTACAAATGCATAAATGAACTACCCTACATAGTACAGTGCATTATAGTTATTAAACAAAAAGTGGGAAAAATAATGAAGTAGACTGTGACGACCCTTAGCAATATGCAGGACGTCCGCTAAAAACCCTCAGCAGTTTGAGTGGTTCTTCAAAAAATTGAGAATAACTGTTTCTGGCAATTAACTACAGAAATGCAGTCACTATTACAAGTTTCTAGGCAAAATAGCTTTTATTGAATATGTCCACATCTACCAGTAAATAAACCACTCATTTTAAAGAGGAGGGCAAGATTGGGGTTTGATAAAGTCTCATTGCCACGCATCAATCATAAAATGTATATGGTGCTACTCTGGCTACAAATCCATTGAACGTGTGAAATTGATTGTGATGCAAGGTGCACCTTGTCTTAATACCCTTAACCTGCTAGCTTGTAAGCTCATATCACAGCATCAACTATTCACTGTATCCCCTGTACTTTGCCAACAAATTCAATAGCTCTATCTATAAAGGAGGAGAGAATAATACAGCTTTAAAAAGGTAAATACACAGTGACGAAAGCACAGTATACTGCTGCAATGGAGATGGGGAAGGGGTTGGGAGATTAAGACGGACTTGGTTCCAGATCATGCATTTCTTCATGTAAAACAGATAAACAAGGCCCAGGAAATCAGTGGTCACTATGCACACAGCAGACAGAGGACAAGATGGAGGGGCCGACAGGATGGTCAGGAATAATATTGAGGGTCAAGTTCAGGATGTTAATCAGGAATGCACACGTAAGCATTCATATACTGCATCGGCAGTTTCAGACCAGACTAGGCCTACATTTAAAGGGACACGGAGAGCAATTTCTTCTTTGTTGCATCTGAAGGAGGGTTTTGATGATGTGCCATTGTATACTTTTTCAAATTCTCTCAAAAATCAGAAGACTGATTCAAATGTTTTACTAACAATGAGAAGTAATATAGATTTAAGCATTTAGATGAACATGTTTTATTATAATTTTTTATGCAAAACACAGTTTTGGTAATGTTTAAAGCATGAACTTTTAAAAATGCCTGAAAAAAAGAATTGTGTATGAAATGATCATTTAAGGTGAATTCTAGGAAGATGCGAAGTTGATCTTCCTTAAGACGGAGAAGACACCTTGTAATCTGTAGCTACCATTGCAGACTACAGTCACACATCACCCAAAGGGTCCGATTGTTCTAGAGAGACGAAAGAATCCATAATAGGTAAATTTCAGTAGTTTTGTTGCAATAAAAGAAAAATCTTTCTCCAAGACACAGAAAATGACAGGTCTAATTTTGCATTTCTCCCAAATCAAACCCTCAAGCTTTTTATTTAAGCAAATGCAGAAAAATGGCATAAAAAAGTCCCTACATTACTTGAGTGCATCCATAATGTATCAACAAATCCTGACATACATAAGAGGTATTCCGTTAAATGCAGGATATCCAAAAACTTAGCTTTTTTGGAGAATCATTCAACAAGGATTATTACAAGCAATTCCTTCAGTTGTTCCAAATCAGAATAATCATGTACAGTAAACACATCTTACTTGAAACTTAACAGATGGCTCTGGCAATTTCCTGATTAACCCCCATATAACAAAATTCAAAAGGTGTCACTATTTAAGAAAACATAGGAAAGTACTTTGTAAGCTCAATATGTAGTAGGAAATATTTCCTAGTGATTATAACACAATGGATATTTTACTATTTTCAGGAAGGAACTAGTCTTAAGGTAATTTTGTCTGGTGTCTCAAGACTACTACAGTGGTCATATTTTTAAAATTTATTTTAAAGAATTACACTTGAATATAGGCAACATGTTTTATAACATTAAAAAACGCCAAAAAAGACATGGTAAACAAAACTATTATTCTAATGCAACAAAACTAATGTTGGAATAAAACTACTAATCTATATGAATATGGTAATTCAGAAACTCATGGATTGAACAAAAATATATTTGTCTATTTTTTTTTTTCCAACTTTATTTTCAAATTTTCATAAGATTACAAAATTATAGACAAAATCCAAACATCAAAACAACAGACAATCAAACAGACAAAAACAAAACAAAAAAAACCCACAAAAGTGAAACCACAACACAACTTGGTTAGTTCAAGTTAAGTCATATGAAATAAAAATTTTCATAATATCAAAAAATCATAATATTCAATTCTCTTCCCTTTCCTTTTTCTCCCTTATGAATATGATAGTGAATGAGTAAAGGGTGGTGGTGGTGGTGTGGGTGTGGGTGTGTGTGTGTGTGGGGGGGGGGGGGGGGGGGTGTATTGGGTGCAGGAGCAAGAGGTTTAAGAATTTGGGGGATTCTTTGCTTCTTTCTTTCTTTTCTTCATTCATCTATATTTTTGTCATTTTTGGACCAACTCAATATTACAAATTTATCTGAAAGTGGACATTTCCTTCTTCTATGTGGAAGGTTTTATTTTTAAATGTACACATTTTAAAAATACACACTGTTTGGAAGGTTTCTGTTAACGACTTGACTTTTATTGGTCTGATGATTCATGAAGGAGGAAATACATCAAGTCCAAGTACTCTATGTGTGAGTCAAGTGAAATGAAGGTGTCAGGGTGTGATACAGGCTGATCTTGTTCCTCTTGATATTAAATACAGGCATCTGGTTTTAGTACCTTTCAATAACACTGCTGGAATATACATAACACCAGTGGGAAATAGTTAGTCAAAGGGAAATCATGTCTATGTCTATCATAGTTGGATAACTGTTTCCTACAACCTACAGAATTAATAAATGTTCCTAACTTCAAAATATAATTCAAATAAAATGCATTCTAAAGAAAAATTGTGATATATATAAAAATACTCTGCTTAGTGCATTGCAGTGCCTTGCAAAAGTATTCACCCCTTGACTTTTTACCTATTTTTTTTACATTACAGCCTTAAGTACAATGTTTTGTTAATCTGAATTTTATGTGATGGATCAGAACACAGTAGTCTAAGTTGGTGAAGTGAAATGAGCAATATATATACATAAAACTATTTTTTTGGAATAGAAAACAGAAAATTGGCACGTGTGTATGTATTCACCCCCTTTGTTATGAAGCCCATAAAAAGCTCTGGTGCAACCAATTGCCTTCAGAAGTCACATAATTAGTGAAATGATGTCCACCTGTGTGCAACCTAAGTGTCACATGATCTGTCATTACATATACACACCTTTTATGAAAGGCCCCAGAGGCTGCAACACCTAAGCAAGAGGCACCACTAACCAGACACTGCCATGAAGACCAAGGAACTCTCCAAACAAGTAAGGGACAATGTTGTTGAGAAGTACATGTCAGGGTTAGGTTATAAAAAAAAAATATCCAAATCTTTGATGATCCCCAGGAGCACCATCAAATCTATCATAACCAAAGGGAAAGAACATGGCACAACAGCAAACCTGCCAAGAGACGGCCGCCCACCAAAACTCACAGACCGGGCAAGGAGGGCATTAATCAGAGAGGCAGAACCGAGACCGAAGGTAACCCTGGAGGAGCTGCAGAGTTCCCCAGCAGAGACTGGAGGTTCTGTACATAAGCAGTACGCTCCATAGAGTTGGGCTTTATGGCAGAGTGGCCAGAAGAAAGCTATTACTTTCAGCAACAACAAAAAATGGCACGTTTCTCGTTTGCAAAAAGGCACGTGGGAGACTCCAAAATGTATGGAGAAAGGTGCTCTGGTCCGATGAGACTAAAATTTAACTTTTCGGCCATCAAAGAAAACGCTATGTCTGGCGCAAACCCAACACATTAAATCACCCAAAAAACACCATCCCCACAGTGAAACATGGTGGTGGCAGCATCATGATGTGGGGATGTTTTTCAGCAGCCAAGACTGGGAAACTGGTCAGGGTTGAGGGAAAGATGAATGTGTTAAATACAGGGATATTTTTGCACAAAACCTGTACCACTCGTGCGTGATTTGAGGCTAGGATGGAGGTTCACCTTCCAGCAGGAAAATGACCCTAAACACACTGCTAAAGCAACACTTGAGTGGTTTAAGGGGAAACATGTAAATGTGTTGGAATGGCCTAGTCACAGCCCAGGCCTCAATCCAATAGAAAATCTGTGGTCAGACTGAAAGATTGATGTTCACAAGCACAAATCATCCAACTTGAAGGAGCTGGAGCAGTTTTGCAAGGAGGAATGGGCAAAAATTCCAGTGGTAAGATGTGGCAAGCTCATAGAGACTTATCCAAAGCGACTTGGAGCTGTGATTGCGGCAAAAGGTGGCTCTACAAAGTATTGACTTTAGGGGGGTGAATACTTATGCACATTGACTTTTTCTGTTATTTTGTCCTATTTGTTGTTTGCTTCACAATAAAAAAAAAACATCTTCAAAGTTGTGGGCATGTTCTGTAAATTAATTGATGCCTATCCTCAAACAATCCATGTTAATTCCAGGTTGTGAGGCAACAAAACAAGAAAAATGCCAAGAGGGTGAATACTTTTGCAAGGCACTGTACATGTGAAACAAGGCTAAAACTTGTGTCCTGCTTAGAATTCTGAGAAATACAGTTATTACACTGCATTCTGGGAAGCTGATCAGGGACATGCAAATGCCTATATATATATATATATATATATATATATATATGACCTGAAGTTTAGAAAACATGTTAAGTTTCCATATTTTTGCAGCGGCATGCAGCTTGCTGTTCACACTTCTTCAGCTACAAACTAGGAGTACGCTTCAGAACGTGATACTAAGAGCACTATGCTGTGCTGTATTACGAACATCAGGATTACTGTCCTACACTGCCAATGACTTTCCAAATGCCCACTATTATTAAACATGCACTGACACTTGGAAAAAACATAACGTTTGTGAAATTATTATTATATACATATATTATATATACGGTGGAGGGCTTCTATCGCTCTTTTGCCCACCATATTATAAATGATTGTTGTGGTGAACTACCTACTCATAATTTCCACAACACAGGCTGAGATCCCGCTCCATGCTGATGATAGCCAGTAAGCTTGAAACAGCTGTACATGGATTGGATACTCAGCCTGTGTTTATTCCAACCTTGGCTTGCATTAAAGCTGTGTAATACAGCAAGCATAAGCTTAAAGGAAGCCATGTTTGTTGATGGCTACGGAATGAAGAGCGAGGCACTTGTGGGCATATTTGTGAGTCCCAGCTCAACTTCCCAGAATGCAGTGTAATAACTGTTTTTCTCGGAACTCTGAGCTGGAAGCAGGTTTTTTTAACTTGCTTAAGACATTCAACAGATGTACTTTTTATATACTATATATATATATATATATATATATATATATATATATATATATATATATAAAATAACATTACAGTATCAGCTGTATAATGCATGAAAACATTTTAAGAGGAAAAAGTGAATGCAAACTCCTACTCTAACCTGGGAAACAATTTGTGAACTACCTTCACACACAATAGAGAATAAAAATTGTTTTCAATAAAATACGTGAAAGGGTTTGAGAAACCCACAGAATAGTGCAGCTCAACCTTGGTCCAGGATTGCAGTGGGTTGCAGAGGGGGTCACACTGCCCTTCCGTTTTTGGAACAATGAGGGGAATGGAGATGGGTTTGCACACTTTGCCTTATTTTGGACAGACCTGTGATCCCTGCTTTTGTATTGGCCTAATACAGGGTTTGAGGAATAATGTTAGGTTATTTAGAGTAGCCTCTTCCACCTGTATACTTAGGGCACAGACATACAGCAATGTATTATGAAGGTAGATTTCTGTTACAGTTTCTTTTTTATTACACCTATATCTCCCTTCAAAATGCAAGTTTTTTTCTCTGCATAGTTTTCTTGCATACTTAACATTTTAATTTAGCAGACTCTGCATGCGTCATGGATGCTTCCATCTAGGATTGCTAGTTTGCTTGGGGGAGGTTTATCCTACTGTAGCTTGCTCCCCTCCTACCTATTCAATTATATTATCAAGTGGCTATTCATAGTTGCAGTTTTTCAACAGAAACAAATAGATCTATTATTTGCATTCAAGGCTCTTCTCATTCCTCCAAGTTATCTATTCCTTTTAGGAACAACCAAGTGTCTGTCAACATTAAAGCAAAACTAAACATTATCGTTAAAAGCAAAAAAGACTAATTATTTATTTTAAGTTTTCAAAAAATATTTTGGGCATTATCAAGTAAAAGTTCTTAATAGAAACATACTAAAATTATGATGCTTTGATCATAGAAGATAATGATTAAGCACAATTCATCTGCATGTATTTTAATGCCCCAAACATTTTTCCAAAATATATCAAATATTCTCCTAAATAGCAATTCCCAATAACAACTTCACCCAAAACATGCACAATGAGATGAGTGTATACTATACAGTATGCTCAGATATCATAGTGAAGGGAACACATTGCAAGGAAAAGGCAATGGCATAGTAAATTATTGTTCAGTCCTTTAGTTGTGTTCAACTCTGCATGACCATATGGATAATTACACCAGACACATCTGTTTGCCAAGAAAACAATATGGATAAGCACAACCCAAAACACAAAGATACTGGAGTGGGTTGCCAGTTCCTTATCCAGAGGTCAATGATTTGTCTGTTCTCTCTGCTATGACCTGCCCATTTGGGTAACTATCTGGTAAAGCTCACAGCTTCATTGAAGTACACAAGCCCCTTCATCACGACAAGCTAGTGAACCAGAATGGGATAGTAGTTAACACTGGCTATTAAAACCATTGGAAGGGTATTTTACATTATCCTCGGGTGCAGGTCACTGATAATTTTAGTCTTAGATTATTACAGGAAAACTCCAGTATCAGTGACACATAGAATATATACTTTTTGAAATGCTATCAATTACAGGCAGTGTCAACATCTTCCAGGACACTATTGCCAGAAGGGAAAAAAGAATAATCCAGGAAATTTGTCAAATGTTATGCAGTGGAAATGTTTGGACAAAATAATATGTATTTTATCCAATATTTGAAACCTTTTTTTCTACATATTTTGTATCACTTTAGCATGTCAGTGCTTCTTTACTTATGATAAATTTTAACTTTAAAAGTTAAACTCTAAGAAATAAAGTATAACGTGATTCAATATCGTTATTACAAGCAGTACAGTGGGCTGCAACTGCGGTACCTGTCGGATTAGGAGGGAGAGGAACTTAGATTAAAAAAAGTTAAATTTAAATTGCTTGCATTGAAAGTTTGCAGAAAGATCTGATAATATTGGTTAAAAAAAATAAAATAAATACAACCTTTATTACAAATTCTACACAATTATGCTGCAGTGGGGGCATGATTTTGCTTGTTTATAGACTTTCACCAAAAGGACGGAAATTTTGGTTATATTAAAAGCACTTTTAATACAATTAACGGAGCCTTTTTCTGTATCCAAGATCCTCTCCCTCTTGAGAATGCTTTGCTTGTTAATGCTATGGGTGTGAACACTACCAACTTTAATGCATTAAGGGGATAAGGAAATATATATTTTGTATCCTTGTTGCATTAGAAAGATTACATATTCAGAAGCTTCACTATTTATGAGGGCTTGCCTTCAGACAGCCAATGAGATCTACAGACTAAAGTATGCACTCTGCATTTCCAGTTTTAAATAGATTTTACTTTTTTTCATGCAAAAAAACAAATTTTTGTAAAAAGTGCTATTTAAAAACTTGAACAAACAGTTGTGTACCATGCCCCTTTAAAGGCTACATTAATTTTATTTTTATTTTCTAAAAAATGTTTTTTCCCATAAGTAAGTCTAGCTCTTTAATTAAACCACGGCGGTCATTTAACTTTGACTTGTGTTAAGTGGGCAGAATCACAATGAACTGTCATTTGTGAGCCAATAAGAACTGTCAAGAAAACATGTACCTTGTATTTAGTCAAAAGACAATTTCTTAATACTTCTCAAGGCCAAAAAAGCAGCAAATCAGATAAGACATTATTGCCATTAATATACTTTTTACACTTTTGAACAAAATATCAGCACATAGTGGATTCCAAGCAAACCATGGTTAAAAGTACAATTAAAAAAAGAGTTCCATGTATACATAAACTGCTTTTATATGGAAGATCACGTCTAAATGTGCCGTTTCACATACAAGAAATGTTATTATTTAGGTGGAACTTCCCCTTTTACTTTTTCCGAACTTTTCTCATACATCATCTGTGTCAAGGGTGGTCTTGGTGTTGAAGATTCTGTAGAGATAAAAGTTCTACCTCCACCAAATTTATATGTGAACATATCTTAGATGTTTTAATCAAAGTGTATAAACAGTATCTTCTGAAATGTTGGATATCCTGTTTGTCTGGTACTCCAATATAGTTTTCCTTTAATTTTTGCTCTTTATCACACTCTCCCACACAATACACTAATGCCAAAAAGTTAAACACTTACCACGTAGCACCATCTACCTAAAAGGTAATATTGAAGAGGGTCCCTTGGATCTAGTTCTATTGCTCTGTCTAAATGTTCCTGAAACAAGAAGAAATCAATGCAGCAATACAATACGTATGCAACACCCAATAAACAATATGTTCAATACTCTCACATAGACAATAGTTCTTTTGCCTTTTTACTACTTTTACATAAAGCAATGCTTGTTCTAGAAGAAAGGGAAATAAAATATACCCTTTATAAAATACATGGTTGCATAGATGACCACTTCTTAACAAAACAACGTCCCACCCAAAACACGTTAATTTTGTCTTAAGAGAATGAAAAACTGTTGATTCATTGTACTAGCAGTTTTTCTCTCTGCATTGTTTGTGCACCTCCTTTATGATAATGTGCTGCTCTTTACACAAATCAGAAGCTCAGATTGGTTGCTGAAGGTGGAGCAGCAGATCTAAATAAAAAATGCATGATAACATTAAGAAATATTGTTTTGCACCCAGAAACAAACAAGCAGAATGTAGTGTTAACTATCATAAACAAGGTTGAGCAACTGATGAATTATATAGATTATAAAATAATGGCATGTACAATATATAGCCTGCTTGTATTGCCGTTGAAGAATAACGTCAAAAACATGATTTTGGGGTGATGGAGTTCCTTTAAACGTAGGGGTCTTACCCGTCTTCAGTCATTAACACTGGATGATTTATTTATAGAATCCTTAGAGCACTATTTATTTAGGACTTTAAATTCCTCTAATTTTTTCTCTAATTTGCCAAAGCAGGTTAGTCCTTGGGGCTGGACCAAGGCCACGTGTTCAGGATATCTTAAGAATATTTTGATTTACTTACCTGTACATGCAGAGATATCCTGAACATGAGGCCTGGATCCAGGTCCGAAGGATAATGATGGCCAAATGTATTCTTATTACACCATAACAATGAAAAAGTAGTCTATTGTTAATAGTATGTATTTTAAGGCTTCAAGCACCATTAAAAAAAAAACACGATCTCCCAACTTGAACACAAGTCAATCAAATGGCAGACAAGAAACGGACACCTTTGCATAAGCACAGATATCCTGACCATGATATCATCCTTTTTGGAATACAGTTACAGGATTAGAAACATCACTTATTACAATAATCGGTTACCTAATCACACAAGATACAATATGGATCACAAACTGAATACTAATATTTTAACATGTTCTAGTCTAGGTCAGTAGCCAGCAACCTTTGGCACAAGATAATGTGGGTCAGTACAGATCAACATGTGGCTCTTCTGCTAAGCACATATTTATCAGCATGAATTAAAAGCATGGTGTTTTGTAATGTCAAATGAGGGAAAACATGCAAGATGTGCAGATGTGTCTTAAAAAGTGACTTTTTTTGGTTCTTGCTCTAAGGTTTTATATAGATTGGCCCATTGTGAAGAGGTTGCAGATCCTTCCTGTGGGTTTCATAATATGTGCAGGTTCCCTTTCTTTACATTATAAGAGATATATGAACAAAAAAGTAAAGAGCACTGAACTAAGGAATATAGCATACAGTTAGGAACACAACGCCCCCCACCAAAGTGGTGCAGAGATCTCTCTTCTATACAGGAAACATATTAGAACAGAATGGAATTACACTATACGTTTGTTTAATTTTGTGGATTCAAAGAAAGAGACTATGATCTTATGCTTGCATCACTGTTTGGGCTTCATATATTGGTTGTAGCCTGCTCTAGGTTGTCCAGCCCTTGAAGACAAGTGTCAAGTGTACCCAAGGATATCCTGTTTAAGTACAAGTGTGTGGTTTTCCATTTTTATGTATATAAAATGTGCTCCCAGTAGAACATCCTGAAAATCTCAATTGGTTCTGGACTTGAATGCTGGAGTTGGCCAAGCCTGTTATAGCCCTACAATTTAGACCTACATCAAATTACAAAGGTTGACTAATGTACACTATTTTGTGTACATTAGTCAAACTTTGTAATTAGGTCAGTTACAGAACCTTTCTCATTTTATTACAAAGAAAAGTACTTTATAAACTTACCTTAAAGAGATAGCCATTCTTGATTTTATTCTGTACACTATCAAACTCAGACAAATAGCCACACATTATTGCATACCTAGAAGAAAGTACAGTAAAATCTGTTGATACATGTTAAATAGAAAAAAACATTATCTGTTCATGTAATCAGCTTATGCAATTATCTGAGATTTAAAAAAAAAAAAACATGAACATGAATCCAGTAATCCAGTAATGTATAGCCCCTCCCCCCCAAAAAAGTATGCAAAAAAAGCTGCTGTGCTCCACCAGTCTAAAAAAACCACACCTCTCATTTGTAGTGGTGTGAAATGATAGCTCAAGTGGAAACATCAAGAGGCCAAACTCAGCTCCAAAATCACTTCAAGGAGAAAACATACTTCTCATCAACTTTGATTCCTATGTAAATTAGGTATTCTCAGTTAGGACACTGCCAAAAATTGGCTGCAGGAGCTTTTTTCCCCTAACTTCTACACTAATGTAAATATTTTACTCCCCAGGTTAGAGCACTCCGTGCACAGCCATACACCCCTCTGTAGATGCAACAGATTTCTGTGCAGGGAGCAGTCAAAACAAACTTTATGAATGAGACAGGACTGTAGGAGCCAAAAGTAAATGTGAACACCATAAAACTTATGAATGGAAAGAGAGACACGGGGGCGGGGAGAGACACGGGGGCGGGGAGAGAGAGAGAGACACGGGGGCGGGGAGAGAGAGAGAGACACGGGGGCGGGGAGAGAGAGAGAGACACGGGGGCGGGGAGAGAGAGAGAGACACGGGGGCGGGGAGAGAGAGAGAGACACGGGGGCGGGGAGAGAGAGAGAGACACGGGGGCGGGGAGAGAGAGAGAGACACGGGGGCGGGGAGAGAGAGAGAGACACGGGGGCGGGGAGAGAGAGAGAGACACGGGGGCGGGGAGAGAGAGAGAGACACGGGGGCGGGGAGAGAGAGAGAGACACGGGGGCGGGGAGAGAGAGAGAGACACGGGGGCGGGGAGAGAGAGAGAGACACGGGGGGGGAAGAGAGAGAGACACGGGGGGGAGAGAGAGAGACACGGGGGGGAGAGAGAGAGACACGGGGGGGGGAGAGAGAGAGACACGGGGGGGAGAGAGAGAGACACGGGGGGGAGAGAGAGAGACACGGGGGGGAGAGAGAGAGACACGGGGGGGAGAGAGAGAGACACGGGGGGGAGAGAGAGAGACACGGGGGGGGAGAGAGAGAGACACGGGGGGGGAGAGAGAGAGACACGGGGGGGGAGAGAGAGAGAGACACGGGGGGGGGAGAGTGAGACACGGGGGGGGGAGAGAGAGAGAGAGACACGGGGGAGAGAGAGAGAGAGACACGGGGGAGAGAGAGAGACACGGGGGGGGAGAGAGAGAGAGAGAGAGACACACACGGGGGGGAGAGAGAGAGAGAGACACACGGGGGGGAGAGAGAGAGAGAGACACACGGGGGGGAGAGAGAGAGAGAGACACACGGGGGGGAGAGAGAGAGAGAGAGACACACGGGGGGGAGAGAGAGAGAGAGACACACGGGGGGGAGAGAGAGAGACACACGGGGGGGAGAGAGAGAGACACACGGGGGGGAGAGAGACACACGGGGGGAGAGAGAGAGAGAGAGACACACGGGGGGGAGAGAGAGAGAGAGACACAGGGGGGGAGAGAGAGAGACACGGGGGGGAGAGAGAGAGACACGGGGGGGGAGAGAGAGAGACACGGGGGGGGGGAGAGAGAGAGACACGGGGGGGAGAGAGAGAGACACGGGGGCGGGGAGAGAGAGAGAGAGACACGGGGGCGGGGAGAGAGAGAGAGACACGGGGGCGGGGAGAGAGAGAGAGACACGGGGGGGGGAAGAGAGAGAGACACGGGGGGAGAGAGAGAGACACGGGGGGGAGAGAGAGAGACACGGGGGGGGAGAGAGAGAGACACGGGGGGGGAGAGAGAGAGACACGGGGGGGGAGAGAGAGAGACACGGGGGGGAGAGAGAGAGACACGGGGGGGGAGAGAGAGAGACACGGGGGGGGAGAGAGAGAGACACGGGGGGGGAGAGAGAGAGACACGGGGGGGGAGAGAGAGAGACACGGGGGGGGAGAGAGAGACACGGGGGGAGAGAGAGAGACACGGGGGGGAGAGAGAGAGACACGGGGGGGAGAGAGAGAGACACGGGGGGGAGAGAGAGAGACACGGGGGGGAGAGAGAGACACGGGGGGGGAGAGAGAGAGACACGGGGGGGGGAGAGAGAGAGACACGGGGGGGGGAGAGAGAGAGACACGGGGGGGGGGAGAGAGAGAGACACGGGGGGGGGGGAGAGAGAGAGAGACACGGGGGAGAGAGAGAGAGACACGGGGGGGGGGGGGGAGAGAGAGAGACACGGGGGAGAGAGAGAGAGACACGGGGGGGGAGAGAGAGAGAGAGAGAGAGAGACACGGGGGGGAGAGAGAGAGAGAGAGACACACGGGGGGGAGAGAGAGAGAGAGACACACGGGGGGGAGAGAGAGAGAGAGACACACGGGGGGGAGAGAGAGAGAGAGACACACGGGGGGGAGAGAGAGAGAGAGACACACGGGGGGAGAGAGAGAGAGAGACACAGGGGGGGAGAGAGAGAGACACGGGGGGGGGGGGGGAGAGAGAGACACGGGGGGGGGAGAGAGAGACACGGGGGGGGGGAGAGAGAGACACGGGGGGGGGGGAGAGAGAGACACGGGGGGGGGAGAGAGAGAGACACGGGGGGGGGGGAGAGAGAGAGACACGGGGGAGAGAGAGAGAGAGACACGGGGGGGGGGGAGAGAGAGAGACACGGGGGAGAGAGAGAGAGAGACACGGGGGGGAGAGAGAGAGAGAGAGAGAGAGAGAGAGAGAGAGAGAGAGAGACACACGGGGGGGAGAGAGAGAGAGAGACACACGGGGGGGGAGAGAGAGAGAGAGAGAGACACACGGGGGGGAGAGAGAGAGAGAGACACACGGGGGGAGAGAGAGAGAGAGACACAGGGGGGGAGAGAGAGAGAGAGACACAGGGGGGGAGAGAGAGAGACACGGGGGGGAGAGAGAGAGACACGGGGGGGAGAGAGAGAGAGACACGGGGGGGAGAGAGAGAGACACGGGGGGGGAGAGAGAGAGACACGGGGGGGGGAGAGAGAGAGACACGGGGGGGGAGAGAGAGAGACACGGGGGGGGAGAGAGAGAGACACGGGGGGAGAGAGAGAGAGACACGGGGGGGGGGGGGAGAGAGAGAGACACACGGGGGGGAGAGAGAGAGAGAGAGACACGGGGGGGAGAGAGAGAGAGAGACACGGGGGGGAGAGAGAGAGAGAGAGACACGGGGGGGAGAGAGAGAGAGAGACACGGGAGGGAGAGAGAGAGACACGGGGGGGAGAGAGAGAGAGAGACACGGGGGGGAGAGAGAGAGACACGGGGGGGAGAGAGAGAGACACGGGGGGGAGAGAGAGAGACACGGGGGGGAGAGAGAGAGACACGGGGGGGAGAGAGAGAGACACGGGGGGAGAGAGAGAGACACGGGGGAGAGAGAGACACGGGGGGAGAGAGAGACACGGGGGGAGAGAGAGAGACACGGGGGGGAGAGAGAGAGACACGGGGGGAGAGAGAGAGACACGGGGGGAGAGAGAGAGACACGGGGGGAGAGAGAGAGAGACACGGGGGGGAGAGAGAGAGACACGGGGGGGAGAGAGAGACACGGGGGGGAGAGAGAGAGACACGGGGGGAGAGAGAGAGAGACACGGGGGGAGAGAGAGAGAGACACGGGGGGAGAGAGAGAGACACGGGGGGAGAGAGAGAGACACGGGGGGAGAGAGAGAGAGACATGGGGGGAGAGAGAGAGAGACACGGGGGGAGAGAGAGAGACACGGGGGAGAGAGAGAGACACGGGGGAGAGAGAGAGAGACACGGGGGGAGAGAGAGAGACACGGGGGGAGAGAGAGACACGGGGGGAGAGAGAGACACGGGGGGAGAGAGAGAGACACGGGGGGGAGAGAGAGAGACACGGGGGGGAGAGAGAGAGACACGGGGGGGAGAGAGAGAGACACGGGGGGAGAGAGAGACACGGGGGGAGAGAGAGACACCAGGGAGTTTATTAATTTATTTTGATATTAAAAAGATGTGACAATTGTATCTATACCTTCGGAAAAATGTGTTTATTTTGTGTTAAAATACAATATATTTATAGACAATGTATTAGTTTGTCCCTAGGCAATGTGATTTTGTGGTGTGTATTAACCCCTTGAATGTTGGGTTGTTACCATGGATTTTGTTTCATATGCTGTCACTTTAAATGCTTCTGGGGGACTCCACAAAGGTTGGAAAACCCCTTGAAAGCGGTCTTTGGTACCCATAAATCTTTTTTCTCCTTTTTGCATTTATGGCAGTGCCCTTATTGGCGAGTGATCCGTAAAATGTTATTAGCATAGGGTTTGAATGTCAAAGTCTATCTAATATTTTCAGTGCAAAAAAATCAATGGAGATTTATGCCTTGCTTTTCCGCTTTGTCGTGAAGTTCACTCGAAGCAGTGACCTGTAGGAGTACTCTTGCAATGTTTTAGAAATAGGTGATTAACTCATCACTTACTAGTGCCCTAACTGCATTTTCATGGATTAGCATAGGGCTTTTTATTGACTTTGAGGTCAATTACATGGCTTCTGTAAGAAATCTTAGTAAACAGTACATCTAGGGAGATGCATAGCTATTATATTCCTTCCACAGCAAACCCGTGATCACTACAAGTTATATATTCCCTGCTCTTACCTAAAGTGTGATTACATGGCTCCTGTAAGAAATATACATGGTAAACGGAGGTTCCATAGCTATATATTATATATAAGTACATGGGGGTACATGAGGGGTTACATGCCCCCCCCCCCACCCAAAACACATAATTAACCCCATTCATGCCATGGGAAGAGTTTTATGTAGATAGATGGATGGATAGATGAATTGGGATATAGGAGGATAAGGCTAGTGTTAGTTAGTGGTACATCCCGTAACATTGCTAGATTGACTAATGCGATTTAGACGCCTATGGATATACATAAGGCAGGTTGCAAGCATACACTGGAATTAGAGAGCTACCTGCAAAACCCCATGGGTGCAAGCCAGTAAATTTTTTTTTTTTTTTACTGGAGCCATGCAAAAGCACTGCAAAGCTGCTTGTAAGAACGTATTTAGCTATATACCAACCTTCAGGGAGATCCCACGGGGCAACGTAATTGAGCCCATAGTTTGGAACATTGAGAATATAGGCAATGCAATATTTCAGGCTGCAAAGAGGATTTTGGACTGACAAAGCTATTTGTGCAGAATAAAAACTCTGGTGAATGCAGCGTTACATTTTTACTTTAAAACTTTTATACTCCGAGAAGTATAAATCCAAGAGCCCAGTGGTCAACTTCCCTTCACATTGATATTCAAACATTTGTCGAAATCAACGTGTGAGAGAAAGGGCTATATCTGGATTGATCTCTATACTGGTGGTGTTTGACCAGTCTTATAAACGCACCTAAGAACAATCTAGGAAAAAGCAAGAGCAGGTTGTGTATGATGAGTTACCAGTTAAAGACCGCTACCCTTGATATTTTTCCAGTGAGACATTTTTAAAGATGTATAACATGCAAGGTAGGAATCCATTCCTTAATCTGCTGTATACCGCACAGAATGATCCATACTGGCTGAGATTATTGATCCAACTAGTACACTTAACATTCCTCTTAAATAGTTCAGATAGCTTATTAATGAACACTTATAAGAGCGGATCATTATAAGAGCTGGTTATATATATATATATATATATATATATATATATATATATATATATATATATATATATATATATATATATTAGTTATTCCGTTGTGTTTGACCCTCCATGATCCTATGGACATCAGCACGCTAGCTATGGTGAATTATTATTTTTAATTCTTACTAAATGTGTTGATTTTCAGTAATAAGAAAAAAAATTAATTAGTTTCCTATGGTAAAGAAAATCTAATTCTTCACCTTGGAATAGATTTGTCTTCTTAAATGTAAAATGTCTCCACAGCACAAAATACATTTCCTCCAATTTATTCTGACATACTATGGAATATGTAAAAAAAAAAAAAAAAGTGCATTTGTCACATCGGTGTTTAGCAGTTCCCTAAGTTTAAGAGGGCTGTATACAATTTACTTGAAACCTCATCTACTCCATTCTACCACATTCCTCCTTCTAGACACAGGCTTTCTGTTCCCAAGTCTTTTCAGAGAGTGCCCTCTCCCACAATGTGGTCAATGAAAGCTCTCAGACATTTTGCTTTATCCACTGGGAACTGGGCAGAGGCCATGCTCTCATCACAAAGACAACAAAACAGAGTTTAGATTCGCCTCCTTAACCATTTAAATGAAAAATTACTACATTCAAGAGGTTTAGTAATTCAATCATAATTTTTATTATTTAAATACAATAACACAATAAAAAAAGAAAATTGATTTCTCATCAGTATCTCTAGGTCAATCCATAGACATCATTCCCCATAACACAAAATTTGAAGACAATGGGGCTGTAATCCCTTTTTAAAGACAAAAGTTTTCGTTTGATGAACTCTCTCATGCAATTTTAAATATCATTTGTCCAAGGAAAGTGTTATTTCCCCCAAAACATTAGCCATTCATCCTTGAAAAATAAAAGTGGGGCATTGATTACTTTAATTATTCCTCAAGTCTACGCAAACTGTATTGTCAGTTTTGTACGATTTTAAACTGAAAACCATACATCCAGAGCTTGTGTGGTAATTAGCAATTACTGACAATTATCACCCAGTAAAAAGAAGTGACAATCAATGTTATGTGTGGTTTAGAAATTGTGACCAACAGGTAAAAACTACTAACGTCAATGTATGTTTGCTATAAGAAAATGCTTTTTAAACCACATTTAATTTAAAAACTACTTATTACCAATGTTAATTATGCTATAACTGGAACCACTGTTGAGTTCCATTAAACATTCCTTTTGTGTTAACGTGAATTTTTTTTTATATATATTTGGACATAATGACCAAAAATTAGAAATCCTTAGCCATTATACTTTCTCCCATCTCTCTGGTAGGTCTGTTCTCAAAGACCCATATTTATGCTGGTAGTATTTTGGATACACAAAACATTGAGAGGACGAATTTGTCACCATTGACAAAAGTGCTTAGAGCACCACTGTTGCACGGAAAAGTAGGTTAAAGAGCCAGTGTAAGCACATGATAAAGGGCTGTGAGTCCGCAGTTTACCAGTTGTCAGTTCAAGAAATGTGCGTTTATAATCACAACCATAAAACCAACCGTAAATAAAATGGTCTTAAAATGAATGTTAACCTGCTGAAGGGAATGGATCGGTTTCCACCTCCCTCCTGTTACATGACGCACATTTAATGTCTGGAAGCCATTGAAGAATTGAGAGCTAAGTGTACCTACAATAAACAAACTAGATACACTAAGAATATCTAATCTATTAAGCCAATACCACTCAATTAAAAAAGAAAGACTTGAATATTTTTTATAACATGTCAACTATCCATTTAATTAGTTTTGGAGGGGGAATAAAAAAGCAAAGGAAATTCTAACAAAAACAAACGTGAATAAAACTAATTGTATGCTTCTAATTAATCAGCCAGTGAAAGGCAATCTCAGAGTCTTTAGAAAAGTAAACATAGTGGTTGAACTTGCGTGAGTCTTGGCTCGATTGTCAAACACTGTGGAGTAGGATACAGACTGTGATCAAAGAGCATTGAAAAGAATCTGGCTAATCCTGCTGCTGCTCCTGTCAGCTGCAACAGTGGCGTGCAAGGCTTTCTTGTAAGGAGGGGGTGTAACAGCTCGCTGGGTCAACAGAGTTCATTCATTTCAGAACAAGTTTCTCAAAGTCTACCTCAACACAGTGAATATTAATATTGCTTTTCCCAAATTTTTCTACAGCACATTGTCTTTTATGGGCAGTAAAATAACATTTTCTGTCTTATTTGAATTTATAACAGTAGTTTTTAAACAATGTAAAAACAATTAGAGCCATAAGTTAAAAGTGTAAATGACTTGTGTACGATTAAAATACATTTATCTATACTTCTCTGCAGGAGCAAGGCTTGCAATTACCATTGCGACTTCCTGCATCTAAGCATGCACTGGGGAAGTGGTGGGTGTCAAATATGAATTGCTCCAATGATATAAAAATCCCTCCTCCAGTTTCCCTCTTCCTTCTTTCACCACCAATGCCCTTCATAACCACAGCTCCACAGGCCCCATGCTATCAAGGAGACCTAAAGTCAGATAAGACGGAACTTATACTAGTTAAAAAATGAAGATTTTCTGTATAACCGATTTTCTGCTCAGCTTATATAGCTGCTAATGTTCTTAGTTTGTATGCCCCTAAACATATGAAGTTTCTTCTAAACTACAGTGGTCATTGAACCACTTTACTGCTTAAGGATGATTTCAGAATTCCTCGAGGGGAAGAATCAAATAAGTGGCATGGAGAGGAGACAGAGATGATTCAAAGCACTTAGGATAGAAAAAAAATAGGAGAGAGAGAGAGAGAGAGAGAGCATTGTAGCCAACTGGAAGGCCTGGGTGAAGAGCATGGGCTTCAGTCTCTTTTTGTAAATGTCCAAATTATAGGCTTTTCTGATTGAACTTGGTAGAAAGTTCCGTAATCTTGGTGCTGCATACAAAAAAGTTCAGAACTTTTGCAACAAAAGGAATATGAGGAGTGAGGATCTACTTCCTATAGTTGAAGCCTTCATCACAAATAGAACTGTAGGTCAGCAGCCCAACCCTGAAATACAGTGCCTTGCAAAAGTATTCACCTCCCTTGGCATTTTTCATGTTTTGTTGCCTCACAACCTGGAATTAACATGGATTGTTTGAGGATTTGCATCATTTAATTTACAGAACTTGCCCACAACTTTGAAGATGTTATCTTTATTTTTTTATTATTGTGAAGCAAAGAACAAATAGGACAAAATAACAGAAAAAGTCAATGTGCATAACTATTCATCCCCCTAAAGTCAATACTTTGTAGAGCCACCTTTTGTGGCAATCACAGCTCCAAGTCGCTTTGGATAAGTCTCTATGAGCTTGCCACATCTTACCACTGGGATTTTTGCCCATTCCTCGTTGCAAAACTGCTTCAGCTCCTTCAAGTTGGATGGTTTGCACTTGTGAACAGCAATATTTAAGTCTAACCACAGATTTTCTATTGGATTGAGGTCTGGGCTTTGACTAGGCCATTCCAACACATTTACATGTTTTCCCTTAAACCACTCAATTGTTGCTTTAGCAGTGTGTTTGGGGTCATTGTCCTGCTGGAAGGTGAACCTCCGTCCTAGCCTCAAATCATGCATAGAGTGGTACAGGTTTTGCTCAAGAATATCCCTGTATTTAGCACCATTCATCTTTCCCTCAACTTTGACCAGTTTACCAGTCCCAGCTGCTGAAAAACATGGGGATGGTGTTCTTTGGGTGATGTGATGTGTTGGGTTTGCGCCAGATATAACGTTTTCTTAAATGGCCGAAAAGTTCAATTTTAGTCTCATCAGACCAAAGCACCTGGAAAGTAATGGCTTTCTTCTGGCCACTCTGCCATAAAGCCCAAATCTACGGAGCGTACGGCTTATTGTCATCCTATGTACAGATACTCCAGTCTCCGCTGTGGAACTCTGCAGCTCCTCCAGGGCTACCTTAGGTCTCTGTGCTGCCTCTCTGATTAATGCCCTCCTTGCCCGGTCCGTGAGTTTTGCTGGGCAGCCGTCTCTTGGCAGGTTTGCTGTTGTGCCATGATATTTCCATTTGGTTATGATAGATTTCATGGTGCTCCTGGGGATAATTAAAGATTTGGATACTTTTTTATAACCTTACCCTGACTTGTACTTCTCAACAACATTGTCCCTTACTTGTTTGGAGAGTTCCTTGGTCTTCATGGCAGTGTCTGGTTAGTGGTGCCTCTTGCTTAGGTGTTGCAGCCTCTGGGGCCTTTCATAAAAGGTGTGTATATGTAATGACAGATCATGTGACACTTAGGTTGCACACAGGTGGACATCATTTCACTAATTATGTGACTTCTGAAGGTAATTGGTTGCACCAGAGCTTTTTATGGGCTTCATAACAAAGGGGGTGAATACATATGCACGTGGCAATTTTCTGTTTTCTATTTCTAAAAAACAGTTTTATGTATATATTTTTCTCATTTCACTTCACCAATTTAGACTATTGTGTTCTGATCCATGACATAAAATTCAGATTAACAAAACATTGAATTTAAGGTTATAATTTAACAAAATAGGTAAAAAGTAAAGGGGGTGAATACTTTTGCAAGGCACTGTATATGTGGTCATTAACAAGGAGCCATATGTTAAAGACAGAGATTAGAGGGGATAGAAAGAGAAGGGACATATGGACACAAATATCGAGATACAGAGGCAAAACAGAGGCAGGTAAGGGCAATAGAACAAATGAATATAGTGAAGAGAAAGCTTGGAGAAAGGCAAAGAATAGAGCTATAGGGGAACTGAGTAAACAGTTGTAAGTAAAAAAGTAAAAGAAGTAAAAGTAGGGTCAGGAAATAGGGCTGAAGGAATAAAAATAAGGAAAAGAGTTAAGGCAGGTGGAAGAAAGAGGAAAGATTAGTAAAGTTGTGCCAACTGTGGAAAATGGTGAGCTAGAGGTCTAAGGGCGGTTGCAACGGAACAAAATATATAAATGTGGGAAGCTTCCTTAACAATTGGTCCTTACATTTCTGCCACTCTAGGACAGGCCATTGAGGAAATCCAGACTTGTTTTTAATCCCTATTTAAGCTCTTCATGCAAGGTCAGACTACTTCACAAGAATCATTACTGTCTCGGAGCAGTGCTCTGACAAACCCTAACTGGAATTTCTAAGAAGGGGGTCCAAATTTTGTTGCAAATCTGCATTTATACAGTCATAATTGCACGCTAGGGGAACCATTACTAATGATTTAGACTTTTTATATTCTACTATAAGGCTTATGTTACAATTACATGTAGACCAATTTCATGAAGTCACCGAGGTAAAACATTTATATTTTTTAAAAAAACAGTTGCATAAAAAGTGTCCTTTAATAGCAAAATGGCTTTTCCCAAGTCATTATCACACATATAGTTGTCAGCAGTGCGGGTTGGCAAAAGTTGTTGCAGTTGCTGGATACGAGCACCAAAGGCGCTCCTTGTGCTGCTACGGCGCTCATCCCTACGACGGGGCTTACAGCGCAAAATTTACAAACTTAGCATCCACAAATACGAGCCGCAGGACGAGCTCTCCAAAATACGACCTTAGCGCCCGAAACCCGCGCACATGAAAACATTAAAAACACAATAAATACACAGCAAACACATAAAAAGCTTACCCACAGCAAGGAGAAATTCAAGAGTTTAGACACCCGAAAACCGAAAAAAAAAAGCGAGAGAAAAAATGGGCGCCGAAAAAGACGAAAACGAGGCTACAGCACCCGAAACACGCCAAACACCACAAAACACATACGGATTTTCCGAAAAAGACGTACAAGGTCCTCGACCAAGGACGCAAAATCAGCCACAGCCGCGTACCACACACATTAGGCGCCATTTTACAACACTAACTTACACAACGTGGAAGTACACAGAACGGATTTTCCTCGCGCACGCAGCCGATTTACACTACAAACATTGCTGACACTTACACATCAGCTCCACAACAGTGAAAACACACATTGTATGCTGCAGCAACATCAAAACAGATTGTCAGCTTTTCAACACAATGCTTCCTGCATATATTACTTCAAAATAGGTAAAGTATATTCATTTATTAATTATTTCATTACCATACAAAAAACGACCGCCAACGCTGCTCATAGCACACAAACAACCAACAGCCTCGCAACAAAATTAATGTCGCAACCAAACACCATTACCTGCCTTACAATCTTATTGCCGTCATTTTTTGACGGGCAAGTCGCTAGTAATGAGTAAGAAGCAGTAAGCATTTATTTTAGTACTGTATTATTACAAGGCAATGCGTTATTTTTGTTGTTCAGTTGTATCCTACTCGTCATTAAAGGTACACAAGGCCCTTCACCACGACAAGATAGCAATCCAGAAGGGTACAATATGTTAGAAAGAGGAGTCATTATTTATTACTGCAGTTCAGTAGGTGATAGTTGGAATATGTGGTGCTGCACAGTGTTTCTAGTTTAGGGACTTGTGCTATAAATTTAGAGTATAGTTTCCTAACTGGAGACATTGAACAATCAGAAGAAAAATCTTTGTGTTTTCATACATCAGAGGCGGTTTTATGTCCTAATGTTATACAACAGCTTTCAGGAAGTTGGGCAGATAAATAATCCCATAAACATATTCACAGAAATACTTCAAACACAACATAAAAGTGTAACATTTAATGAGCTTTCTGCAGCAACCTGTCCCTTTCATTTTTAAAGTGGGTTTTAAGACGCAAACATCTGTGTTTAATTGTTATGTTTGTAAGAATTAAACACTAAATGTGCATCTTATGCCTGGTGGCAAGGGGTTGCCATCCATATTTGGCAAAAATTGTGTGGAAGACTTAATCAATGCTAATGTGAGTGAAAACAAGGAAATGGGAATCTGTCACGGAAAGGCCCAAGTAATTAAAACACTAATTATTTAAAGACCGAGTGCTGTAATACAAAAGGTGCTTCAACAAAGTATTAGTTTAGGGGTGTGCATACTTATGCAACCATATTATTTTATTTTTATATTTTTTCTTCCCTCTACCTAAAAGATTTCAGTTTGTTTTTCAATTGAGTTGTACAGTTTATAGGTCACATTAAAGGTGGAAAAAGTTCTGAAACGATTAATCTTTGTCTCATTTTTTTACAGCACAGAAACCTGACATTTTAACAGGGGTGTGTAGACTTTTTATATCCACTGTGTGTGTATATATATATATATATATATATATATATATATATATATATATATATATATATATATATATAAAAAATATATATATAGTGTATGTACATACCTAACAATTTATATATGTGCAATATCCCAATCACAAATGTATTCTTGATTACCGTTTTTGGAGAGAATGATTCAAAGTAAACATCCGGCTATAAAGGATTCAGTGTAATTTTAGGGATTCAATTTTAATCCATCTTAGATACATAGACAGAAAAACAGGATACTTATGAAATGTTTATTTTCTTACTTGGCAATTTAAATGTTAAACAGCTCCCTTGATGTGCTCCATTGCAGTATTACACAATTAAACTAGGACAGAGTATGGAGCATCTTACAATGAAAGACCTGTCTGGAAAGTCTCCATTTGATTTTCTTCCTCTGCAGGAGCTAATCATATGAACTCAACATACCATAACTAAACGGATTGCTGCGAAAAAAGAAAACAATGAAAAGCGAACAGGATTATCCAACATCTTGCAGAATCTGTTTCTCTTTGCGTGACAAGGAGAGAAAATGGGACTAGTTAAAACTGGTTAAGGCCAAGGGGTTTAAGGTAATTACAATGTGTGGTCTGAAGGGATTGTCATATATTCCACCAACAAACACGCATGGTCATTTATCTGCTATTAGCGGGGCACAGAAACTCCTAATCACCAGCAGAAGCACAAATCTGGTACATGGACTGATTCTGACGTGGTATAAAGTTATTAATAATTTTATGAAAAAAAGAAAATTACTGTTTCTATATATAATTAAGAATTATTTCCAAAGCAGCTTTGCATAATGAGGTCAGCTTACAAGATGTTATTTTATTATTTATATTTAATTTTTTCTTTTAATCTCAAAATCGGAATATTGGAAAACTTTATTTATAATGCCCGCGCAATGGCAGTTTTCTTATTTTTCACATCTTATGACCCTTGATCTAAATCTCAGGAAATCTTAATACAAAAGTGAGTCAGGAATAGCTTCTTACTGGCTGTAAAGGGAAACTGTGGACCTGGTGTACAAATTGAATCCAGCTGAAGATATCTATTAATTGCTTAATGATTATTCTTTCTGACCTAACGAGAGGAATTGTTTTAATTGTGCATTCATCATTAGTACATTTTCAATTTAATGATTTGCAATATTCAATATTAAATTAACTTTCAAAGTTGAGCAGTTTGTCTCCACCTTGATAGGTGCTCAATGAGAAGAGTGGGCGATGTTGGTTGAGAGACTGGTCTGTTTTTTTTAAATAATTTGAGTAGGCAAAAAAACAAAACAAAATAGAGGTGCTCAATCAGACAAACTAACCTTCATAACATGTTCTGTGGACAGGCAACCCACTCTGAGAGAAAACTCTTTTAGCTCACTTGTGCCCTTCACAGGGAAAAATATCCTGTAGTATGTCAGTCTGGTCCCACTCACTAGAGTGGTCCAGCCCCGAAATACCAGGCAATTCTACACTGAACAGGAGAAACAGCAAACCCCAGACGTACGTTCGGCCTGTGAGGTGTAGCTGATGACTCCCTAAGGCACAGTGAGCAAGGGGTCCACATCTTTTTTTTTTTTTTTTGATTACACAAAAGGCCAAACAATTTTTCATAGACTTTATCCATCTGAAAATCTTATCACTAAGGAAAACTTTCACAAAGCAAGTCTCCAGCCAATGGAATGCATCATTTTCATATAACCTTATGTAGGCTGGATCACTGATTTTTTAATATCATTTAATATGATTATTAATACTAATAATCAATGTCCAATTAAAACACCTAGCCCATGTAGGTAGTTCCTTATGGTGATCTTTAACAATTAGAACATGCTGTGCCATATTTGAATATAACCTGCACATGGAAAAGAAAATATCTAGGGACTTCTGTACTGTTTATTTACGGATTTTGTACTCCCTTTCTTAATTTTATTTAACCATTTTTCATAATCCCAACTATATTGTGATAAGCATCCAAGCTTCAGATGATATGACCAACTGTAAATGCTCTACCTACTAATAAGGCTTTAAAACCACTGCAGTAGAAGACTTGATTCCGGATAGAAATCCATCATACCTCTGCTGGTATATCCTGTGATTGACTGCACCTCCCTAAGTATAAATCTTTTATAAGACTAAGAGAAACCTGACTTTGCTGAGGAAATAACAGTTAGTACATTTTCCAGATCTCATTTCAATGCAAAAGCAAAAAAATAAAAAAATAAAAAAGTTATGCAATGGTTCCATTTATTACAAATCCTCCATCCATGAAATAATTTCAGAGTCCCTTAACAATGGAAGCCCTACTTTTATAATCTGTAACTTATCTGTGGCAATTATGCCTCTTACATACTGTTTCAAACTGAATAATTTAATAAATTGTTCTATGAATTTTTATCAAATGCCAAACAAACCCTTTTGAACAAGTGACTTATTAGACATATTTACAAATAAAGTACAAAAAACGTTTATCTGTATAATGTACAATCTAAAATTGTGTTTTGTGACGGATACATCGGATAAAGAAACTAAATGTAGTCCAAAAAGTTGCTTCGTAATAAGTCAATAATAGGTATTACAGTTTATACAGTAACTTAACTTTATCAAAGACTACAATGGCTATAAATTCTACCTCATACACATCACACTAAAAGCATTACTCTCAACTGCCGGTCATTGGCAATTTTCTGGGAAATCCCTCCTGTCCGTCTCAGCCTCACAAATGTCCTCACAGTCCATTTTTTTGGAGACTAGTCCCACATGAAGGGTAAAACCCGCTTTTCTAGTCTTGACCATGGTCCCCCATATTCTCTAGTTCCTCCTGTTTTCTCTCAAAATCCAGGAAAAATATAGAAGCCCTGAGTGTCAGATTTACGGAATATATGTCTGTATTGAGCATTGTGCACGTATTAACAATGTGCGTCGCTAACGTCTAGTTTACACATCCTACAAAATAGATATGACACTGCTTAATAGTGCATCATTTTTCAAGAACATAAATGTTTCTCTTCGGCCAACATAAATGTTGGGAGGTATGTGATGGAGTGTAAATGAAAAGGATAATACATAAAATTATGCTAAAAATCTTGATAAAACTCTTTAAAGTTTTATAAACCGGCTTTGTGTAATTCATTATACCAACTTTGCTCAGCATTTACCAGAAAATGATAATATATGAAGTAGCTATTACTGTTCCCCCCACAGTCGGAAATATCCACAAACAAAATAACTGACATTGTAAGGTCTACACCACAACTAATTCCTGTATTCGTATGTGAATCTTACAAAACTCCTGAGGTTACTTTTTGAATGTACACAGCATTAAAGCATCAACCCCCTTAGCCTAGGATTGAAATGAGATTCATTAAGGAATTTAGGGCTTCCAGCTGCTTCTTTTATGTTGATATGTCAAAGATAAAGGGGCTCAGCAAAGATCCCAGTTATTACAGAAATGAAAAGCACACATAACAACGTCATTTCAGCTGGTGTTAGAAATTGTGAATGTAAGTTTTAGATAATCAAATCTTGAAAATGAGCTATTTTAAGTCTTAATTACCTGAAAGAGCTAACAATCTGTTTTGCTGTTCCTGCAGCATATAATGTAAGTTTGCACTGTTGTGGAGCTGAGGTGTAAGTGTCAGCAATGTGTGCAGTGTGTAGTGTAAATAGGGTAGCTGTGTACTTTCGCATTGTGTAAGTTAGTGGCTAATGTGTATGCGCTAGACGGCTGTGTATGATGTAGCATCCTTGCTAATGGTGTATCTTGTACCTCGTACGGTTTTGGTGAAAATACGTATGTGCTTGGTGGTGCTTTGCGTGTTTAGGGTCCTGTAGCCTCGTTTTCGGTGGCCATTTTTTCTCTCGCTTTCTCTCGATTTTCGGGTGTGTAAACTCTGGAATCTGGACTTAAATTGAGGTGTAAGTTCACTTGCAGAGGTCCTGGGTGCCAAGGTCGTAATGGTTCCCCCGCGGCTCGTATTTTTGGATGGTAAGTCGGTAAATTCTGCGGTGTAAGTCCCGCCTGTGGCTCATTGCAGCTGACGTGGGAGCCTCCACCTCCGGAAATGCGGCCCCTCACTTCGCGAGAGTCCGCATTTGCGGGCCGAAAGTTGTAGGGGTTCGTAGAGATATACAATACTTTTTCCCATAGCACCTTACAAGATTGAAAGCTAGCAAACGTACATTCACGGTTATACACTTTATCTAAAGTAATTATTAACTCTTACTTTTGTGGTCAAAAAGTAGAACATGGCCAGTAGGTTAAATAACTGTAGCTGCAGAGGCTTAAAAGTATTAAACATTCTACTATTATTTTTATTTATACCAACTGGGTATGTCTTTCCTGTTTATCATCTACCACTGAACTATTTATTTTACAGGCAGGAAGATAGTCTAGTGGAGCAAGGCAAGGAATTTAAGGGAGTAGGGGTAGCACGAGAAAAGTCTTGAAGGCGGAGTGAGAGGAGGTGATAAGAGAGGAGGAAAGAAGAAGGTCATTAGCAGAACAAACAGGGCGACTGGGAGAGTATTTTGAAACAAAAGCAGAGATATAACAGGGTGCACTGTTGTGTAGGGCTTTGTATGTTAGGGTCATGAATTTAAATGTGATTCGGGAGGCTATGGGAAGCCAGTAGAGCGATTGACACAGAGCGTTTAGTATGGAAGATAAGTCTAGCAGAGGCGTTCATTATGGAGTGGAGACAGACGAGAGATGGAGAGGCCAGCAAGGAGTGAATTGCAGAAGTCGAGTCGAGATATGATGAGAGTGTATTAAAATTTTAGCTGTGTCTTCTGTAAGATAGTCAAGAGATGTTCCTTTTAGGTGAAACTGACAAGATTTTGTTATTGATTGTATGTGAGGAATAAAAAAAAGAGAGGGAAGGGTCCAGTAGAGCCCCAAGACAACGGGCCTAGGAGGTAGGAGTAATGGTGCCATTGTCAACAGTGAGAGATATTTGAGGAGTGAAAGCTGTAGTAGTAGTACCATTGATAAATACTGCCACCTACTACAGAATCTATACATTACAGGACATCAAATATTGGAAGATCTTTTAACAACATATTCCAAGTTCTTACTTTAAAAAGCCACAGTCTTTGTTCTACTTACCAAACATGGGGCCTCATTCTATTATCGGCTGTAGGAGATGCGGGGCCGCAAGGACCGGCCGCAAGCTATTCTGCTATTCTATTCCCCTAGGCAGGCTTGCGGCCGGCACCTTGCTATCCCTTGCGGCCGCTCGCGCCGGAGGAAAGCCTTTGATCTAAAACGGCCGCAAGAGTTTTCGGCCGCAAGAAAATCCCGGTTGCTATTCTATTGCTCCGGGAATCCTGTCTGCAAGGCTAAAACCGAGCCGCAGCTTACTTGCAGGAAAAAGGTCCCGCTAGCACCAATTAAGCACATTATAAAGCCGAAATAAAGCCATCCTGCACTCTGAGGAGACTATAAAGTGATTGTAGGTGTTAGCAAAAATAGCACAACATTCCCCTACACTCAAATCCGTAAATAAATTATTTTTTAACTTATGTCAAAAATCCATGTAAAAAGTCCCGAGGGCTTGGAGCACCTCAGACCCGCCCACGCTGCGGCCGGAAAATAAACAGTTAATGTAAACTCGGATTTGGGCTGATGTGCAAGCTTGAGAGGGGGTTGCTATTAATCCTCATGTCCCCCAATATGATCCCTAGCATTTACAGAGCTGTACAGTGCCGTCTTGAATTTATTTTTGCGTTTAAAGTTTTCTGAGCTTACGGCCGGTTGCAAGATATACGGCCGGGGAGATCCTTGCGGGGCCGTATAATTGAATTGCAAGGTAACGGGAGCCCCGCAAGGAATCGCAGCCTTGCAGCCGTTTTACGGCCGATAATAGAATGAGGCCCATGGTCTATTACCTCATTATGAAGGGTGATTATTGTAAATTGCTAGTGGTCTGTCTGCATTACTTATCAATAGATAAAAATTACAATCGTAACATTTAGTAAGCAAATACATTTTTGAAATAACATTTGTGTTTTTACCTGTAGTTTTAAATCACACCATATCTGGAACCTCCACTGTGTCACTAATATGAATTTAACCACCCTCACCTAGAAACCTACCCTACCTATTATGTGATCTTAGTTGGGATATGTGTAACTGTCTGACCACCACTGAGGAGCAACAACAGTCAAAGAGTTCCCAGTAATAGAAATAGAGACGGTAGCAGTCGCTGAAGAAGATTTTTTTTTTTTTTTTTTACGGTTTCATTTCTGGTAATAGTCATAAATATTAAAACCTGCTTATTTTCTTTGCTTTTGGAAATATGAACGAAGTTAAAAACAATATTTTTCTCACCTGCATTTGTATGTAGACATCATTATAATTGCTTCTGTTTTCATGGTTTGATTTCAAAACTAAGAATTACACTGCCCCCTGCTGGCGGACAGAATTGTTCCTCTGCTACTTTACAGAATTTTTGACCCATGGTTGGAGATTTATGAATCCTCTTTATGTTCACTCACATGAGAAATAGATCAATAAAAGCCTGCTAGATAATACATGAGGATTATTTTTTCAAATGCCTGCCTTTTGTAATCAGAAAGTAATAAATAGAATAACAAGCAGCATTTGTTTGATAATAAAGCTATGCAAAACCAACTGGATATAACAGTGTTTGTCTGTTGGGGATTTGAAGCTATTTCCCTTAAATTGTGAATATTCATGACTGTCTAGTTTTCAGTCATCTAAGAATAGCAGATTACAATAGCAGCCACATAAACATTACATTTTACACAGTTAGCCCTAATGGGGAGAGGCAGAGAGATGTGGCTATTCAGTATTCTGTCACATTGCTTTAGTAGGCCTAAATCCACTATTTATATATTACATATGATATAATACCAAATTTAAGTAATTGTAAATTAAATAACAACTGAAAGCTTAATGTGTTAAGAGGAAAGAGAAGATATCAACTTCAAACTTCATTAACATCATCTGAAAAAGCAATTCTTTCTATACGAGCAGGACAAACATGTTAATTATCAAAATAACGGACAGTCCAAAATATATATATTGCAATACATTTTACATAGAAAGAGTGTGTTACTTTAGTAACTAAATATCAGTTATTGCCCAATTGTCTGACATTGATCTAATTAAAGACCTCAGCGTAGATCTATAGTGCACATTTTCTGGATAGATCTTTAAGGAAATATAACCAACAGGGTGTCATTTCTTTATTTAGCTACTGTTAGACTTCCCGTAATATGTCAGAACAAAGAACAAGAAAACAACCCTATTTTATCTCAATTTAATCCAATTGGTGTACACCAAGACCACTTATTTTTAATACAAAAATACTTTCTGTAATTTTTTAAATACAAGGTTTTGGAAACATGATTGCATTTAAAGGACCCGTGTAGTGTAGGACATTTCTAAGTACGTTTTTTTTACTTGTGTGGAATGCTGGCCACTTTGATAGTAAAATTATAGAATTCAAGTCCTGACTGGGATTTGTTTTTCTTTGCAAAATGTTAATAAAAACTTGTAAGTGTCAGAAAGAAAGTCTATTCTTATACTAAAATACAGGAAATGGTTTAAAGCATGATTCCTTGGCAATGGAATAAAGAAATGACCAAAGATTTAGGTACAAGAAGGTCTCACGGTGCCTCTTACTTGGCAAGGAAAGAGCTACGATGTCAATGAAGTGAAACTATTTAGGATTTATGCATAATGCTTATGTAAAGAACATATAATTCTAAAAGCAAGCCATTACAAAATTGTGTTTGCACTGGTGATAATATTTACTTACTTCCTGGTGTTCCTCTCTCAGCTATGACTTATTAGAAGAATAAAATAAAGACCTACATTACACCCCAAAGTGGAAAAAAAATACAATCAAAATTAATTATTTATTTGTTATACTCTCTTTTTCAGTTGCATTTGAGATTACCAGATCATGGGAATTCTTCGTTAAATGGCTTTAATTGTGACAAAAGGTAAAATGAGTAACATATTAAGGTTGTTGACTTCTTTAGTGCAGTGCAGTAAACCCGATAATAGTAACACATATCAGAGGTTCTGAATATTGTAAAATTTACAACTATGTTAATAACAAGTAATTTAACAATTGAAAAAAAAGACCACAGTGAGCAATTTATGTAATTGGTGTTGGGGTCTTTTTTTTTTTAAATTAAAATTCAATTAATAAAGTACCATATGTGTAATTTAAAGTTTTATATTAAGCCATTTTTGGAATCTATGTTGCATCACTTTAAGTGTAATTTTTCATCAATTACAGTTCCTTAAAGGGACATGGAACACAATTGTTTTTTCATAGCATTAAAATAGCATGTTTTAAAATAAAAGTTGCAAAAGCTTTTCTTTGCATGACAAAATATAAATGTAGTCTCGTTTAAAATTCCTAAAACTAACAGGAAATGTAAAGAGCATAATCTGTAGATGTCATTGGCTGACAGGGGGCAAGCTCCCAATAGCAGTTAAAGGTCTAAATATGTTTTAGGCTCTAAAACATTCATTTGAAAAAAAGAAAGCACATTGACACATTACCAAATACCCTCTTTCTTATGCAACACAAAAAACAAAACTATTCCATCCATTGATGACCACTGACCAGTCAAAAAATCAGAAGGAGAACTGTAAGAGGACAGTAATTGTTCATCTCAGACCACATAAAATATACAGAGTTTGTACATTATCAAGTTCATTAAAAAGAACAAAACTAAAATACTGCAAATATTACACTTCAGGGGCACTTCAGGAGAAATAACTAGATCTGGTGTAGATAGGTATACCATTTCCATAGACTTTGCTTTCTAACATTTTTCCATAGCACAAAACATTAAAGGCAGCTTAATTAGCATATGTTTCTATTCCTGGAACGTTTTGTGTTACTTTTTTATTTTCATTAAGGCTGAATCCGATTAGCTCTGCAAAACCTCTTACAAGTCATGTCACATTCTTACAGTTACCAAAAAATCCCAGGATATATTAAAGGGCCATTTACCTCCCTTTACATGCTTTTCATGGTGCGAAAGTGCAAAATATTGTATGTTCAAATAGTCTATATACATATAAATTACATTAATAACAGATAAAAAAAAATCTGAAGATTAAGCCCCTGTTTACATACCAAGTGTATCCTGTCTACTGGCTGTTGCATAAGTAATACAGACAGCCAAGCACAGTAAAGACAGTGATTGATAGCAGTTTTTCCCTGGACTCAGGACTGCACTGACCATTTAATCCATAACTGACCTTTTTAGGGGAGTCCAGTAGTTCATGCCTGCACAGATAAGGGTTACATTTTTGTTTGCAAGGATCATTGCAAGGAGCTGCATGGGCACCCATTGAGCACAACCTAGAAGGTAAGGTTGGGGTGGGTTACAGGAGGGTGATAGATGCAAGATGGCAGTGAGTAAGGTAGTAGGCTGATGCAAGTGGAGGTGGCTCTGTGCTGCACTTTAGATTGTATGTGTACTCTAAGAGTCTTTTGGAAGGTTTTCGAGCAGAAATAAAGTTTGGCAGAGTGAGGCAGAGAGAGGTCCTTAGAGTAGGGGCAAAATGAAAAAAGTCCTGAAGGTGGGAGTGAGAAGGTGACAAGAGAGGAGGAAATAAGGTTGTTCGAGTGAAGAGGGTGATTTTGAGAGCATAGATATAAGGGGCTGCACGGTTGTTGTTAAGGGCTTTATAGGGGAGGGTCATGATTTTATATTTTATTCTGGAACCCCCTGAGCATATGACAGATAAGTCCAACGGAGGCATTCATTATGGATTTGAGTGGAGACAGATGGGTAACGTGGAGGAAAGCCTCTAAGGAGCAAGTTGCAGTAATCGAGGCAAGTTACAAAGAAAGAATGCATTCGAAATTTAGTTGCATCCTGTGTAAGATAGGCAAATATATTGTGGAGATGTTTTTAGGTGAAAATGACATGATTTTGTTGTTGTATGTGAGGAAAGAAAGAGGTCAAGGCCCAGTAGAGCCCCAAGACAACAGGAGGTGGAAGTGTTGATGGCATTGTCAACAGTAATATATTACAGGAGTGGAAGTTGTAATAAAAGGGGTAGGAAGATCAGTAGCTGAGTCTTTGTTGCGTTTGAGTTGACTGGCGGACATCTGTGAAGAAATGGTCAAAGGAGTGTCCATCACTGTGAGTTGGGTGGACTCTGTCCATTGTTTGAGGCCAAGAGAAGAGGTACATGAAAGTAATTTGCGGCTGCAAGGGAGATGGGTGTGTCAATGTTGTGATTGCCAGGAAAAGTGAAGGTACGTTAGAGGAGAGAAAATGAGGGAGCCAGGAGGCAAATTATCAAAACACTTAGTGGGTGTCCAGGCGGGAGATAGATCACAACTCTCAGAGAGATGGGTGAGAAGAGGTGGATAACGTAAAATTCAAAGATAAGAATTAGAGGGAAGGAACCGGTACACAGTGAAATGTGCAGGGAAAGAAATACGCCTACACATACACCTGTTCCACATTTGAGAAGAACGTAGATGCAATGTAACAATGTCATGCATACAGGCTCTCTTTTGCAGCCTACAAATAACTAGAAGGGCTACAGAATATGCTCAACCTTTTTAAATAGGAGAAGAAGATAAATTATGAAAGATAGTAAGGGTAGAGAAATAGATTGGAAGGAGAAGGGTTTCGAGTAGCAAGTTAAAGTATTCTACCAGTGAGGATGAAGAAAACACATCACAGGCACAGAAATATAATGTATTACTGACTTAGCAACTCAGAGAACAAAATGAAAGGGCAGTACATTGATTTAAAAATACACAATACAAAAACTTTCACTTTGATATTTAAACTTGTGTATACATTTTTCAAAAGGGGTTAGACATAGTCTTGAACAAAAATGGTATAGAATTCCAACTAGAATGTGTAGGATAGTGATCCACAGAAAATATCCATTTTTGGGTTCAAGATGGAATACAAAAATTAGAAGGAAGTCTAACCCAAATGAGGCAACTGGCAATGCCTGGATTGGGAGATTAATTGCCATTCTCTTCTTTGATTCACAACAATGCAAGTTTGCGAGTTATCAATCTTGATAAGTGCTTTAGGGAAACCACTGTGCGTGTTTAATTTTAAGTTCAAAGACATGCCCCTCCATTGTTTTGCATTGCGTGAATATTGTTTTTGAATATATTGGCTACAAAATATATTGGCTTGTTACAAATAAAGGATATAATAACTGGCAAGAGGTCATCCCTTGAGGTTAAAAGAAAAAAAGATCTAATCTTAAAGAAAGAAAATGGTTCTTCATAGTAATAAGGGTAAAGGAGGTGGTGACAGCAGATTCAATAGATAGCTTTAAGAGTTTGGATATATTTTTCAATAAAAATGGTTATGCTGGATAACTACAATAGGAGGATTATGATCTAAGGAAAAATCAGATTGCCAATACTTAGGACCAGGAAGTTCATATAATTAAAAGTGCCACTGTACAATGAAAAAAAAAATATATATGTTTTACTAACAGGAAAGGAAAGAAAGAAAGAGAGAGAGTTTTTTTACATTTCTTTTCTGCAAAGGGGTATGATGTCAGTTTAAATCTTATCCCATTATTTAACAATATTCTGGATTTGAAATACACTAAAATGAGGGGGTTACATTCCTTTAAGAAAGCTCATTAACGTTATATCAATACATTTTAATAAAGCATCAACGGGATATGGATGGTTTCTGGATTTTACTAGGTATATAATATACCTGTGTATTTATTCACTTTTATATAATTTATTTTTAAGAAGTGCTTATGAGCTAAAATCAATACTGCCTAAAATCAAAATACTGCCTAAAATCAAACAGGAGTTAACCTCTGCTTTCTCCTGGTTAGCCAAAACAAATTATGAATTTTATGCTAATCTTAGCAGAGAGTTTCACGTGAGTTTGTAAATGTTTATTTTGGTATTTTTTCATGTAAAAAAATGTTTGCATGCACTGCTGATTTTCCTCTATCAGGTGGTTTCATAATCCAGTAAACTTAGATATGCTTTTTATTGCCATAAATAATATAATTTCATTAATTATTTAGAGGGGAGGTGTAATGTTACAAACAACAGGATCATTGTTATTTAAAAAATACCAGGCTGTAAAGTCCCAAAATTTCTGTTGAGAATTCTTAAAAACAAAGTGGTCAGATGCCTCGTACAGTCGACCCTTGGTACGATGAGTGGAGAAAACGACGAGTACCAAACTTCCATTAGGAGTAATGTAAAAGTGCGACTGCTACCAAGGAAGTGCCAAAGCATTTTTTGCTCATCAAGATGTGATGAATACCGAAATAAACAAGTTTTGAGGTAGTCAAGTACCGAGGGTATGTTTAGATTTAATTACACAGCACAGATATTCTGTGCAGAGTTTGAGATTAATATTCCCGCTATAATACAACTATAAGCTGTGGGCTAAGAACAAACTGCACAAACTGGTAAGTACACTTACCACTGATGGCTCCTCGCACTTAAGTCATCTAGTTCAACTGCTCTCCCAGCTACACACTTCCCTGTAAAATGAACAGAAGCAGATTTAATTTTTTTGGGAAAATTACAGACATACTTGAAAGTATATATCAAGTTAATATTAGTAGTTATGTAAACCATGGGCATAATAAAAAAACAACATTTTAAAGATTTTTTTAAAGGATGACTAAAATGTCATATTTATATCTTTTGAAGAAATTGATTTGGCAACATATCATAGGTTATATTCTATATTCTATATATATAGAGATATATATACACACACACACACACATATACACACCGTACCTTGCAAAAGTATTCACCCCCCTGACTTTTTACCTATTGTGTTACATTACAGCCTTAATGTTTTGTTAATCTGAATTTTATGTAATAGATGGTCTAAGTTGGTGAAGTGAAATAAGAAAAATATATACATAAGACTATTTTTTTGAAACTGGAAACAATTGGCATGTGTGTATGCACCCCCTTTGTTATGAAGCCCATAAAAAGCTCTGGTGCAACCAATTACCTTCAGAAGTCACATAATTAGTGAAATGATGTCCAACTGTGTGCAATCTAAGTGGCACATGATCTGTCATTACATATATACACTTTTTTTAAAGGCCCCAGAGGCTGCAACACCTAAGCAAGAGGCACCACTAACCAAACACTGCCATGAAGACCAAGGAACTCTCCAAACAAGTAAGGGACAATGTTGTTGAGAAGTACAAATCAGGGTTAGGTTATAAAAAAATATCCAAGTCTTTGATGATCCCCAGGAGCACCATCAAATCTAGCATAACCAAATGGAAAGAACATGGCACAACAGCAAACCTGCCAAGAGACGGCCGCCCACCAAAACTCACAGCCGGGCAAGGAGGGCATTAATCAGAGAGGCAGCACAGAGACCTAAGGTAACCCTGGAGGAGGTGCAGAGTTCCACAGCAGAGACTGGAGTATCTGTACACAGGACGACAATAAGCTGTACGCTCCACAGAGTTGGGCTTTATGGCCAGAAGAAAGCCATTACTTTCAGAAAAAAACAAAATGTTTTGAGTTTGCGAAAAGGCAAAGGTGCTCTGGTCTGATGAGACTAAAATTTTCACCCAAAGAAAACGCTGTCTGGCGCAAACCCAACACATCACATCACCCAAACAACACCATACCTACAGTGAGACATGGTGGTGGCAGCATCATGCTGTGTGGATGTTTTTCAGCAGCCAAGACTGGGAAACTGGTCAGAGTTGAGGGAAAGATGGATGGTGCTAAATACAGGGATATTCTTGAGCAAAACCTGTACCACTCTGTGCGTGATTTGAGGCTAGGACAGAGGTTCACCTTCCAGCAGGAAAATGACCCCAAACACACTGCTAAAGCAACACTTGAGTGGTTTAAGGGGAAACATGTAAATGTGCTGGAGTGGCCTAGTTTAAGTCTGACCACAGATTTCCTATTGGATTGAGGTCTGGGCTTTAAGATTGCTATTCACAAGCGCAAACCATCCAACTTGAAGGAGCTGTGGCAGTTTTGCAAGGAGGAATAGGCAAAAATCCCAGTGGTAAGATGTGGCAAGCTCATAGAGACTTATCCAAAGCGACTTGGAGCTGTAATTGCCGCAAAAGGTGGCTCTACAAAGTATTGACTTTAGGGGGGTGAATAGTTATGCACATTGACTGTTTCTGTTATTTTGTCCTATTTGTTGCTTGCTTCACAATAAAAGAAAAAAAAAAAACATCTTCAAAGTTGTGGGCATGTTCTGTTAATTAAATGATGCAAATCCTCAAACAATCCATGTTAATTTCAGATTGTGAGGCAACAAAACAAGAAAAATGCCAAGGGGGGTGAATACTTTTGCAAGGCAGTGTGTGTGTGTGTGTATATATATGTGTGTATATATATATATATATATATATATATATATATATATATATATATATATATAACATAATTTGATGAACTGTATTTTGTTTTAATGACAGACTTGTCTGTTTGTAAGAGGTTTAAAAACCTAGGAAGAGTGGGAGGGACAATTGATGCTCATAATATCTGTACTCACTTCAGTTTAAAACATCCTCTCCAGATAAAAAATTACAATGGATCTCAATAGCAGAGTAAGGCCCTTGTAAGATACACAAAGACTAGAAGCATAAGATTGAAACATCCATGGTACGATCAGGCACGTCAATCTACGATTTTGTCTAAAATGCTCTTATGTCCCTGTCTTGCATATCTGCTAATGTATAAAGTTTGCATTTGGTTCTTAACACATTTAGGCTACATGTACACCAATTAAAATGGTCATAAATTGTTTTGAATCGCTTTGCTCTGATTGCCTATAATCAACTACAATAATTCAGCAGACTTGGAAAAATGGTGTAAAAAAAAAAAACACTTGAACAAAAAAGGCAGCTTTTAAAACATTCAGGCTCTCCATGTGACAGGCTTATATAAAGTTTACAAAAAGTGTTTTAAGTGCAGGCAACCACAAACTGCACCTCCATGTTATTGACTTCAACAACTAAAAAAATGCATTTAGTCTTTATAGAGTCCTATAAATTAGCTGGTGCAAACCGTGATTAGCTGTCCTGGCCACATAATTTCTAAAGAAAATGTACGTATTGTTTTGAAGGAGTTTGCACCTTGGCTAAAATTACATTATCAATTGGGATTACCTTTTTTTCCCCCCACGCAAAAAAACAAATCTAAATGTTTAAAACACAATTTTCAAAAACCAAAGCAAAAAAATGTAAACACAAATGATACATTTATAAAAGTGATATGGTATTCGACAATATTGTTCTACATCAAAAAGATGATATGTATTATTGCAGGGAGAGAGCATGTTTGGATGGAGCTTGTAATGTATGGTCCTTCCAGGATATTAACTTCCCTGCTTTTTCTCCAATTAACAGGCTCATAGCCTCAATGCTTTACTGAGGGAGCAAAACTAGATACCAGCAATTAATAGGATTTAATGCTAGAACAAACTTAAATCTTATATATAGATAAAATGTGTTAAACAAATTAGACAGGGGGGTTGTAAATAAGTGCTCTGTGGGCCAAATTATGACTTTGAGAAGCCAGCTTTAGGATTTCTAGAATATCTTAAAAGCCAATTTTAAGAACTAGATTTGAAAATAAGCAATCTGATTTTAGAATTCTGCTGTAGAAAAGTTAGAGGATTTATCCCGTTGTGTATGCGCAAGAAAATCGCCAGCACTGACAGCTGCAGTGCCAGCAAGTAGCCGCTAGATGGCGCTGTCAGGTTACAGCGAGGCCATCGCTATGTTCGGTGTGGGCACTCGGCCCTCGGGCGCGCCTCTCATAGCTCAAGGCCTCTTCTGTCGGCGCACCTTATATGCAATGTGCAGCAGTATTCCGAAAATCGGCAGCACCATCTAGCGGTTGGCGGCAGCACTGCTGCTGCAAATCTTTTGCATGGGGGAAGGGAGAAAGGACCAAGTTTTGTTTCCAGCGATCTACTTCCTGGGGTGGGAGGAGAATTTGAATACACAAGAAGTTTGTATGTGGACAATGGGACATCTACATCTAATAGTGCTCTCATTAGCACTAATGGAAAGTGAAACAGTTTATAAGGACAGAAGTTGACTTACCGTACATCTAAACATTTGAGACAAATTAACTAAATGTCATTACAATACTAGACAGTGATGCACTTAAAAATGATTACATTTTTTTTGTAAAAACAGAAACAGGTAAATACTCTTTGTATGACTTCCAAATAAATAGTGTTAACATCCAGGGATCATATGACCCTAAAATGGATTACTCCTGAACTGGAAAGTGCAGTATTGGACGGTCATCCAAAATCTGGCTAGTACCTATTGTAGTCATGGTTATAAAACCATTTTATATTTGTTTATAAGAGGAGAGTAGTAAACTTTTAGTATCTCAAGCAGACAAATAAGGCTTATACAATCATAAAATGAAGATACATTGTATTCATTTAAACTGCAATATTAAAATGTTCTCATAGCTTATCTTCTTAATACAGTGTAACCACTATAATTGTCATTAATCCGTTGCTGAGGGGATGGATGGATGCTGCATCGGATGAATACAGAATACATTTTTTCCCATAGGACTTAACTAAAATAGGAATAATCCGTTCCCAGTCCCGAATCTGATACATGAATAAAAAAAAATGTAACCAGAACATCACTGAGGAGCGATGATGGCCAAAACTGAAGAGGAGCAAAGGAATTATTGTTTAGAAGGGGAGTCACCTTCCATTAAACATCAGGTAACTCCAATTCTACTGATCAATATATTTTTTGTCCCTTTCACGACATTCACTAGCACTTTATTTAGCAAAGAACTTGTCCAATGTTGTCCGTTTTTTTACATTTTGTGGATTTTTGGATGAATATAGGAACATTTTTCATTGCCTAAAAATGGATTTGCCACACGTCCTAATATTTAAACAGAATATACAAATACAAAGCAGAATCGCTTATAAAAGTGACAAATGTAAAAATTACTGATACTTTAAAAAATATATTTTGCACATTTTGTTAACATACGTTACTGTTATTCAAAAGTCCATATAGAAAACATGACCACAGTGATCCACGTGATACGTGAATATAGAGCCACTGAAATATACCGCGAGGGTAACTAATTTGGTAGGTGAATGGGTAAAAAGTGCAAGACGTGAATATAACGCAAGGGTAAAATGTATGAAATTGTATAAAAATATGTGCTGAATCCTGTTCCAAAAACACCCCAAATGGTGCATACATTATTTAATATATTAAATATAACAAGTAAATACAACAGAATATTATGGTTATTGTGACGTTCATATACATATATAATATGTACTGTATGCTTGAGACCTCCACTCCCATTCACACCCACTCCTCAACACAATGGCCGCAGCCTGTGGTAAATGCAGCACTCTATATAGTAATACAGCAGGATGCACTCTAATAAAGACATGACAGCGAGGAGCCGTGTATTCCTGCATCGGTGGGAAGACTATAAACTTTATTCAGTAATAAGGACTAAAGGGGACCAGTTTACCAGAATTTAGAACAGCTGTCTCTCGAATATATCGCAATCCTACAATTATTGGTTAAAATGGGAACAAACTAGCAGTACACTCAAGTATCTACAGCATTCTATATTTTCTACATTGTTGTGGTTAAATCTATATAAGTATAAAATGCATTCAAAGTCTAGCTTCATTTTATAAACAGAACATAATTCATACTTTGTTTTTATAAATAAATGGACATTACAAATATCCTTAAAGGGCCTTTTACCTCACTATAAATGCTCTTCATGGTGTGAAAGAGCACAAGACTGTATGCTAAAATCATCTATTGTTTTTTTGGGGGGGTTTTCTTACGCTAATACACTAATAACAGTTAACAGCAAGAGGTGAAGGCGCGGTAAACAAAGATTTATAGTTATTCTCTTAACTTCAGGAATGCAGCAGGAGATTTTATTTTGAGCAGTCCTTTCTCTGCAAAGATAAATTTGTGAAGGGTTAACTCCCCTTTTGCTTATGCTCTATGCACAGAGCCGTGGGTCTGTCTGAGTCTTGTCAGTGACTCATGTAAGCAGATTTATGATTTTTTTCAGTGAAGAATGAACATACTATCAAAAATTTAAAAAGTATTTAAACACGTTTGCAATGAGAACTTTACAGTGGTGTGCTCCAAATATTAAAGGGCCAGTTAATCTGCACTAAGGTAAAAACAAGTGCATCCTCGATAATACATTTAGACTTTATAGAGTACAATAAATCAGCTGATGCAATTGAAATATCATAATCCTCCATTTCTGTATGAAAAAGTCATACTTACCAGTTTCTGCATAATTCTTCTTTTCATTAGCATCATCGGTCATATCAAACATATCTCCATATGCCCGTGCCAGCCTCCACAGGAACTCAGCATTGTTTCCATACTAATGAGAGAAGAAAGCATTGCTCAGACGTGACACAAATCACATTGATATTGAATATTCAATTAAACAAATTTTTCACCTCTCTAAAATATTCGTGCTCATGGGCAGAGCTAGCGTGCATGTTATTTTATTAATGTTTTAAATCATTTAGATTACTTCCATACCATCAGTCACATTCAACCCTTGTTTTTTTCAGTGGTACACTATCTTTTTGCTGCATAAAGCTTCCTAATGCACAAAAGCAGTGATTAAAAGAAGACATTTCTGATTGGATGGTGGTATCCTTAATTTGAAAGTAACAAACTAGGTTGACCCCTTGCGTCACAGGATGGCTTGATTCTTGATGGCACAATTTCAAATATATAAATGATTCCAAATTTGCTTTGTATTGATAACACACAAATAATGGCTTTATAAAAACACTCTACTCACAACTATATGCCTGATTTCTATTACACTGGACCTGCAAGTTAACTTATAATAATATCCATGCATACAGAGACAGGAGCAACTATGTATAATTTTCTAATAATTAAAAAGTGAATATGTGCAAAATGTTTTTAGAACATAAAAAAATTGATCACTGTGGTCCTTTAATCCATATGAAGGAAACACTAGGAATTTGCCACTGATAGATATGTGTCTGCTCTGTATCATTCTGCTAACTTGCTTGTTAATATGTTTAATACAAATGGATGTCTCCCAGGCCCTCTGCCATTTTGTTAAAGGCCTACATTGGCTCAGTTTTGACTATACAGGCACAGGAGATGAATCGTAAATCTCATCCATGGTCTTTATTAGGTCTAAGTGATGTGCTAATATTTTTGCATTCATATCTAATACACTAATAAGGTTGCAACATCTATTTTTTATCAAGACTGTTACCAGGCTTCACCCATTTACAATGGATGTATCAAGTGATATAGTAGCATGATACCGGGAATACACAACAGATCATTCTAATTTGTAAAATATATTTCCATCTAAAGTCCAATCTAAACTGCAGTTTAAAGCTGTGGTTCTCAAACTTTTTGGTATGGGGACCTGGTCATCTCCAAATGCTCATGGAAATCAGTTGGTCACAGTCCAGTGCTCATGGGAACCAGTTGTGTTATCCAGCACATGTTTAATAGGGTGATACTTCATGTGACATATTGAACTTTCATCTAGTTTTGCACTAATTTGATCCGAGTACAGTTTAACTGCTTATAGTTTCCTCTATAATCTATCTAGAACTGTGATTAATGGTGATGGTATTTATAAAGTTTTTGGCTCTCCCCATCCCTGATACAAGTAGGTCTCCGGGATCAACACTGGTCCTAGGATTGGCTGCTGAGAACGACTGGTATAGAGCCTTAGGTTACAAACGTCTAATTTAATGCAGAGTATTGACACTACATCACATGTGCTCTGTACTATCAGATAGAGGGTGAAGAGTCCTCTGAAAAAAGTTGGTAAAACTCTTTAAATTGATCAAGAATTTATGAATATATTGTCATTTTTTATTATTATCTGTATAGCCCCTGAAGCTCTTTTACCAAGAAACTGCACAGAAAATTAGATTATATTTTAACTTTATTGATTACTGTAGACTGTGTTTATCAAACCGATAAATGGTGTAGTGGGTAAAAGCATATGTTTAAGACCTGTAGGTTGTGGTTACAAATCCTCCTTTTTCCTTTTCCTGGTTCTAATTAATGTCATTTAGCAGTGCAGTTTGTTGTGAATCGTTTCCAATTCAAAGAAAAATTTGAAATAATAGCTTCATAAGCCATAATTCAATTGATTCAGCATCAATTTAAAAACTGAAAGCACATTAGTACATGTTTTCCACCCCATCTGGTTGTGCAGAGAATATATGGTGGCTTCAGTGTCCCTTTAAGAACTGGGAACATTTCTGTTCACAACTTCATTTATAGAGTTTTTGCTAGTGTACATGTTCACCGAAGTAGACTTATTTTATAGTAGTTAGACATCTGAAACTGAATTAGATAACTATCTTGATAACAATACCTTTTCCTCCATGTCTGACAATATTTGGAATCCTTTCTGTTTATCCAAATTAGAACCATGATATTTAGTGTCTGCTTGCTTGAGAAAAGTAAGTAGTTTATCTTCCTCGTTTGTGGCTGTGACATCATTAGAATGTGACCAACCTCTTTCATCTTCAGATTCTACTTCTGTATCAGTCTGAGCAGTTAAGTATCTGAAAGAAAAAGCAGTAGACATCTTTATCTTGGATAGTTTGCAAATCTCTACCAGTCTATAACAATTATATTATGCATGTATTGTTAAGACATTGTAAAAGAAGATACAAATGTAAATTGCACTTATTTATCTTTCCACTAGATGGCAATTATTTCCACATTTATCTCTATGGCCTACATATCAATTTAGGAAGATTGTCATGAAGTGTGAATAAATACAATTTATATTATGAACTTATTACAGTGAAGTGGATTATTATTCTAGCAAAGTATTCAGGGTATACTACTTATTGGTACTATATATGTTTATATTCTTGTGAATGCAACAGATTTAATGGCAGATATGAGCTAAAATGCCCATTCTACCTAAGCATCTTGCTACATCTTGATGCATCTTGGTACCAAATATTGTGTAATTTATAACTACAGGTAATAAGTACTTTATTGTAAGTAAATACAACATTCAACTGATAAACACTGGAATTTGGGTAGTAGTATCCCAATAGGGGAAACCACAGATCTGTAGCGCTAGAATAAACCAATCAGTGTTTTAGAGCAATAAGTGTTTTAGAGCAATAGGTATATGTATACACAGAGTAGAATAGAATAAAACAATCTAATAAATAAACAAACAAATAAAGGAGTATAACCTGTGATTACGCCAGTCCACATAAATCGTGCTTTGAAGTACTCTATTCTTATAAACAGACAATCAACTGTATGGTCCAGATGGAGGGCACAGGTAGATACTGGCCTAACTCAAAAGGATCCATGGATCCAACAAATGTGTCTCAACATATAAGTCCTTAAACAAAATGCAGATGAAATAGCAGTATTTATGTGTGAGACCCATAGAAATACTTGGCAAATGTCCGTAAAAGTGGGAAATTCCAATCCTCTAATATTGGTACAGTTCTTGGTCCTTAAAAGTGGGCCTCTCACACATGGATATGCAGCTTCCTCTAGAGGGCACTGTTCACTAGCGCTCAACAGCGTGAAAAACAAGAGGGTAGTGGAGGGGGAGAGAAGAGCAACGATCCAATAGTGCAGATAAATCAAATATTTTTTGTACAATAATAAAAAAGGACATCAATGTCACATAAAAATAGTAGTACATCACGCTCACATTTGTTGTCCTCAAGATAAATGAGGTATTGATGCGGCTTGGATTATGATTGACACGTCTGGGCAAGCTTTGATATCTGTTTCCAAGTGTTCAGGTGCAGCCAGGCTTGGTGGAGGTCCACACTGATCCCAAAGGTCAGACTACCCAGTGTCTATGTCTATATCAGTCTGTATAGTAATGTGGCTGCTGATAAGGTATAATAGCAAGCCACACTAGTGAGACATAGTTGGTGAATCACACAATGTTATAAAAAGCACTAATAGTGCTATATGGACATAAAATTCATAGTTAAACTTGTACCCCAACAGTTCCTACTTGTGAGTTAGGCCAGAATATTTTTATAACATTGTGCGATTCACCAATTATATATCACTGGGGGTTGATTTTATTTTTAGTTTACAATTAATAAAGGTGATTATGGGCCTATGACTAGTGTCACTACAAATGTTTGTGATAAAAAATAGTTTTTCAAACCAATGCATATGCCATTTGCACGTTAAGGGACACGGCCAGTCCATCAAGATGGTTTGAGAGAATTAAAACAGTCTATACATTGTACTATTCCACATTATTTCTGTGACTCCTTTATACCAATGTGTGGCTCTGTATGCTTGATAAGGGTGGGGATGGGACATAACTGCATGAGAACCTTGTAATTGGCATTATTTTTGTCACTACAGAGACTGTAGTCATAATTAGCACATAAAACAGCTAATTAGTATTTGATAATGATTAATTTGCAAAAGAATACAGCAGAACAAAAAAATTGTATCTTAGAAATGAACGACTAGTATAATGTATAGCTTTGTTCATGCTCTTTAAGACAACAATTTGATTTTGTTATCTGAGTCGCTTTAACCAAGATGATAGTTCACGATGAACATGTGGTCGTCATATAGACCAGTGCTTCTCAACTCCAGTCCTCAGGGCACACCAACAGTTCACATTTTAGGTATATCCCTGCTTGAGCACAGGTGAGCTAACAAGAGGCTCAGAAGGTTAAACAGAAGTACTGAGCCTCTGATTAGCTCACCTGTGCTCAAGCAGGGATATAGCTAAAATTTGAATTGTTGGTGTGCCCTGAGGAGCACTGATATAGACCACTGTGTGTTGTATGACTGGGTGAAAAATACATAAACCAGATTTCGGGGCACCTAAAAAGTCTTCCATTAATACTACAAAGGCCTTAAAGGGCTACTGTAGATATATATATATTATTTAACAGAACTACACTTAAAAATAGGCGTAGTAACTTGAAATATAAAACAAAATAATACAGCCTCTGATTTGTGTTTTTCTTTTTACCTTTTATATTCAGTTATGTTGTTGTGTAAGGTACAGCAAAATAAAAAAAAGGTCTTGGACGACCACAAACTGGACAGGACCATGTAGCCAGTAGAAGTCAGAGCCAGGTATTGTGGCACTGGTCAAGCATACCCCCTTAACCCTACAAATACTGGAAGTCTGGTGAATGATAGTTAGTTAGTAAATGTTATAATGTGAATGGTCAACTTACTATCGAAGTGCAAGGAAAGCATAAACGTATTCTTAGGCTCTCCTTAATTTTGCAAGGTCCTCAGTATCAGACTCACTCTCTGCCCCTTCCAGAAAAGCCTCACAACTACAGGGTCTATATTAAAGGAAGTGTGAATGCTCCTTATCTCTAAGAATACCAATAAATATACAATCTGTCAACGCAGCAAAGGAAAAGACAAATGTGACAGTGCAGAAGATCATCATGAATGAGCTAAATGTCACTAGCACGGTATCCCAAACCGTGATTTCACCGATTTCCACTGGAAACCCAGTACATGATGAAGCATGAAGTCTGCACATCTATAAGTTAAACCTTCACACTCCCAGATAACACAGTATAATACCAAACTAAGCCACTTTGTCTAAAACCAGGGCTTACAAGACCTAGCCTGGGTGCCAGTTAGCTGCTACCTATCTCCTCTTCTCTGTGGCTTTACAAAATATGAAACTATACCTGCTCTATGTCCCACAACTCCAATAAGGAGACTACAAAACAAATTCATGTGCATGAGTATCCTCCTTTGACAGAAGCACATTCAAGGACTCTAATGGATGAGGACAGTCTGGTTGAGTTTGGTTGGGCTCCCCCAAATCCTGTCTAACTGTTGCTCCAGGCTCTGTCTGATGACATGCAAACTGTGACATAACACCATTATGCACCCAGGCTTACAGGTAAGGAGCATTGCTGTGTAAAATGTAATGTCCACATAATTACATAGGTTTTTGCCCAGGTGGGTGTTATTTAGTTGTTCAGCCATGCCTGACTCTGTGACCCTCTTGGCTGCAGCACGCCAGGCACATCTATGGTAATGTCTCTTTTTGTGCTTATCCATAAGGTTTTCTTGGCAATGATACTGGATTGGGTTGCCAGTTCCTTCTCCAGTGGACCGCAATTTGTCTGACCTCTCTGCTATGACCTGTACATAAAGAACGACCCTACATGGTATAGCTCACAGCTTCATTGAAGTACACAAGCCCCTTCACCACAACAAGGTAGCAATCCAGAAGTGGGCCCAGGTGGTACATTTACTGAAGGCACATTTAGATCTACAGAACAGTGTAAAGAGGGTTGGGGGAGGAGGAGAGGTTGCAAAGTTATTGCCGATTTTTGGTATTTTACACCTACCCAAAAAAGCCACACATGCTCAGATGCAGGAAGCTCACTACAATAACTGAATGTCCTGTCCAGCAGAGCAAAACCTTCAAAGTATCATGGTGGATACCCCTATGGACCAGTAAATGTATCAATATTGCTTTATGACATTTTCCTGCCTAGTTAGGTTTTAAAAGGTGTATGCAAGTGAGCTGGGTTATGAATGCATCTGATACAGGGGAATTAGTAGTGTATGATTACATTTATTTGAATGCACTATTTTTTTTAAATGCAAAGCTAAAAAAACAAACTGTTGCAGGTGATGTTTACACCCCCAGGATTGAGCTAGACTTGTCAGGGTATGATCTAAAAGTGTACCCAGTCCATGCGAGCATGTTCAATTTGCAGCCAATCAGCAATGCTGTATGCAGCCAGCATAGATGACTACTACATTGGGTCCGTAAAGGACCATAAAATCGACATTCAAGTAAAAATGCTTGAGCTGTTACACAGTTGTTCTTTAGACCTACACCCTCTCCTTGATGAATTCTGACAAATTATATTTGTACTGAAACAAAACATATCAGCTTCTTCTTCCTATTCTAATTTGTCTTTTAGGCGAATGAGCATTTATGTTTGATTTATGATCCTGCAAGGAAGAGAACGTTCATGGTCTGTGCATGTGCCTATGTGTGAGTGCATGCAATTCACTGGGGCTGGGAGAGATCTCAGGGGCTGGGGGTGGTGATGGGGCAATTCACTGGGGTTGGGAGAGATCTCAGGGGCTGGGGGTGGTGATGGGGCAATTCACTGGGGCTGGGAGAGATCTCAGGGGCTGGGGGTGGTGATTGGGCAATTCACTGGGGTTGGGATAGATCTCAGGGGCTGGGGGAGGTGATGGGGCAATTCACTGGGGCTGGGAGAGATCTCAGGGGCTGGGGGTGGTGATGGGGCAATTCACTGGGGTTGGGAGAGATCTCAGGGGCTGGGGGTGGTGATGGGGCAATTCACTGGGGTTGGGAGAGATCTCAGGGGCTGGGGGTGGTGATGGGGCAATTCACTGGGGCTGGGAGAGATCTCAGGGGCTGGGGGTGGTGATGGGGCAATTCACTGGGGTTGGGAGAGATCTCAGGGGCTGGGGGTGGTGATGGGGCAATTCACTGGGGCTGGGAGAGATCTCAGGGGCTGGGGGAGGTGATGGGGCAATTCACTGGGGTTGGGGAAGATCTCAGGGGTTGGGGGACGTGATGGGGCAATTCACTGGGGTTGGGCAAGATCACAGTGGCAAATCACTGGGGCTGGGGGAAGTATCACCTGGGATGTAGATAAAACAAACAATCAGTGAATGAAAGGACACAGACCTGGGTATTACAGAAATCTAAAAGAAAGCTGCAGTTCAATTTACACCCCAAAATATACAATGTATAAGTTATGCATTTCAGCTGGGATTTTTAGGGGGTGTCAACGTTGATAGAAAACAGTTTGCAAATGCAAGAAAATCAGCAATATTTAGGGTAATTGTTTAAATGGTATTTGTTCATGAACATTTTTTTTTAATACACTACTAATTCTCCTCTATCAGATGAATTCATAATACAGCTCACTTGCATGTACCTTTAAGTCACATTCACATTTTTCAAACATTTTATATATATTTTCATCATAGAGTGGTCCTTTTACAACATTTGTTCCCAGAACGATTACATCTTACTCTTAGTTCTATCTATGCTTCCATTTCTTCATATGTTTGCCACTTCAGATCATGAATATCTCCTTTCCTAACACATACACTACTAGACCCCTATCACAAAAACATCTGATTTCTTTGGCCTGGTAGTACACAAGTTCTTAATTCTTATCCTTTAGTTATAGGTCAACAATACATTCTGAAAATATTTTCTTTAAAGTTGGCACAAAGAATCCACAATATGACAAAATTATTTATAAGCATGATGTTCAAGGAGTAGAGACACCAGCTCTTGAGAGAGTTTATATTCTAGTTGGGGAAGGTAGAGATAAAAGCTGAGAAGATTGCTTGTGAATACTTTGAATGAACAGGAAACGTATATCTGCACAATGGGAATTTGGCGTCTAAAACTAAGTGTTTTCAATAAGAGAAATGGAAAGCTCATTGATTGTCAAGGACACACCCTCCTGAGAAAGTGACAGAATCAACCGAGAAAACAAAAAATGGAACCCTGTGTTAAAAATAGTTCCACGTAAAAGATAAAAATGTAAATGTTGTGTTATTTTATTTGCTTTCTAAAATCATTTTGCTCATTAATTCCCTCCTACACCAAATTATGGCTAATGTCAGGTGAACATATAGCTGCACTCCTTTTTTCAATAAATAATGTAATAACAAATCTATAAATTGTTTTCTAGAATTCCCCCGCATGAAACCACAGTTTGCTGCAACGTGATTGGCATGGGTACAATCAAAGAGTCCTTCAAATGAAAGAGTGTTGCCTACTAGACCTATTACTTTGTATTACATGTGTATTTCTAAATTGACAGACAGATTGGTTTGTTTGTTGGCATTTTCCCTTACACTATTTACAAAGTAGAATAAAGCTATCCTACTAAGTAGGATACATAGTAACAGTGAGGTTGAAAATAGACTTTCAGTTCATCAAGTCCAACCTTGTAATTAGTGAATTTTTAATTTTTAACTATTAACTGATCCAGAGGAAGGCAAACAAAAAACCCTATTATAAATTGCCAATTGTCTCAAAGGTAAAACAAAATCCTTCCTGACCACAGAATTCTGGCAATAGGATTACTCCTTGGAGCAATGGCTGGTCTTCTCTAGTTATCCTCCATAACCTGCATGTACTTTTTATTAAAAAATGTACCCAGGCATTTTTAAAGTTAAATCAATAAAATCTGCTGTCACAACCTCATTTGGTAGTCTGATGTCCTTACTATGAAAAGCCCTTTTCTTTCCTTAACGTGTAATATTTTTCCTTCAAAACTCAAAGGACGTCCACTTGCCAGTTGAAAACCTCTTGGCACAAAAAGTTCACTTGACAAAGCCTTTATTGACCCTGTATGTAATGATATCCCTTCTTAAGCTTTTTCTAGAGAAAATAAGTTTAAATGTGTTAGTTTGCCTTCATAGCTTAGCCCCTTCATTTCCCTTAATTTTGTTGCCATTCTCTTAACCCCTAAAATGTCCTTTTTATGAAGTGGCGCCCAAAATTGTACTCCATATGCCAAATGAGGGCGAACCAGGGATTTGTATAGTTCCAGAATTATACTTGCTCCCGTTTCTTCTATACCCTTCTTAATACATGCTAATATTTTATTTGCTTTTGCAGATGCTGCTTGACATTGAGCACGGTTACCTAGGTGGTTGTCCACAAGCACTCCCAAATCCCTTCCAATATCTGATACACCAAGATTTAATCCATTTAGATTATAAATTGCATGCTTATATCCTTTCCAAATTAATAACTTTACATTTATTTGCAATAATTCTCATCTGCCGTTTAGCTCCATATTCTTTATACAATAATAATTTGTATAAGTCCTTTTGGAGTGAAAGTACAATATTTAATGACTTCATTACCTTGCACAATGTCATCAGCAAATATAAATATGTAAAAAAAAGGAGAGGACCTAATACTGAACCCTGAGGAACCCCACTTACCACATTAGTCCACTGAGTGTGTCCCATTGATAACAATTTGCTTCCGGTCTCAGTTTTCAAATAATCACTATAATAGTTGTCAGTGTGTGCCACGTTGTGATGTTGGTCATGCTGTTGCGGCCCATAGGGCGAGCCGTTAACCGCATGGCCCGACCCCGTGCTTCACTGAAATTTATTTTTTCAAGGATGGTGCTGGATAGGCTCAGTAAAACATTCAACGCCACCAAATGTTTGCAACAAATGTAAATACTCAGCCATTAAATGTTATTATACCTACTTAAGTTGTTTCTTGTTTTTCTATGGGTAACATGGCACCAACCTACACTTAATTCAGTTTTTTCAAACCTGCTTTTTTTTTTTTTTTTTTTATCTTACAGTCAATCTTTAAACAGCATATAAAAATGTGGAACCCAAACATATTTTAATCCTATTACAGTATCAGCGTTTACTTATTTTGCTCCACGAGACTTTAAATGGTCAGTATAAGTGATGTAAAACCTATTTAGTGCAACATTAATTAACTAGCATATGCAAACCACAGAAAATCAAATATTTAGCCAGAAAATATAATGTAAAAACTAGTTACCTCACTAATGGCCACTGCTGTACCCTTCCTTACCTCATTCACTGTCCTAAGCACTACTGCAATTTTAGCTGCAATAACAAGGCTCATTTGGCTTGAATAATGTTACGGTTATAACAATGAGAGAGTTGGGAAGGGGTACAGCAGTGGCCAATAATGAGGTAAACTACGTTTTTAAATAACATTTTCTGGCTAAAGATATTGCTGTTTGTACTAATGTTTTTAATGAAAACTAATGGTGAACTATTTTTTTTTTTAAATGAAACTTATCTACAATGTGCTTTTAAAAAGAGAGAAGTATGGTAAGTATTTGCAACAGTAACTTATTTAGTATGATGGAGGTTTAGTTATGATTAATCTGATTACATATGTTTATCATTTTTATTTAAAGGGACATGAACATTTTATGAATTTCACTAGGAATATAAAATGCACCTATGTATCGCTTTGCTTTTGTGTGCTTTATTTTATTAAGAAGTGCTTAAAAGCACTTTTTTTGTTCTGCCTAAAATCTTAAAAACAGTTCCTACCACACTCAAAGACATTATATTTCAAAATACAGGGTGTGCAGGGTCTTATACTAACTAATCCGTGGCCACATTCAGCTTGAGATGGGTCACTGACATAAGCTGCGTGAGCTATAGAGGGCAGACCCAAATAGGTACAAATTGAATCATTTTAGCCAGAAGAAACAGTTTATACATAAAAGTAAAAATACATGGGTATATTATATTTCTAGAGAAATCCAGAAACCTTCCATGTCTTTTTAATCATTATAGCAGATCGACTTGGGCTTAATGCTGACCAAGTCCAAAGCAGTCAAAGATTTGCTAGGCTACCAACCTGCACATAATGCTGGCGTTTCATATAATCTCTTTACTACTAATAGCATCTCATGAATAAGTAGATTATGTCTACACTGTTAGACTGGCCTTAATCATGATATGTGCTAACTCGCAACGCACTCTGGTTTCACCTACAATATACAGGAATCCGATACTGCACGTTACTGAATCTTCTTGTCCTACTTCTCTGCAGCACAATGCAAATGAGATGAAGGATTCTCCATGAAGAGTCTCTAGTTTGCAAGAATGCTGTCTCAGTGAAAATGTTCAGGTACCTTGTTCAGACTGACATATTTAGTGTGTAGGAGGTTGAAAGTATCAAAATGTCACTAAATGGCAGATAAATTGAGTTGCTCTGTGTTGTGCCCTTGAAAAATGTATAAGGAGACACCGGTGTTTCAGGATTTGTAAGAGACTAAGAGATGAACATGTATACCAGTATGCAGTGTCCTGCAGTGATAGAAGACAATATTTGTCTCAGTGACTTATGTGAATAGTCATTTGTCACAGAACAAACATGTAAAGATGAAATACAATCATACTAAGCTACACATGAGGAACAAAGGGAAAAGCTTAACAAGGATAGTGTTGTTCAGTCGTTCATATGTCCGACTCTCTGTGACCCTATGCACAGCAACATCTTGTGTCTGCCATGAAAACCTTATGGATAAGCACAACCAAAGATACTGGTGTGGGTTACCAGTTCCTTCTCCAGTGGTGCACGATTTGTCTGACCTCACTGCTATGACCTGCCCATCTTGAGTATAGATCAGGGACGCAAATAGAAGGCTGAGCCTGAATTTACAGACAGGGCTAGTGGCATTTACATACTCCCTTCCCAATCAGCTATCATGAATTTGGTAGCACAATCACTCCCACCTCTCCTGATATCAAAACCACAGTGGTCATATTTGTAAAGAATTACACACCATATTTGTTTGTTCTAATTTACAAGATTTCATATGAAATGATACTGCTCTATGATCTGCCATTTTGGTTTCAGAAAATCAACTTTCTGAATGGGTGGAGACTTTGAATGCACAGGAAGTATCTGTATACACAGTGGGAATGACAATTACAACTTGCAGTGCCCCTGGCCGGACTAAAGGGATGCTAATTAGTTAACAAGGGCAGACAGCAGTAGCCAAGAAAAATACATTAATTCTGCTGGAAAGAATAATTGAATAAAAAAAGGCGAAAAAACAGAATTTGCAAAAGTATACATATTTATCATCTCTCTGGCGACATTTATAATCAATGCCATTCCACTACTACCCGTTCTTTCATTAGACTGTAATCCACTCAATCTTCACTTAACTCCCATAGTCTGGCATTCCCTTTACAGCAACCACTATAGTATAATCACATATATAGTTGTGAGCATACGAGTTGTTGCGAACGCAGCCCTCACTTCGCAAGGGTTACAGTTGCTGGCAAGGAGCGCCAAAGGCGCTCCTTGCCAGCATCTGCGACCCTCGCAAACTTTACGTTGTAACGCAAACACGACACAGCAACTGCGACCCTCGCAAACAACATACGAGACACGTTACCACTCATTACGACCTCGCAAAAATCGGCCGCAACCCGCGGACAGGAAAAAATGAAACACACAATAAATACACACAACACATACATAAGAGGGAGCATACAGCACCTCAAAAAAGCAACTTACACCTTCATTTAACTCAAAATAAAAGAGTTTAGACACTCAAAAATTCTCTAAGCGAGAGAAAAAATGGCCGCCGAACAAAACGAAAACAAGGCTACAGCACTCTAAACACGCAAAACACCAGAAGAAACTCGCAAAAAACACCACAAAAGACCTACGGATATTCCACTAAGACGCATACCACACATTACCCGCCATTTTAGAACAATGCGGGAGAACACAACTACGCTAACGGTTTGGTCTTGCGCACGCACACTATTACACTGCACCCATTCAGCACGCTTACACAGCAGCTCCACACCACTAATGCTGCAGCAACATCAAAACACATTGCAGCTCTTCAACACAATGCTTCAAAATAGGTAAAGTATATTAAATTATTAATGTATTATATATTTCATTATTATACACCAAACAGCATTAGCTACCTTACAATTTCATTGCCGTAATTTTTTGACGGGCAATTCTCTAGTCACATATAATAGTTAAATCACTGAAGGCACTGCTATTTTTACTTTTTGTTATGTCCATGATCATGCCTAGTTCTTCAAAAGAACATACTTTAAATATGTGACTACAGCATCCATTTAAATAGAAACCGAGTTGACGATAATTAAGAAACAAATCACCCAATTCACAGCTTTAAATAAAGATCTTTTCTTGGGTTCCACTTTTTCTGGAGGATACATATTTACTGAACTTTATTAAATCCTTTTAATACATTTGAAGGTTTCAATCATATCACCACTCTCCCTTCTGTCTTCTAAGTCACCAGTTATCAACAGCCAATGCTAGGGACTGACTATATGTAGTGATTCTCAGAAACAATGAAGGATGAGGTGAGTCCAACACTTTATAACTGTGACTGTTGCTAGAAGCATCCTTAGACAGATTATTGGTTGAATGTATCTGAAGTTAAATGGTACCCGAACCCATCAGCGCCACCCGTGTGCACTATGCAATCGCGGACCCGACCGCATTATGCATGCGCATGTGTCTTTGCGGACCATCTAGTGGCTGAAAATATGTATTGCAACTGCTTTGTTATACCTATGCAGAAAATGGTCAGATAAAACATAACCGCCTCAATACAATATAAAGCTGCTATTAGTATATAAAAGCATAGGCCCTCATTCAATTGCAATGTTGCAAATTGAATAGGGGTCTAAATAAGCACATCACATATATTTTTTAAAGAAGTTTTTAGTTAGTAAGCATCTATCCAAAAGCAAGGTTTTCACTAACTAAAAACTTCTTTAAAAAATATATATTATGTGCTTATTTAGAGCCGTATTCAATTTGCAAAATCGCAATTGAATGAGGGCCATACTATTTAACCCTAACCATGAACCCCTAACCCTAAACCCCTAACCCTAGGGTTAGGGGTTCAGGGTTAGGGGTTTAAGTTTAAATAGTATGTTTTTATATACTTATTATATTATACTAGCAACTAGCAACTTGCTCGTCAAATTACGGCAATAAATGTGAATTCTGGCAATGCTGTTTGCCACACAATGGGAGCCTCTCCTCCTCTACTTTACTGGCCTTGCGATGAGCGCCTTTGGCGCTCATCGCGGGCCAAAGGCGCTCATTGCGAATCTCTCCTTCTCTCTACTTCCTCCCCTGTGTCTCATTTCCCCCCTCCTCCTCCCCTCGTGTCTCATTTCCCCCATGTCTGTTCCCCCTCCCATGTGTCTCTCTCCCCCCCCTCCTCCTTTGTCTCTCCCCCCGTGTCTCTCTCCCCCCCCTCCTCCTTTGTCTCTCCCCCCGTGTCTCCCACCCCTCCTCTCACTCCCCTGTGTCTCCCACCCCTCCTCTCACTCCCCTGTGTCTCCCACCCCTCCTCTCACTCCCCTGTGTCTCCCACCCCTCCTCTCACTCCCCTGTGTCTCCCACCCCTCCTCTCACTCCCCTGTGTCTCCCACCCCTCCTCTCACTCCCCTGTGTCTCCCACCCCTCCTCTCACTCCCCTGTGTCTCCCACCCCTCCTCTCACTCCCCTGTGTCTCCCACCCCTCCTCTCACTCCCCTGTGTCCCTCACCCCTCCTCTCACTCCCCTGTGTCTCTCACCCCTCCTCTCACTCCCCTGTGTCTCTCACCCCTCCTCTCACTCCCCTGTGTCTCTCACCCCTCCTCTCACTCCCCTGTGTCTCTCCCCCCTCTCACTCCCCTGTGTCTCTCCCCCCCCTCTCATTCCCCTGTGTGTCTAGCCCCGCCCCCCCCCCCCCGTGTCTCTCCCCCCTCTCCTCTGTGTTGTCTCCCCTCCTCCTCCTGTATCTCCGGCGCTCAATGCGCAACGAGCTGCTCAATGCGCCTGCGTGGCTTATGCCGCGCAATGCGCACCACGTTGCGCAATGTCGAGTTGTCAATCTGCGATTTGTGGCAAGCGTGACGACGAATCGCAGTTTGACAACTATAATATGTGATTGAGGTTTGCGAGTTTTCAATCTTGTGTCAGGCCTTGGAAACAAGCTCTATGTACATTTGATTTTATGCTCAAAAACAGGGCCCTCCATTCTTTACAAGGTGTTTAATTTGTTTTCTGCTATGTACTCAACCCCTGTACAGCGCTACGGAATATGTTGGCGCGATATAAATAAAGATAATAATAATAATAATTGAGGCCATTATGTTTTATCTGACCATTTTCAGCAAAAGCAGTGCATAACGCGGTTAAGGCCGCGATCGCACGGGTGGCCTGATAAAACACACAAGATCCTAGTACTCTATTCAAATTGTGGTGCAAAGCTAAATAAAAATGTTGTGTTCCAAGTGTAGATCACACTGTAAAAAATGTTTTGGATCTCATGAGCACTGGAAGGTAACCAGCTGGTTCACAGATCAAAATGGTTGTAAGCCACTGCCTAAGCTATACATATTAAGTCCATGAAGCAATCTCTTCTTACCAGAGCTTCACTGTAAGACAAGGGTTGACAAATCTATCTGAAACTTAAAACCTTTTTTGGAGCCAGATTATGGATAATATATAGAAATATATGTAGAAGTAAAACATTTGAAGAGAGCTGTAACATTTTATGAGCCATGGTTCCTAGGTCCAGATATTTGTCCAGCTCTGTTGTAAGCAAGAAAGCAATGAGTGTATCATTAATAAGTGTGAACTCCCACTTACCCTCCTTCACTCTCAGCCTCCTCCGAGCTTGTACACTCGTTAGCTGGCTTGGTTGTTTCACTCTTCTTTCTTTTGGGGACTTTATGTTGTGGGCTGACCTTTCGCACGTCGTTCTTTCCTTTCAGCTCATCTCTAATCTGCTCCTCCAGTTTAGGGATGGCATGTTTTAGATATTTTACCTCCTCTTTGAGTTCTTCCACACTTTTGAGCAAGCTGCCCAACTTATCCAAGATCTGAAGCTGTCTTCCTTGCAAAACCATGACTGCACCATGGTTGCCCTGTTCAGCCGTGGATTCTCTAGCAGACACCACCTCAGGAAACCCAAAGAAAAAGCCAGATCTTCCTTGTCTTTTCAGATAAAATAAGGCCAAGCTTATTCCAGCAGCTCCAGCAACCACCCCTAAAAGTAATCCTTTGCTCTCCACATGAGACATTTTTCACAAAAATGGATAGTTACTGCTCAAGTTTGTCCAGATAATTAACCAGAGGTTTTTTTTTCAACACGTCATAATGGACATCACTCTTTCCCGGGGTCTTATCAGTACACAGACTGCGGAGAATTACAAAGCTCACTCAGGGTGCAAGGCCACATTCCTTGTTAGATTTATGATAAGAGTTTTGCTTATGCAGATTGCTGTCAAGAGCGCAGCAGCCTTAGTAAGGCCATGAGTCCGAGTACTTTATAATGAAGCATCTCTCCTCCAAGGTTCAAAGTCACAGTGCACAGCTTCAAAGCCTTGTGTAAACCTGCCAAGCCAGGGAAGGTCAAAAGACAAGTTGTTTAGTAACCAATTCTGAGAGGTATAACAGAAATGAGAATTATAGGTATAGCAGACATATAATTATTCAATGTTGCTCTATTGCATCATAGTAAGTAGAAAAAAACAAAACAACCTTTTTTGAATGTCTAAAATTTTACAGTTTTAGTTTTTTTGCATTGTGTTAATGTTTTTGACTAGAACGTACCCCTTTGTAGGGCTATGGAATATAGTGGTAAGTTACAAATACAGGAAATAATAATATAACCAAGTTAAACCTTCAGCTGTCCTCCCCCACTTCTGTCTGGGGACTCAATGATAAGCAGCCTGTAAATAGCTTGTACTTTGATTGCTGCAACATATAAATCAGTATTATTTATTATTTGCTGGTCTCTTTACATATACTAAAAACAAAGGGGAAAAAAAAGTAATGTATTATTACTGTAAATACCTTATACAAGGTAAGTAAATCATTTGATGGCTTTAAAAACTAAACCTGCAATTAGAAAGCAGTTTCAAGAGATTAAAAATGTATTTCATTTTGAATGCTCTACATTAGAAATCGTCAATAGGTGGACCTCAGTCCCTTTATACCAAATGCAGTATTAAATACAAATATCTCAACTGAAGCTTCAAAATGTTTACATTAGTTCTGTTACATGTTGTTCCTTTTGTTGTCTTCTTCACTATAGAAACTTCCTTCTGTGAGCTTAAAATGTCTTTATAATAAAAAATAAATAACATGTAAAACCATAAAGCAAAGTATCTTTAACAAACAGAGGTTCTTTAAACTATATGGACTGTGATGATATCTCCTTCAATAATGCATGCTATTTTAAGGAGCCTAATGCAATAAAGTATGAAGAGCGTACCTCATCTTGATTAGAGGGTCTTCACAGAAATTAGTACATTTCATGTATATTTCGCAAAAGAGAACACTCAAACCTTAGTGAAGCTGGCAGAGTAACCTGTCCAGAATTCAGCAAAATACAGTTATTGAACTGCATTCTGCCTACAAAAGCTTTGTCCTTAAAACCAATGCCATTGAAAACATGGTTAATTTAAGGCATATGCCTGCTGTATTACACAGCTTTAAGCAAAGCCCAGGTTGGATAATATGCACAAGCCAGGAAACGAACCCACAGACAGCACAGCCTTTCATCAAAGTGGGTCCGGTTCCTAGCTTGTATAGTAGATTTTATGAGGAGGTAGTTTACCACAACAATTAATTAATTTACGGTGGTCAAAAGAGAAAGAAGCCTTCCACCGTACAGTAGATAAAACACTTGTGTTCACATTTGAACATCTTAAAATAAGTTAAAAACACACACAAGAAACAGTTATTGGACTATATAAGTCTCACTGTTATGGCATTATTGCTTACATCATCACCCACATATCAAATATAGAGTTGTCAGTGTTGGGAACGCTTATGATGTTGGTCACACTTTGCAAGGCTTGCAAAGCGAGGCGGGCCGTGTAGGGTGCATCAGTTAGCCTGGATGAGCGCCAAAGGCGCTCATCTGCTATGCCTCGCGAAGCGCAGGTATTAGGCTGAATGAGCACTCAGGGGGTCGCAACTGCGAGCAAAGCTTGCAACTCTAAAAACCCTCAAAACAAAACTCACAGACAGCACAGGGAGAGAGCCAGGAAGACTGGGAGTGAGGTTGCAAACAATTTTGAGCCTTATTTGTGGGGTTTCGTCAATCAAAAATCGGCTAAGCAGGGGAAAAAATGTTGGACGGAAAATGTACAAAATTCTGAAACTGGATGAAAACGAGGCTGAGCAAAGCCGGGCACGCAGGACTTGGAAAACATGACGGCAAAGACAGTAACACTTACACCAACAATGCCAGGCACGCGGGACTTGAAAATAAAACAAAACCGTCTTCAGCGCATAACACGCAAACATTCAGCAGACACACCGAGGAGAAACACACAGGGAAGGGAAAGGGGGGAGATGGTGGAAATAGACACATGGCATTCCCAAGCACTAAACTTGCAGGTTAACGAACCCTGCAATGAGCGGCCCGTACAGTAAAACGCACCGAATGAGCTCATTGTGAGCCACGAGATCAGCGTCAAAGGCGCTGATTGCAAGGTTCTCAATGAGCACCGCGAGCGGGAGAGGCTTGCAATGAGCGCCGAAGGTGATTAGTGCAAAGCAGGAAAGTTCAAGTACACGTGGGAGAGGCTCGCGATGAGCGCCAAAGGTGCTCAGAGGAGCAAAAGCCTCACATAATGTAGCAAACTGCATTGCTAGCCTTACAATTTTAAAACCTTCATTGTTGACGGGCAAATCGCTAGTTAAAACGAATGACTGGCAAACAAATGCTCTATGTCAGTACACTAAGAAGTGTAAAGGGCCATTATAGACAAATTCTCAAACATTTAAAGAAAAACATGACAAAATAAATGACAAAATGAATACTAAAGCGACACAGTGTGTTTAATATGTTGTAGGCTTAGTAGTGAAATGAAACCGCTGTTTTGTTCAGCTAGTTTTACCTTGAAAAAAGAATGTTAATAAAAACAGGTTTGCTGATGTTCAAAGAATTACAAGATTCTCACAATTACTCACATTAATATATTATAGACCCCTTTTTTTTATATAAATGATACTTTGGAAATATATTTAGGAACTAAAGTACCATTTTTATTAGCCCTGGAACCAGTCAATTTCTAAATATTAAATGCCAAATATATCATTAAAAAATTATTATCCAACACTTTTTTAGATGGAAAAAAAAATCAAATGTGATTATTTTTAGGTTAAGGTTTTATTCCATTGTGGTGTCCCTATAAATCAAGATCAGATCCGTATTTAACAGAGTCAGTTCACTGAACCCTACATTGAGCAAGTTCAGTCATAGCTGCAACAGGGACACAGTATTAGTGGATACCATATTAGAGAGATACCATCCATAATTAAGATGAGTATTGTAGTGATTATGATGAGTATTGCTGTTGTGTACCACCATTTCCATGTTAATCTCAATGAACTGCTGTTATATTACCCCATACACCCCTCACCTGCCTCTCCCTCTCTCGGAGGCTTCACCATACACCCCTCACATAGCTCTCACTTACCTCCCCCCTCTCTCTCAGACTTCCATATACTCCCCTCACATAGCTCTCACTTACCTCCCCCCTCTCTCTCAGACTTCCATATACTCCCCTCACATAGCTCTCACTTACCTCCTCTCTCAGGCTCCCCCATACTCCCCTCACATAGCTCTCTAACTAACCTCCCTTCTCTCTCTCAGGCTCCCCCATACACCCCTCACATAGCACTCTCACCTACCTCCCTCTCTCAGGCTCCCCCATATATCCCTCACATAGCGCTCTCACCTACCTCCCCCACCCTCTCTCTCAGGCTCCCACATACTCCCCTCACGCACCTCCCCCTCTCAGGCTCCCCCATACTCCCCTCACATAGCTCTCTCACCTACCTCCCCCATACACCCCTCACATAGCACTCTCACCTACCTCCCCCATACACCCCTCACATAGCACTCTCACCTACCTCCCCCCCCCCCCCCCCTCTCTCTCTCTCTCATGCTTCCACATACTCCCCTCACGTACATCCCCCTCTCAGGCTCCCCCATACTCCCCTCACATAGCTCTCTCACCTACCTACCCCCCTCTCTCTCAGGCTCCCCCATACACCCCTCACATAGCGCTCTCACCTACCTCCCCCAATCTCTCTCTCTCTCAGGCTCCCACATACACCCCATCACATAGCTCTCTCAGCTACCTCACCCTCTCTCTGAGGCCCCCACATAGCTCTCAGCTACCTCCCACTCTCTCTCTCTCTGAGGCTCTCACGTACACCCCTCACATAGCTCTCACCTGCCTCCCCCCCCCTCTCTCTGCGGCTCCCCCATACTCCCCTCACATAGCTCTCACCTACCTGCCTCCCCCTCTGTCTCTGAGGCTCCCCCATACTCCCCTCACATAGCTCTCACCTACCTGCCTCCCCCTCTGTCTCTGAGGCTCCCACATACTCCCCTCACATAGCTCTCACCTGCCTCCCCCTCTGTCTGAGGCTCCCTATGCAGCGAGTGCACCACTCATTATCTCGGCTGACAACATTCTTACAACATTAGTTCCGGAAGGTAGAAAGTTCCGCCCAGCTCATATTTCCATCTTCTTACATGATGCTGTCATTGTGCTGGGACTAGAATACAGGCTTGTTACAATGCAAAATGGTCTTCTGTTTGCTGTAGAGAACCATCATAGTGAAAATGCACTTTTCAAACCACCTTTATATAAATGATTGGTTAGCCTTAAAAAAATCATTTGTAGAAATGAAGAAATAAATTTCCATTTAAATGCACCAGATATTTTATTTTTCTGTCTTGTGTTTGCTGTCTGTTTGCTGTTGTGTAGAAATGTGTTGTTGTTTAGTCATTCAGTTGTGGCTGACTCTCCCTGACCCAAAGGACAGAAGCAAGTCAGGCATATCTTGTGTTTGGTTGTGCTCATCCGTAAGCTTTTCATGGCAAAGATATTGGAGTGGGTTGCCAGTTCCTTCTCTTTTGGACTGAGATTTGTCTGACCTCTCTGCTATGACCTGCCCATAGTGGGTCACCCTACATGGTATAGCTCACAGCTTCATTAAGGTACACAAGCCCCTTCACCCGACGTGACAGCAATCCTGAAGTGATTAGTAGAAATAGCCCCCTGATTAAATTATATTTATAGGAGTCTGTTTGCTAAAGCAGTTTAGATTGTTACAGCTCTTCAGTAATTGGCTACCATCTTCAGTAATTGGCGACCATTGAGCTGTGTATTATCTAATTACAGTTGCATCACTTTCCCTATTTTATATTGCATTGTATTGAACTTGAGGGATTGTTTCTGGGAGTTAAAATGTTTGAGATATTAACTATTGTGATGTTGGAGAAAACTGCTAAGAGTCCCATGGATGGCAAGAAGATCCAATTAATCACTACAACAGGAAATCAAGACAAACTGTTCACTGGAAGGTATGACCATGAGGCTGAAGCTCAAATATTTTAGCCATGAGAAGATAGGATTACCTAGAGAAGACTTTGTTGCTGGGAAAAATGTAAGGCACACAAAGAAGGGTGACAGCAGAGGCAAGATGGATAGATGAGAAAATTGAATCGATGAGCTTGATGGAGCCCAGAGGCGCACTGGCTGACAGATGTGCCTGGCGTGATGCGGCCCCTAGAGTCACGGAGAGTCGGATAGGACTGAATTACTAAACAACGCGTACAATTAACTACTAAGGCTGTTTATCAAATTATTTAACATATCAAACAAATACAGACAATTGATTCACATACTTTTTAAAAGGACATTCTCACCCCTAACAGGTTGGTTTAATCTTAAAAAGTAGTCAAATGTTCTACATAGAGTACTAGCTGTTTGTCCGTGCAGTGAGATATTCAGCATTGTATGTCCAGTTGGTTAGTAGCTCACAGTTCTTATAAGGGTGTGAGGGAATCTAACTACATGATAACATTGAGATACATTGTTTTTGCCAGCACATAGAAAAATAAGAATATAAGTATTCATATCAAAGCAGCTAGTAAGTATTCAGGATCTGCTCTTTTCCTAAATAATGCAGCACAAACAGTTCTGAATATCTAAGGAATGAATCTCTTTATAAAAAAATTGCTAGTACAATGTACAACTAGTTTTTCATGCTCTTTATGGATTACCTTAGAAAGCTCCCTGCAAATGCCAATGCACTCTGATTCAACAAAGCATGTGACCTTTTTCTTTGGTTTCTGCTTGCATACTAACCCCAAAGAGGAAGAAATGTTATATTACAATAATCAGAGTACGCATTTAAAGGGAGCTTTAATTTATTGTCTCTTCAGGACCCAAGGGCTCGTCCCAAAAGCTCAATATATCGACCTGCACAGCTGAGCTGCAGATAACAGCCAAGGTAAGTAAACAATTTGAAGATTTTAAAAGCTAACAAGTGAAACCCTAAACATTACTGTGCCCAACTGACAGGCAAATTGATTGAAATCAACTTCTCATTCAAAATGAAGAGTCTCATATAAAGTATTTAGGTGTTCACCAGTTGGCTAATACCTCCAAGCTGTATCAAACTAACTTCTCACCATTTATTAAACAACTCACAGAAGATTTACATATTTGGCACCAATATAGAATCTCTAACAGGAATGATATATGTGTGCAAAATTAGTACCCCACAGAAGATTCTGTACTTTTTTCTGCACCCTCTCAATCCCAACAGGTTTTATAGATCTACAAACTCTACTGAAAGCCATCCTGCTCTGCATATGGCATAGACACAAACCCGAAATTAGAGTTGAAATTCTCACAGTGCCTAGATTACAAGGGGGCCTATCAGCTCCAGACATTACAGCATACTAGAGGGCTATCTGTCTGGCTCAGCTTACTCAGTGGCTTCAAACACATGTTTCATGACACAGGATTCCTTTCCACACCTTGCTAGCTGGAGCAGACAGAAGAATTTCAGTAGTCTTTCTGCAGTCACCAATAAAGCATAGGAATTCCAGCACCCAGCATAAGAATATAGTTCCATCTTTTCTTTCTTAACCAGAAGATTTCTTTAATGAATAGATAGTTTGCGTCTCTCCATAGGAGGCGAGGTCTTCAGTGATAAACTGTTCCATTTAAAGCATTGTTTTGGCTTCAAAAAGGACCTCTTACATCTGTCTTTTCAAACAATAATTTGATTATACCTTCATAAGATTATTATCAAATTATTTGTAAAGCACCAACATATTCTCTAGCTCTATACATGGGTAAAGTAAAACGCAAAAAACAACAACAATATTAACGCACTGCAAAGGATGGAGGGCCCTGTCTTTGAGCTAAGAATCCAGTGTCCTAAGTGCTTTCCCCAAAGCGTAATGCAAGGTGTAAAATCTACCTTGAATTACCATAAAACTACACTGGTAACTTGGTTCCCATCGGCTCCGGTTTTCACTGTTTTCAGTACTCGACGCATCTCGAAGGGGGAAAAATTGTTCAGAACTTGACGCTTGTTCAGAAGTTGATGTGCTCTCGACACCTCACATACTGTCTCTGCCTGTAAGAGACCAAGTGCAAGCTGTGTCTGAAAGTGCCAACATGCATCCTGGGTCTATAAGTGCCAATGTGCATCCTGTGCCTGTAAGAGCCAATGTGCAGCCTGTGCTTACAAGAACCAAAGTTCCAAGCAATAATCTCTCTCCTCCTTCTCTTCTACATCACCACTATCCCATTGGGCCCTCAAGTCCTTTTATTACAGTTAAAGTGAAGTTAAATTCTATGTTATCTGATGTAAATATTGTTTTTTTTCTTTATGTCTATTTAGTTTTAAGGTTTTGTATCCAAAAACAAAACCATCAGTTCAAACTAAAATGTGAAAAATCATTTACATTGATTCCTATGGGAAATGCTTGTTTGGAACTTATCCTGCCGTCTGGAACAGATTAAGGACGTGAACCGAGGTACCACTATATTTAAAAAACAATACATACAAATATCAGGCATGTTTAACATGAATATAATTACTATAATACCTTGTTACACAAAAATATAATGCACTCAGTATTATAGTGAAGTAAACCAACTACCTCTATTGTACAGTGAATATACACACCAGTACAGTGAATCCCATAAACTAGAGGCCCATTGCCAAGAAAATACTTTACATAGCTCTGACGGACACATAGTGGTTTGTGACAACATGACAAATCAACATGGGTTAAACTTGAGGACAATGGGCCTCATTCAATTGAGGCATCGAGAGATCCGGGTTTCCGTAATGGAGGGCGTACATTATTTTGCTATTCAATTGGCGTTTTGCAGGCTCCGATTGGAGCCATTTTACAGCACTAACTTGCAACTAATAACATTACTATTCTAAAATGGCGATATAAACAACTAAACAAACTGTTTGACCTCGCACACGCAGCCTGTTTATATTGCAAAATTATAAGCCTTCATCACAAATACTCTAATCACCTACCTTAGCTGTTCTCCAAGAATGTGAGTAATCATTCCCCTTCATTCTTTCTTATCTATACTTAGTTACATAGTAATTGAGGTTGAAAAAAGACTTTTAGTCCATCAAGTTCAACCTTTTAAGATCTCCTCTGATCTGCAATATGCATATTAGTTATTAATTGATCCAGAGTAAGGCAAACAGAAAAAAAAACAAGTGAAACAGCCAATCGTCTCAAAAGGGGAAAAAAATGAATTCCTTCCTGACCCCAGATACTGGCGATCAGATTCCTCCGTGGATCAATTCTCTCTGTAATTAACCAGGATACCTCTGAATTCTCTTTTTAATTAAACATATATCCATTCCCTTTTTAAAGTTATCTTTTGAATCTGCTGTCACCGCCTCCTTTGGTAGAGAATTCCACAGATTAACCACCCTTACTGTGAAGAACACTTTTCTTTCTTTGAGGTGGAATCTTTTTACTTCTAACCTCAAGGGATGTCCTCTTGTCAGTTGAAAACCTCTTGGCACAAAAAGCTCACTTGACAAAGATTTATACTGACCCTGGATATATTTATATAATGTAATCAAATGACCTTTAATTTGGTTAGTCTTTCTTCATAACTTAGCCCCTCCATTCCCCTTATTAGTTTTGTTGTCTTTCTCTATACTTTTTCCAGCTCTAAAATGTCCTCAAAATCTGATACCCATATATTTGCTCCATCACATATTATAATTGTCTAACTACGATTCGTCGTCACGCTGCGTTGCGTAGTGCGTACGACTTAGCGATGAGCGCCACAGGCGCTCATCGCCCGGTGAGCCTTGCGCAGCGAGGCGAGCCGTTAAACCGCTCTGTTGAGTAGTGCGTACGACTTAGCGATGAGCGCCGCAGGCGAGCCGTTAAATCGTAGCACTTTAAATCGTTAAATCGTAGCAAAAATTACGAGATAAGCGGCGGAACCAAAACACTAAAAAAAACACTAAATACACACTAAAAAATAAAATAAAGGTCACTTACAGCATGGGGAACCAGGCAGGACGTCTGGAAGTGAGTTGGAACTCACATTTACAGCGATTTAGCAGAGTTACAAAGATCGAAAATCGGCTAAGCGAGAAAAAGATGTCCGCCGAAAAAAATGAAAACGAGGCTATACTACTACGAACTGCGTAAAACACAGCCACAGACGTATGTGTTTGAAGAACAACGAGATAAAGGATGCGGATTAACCGCGTAATAAGTAAAAAGACAGTAGCGAGTACATTTTACGAAACACAATTACAGATTTACGCATTAACACAGATTTAACGCCTTTGTCTCGCGCAACATCGTTTTTCCCGCAAAAACCAACGCATTTGATGAAATGTAAGTTGCAAGTTACAAAAAATAATAATAAAAAAAAAAAATTGTATTTATTTTAAGAAAAAAAAAAAGGGACAAATGTAGCGTCATGTTGTGTGGCAAACAAATTTCACAACATTTAATTTTTATTGACCGTCATTTGAACATTTTACCATATTTACTGTTAAACCGTAGTACTTTAGCGGGCTTAGCGATGAGCACCGCAGGCGATCATTGCCCGGCGAGCCTCGCGCAGCGAGGCGAGCCGTTAAACCGTAATACTTTGGCAATGAGTGCCGCAGAAAAAATGCCGGACGAACAAAACGAAAATGAGGCTACAGCACTATAACCACGGAAAACACGTACCGATAATCCGCTAAGACGCATACCACACATTATCCGCCATTTTAGGATAATGAGGAAGTACACAGCTACGTTAACGGTTTCGGATCGCGCACGCACACTATTACTGCACACGTTCATCACGCTTACACAGCACCTCCACACCACTAATGCTGCTGCAACATCAACACAGATTGCCAGCTCTTCAACACAATGCATAAAAATACATAAATTCATTTATTAATTTGAATTCTATATTTCAGTAGTACACACAAAACAACATTAGCTACCTTACAATTCCATATGTATATTAATAACTAAACAACTTTTAAAACATACACATCTGATTGCCGTCATTTTTTGACGGGCAATTTGCTAGTTAAGATTATAAATTGCATGGCTATTTTTCCTTCCCAGATGCATAACTTTACATTTATTCATATTAAATCTCATCTTCCATTTAGATGCCCATTCCTCTAATTTATGTAAATCCCTTTGGAGGGAAAGTACATCATTATCTAATTGAATTACATTGCACAACTACATGTTGTCAGCAAAAATTGAGACAATACTTTCCAGTCCCACTTCTATTTTCATTAATAAATATGTTAAAAAGGAGAGGACCTAATACTGAACCCTGAGGAACCCTACTTACCACATTAGTCCTGTCGAAACTGTTGTACAAATGACTGTCTTTAATAAAAAGTACATAATAAAAATCACCAGTGAACGATGGTGATGGCTCATGGAATGTAATGGCTATCATAACTGAGCATTGAAAAGTCTGGAATACTGCAGAATAACATGCATTGAAGATCATTTACCAACTCAGCCATTCTTTATATGCGCATTCAAAAATACATCAGCTTCTCCTTGGGACATTGGGTCCAAATGGGCTGACAATTTCCCTATAGGAAATTGCAACTGAGGTTCTTAGTAAAAACCTTCCAAAAGTCTCACTTCCTGCATTCTGTCAAGTAGGTCCTTATCTACTAAAACTACGTTGTATTTACCAAATCTGCTTTCATTTTTACGGAACATCTAGTTAAACCCTTTGGGCCTCATTCAATTTGGTGGCCGCAAGTCCCAGGATCTAGGCCCTATGTCTGCGGGCCTGTTGCGGGCCCGCAGCGAGCTTGAGTTATGGTGCTATTCAATTGAACAACCCTGCAAGTTACGGGCCGAAACCTAAAACCCATGCACTCGTACATCGAATTTCAGGGCGGGAACATGATCAATTAAGCAAGGCCATAACTCCCGATTTAGAAATATCCAATAGAAAATTAGACCGCCATCATTACGTCAGTAAAACACGGAGGATACATGTCAATCAGTTAGGTTCTGGGGTGCGATATGCTATCAGACTCACAAACCCGGATAATAATAAATAATAAAAATGAATGCTGATACTGTTCTAGTCCATGTGGGTGGCCCTATATGTATTAACTCATTGATTCCCGAGATCGATCAAACCCTGAAATGAAACATAAAATAAAAAAAAATGTTATTGACCAAAGTACTCGTAGGATAATCTTCTACATTTGTCGTTTACGGGTGTGAAAACATTTGCAGGCTTGGGGAATCGGATTCTCTTGCAACCGGGAAAGATCAAAGGCTTGGATAGGCTGTAACTTGCGATGTTAACAATCGCAAGGAATCAGAGGCCGGAGATGATAACACGGTCGGATCCCACAAAAAGGCGAATAGCAATTGAATAGCAAAATAACTTACGGGCTCCCTGACGGATGCCCGCATCTCCCGAGGGCTCAATTGAATGAGGCCCTTTTTGTCTTTCACTAAGCACTTCATAGTAGATTACAGCCCACATCTACTAAACATCCTGGTCCATGTTCCAGTTATCACTTTTTCATATCTCGACAATCTGGCCCTCAGTCCAGGCTAGATTCACTTAGCTTCACATTAGCTACCCCTTGCCATAAGGAGGGGCCCGAGCACAAATATATTTTCCATTGTGCAGTGGTCCTTTAATCAGTATACTTTTTATAAACATTTTAGTGAAATATATTATCTATTTTGGGCTTACTTGCTTTATTTTGCTCGTCATATAGCTCAATACAGCTTTCATTTTTGCCTGTTACATTCTCTTTCACTGTTATATTCCTCCATCTTGTTTTGCAATAGAATATGCATAGATTATGTCACTGGTGGGTGTGGAGACATGAACACAGCTGGACATGCTCCACTTACAACATGACAGCAGTGAAAGTCATCCCCAGTGACAACATTTCTTCAGATAAACAGATGTGAGCTGCAAAAAGGCAGCTTCTATACTTATCAATATGAGTGACAAAGTAAAGCAAGTAAGCCAAAAATATTTAATACATTTCACTAAAATGTTACTATAGAATAGATTAATTTTGATTCAATGTAAAGAAAAACATCCAGAGTTCGGTGGTCCTTTAAATGTAGTATTTTAAATACAGGACTACAGATACCATTTAATCCAAGCATGTCCAATTTGCAGTTTACATTTATTTGAAGAACACTTTCATCCATTTACTGACAGTTACAGTTCACAGAAACATGCAGCAATCCTATTGCACCCTGCATTTGTTTTTGAAGGACACGTATATATTTGTTTTGCAATGCTCAGATGTGTCCTTCTGCAGTTTAAAGTGTCCTTCAACCAAGACTTAATCTAGAAATGAATAATATGTGGTAAATGTAATTGATGCAATGATCTGAGTGAGAGGATTAAAAAAACACTCTGCATGTTTTCCTTGCCTATAAATAGAGTTAATGGATTGGTTTTAAAACCATAGGCGTAGCGCTATAGATGTATAGGTTTTTGTAATGTGAGATATTGCCTATATAAAAAACATATTTAAGAGATTGTAAGAAGCTTACTGAATTTGTATGTGTTGCTCTCCTAATTTTTATTTTTTATCATTTAGAAGTGCAATTCCAGCACTTCTCTTCTGTATATAATTAATATAAGATTAATGTTATTATCCCTAGGACTTTTGAGCGTACTTACTTTGTTAGAAATAATTATTTAATAACTCCAATTCTGGCACAGTCAATGTTATATATTTGATATATTGTTGATAATAGGCAAAATAAAATAAGCAAACCTAGGACAGTCCTTGGATAAAGAAAAAAGCTAAGTTTTATTGAAAGACTTGCTAATAGAATTAAAAACAAGTACAACTCACAGTAGAATCCTCTTCCTCATCTGGTTCAGTTCTAGCAAGGATGGTTGTATGGAATCCACAAGATAATAGTAGATTTTTTTAAAGATTTTCTCGAAAAATGCATATATGCTTATGGCTTATGTAACAGCTACTGTTAGTTTTATTACATACTTCAGAAACTGCAATTATTATTTTTCTATAGCAGAGATTGGCAACCTATTTCATTTGAACAGCTGCATATGTGGCTCCCAAGTCCTTAAGAGGGCCACATTATGTGTTTAACACTTTTTTTATGTAAAGAAAAACTGTAAAATAAGTGTGGGGAAAGTGGTAGAGGTGGATTAATTGACAATAGAGGTTCAAGAGTGCAAAAGACTTATTTGTTATAAGTAGAGAGGTAAAATGGACTGGGTATTGTACAAGAGGGGCATGCTCTCCCACTGTAGAGACCAAGCTGAAGGCTGCATGGGAAGTGTCTGAGGGCCATATGGCCCACCATAGTATACAGCAGGGATAGTCAACCTGGACCAGAATCAAGGTCTCCAATCTGTCTTTCGAACATCTACTTCTTCATCACATTTTTTATTTATCAATCCTCAGCTACAATATTGAAACTTTTTTTTCCTATGACCTTTTTAATCCAATTATACTTAATCCAATATCTGTGTGCCTAACCATACAAATATCACATTTCTGGACCATAACTTTATTTTTACAAATACAAATGTAGACCCTTCGTTTTCAGCCTTTAACAAAAAGAGATAAAAAATTAAGTGGAGCAGTGGTTGTATTCTTGCAAAATGATACACTATTAGTTAGCATTACAGTGATTCTGTAGCTATGTTTTATTGACACACACCTAGTATGGGCACAATGCTCCATACAGACATATATCCTGTACAATTGACACTCCAGGCTTATGTCTTACTCCTTGACGTTGAGAGAAAACAACTGGATGAAACAGAGATGGTAGGACATAGTCCGCGCCAGAAAGCCAAGATTTGCCTTGAAATGTGGGACTTTCTCCTGAAAAGAGGAACTGTTCTTCAAAAAGACAGTTGGAAGGTTTGACAGGGGGATATGGGGGAAAGGGGGATGAGAAAGATATTCTACATCAAGAATGATGAGGTGGGTTTTGGTGAAAAAGTAGTGGGCCATGTTGTGAGGCAGGTATTGGGGGTGAGGGGAGTTGGGGGGTAGGCATGAGGGACCAGTGGATGAGGTAGGTATTTGGGTAACAAAATAAGAGTGTAGGAGGAAAAATAATGGACTAGGGGATGAGGCACACATTGGCGAAAGAAGGATGAGGGGGCTCTGAGGAAAATAATGAAGGGTCACCAGTTTGGGGAGGGAGAAGGTTGACAAGGCAAGTTTTGGGGTGAAATAAGGACAAAGTCCTGGGTGAAAAAGTGAGCAAATGGGAGGCCATGGGGGTTAAAGATAGAAATGGATTTAATGACAGGTAAGAGTGTTATCTTCATAAAAGGTTGTGGGACATACACAGCAGGACCAAGGAAATGTTGGACAGGTAGAGAAATCGACACAAAGTCTAAGGGATTGGCTTGGCGTTAGAGAAAGAAGATTCAACTGTGTTCATGAAGAGCAACGAGGTCCAAAGTCATGTGGGGAGAAAGAAACTAAGTTACAATAGGATTAGTGGAGGGGAAAGAAAACTTTAAAAAATAATTGGAGGGACATACAGGGAGTACATGGGAGAAAATAAGAGTCTGAATGTTGATGTGGTTGAAGTGGGAGTAAGAGGAGCAAGAGACATGCATACACAAATAATATCTTGCACTGCAAATATTTTTCAAATAGTTTCATATTTATTGTTCAGAGCGGTGTGGTTCCATAGAAAGGGCATCTGATACAGCTTCTGAGTTTTCATGACCAGGCTATACCATTGATAAACTACTGCAAGGTGACAGAGGTAAGTGCATACCTCCCTACATTTCAAGTGGCCAAACAGGGATACATCATTTTGAAAGAAAACACACTAGGTTCTTGGTATTATCTTTTTGTAATGATGTAAGGATCCAAATACCTGTATATACCTGCAAGCAGTTGAGGAACGCGGGACTTCTAAGAAAAAAACTATTTCATGAACTGTGTAAGAATGATGCTGAGACATTCTTCAAAGTTTATATTTTCAGTGGATTATTTGGACACAAATTTGTTTCAGTTAGAAAATCTTTTTCAAAGTCTTGATACCATAATTAAGAAGTTTAAAGCAAGTCTACCAAGTAATCTCATATCGGCAATTGATGAGCAGGTCTATGAAGAAGGTCAAAAGCTGGACTATCATTTCCCTAAGGACTTGCTCTCTGCAGTTGGAAGTGTTTAGAGACTCTTAAGGTTAGAGGTCTCCCACTTGACTTGAGTTGGATAAGTTATGGATTGTTGAAAATCATACTGTATCATCAAGCTTTCCTGAAGTTTGTACAGCAATCATTTCTGCGAGTTATTTCTTACTTTACCACTTACATTTGCACGTGCAGAACGGTTCAAACTCAAAATAATTAAAAACTGATCTACAAATCACACTGAGACAAGAAGACTTCTAAGATTATCAGTTATTCACAGATAATGAGTAGGCAAGGAACATTAGTTTGGAGCAGATTATTGATACATTTGCTGAGCACTTAAAAAGTTTTACATTTAAGAGTATAAATACTTTCTTATGATAACAAAATCACATTTTATGCAAGTTAATATTGTTCTTGTAGTTATTCTATTTATTAGTATAGGGCCAGACTCATCGTAATTCTCAAAACCGTGATTTTGATGGTTTTGTTTATCAATGCACTTTCATTTTTTTTGTATAGCAGTATAAATAAAGTGTTATGAGAAAAAAGTAACTTATTTATTTGGTTTTGTTCTTGTATTTTAATATTAGTGTTGGGTCTTTTTTTGTTTTTATTTGCCAAGGCACTTTCATATTTTTTTTATTTTGACAATATGAATAATTTGTTCTAATAAAGAAATGCTGCATATTTAAATTAATATTGTCCTTGTATTAATTTAAAATAGCATACGATTATGGTGAATAAAGCAGCTGCCTAGGGGTGCCTCTCTGGGAAAGGTGCCTCATTTACATAACAATACATTTAAATTTCCATTTCTTTTTTTTTTTATGTTTTACACATAGATCTTACTTTCCCTAGCCAGGCACTATGAACTTACTCTTGTTTGGGTGTGAGGGAAGAGGTGGATGTGAAGGCTTCCACCTTCTCATATCTGGTTAGTAAGTAAAAAAACAGTGTCTCTTACCCCTACCTGTAAGAAGAGTCATGCCTTAAATTGAATAATCAAGTCTGTTTTTTTTATTATTTTATGTAATAAGGTTCTCTTTTGCCTATAACTATTTGAATAACTATTTGAATATTTACACTCCCACTTTGCAACCTACTGTTTCATTTTCCATTGAGAAATGGAACTTTATGATGTTTTAACATATTTGTTTTTTTTTATATGTACCTACACTAAACATTATTACACTACTTCCCTTAAATCCAGTAAAAAAAATTATAGAAAAAGATTTTAATGAATTGATAAATCTCTTAAAAAAAAGAAATAATATAATACATAGAACTAAATATGCTGTTACCAAGAGCACTCTACTTGTTACTCTAGCCATCACCATGAGGTAATTCAATAACATTTTAAATGCAAAATAGTTTATAATTTAATTATATTATGTACAGTTTCTAGTCTGTGAACAATATCATTTCAGAATGTATGTGCCAAGAAATAAAGTAGTACATTATAACCTATATAGTTGTGGTACTGAGAATTGTCGTCAAGCTTTGCGAGTGAGACGTCGACCTCGAAGCACTCGGGACTTCGGCTGCAACGAGCGCCAAAGACGCTCATTGCGCTGCAAGCCTCGCAAAGCGAGTTGAGCAGTTGAGGCACGCAGGACTTTGGCTGCATTGAGCGCCAAAGGCTTAGGACTTAGCGACGGACACAAAATTACAGCCCGTATGACTTAGGACCCGAAGCACGTAGATGGACTGTGGGGCTCGCAAAAATACGACTTTAATGGCCGAACCACAGAACTGGAAAAACCTGCAAAAAATCCCAAATATGCCTCAAATTAACTTACACACTCACACACAGCACAGGGGGAGAGTCAGGAAGCCTGGCAGTGAGGTTGCAAGCGAATTTGAGCCATATTTGCCGTTTTTCATCAATCGAAAATCAGCTAAGCGAGGAAAAAATGGAGGACAAAAAACGTAAAAAATCTGAAACAAGATGAAAACGAGGCTCACCAATGCCAGGCAACCAGTACTTAGAAAATACACGACGTCGAAGACAGTAACACTTACACGAACAACGCCAGGCACGTGGGACTTTGCAAATAAAACAAACGGCAGTCAGCAGACACCACACAAACATTCAGCAGACACACAGAGGAGAAACACACAGGGAAGGGACAGAGGGAGATGGTGTAAAGAGACACATGGCAATTTACTAGTTAATATATATACAGTATTTCAGTTATTCTTCAGATGCTGATTTTAGGATTATTTCTCACAAGTAGATGAGTGGGGCACTAGCCCACACTTCTCTCCAAATAACCCACTCCAGGGACCCATAACACACTTTCTGATGTGTGCTGTTTTCTATTGACAGACAGAAAGAATCTGTCTCTTTAAATGATACCTTTTCTGTTTGAGGATTCTTCTGGTTTACCTCCAAATACAGGTTGTTTGTCTCAGCTTTCCCCAAATGCAGGTGCAGCTATTTCTTTAAGACAGACCTATCTCTGAGCAGGTTAAAACCAATTCAGTCTTTCTTTCAGCAGCTCCAGTTTTCCAAACAAGAAAAAAAAACACATCCTAATTCTGTCTACAGGCTTCTTAAATCCACTTCTACCTGATTTCAGGTGTAATCACTGATTGAGTTGCAACTCAACTAAAACTTTCTGCTCTAGACAGGACGTGCAGCTCTGTGCAGGCTCACATCGATGTCTTGCCTCACTTTGTCCCCATACATTTATACAGTGCCTTGCGAAAGTATTCACCCCTCTTGACTTTTTACCTATTTTGTTACATTGCAGCCTTAAGTTGTTAATCTGAATTTTATGTGATGGATCAGAACACAATAGTCTAAGTTGGTGAAGTGAAATGAAAAAAATATATACATAAAACTATTTATTTATAAATAGAAAACAGAAAATTGGGATGTGCGTATGTATTCACCCCGTTTGTTATGAAGCCCATAAAAAGCTCTTGTGCAACCAATTACCTTCAGAAGTCACATAATTAGCGAAATTATGTCCATCCCTGTGCAATCTAAGTGTCACATGATCTGTTATTACATATACACACATTTTTTGAAAGGCCCCAGAGGCTGCAACACCTAAGCAAGAGGCACCACTAACCAAACACTGCCACGAAGACCAAGGAACTCTCCAAACAAGTAAGGGACAATGTTGTTGAGAAGTACAAGTCAGGGTTAGGTTATAAAAAAAATATCCAAATCTTTGATGATCCCCAGGAGCACCCTCAAATCTATCATAACCAAATGGAAAGAACAGCAAACCTGCCAAGAGACGGCCGCCCACCAAAACTCCGGGCAAGGAGGGCATTAATCAGAGAGGCAGCACAGAGTCCTAAGGTAACCCTGGAGGAGCTGCAGAGTTCCACAGCAGAGACTGGAGTATCTGTACATAGGACGACAATAAGCCGTACGCTCCATAGAGTTGGGCTTTATGGCAGAGTGGCCAGAAGAAACCATTACTTTCAGCAAAAAACAAAATGGCACATTTTGAGTTTGCAAAAAGGCGTGTGGGAGACTCCCAAAATGTATGGAGGAAGGTGCTCTGGTCTGATGAGACTAAAATTGAACTTTTTGGCAATCAAAGAAAATGCTATGTCTGGCGCAAACCCAACACATCACATCACCCAAAGAACACCACAGTGAAACATTGTGGTGGCAGCATCATGCTGTGGGGATGTTTTTAAGCAGCCGGGACTGGGAAACTGGTCAGAATTGAGAAAAAGATGGATGTTGCTAAATACAGGGATATTCTTGAGCAAAACCTGTACCACTCTGTGCGTGATTTGAGGCTGGGACGGAGGTTCACCTTCCAGCTGGACAATGACCCCAAACACACTGCTAAAGCAACACTTAAGTGGTTTAAGGGGAAACATGTAAGCCCAGACCTCAATCCAATAGAAAATCTGTGGTGAGACTTAAAGATTGCTATTCACAAGCGTCAAGCATTGAACTTGAAGGAGCTGGAGCAGTTTTGCAAGGAGGAATGGGCAAAAATCCCAGTGGTAAGATGTGGCAAGCAAATAGAGACTTATCCAAAGCGACTTGGAGCTGTGATTGCCGCAAAAGGTGGCTCTACAAAGTATTGACTTTAAGGGGGTGAATAGTTATGCATATTGACTTTTCTGTTATTTTGTCCTATTTATTGTTTGCTTTAAAATAATAATAAAAAAACATCTTCAAAGTTGTGGGCATGTTCTGTAAATTAAATGATGCAAATCCTCAAACAATCCATGTTAATTCCAGGTTGTGAGGCAACAAAACACGAACAATGCCACCACCTTGGCAACTAATATCCCCTGTACAGCGCTACGGAATATGTTGGCGCGATATAAATAAAGATAATAATAATAATAATAATAATGATAATAATAATAATAATATAAGGTGGAGTGATACAGCCCTACAAGTCTAAGAACACTAGCATTCAAATGTATGTTTTAGATCCCCCTTATTGCTTGCTACCCCCTATGAGCCTGATTATCCCCCAAATAAAGTATAAACAGGGGGTCCTTATTGACCCCAATGGCACCAAATATTAACCTCTTACCATGGTCTCAGGTTCTTGCGGTTTTTCTTTTCCCTTCCCTTAGATGGTCAGCGATACAATTTTTTCCCAATAAAGAGCCATGCCTTCTATATGTGATCCCTAAGAGGGCATACACTTTAATTTTCAGGCAGTGTTTTTATACAGTAGTCACAAGCAGAACACAGTGGCAAATTTACATGAGTAAACATAGTTGTGCAAGTTTCAGATACTTCAAAATTCCCCTCTTTTTGTCAGTGGACCAATCAGCATCGCAGCCTGTAGGCACTTCTATGATTGGTCAAGTGGGCCAGCCCATAGCAAATATCTGCAGACCACCAGTGGTGGAAGTTTCAAGTATAGGGCTTGGGAATTAAAGCTAGATGTTGACTTAGCTACTTGCTGGTGTCAGTAAGTCTATGTACCCTCCACATGAAGTGAGGTAACCAGTGTCTTAGTGTGATGTCATCCCCTTCATACAATACCCTATTGTCCCTTCCTGTTCTGACAAAGTAAACTATGGCGCCTTGATGTCTGGGAAGGGGGAAGTAAGAGGTTAATACAGACTGGGGAAGTTTTCAGATGGTCTCACCCTGAGTATGGCTTGTGGCCTTTATTTGTAGGGTGGCCCAGTTTCTTTATTACTCCCATATCCCCCAAGTAGTAATCATGAATATCATTGAAAGCACACATGGTTATTCCCAAATATTCTCTTATAACTTTTAATAGTGATCTAGTCCTTTTAATAAAGATCTGGGCTATTACAACAGCCTTTATTTTAGCAGTCTTTTTTGCTAGAGGTCCCTCGCAGCAAGCAGTGATCCTTTAAGGGATTGGTGGGTTCTGACACATGCGGATCCCTATGGATTTCATAGAAATCTAAAGTATAACTATAGAGTTCAACAGAACTATTGTGACAACCAGCTTGAAACCCGACAATCGCCACTGAAATCGTCTCCTTCGAAGAGCTATGTCCTCTCCATTTTCCACCATTGCCTTTACACTTGGAGGTAGGTGTCTCTGGGATTGGCTCACCTGGAGGCCTCCCTTTTACACCTTCTTAAATATGGTTGTAGCCAATTGCTATTCCTCCCCACACATTTCCAGACCATGCTAATTCCCTCACCAGAGACAGGTAATTTGAACAATGAACTATACAGCCCATATTCAATTGAGCAATTGTAAGTTACTGGAGCCCTTAATGTAGCCCGTAAACTAATTTTCTATTCAATTGTCGTATTGATTTGCAGGTTACAGGTTGAAAATCCCTGCGGTTGTCAAAATCATAACTCCAACCCATCTAAGGCTTTGATCTTTCAAGCCTCTAAATGTCACAATCGCAAATCGCTATTCAATTGCTAAAATTCCTCAAGCCCGCAAATGTTTTCACACCTGTAAATGGCAAATTTAGAAGAAAATCCTATGCATGCCAGATAGGACTCGCAAGGGGGTTAAACACCTGTTTGTAGCACTGTAAATGCGGATAAAAAAATCAATACTGCACTTTAAAAGACGGGGAAAGCAATGAAAGACATTAGGATTAATTGCACAACAGTCTCAAGCTCGCAAATCTGCAATAAATAAAAAAAAAAATTACATTTCATTTTTGTGTTATATCTATCTCGGTAATCAAGGAGTTCATACATATCAGGCCACCCACATGGAGCCTCATTCAATTCGGGGCTCGCAACTCGATCGCAGGCAGCCAAATGCCTGCTATCGAGTTGCGTGCTCCATTAGGTCTACTTTTGCGATGCTATTTAATTAGGCTAGAGCGCAAGTTATGACCCGATAGCGAAAATCTGAAACCCTGCCATTGGTAGTAGAATTTCCGGGCCTGGACATGATCATTTATTCAAGCACATAACCCCAGCCAGAAACAGCCAATCACAATGGAGCACGTCATCGATTTGGGCTCCATATGCGATCAGACCCGCAAACCCTCATATCGAACCCCAGGGGTCCCGATTGCAACCCCGCACGGTCCCTACATCAACCCCCTGCTGCAGGGGTCCCGTTCGGAGGTCTCGGAGAGCATAAAAAGTATAGGTAATGTATACCCCTTACAGGTATAATTTTTATTTTACATAGTATTTTTTATATGTATTTATTTTAGGGACTATGCCGGTCCTTATAGATCGCCATAAGGGGTTAGGGTCCTAGGTCCTATCCTGACCTCAATATCAGTTTGAAAACAGATCCTTGGGTCTGATGTAAGTAACAGTGAATCTGGCTGCTGACCTTTGTGTCCTCTCCGTATTCATGGTTATTTTCCCCTATTGCTAATATCATGAGTATCCTTTAACATGTGCTAACACCTGTATAGCTGATAGATGTGATATCAATATTGATTTACAATATTAGATGGAGAAGGTGATAGTACACATGAACCACTGATGCTGGCCACAGCTAAGCATTTATTGTGAGATGATACATCATTATTAATGGTCATAGCCAGTGAGAATCATGGCCAGTGAGATATCCTGATAACTCGATAATGGTTAGCAGGGCTTGCAGATGGGAATCAGGTGAGTTGGTATATTGTTACAGTTAGAGTATTTAGCACTGTACTGTACATGCATGTTATTTATTTTTATTTTTTTATCCTCCACACCGTTTTTGAGGTTTTTTTTTTAGGAACACACTAAATGTGTGAAACTGGTTTGGATGAGTCCAGATGTTTATGCGCATTACTGATTACCTGGAATGATTTCTGATGATCCTTTTTTCATCAGATTCCTTTTTCAGTGGTGTAGTGACCACATGTGACCCTGGTAGGTGCTATGCATCATGATTATTCTAGACTATGACATTACCCCCTTTAGGTAGTCTTGTACATTTCTGAGTGTGCTCTGTGTTTGAAATAAAGCTTCTCTGTGTCCTTGTGTTTTCCATGGTTGGGGTTTTGGGACATCCACATACATCAAATTTGTTTTGCATTCCCATATAAGTAAACTAATGAGCCCTAGTTACTGTGCAATAGATTAATACATATAATACTAATACTAATACTAATATAATAATGTAGGGTTAATACACATGAGAGGTCCAAATTGTGATACTGTACAGTATCTACATTCCCCTGAAGGGCTGATAACAATATGATAGGTGATAATGTTAATTGATTGATACCAATACACTTTATATGATTTCACCAAATGATAATGGGTATACATCTTGGCACATGGCCACCAGCAATGGCGTGGGACTTTCCAGGATGGGCGTAGTGCAGATTGTCCCTGATCGAGGTGAGTTGGCTGTTGTTCCACATGCCTCTGCACAGCCTCTGTGTGTGTTTGCAACCCTTCCTGATGGGTTTGAGTAGATTAGTGTATGTTCCCCTGGTACTTGATATATGTGGTGTAATCTGGCCACTATTTCTTTTACCAATGTAGATCTGATGAGTGAGATGTATATAATATTATCTTTGTATTTTTAGGGTCCATATTAGCACTTCTGTGAGTGAAAAAAGGATAATATGCCAGGCAATTCCATATTGTTGTGTTGCCATTTAATTGCTTTATGCATCTTGCAGCCACACTTTTCATATTGGCATATGCATGACCATTCCAGCATATGAGGAAATAAAATACTTTTTAAGGCTTATTCGTTCCTTGGGGATTGTTGTGCAATGAATTATAATGCCTTCCATTGCTTTCCCCATATTTTAAAGTCAAGTAGTGTGTTTTTATTGTCATTTGCAGTGTTACAAACTAGTCTGTAAACCTTTGTGAGTCCTATTTGGAGCCCGAAATATATTTCGCTACCGTTGCCATTTGCGGGTTTGATTGCAATTGTGTTCTTGGGTGGTTGTAGCAATTTAATAGCGATTTGTAATTTTGACTATTTGCGAGCTTGACAGATCAAAGGCTTAGCTGGGTCGGACTTAAGATTTTGACAGCTTGTATGAATTTTCAGCCTGTAACCCGATTGGGGGTGTCTAAAACAGGCCTATTTAATAGCAGTAACTTTTGCGGGCTATATTACGGGGTACAGTAATTGCGATTTTGACAGTTTATTAGGAGCACATGTATCACACAAGGCTCCAGGTTGTGATTTTAGACAACTACATGGCTGTGCAAAAGATGGGATGCCTGGCTACTAGGAAACATACCTTAGTCAATGCTCTGAAGGACTGCACTGCATATTTTTCATGAATCACAACCCATTGTAATTTTTAAACTAGTAACTTGCCTGTCAACAATGACAGGAATAAAATTGTAAGGCTGGCAATGGTTTTGATCCTTTGAGCACCTTCGGCGCTCATTGTGAGCCTCTCCCCTGTGTACTTCAACTTTCCTGTTTTGCAATGATCACGTTCGGCGCACATCGCGAGCCCCACGATGAGCGGCTTTGGCACTCATCGCGTGTCTCGCAATGAGCGCCTTTGGTCACTGTAACACACGCTAAGTGTTACAGTGTTCTGTGTCGCGTATTTTGTAAGTTCTGCGAGCCTGGCATTGCTGAGCCTCGTTTTCATGCTGTTTCAGAAATGTTACGTTTTTCCCCCGCCATTTTTTTGCTTGCATATTTTCGAGTGACGGAAAAAGCTAAATATGGGTCTAATTCATTTGCAACCTCACTCCCAGGCTACCTGTCTCTCCCCCTGTGCTGTGTGTGAGTTTGGTATAATGTTTTGTACATGATTTCCTTATTTTTGGGGGGTTTTATAGTTACGCTCCGAAACAACTGCTGTGCCGCTGGCGAGCCTAGGTACTGCGCCGCTGGCTGCAATGAGTGCCTTCAGCGCTCATTGCAGGGTTAGTACTGCACCGCTGGTGAGCCTCGCTTTGTGAGGCTCGCAGTTCGACTGCGCCAATGGCTCAACTTGCTTTGCGAGGCTCACGGTTGCGTCCCTTGCTTTGCATTTATATGTTATCACATATATAGTTGTCAGTGTATGTAACGTTTGCGATGTTGGTCACTATATATGTGATAACATAAAATTCTATGGTACCTAACAATATTTTTCTGCAAGTTTCTTTATATGGAACTAAATACAATTGTCTTATCTATATAACTTATTGGCTCTACATCATATAAAAAAGGAAAAATATCAGTGCTTAGAAAGATTTAGCTAATTTTAATACGGTAATTCCATTTAAAATTATCAAATCTAACTATTTTTTTATATTCTTTAATACCTAAGCTCAAATGAGGCTTGTAAATAAATACAACATTCTCTGATTGGTAAAAAGTTACCAATTATATAGACAGGAAATATGTTTATTGTGCATTTAAAAGAACATGTTTAAAAAATTGCCAAAGTTCAATTATTTAATGTTTTCATCTACAGGGGAAAACATTTGTCCCATAACTAACCTGTTAAATGAAATAAAGGTGGGAGAAATTTTTGGTGACTTCAGATCAGTTCGCTATGTTTGCATAAAGTGCCATTGCAGTTTATGCAAACACAGCTAACCTTCAAAACTAAGAACATATATATTCACTTTGTAAGCCTAAAGTTTTTTTCTGTTGCTTTTTTCCTTTGCTTTTGTGTGGGGCTCCTACATTGAATTCCTGGCAGTGATTCTATTTGGAATAACTTTTTCATTTAATCTTACTATATTCCACAACATTGTAGCTGCCTTTCAGTAGAACTGAATAAAACATTATGTGCATACACCTTTCTAAATGTCTAATCCTTTTATTAAAAGCTATATATTTTGTATTAACTTGTCCTGAGTTTTGAGGGTCTGCTTTTCCCCCCCTTTTTCTAGCTGCTCTCCGGTACAGCCAGGAGGGGGAGTAATTGATTGTTTTAAAAAGCTAACAAATCAGAATTCATATATTTCAGTTCATGCATTCTGAGAGCCTCATTCAATTGCGATTTGGCCAATTGAATAGGGCTCTATATAAGCACATAAGATATTTTTTATACAGAACTTTTTAGTTACTGAACTTCTATCCAAAATCAAGGTCTTCACTAACTAAAAACTTCGGTCAAAAAATATGTTATGTGCTTATATAGAGCCCTCTTCAATTGGCAAAATTGCAATTGAATGAGGACCTGAATGTTTAGGCTTTTAACCAATCAGAAATAGGACAGAAGCAATTCAAATACTCAATAAAAATAGTATATAAGGCAAGGGCTTGGTCAGAAAACAGTTAGTTGATGGGGAGCTGCTCAATGGAGGAACTCAGATTGTTTTCTTTTTCTTTGAGAGGCAGGTTTTTTTTCTATGGGCCAAAAATGGATCCAGAGTCTTCAAATAAGATAGAAGAGGGCCGAATTCTAGCAACACGAAAGTGGCCTCTTTATCCAGGGGTGAAGATTGAGGACCATGATTTCAATGACGAGGGAGAGGGTGTATACAATTTTATTTATTGTATTCTTTATTTTATGTAAATAGGTTTTTATTTTTGTAAGATTTATTTGTATTGTAATTAGTTTTTTTAATTAGGGGTAGGGCTAGGAAAGGGAGGGTAGCGTCCATAAGGACCCTTATGGTCGTTGTTTGGGTGCCATGGGGTATATACTTTAAATTACCATGGAGATACCCAGGATAGTGAGTAGTGATAGTGATAGTGAGGATTGATGGGAAAATCCTGGGGGGTACCCTGGCTCATAGGGGATAGCAGGTGATTTGAGGAATGGTTATAAATCCACTGTATTTTTAGTTTTTATTATTTAAGGGCTTTATATAGATAAATAGTGACATGGGGGTTATTAGAGTCACTGTAGTTCATGTTAGTTAGTGGGTACAATTCTGCAGCATTGCTATGGAGACAGGTGTATTTTAGGCAGGCTGTGAACACATGTTAGAGCTAGAGAGCCACCCTTTGGGATTACTGCAGGGGTGCAGGGGCAGATCTGGAGGGGGCCCAGTGCTGCCTAATTTGTCTGGGACTCCTCAGCACACCACTACTCCTCCTCCTTATCCTCCTCCCTCCTTCCCCCCTTATCCTCCTCCTCTCTCTCCCCCCCTTATCCTCCTCCTCCCTTCCCCCCTCTCCAATCACCTCCCTCTCCCCTCTCTCCATACTATAATCCACGATCTGATGTTGATCCTTCCGCTACAGCATGTCTTCTGGCTGTGACCGGGACCAGCATATGCTAATGACGCGACGTCACATGCGCGTCACGTCATTAGCATATGCCCGTCCCGGTCACAGACAGAAAAAAATGCTGCAGCGGAAGGATCAACATTAGATGGGGGGATCATCGTAAGGAGAGACGGGAAATGGGATAGAGAGGCGATTGGAGAGGGGGAAAGGGAGGAGGATAGGGGGGAAGGGGGAGGAGGAGAGGAAGGAGGGAGGAGGATAAGGAGGAGGATAAGGGGGAAAGGAGGGGAAGGAGGATAAGAGTTATGGAGGGAGGGGAAGGGGAAAGGGAGGAGGATAATGGGGAAAAGGAGGAGGATAGGTAAAAGGGGGGAGTAGGATAAGGGGGGTAAAGGAGGAGAAGGATAAGGGGGAAGGGGGGAAGGGAGGAGGAGAAGGGGAAGGGGTATTGGTGCTCTGCTTGGGTGGAACAAGGCGGTATGATTATGTTAGTAATTTAGAATGTACCGCTTTATTATTCTAAATACGGACATAATCATACCTCCAGGAAGGTTAAAAACTCCTATAGCTACAAGTCAGTCGTACAAGAGTCCTTACAGGAGCCATTGAATAACAGCCTATATCAATAGACAAGAGGGCACATTTTCACACCAAAAGCTTGTTGCCAGGGGAAATTATTTAACATAGCAGGTCTCCAGCCACTAGAGATCATTGTGTTAGTTAAACATTGTGAATGAAATTCAGCAGCTACCTGCTAGACAAAGCCACTTCCCCCATTGACCTTATTGTACTATCCAAACAAGTTTAATACTGAAAATATATTTGATTAAATGATTGAAATTGAAATCTATTGATGATCCATGCCTTACGTAAGTTTCTAGGTCATTTTGTTAAGGGATTACAATGATCCTTTCCTAACAATTTTGTTTAAAACATGTTGAAAATCATCTGTAGAAGCATTTCCATTCTTGGCCTTGCTTTGACTAAGAATAAATACAATCCTTTGGAGATGCATCTATTTTGTAAACTTTCAAATATAAAATAGAACGTTTCACTGTGATAGCAACCATTTACATAGTGTTAAATGCATGGGTGTAGGAGCCAAAGAAAACCACATATATAAAAATACCACACAACTGCTTCTCTACACACATTGAAAAATCTGAGTGGGGTTGTTGTCCCCCTTGTCCCCCCCCCCCCCAGTTCCTACACCCATGGTTAAATGGGTATTTCTAAAACTAGATATTGTTTTAATGATTCAAATACGGGCTAGAGAACTGGGGGCAGACTTAAATAAATGCAGAAATACTAGCCACATTTCATTAGAACACTGGGGTGTGCAACTGTGCCACAGCAGCACCTGGTGGTGCAAAAAATTTACTGCAGGCAAAGAACTATTCCATGCTCCGACGTGGCGTAACTCAAATGGCGCTGAATCTACAGCGAGGCCATCGTATTGTTCGGCGTAGGCACTTGACCCCCCAGGGCCTCGGGCGCGCCTCTCATAGTTCAAGGCCTCTTCTGTCGACGCACCTTATGAGCCAGATCGGAGGATGGACTAGTTCTTTGCCTGCAGTAGAATTTTTACACCACCAGGTGGTGCTGTGGCACAGCCGCGCACCCCAGTGTTCTGACGGGATGCAACTTCCAAATAGTCTAGCAACTATATAAGCCATGGGCTTAAAAGCTTTTTAGAGGGCATTTTAAATTTGCCAAACTCTTTTTGTTTCATGGAACTTACATCTAGCCTGTCTGTATTTACTTCTATTTAGTTCAAATGCAATGTGGCTATTGGTGGAGACAGTGATTCAAAAGAACTGAATTAATAATGTATATTTCAGTGTACTGTGATACCTTTTGTATTGGGCAAACACCTTATTTATATTGACAAGGTTTCGAGAGGTTTGATCTTTCTTTATCATTCTGAATAACTGAATATAGATCTTATTTGAATCTACCATTTCTCACATTCTCTTTAAACTGACTAATTCTATTTGGAACAAAAGCAAATATCTGCCACCATTAAAGCAAAATGAAATACAATGGTTAAAAATTAAAAGTTTGTTTATTTATTTTACATTTTTAAAAGGTAGCAGCAGGGAACGATTCACATGTATCAATCACGCAAAGGTTTACTGCGGATGAAATCTAATATCTATGTTAGGGCTTATGTGAACTTTTCATTTACAAGATTTCTTATGGGAACCCTGTGATTGAGCCTATGCCAGTAAAGATGTGCAGTAAATAGGTAGCCACTGTGTGCTTTGTTACAGTTTGAAATATATGGAAGGACCTCCAGCGCAAAGATGATGGAAAAACAAGGATATTTCAGTGTAAGCTTTCTCTCATAAAAAAATGAACATTGGACCATTACAGCGACTCTTTAAATATGGATGTTCACAGGTTAATTTTTTTATACAAGATAGACTGACTTCAGAAAAGTGACAGTTGGGAGGGATGTGCCTAGTTTGGAGGGAAGTGCCCAGAGCTGTATCCACCTTTTTGGAGCCCCTAGGCAGTGAAGTGGAGGAGCCCCTGCGAGTGAGTATGCAACGTATGCACGGACCCATTTTTTCTGTGTGTGTAAGTTCCCTTTCCTGTTGTAACTGTCTTGTTCTAGGTGGTTTCCCCCTAGTAGCCAGTCTATGAACTACAACATTCCTTTTTTTTTTTTTTTTTTAAATAGACTTTTATTAGAAGGCAATGCACAATAAAACATTTAACACAACTGTATTTAGTCAGTTAAGATACGCTAACATTCGCAGTACAATAGTTTCCCATCCTTAACTGACTAGGCCTTCCATTTTTCCTTTTTTAGTTATTAAGGTAACATGAGTCACAGTTAACATTTCAATTGAAATAACATAACATAAAGAAAAGAAAAAAAATAAAAAAAAATAAAAATAAAAAAAAACATTAACTAAATAAATAAATAAATAAAAATAAAATAAAAATAATAATAAAAAAAAAAAATTAGAGAAGAGAGAGAAAAAATAAAAAAATAAAATAAACAACAACGCAAGGTAAAACATCCAGTAAGCGCAAATTAAAAAGAGAAAGCTACAAATAACAGGTTTAATAACTAGACCATTACACTGCTATCTTCGCATAAAGCACAAAACTAATCCAGTGCATCCGCCCTTATGAGCCCTCAACACATACCTCGTTAAGACATCCCAACACAACTGACACCCACCTCCATCGCTCCGTCAGTAGATTTCAGGACCCCCCCTCGCCTCCAGCTCCTCCACCAGATCTCCTCTGCCAAAGTGTAAAGATTGTATCATGTGATATGTTATCATACTAAGGGAATACTGAATGAAGAAGCCAACCAGGGTTCCCAAATTGCCTGAAATTGGGCAATGTCGTCTAGTATGATATAAGTTAATCGCTCATTTATAAGTAAATGATTGATCTTACTAATCACCTCTGTAAAGTTAGGAGTCTCTTTCTTCCAACTCCTGGCCATGTGTGTCTTAGTAGCTACCGCCATTAATTGATATAGTTTATTCTGTGTTTTAGATAAATCCTCAACTTGAATCCCCAGCAGGCAAGATTCCATCGAGGGCGTAACTGCCTTGTTGAAAAGTGTGGAAGCTAATTGGGCTAATTGCCCCCAGATTTTCTGAGCGGATGGACATGACCACCATGTGTGTATGTGATCCCCTATGTTTTGGCACCCCCTAAAGCATTTATTGCTTTCTGATGGTTTAAACTTCTGTAATTTGTCAGGTGTACAATAAACTCTATGCAAAACCTTAATGGATGTCTCCAGTAGAGCCGAATTAAGAGAGCCTCTAGAGAGACTGGAACAGGATTCTGACCATCTACCCCAGTCCCACTCCATCCCAAGATCCCTCTCCCACTGTGTAAAATACCTGGGTTTTTGGGCGCTAGTAAAGTTAAGAAAGGTGTCATATAGTGAGCCCAGAATCCCCTTGGTAAGGGGTAGGCTTTTGCATATAACGGACATCCAGGAGGCCCTAGGATGCCCAAGTTCTCTTGAACTCTTACTGACCCAGCTCCTAATTTTCAGGTAATTATAGAATTCTGTGACAGGTAGGTCGTGGGTTGTACAGAATTGGTCGTACGTCAGCAAACTATCGTTCATAAACCAGTTCCCTACTCGGTCTAAGTTTCTAGAAGTCCACCAAAATTTAGATATGTCATTCTAATCTGCCAAAATTTGTGGGAAAGACATGACTGACATCATCGGGGATAGCCCTGTAGGAAGTAACCGCCTGGATTTAGAGTTGGCCCACCCCCATGCACGAAGGGTTTGTGAAATCATAGGATTTTGATGAGTTGTGAAAGGGGCTAGTTCTTTTGGGATCCAAATCAGCTTATCCCAACTGTGTGGGGACATTTGCTGATTTTCCATAAAAACCCAGGCTGGTTGGTGTGTTCTAGAGTGTACCCTGGGAAGGTGGGCCAATTGAGCGGCTTTAAGATAAAGCTTTAAATTTGGGCAAGCAAGTCCACCTCTATTTTTCTACCTGTCTAGAGATACGAGGGCGCTTATTTCTGGAACCTATCTAGGTCTGTAGATGAAATTGAGACGGGGATGGTTCGAAAGAGATACAGAACTTTGGGTAGAATGCTCATTTTAGCCGCCGCTATGCGACCCGTCCAAGAAATGTTATAGTTCTTCCATCTCTGCATGTCTTCGGTCAAGGACTTGTATATAGGTGGGAAATTAGTCTTATATAGGTCAGCTATATTAGAAGTAAGTTTGACTCCTAGATATTTTACATGACGTGCGGGCCAGACAAAATTATAGTATAGTATAGTCAGATTTGAGAGAGTCAATCTCCGATTGCACCATACCCAACCCCATCGCCTCCGTTTTCCCTATATTTAATTTAAGACCTGAGATATTACTAAATTCGGTTATAGTTGACATAAGAGCTGGGATCGATTGAAGGGGCTTGGTCAAGGTGCACAATATATCGTCAGCAAAAAGAGAGCATTTAAAGTGCTGGTGGCCCACTGAAACCCCAAATATGCCTGCATGAGATCTAATCGCCTGTGCAAGAGGTTCCATGGCAAGCGCGAACAGCAATGGTGAGAGTGGGCACCCCTGCCTGGTCCCTCTATGAATTTGGATATTTGCCCTGCGCTCTCCTGGCAGCTTCACGTTGGCTGTTGGGGAGTTATAGTAGCTCCTTAGTAAGTTGATGAAGCGTCCCCTAAATCCAAACTTGTCAAGTATTTTGTATAAATACGGCCATTCAACCGTATCAAAAGCCTTTTCAATGTCCAGAGCTAGAAGACACATTGGGGTGTGAGATTTATGTGCTATATACTGAGAATTTAAGACCCTCCTGACATTGTCCCCTGCTTCTCTGAAAGGGATAAACCCCGCCTGATCCTTATGAATTAAGTCTGGTAAAAATTTAGATATACGGTTAGCCATAATTTTGGCTCTTAGTGGGGAGAGTAGCCAGGAAATAAGTGGGATATTCCTTGTGCAAGAATGTAGGCTGTCGTGTTGTCCTGAGAGAAGTGAGTTTCCTGCATGAAGATGATTGCGGGTTTGTGTTTTTTATAAAATGTGAAGGCTTTCCTCCTCTTAAAGGGGGAGTTAAATCCCTTCACGTTATGGGTTAGCAGAGTATACTTAGAGGTAGCCATTACAAATTACGAGTAAGACCCTAGCTGTGTGTGTCATTACCTGATAGCTGGTACCATACGAAGCAAGACGGGAGGGAGCCCGGAAAGCCAACCTCTGCCAAGAGAGCCGGTTAGCAGCTGTCAGGGGTGTCGTCCTGCCATTAAACAGAGATTTAAATGCAGAATAGAAAAGGGTTAGCTTTAGGCCATTAAGGTAAAAACATTTAAATAAGCAGATAAGCAGTGTCAAGTTTACAGTTAGCAGTTCTCTAAGGCTATAACTACGAAGTTGTTGAACTAAAAACATAGAATAACAATCACTTTTTACTAGTACTCCTCCTCCAAGATTCTAAGCAAGGAGAAGAATTCGTCCACTTAAGGTGGGAACACAGTCCAGCAGGCTGTACAATCAATAATAAACTTATATCCTAAACTACACAAACTTCTGAATTAAGGCTTAAGGCAAAAATAGGTTAACATCTAACATTCTATTTGACATCACAAATTTTTTGTTATGAAAATCTGCTCCAGGTAGAATCTAATCCGGACGCGAGCTCGCCCTTGGGTCAGCCATTTGACTAGCATCCCCTGTGCAGGCCTTGTGTCCAGCACCTTGACCCCTTGCACTGTCCAGAGTAAGTTTCATTCCCCCCTGAGGAGAGATTTGTTTACTGTGAACTTGGGCTGCCACCAGCGTCCATTGTCTCTTAGGGATAGGCGGTTGAGATTGCTCTTGACGCGTTTCCTGCATTTCCCCAGAGTAAAGATGTAAGTGATGTAGCACCGACAGGCAGTCCTCCAGTGTACGCGTAGTGTAAGTCGTGCCCCTAAAATTGAAGGAGAGGGCAAATGGAAAGTTCCATCGGTACTGAATTTTGTGGTGAAGCAGAATTGTAAGAGCCGGTTTCATTAGCCTCCTTTTGTTAAGGGTGTCAGGAGACAGATCGGCATAGATCTGCAAAGGGGAGTTGTCCGGGCCCTTAACAGCGTGCAGCTTCCTTGTAGCCGAGAGTAGAGTGTCTCTAGCTTGCTGCCTCAGAAAACTGACAATGACATCTTTCGGGGCATCCGGACTCCTCATGCCTCCTAAAGCTCTATGAGCATGCTCAATTTCCCACATGCTTTCATCCTGATCAGGAAGAATTGCCGCCACAGTGTCTCTTAGGTATTGGGTTAGATCTTGTATGGCTCTTGGTATGCCGCGGATGCGTATGTTGTGGCGGCGAGAGCGGTTTTCCAGGTCCTCTATCTTATCTGCGAGTTCAGAAACCTGGTAAGTGTTTTGAGCTATCGATGTCCTGTCCTTTTCCTGAGCCTCCGCCAATTGGTCTGTCATATCTTCCAAAAGTTGGGTACGCTGACCAAATTCCCTCAGATCCTGTCTCAGGGGATCAATCGTCTTAGCCAAGAGTCTTTCAATCGTAGCCACAGCCTTGGCTGATAGATCTAGTTGCTGGTGGGATCCCTTGGGCCGCCCCTCCTGATCCGAATCTTCGGAGCGTTCAGAAAGAGAGTCTGCCAGGGGTGGGCGCTGAGTCGCTCTTGGCAAAAAATGATCTTGTATACCCTTGGCCGGGGTGGCCCGTTTGGGTTTCGACATCTTGGCCGTGAGGTGAAATGTGTCGGCAAGATTCCCACTGTTAAATCAATAGAGAGGATGCAAAGAGCCAAAGCGGTGAATGCTAGGGAAGGTATGCCAGTTCCATAGATGTAGTTAAGATGTCTGCTATAAGCATTGCTGAACTATGTCCCCATTTAGCTCTCAGCCCATGGTAGGGGCGTGCCCCTAAGTTAGGGTCAGTAGTTGTCGGGAATTCCTCAAGCAATCTCTATATAGCGATGAGAGTCAGAGTTGCCAAGAAGTTCCAGGGATACTGTAATATCTTATAGGAGCCAGCCTGATGATCGTAGCTTCTCAAGTGCTGATTGGAGTAAGGCAAAACAATGTTGAACCCTGCATGCAACTTGCGCCGGCTTGTATACCAGCTCTGCTCTCAATGAGAGCGCCGTGTTCACCTGCCTGTTGTTCACAGCTAGCCAAAGTCTTGCTGTAGGCCTCCAAGTGGCCACCAGGCGGCAGTGCAGTTATAGAGATGCAAACAGTTCAACACAGTCCTTGTAGCTGCTATATTGCCAGAATGCACTTATAAAATAATCTCACAAGCACTTATGAATTCAACAATCCTGTGTATTCACATGGGTATATGTAAAGATAGAATTCAGCAATATACCAATTAACTCTTGCACAATCCACTTGCACAGTCCACTCAAGGGGGCAGGGTGGTAGGATAGCAGGTTTGCAGGATAGTAGGGTAGCAGGGTAGCAGGTTAGCAGGTTAGCAGGGTAGGGAGGGAGCACTTGCCTTTATGCCCCTGTGCTGGGTCTGTTGTGGCTTATCTCTCCCCTCCTGGATAATAAGGGGGACAGCAGTGTGTTGATTGCAGGGGCGTCTGATGTTAGGAGGCTAGATTGCCCTCCCTATATAGGTTACAGGGCTGCCACGTGTGTTAAGAGGGCCAGTGCCCCAAGATGGCGGCTCCGCCAGCTGTTTGCCGCTCCTGTGCTAGCCTCCCCCTCTGTCCCCCGCTCCTACCTTCCACCAGGTCTCTCCAGCTAAGCAATGGGCCTCCAGGCCGCTCCAGGCACCTGGGGACCAATAGAGTGTCCCGGTCCCCTCCGGACCGCGGGGGGCAGCTCCCGCCGCCTCGGCCCGTCACTCCACCTCCTCCGGCAGCCCTCTTGCTGCTGCGGTCGAAGTCGTGCTGGAACAGGCTGCCAGGGCCCTCCTGCTCCTCCTTGGCCCGAGTGCTCCGAATCGGGTGGTCGCAGCGATGCGGCAGCCTCCCCGGCCCTTGTAGGCCCGAAGCCTCGTGACTCCCGGGTTCGTGCCCGAAACCCCGCTTGCCAGGTATCAAACTGCTCCCCTATGAGAGCAGGAGTGGTAACGGACCCAATTGGGTCGATTGGGGCACTATTTCGCCCAAAAAAAAGGCGAATTAGGAGTTCTTTATGACAGAGCTCCTGCGTGGCACCTCTGCACACTATGGCCGATAGCCACGCCCCCCTATTCCTTTTTTTTTTTAAAGGTAGGAACCATTTTTTTTAAGAAGTGGCGCCCCTCACAGGCAAGCGCCCCTGGGCGGCTGCCTAGATGGCCTAATGGGTAATTCGGCCATGGAAGTGCCTTTTTATTCTTGTAACTGCCCTCACTTATGCAGCATCCAAACTATTTAATCCGTAGATTCTGAAAAGACCAACAATCTCAAACTCCCTGCAAATCCTCATACATGCTGCTTGTTGCAAAAAAATAATTTCTTCTGATTCTTCATACTAATTTCAAAGCTGAAATTTTATTATTGCAGTTAGAGTTTATAAGCATTAAGAGGGAACTGTTTATTAACTTTTCTGTATTTTCTCCTCAAAATTTGTATATACAAGCAGGCAAAACACAAAAAGTGAGTAAACACTTTGCGTGGTTTAAAAGCTGACACTGCAATATTTAAAATCAGATATAAAACAGTGAAAATCATAATTTAAAAAAGATTTTACAACTTCTCCATTTGATTCTGACTGGCGCATAACAATATTCATAAGGTCAAGAACAGCAATACATGGCTTCACCACTAGATGTCAGCAAAGTGACAAAATTTAAATCCCCTAGAAACTAAATGTTTCCAAATTTAGCAACAGCTGGAGCAGGTTACTGAAAAAACCCTGCAATGAAATTATAATCAGCCTTGAAACACAGGCTTCACAATGACCTTGGTCTTGACACTCTTATTCTTGCCGTAATATTATTTAGTGGCCTTTTGAAATGAGGAATGTGGTATGATTTATTTTTCACTCCCATGTATTTTACTCCCTGTTTAGTATTAAAGATAATATTTAAACTGTATTCAATATCCTGCTCTTTTAGTCCAGAAATGAAATTTAACAGGAAGGAAGAGAAATGTTAAAACAAAGCATACTTTTCTGCAACATATATTGTTTATATATATATATATATATATATATATATATATATATATATATATATATATATATATATATATATTGTAAGCCCATGTTAAAGTCTAAAAATAAGTTAAAAACATATTTCTTGCTCAGGTTTCCCAGAAAGACAGTTATTGTACTGCATACTGGGAGACTGGGAGGGGATATGAAAACAATGTATCTTACTCTTAAACTCCATTCCCACAAAATCTACTACACAAACCATGTCCGACCGCACACTGATGAGAAGCTTTAACATTAAAACAGTGCCTGTGGGTGGGTACCTGGTTTGTGCATAATCCAATTATATGCTTTGCTTAAAGCTGTGTAATACAGAGAGCATATGTTTAAAAGTAGCCCAGCATAAAATGGTATTTTAGATTTAAGGGTAAGATGCATTGTATCCTTATTTGCATGTCCCTGTCCAGTCTTCCAACTAAATATTATATATATATATATATATATATATATATATATATATATATATATATATATATATATATATATATAAATATAAATATATATATATATGTATATATATATATATATATATATATATATATATATATAATATAAAGAGAGGAGTAGCCGTGAAAATGTCCAGTATTCCAGATGAATAATCATTGCAGTATACAGGTTTGCCTTTTATACTGTTAAACATTGAGCCCGATTCAATTCCGAGCCACGCATCTCACGGGATATGTCTGCTGGCTTGCTGCGGGCTCCCGTTCGTCTCCGAATCTGGAGCTATTCAATTGAGCAAGGGTGCAAGTTACGGGACGAAGCCTCAAGCCCGTAAACCTCTCCCGCGGCCGCAAACTGTTAATGGGCTGGCCAAGATGCAATCCCCTGTTACGATCCAATCACGGTATAACGTATTGTGACACAGGCCTCTCAGCCAATAGAAAGCGGTCTAGCCGCAGATGATTGACAGAGGGAGATTATAAAGTTGCGTTCTACCGTCCATGCGTTGACTGTGTAGCACACAGCTCTCAGAGTTGGCGGTTTTTGAGTGAGAGTGAGAGAGTAGGCGAGTTCTGTGAGCACTGTATTGTGGTTTTGTTTATTTCTATTCATCTTATTACAAATGTATGCCTAATCCTTGATTACACATATTTACAGATTACACATAATAGCAATACACATAAATGAAAGAACACACAGAGATACACATAGATCTAGGTCACTCCATGTACACCCCCATCCCCCACACCCCATCACCTGGTTTGTGTGGTGATTGTTGTAGAGAGTAGTTCTATACAGCAATATGTGAAACAACATGTCCCACCCAGTTTTCCCAGACTGCAGTGCATATACTGTATTTCTGAGAAATTTGAGCAGGAAATAAGTTTTCATCAACTTATTTTTAGACATTCAAATAGAATCACTAATGTACTATTCCTTATTTGTACTACTATATATATATATATATATATATATATATATATATATATATATATATATATATATATATAAAAATATGTCAGCTCAATATATACTATGAAGATGCCAGCTGTATCTTGTACATGTACACAAACACATACATGTATATATGTGTACATATATATGTGCACACACATAAAGCTTATTGTATGTGGGATCCTAACCAATTTGCACATACAGGGCGGCTACGAAAGTTGTGTCTGGGGCTCCGGAGATGTAAATCTGGTCCTGTATACACTGAATGAAAAGTGTAGTTTATATATTCTGGTGTATCAGTCAGCTAGCACTTTTTCCCTGTGAAGGGCACAAGTGAGTTGAATGAGTGCTGCTCATAATGTGTATGTGTTTCTATAATATCACCCCTCTCCCTTCTGCCCTATTATACATATTCAGGTCATGAAGCCTTTCCTTTTATGTTTTCCCTTTTAGACCATGCACCATTTTAGTCACATTTATTTGAAGCAGTTTTACAGCCCAGTAGCTTTAATGTATGAAAACATAGAATTTGTGATGCGATCGGACTAACCCAACTAGTCTGCTCTTTTCATACTTGGTTCAAAACCTCAAACCATAATTGATCCCTCAGTTTCTTTTATACCCAAAATATACTTACTTTGTCCCAATGATTTTTGAAATACTAAACATATTTTGACTCCAAGAATCCACTTTGCATACTTCAAAAGGACACTATAATAGTGCAGTTTTCAAGACTTTTAAATAGTAAAGTTCAGTATAAGCAAAATGTGTAAGAGGAGCATTTACATTTCTGGAGAGCAGCGCTTGAACTTGCTGATACAAGTTTTCTGCTTTTGGACCTGTGAGGGGAGAGGGTTGTTGTATGAATTTAAGATAACATTTTCTAACAAAGGAGATCATTTGGAAGCTTTAGGGGTAATATGTGAAAGTACTACATAACAGAAAAAGTGATAGATAAGTAAAAGATTCTTCCACTGTTTTTTAACACTTCTTTAACCCTCATTATAATTAAAAAGTTGCCAGATAACTTCAATGGCTTCCTGACAAATAATATGAGTAATCAGACATGAAGGAAGTGGACTAAGCACCTCAGGCATGTTAACATTCATTTTATTTACTGATCAATTTATTGTTGACTTTATAATCACACATTTATGGAGCTAACAAGTGGTGAAGTAGATCCTCACAGCCCTTTTCCTGGGACTTACACTGGCTCTTTAAGGTGTTTCAGGGCACTGCACCAGTTAAGTTATGGAGATCTATAGAGAATCATTTAGACCCTGTAATGGCTGATAAAGCTAAATAAATTCAGGAAGATTGTTCCCAGGAAGTCTATGCATTGTTTAAAACAACTCACAACAGAATACAAAGAATGGCGTATAATATTATTAAAATATTTGTATGTGCAGTCCAAGGATTTGAATTTGATTCTAGAGACTTTGAAGAGTCAGGGGGGACACTGACAAAATGGTGGAGCAGATGAGGAGCAAAGGTAGAAGAATCTAGCAAAGGTATTTGTAATGGATTGGCGTTGGAACAGATATTTGACTGTAAAGTCAATAATGAGGAGTTTATAATAGTTGAGCCGAAATGTGATGAGTTAATGAATTAGATTTTCCTCCAGATGTGGTTCACATTGTATGTATCTGTTAAAAGAAAATAAAATGATCATTGTAATCCAGCCAAAATATTTCAAAATCTAATGAGAGATAAAAGCAGTAATTAAATAAAGACACATTACTTAGATAATCTGAATACATGTTCAATATAATGGTGGATATGCTTAACAGTGTGATATAAAAGAACAAGCTATAAATGCTGTCACTATATTTTTCTAACTAGATTCACTATGTTACAATGAAGGCTCTCCAAACCAAGAATGCTAATGTCCTCTCTGCTAACCTTAAAAGGCAACTACTGTAGTCAAAAACTTTAAGTCATGTACTTGAAAAAAAAATATCTTTTATACATTACAACCCCTTTTGGGTCACTACCTTGTCATGATGAAGAGGCTTCTGTACCTCAATGAAGCTGTGAGCTATACCATGTAGGGTTACCCAAGATGGGCAGGTCATAGCAGAGAGGTTAGATAAATCTTGGTCCACTGGAGAAGAAACTGGCAAACCACTTATCTTTGCCATGAAAACCCTATGGATTGGCACAGCCTGACAAATAGCTTATAATAGTTTGATAAAATAACCAAAAGATGTCCCAGGAACAAACATTTTTGATCTGAATATAACATTTCTCGTCTGATCTGTATTCAAGTTGGCAAAATGTGTTGCCTTTCAGACATCCACTTACCCTCTGTTACATGTAACATATCAGGACAGAGCAAGAAAAAACACTCTTGCCACTTACTTGTCATACAAAAATACCTTTTTTGTTTAAAGTCTGGCCAAAAGTTTAAAATTATAGTGGCCCTTTAATTATTCTGATCTTAAAAAGATTCATAATAAATGGCACAATTCCTAAACAGCTTTAATTTCTAAATCACCAATCAGTTAAATATAGCCAAACAACCTCCAAACTGTTTTAAATTTGTCATCAAGTGCATAAAAGGAAATTTACAGATTACGCTAGCAATTAATGGCTTATTAATGGTGTGCCAAGTGAAAACAATCTTACGTGTTCAGTACTTGCTCTCACTCATGTCCGTGTAAATGATTTATTATTCTTTATTGGACAGAGCACTCCCAGAATTCCATGTGACAATCTACAGACAACCCATAGTAACACCCAGAAACCAATTAAAATGGGTTGACAAAGTCTCTTTTAATTTTCAACAAATGTGATGACTGAAGCCATAATTGCTTCCCGCTTTTTATAATGTATTTGAACAAATGCCATGTAAGTGTATAACTAGATAGTTTTAACTATTATTCAATTGTAATTCATAATTTAACAGAGAGTGTATTAGTTTGTGAAATATATATAGTGGAACCTCTATATACATCAGCCCCTATATTCATCAAATCCAATATTGGTCACATTTTTGGCAAAAAAACGCTCCTATATTCATCCAAAAATCCAATATTAGTCACCAAGTAAAAAAAAAAGAAGACAGAAACAGACAACATTGCACAAGTTCTTTGCTAAATCGAGTGCTAGTGAATCGTTGGGAAAGGGACAAAAAAGACATTGATCACCAGAATTGGAGTTACCTTGGCTCCTCTTCAGCTTCAGCCATCATCGCTTCTCAGTAATGTTCTGATTACATTTCTAGTTATTTATGTATCAGATCGGGGCTGGGAATGGTTTATTCCAATTTTCTTTAATTCCTATGAAAAAAAATAATCTATAATGATCTGATTCAGTATCTCAGGAGCGGATTAATGATGAATATAGAGGTTCCACTGTATTGAATTGGATCAGTCCAAATTCACTAAAGACTGGATAATGTGTTGTGACCCTGTTATCCTTAACAAACCATGGCAGAGACAAGACTGTATTCACTAAGCTATATTATTATTATTGTTTTTTATAACGCGCTGACATATTCCGTAGCGCTGTACATAAGATAAGTTCCAGGCAGAGGTAAATACAAATCAAAACATAACAAAGCAAGGTGGGCCCTGTCATTGAGCCGCAAATCCAGTGTCCGTGGTACTTTTCCAAAGCACCCTGCAGGTTTGAAACTCGCAGACTTACAAGCTAAAGGTATTGTGTGTGGTAAAGGAGCGAGAGAGAGGTGATGAGCATGTTAGCGTGGAAAGTGATACGCTTCTTTAAAGAGATGCGTTTTTAGTGAGGTTTTGAATGTTTTGAGTCAGGAGGACAATCTGGTGGAGCGAGGCAAGGAGTTCCAGAGAATAGAGGCAGCACGAGAAAAGTGCAATAGGCGAGAAAGAGAAGAGGTGATAAGAGTTGTAGAAATAAATATTTGGAGATGAGAGCAGGGATGTAAGGGGGTGCACAATTGTTGAGGGCTTTGTAAGTTAGGGTCGTGATTTTAAATTGTATTCTGGAGGCTAAGAGAAGCCAGTGGAAGAATTGACAGAAAGGTGATGCCGACAATGAATGTTGTGTACTGAAGATGAGTCTAGCAGAGGTGTTCATTATGGATTGAAGTGGGGATAGTTGGTGGTGGATAAGCCAGCAAGAAGCGAGTTGCAGTAGTAAAGTCGAGTGACGATGAGAGAGTGTACTAGGATTTTAGTTGTGTCTTGTGTAAGACAGTGGCAATTCTGGAGATGTTTTTTAGATGGAGAAGGCAAGATTTTGTTTGTATCTGTATGTGAGGGATGAAATACAGGGCAGGGTCCAGTAGAACCCCAAGGCAACGGACTTGGGAGGTGGGAGTGATGATGTCGTTGTTGACAGTGAGAGAGATGTGAGGAATTGATGCTGTGGTAGAGGGAGGGAAGATTAGGAGTTCATTCTTAGACATGTTGAGTTTGAAATGGAGGGTAGAAAGATAATATACAAGAAAGGCAGTTGGAGATGTGTGTTATAAGAGAGGGGGATAGATCTGTTAATGAGAGGTAGATTTGGGTGTCATCTGCATAGAGATGATACTGAAGCCCAAAGGAGTGTATTAGAGTACCAAGTGAGGATGTGTAGATGGAGAAGTGGAGGGGGCCTAGGACTGAACCTTGGGGTACGCCAACAGACAGGGGGTAGGTAGAAGAAGAGGTGTCAGAGAAGGAGACATTCAATGATCGATTTTGTAGGTATGATGAGAATCACAAGAGAGCAGTGTCTTGAATACCGAGGGAGGAGAGGATATGGAGTAGAAGTGAATGGTTGACTGTGTCAAAGGCAGCAGAGAGATCTAGAAGAAGTAGAATGGAAAAGTGACCTTTTGACTTGATGGAGAGCAAGTCATTAGTGACTTTACTGAGAGCTGTCTCAGTGGAATGTTGGTGCCGGAAGCCATATTGGAAGGTGTCAAGAAGGGAGTTAGAGGAAATAAAGTTGGTAAGGTGGTTATAGACAAGCCACTCCAACAGTTTGGAAGCCAGGGGAAGTACAGAGAGAGGGGTAGTTAGATGCGACGCCAGAGTCAGATGAGGGTTTTTTGAGGATGGGTGTAATTATGGCATGTTGTAGAGAAGATGGAAACGTGCCAGTATTTGGGGAAAGGTTGAAGAGGTGTGTGAGAACTGGGATTAGTGTGGTCAAGAAATTTAGAGGGAGTGCCTGGGGGGGCGATAGATCACAGCTACACGTAGAGAGATAGGTGAGAAGAGGCGGATTGTATGAATGTCAAAGGATGAGAATTGTCGGGATTGGACAGGGGATACGAGGTGAAATGTACAGGGAGTGGAAAGCAAATTACCCACGCCACCACCTTGTTTGTTCCCAGGTCTAGGTGAGTGGCTGAGGTGAAAATCACAATGAGAGAGTGCTGCAGGGAAGGCAGTGTCCGAGGATGAGAGCCAGGTTTCAGTGAGAGCCAGTATATTTAGGGAATTGGTAGTTAATAGGTCATGAGTGAGTGAGTTTATTGCAGATAGATTGTGCGTTCCAGAGGGCACAGGAGAAAGGTAGAGTTGAAGGTTTGTGACATGTGATGGATATCAGATTCTGGATGTTATGGGTTTTTGCTGGCCTTGTGGAGATGAGTGAGGGACCTGGGTTAAGGGATATATGTCCCGCAGCCAGGAGAAGGAGGAGTGAAAGGAAGAAAAGATGGGACTACAGTGCAAATCCTGCTTGTGAGTGTGAGGGGATGATATTGTGACTGGAGGAGGGAGAGAGCAAGTGGGAGCAGAGAAGAGGAGAGGAGAGCAAGGAAGATGAGATGATAATATTGTAGGGGACATGATATGGAGAGATTGCAAAGGAGAGTCTGAGAGAGAGACAGTAGGTTATAAGAAAGAGGAAAGAATGAGAAAGCAGTGTGACAGTGTGTACGATTAGGAAAAATAGGTTAGAAGATTGTGGGGGAAGAATTATTATCCTAATATATGGTAGTAGTAGTAATATAGATTCAGGAGCAGGGAAAATAGTGTGATGTTAGTGGATAATAGTGTGCATGTTCCTGCCAATTTTCCCAGAATGCAGTGTAATAACTGTATTTCTCAGGAAATTTTAGCATGAAATAACTTTTTAAAATTGTTTTAGACATTCATAAGTGGACACAAATGTACTATTTATTTACTTTACTACTGTATGGTGGAGGGCTTCTATCTGTCTTTTGCCCACCATATATTACATTTAAATATATATACAGTATTTATATATATACTAGCGACTTGCCCGTCAAAAATGACGGCAATAAAAAGTGAAGCCTGGCAATGCTGTTTGCCACAGAATGGGAGCCTCTCCCCCTCTACTTTACTGGCCTTGCGATGAGCGCCTTTGGTGCTCATCACAGGCCTTGCAATGCGCCCCTTTGGAGCTCATTGCGAGTCTCTCCCCCTGTCTACTTCCTCCCTTGTGTCTTATTTCCCCCCTCCTCTCCCTCCCTTGTGTCTCCTTCCGCCTCCTCTCCCTCCCTTGTATCTGCTGCCCCCTGTGTTTTTACCTCCCTCTCCCTCCCGTGTCTCTAAACCCCTCCCCTGTGTCTCTCCCCCTTCCTCTGTGTATCCCCCTCTGTGCCTCTTCCCCCCCTCCCTGTACTTCTTCACCCCTTTCCCTCTTTGTCTCTTCCCCCCTCACCCTCTGTGTCTCTTCCCCCCTCTCCCTCTGTGGCTCTTCCCCCCCTCTCTCTGTGCCTGTTCCCCCCTGGCCTGTGTCTCTTCCCCCCTTCTCCCTGTGTCTGTTTCCCCTTCCTCCCTCCCATGTCTCTTTCCACCTCCCCTGTGTCTCTTTCCCCCACTCCCCTCCTGTGTCTCTTCCCCCATCTCCCCCATGTCTCTCCCCCCTCCCTGTGTCTCTCACCCCTCCTTCTATGCCTCTTCCCCCTCACCCTCTGTGTCTCTCCCCCCCTGTGTCTCCTCCCCCCTCTCCCTCTGTGTCTCTCCCCCCTCTGTGTCTCTTCCACCCTCTCCCTCTGTGCCTTTTCCCCTTCTCCCTCTGTGCCTCTTCCCCACTCTCCCTCTGTGCCTCTTCCCCCGCCTCTCTCTGTGTCTCTCCACCCCTTCCTCTGTGTCTCCCCCCTCTGTGCCTCTTTCCTCCCTCTCCCTGTACCTCTTCACCCTTTTCCCTCTGTGTCTCTTCCCACCTCCCCTGTGTCTATTTCCCCCACTCCCCTCCTGTGTCTCTTCCCCATCTCCCCCAGGTCTCTTCCCCCTCCCTCTGTGTCTCTCCCTCCTCCCTGTTTCTTCCCCCCTCCCTCTGTGTCTCTTCCCCCTCACCCTCTGTCTCTCCCCCCCTCTGTGTCTCTTCCACCCTCTTCCTCTGTGCCTCTTTCCCCTCTCCCTCTGTGCCTCTTCCCCACTCTCCCTCTGTGCCTCTTCCCCCGCCTCTCTCTGTGTCTCTCCCCCCTGTGTCTCTCCACCCCTTCCTCTGTGTCTCCCCCTCTGTACCTCTTTCCCCCTCTCTCTGTACCTCTTCACCCCTTTCCCTCTGTGTCTCTTCCCCCCTCACCCTCTGTATCTCTCCCCCTCTGTGTCTCTTCCCCCTTTCCCTCTGTGCCTCTCCCCCCCTCTCTCTGTGCCTGTTCCCCCCTGGCCTGTGTCTCTTTCCCCCTTCCCCCTGTGTCTGTTCCCCCTTCTCCCCTCCCATGTCTCTTTCCACCTCCCCTGTGTCTCTTTCCCCCACTCCCCTCCTGTGTCTCTTCCCCCATCTCCCCCATGTCTCTTCCCCCTCCCTCTGTGTCTCTCCCCCTCCCTGTCTCTTCCCCCCCTCTCCCTCTGTGTCTCTTCCCCCTCACCCTCTGTGTCTCTCCCCCCTGTGTCTCTTCCCCCCTCTCCCTCTGTGTCTCTCCCCCCCTCTGTGTCTCTTCCACCGTCTCCCTCTGTGCCTCTTCCCCACTCTCCCTCTGTGCCTCTTCCGCACTCTCCCTCTGTGCCTCTTCCCCCCTCTCCCTCTGTGCCTCTTCCCCAGTCTCTCTCTGTGTCTCTCCCCCCTGTGTCTCTCCACCCCTTCCTCTGTGTCTCCCCCCTCTGTGCCTCTTTCCCCCCTCTCCCTGTACCTCTTCACCCCTTTCCCTCTGTGTCTCTTCCCCCCTCCCCCTCTGTATCTCTCCCCCCTCTGTGTCTCTTCCCCCTTCTCCCTCTGTGCCTCTTCCCCCTCTCCCTCTGTGCCTCTTCCCCCCTCTCTCTGTGCCTGTTCCCCCCTGGCCTGTGTCTCTTTCCCCCTTCCCCCTGTGACTGTTGCCCCTTCCTTCCTCCTGTGTCTCTTTCCCCCACACCCCTCCTGTGTCTCTTCCCCCATCTCCCCCATGTCTCCCTCCCCCTCCCTCTGTGCCTCTTCCCCCTCTCTCTGTGTCTCTCCCCCCCCTCTCCCTCTGTGTCTCTTCCCCCTCACCCTCTGTGTCTCCCCCCCGTGTCTCTTCCCCCCTCTCCCTCTGTGTCTCTTCCCACCCTCTCCCTCTGTGTCTCCCCCCCCCCCTCTGTGCCTTTTCCCCCTCTCCCTCTTCCCCAGTCTCCCTCTGTGCCTCTTCCCCACTCTCCCTCTGTGCCTCCTCTTCTTTTTACGGCGCGCATTGTGCATACTTGGCTCACGCCGCGCTGAGCGCATGCGCGGCTCACGCAGCGCTCTGTGCATGGGCTGCTGCGCAACTCTGTGCATGGGCTGCTGCGCAATGCGCAGTTCAAGATCATTGTGAAACTGCCTTGTGAAAGGTGGATCATTGTGAAACTGCCTTGTGAAAGGCGATCGGATCATTGTCAAACTGCGATTCGTCGCAAGCGTGACGACGAATCAGAGTTTGACAATTATAATATGTGATAAATATACATATATATATAGTAAATAAATAGTACATCTGTGTTTACATTTGAATGTCTAAAACAAGTTAAAAAACCTGCTTCCAGCTCAGAATTCCAAGAAAAACAGTTATTACACTGCATTCTGGGAAGCTGAGCTGGGGCATGCAAATGTGCCCACAAATGCCTCGCTCTTCGATCCATAAATTATTTCAAACTTGGATTCCTTTAAACTTATGCCTGCTGTATTACACAACTTATGTTGTTAGCTTGGTACATACTTTATAGATCAATAAAGGTTTTCCCAAACTTCATTAGTCCCTGTAAATGATTTGCTTTCAAATCTGCTTGAGAATCTAGTACCTCGCATAAATGTCTGACTTTTAAATTGACTCTTTAGACAAAAAAAAATCATATACATTTTGTAACTGATCAGTGTATGAATGATAAATATATACACTTCACCTACTTCTTGTAAGCTCCCATAGTAGCAGATTCCTACTTCCTTCCTCCTCATAAGAGATGACATCTTTCACACCTCAGGCACACATGGGAGGGGCTTCATACTATCACTGTCTATCAGGGTCTCTTGTTGAACAGACACACAACATGTCACTGTCTGTTTATATCACAATTAAACTGAGGAGAAAAAGAAATAATGTAGTTAAAAATGTATATATATTTTTTTTATCTAAAGTGGAAAATTAATTAGTTCACATAGTTAAAACATTTATAAACAAAACAAAATTAAGATAATACCATGCATTTCTTTTTCTCTCTGATAATTTCTACATTATCCTTACATTATTGATCATGTAACAGGAGCCTTATGTTTAGTAAGGACCTCATTCAAATGTGATTTGGCCAAATGAATAGGGCTCTATATTAGCACATAGCATATTTTTTTTACAGAAGTTTTTAGTTAGTGAAGACCTTGCTTTTGGGTAGAAATTCACTAACTAAAAACTTCTGTAAAATAATATGCTCTGTGCTTATATAGAGCCCTATTCATTTGGCCAAATCACATTTGAATGAGGCCCTAAGTTTGCATGTTAGTGCTAAAGGTCATGAAGTTAATTACGTGTCATAAGTTAATAACATACCATCCCTAAAATTAACAGCCTTATTAAATTGCGATTTGGTAAACTTAAAAGGGCTCTAATTAAGCATACAGCATATTTTTTTTACAGAAGTTTTTAGTTAGTGAACTTCTATCCAAAAGCAAGGTTTTCACTAACTAAAAACTTCTGTAAATAAAACATGCTGTGTGCTTAAATAGAGCCCATTTAAATTTACCAAATCGTAATTTAATAAGGCTGTAAGTGTTTTTTTTTGTGGGCTAGCTGATAAATCTCTGTTTTCAAAAGTGTCCAACTAAGTGATATGTTATATTATGACAGCATAGGCTTCTTATTACAATTAATTTTGTTGAAAACTCCCAGAATTCCATGTGACAGCCTACTGGAAATGAATAGTAACACCCAAAGACAAATTAAAATGGGTTGATAATGACATCTTAACAAGTGTGTAGTATGTACTTACAATTGTACATTTTAATAAGGTATACTGAGTGATGCTATGCCAAACCTTATGAACTTGGGCCCTCATTCAATTGCAATTTGGCCAATTGAATAGGTCTCTAAATAAGCACATAGCATATATGTTTTAAAGAAGTTTTTAGTTAGTAAGCATCTATCCAAAAAAAAGGTTTTCACAAACTAAAAACTTCTTTACAAAATATATGCTATGTGCTTATTTAGAGCCTTATTCAATTGGCCAAATCGCAATTGAATGAGGGCCTTGGTCTTTTTATTCATCATGTGTTTGGACAAATAGTAGAATGGAATCCTTTTCTTAAGAAGTGATACATGTTAGCTATTCAATATTAAATGTATTTTCTAACACAAGCCTCCTGCCAATGGAGAAAATTGTCTTGGTATAACTTTGTGTCTGACAATTTACAAGCTGCCTCCCCGATTTACCTAATAGTAGGTGGATACCAGCAGCACCTTTAATGTTAAATATTGCTTTTTAATTAATTGAATATGAATAATATTAATGATAAATGCCAATTTCAACAATCTGGCTCATGTTATCAGGGCACTATAGTGGTCCTATAGTTATGTTTTTTTACATTAGCTGAAATTAATATAACTTGTTCAATATATGCTCTTGGAAGTGTCCTAGTAAACACTATTTTGTGTGTTATGGTAACATTGATAATGGTAATATTGAATTTGTATTACCACATTGTGGCCTTTTTAGCATTAATTAATGGAAAAAATATTCTTTATTTAAAATGTAGATTAGGAAAAACCTCACGTTTGTGAAGTATGTGAAATTAGCAGGTGTGTAAGTCCCAAGCATAAAATCTATGCATCTAAGTATGGAGGCTGACATGACAGTAATGCTTTCTTTTGAAGACTCGATACGGGGAAGGTGTTAAATGCTGCAAAATGTATTTGATTCCACCAATGAGTCAACAATGCCCCCTCTTCCCACTATACTCCACTGCCCCCTCCTTTCCACGCTTGAATAGATACTAAAAATCCCAGAATATATTCCTAATCAGTCTCTAAAACAGGAGAAAGTGTGTAACACATAAGTATGGCGTCTTTCAGGCACAAGCATTGTCTACTAAAATGCAGATTTTACGTAAAAATGTTTTTATGTTCATGGCCTATGCACCTTCTAAATATTGTTAATTTGTTACAAGCTTTCCTACCAGATATGTGCAAACAGGTAGCTGCCGGTAACTGGAATCTGTAAAAGATGGGAGGAGCTTTAATCTAAAGATGGTGTGAAAACAAGGTATATTCAGTGTATGATTTGTTCAGAAAAGATCATTTTTTTCTTACAATAAATTAAATGGTTATTTATATTGATATCTACTGCTTAAAGGGCCATTTACCTCAATGTAAGTGTTCTTCATGGTGTGAAAGAGCACAATATTGTATGTTAAAATGATCTATATTTTTAATTACACCAATAACAGTTAAGAAACCTAATGTTTTAAGTCTATTTACATAACAAAGTGTAGCCTGCCTAATGGCTGTCGCATGGGTAATAACAGAGTTTTCCCCTGTATATTGTATGTTTGTTTACTTTAAAGGATCACTTCTTTGTAATACATGTAATAAACTAACAACATTAGTCGTTGTGTAAGCCATGGACATAAAAAACCTTTTTAGAGAAAATCAGATCTTTTAAAATATTCGGTTTAAGTACCTACCATCTCATGTCCCCACCTTTGCAGATCAAGCCACATTTATTACTTCTTTCCTAATCATAATCTCATCAGATCACTTTAATTTGATTCATATCTCATCAAATAGCTTTGAACTTTAACTTTGTACAAAATAATGAAAATGAATAAAGGAAATGCTCTAGTCCATGTGGCTGGCCTGATAAGTATTAACTCATTGATTTCTGAGATTGATATAATATGGAAATGACACATACAAAAAAATAGTTTTTGATTGCAGATTTACGTGCTTGAGACTGTTGTGCAATTAATTCTAATGTCTTTCATCGCTTTTCCTGTCTTTTAAAGTGCAGTATTGATTTATTTAATTATAGTTGAAGTGCTACAAGGGGTGAAACACCCTTGCAAGTCCTATCTGGTACCCGTAGGATTTTCTACTACATTTGACATTTACAGGTGTAAAAATATTTGCAGGCTTGAGGAATTGTCGCAATTGACGCGATTTGCAAGTGTAACTCTTACTGTCTTGAAAGATCAAAGGCGTAGCTGGGTTGTAAGTTACAGTTGTAAGAACCACACCGATTTTCAGCCCGTAACCCATAGATCGTTTGCGGGTAGCTAAAAGACTACATTTGAATAGCAAATTAGTTTACGGGCTACATTACTGGCTCCTGTAAGCTACAATTTCTCTTTTGAATGAGGCCCAAAGTTAGCTCACTGTTTATTAAAATAAATCTGATCGTTCATGTGTTGGCTAAAAGACCACTGCAGTTCTAGAAAAAATATTTGTATGTGATGTATGTAACAAACTAACAACATTAGTAGCCCTAAACACGTAACAAAATGTTTAGAGAAAATCAGAGTTTTAGAAGTCCTTATGTATAGAGAAATCCATCTTGTCTTTAACATGAGAGTGTGATTTTTTTATCAGTGGAAGAAAGGTAGGGCATCCGGGAGAGGTTAGGAGGATTTGTTAGACATCTAGATATTACACAGTATTTTGATAAAATTGTTATAAATGACTATATAAGTATATTTTGGTAAACTGATCATTATTATTATTATTAATAAATAAAAAGGGATAAAAATACAGAAAGTCCTATTTATTAGTTATAGCTTCCAGGCCATGAATAGATGGATTACAAGGTAAATAAAATTAATTTGGTCACTCTCTATTTGGTCACTACTGATCTCCAGCTGAACTATTAATCATCTACTGCTATAATTATAATACTATGTAGTAACAGAAGTGGCTATGGGTGTGTAACTCCTTAACATCATATCTATGAATAAATGTTCAGTTGATTCTCTGAAACAGTGGTTAGAAACTTATGGCACTAGGGTCGAAACAGGCACCCAAAAGGGATTTTGGTTGACACTCTGGTGAGAGACCAGAAGTGCTAAGTGAATACTGGATGATGTGGATGTTTTGATGCAATGGTTTGTAAAACAAGTTATTTGATGAGATATGAATCTAGTTAAAGTTATCTGATGAGATTATGATTAGGAAAGAATTAATAAATGTGGCTTGATCTAAAAAGGTGGGGACAAGAGATGGTAGGTACTTAAACAGAATATTTTAAGAGATCTGATTTTCTCTAAAAAATAGTTTTTTTATGTCCATGGCTTACACAACGACTTCAGCAGAGTTCAAGCCTGTAGCAAGCCCGCAGACATACGGCCTGTATACCGTGAGTTGCAGCCTTGCAATTGAATGTGGCCTTTTGTCTCTGATTTTACACAAGGGACTTAAAGGATCACGGTAGTGCAAACATTTCTAGCATGCTCTTAAATGATCATGAGCCTCATCCAATTGCAGTGGCGGCTGATGAACTTTCAAGTTGGAGGGGTACCAGAGCAAGCTTGGCTCCTCCCCTTACACAGACCCCACCCATTTAAACTTCTCACCTTGTTGTTATATTGACCTTTATATGCCCTGCCCAATGACCTTATACTTTCCCTGCCCATTGAAATAGACTTTACCTACTGATTTTTAATACTGTTCAAAATTCAAGAATCTTGAGATTCAGGCAAATAATAACATTTCTCTTCTGCATGAATGAAATGACACTCACCAACAGTTGACTCTCCTTCTCGGGGTGTCTTCAAGTGTAGTAGTCCAAAATAGTCTGCAGCCGCAGAGTGTTTAGACCTGGGGGTGATATAAAACAAGCAAACAAATCAGAGAGTGCAAGACCCCAACCATACTTAAAAACACTTATGAAACCAAACAAGACTATCTAGGCCCCAACCATACCTAAAAAATGCATATTATATAAAGCAGGACTATATATAGGCCCCAACCGTAACAAAAAAAAAACTATTATGTCGAGCAGGACCATATAGGCCTAACCGGACCTTAAAAACCCACATTGCACTAATCAGGTCTAAATAGGCCCAAACCGTACCTAAAAAAACTTAAAATACCATGCAGGACTATATAGGCCCCAACTGGACCTTAAAAACCCACATTACACCAATCAGGACTATACAGGCCCAAACCGTACCTAAAAAAACTCAAAGTACCAAGTGAGACTATATAGGCCCCAACCCGACCTTAAAAACGCACATTATGCCAATCAGGACTGTATAGGCCCAAACTGTACCTAAAAAAACATAAAATACCAGGCAGGACTATATAGGCCCAAACCGGACCTTAAAAACCCACGTTACACCAAGCGGGACCATATAGGCCCCAACCGTAACTTTAAAACCTTAAAATACCAAGCGGGACTATATAGGCCCCAACCGGACCTTAAAAACCCACATTACTCCAATCAGGACTATATAGGACCAAAACGTACCTAAAAAAACATAAAATACCAACCGAGACTATATAGGCCCAAACCGGACCTTAAAAACGCACATTACACCAAGCAGGACCATATAGGCCCTAATCATACTTTTAAAACCTTAAAATATCAAGCCAGACCTTATAGGCCAAAATCCTACCTAAAAAAAAATTAAAATACCAAGTGGGATTATGTAGGCCCCAACCGGACCTTAAAACCCCCCATTACACCAAGCGGTAACATATAGACCCCAACCGGACCTTTAAAACCTCAAAATACCAAAGGGGACCATATAGGCCCCAATCGGACCATAAAAACCCCCATTACACCAAGAGGGAACATATAGACCCCAACCGGACCTTTAAAACCTTAAAATACCAAGAGGGAACATATAGACCCCAACCGGACCTTTAAAACCTTAAAATACCAAGCGGGAACATATAGGCCCCAACCGGATCTTAAAAACCCACATTACATAGTTACATAGGCCCTCATTCAATTGCGCTTCGGACAATTGAATAGGTATCTAAATAAGCACATAGCATATTTTTTTGAAAGAAGTTTTTAGTTAGTGAAAACCTTGCTTTTGGATAGATGCTTACTAACTAAAAACTTTAAAAAAAACTATATGTTATGTGCTTATTTAGAGCCTTATTCAATTGGCCAAATTGCAATTGAATGAGGGCCATAGTATTTAAGGTTGAAAAAAGACTTTCACTCCATCAAGGTTAACCTTTTAAGATCTCCTCTGATCTGCAATATGCGGATTAACTATTAATTCATTAGTTGTTAATTAATTATTAATCAATTATTTAATGTTTTTTTAATTTTTTTTTATTATTATTAATTAGTCCAGAGGAAGGCAAAAAAAAAAAAAAAAAAAGCACAAGCGAGACTTAGCCTCAAAGGGAAATGTAAAAAATTTGGATCGATACTGTCTCTCTAATTATCCATGATAACCCTGAATTCCCTTTTTAATTAGAAATAAATCTAGTCCCCTTTTAAAGTTATCTATCGAATCCGCTGTCACCACCTCCACTGGTAGAGAATTCCACAGATTAACCACCCTTACTGTGAAGAACACTTTTCTTTCTTTGAGGTGGAATCTTTTTACTTCTAACCTCAAGGGATGTCCTCTTGTCAGTTGAAAAGCTCTTGGCACAAAAAGCTCCCCTGACAAATCTTTATACTGACCCTGGATGTATTTATATAAGGTAATCATATCTCCTCTTAGACGCCTTTTTTTCCAGAGAAAATAAGTTTAATTTGGTTAGTCTTTCTTCATAACTTAGCCCCTCCATTCCCCTTATTAGTTTTGTTGCCCTTCTCTGTACCTTTTCCAGCTCTAAAATGTCCTTTTTATGAAGTGGTGCCCAAAATTGTACTCCATATTCCAAATGAGGGCGTACTAGAGATTTGTATAGTGGCAGAATTATATTTGCTTTCCTGGCTTCTATACCCTTCTTAATACATGCTAATATTTTATTTGCCTTTGCAGCCGCTGCTTGGCTTTGAGCACTGTTACCTAGGTGGTTGTCCACAAGCACTCCCAAATCCCTTTCAATATCTGATACACCTAGATTTGCTCCATTAAGATTATTAGATTTGTTTGACATGACCTATCCCGCATAAATCCATGTTGACTCCTACTTATAATCCTGTTCAAATAGACATATTCTTGTATATGATCCCTTATTAACCCTTCTAAAAGCTTCCCCACTACAGAAGTGAGGCTCACTGGTCTATAATTCCCCGGATTTGCTCTAGCTCCCTTTTTAAATATAGGTATCACATCAGCTTTTCTCCAGTCATCTGGTAGAGACCCTATGTTGAGTGAATCTTGAAAAATTAAATATAATGGTTTGGCTATTACAGAACCCAGTTCCCTTAGTACCCTTGGATGTATTCTATCAGGACCCTGGGCTTTATTAATATTTATTTTTTCCAACCTCTTTTGGATTACTTCTTGTGTTAACCAATTATTTGGCAAAGGTAGTGTAGCCCCATTATGTTGCAGTGTCCCAACCACTTGTACCTCCCTTGTATATACCGAAGAAAAGAACCTATTTAGCTCATCTGCCTTTTCCTGGTCACTAATTTTCAGACAGCCCGTTTCACATTCTAATATTCCTATAGCTTCCTTCCTCGCCTTCTTCCCATTAATATACTTAAAAAATATTTTAGGGTTAGTCTTACTCTCTTTTGCAATACATTTTTCATTTTCTATTCTAGCCAGTCTAATCGCGCTTTTGCAAGCCTTGTTGATTTCCTTGTATTCCTGTAAAGCAGTCTCTGTCCCCTCTTGTTTGTATAATTTAAATGCATGTTTTTTACTCCGTATCTTGATCTGTAAATCATTGTTAAGCCACATGGGTTGTGATTTACTCCTTTTACTTTTATTCCCACACAGTATATGCCGATGTGTATGTATATTTAGTAAGGATTTAAATGTTGTCCATTTATGTTCAGTGTTTTTACCTATCAGTTCTCTGTCCCATTCTATACTTTGTATTGCTGCCCTTAGACCGTTAAAATCTGCCCTTTTAAAATTAAGAGTTTTTGTTGGCCCCTTAAAAGGTTGTTTTTTTAATTCAATCTCAAATGAGACTGTGTTGTGATCACTGTTTCCCAAAGGTTGCCCTATTTCAACATTTGATACTATATCAATATTATTTGTGATGAGTAAATCTAAGATAGCTTCATTTCTAGTAGGCTCCTGTATAACCTGGGCCAGATAATGATCCCTGAGTGTACTCAAGAACCTGCTTCCCTTAGCTGAACTGCTGGTCTCATTTATCCAGTTTATTTCAGGGTAATTAAAATCTCCCATTATTAGAACTTGCCCGTGCTTAGCTGCATTTCCAATCTGTAACAATAATTGTATTTCCTCACTTTCAGCTATATTAGGGGGTTTATAGCATACTCCTACTAATATTCTTTTGGAATTTGCTGCTCCGCTATTTAACTCTACCCACAAACATTCAACTTTATCACTAGGTCCACCATAAATATCTTCTCTGAATATAGCCTTAAATTCAGGCTTACCATACAGACAAATCCCTTCTCCTCATTTACCATTGCCTCTATCTTTCCTAAATAGGTTATAACATCCAGATTAACAGTCCAGTCATGAGATTCATCCCACCACGTTTCGGTAATGCCTATTAAATCCCATTTTTCATTAATTGCTAATAATTCTAACTCTCCCATTTTTCCTGGCAAGCTTCTGGCATTAGCAAGCATACACCTTATGTTATGAGTCTGTAGTTCTGAAGTGCCTGCCACTGTACTTGAATTACTTAGTACTACCTCCCTATTGACTATACTACCCCTCTCCCATCTCCTCCCCTATGAGTTGTTAATTCATCCCTTATACCCTCTACACTTTCTACCCCATTACTTATATCTAGTCCCTCCCCCCCACCTACTAGTTTAAAAACTCCTCCAGCCTTTCTACCATCCTATCCCCTAGTACAAAAGCTCCCTCATCATTAAGGTGCAATCCATCCCTACTGTAGAGATTGTACCGAAGTGAGAAGTCAGCCCAGTGCTCTAAAAACCCAAACCCCTCCTTAGTGCACCACATCTTTAGCCACGCATTAACCTCCCTAATCTCCTTCTGCCTCCCTGGGCTAGCACGTGGCACTGGTAGTATCTCAGAAAATACTACCTTGGAGGTCCTTGCCTTCAGCTTATTACCTAGTTCTCTAAAATCATTATTTAGGACACTCCATCTTCCACTAACTTTGTCATTGGTACCAATATGTACCAAGACCGCCGGTTCATTTCCAGCCCCTCCCAATAATTTGTCTACCCGATCCACAACATGACGAACCCGAGCAAACTGTTCGATTGCTGGGATCTGGGTGACAAATCACCCTGTCTACCTTCCTAATAATAGAGTCCCCTACAACCAAAACCTGTCTGTTGTTCTGTCTATTCTGTCCTCCCTCTCCTCCAGTAGAGCTGTTCGCCCGGCTGTTAGAGGGAACAGCTCTATCTGGCATTGCCATTCCTGAATGGACATCCTCAACAGTTTCACTCAATCCGGCAAATCTGTTGGTGTTTGCCAACTCAGAACTCAGAACTGGCCTGCCTCCTCCTGTTCCCCTTGCTTCCCCTTGTAACTGTAACCCAGCTGCCTCCCTGGACATCCTCACTAGCCCCAGCTCCACCCTTCATGCTAGGTCCAGCTAAACTGTGCTCAGTGAGCAACAACCCCCTTTCCAGTGGAGCAATATCACTAATTGCTGCAATTCTCCTCTCCAGATCTCCAATTTGAGCTTCCAGAGAGGCAACATGCTCACACCTCTCACAGAGGTATGGACCCTGGATCATCTGTTCCAGTATTGCATACATATGACAGGATGTACACTGAATAAGGTTGCCACTTGTCTACAAAATTTCAGTGGGAAAAATAAAGAATATAAAATAATATATTTATATAAAGTTTTCCTCCTTTGTACTATAAATCTGCCCTCCCTTTTCTTTGAAGTCCCTCCTTTTATTTAAACTCCTAGGCTTTTACTAGAATTGCACTTGATACTGAAAATGTTCGCAAGCTCACAAGTTCCCCTTCTCCTGTTTATATTAACTTCTGCCTTCTCACCTGGGCACAATTAGTGCACTCTGCAATTTATCAGCTTTTACTTGTAAGGTAAATCCACTTGTAAACAGGCCCCAAACCAGCTCACAAACCTTTTATACAAGTTAAACAGTCAAGCCACACCCCTCTCACCTGGGCACAATTAGTGCACTCTGCAGTTTATCAGCTTTTACTTGTAAGTTAAATCTACTTGTAAACAGGCCCCAAACCAGCTCACAAACCTTTTATACAAGTTAAACAGTCAAGCCACACCCCTCTCACCTGGGCACAATTAGTGCACTCTGCAGTTTATCAGCCTTTACTAGTAAGGTAAATCCACTTGTAAACAGGCCCCAAACCAGCTCACAAACCTTTTATACAAGTTTAACAGTCAAACCACACCCCTCTTACCTGGGCACAATTAGTGCACTCTGCAGTTTATCAGCCTTTACTTGTAAGGTAGATCCACTTGTAAATAGGCCCCAAACCAGCTCACAAATCTTTTATACAAGTTTAACAGTCAAACCACACCACTCTCACCTGGGCACAATTAGTGCACTCTGCAGTTTATCAGCCTTTACTTGTAAGGTAAATCCACTTGTAAACAGGCCCCAAACCAGCTCACAAACCTTTTATACAAGTTAAACAGTCAAGCCACACCCCTCTCACCTGGGCACAATTAGTGCACTCTGCAGTTTATCAGCTTTTACTTGTAAGGTAAATCCACTTGTAAACAGGCCCCAAACCAGCTCACAAACCTTTTATACAAGTTAAACAGTCAAGCCACACCCCTCTCACCTGGGCACAATTAGTGCACTCTGCAGTTTATCAGCCTTTACTAGTAAGGTAAATCCACTTGTAAACAGGCCCCAAACCAGCTCACAAACCTTTTATACAAGTTTAACAGTCAAACCACACCCCTCTCACCTGGGCACAATTAGTGCACTCTGCAGTTTATCAGCCTTTACTTGTAAGGTAGATCCACTTGTAAATAGGCCCCAAACCAGCTCACAAATCTTTTATACAAGTTTAACAGTCAAACCACACCACTCTCACCTGGGCACAATTAGTGCACTCTGCAGTTTATCAGCCTTTACTTGTAAGGTAAATCCACTTGTAAACAGGCCCCAAACCAGCTCACAAACCTTTTATACAAGTTAAACAGTCAAGCCACACCCCTCTCATCTGGGCACAATTAGTGCACTCTGCAGTTTATCAGCCTTTACTTGTAAGGTAAATCCACTTGTAAACAGGCCCCAAACCAGCTCACAAACCTTTTATACAAGTTTAACAGTCAAGCCACACCCCTCTCACATTACACCAAGCGGGACCATATAGGCCCCAACCGGACCTTTAAAACCTTAAAATACCAAGCGGGACTATATAGGCCCAAACTGGACCTGAAAAACCCACATTACGGGGGCGTATCTTGCCAGGGGCTGTGAGAAGACGTGTGCTGCCTGCACTGAAATTAGGAAAAAGGGCATAAATTGCCGAAAATCAGTCTATTCGCCCCCAAAAAATCATCCTTACCACAAGGGGAGACGAGTGAGGAGCAGGCAGACACTGAAAGGGGAAAGAAGTGAGCCAGGTAGCAGAGCCATGAGGTCGAGGCCTACACCACCCTGCCTCCTGTGGCTGTGGCTCCCTATGCCCCCCTGCACAGGCGGAAGGCCCGGACGGAGCTGTGGAGGAGCACACCGGTGAGGAGAGAGGAGACAAGTGAGGGGGGACCTGCGGCGGTGCCTGGAGAGGAGGAGGCTGGGGTAAGCAGGAGCCCGCGGGGGAGCCGCGTCGGCGGCAGGCGGCCCACACCACAGCACCTCACAGTAGTCCCCACACTGGGCAGGCTTACCTCTGGAGCAGGTTTGGAGGTAGGGGATGCCCAGCTAGAGGCCCGAGGAGCTCCGGCTGGACCGGGGTCTGGAGCTTCTACCGAGAGGCCGCCATCTTCTCTCTGGGGGAAAGGCCGCAGAGAGAGCCCGAGAGGAGGTGAACAGGCGCCTGACGGGGGAAGCGAAGCCACAGGGCCCCTAGACCAGGCCAGAGGCCCAGGAGGCGAAAAGCCCCAAGCAGACACCCTTGGGGGAGTTTTTCCGCCAAAAGAAGGGCGGCCATTTTCCCACTAGGGGAATAGAAGAAGAAGGGGGCGGAGTCAGTGCCCTAATATGGAGGACGCAACACAGAGAGGCTCCGCGGCCTAACAAGAGTGCTAATATTTTGCAGAGATCTAGGTGCAGGCAGAGGGACCCCTGAAGGGGGGGGGGGAGTACCACCCTGAACATCTGCCACTCTTTAAGCCCTGGGCATGCTGAGCTCACAGAAACATTGTGCAGAGGAGTGAGGGCCCCCAACAGAGCAACAAGAGGGCCAGAAGGCACCCTAACCCATCTCACAGAGACACTTTTGAACAAAGCTGAGGACTCAAAGCCTACCCTGGCAACCAGCTTGCCCAGTTACAGAGAAGCTAAAGGTGGCTTATTGAATCATACTCTTTTGGGTGAACGCTCTCCCAGTTTCTTGCAATTCTGAAGGTATAAAGCAGAGAGGCAGAGAGCTGACCTGAATCACGTGAGTGCTTGATCTCTGATAACACCCCCACGAACACTATGGGACAAGGAGCTTAGAGACGGGCAGCTCTAGACAGGCATGACCCCACATACGCTGAGGGCTCCTCACAATAGCTACCTATTCCTGGCATGAGCCATCTACTCCTCACTTCAAATGATTTAAACCAGAGGCGGCTTCTTTCTACTACGCTACCTCATCTACAAGCTTGCGCTGACGAACAAACCATTCGCAACTAGGGTCTGCCTTGGTGAAAATGGGCAAATCAAAAAAAAGCGTGCCTTCTAAGAGCATTCAGGAGCTCTTCCACAAACCGGAGGTACCCCCCTCGCAGCCGCACAGCCTTTCCCCTGAACAAATAGATCTGCCAGAGGTCGAGGGAGACGATCCCAACCCTTTACCGGACATGAATCTCTCAGCCAAATCCCTTGAGATCATAGGGCAAATACTGCAAGCTCAATCTACTCAACTGGTTAAAGAGATCAGGGACAACCTTTTTGAGCTGGGCCAGAGAACCAACCTCTTGGAGGAAACAACTGATACAATTCTGGAAGCCCAGGAGCAAGACAGAGCTGAAATCACCACTCTGGAGCCAAAAGTCTCTCTCCTAGATGACAAAATCGACGACCTGGAAAATAGATCAAGGAGACACAACATCAGGGTACGCGGGGTGCCAAACACGGTCCCTGACCTGCTGCAATATTTAACAGCGGTGATCTCCAATATTCTTCCAGAAGTAGCCGACAACTTCTGGGAGATTGAGCGAGCCCATAGATCCCTGGGGGCTGCAAGAAACCAAGAGCTACCGAAGGACATAATCGTTTGTTTCCTGAGGCATAAAAAAGGGACCTGATCCTTAATGCCACAAGAAAATTGCCCAAAATCAAAGGTCCTGATGGCGCTTCCCTTCAAATTTACATGGACCTTTCCCCACGAACTTTGGAGAAACGCAGAGCAATTAAGCCGGCCCTTGCTATCCTGATTAAGTGCAAGATACTATATAGATGGGGCTTTCCTTTTTCTCTCTATACTTATTTAGCATAATCGGTAGAATACATGTTTAGAGTTAAATTAATGGCGGCCTAGGCTGAGGTACCTCGTTGTAATTATATGTTTAGAAAAGGGATTCTCATTCAGTGCATTTCTCTAATCTTTGTAGAGGTGTGCATAATACTAAACATGATGACGTTAGATTTGGTCCCTTTATATAAAATATATTCAAGTATTATCCTGGGTATATCTATAGCCACTCATAAATACAGCAGAGAAAAGGCTATATAGCATTGATTATCTCAAAATAGATTTTAAAACTTCTCTTCAATAAATAGAAAATCAAGATATGGAAGGATAGACTTAGAAAACTATCACGTAAAGGCACTATGAGCATCTATATTGATAATCATGATAAGAGATTAACATTAAGAACATCATAAAGTATCACTAATAATTAATATTAAGAACATCATAAAGTATCACTAGTAATTTGACACAGCAGAAATTAAAAATCACCATTTACCGTATTTTTCGCCCTATAAGACGCACCGGCAGATAAGACGCACCTAGTTTTTAGAGGAGGAAAACAAGAAAGAAAAAAATCTGAATCAAACACAAATACACTCAAACACAAATACACTTTACACACAGATACACACCTACATTACACACAAATATATATATATATATATATATATATATATATATATATATATATAGATACACATACATACATATACATACACACATAAATATACATACACATACATACATATATACACACACATACATACACACACACATACATACACACACACATACATACATACACACACACACATACACATACATATCCATATACTGCAGCATTTGGGAGCCATTGACCCTCCCTGACCCTCCTGACCCTCCTGATCCTCCCTGACCGTCCTGATCCTCCCTGACCCCCCTGATCCTCACCTTTATAGATACACATACATACATATACATACACACATAAATATACATACACATACATACATATATACACACACATACACACACATACACACACATACACACACACACATACATACACACACACACACACATACACATACATATCCATATACTGCAGCATTTGGGAGCCCTTGACCCTCCCTGACCCTCCTGATCCTCCCTGACCCCCCTGATCCCCCTGATCCTCACCTTCCTTCTGATCTCTGCCATCTTGATCTCACCCCAGCGCTTCCTACCAGCACTCCACGTGTACTGCAGCGTTGCGTGTGTGACGTCACTAGGACGCACCGGCCGACGCGATGCTGGTAGGAAGCGCTGGGGTGAAATCAAGAGGACAGAGGCAGTTTGAAAAGGTATATTCGCCGTATAAGACGCACCAACTTTCCTCCCCCAGTTTTGGGGAAGAAAAAGTGCGTCTTATACGGCGAAAAATACGGTATATATAAAATGAGCACTTTTGTGTTTTTATCACTTTATTAAAGAAGTTTTCTTTATTTTTGTACAGAAATATTAACACAGTGAATTGATTTTCATTATTAAAAAATGAACCTTGTGATAAAAATACACATAAGGTTTATTCACTACTATTATACCAAGCACTACAATTCCTGGTGTCTGATTATATAAGAATTATGTTATAAATGTCTAAAAGCACTTTTAGCACTTTAAGTAGTCCCCTAATTTAAAATCACCATTGATGTATATAGATATGAATACCATTTTATAGCACATTATAGGGTTTTTATCTTCTTATAGTTTATAGTTATTTAAATATATTATAACCCTTGCACATATTAATTTTTAAGACATATTTCACTTACTAAAAATATATATTAGTGAATCTAGGCTATGTAACCATATCTGTATTATCATGCTGATTAATACTGTTTATTGAAAATAGAAGACATGTGCATATATGTGTGCTTATATATATGCTTTTGTGTAGATATACATGTGCCTCTACATATACTCATAGAATAACATGCAATAACTGTGAGAAACAAGATGTCAAAAAGTACAACTACTCTATCTTCCTTTGTTTTTCATTTTATAAAAAGGGAATGAATTTATAAATGAAAAGGATTTAAATTAAGCTTGCCATTCTATGTCTATATTTACCCTCCTCACTTGGTGAGAGTTAAAGGGTAACCATAGCAACTTATACATTATAAATAGGAGGCTCCGTTGAGGTCCTCGCCCCTCCCTTTGAAAAAGTCACGTCTAAGTGACGAAACGTGCGTCAGGGTTGCGTCTGACGTCAGACGCTCACACTGTGAACAGGCAGAGCTTCCAGCTTAAGCTCCGTGAACTGGGAGCATAAAGTCACTTTCTTGTGCCCTGATTTGTAGTACACGGGAGAGCCTGGTACTACAGAGAAGGAATATTTGTATATATGCGATAACAAACGCATCTTTAAATGTGGAATTAATGCTAATATTTGATATTTATGTGACATCCGAAATGGAGCACATAAAAAAAGGTTGAGACGAAATAAAGGGATATAAATATGGGGAATTTAGCTCCAAAGACCCTCTAACCAGTCTGAAAACTCTATATTATACACAATGATTCTACAATAGTAAGTCACTATAAAAATGGGAATATATACCAGGATAAATTAAAGTGATATAGTGATTTAAATGACATTCGGATCACACAATAACAACTTGAATGTTTGAAAGTGACAGAACAACAGGATATAAATATAATATCTCTAATATTGAGTAAAGAGATATACTTCCTAAAAGTCTGGAAGCCATACCTAATATAACTTAACACTTAATAAGATAAGACAAGGGGAAATTAGATCATGTACTGATCCCCCAAACACTAATATTTCACTTATCAAAAGTGTGTAAAAGAAGGGACTCCATATTAAAATGTTTTTAAGGAATTATTTCCTATCTCCCTTGGTTTTAAAGAGTTTTTAATCGTCGTTGTCTCCTAAAAATGTGAATAAAACTTTATTATTTTTGTTTTGCTATCTCTAATGCTCTAGTGAATGTATGTGAAGTAGGTGTTACGCACCATGAGAAAGTAAATATACCTCCCACCACTAAAATATATATTTATCAGTGGTTTAATCCACAAACCTTGGGTATTTAATTCAAATTGTCAGGTACTTTATCTTATTCCTCTAGAAATATTACTCCCTTCTAAATAAGAAAGAAGATGGCAAGTCTGAATATTGATAGCTGGAAATTTACAAGCTTACATAATGAAGCAGCAGAAAGCTTCAATCAGACAACGATAGAAAGGAAAGATGAGGACACTAATATAAGATCTGCTTTCAAAGACCTGAATAATAATTTAAAAAAACAAGTGAGAATAGTATGGGAATTGACAAGCTTAGAAAATTACATTAAACAAAAAATAATACCAAGAGGTTTAAGGATCAAGATAATGCCGGCAACCAATTTAATAAACGAAGTCTTCTTAAAGAAATGGACAGACATCTTATCACAATGTTCATTAGATTTAATGGAATTAATAGTGCAAACTGAAAAAAACCACTTGGAAACATTTAGTGCTAACCTAGAAGAGAGTCAAAAATTAGTTGAAGCTTTTAAAGACAAAACAGATTATGAACTTAACTGTCAAAAGCTCAATGAAAACTTGGAAAGGTTCAAGAATGAAATTAGAACTAGAAAACAGAAGAAATTCTTGAGAGATCAAGATGATTACAAAAATAATCGGATATATAGATTCCCCATAAAAAAGACTAGAACAACTAAAATATAATCTGATATAAGCTCATCGGAATATGAGACCTCAGATATAGAGGATCCCATTACAAGATCAAGAGCGAGGGGAAACATGAACCTGACACAAAGAGAAATAAGAACTAGGCTAGCTCAAGAACAAGAATATGAACATGGACAGGAGAAAGGTTTTTTAGACAAGGGCCGGTACATAAAGAGAGGCAAAAGGAAAGTAATAAATACACAAACAAGACCAAATCGATATCAAAGCCCTCAAAATTAGGGATGAACCCTAATAACCCAAGACTAGAAAACCAACTACAAATCATGAACCTGTCAACTTTTGCACTAAATGATGCACACAAGTCTGTCTTAGAGAAGGGTCTTTCATTCGTCCCCTCATCTAGAGTGGACTTATTTACTAATATAAAAGATCTGAACCTCTTTGGTAGAAAATTGGCTCTTTATAAGTTTTACAAAATGAAAACAATGAAAGAATATATCCATTTAAATATTGATAAGGAAGATTATGATATATTTATGGATATGATGGCACTGATAGAAGAGAATGAAAACCAGGATCATACCCTAACAGAACAGGGGGCCCCAAAAATATGGAAAAAAAAGAGCAAATTTACTCCCCAAATCAATGACTACCCAAACATAAGTGTGTTTGTACAGCAGGTAACTAAAGAACTTGAAGAATTATACACACAAGAACAAAGATCAGTTTACAATTTGAGTATGAAGGAAAATAGAGCTTTGAGGGAGCTCCAAGATTGTAAGAATATACAAATAAAACCAGCAGACAAAGGGGGGAACATAGTGATAATGAACAATGATGACTATAAGAAAATGTGTGAAAGGATCCTAAAAGATAAAACAACTTATGAAGTATTAAGGGGAGACCCTACCTGTACTTATAAACAGGAACTTAAACTAATCCTGGATAAAGCTCTGATTGAAGGATTAATAAATAACAATACACATGATTTCTTATTACCAAAGAATCCAACTATTCCAACATTCTATGCCCTCCCAAAAGTGCACAAAAAGATACTCCCTATACCGGGTAGACCGATTGTATCCGGGAATAATAATCTATCTGAAAACATCAGTAAGTTCCTTGATCACCATCTCAGCAATCTGGTCACAGGTCTCCCCTCATATATCAAAGATACTACAGATATATTGAGACAATTGGAAGACACTGTAGTACCTACTGGTACCTGGCTTGTTAGTATAGATGTGGAAGCCCTCTATAGCTCCATACCCCATATACAGGGTATTGAGGCAGTGGGTTTTTTCCTAAGAACAAGAGGAACAAAAGCAGAACAATTTAACGAGTTCCTACTAACTCTATTGGAATTCATACTAACCAAAAACTATTTCACCTTTACTGACAAATGGATACATCAGATTAGAGGCACAGCAATGGGGACGTCATGTGCCCCCAACTATGCCAATCTTTTCCTAGGGTGGTGGGAAGAGAGATGTGTCTTTGAAGAATCCATGAACAACATCACGGATAACATATTGATGTGGAGACGGTTCATAGATGATATTATCATCTTCTGGACTGGCACAAAAGGACAACTGTCTCTCTTTATAGATATCCTTAATAAAAACACCCTAGGCCTAAAATTTACGTATGAAATAAATCAAACTGAATTGGCCTTTTTGGACCTGAAAATAACAAAGGATGAAATGGGAAATATTAGCACTACAACGTATAGGAAAGAAACAGCGTCTAATAGTCTATTAGAATGGTCAAGCCAACACTATGGACCCCAAAAAAAAGGTATACCCAAAGGCCAATATCTACGTATTCGTAGGAATTGTAGTGACGACACCTCCTTTAAAATTGAGGCCGATAAACTAAGGAAACGATTTAAAAATAGAGGGTATCCGAATAAATGCCTAAAAAGAGCATATGAATATGCAAGGAACATCAAAAGAACAGATTTATTAAATACAATAAAAAATCAGGAACGCCCAAATACACAAAAAGAAACAAGCTCAAGTGAGGAAAGTGATATAATACGATGTATATTGACGTATGGACATAACTCAGAGCAAATTAAAGATATTTTCTCTAAGTTCTGGTATTTATTGACTGCAGATGAAGATCTGAGAACTAAAGTTACCCCAAACAGTTCCATAACATATAGACGGAGCCCCAATTTAAAGGATTTACTAGTACATAGCCACTTCCAACAAGACAAACAAAAAGAAAAAATGTGGTTGAAGCCCCTAATAGGGTGTTATAAATGTGGAAGATGCAAATACTGCAATTTCATAAAACCAAGCAAGGAATTTATTCACCCAATAACAAATAAAAAATATCCTATAAAAGATTTCTACAATTGTAAAACAAAGGGAGTCATATATGTAGTGCAATGTATTTGTACGAAGATCTACGTCGGTAAAACGAGTAGGGAGCTGAGACGTAGAATGGGAGAACATATCTGCTCAATCATAAATGAATATGACACACCAATTGCACGACATGTAAAATCAAAACATAAAAAAGACACATCTGTGTTAAAAGTTTGTGCAATAGATGGAGTCAAGCTGGGCCCAAGAAAGGGAGATCTAGATTTGATGCTACTCAAAAAGGAATCCAAATGGATTTATGAGTTACAGGCACAAACACCAAAAGGACTGAATGAGGGATTCTCATTCAGTGCATTTCTCTAATCTTTGTAGAGGTGTGCATAATACTAAACATGATGACGTTAGATTTGGTCCCTTTATATAAAATATATTCAAGTATTATCCTGGGTATATCTATAGCCACTCATAAATACAGCAGAGAAAAGGCTATATAGCATTGATTATCTCAAAATAGATTTTAAAACTTCTCTTCAATAAATAGAAAATCAAGATATGGAAGGATAGACTTAGAAAACTATCACGTAAAGGCACTATGAGCATCTATATTGATAATCATGATAAGAGATTAACATTAAGAACATCATAAAGTATCACTAATAATTAATATTAAGAACATCATAAAGTATCACTAGTAATTTGACACAGCAGAAATTAAAAATCACCATTTATATATAAAATGAGCACTTTTGTGTTTTTATCACTTTATTAAAGAAGTTTTCTTTATTTTTGTACAGAAATATTAACACAGTGAATTGATTTTCATTATTAAAAAATGAACCTTGTGATAAAAATACACATAAGGTTTATTCACTACTATTATACCAAGCACTACAATTCCTGGTGTCTGATTATATAAGAATTATGTTATAAATGTCTAAAAGCACTTTTAGCACTTTAAGTAGTCCCCTAATTTAAAATCACCATTGATGTATATAGATATGAATACCATTTTATAGCACATTATAGGGTTTTTATCTTCTTATAGTTTATAGTTATTTAAATATATTATAACCCTTGCACATATTAATTTTTAAGACATATTTCACTTACTAAAAATATATATTAGTGAATCTAGGCTATGTAACCATATCTGTATTATCATGCTGATTAATACTGTTTATTGAAAATAGAAGACATGTGCATATATGTGTGCTTATATATATGCTTTTGTGTAGATATACATGTGCCTCTACATATACTCATAGAATAACATGCAATAACTGTGAGAAACAAGATGTCAAAAAGTACAACTACTCTATCTTCCTTTGTTTTTCATTTTATAAAAAGGGAATGAATTTATAAATGAAAAGGATTTAAATTAAGCTTGCCATTCTATGTCTATATTTACCCTCCTCACTTGGTGAGAGTTAAAGGGTAACCATAGCAACTTATACATTATAAATAGGAGGCTCCGTTGAGGTCCTCGCCCCTCCCTTTGAAAAAGTCACGTCTAAGTGACGAAACGTGCGTCAGGGTTGCGTCTGACGTCAGACGCTCACACTGTGAACAGGCAGAGCTTCCAGCTTAAGCTCCGTGAACTGGGAGCATAAAGTCACTTTCTTGTGCCCTGATTTGTAGTACACGGGAGAGCCTGGTACTACAGAGAAGGAATATTTGTATATATGCGATAACAAACGCATCTTTAAATGTGGAATTAATGCTAATATTTGATATTTATGTGACATCCGAAATGGAGCACATAAAAAAAGGTTGAGACGAAATAAAGGGATATAAATATGGGGAATTTAGCTCCAAAGACCCTCTAACCAGTCTGAAAACTCTATATTATACACAATGATTCTACAATAGTAAGTCACTATAAAAATGGGAATATATACCAGGATAAATTAAAGTGATATAGTGATTTAAATGACATTCGGATCACACAATAACAACTTGAATGTTTGAAAGTGACAGAACAACAGGATATAAATATAATATCTCTAATATTGAGTAAAGAGATATACTTCCTAAAAGTCTGGAAGCCATACCTAATATAACTTAACACTTAATAAGATAAGACAAGGGGAAATTAGATCATGTACTGATCCCCCAAACACTAATATTTCACTTATCAAAAGTGTGTAAAAGAAGGGACTCCATATTAAAATGTTTTTAAGGAATTATTTCCTATCTCCCTTGGTTTTAAAGAGTTTTTAATCGTCGTTGTCTCCTAAAAATGTGAATAAAACTTTATTATTTTTGTTTTGCTATCTCTAATGCTCTAGTGAATGTATGTGAAGTAGGTGTTACGCACCATGAGAAAGTAAATATACCTCCCACCACTAAAATATATATGTTTAGAAAAGGCTGAGGATTCCCAGCATTCCGTAGCATAATATCTACTGACAACCTTCTAGTACCATGGGTGACTACGAGGGTAGATTAAAATTTCAACTTCTTTAGATTATGAATCTAGCAGTAGTTTCAGGTAATTCTAGCAATGCCTGTTAGAGCCCCACACGGGACTTAATGCTTAGAATTGATATGTTAATCTTGTTTATGATAAAGTTGTTGGCAATTTACTTCCTGTTTAGGGGTTTAACCCCAAGAGTTTATGACATATTTTCCAATGTACTGAACAAATTCTCTCTCTTCACCACCCCTTCCGGGGGCGCCCACAGGTGTTCCAGTCTGCTTGTCCGTCTCTCCGGGGGGGGGGGGGGGGATGGGTGTCCTGGCCTGCGCAGATCCTTGGCGACCGGCTCATCTCTAAACATACTGGGGTAACAGTACACCCGGGGTCCCTGCAGACCTCCACACTCCCACATGACTAACCCTCACTACACACTCACTACCCACAATGTCAGAGGCTTTAACTCCCCTAACAAAAAAAGGAAAGCTTTCATTACTTATAGGAAGGATAGACCTGCAGTTCTCTTCCTCCAGGAGACCGACTTTGCGCAGGGCAAGACCCCCTCATTTTTACATAAGGACTATCCGACCTTTTACACCTTTAGCCAAAAAAACAATTGGGCAGGTGCTGCGATATTGATCCACTAAAACTTCCCATTTCAAGTTTCCCACAAAAAAATAGACAAAGAAGGTAACTTTGTGATTATTACGGGCACCCTGCTCAACACTAAGCTCCCCCTGGTGTCAGTCTACGCCCCTACGGTGGCTCCCCATAAAGATATTATAAATCTATTGGAGACGCTGGACTCCCAGGACACAGGCAAAGTTATTATTGGGGGGGACTTTAATCTGGTGCTAAACCCAGAAATGGAAAGGTCCAAAAAATAGGGGGAGTCTCGACCCCCAGATAAAATCAAACAAATGAAAAACCTGCTACTGAAACTGGGATTAGTAGATGCTTGGAGGGGACTACACCCTCAAGAGAGGGAATACACGTTTTATTCACCCCCACACAAGTCCTACTCGCGTATTGACACACTTGTTATAGATGCCACATTACTAGAGCAAGCCACATTTTCGGACATAGTCGTCTGCCCATGGTCAGATCATAGTCAGGTCACATTAGGCCTGAATCTTAACCCCAATTTCGAATTGCCCTACACATGGTGGCTGAAAGATAGGCTTCTTTCAATTCCGAGTGTGCTAGACCAAATTTCTAGAGAGCTGATGGACTTTGTTTCCACTAACTCTAACCCTTCCACGGGTGCGGGTTGGTTCTGGGTAATGCATAAAGAATTTATAAGGGGTAGCTTTATAAGGCTAGCCTCATCATACAAATAAAAAAGTGTGAGAAAAGGAAAACATACCGATGAAGGAACTGACCACCCTAGAAAAACAAAACCAACAACAGCAGTCGGACCTGAGTCGTCAGCGGATTGACACGATTAGACTAGAATTAGATACCATCTTGTCAGCTCAAACAGAGAAGGCCTTAAGGAAAACCCAGAGCAAATTTTTTGCGAAGGCGAATTAGCCGGGCCCCTTATTGGCCAGCCGGCTGAACGTCAGATTCCAACAATCAAGGGTCACCCAAATCAAGACTAGATCAGGCTCAGTCACAATTAACCAGGCTAGGATTCAGGACAACTTCCGAACATTTTACCAGGATATATACACCTCTCAGGTACGGGCGGATGGGGATTCCCTGACGGGCTTTCGTGGGAGGCTGGAACTTCCGGTTTTGGGAAACTCGGACCTAGATTTACTTAACTCAGAGGTAACAGAAGAGGAAGTCAGAGACACCATTAAATCTCTTAAACTAGGCAAATCCCCGGGGCCGGATGGCTTTTCAAATCTATACTATAAATAATATGCAGATGTTCTGAATCCTCACATGGTTTCAATGTACAATGCTATCCTGAAAGGAGAGCAGATGCCACCAGAGCTTAATGAGGCGAATCTGGTCTTCTTTCCCAAGGCGGTGAGGGATCCTATGGAGGTTAAGAACTATCGTCCTATTTCCCTGCTGAATGGGGACATTAAAATCCTTGCCAAATTGATGGCTAATAGGGTCTCTGGCTTCCTGCCCAAACTAATCCACAAGGACCAAGCAGGCTTCATCCCTCATAGGCAGGCGGGGGACAACATTAGGAGAGTACTGAATATTATACACCTAGCCAACCACTCAAAAACCCCTCTTTGCACCCTAGCCGTAGACATCTAGAAGGCATTCGATTCGTTAGAATGGCCATATCTATTCGCAGTCTTAAAGAAATTCGTTATTAGAGGGAACTTCCAAATCTTCTTAAAACATACTACAGGTTCCCACAAGCCACTCTGAACCCCCCCCCCCCGGCCCAGAGAACTCGCTGCTAAACATTCAAAGGGGGACTAGACAGGGCTGTCCTCTTTCCCCACTCCTATTTGCCCTCACCATGGAGCTGCTAGCTCAGAGCATTAGGGCCTCCCCAGCGAGTCAGGGTCTACAATTGGGTGGCCAAGAATACAAGTGCTGTCTTTTTGCGGTTGACTTACTGTGCACCCTAACCCGCCCACTCACGTCCACTACGGCTCTGATGGAAGTGTTAGATAAATTCCACTCTATCTCCAGGTTGCGAGTTAACGAGGATAAATTAGAAATTATAGGGCTCCACCTCCCACAACCCGACAGGGAGGGGCTTAAGAACTCATTCAACTTTCACTGGCCCAAAAGCACTTAAAATACCTAGGAATTAAAATTACTCCCAATATCGTGGACACCTCTGGGGCCAACTACTCATCCCTATTCAAAGAATTAGCAGCCGACCTGGACAGATGGAATAAATTCTGCATCTCCTGGTTCGGCCGGATTCACACGGTCAAGATGAACGTGCTCCCCAGAATCCTATACTACTTCAGATCACTACCAGTTAAAGTTCCCATCAAAGACCTGAATAACCTACAAAGGCAAATTATGAGGTTCATATGGCAAAATAAAACCCCTAGAATCCCGAAACTCACTATGTTTAGACACAAGGGTAATTGTGGACTCTCATGTCCCCATCTTAAGCTCTACTATAGGGCGGCCCAAATCTCCTTTCTGCCCCAAGCGCACTCCACGACACACCGGCCCATTTGGGTAACAATAGAAAACCAGCAGCTACAACCTCAGGGATGGGACACGGTAGTGCGGCTACCGAAGTCTCACCGCCAGCCATATACTTACCCCAACCCCATGATCAGACTATCCCTGGGATGCTAAGATTGGGCGAACTCAAAACGGCGCCTGACTCCTGACCTCTCTCCGCTCCTATCTATTACCAACTCTCCCCTCTTTGCAAAGGACCTCCCGAAGGACTCTAAAGTCTGGTGGACCTCCCACGGGTTGGATAGGATAGGGGCTTGGTTCAAGGAGGGCCAACTCATTAGCTTTGAGCACCTTAGGGATAATTTTGATCTCCCCCTAAAAGAGCACTTCATCTTTTGTAAGTTTAGTCACTTTATATGGACCCTGAGGAGGACTTTAGGTCAACCCAAGACAAACTGGATGACACGCATGTGCACAGATGCCCCGCTATCTAAAGGAACTCTAGGCCTGATATACGAGAAATTCAATAGCCCAATGAATAATAGTAAACCTAAGCCCTTGACAAAAATGGGAAGAGGACCTGGGCCAGACATGGGACCTGGAAAAATGGGGACACATTAGCCAGAGACTAGCAAGAGGTTCCTATAATTACAGCTTGATGAAAACTTCGCTTAAAGTACTTCATAGGACTTACATTACCCCAGCAAGACTCCACAGGATGAACCCTCAAGAGCCTGACACTTGTTTTAGGGGATGCCCAGAGACAGGGACCTTCATCCACATATGGTGGACCTGCCCTAAGGCTCAGGACATCTGGCCCGAAATAACCCAAATAGTTTTTCTTTTTTCTTCTTTCTTTTTCTTTGCTTTTCTTGTTTTTACTTTTTATTGGAAAATGGAAAATTGTTGTTGGTGTGGCTCACGAAGAGATTGCAATAGGGCAGCCATTAATAAGGTCTAATTGCATAGCAGGTGCATTATGTACTTGCTTTTGTTATGCTTCCTTAAATTGAGACTGCACTCTATATACACTGTTGTAACTTTCCAACCTTTGTGAGTCAATAAAAATTATTGAAAAAAATAAAATAAACACATTACACCAAGAGGGACCATTGCAAGCCTCTCCCCCCTCTACTTTACTGGCCTTGCGATGAGAGCCTTTGGCGCTCATCACGGGCCTCTCCCCCCTCTACTTTACTGGCCTTGCGATGAGAGCCTTTGTTGCTCAGCCTCTCACCCATCTACCTCTCCCCCCCTCTACCTTTACTGGCCTTGCGCCTTTGGAGCTCATTGCGAGCCTCACCCCCCTCTACCTTTACTGGCCTTGTGAAGAGCGCACTCAGCACTTATCATGGGCCTCTCCCCCCTCTACTTCCTCTCCCTCCCCTGTGTCTCTCCCCCCTCCCCTGTGTCTTCCCCCTCTACTTCCTCTCCCTCCCCTGTGTCTCTCACCCTCCAATCCCTCCCCTGTGTCTCTTTCCCCCTCTTCCTCCTGTGTCTCTTCCCCTCTTCATCGCTTGTTTCCTTTCCCCCAACTCCCTCCCCTGTGTCTCTCCCCCCCTCTGTGTCTCTCCCTACCCCCTCCCTCCCCTGTGTTTCTCCCCCCCCTGTGTCTCTCCCTACCCCCTCCCTCCCCTGTGTCTATAGGGATACCATTTAGTGTACAGAGTACAGAAACACATAATACATACACATATGATACACATGATAATACATATGATATACATATATATATAATTGGAGTGTTGCTGGTGGTGCAGTGGGTTAGGGCTCTGTGCTTCCACAACTATTGACCTGGGTTCTAATCCAAGTCAATTCCACTGGAGAAGGAACTGGCAACCCACTCCAGTATCACTGCATGTGCAAACTTACTTCGTTGATGAGGTTGGGTAGAATCACCACGGGAGGGTCAGTCAGTAAAAAGAGTGGGAACAGAGTGGGGGAGTGTTTGAGATAATTGGCTTACAAAGCTTTCCTGATGTCATATCATAACAATAAGCCTCACAGGCTTGGGGGCGTTCAGAGGGAACGGTCATAGGGGATGTTTATAGCAATCAAACTGATTGTTTGATGCTGCAAGCTGCCAGTCAGAAAAATTGATAACATTTCCTTGCAGAGTGAATTTAGGTTCCCCAATCACAATGTAATGTGATCATATAGCATAAGCTGCAGCACTAGGGAGAGTCAAAGGCCTAATTTAAAGTGATAGATGCATATTTTTCACAAAATCATATGAAAGAAGACATGAAAGCTGATATACAGATATAATGAAATGGTATTATCTATATACATTTAAAATACAATATTAAAGTGATTGATAATTTTTTGGTGCGCCTGCCCATTTGCCCCTATGCACCAGCCGCCCCTGTTCAATTGGCAACTTTTTGCGGACTCCGATCGAGTTACGGGCTCCGGGCTGTGATTCATTGCAATGGTTCAAATTGCAAGTTAATGTCCCTATAAGCCTTTGATCTTTCACTTTTGCACGAGCGAAACGCTAAAATCGCGATTTGATATTCAGTTGCTCAGATTCCTCCTCGCTAACCGCTCCATCAAGCCCGCAAATGGCAAAAGTCGAACCACAAGTTACTGGAACAAGGAGGTCTCGCAAAGGGCTTAATGACATGTTCGGAGCACTTCAAAAGCAATTAAAATATCAATACTGTACTTTTATTAAATGTTAAAGTGATGTTAGGTTACATAGTTACATAGGCCCTCATTCAATTGCGATTTGGTCAATTGAATAGGGCTCTAAATAAGCACATAGCATATTTTTTTTAAATAAGTTTTTAGGTAGTAAAAATCTTGCTTTTGGATAGATGCTTACTAACTAAAAACTTCTTTAAAAAAATATGTTATATGCTTATTTAGAGGCCTATTCAATTTGCCAAATTGCAATTGAAAGAGGGCCATAGTATTTAAGGTTGAAAAAAGACTTTCAGTCCATCAAGTTCAACCTTTTCAGATCTCCTCTGATCTGCAATATGCGGATTAACAATTAATTAGCTGTATAAAAAAAACAAAGCAAAAAAACAATTCCCTCCTGATCCCAGACACCAGCGACCGGACTTATCCCTGGATCAATACTGCCTCTCTAATTATCCATGATAACCCTGAATTACCTTTTTAATTAGAAATAAATCCAGTCCCCTTTTAAAGTTATCTATCGAATCCGCTGTCACCACCTCCTCTGGTAGAGAATTCCACAGATTAACCACCCTTACTGTGAATAACCTTTTTCTTTCTTTAAGGTGGAATCTTTTTACTTCTAACCTCAAGGAGTGTCCTCTTGTCTGTTGAAAACCTCTTGGTACAAAAAGCTCCCTTGATAAATCTTTATACTGACCCTGGATGTATTTATATAAGGTAATCATATCTCCTCTTAGACGCCTTTTTTCTAGAGAAAATAAGTTTAAATTGGTTAGTCTTTCTTCATAACTTAGCCCCTCCATTCCCCTTATTAGTTTTGTTGCCCTCCTCTGTACCTTTTCCAGCTCTAAAATGTCCTTTTTATGAAGAGGTGCCCAAAATTGTACTCCATATTCCAAATGAGGGCATACTAGAGATTTGTATAGTGGCAGAATTATATTTGCTTCCCTGGCTTCTATACCCTTCTTAATACATGCTAATATTTTATTTGCCTTTGCAGCTGCTGCTTGGCTTTGAGCACTGTTACCTAGGTGGTTGTCCACAAGCACTCCCAAATCCCTTTCAATATCTGATACACCTAGATTTGCTCCATTAAGATTATAAATTGCATGGCTATTTTTCCTTCCCAGATGCATAACCTTACATTTATTTGTATTAAATATCATCTGCTATTTAGATGCCCATTCCTCAATTCTATGTAAATCCTCTTGGATGGAAAGCACATCATTATGTGATTTAATTTCCTTGCACAACTTTGTGTCATCAGCGAAAATGGAGACCCCACACTCCAATCCTACCACTAAGTCATTAATAAATATGTTAAAAAGGAGAGGACCTAATACTGAACCCTGAGGAACCCCACTTACCACATTAGTCCAATCGGAGTATGTTTCATTTACAACAACCCTTTGCTTCCTGTCTTTTAGCCAGCTCTCAATCCATGAGCAGATATTTACTGCAACTCCTGTATTTCTTAGTTTGCACAATAGTCTCCCATGTGGCACTGTATCAAAAGCCTTTGCAAAATCCAAAAAGACTACATCCACTGAGTTGCCTTGATAGAGGTTCCTACTAACCTCCTCATAGAAACTAATTAGATTTGTTTGACATGACCTATCCCTCATAAATCCATGTTGACTCCTACTTATAATCCTTTTCAAATAGACATATTCTTGTATATTATCCCTTATTAACCCTTCTAAAAGCTTCCCCACTACAGAAGTAAGGCTCACTGGTCTATAATTCCCCAGATTTGCTCTTTCTCCCTTTTTAAATATAGGTATCACATCAGCTTTTCTCCAGTCATCTGGTAGAGACCCTGTGTTGAGTGAATCTTGAAAAATGAAATATAATGGTTTGGCTATTACAGAACCCAGTTCCCTTAGTACTCTTGGATGTATTCCATCAGGACCCGGGGCTTTATTAACATTTATTTTTTCCAACCTCTTTTGGATTACTTCCTGTGTTAACAAATTATTTGACAAAGGTAGTGTAGCCCCATTATGTTGCCGTGTCCGAACCACTGGTACCTCCCTTGTGTATACAGAAGAAAATAACCTATTTAGCTCATCTGCCTTTTCTTGGTCACTAATTATCAGACGGCCTGTGTCACATTGTAATGTTCCTTTAGCTTCCTTCCTCGCCTTTACATTAATATACTTAAAAAAATATTTTAGGGTTAGTCTTACTCTCTTTTGCAATTCATTTTTCATTTTCTATTTTAGCCAGTCTAATTGCCCTTTTGCAAGCCTTGTTGATTTGCTTGTATTCCTGTAAAGCAGTCTCTGTCCCCTCTTGTTTGTATAATTTAAATGCCTGTTTTTTACTCCGTATCTTGATCTTTAAATCATTGTTAAGCCACGTTGGATGGGATTTACTCCTTTTACTTTTATTTTCACACGGTTTATGCCAATGTGTATGTATATTTAGTAAGGATTTAAATGTTGTCCATTTATGTTCAGTATTTTTACCTGCCAGTTCTCTGTCCCAGTCCATACTTTGTATTGCTGCCCTTAGACCATTAAAATCTGCCCTTTTAAAATTAAGAGTTTTCCATGGCCCCCTAAAATGTTGTTTTTTTAATTCAATCTCAAATATGTTGTGATCACTGTTTCCCAAAGGTTGCCCTATTCCAACATTTGATACTATATCAATATTATTTGTGATGAGTAAATCTAAGATAGCTTCATTTCTAGTAGGCTCTTGTACAACCTGGGCCAGATAATGATCACTGAGTGTACTCAAGAACCTGGTCCCCTTAGATGAACTGCTGGTCTCATTTTCCAGTTTATTTCAGGGTAATTAAAATCTCCCATTATTAGAACTTGACCATGCTTAGCTGCATTTTCAATCTGTAACAATAATTGTATTTCCTCAATTTCAGCTATATTTGGGGGTTCCGCTATTTAACTCTACCCACAAACATTCAGCTTTATCACTAGATCCACCATAAATATCTTCTCTGACTATAGGCTTACATTCAGGCTTAACATACAGACTAATCCCTCCTCCTCGTTTACCATTGCCTCTATCTTTCCTAAAAAGGTTATAACCATCCAGATTAACAGTCCAGTCATGAGATTCATCCCACCACGTCTCAGTAATGCCTATTAAATCCAATTTTTCATTAATTGCTAATAATTCTAACTCTCCCATTTTTCATGGCAAGCTTCTGGCATTAGCAAACATACACCTTATGTTATGAGTCTGTAGTTCTGAAGTGCCTGCCACTGTACTTGAATTACTTAGTACTACCTCACTATGACTATAGTACCCCTCCCCATCTCCTCCCCTATGAGTTGTTAATTCATCCCTTATACCCTCTACACTTTCTACCCCATTACTTACATCTAGTCCCTCCCCCCACCTACTAGTTTAAAAACTCCTCCAGCCTTTCTACCGTCCTATCCCCTAGTACAAAAGCTCCCTCGTCATTAAGGTGCAATCCATCCCTACTGTAGAGATTGTACCGAAGTGAGAAGTCAGCCCAGTGCTCTAAAAACCCAAACCCCTCCTTAGTGCACCACATCTTTAGCCAAACATTAACCTCCCTAAGCTCCTTCTGCCTCCCTGGGCTAGCATGTGGCACTGGTAGTATCTCAGAAAATACTACCTTGGAGGTCCTTGCCTTCAGCTTATTACCTAGTTCTATAAAATCATTCTTTAGGACACTCCATCTTCCACTAACTTTGTCATTGGTACCAATATGTACCAAGACTGCCGGTTCATTTCCAGCCCCTCCCAATAATTTGTCTACCCGATCCACAACATGACGAACCCGAGCACCCAGGAGACAGCAAACTGTTCGATTGCTGGGATCTGGGTGACAAATCACCCTGTCTACCTTCCTAATAATAGCACAACATTCTCAAGCTCGCAAATCGGGCCAGCAAAATACTTGATTTCATGTTTAATCTCCGTTTTATATCGATCACGGCAATCAATGTGTTAATAAATATAATGGAACTCGCATGTATTAGAATATCATATGTATGGCTTTATAAATATTGCATTATATCTGGAATGTGGGTCCAATCGTAACTTGTGATTCAAGCCCGTAGGACTTCAATGAAAAATGGAGGTTGGATTTCAACCACGAGTCACGTTTCTAACTGAGAGTTACAGCCTTTCGACAGCGATCATGTTCAACGCAAATGCTACTTTCATGTTCAACGCAAATGCTACTTTCGATAGCATGGTTTGTGATATGCGCTATTGGGCCAGGACTTGCGGGCCTGGCCAATTTAATAGCACCATAAGTTGCAGCCGCTGCGGGCTCGCAGCAGGCCCGCAGACTTACGGCCTACTCTGATCGAGCTACGGCCTTGCAATTTAATCTGGCTCCATGTTTTAAAACATTACAGAAAGTTTTGTTGCATGAGAAATAATTGATCTAGAGTGTAGAAAAAATACATTGAATATCATGGAGAGTGTGGAATTGTTTTCTTCTCCTCAGTCGTGATATGTTATAAGAAACAAAGGCAGTGAGTCTTATTGATGTCAAGTCCATAGCCTTAACTACTTGGCCACGACTACGTCTTTTTGATGTCTAAACAGCAACATATTGTGCTTTTGTTCACATTGGTTTTAAAGAAACAGTTTTGTGGTCTTAAGAGGTGATAAGGAATAATTTTTTTTATTAAACCCTGAATGAAGTATTGTGGCTGGAGTGGTGGTGGGTGGATCTACCACTGGTGTACTGCACTGTGGCCATGCTCTGGGTGGGGGTGTACTGCAGAGCTGTCAAAACATTTTTTTTTATTATAAATTATTCTGGGGGCCCCCACCCCTCCTGGCCGCACCCCTTCTGGTCCCCATCAAACCAGTCCCTCCTGCCACCCAGGGCACAAGCTCCTCTAGTTCTATCCTTCCATCCTTCTAGAGACAAGACACAATGGCCAGGGAGACTTACAGAATATTGAAACTGGTAAGGGCGGAAGCTGAGGGGAAGCAGGAGTGGGGCAGGAAGGGCCAGGGTGTATACGCACACATATATAAATAAATATTTAAAAAACATTTAAAAAATATAGTGTTTTTTTTATCCAAAATCTTAAAACTAAAAACAGACATCAATAAAAAACAATAATTAGATCAAATAACATAGAATTTAACTTAATTTTAACTGCACTGAGTGGACTTGAGGGCCCAATGGGATGGTGGGGATGTAGAGGAGAAGGAGAGAAGATATTGCTTGGGATGGGTGTCCTCTTCCAACAGAACATAAGGCACTTGCCCAATGGAATCTTTCTCTTTTCAGTCTCTTAACACCACTGAGCCCTCTGATGTAGCGAGTTTCACTAGAAACCTATCAAGAGAATCTTGCTGCCTACATTTAGGCTTGGTTTTTAAATCCCGACTAACATTCCGACACAGCAACAGAGTTAGCCTGTCCTTCATCGACTTGTACCCTGGCAATGTTTTCTCTTCTTGAGTGATGTAGGTTCTGTTGGCATTGGTTTCCTCTCCAAGCCTCACAAAACTGCGAATGCCAGTTTTCTTTTTAAAATTTACAAACCAACCATGACTGGTTTTAAAGTCTTCACCGGTCTCATCACTTGTTGCAGTTTCTTCTTTTTTCCAGATCGGCATGCAATTGTTTTGCTTCCTCGCATATTAGTGCCTGGGAAATACCATCACCCACTAACTGTTTTTCGTTAATCCAAATGTACTACAATTTCTCCACTTCCTCCAATGTCTGTGATCTTTGCTAAGTGATAGTTTGCACAATTCTAGCCACATCGCCTCCATTTACGGCTTCATTATTTTTCAGTATCATAGCGATTGTTGATCTAGGCATTTTGTACTCAGTAGTGAGATCAGACATGTCCAATATAAAAGGAATCATAATATACTGCAATACTAAGTATTCATCTACATGTATATAGATGAATAATTACTAAAATTGCTAGATTAGTGGAAATTAACAACTACTTCACTGCTAAATTACACATATATTTATATATACACATATAAATAAATACATAAATATATTATATAATATATATGTATATATATAAATATATATACATACACATACAGTATAAAGAAAGTAAGCCCAAAATACTCGCTTTGGCACTCATTGCAGCCTTGCAGCCTAAGTCCCGCTTGCTACAACGGCTCGCCTCGCAACCAGGCTCGCAAAGCGTGACAACCCCGCAAACGAGAAAAACATTGTAACATAGGAATTAAGGTTGAAAATGTATGTTAGTCTATCAAGTTCAGTGCTTTTAGTAAGGTTTTGAAAGTTTAGTACAGTAGACCCTTCACATTCGCGGGGGTTCCGTTTCTGGTGTCCCCTAGAATGTAAAAAAAAATTTGAATAAAACAAAACATGGGGTAAACTATCACTTTACCTATGTTTTGTCCCTTGGGTGTTGGGTGGCACTCACCCTGCAGGGAAATGCTGCATTTGGGCCGTCTACTAGGGCCCACACGTCCTTTTTAGGCATAGCGTGGGGTTTTAACATCCCCCTCTATACCTCGGCGCAGGGTTCCCTGGCCAGATCTTGCGTGATTATAGTAAAAAAAAAAAAAGGGAGGCCTGTAAACAGAAATTGTTGGTTTCAAAAGATCAACTTAACAGCACATATATTTTTGTAAAGTTTTAAGCATCACTCAATTGACCTACCATACATACTCTCACAAAAATTAAATTCACACAAAACGTATTTCTATATCCCAGAAATATATTGATTGTTCTTTGAAAAGTAAAGGCTGAAGATTTCTATACTGAAGTTCCTTGTAACAGAAGTAAATAGATTCTCATTGACACTTTTTATTTAAATCTAACATTCTGCATTGACACATTCAAGAAGTACTGTTTTTTTTTTTTAAATTGACCATGCTTTGAGAAAAAAAATTTTTTATGGTCATTGCTGTCTAGAGGCTTAAGGGGTATGAATAAAACATGATGAGGTAGGTATAGGCAATAGCAAAGACTGTAGGGATTCGAACCCCATCCTGAGAATCAGGAGTGCCACACACCAGTCATTTTTGCTTTTTTTCATCATTTTCAAGTAAGGAGAAAAGCAAAACCTGAGAAAATGATAAATTCTCCCAGGAAAAGAAAACCCACTTAGGCCTCTAGAAAAGCAGGGACAATGCATGTAATCAGTGGCGGAGCTACCACAGATGCAGGCGGTGTAATGCCCAGGGGCCCTTCTCAAGTGGGGGCCCCAGTGCATTCTTCAGCTTTTCTTCCCGCCCCAGATCCCCTTACCCTCAAGTCCAGCCCCTGATCGCCTCAGCCTCACCCTCAATCCATTCGGCCTCACCAGGAACTGCCCATCCCCCCCGATCCTCTTGGCCTTACAAGGAACCCCCCTCTTCTGGTCTTTTTACATTGATCCTTTCTCTCTGTGCTTGTGGGTCTTTCTGCAGAGGCAGGGAAGCCTGAATGGTGACGTCACCATTCGGGCTTCCCTGCCTCTGCAGAAAGACCCACAAGCACAGAGAGAAAGGATCAATGTAAAAAGACCAGAAGAGGATATACCGGTAAGGCTCAGGGGCTCCAGGGGGGTTCTTGGTGAGGCCGGGAAGGTGGGTGGGTGGTGCCTGGTGAAACGGAGGGGATTTGGTGGTGAGGCATGAGGGGATCTGGTGGGGAGCATAGGTGAGGAAGAGGGGACATGGGCCAGGGTGGAGGCCCTACACTATGAAAAAAGAGAAACTCCATATATTATAAGAATATATATTTAATATATATATATATATATATATATATATATATTTAATATATATATATATATTTAATATATATATATATATATATATATATATATATATTTATATATATATGTATATACATATAAATAAATATATATAAATAAATATAAATAATATAAAATTATATATAATAGATTTGGCACCGGAGGGGGACCCGGAAACGTCAGCACACCAAAAAAAATGTTTTTGCACCGGGGCCCTACATTCACTAGCACCGCCACTGCATGTAATGTATTTCTTAAAACGTTAACTCACAGGGTGGGATTCAGCCCATAATTTTAGATTTCATTGTGGTAGCACAGATAATTAAAATGAAATGAGTCACAGATAGATCCATTTGTACTCAAACAAGATATCATGAAAATATGGCCTTAATTCTGTTCATGAGAATTAATGACGATGATGATGATATATCTCTATTTTTGTATTTTTTTGCAGATTGGCCACTATTTTCTTTAAATAGCAGCAGGGCTAAAACACTAAGGCATCATTATCTCTGTTTGGGACCTACAAGACATTTTTCTCTCCTGTTTTAATTCTCCATATAAATCTCTATCATTAGACAATGCATTCCAACTAATAATACTCACATATAAATTTACTCAGATGGATACTCACATGACTTTTCACTACAGGTGTTCTACATCCTACATCCTTCCATCTGTGAAACAGATATATAGACAAATCTCTAATTACCAAAAATGTGTTAATATGGGTTCTACAATCTTATCAGTTGTATCCTTATGCTTATTACCTCTTTGGCAGTTACAATAGAAAATTCAGAACATTACCATAACATTCTCCTTACCAAACTTTTAGACACAAACAATTAAACAACCCATTCAGAAAATACTATATAATAATCCATCAAACAGATAAATTAACATATTTATTTGCATTTTTATAGAAAATAAATCCCTACTTACATTTGGAACATCACTGTGGTTGGACTCATCGTTAGCGTCTTCTCATACAGAAACCTTTTGTGTGAATCTAAACGAATCTAGAGGAACATAACATATGCCACCTTATAGAAAATCGAAGTTCAATACGAGAATACTTTCCTATCCTTTAAAGAGGTTTTTAAGATCTAAGTATAACTTTTAAGATCTAAGTATAACAGTAGATTCCAGAAAATGTTCTTATCTCACATAACAAATACAATCAATTAATTATTTTTATTATATTCCACAATGATAAGTCTTTTCACAAAGGCTTCAAATACTAAGGTTTGAAGACATACCGTATATTCAGTTTTCATGTTGTACACAGTGGGTTACATTTAACAAGCAGATATAAAAGTGAGGATAAAAGTTGTATTTAAATATTCCTGTTTATTATGTTTTTCTATAGGAGCTATTTATCAGACTTAATATTTATCCCTGCTTGATATGTAGCTCTTGAAAAATGTGTTTTATGTTTTAACTCTGCTTATCTTAGTTTTTCAACCCTTTAATGAAAAAAATACCCCAAATTTTTGTTTCAATTAAGCATGTGTTGGGGTAAACAAACTCCCCACACAAAATAATTTACATTAACCAATAAAAATTGCCTATTTTTTTCTGCCAGACAGTTTTCTCCTCAAGCTGCTTTTACTCGGTGCTCTCTGTAATATGAAGGTATATGCTCACCTGATACCATGACTTTTGGAGGGGGTTTCTACAGTCCTCTGAGGAGGCCTAAAAGACGAAAACAATATAGCACCAGAATTAAGGTAGAATCTTAAAAATTCGAACTTTTCACTGAGGATTGTCTGAAATGCCATAAACATCTTAGGTGAACCTAATACAGACTAGAATATCCCCAAATATCCTATATCACCCTTACTAAAAAAAATGTTTTTTGTGTTCACCTTTGTGCAACTGTTGATTTTAAATAAAATGAATATTAAAAATAAAATACACGCAGCACTGGGTATATTTTTATTTGTTTATCCACAATCTTCTTAAGAAGGCCTACAAATTATACTTAGGATAACGTACAAAACATATGATATCTAACGTACTCAAATTGACAGTAAAATGTGATCAGTGAGGAGTACTTGAAGGACTTTGGGCCTATTTCGTAAAGTTACATCACTAGAAAGTAGTCAGTAACTTTACTTACCTATTCAATTGACCCTTCTTAATATGATTGTGGGTGTGCTACTCAGAATGCCTGCAAAAACCCAATTCTTAAATTACAGCAAACTTTCCTATTGATCTTGTGACATTAGTAATATTACGAGTCACCTTTGCACTAAATCGCGATTCAGTTGGAACTGTCTCAAAATTACATATGACACGCAAATCGTAAACTTACTGATTTTGCCTAACAAATGTACGTTCACTAAATAGCACTAAATTTATGTGTAATAAAAAAGCCTTGGCAACTGCTTTCCCAATCCATGTTCACACACAATCGTGTAGCACCTAAATGTTAACCACCACCACTGGGGTTCCTAACGGATTTCCATGCCATACACAATAAATAAAAATAAACCCCAATTTTCACAAAAAGTTAACCCCTCCCATAGAGGTCCTTTAAGGGCCTCTTTCACATTTAAACATCAACCCCATACCATGGGGGTCCCCACTTTCTTATGGGGACAAACAACCCGTCCTATCTAATTTCAGCCCTTCTCACCTTATCTCAAGTTAAACAATGCATAGTAAATTGCCCTGTTTGTTTTTCATCTTCTTATTGATAGAACTGTTGATATATAAAATAGTGAATTAGGCAAACATCTCAGATAAATGTTAAATATAACAAAAAATATAGAAAATGGAAATAGTCTTAAAACGCTTACCTGTCATGTAAAATGGTCCTTCAGATCTGAGTATAACTAAAACAGATTCTAAAAAAAAGGTTCTAAAAGTTCTAGATTTTTAAAGGAATTTTCATTTTTTCATTTTATTGACATATTATACAGTCTCTCTCTTCATCACAAGCCAACAATGAAATAGTTTGAAGACATGTTGAAATTTTAACACTGGACCAAATATATTTGGCTCATTTAAGGATACAAACAAAGATAGACATCCCCAAACAAAAACAATAAGGCACAAACAATTGATCCAAATTGTGGAAGCTACATTATGTCAAAGTGAATCTCACATTATCTGTTGAATTACTATGCTGTTTCTTATGTGGACAAACAACCCTTCTCATCTCAGAAGTTCTCATCTTATCTTCAAGGTAGAAAGTGCTTAGTAAACTGTCCTGTCTGATATTTGTCTTCTTATTGATAGAACTGTTGATATAAAAAAGAGAGAATTAGGCAAACATCTCAAATAAATGTAAAATATAAAAAAATATAGAAAATGGTAATTAAATCTTAAAACGCTTACCTGTCATGTATATTGTTCCTTCAAATCTGAGTATAAACAAATCAGATTCTAAAAAAAGTTCTAGAAGTTCTTGAAGGAATGTTTTTTCTCCACAAATAAACAACAGTCAATGTGAAAATCTTTATTGACATCATATTATACAATCTCTTTATCATTAAATAGTTTGAAGACATAATTTTAACACATTATCTGTTGATTTACTATGCACTGTTTTTTGTGGGGACCAACAACCCTTCTCATCTCAGACGTTCTCATCTTATCTTCAAGGCAGAATATGCTTAGTAAACTGTCCCGTTTGTTTTTCATCTTCTTATTGATAGAACTGTTGATATAAAAAAGAGAGAATTAGGCAAACATCTCAGATAAATGGAAAACGTAGAAAAATATAGAAAATGATAATGAAATCTTAAAACGCTTACCTGTCATGTATATTGGTCCTTCAAATCTGAGTATAAACAAATCAGATTCTAAAAAAAGTTCTAGAAATTCTTGATTAAGGGAATTTGAATTTTTTTCACCAATAAACAAGAGTCAATGTGATCATCTTTATTGACATCATATTATACAGTCTCTTCATCGCAAGACAAAAATTAAATAGTTTGACGACATGTAATTTATAACACATTATCTGTTGATTTACTATGCACTGTTTTTTGTGAGGACAAACAACCCTTCTCATCTCATCCCAGACGTTCTCATCGTATCTTCAAGACAGAATATGCTTAGTAAACTGTCCCGTTTGTTTTTCAGCTTCTTATTGACAGAACTGTTGATATAAAAAGAGAGAATTAGGCAAACATCTCAGATAAATGGAACACGTAGAAAAATATAGAAAATGGTAATGAAATCTTAAAACGCTTACCTGTCATGTAAAATGAACCTTCAAATCTGAGTAAAAAAGTTCTAGAAGATATCGATGTTTAAAGGCATTTTACATTTTTTTTCACAAATGAACAACAGTCAATGTGATCATCTTTATAGACATCATATTATACAGTCTCTTCATCACAAGACAAAAATTAATTAGTTTGACGACATGTAATTTTAACACATTATCTGTTGATTTACTATGCACTGTTTTTTGTGGGGACAAACAACCCTTCCCATCTCATCTCAGAAGTTCTCATCTTATCTTCCAAGCAGAATATGCTTAGTAAACTGTCCCGTTTGTTATTCATCTTCTTATTGATAGAACTGTTGATACAAAAAAGAGTGAATTAGGCAAACATCTCAAATAAATGTAAAATATAAAAAAATATAGAAAATGGTAATGAAATCTTAAAACGCTTACCTGTCATGTATATTGTTCCTTCAAATCTGAGTATAAACAAATCAGATTCTAAAAAATGTTCTAGAAGTTCTTGAAGGAATTTTTTTCCCTCACAAATAAACAACAGTCAATTTGAAAATCTTTATTGACATCATATTATACAATCTCTTTAAATAGTTTGAAGACAGAATTTTAACACATTATCTGTTGATTTACTATGCACTGTTTTTTGTGGGGACAAACAGCCCTTCTCATCTCAGAGGTTCTCATCTTATCTTCAAGGCAGAATATGCTTAGTAAACTGTCCCATTTGTTTTTCATCTTCTTATTGATAGAACTGTTGATATAAAAAAGAGAGAATTAGGCAAACATATCAGATCAATGGAAAACGTAGAAAAATGTAGAAAATGGTAATTAAATCTTAAAATGCTTACCTGTCATGTATATTGGTCCTTCAAATCTGAGTATAACTAAATCAGATTTAAAAAAAAATGTTCAAGAAGTCCTAGATTCTTAAAGGAATTTTTATTTTTTTCACAAATACACAATAGTCAATGTGATCATCTTTATTGACATCATACTGTATTGGCCAGGAAATATGCCACACCTGGAAATAAGCTGCACCTTTAATATTCAATGGGAAGTCGGAGGAGGAGACAATACCCTAATTAATATAAGCCGCTCCCTTAAAATTCAAGGGAGAAAAATAAAAAAGTCAATTAGATTCAAGGAAAAAATGGTGATTTTATTTTACCATATACTATATATTTAGTATTTGGAAAACAATATACCTATAGCATTTTCCTTTAAGTAATTTATTTTCTTGTTAGGCAGGCTATCATTATTAAGATATAGAGTAAGGTAACAGTTGCTCCATAACTTTTTACAGTTGAAATTTGGATAAAAAGTGCAGCTTATTTAGGGGCCAAAATGGTATTATACAGTCTCTTCATCACAAGACAACAATTAAATATTTTAAAGACATGTTGTAATTTTAACATATTATTTTTTGATTTACTATACACTGATTTTTTGTGGTGACAAATAATCCTTCCCATCTCACCTCAGACGTTCTCATCTTATCTTCAAGGCAGAATATGCTTAGTAAACTGTCCCGTTTTTTTCAGCTTCTTATTGATAGAACTGTTGATATAAAAAAGAGAGAATTAGGCAAACATCTCAGATAAATGGAACACGTAGAAAAATATAGAAAATGGTAATGAAATCTTAAGACGCTTACCTGCCATGTAAAATGGTCCTTCAAATCTGAGTATAAACAAATCGGATTCGAAAAAAAAGTTCCAGAAGATATTGATGTTTAAAGGCATTTTACACTTTTTTTCACAAACAACAGTCAATGTGATAATCTTTATTGACATCATATTATACAGTCTCTTCATCACAAGACAAAAATTAAATAGTTTGACGACATGTAATTTTAACACATTATCTGTTGATTTACTATGCACTGTTTTTTTGTGAGGACAAACAACCCTTCTCATCTCAGACGTTCTCATCTTATCTTCAAGGCAGAATATGCTTAGTAAACTGTCCCGTTTGTTTTTCTTCTTCTTATTGATAGAACTGTTGATATAAAAAAGAAAGAATTAGGCAAACATCTGATAAATGGAAAATGTAGAAAAATATAGAAAATGGTAATGAAATCTTAAAACGCTTACCTGTCATGTATATTGGTTCTTCAAATCTGAGTATAAACAAATCAGATTCTAAAAAAAGTTCTAGAAATTCTCGATTCTTAAAGGAATTTTTTATTTTTTTTCACGAATAAACAAGAGTTAATGTGATAATCTTTATTGACATCATATTATACAGTCTCTTCATCACTAGACAAAAATTAAATAGTTTGACGACATGTAATTTTAACACATTATCTGTTGATTTACTATGCACTGTGTTTTTTGTGGGGACAAACAACCCTTCCCATCTCATCTCAGACGTTCTCATCTTATCTTCAAGGCAGAATATGCTTAGTAAACTGTCCCGTTTGTTTTTCATCTTCTTATTGATAGAACTGTTGATATAAAAAAGAAAGAATTAGGCAAACATCTCAGATAAATGGAAAACGTAGAAAAATATAGAAAATGGTAATGAAATCTTAAAACGCTTACCTGTCATGTATATTGGTCCTTCAAATCTGAGTATAAACAAATCAGATTCTAAAAAAAGTTCTAGAAATTCTCGATTCTTAAAGGAATTTTTTATTTTTTTTCACGAATAAGCAAGAGTCAATGTGATCTTTATTGACATCATATTATACAGTCTCTTCATCACTAGACAAAAATTAAATAGTTTGACGACATGTAATTTTAACACATTATCTGTTGATTTACTATGCACTGTTTTTTGTGGGGACAAACAACCCTTCTCATCTCCGACGTTCTCATCTTATCTTCAAGGCAGAATATGCTTAGTAAACTGTCCCGTTTGTTTTTCAGCTTCTTATTGATAGAACTGTTGATATAAAAAAGAGAATTAGCCAAACATCTCAGATAAATGGAAAACGTAGAAAAATATAGAAAATGGTAATGAAATCTTAAAACGCTTACCTGTCATGTATATTGGTCCTTCAAATCTGAGTATAAACAAATCAGATTCTAAAAAAAGTTCTAGAAATTATCGATTCTTAAAGGAATTTTTTTTTTTTCACGAATAAACAAGAGTCAATGTGATCTTTATTGACATCATATTATACAGTCTCTTCATCACTAGACAAAAATTAATTAGTTTGACGACATGTAATTTTAACACATTATCTGTTGATTTACTATGCACTGTGTTTTGTGGGGACACACAACCCTTCCCATCTCATCTCAGACGTTCTCTTCTTATCTTCAAGGCAGAATATGCTTAGTAAACTGTCCCGTTTGTTTTTCAGCTTCTTATTGATAGAACTGTTGATATAAAAAAGAGTGAATTAGGCAAACATCTCAAATAAATGTAAAATATAAAAAAATATAGAAAATGGTAATGAAATCTTAAAACGCTTACCTGTTATGTATATTGTTCCTTCAAATCTGAGTATAAACAAATCAAATTCTAAAAAAAGTTCTAGAAGTTCTTGAAGGATTTTTTTTTCCTCACAAATAAACAACAGTCAATGTGAAAATCTTTATTGATATCATATTATACAATCTCTTTAAATAGTTTGAAGACGGAATTTTAACACATTATCTGTTGATTTACTATACACTGTTTTTTGTGGGGACAAACAACCCTTCTCATCTCAGAGGTTCTCATCTTATCTTCAAGGCAGAATATGTTTAGTAAACTGTCCCATTTGTTTTTCATCTTCTTATTGATAGAACTGTTGATATATAAAAGAGAGAATTAGGCAAACATATCAGATAAATGGAAAACGTAGAAAAATATAGAAAATGGTAATGAAATCTTAAAACGCTTACCTGTCATGTATATTGGTCCTTCAAATCTGAGTATTAACAAATCAGATTCTAAAAAAAATGTTCAAGGAGTCCTAGATTCTTAAAGGAATTTTTTTTATTTTACAAATACACAATAGTCAATGTGATCATCTTTATTGACATCATACTGTATTGGCCAGGAAATATGCTGCACCTGGAAATAAGCTGCACCTTTAATATTCAATGGGAAGTCGGAGGAGGAGACAATACCCTAATTAATATAAGCCGCTCCCTTAAAATTCGAGGGAGAAAAAGAAAAAAGTCAATTAGATTCAAGGAAAAAATGGTGATTTTATTTTACCATATACTATATATTTAGTATTTGGAAAACAATATACCTATAGCATTTTCCTTTAAGTAATTTCTTTTCTTGTTAGGCAGGCTATCAAGTAAGGTAACAAGTAAACCTTTTTGTTAAGATACACAATATCGATGTGAGCTAGCACATTTTAATTGGCCTATTCACTGGGAGAGGAGGAGCTGACAGGGGGAGGCCGGCACACAGAGGTGAGAGACTCGGAAGCACACGGGAGACAAGAGGGAAAGGGCGAGCCAAGAGTGGAGAGAGACAAGGGGGGGAGGGAAATACAAGAGGGGGAGAGGGAAGGGTGCAATAAACAAGGGAGTACGAAGGAGTCTGATTGAAGGAACAGGAGTGCCACCCCCAAAGAAATGCTGCTTGGGGTGGACTGCACCCCCTGCCCCTCTCCCCCTCAGCTCTTCCACTAGTGTGAGGAGCAAGGGTTAAAAAATAGAAATCAGCATAATTTTAAACAGCATACAATGTTAGGAAATGTCGTAAATGCCAATTTTTGTAAGGTCGCAAATTTTAGCCGCTCCATAACTTTTTACAGTTGAAATTTGGATAAAAAGTGCAGCTTATTTAGGGGCCAAAATGGTATTATACAGTCTCTTCATCACAAGACAACAATTAAATATTTTAAAGACATGTTGTAATTTTAACATATTATTTTTTGATTTACTATACACTGATTTTTTGTGGTGACAAATAATCCTTCCCATCTCACCTCAGACGTTCTCATCTTATCTTCAAGGCAGAATATGCTTAGTAAACTGTCCCGTTTTTTTTAAATCTTCTTATTGATAGAACTGTTGATATAAAAAAAGAGAGAATTAGGTAAACATCTCAGATAAATGGAACACGTAGAAAAATATAGAAAATGGTAATGAAATCTTAAGACGCTTACCTGCCATGTAAAATGGTCCTTCAAATCGGAGTATAAACAAATCGGATTCGAAAAAAAAAGTTCTAGAAGATATTGATGTTTAAAGGCATTTTACATTTTTTTTCACAAACAACAGTCAATGTGATAATCTTTATTGACATCATATTATACAGTCTCTTCATCACAAGACAAAAATTAAATAGTTTGACGACATGTAATTTATAACACATTATCTGTTGATTTACTATGCACTGTTTTTTGTGAGGACAAACAACCCTTCTCATCTCATCTCAGACGTTCTCATCTTATCTTCAAGGCAGAATATGCTTAGTAAACTGTCCCGTTTGTTTTTCTTCTTCTTATTGATAGAACTGTTGATATAAAAAAGAAAGAATTAGGCAAACATCTCAGATAAATGGAAAACGTAGAAAAATATAGAATATGGTAATGAAATCTTAAAACGCTTACCTGTCATGTATATTGGTCCTTCAAATCTGAGTATTAACAAATCAGATTCTAAAAAAAGCTCTAGAAATTCTCGATTCTTAACGGAATTTTTCCCCCCCACGAATAAACAAGAGTTAATGTGATCATCTTTATTGACATCATATTATACAGTCTCTGTCTCTTCATCACAAGACAAAAATTAAATAGTTTGACGACATGTAATTTTAACACATTATCTGTTGATTTACTATGCACTGTTTTTTTTTGTGGGGACAAACAACCCTTCTCATCTCATCTCAGAGGTTCTCATCTTATCTTCAAGGCAGAATATGCTTAGTAAACTGTCCCGTTTGTTTTTCAGCTTCTTATTGACAGAACTGTTGATATAAAAAAGAGAGAATTAGGCAAACATCTCAGATAAATGGAAAACGTAGAAAAATATAGAAAATGGTAATGAAATCTTAAAACGCTTACCTGTCATGTATATTGGTCCTTCAAATCTGAGTATTAACAAATCAGATTCTAAAAAAAGTTCTAGAAATTCTCGATTCTTAAAGGAATTTTTAATTTTTTTTAACGAATAAACAAGAGTCAATGTGATCATCTTTATTGACATCATATTATACAGTCTCTTCATCACAAGACAAAAATTAAATAGTTTGACGACATATAATTTTAACACATTATCTGTTTATTTACTATGCACTGTGTATTGTGGGACAAACAACCCTTCCCATCTCATCTCAGACGTTCTCTTCTTATCTTCAAGGCAGAATATGCTTAGTAAACTGTCCCGTTTGTTTTTCAGCTTCTTATTGATAGAACTGTTGATATAAAAAAGAGAGAATTAGGCAAACATCTCAGATAAATGGAAAACGTAGAAAAATATAGAAAATGATAATGAAATCTTAAAACGCTTACCTGTCATGTATATTGGTCCCTTAAATCTGAGTATAAACAAATCAGATTCTAAAAAAAGTCCTAGAAATTCTCGATTCTTAAAGGAATTTTTTTTTTTTTTTCATGAATAAACAAGAGTCAATGTGATCATCTTTATTGACATCATATTATACAGTCTCTTCATAAGACAAAAAATAAATAGTTTGAAGACATTGTTGTAAATTTAACACTGGTCCTTATATATTTAGCTCATTTAAAGGGATAAAAAGACAGATTCCCACAGACAAAAATATTTAGGCGCAAACAATTGATCCAAATTATTGACCCACCACATAATCCATCTGTGAACGCATGCATGCTTCTGTGAATCAGATTGTCTAAACTTCACCTAAAAATGCTTTTCTCATTGATCTTATGTTATTAATATTAAGGTTGATGCTCATCTGATCACAATTACAAAAATAAATTTGTTAACATGCATGATATCTTCCTTATTAAACTAATGTATTTGGAAGATGTTAATCATATAAATAATAATAATAATAAAAAAAAAAAATATATATATATATATATATATATAGTTTCTTGTTGAACTGTTGCAATAATAAGTCAGTCTATTCACAAAAATAACATTTACCAAAAATAACCAACTACCTGTAAGGACAAACAGGTATGTAAAATTAGACTTTTCTTCATGCATATGATCATTGTAAATAAGACACACATACATTTTATTGCCATATAAAGGGGAAAATAAAATAGTACTTGCAGTCAAGAGTTTTCTTTTTTAATTATATGGAACTTTTTTCCCTTTAAAACCAGAATGCTACTTATGTCAAGTATTGCTTCATATAAAAATATAGGAGTATAACTGTAGAGTTGAATTCTAAACAGGATCGCCATTAAGGAACGGTTTACAAAAATACAAATAAAATGTATTATTATGTTTACAAGGATTTGTCTCTCTATCTGAACATCTGCATGATTCCCCCCCCCCCTATCTCCCTCCCCTGTTTCTCTTTGCCCCTTCCCTCCCCTTTGTCTCTTCCCCCACTCTCACTCCCCTGTGTCTCTTTTGCTACTATCGAGGCTTTCCCTCTTATGATATATATACTTGGAATAATAAAACAGTCTTTTGACAAACAGAAAATACAATTCTCAATATTTTGAGTGCAGTTATTTAAAATGACAAATGTGTATACTTGCATTCCTGGTTCCCCAAGGTGTGAATTATGCATTTTCCCTATTCTCTTGTATTAAAATATTAGTATTAAAATAGGACATTTGGACATAAAAAACATACTTATTTTATGTGTAGATTCGGCTAATAAAACAATGCATGCATTCTGAGCACTTATAACTTGTAGCACAATCCATATGTTATTTATCGAACATGAAAATAAAAGGAAAACCTTCTAAGTAAGAAGTAGTTGGATATTTGTGAGTATAACTGTACAGTCAAAATCTGAACATGCATGTGAGCATCTGCAGTGTATTCATGTTTGTATATGTGTGCTAATTGAGTGTATATAACCAATATGTTAGGTTGATATAAGTATATTTTGAAGTAAACATAGAGACATTAATCAGAAACGATACTAAAGAATGCAGTTATCAACTAACAATTGACTACTGCACAAATCTAACTGCGAAACAGACTAAGACAAATACTGTAGGATCTCCACTCACTAAAACAACCTCCTCAGATAGTTTTTGAATTTGATCAGCTGCATTTTTATACTGACTTCATTCTATGTTATAGCAAATTAGTTTATTTGCTATAATATCCTCATTGGTTGCACGATTCAGCTATCTGGGTCCTCTTGCTGACAACCTACGGAGAAAATAAATCATTAAAATCCATTCTGTGGTTGCTGAGGGGAATTTACTAAGCATCTCAACTACATCTTATGTTAGCTCCTTATTTACTATGTATTATTTTAGAAGGGGAAAAACAGCCCTTCTTGTGTTATCTCAACTCCTCCTATCTTGGGGGGAATTTAATAAGCATCTCAAGCGCATCTCACGTCTCTTGCACTATTTCGTACCGGGAAAAACAGCACCTCTGCTTTAACTCAGCCCTTCTCACCTCAGATAAGAAAATACTAAATCCCCTCTTTGAGTTACCAGTACCCTCACTGATGCTGCTGTTGGTATCAAATAAGAAAACAAGGCACATACACATTACCTGTTATCTTGCCACCAGCATAGTGACATTCAGGGGCCAGCAGGTGGAGTGCCGCAAAATGTGTTGAATTTGCTCTTAGGGTTAGGTTTATATTTAGGGTTAGAACAAGAACAAATTGAAAAAAAGTCTCAGCTCACCCACAGAACAAGAAAAAATTAAACAAAACGGTCCTTTCCTATTTTCTGCCTGCCAGCAGTGGCGGCCAGCAGCCATTAAGTGGCGAGGACAATATTTTCTTCAATTTCCTAGACTTAGGATTAGGGTTAGATTTAGGGTTATGGGTTAGATTTAGGGGTTAAGGTTGGGGTTGGGATAGTGGAAAATAGGAAAGATAACCTCTAAGATGTATAAAACGACAAAATAACCTACTAATGCTTATAAAGTGGGCAATTAACAATTATAAAAAGTACTCACTCTAAGGACAGGAGAACTAGGATTGATCTCTATTATAGAAAAGCACAACCTCATATCTGTATTGGTCTGTTTTCTGGTACATTTATTGCTGGTAATTATCTTTTTCAGGTCCATGTTCTGCTCAGCAAGGCACCTGCAGCCCAATTGTACCTGACAGAAGCACTGGTCCATGCTGTTGCCTAGCAACAATATAAATAAGGCGGAAATGTTTAAAATATGTAGCATTTGGTAATAATAATGCCCCTACTACTGTGCATTTTGAAGGAGGATAAATGTATGTTATATAATGCCCCTATTACTGTGGGAATTAGAACATGATAAATGTATAAGTGATATAATGCCCTATTACTGTGCATATTGGAGCAGGATAAATGTATGTTAAATAATGCCCCTATTACTGTGGGTATTAGAATATGATAAATGTATACGTGATATAATGTCCATATTACTGTGCATATTGGAGCAGGATAAATGCATACGTGATATAATGCCCTACTACTGTGCATATTGGAGCAGGATAAATGTATAAGTGATATAATGCCCCTACTACTGTGCATTTTGGAGCAGGATAAATGTATACATGATATAATGCCCCTATTACTGTGCATTTTGGATCAGGATAAATGTATAAGTGATATAATGCCCTATTACTGTGCATATTGGAGCAGGATAAATGTATACGTGATATAATGCCCCTATTACTGTGCATATTGGAGCAGGATAAATGTATAAGTGATATAATGCCCCTATTACTGTGCACATTGGAGCAGGATAAATGTATACATGATATAATGCCCCTATTACTGTGCATTTTGGATCAGGATAAATGTATAAGTGATATAATGCCCCTATTACTGTGCATTTTGGATCAAGATAAATGTATAAGTGATATAATGCCCTATTACTGTGCATATTGGAGCAGGATAAATGTATACATGATATAATGCCCCTATTACTGTACATAATTGAGGAGGGTAAATGTATAAGTGATATAATGCCCCTAACTGTGCATATTGGAGGAGGATAAATGTATACATGATATAATGCCCCTACTACTACTGTGCATATTGGAGCAGGATAAAGGTATACATGATATAATGCCCCTATTACTGTACATAATTGAGGAGGGTAAATGTATAAGTGATATAATGCCCCTAACTGTGCATATTGGAGGAGGATGAATGTATACATGATATAATGCCCCTACTACAACTGTGCATATTGGAGCAGGATAAAGGTATACATGATATAATGCCCCTATTACTGTGCATATTGGAGCAGGATAAATCTATACGTGATATAATGCCCCTATTACTGTGGGTATTAGAATATGATACATTTATACATGATATAATGTCCATATTACTGTGCATATTGGAGCAGGATAAATGTATAATTGATATAATGCCCTATTATTGTGCATATTGGAGCAGGATAAATGTATAAGTGATATAATGCCCCTATTACTGTGCATTTTGGATCAGGATAAATGTATATGTGATATAATGCCCCTATTACTGTGCATATTGGATCAGGATAAATGTATATGTGATATAATGCTCTATTACTGTGCATATTGGAGAAGGATACATGTATACGTGATATAATGCCCCTATTACTTTGCATATTGGAGCAGGATAAATGTATAAGTGATATAATGCCCTATTACTGTGCATATTGGATCAGGATAAATGTATAAGTGATATAATGCCCTACTACTGTGCATATTGGAGCAGGATAAATGTATAAGTGATATAATGCCCCTATTACTGTGCATATTGGAGGAGGATAAATCTATAAGTGATACAATGTCCATATTACTGTGCATATTGGAGCAGGATAAATGTATATGTGATATAATGCCCCTAACTGTGCATATTGGAGGAGGATAAATGTATGTTAAATAATGCCCCTATTACTGTGGGTATTAGAATATGATAAATGTATAAGTGATATAATGCCCCTGTTACTGTGCATATTGGAGCCGGATAAATGTATACGTGATATAATGCCCCTATTACTGTGCATATTGGAGCAGGATAAATGTATACGTGATATAATGCCCCTTTTAGTGTGCATGTTGTAGCAGGATAAATGTATAAGTGATAAAATGCCCTAATACTGTGCATATTGGAGAAGGATAAATGTATAAGTGATATAATGCCCCTATTACTGTGCATATTGGAGCAGGATAAATGTATAAGTGATATAATGCTCTATTACTGTACATAATTGAGGAGGATAAATGTATAAATTATATAATGCCCCTATTACTGTGCATATTGGAACAGGATAAATGTATAAGTGATATAATGCCCTACTACTGTGCATATTGGAACAGGATAAATGTATACGTGATATAATGCCCTACTACTGTGCATATTGGAACAGGATAAATGTATACGTGATATAATATAATGCCCCTATTATTGTGCATATTGGAGCAGGATAAATGTATATGTGATATAATGCCCCTATTACTGTGCATGTTGGAGGAGGATAAATTTATACGTGATATAATGTCACTATTATTATGTATACTGGAGCAAGATAATGTATACGTTCTATAATGCCCCTATTACTATGCATGTTGGAGAAGGATAAATGTATAAGTGATATAATGACGCTATTACTGTTATATTGGAGCAAGATAAATGTATAAGTGATATAATGCCCCTATGACTGTGGATATTGGAGGAGGATAAATCTATAAGTGATATAATGTCCCTATTATTGTGCATATCAAAGGAGGATAAATGTATAAGTGATACAATGCCCCTAGTACTGTGCATATTGGTTAAGGAGAAATGTATAAGTGATATAATGCCCCTAATACTGTACATAATTGAGGAGGATAAATGTATTAGTGATATAATGTCCCTATTATTGTGCATACTGGAGCAAGATAATGTATAAGTTCTATAATGTCCCTACAACTGTGCATGTTGGAGCAGGATAAATGTATACATGATATAATGCCCCTATTAATGTACATATTGGAGAAGGATAAATGTATAAGTTCTATAATGCCCCTATTAGTGTGCATGTTGGAGCAGGATAAATATATAAGTGATATAATGCTCTATTACTGTGCATATTGGAGCAGGATAAATGTATACATGATATAATGCCCCTAATACTGTGCATATTGGAGAAGGATCAATGTATAAGTGATATAATGCCCCTATTACTGTGCATATTGGAGCAGGATGAATGTATACGTGATATAATGCCCCTATTACTGTGCATATTGGAGCAGGATAAATGTATAAGTGATATAATGCCCTATTACTGTGCATATTGGAGCAGGATAAATGTATACGTGATATAATGCCCTATTACTGTGCATATTGGAGCAGGATAAATGTATAAGTGATATAATGTCCATATTACTGTGCATATTGGAGCAGGATAAATGTATACGTGATATAATGCCCCTATTACTGTGCATATTGAAGCAGGATGAATGTATACATGATATATTGCCCCTAACTGTGCATATTGGATCAGGATAAATGTATACGTGATATAATCCCCCTATTAATGTGCATATTGGAGCAGGATGAATGTATAAGTGATATAATGTCCATATTACTGTGCATATTGGAGCAGGATAAATGTATACATGATGTATTGCCCCTAACTGTGCATATTGGATCAGGATAAATGTATACGTGATATAATGCCCCTATTACTGTGCATATTGGAGCAGGATGAATGTATACATGATGTATTGCCCCTAACTGTGCATATTGGATCAGGATAAATGTATACGTGATATAATCCCCCTATTAATGTGCATATTGGAGCAGGATGAATGTATACATGATGTATTGCCCCTAACTGTGCATATTGGATCAGGATAAATGTATACGTGATATAATGCCCCTATTACTGTGCATATTGGAGCAGGATGAATGTATACATGATGTATTGCCCCTAACTGTGCATATTGGATCAGGATAAATGTATACGTGATATAATGCCCTATTAATGTACATATTGGAGAAGGATAAATGTATAAGTTCTATAATGCCCCTATTAGTGTGCATGTTGGAGCAGGATAAATGTATAAGTGATATAATGCTCTACTACTGTGCATATTGGAGAAGGATACATGTATAAGTTCTATAATGTCCCTACAACTGTGCATGTTGGAGCAGGATAAATGTATAAGTGATATAATGCCCTATTAATGTACATATTGGAGAAGGATAAATGTATAAGTTCTATAATGCCCCTATTAGTGTGCATGTTGGAGCAGGATAAATATATAAGTGATATAATGCTCTATTACTGTGCATATTGGAGCAGGATAAATGTATACATGATATAATGCCCCTAATACTGTGCATATTGGAGAAGGATCAATGTATACGTGATATAATGCCCCTATTACTGTGCATATTGGAGCAGGATGAATGTATACGTGATATAATGCCCCTATTACTGTGCATATTGGAGCAGGATAAATGTATAAGTGATATAATGCCCTATTACTGTGCATATTGGAGCAGGATAAATGTATACGTGATATAATGCCCCTATTACTGTGCATATTGAAGCAGGATGAATGTATACATGATATATTGCCCCTAACTGTGCATATTGGATCAGGATAAATGTATACGTGATATAATGCCCCTATTACTGTGCATATTGGAGCAGGATGAATGTATACATGATGTATTACCCCTAACTGTGCATATTGGAGGAGGATAAATGTATAAGTGATATAATGCCCTATTAATGTACATATTGGAGAAGGATAAATGTATAAGTTCTATAATGCCCCTATTAGTGTGCATGTTGGAGCAGGATAAATGTATAAGTGATATAATGCCCTATTAATGTACATATTGGAGAAGGATAAATGTATAAGTTCTATAATGCCCCTATTAGTGTGCATGTTGGAGCAGGATAAATATATAAGTGATATAATGCTCTATTACTGTGCATATTGGAGCAGGATAAATGTATACATGATATAATGCCCCTAATACTGTGCATATTGGAGAAGGATCAATGTATACGTGATATAATGCCCCTATTACTGTGCATATTGGAGCAGGATGAATGTATACGTGATATAATGCCCCTATTACTGTGCATATTGGAGCAGGATAAATGTATACGTGATATAATGCCCCTATTACTGTGCATATTGAAGCAGGATGAATGTATACATGATATATTGCCCCTAACTGTGCATATTGGATCAGGATAAATGTATACGTGATATAATGCCCCTATTACTGTGCATATTGAAGCAGGATGAATGTATACATGATATATTGCCCCTAACTGTGCATATTGGATCAGGATAAATGTATACGTGATATAATGCCCCTATTACTGTGCATATTGAAGCAGGATGAATGTATACATGATGTATTGCCCCTAACTGTGCATATTGGATCAGGATAAATGTATACGTGATATAATCCCCCTATTAATGTGCATATTGGAGCAGGATGAATGTATACATGATGTATTACCCCTAACTGTGCATATTGGAGGAGGATAAATGTATAAGTGATATAATGCCCTATTAATGTACATATTGGAGAAGGATAAATGTATAAGTTCTATAATGCCCCTATTAGTGTGCATGTTGGAGCAGGATAAATGTATAAGTGATATAATGCCCTATTAATGTACATATTGGAGAAGGATAAATGTATACGTTCTATAATGCCCCTATTAGTGTGCATGTTGGAGCAGGATAAATATATAAGTGATATAATGCCCCTATTAGTGTGCATGTTGGAGCAGGATAAATGTATAAGTGATATAATGCCCTATTAATGTACATATTGGAGAAGGATAAATGTATAAGTTCTATAATGCCCCTATTAGTGTGCATGTTGGAGCAGGATAAATATATAAGTCATATAAGGCCCTATTACTGTGCATATTGGAGCAGGATAAATGTATAAGTGATATAATGCCCCTACTACTGTGCATATTGGTGCAGGATAAATGTATAAGTGATATAATGCCCTATTACTGTGCATATTGGAGCAGGAAAAATGTATAAGTGATATAATGCCCTATTACTGTGCATATTGGATCAGGATAAAAGTATAAGTGATATAATATAATGCCCCTATTATTGTGCATATTGGAGCAGGATAAATGTATAAGTGATATAATGCCCTATTACTGTGCATATTGGAGCAGGATAAATGTATATGTGATATAATGCCCCTATTACTGTGCATATTGGAGCAGGATAAATGTATAAGTGATATAATGCCCCTACTACTGTGCATTTTGGAGCAGGATAAATGTATACATGATATAATGCCCCTATTACTGTGCATTTTGGAGCAGGATAAATGTATACGTGATATAATGCCCTATTACTGTGCATATTGGAGCAGGATAAATGTATATGTGATATAATGCCCCTATTACTGTGCATGTTGGAGGAGGATAAATTTATACGTGATATAATGTCACTATTATTATGTATACTGGAGCAAGATAATGTATACGTTCTATAATGCCCCTATTACTATGCATGTTGGAGAAGGATAAATGTATAAGTGATATAATGACGCCATTACTGTTATATTGGAGCAAGATAAATGTATAAGTGATATAATGCCCCTATGACTGTGGATATTGGAGCAGGATAAATGTATAAGTGATATAATGTCCCTATTATTGTGCATATCGAAGGAGGATAAATGTATAAGTGATACAATGCCCCTAGTACTGTGCATATTGGTTAAGGAGAAATGTATAAGTGATATAATGCCCTATTACTGTACATAATTGAGGAGGATAAATGAATATGTGATATAATGTCCCTATTATTGTGCATACTGGAGCAAGATAATGTATAAGTGATATAATGTCCCTACAACTGTGCATATTGAAGAAGGATAAATGAATAAGTGATATAATGCCCTACTACTGTGCATATTGGAGAAGGATACATGTATAAGTGATATAATGCCCCTACTACTGTGCATATTGGAGCAGGATAAATGTATAAGTGATATAATGCCCCTATTACTGTGCATATTGGAGCCGGATAAATGTATACGTGATATAATGCCCCTATTACTGTGCATATTGGAACAGGATAAATGTATACGTGATATAATGCCCTGTTACTGTGCATATTGGAGCAGGATAAATGTATACGTGATATAATGCCCCTAATACTAAGCATATTGGAGCAGGATAAATGTATACGTGATATAATGCTCTACTACTGTGCATATTGGAGAAGGATAAATGTATACGTGATATAATGCCCTACTACTGTGCATATTGGAGCAGGATAAATGTATACGTGATATAATGCCCTATTACTGTGCATATTGGAACAGGATAAATGTATAAGTGATATAATGCCCCTACTACTGTGCATATTGGAGCAGGATAAATGTATACGTGATATAATGCCCCTAATACTGTGCATATTGGAGAAGGATGCATGTATAGGTGATATAATGCCCCTAATACTGTGCATATTGGAGAAGGATGCATGTATAAGTGATATAATGCCCCTACTACTGTGCATATTGGAGCAGGATAAATGTATACGTGATATAATGCCCTATTACTGTGCATATTGGAGCAGGATAAATGTATACATAATATAATGCCCCTAATACTAAGCATATTGGAGAAGGATACATGTATAAGTGATATAATGCCCCTACTACTGTGCATATTGGAGCAGGATAAATGTATACGTGATATAATGCCCTACTACTGTGCATAATTGAGGAGGATGCATGTATAAGTGATATAATGCCCCTAATACTGTGCATATTGGAGAAGGATGCATGTATAAGTGATATAATGCCCCTACTACTGTGCATATTGGAGCAGGATAAATGTATACGTGATATAATGCCCTATTACTGTGCATATTGGAGCAGGATAAATGTATACATAATATAATGCCCCTAATACTAAGCATATTGGAGAAGGATACATGTATAAGTGATATAATGCCCCTACTACTGTGCATATTGGAGCAGGATAAATGTATACGTGATATAATGCCCTACTACTGTGCATAATTGAGGAGGATGCATGTATAAGTGATATAATGCCCCTAATACTGTGCATATTGGAGAAGGATGCATGTATAAGTGATATAATGCCCCTACTACTGTGCATATTGGAGCAGGTTAAATGTATACGTGATATAATTCCCTATTACTGTGCATATTGGAGCATGATAAATGTATAAGTGATATAATGCCCCTACAACTGTGCATATTGAAGAAGGATAAATGTATAAGTGATATAATGCCCTACTACTGTGCATATTGGAACAGGATAAATGTATACGTGATATATTGCCCTATTAGTGTGCATATTGGAGCAGGATACATGTATACATGATATAATGTCCCTATTATTGTGCATACTGGAGCAAGATAATGTATACCTTCTATAATGGCCCTACTACTGTGCATATTGGAGGAGGATAAATGTATAAGTGATATAATGTCCCTATTATTGTGCATATCGGAGGAGGATAAATGTATAAGTGATATAATGCTCTTTTACCGAGCATACTGAAGCAGGATAAATGTATATATGATATAATGCCCCTATTACTGTACATAATTGAGGAGGGTAAATGTATAAGTGATATAATGTCCTATTACTGTGCATATTGGAGCAGGATAATGTATAAGTTCTATAATGTCCCTACAACTGTGCATATTGGAGAAGGATAAATGTATAAGTGATATAAAGCCCTTTAATGTGCATATTGGATCAGGAAAAATATATAAGTGATATAATGCCCTATTACTGTGCATATTGGAGCAGGATAATGTATAATTTCATTAATGGCCCTACTAATGTGCATATTAGAGCAGGATAAATGTATGAGTGATATAAAGCCCCTATTATTGTGGGTATTGGAGCAGGATAAATGTATAAGTGATATAATGCCCCTATTACTGCGCATATTGGAGCAGGATAAATGTATAAGTGATATAATGCCCCTATTACTGCGCATATTGGAGCAGGATAAATGTATAAGTGATATAATGCCCTATTACTGTGCATATTGGAGCAGGATAAATGTATAAGTGATATAATGCCCCTATTACTGCGCATATTGGAGCAGGATAAATGTATAAGTGATATAATGCCCCTATTTCTGCGCATATTGGAGCAGGATAAATGTATAAGTGATATAATGCCCCTATTACTGCGCATATTGGAGCAGGATAAATGTATAAGTGATATAATGCCCCTATTACTGCGCATATTGGAGCAGGATAAATGTATAAGTGATATAATGCCCCTATTACTGCGCATATTGGAGCAGGATAAATGTATAAGTGATATAATGCCCCTATTTCTGTGCATATTGGAGCAGGATAAATGTATAAGTGATATAAGGCCCTATTACTGTGCATATTGGAGCAGGATACATGTATACATGATATAATGTCCCTATTATTGTGCATATTGGAGCAAGATAATGTATAACTTCTATAATGGCCCTACTACTGTGCATATTGGAGGAGGATAAATGTATAAGTGATATAATGTCCCTATTATTGTGCATATCGGAGGAGGATAAATGTATACATGATATAATGCCCCTATTACTGTGCATATTGGAACAGGATAAATGTATAAGTGATATAATGCCCTACTACTGTGCATATTGGAACAGGATAAATGTATACGTGATATATTGCCCTATTAGTGTGCATATTGGAGCAGGATACATGTATACATGATATAATGTCCCTATTATTGTGCATACTGGAGCAAGATAATGTATAACTTCTATAATGGCCCTACTACTGTGCATATTGGAGGAGGATAAATGTAAACGTGATATAATGTCCCTATTATTGTGCATATCGGAGGAGGATAAATGTATAAGTGATATAATGCCCCTAGTACTGTGCATATTGGATAAGGAGAAATGTATGAGTGATATAATGCCCCTATTACTGTACATAATTGAGGAGGGTAAATGTATAAGTGATATAATGCCCCTATTACTGTGCATATTAGAGAAGGATAAATGTATAAGTGATATAATGCCCCTGTTACTGTGAATATTGGAGGAGGATAAATGTATAAGTGATATAATGCCCCTATTACTTCGCATATTGGAGCAGGATAAATGTATAAGTTAGATAATGCCCCTATTACTGTATAAATATATACACATATATTTAAATTTAAAACCTACTATTATGAGGAACTACACCTAATAATATGAAAAATCAGTTTAGAAATAGAATATAATATAATACAGCCTGTAATATTATATCTTTCACATGTCAATTGCCTAGGATTAGGGTTAGATTTAGGGGTTAGGGTTGGCTTAAAAGGTAAAGTTTATGAGTAACGGCTAGGGTGAGATTTAGGGGTTAGGGTTAGATTTAGGGGTAAGGGTTATATTTTGGGGTTATGGTTAGGATAGTGGTAGATGATAAACTTTACACTAACAAGAAATTGAAGAAAATCTTGGCTGCGCACCTACTGGGTTGAAAACAGGAAATATCCCTATTTTGATTTCAGGTTTGAAGACAGGAGGAGGCTTTGATTGCACAGGAAGCTTATCTGCACAATGGGGATGTGGCATTTACAACTACCAGAGCTTTTCAGTTGCAGTAATGGAAAGCTAGTTTAGAAGGACACACCCTACCAAGAATGGAAAATAATTAGCTGACAAAAGCAATTAAGTTTGCCAGTTATCAATCTTATAAGCTTCTGTGGCTGGTGCTTATTCTGTCCTATCACAGAAGCAGTGGCGGAGCTAGTGCATGAGGGGCCCTGGTGCAAAAAGAAAAAACATTTTTTTCACTTTCCGAACCCCCTCCAACATAAACTCACATAGTACATATATAAAATATATATAAAACATATATACATAAAAAAAAATAATCAAGTATATATATGTGTGGGTCTATAAATATATATATATATATATATATATATATATATATATATATATATATATATACTAGCGACTTGCCCGTCAAAAATGACGGCAATAAAAACTGAAGCCTGGCAATGCTGTTTGCCACACAATGTAAGCCTCTCCCCCTCTACTTTACTGGCCTTGTGATGAGCGCCTTTGGCGCTCATCACAGGCCTTGCAATGAGCCCCTTTGGAGCTCATTGCGAGTCTCTCCCTCTGTCTACTTCCTCCCTCGTGTCTTATTTCCCCCCTCCTCTCCCTCCCTTGTGTCTCCTTCCACCTCGTCTACCTCCTTTGTATCTCCTGCCCCCCTGTGTTTTTACCTCCCTCTCCCTCCCGTGTCTCTAAACCCCTCCCCTGTGTCTCTTTCCCCCTTCTCCCTCCTATGCATCTCTCCCCCCCCTGTGTCTCCCCCAACCCTCATCTGTGTCTCCCCCAACCCTCCCCTGTGTCTGTTCCCCCCTGGCCTGTGTCTCTTTCCCCCTCAGCCCTGTGTCTGTTACGGCCTTCCTCGTGTCTCCATTTCCCTCCCTTGTGTATCTTCCCCCCTGCACTCTCTCCCCTGTGTCTCTTCCCCCTCCTCTCACTCCCCTGTGTCTCTTCCCCCTCCTCTTTCTGTGCCTCTTCCTCCCTGTCTCTTCCCCCTCACCCTCTGTGTCTCTCCCCACTCTGTGTCTTCCACCCTCTCCCTCTGTGCCTCTTCCCCCGCCTCTCTCTGTGTGTCTCACCACTGTGTCTCTTCACCCCTTCCTCTGTTCCCCCCCCTCTATGCATCTTTCCCCCTCTCTCTGTACCTCTTCCACCCCTTCCCTCTGTGTCTCTTCCTCCCTCACCCTCTGTATCTCTCCCCCCTGTGACTCTTCCCCCCTCTCCCTCTGTGACTCTTCCCCCCTGGCCTGTGTCTCTTTCCCCCTTCCCCCTGTGTCTGTTCCCCTCTCCCCCCCCATTTCCCTCCCATGTGTATCTTCCCCATGTTCTCCCTCCCGTGTGTCTTTTCCCCCTCCTCTACCTCCCCTGTGTCTCTTTCCCACATATCCCTCTGTGTCTCTCCCCCCTCCCTCTGTGTCTCTTCCCCACTCTCCCTCTGTGCCTCTTCCCCACTCTCCCTCTGTGCCGTGCCTCTCCCCCCCTCTTCCCCACTCTCCCTCTTCCCCACTCTCCCCCTGTGACTCTCCCCCCTCTTCCCCACTCTCCCCCCTCTTCCCCACTCTCCCCCACTCTCCCCCCCCCCTCTTCCCCACTCTCCCCCCCCTCTTCCCCACTCTCCCTCTGTGACTCTCCCCCCCTCTTCCCCACTCTCCCTCCCCTCTTCCCCACTCTCCCTCCCCTCTTCCCCACTCTCCCTCTGTGCCTCTACCCCCCCCTCTTCCCCACTCTCCCTCTGTGCCTCTACCCCCCCCCCCCCTCTTCCCCACTCTTCCCCACTCTTTTACCTGCTCTCGGGCCGCGCTGCGCGCAAGCGCGGCTCGCGCCGCGCTCTGCGCATGCGCGGCTCGCGCCGCGCTCTGCGCAAGCGCGGCTCGGGCGCAGAGCGCGGCTCGCGCCGCGCTCTGTGCAATGCGCAGCACTCTGCGCAAGCGCGGCTCGGGCGCAGAGCGCGCCGCGCTCTGCGCATGCGCGGCTCGCGCCGCGCTCTGCGCAATGCGCAGCACTTTATAATTGTCTAACTGCGATTCGTCTGAAGCGTGACGACGAATCGCAGTTAGACAATTATAATATGTGATATTGAAAACACAGAAGAAAAAGAATATATATATATATATATATATATATATGTGTATGTGTGTGTGTACATATATTTACTTGAAGAAACACTAATATGTTTATTATGCTGTGCAACCTTCCACCCATTTAAATAAAAATAATTGTGAGAGATTATTGGTGTTTTCATCTTCTTCCAATTTGCATAATCAAAAATTATATTTAGTTTGGTCTTTTATTGACAATCTTAAAAGAAATAGCACATAAAAGAGCTCTTATTAAAACAATTATATCACCCCCAAACTCAAGTACTGTAGTTCTTTGTTAGTTACTCTTAAAACATATGAAAACCTGGCTATACAGTATATATAAAACTATATAACTACTCTCTACAACAATCACCACAAAAAACAGGCACTCACACCACACTGAGGATCGTCAGTAACCGTGAAACAGTGCTGTATGTGGTTAAGTGACCTGGTTTGTGAAAAATCCATCCGTTGCTATGCCAAAAACTGTGAAATACAGTAAGCATATGCATTAAAGGAGCCATGTTTAAAATGGTTTGGATTGACAGAGTGATGGTGCATTATGTGGCCTCATTTGCATGTCCCGTCCAGTTTTCCCAGAGTGCAGTGCACATACTGTATTTCTGAGAAATTTGAGTAGCAAATACGTTTTTATTAACTTATTTTTTAGACATTCAAATGGAATCACTAATGTACTATTGCTTATTTGTACTACTGTGGAGGGTTTCTATCACTCTTAGCCCACCATATGGGAAATAATTGCTGTATATATATATATATATATATATATATATATATGTGTGTGTACATACATTTACATATATATAAACACACACACACACACCTATATATATATATATATATCTACAATATGCACATATACATTTACATATATATATATATATATATATATATACACACCTGTATAAATACTTTCTTACCTGCCGGATGCTGCACTTCACTTCCTGGGGTGAGGAGAGGTTACGGCAGGCCAGAGGTCCGAGGGGGCTGCAGTGGACCTCAGTGGGACTGAAGGGGCACAAAAGGCAGAGGGAGGTCCGCTGGGGGCCATGAATGACCGAGTTGGCCACAAAAGGTTGAGGTGGCCGCAGAAGTCTTCAGGGGTCTGAGGGAGGCCACAGGGGGTCAGAGGGAGTACACAGAGGTTTGCGAGGGGGCCACAGGAGGCTGAGGGGTACACAGGGTGCTGAGGGAGGCCGGAGAGGTCTGCGAGGGGCCCACACAAGGCTGAGGGCAAACACAGTGGGCCGGGGGCCACATGGCCTGCATAAGGGCACAGCGGGGCCCTGGGGACCACAAGTGGCCGCAGGGACCCACGGGAGATCTGCAGGGGCCAAATGGACCTCAGAGAACCCACGGGGCCACAAGGATCCAAGGAGGCCACAGGGAACCAAAGGGGGCCATAAAGGGTCCAAGGGGCCCCATGGACTGCTGCAGTGGTCCGCAGGTGATACATGAGAGCGCCGCGGAGCATAAGGGGCCCCTAGGGGTCACAGAGGACCCGCAGGGGACACAGGAGATGTGTGGGGAAACAGAAGACCCACGGAGGCCACAGGGGAACCGCTGGGGCCACTGAAGACCCGCGGGGCCACAGGGGACCCACTGGGGCCACAGTGCACCAACAGGCCACAGGGGACCTACTAAGCCACAGAGGACTTGCAGGGACCAGCGGCGGCCACAGAAGATCCGAGGGGGCCACTAGAGCCTTGCAGGGCCACAGAGTACCCGCAGGGGGCACAGCGGATCCTCGCGAGGTCCACAGGGGCACGTCAGAGGCCAGGGGCCTCAGTGCCTTGCACCGGTTGCACCGGCGGTAGCTCCGCCTCTGCACAGGAGGGTGTATGGTGTAGTCTATCCTGCTTTTCCTGCCTAGAAAGCAAGAGAAAAAAATAGCATTAGATATTTTTAATTGTTTATTTTTTATTTTTACTTATAAATAATATGTTTATTATGCTGTGCAACCTTCTACCCATTTAAATAAAAATGATTGTGAGAGATCACTGGTGTTTTAACTTCTTCCAATTTGCATAGTAAAAAAGGATATTTAGTTTGGTCTTTTATTAAGAATCTTAAAAAAAAAATAGCACATAAAACTCTTATTAAAACGATTATATCACCCCAAACTTAAGTAGTTCTATGTTTGTTATTCTTAAAACGTATGAAAACCTGGCTATATATTGTATGAGATATTTTTTCCTACAATGAACAATTCCTGAGATATGAATATTGTTTGAGCTCCGGTGAGGAACTCTCAAATAGTAATTAGTTGCTTTAAAGTAATAATTAGTATCACAGTCTCCCTCTGTGGTGGGCAAAACAATGTCCCCCAATGGTATAATATCGTTTGAACTCTGGTGAGGGACTCCCACACAGTAATACGCTGCTTTAATGTAATAATTAGTATCACAGTCTGTGTCTGTGGTGGTCAAAACAATGTCCCCCAATGCTATCAGGGGGTAGATCTCCCCTACCCTTGTCAAAAATTAAATCTATGTATACATGTGGCTTTGTGTATATATATATATATATATATATATATATATACACACAAATATTGCCATACAGGAGCCACAAAAACCAATGCTGTATATCTCAGGAATGATTTACTATAAAGAAAAATGGCGAACACAATGTAGTGTTACAATGAAACCAACTTATTAGGGTGACAGTGTCCATCAAAGATGTGAATGGCTAAGTGAATTGTTTAAAAATCTTGAAAAGAAATATGGAAAAGTGCAATATATCACCCCCGACTTAAAAATATAAAATATGCACTCAAAACTAGTATAATAGTCATTTAGGTTATTGTACATGTGATACTGTATTTATCATATATCCAAAGCACTTAATACGCTGTCACTTGATATAGGCGATCTGTCACTCCAATACAAGTTTTAAAAAAAAATATCATTGTTTTATAAGGTAAACCATTCCTGAGAAATTCTTCATTGTATGTGTTGTATTATTATGCAAATAGGCAGGTCAAAATACTAATAAGCTGCTTTAATGTGTTAACTAGTAATCATATATTCACAAACCTTAATGTAGTTTACCATATTGGAATAAACAACATTATTATGTAAAATATATTATTATATATAAGATTATATATTTTGCACCAATATGTAAATACATTGTGGTCAAATAACCTTTTTGAAGTAATTATCAGTTAAGGGCATAATGTATATGTACATTTACTATAATGTATTATTTGTAGAAACTTAAAGCGACATGGAAGGTTATGAATTACACTAGGAATATAATATACCTACCGTATATACCCGATTCTAAGCCTAGGCACCCATTTTACCACAAAATACTAGGTAAAATGAGTGACTCGTGTATAAGCCGAGGGTGGGAAATATGCTGCCCCCTGTGTCCCTCTTGTCCCCCCCCCCCCTCTCTCCGTGTCTCTTCTCCCCTCTCCCTTCCCTGTGTCTCTTCTCCCCTCTCCCTTCATTGTGTCTCTTCTCCCCTCTCCCTTCCCTGTGTCTCTTCCAACCTCTCCCTTTCCTGTGTCTCTTCCAACCTCCCTTATCACCCTCCTCAACCCCACTCCTCATCCTCCCTCCTCATCCTCAACCTCCCTCCTCAAGTTTTATTAAGAAAATCTAAAACTGACTAGAAGATCCCATGTCCCCAGGGCCCGATCATCCATTAGGCGTGTTAGGCTGCCGCCTACAGGCGGATCTCTGAGAGGGGCGCCTCATTATCACCCCATCTTTCATCGTAGATCACCCTCCAAACCCCTCCTATGTGTGCTTCTCTGTGCAGTGCCTGCTTCCTGTAAAAACAGACAGCACTGCTAGAGTTAACACTGAGCAGCAGGGAGCCCGATTCAGGTCACCCCTCCATCCCTGACTCTGAGAGGAGAGACTTCCCCTGCGCAGCGATGGCTGTCAGTGAGGTTGGGCAGCTGAGGCAGGAAGAGTTGTGATGAGGTGAGAGGCTTATTTTGTTACCCAGCCTATATGTGCCAATGGTTTGGAAATTGTGGCCCCACAGTGTCCTGTAGTGAAAGGAAACTATGGAAAAGAAACTGAATTGTATGTGTCTCTCTCTATATGTGTATGTATATGTGACTATATGTGTGTGTGCCTGCATGTATCCCTCTATGTGTGTGCTCCTCTATGTATGTGTGCCTGCATGTGTGCCTCTATGTACTCCTCTATGTATGTGCTCCTCTATGTATGTGCTCCTCTATGTGCGCCTCTAGTATGTGTGCCTCTATGTATGTGCTCCTCTATGTATGTGTGCCTCTATGTGCTCCTCTATGTATGTGTTCCTCTATGTATGTGCTCCTCTATGTATGTGTTCCTCTATGTATGTGCTCCTCTATGTATGTGCTCCTCTATGTATGTGCTCCTCTATGTGCGCCTCTAGTATGTGTGCCTCTATGTATGTGCTCCTCTATGTATGTGTGCCTCTATGTGCTCCTCTATGTATGTGTTCCTCTATGTATGTGCTCCTCTATGTATGTGTTCCTCTATGTATGTGCTCCTCTATGTATGTGCTCCTCTATGTATGTGTTCCTCTATGTATGTGTGTCTCTATGTGCTACTCTATGTATGTGCACCTCTATGTATGTGTGCCTCTATGTATGTGTGCCTCTATGTGCTCCTCTATGTATGTGTGCCTCTATGTATGTGTGTCTCTATGTGCTACTCTATGTATGTGCACCTCTATGTATGTGTGCCTGCATGTGTGCCTCTATGTACTCCTCTATGTATGTGCTCCTCTATGTATGTGCTCCTCTATGTGCGCCTCTAGTATGTGTGCCTCTATGTATGTGCTCCTCTATGTATGTGTGCCTCTATGTGCTCCTCTATGTATGTGTTCCTCTATGTATGTGCTCCTCTATGTATGTGTTCCTCTATGTATGTGCTCCTCTATGTATGTGCTCCTCTATGTATGTGTTCCTCTATGTATGTGTGTCTCTATGTGCTACTCTATGTATGTGCACCTCTATGTATGTGTGCCTCTATGTATGTGTGCCTCTATGTGCTCCTCTATGTATGTGTGTCTCTATGTGCTACTCTATGTATGTGCACCTCTATGTATGTGTGCCTCTATGTATGTGTGCCTCTATGTGCTCCTCTATGTATGTGTGCCTCTATGTATGTGTGTCTCTATGTGCTACTCTATGTATGTGCACCTCTATGTATGTGTGCCTCTATGTATGTGTGCCTCTATGTGCTCCTCTATGTATGTGCTCCTCTATGTATGTGTGCCTGTATGTGTGCCTCTATGTATGTGCTCCTCTATGTATGTGCTCCTCTATGTATGTGTTCCTCTATGTATGTGCTCCTCTATGTATGTGCTCCTCTATGTATGTGTTCCTCTATGTATGTGTGTCTCTATGTGCTACTCTATGTATGTGCACCTCTATGTATGTGTGCCTCTATGTATGTGTGCCTGTATGTGTGCCTCTATGTATGTGCTCCTCTATGTATGTGCTCCTCTATGTATGTGTTCCTCTATGTATGTGTGTCTCTATGTGCTACTCTATGTATGTGCACCTCTATGTATGTGTGCCTCTATGTATGTGTGCCTCTATGTGCTCCTCTATGTATGTGCTCCTCTATGTATGTGTTCCTCTATGTATGTGCTCCTCTATGTATGTGTTCCTCTATGCATGTGTGCCTCTATGTGCTCCTCTATGTATGTGCACCTCTATGTGTGTGTGCCTCTGTGTGTATATATGTATGCCTCTATGTGTGTATGTATGTCTCTACGTATAGGTGTCTATGTATGTGTGCTCAATGTGTATATATGTATACCTCTATGTGTGTTTGTATGTGTGTCTATGTATGTGTGACTATGGGTGTATATATCTGTGTGTGTATGAATGTGTGCCTCTGTGTGAGTATATGCCTGTACCTCTATTTGTGTCTGTGTGCCTCTATATGTTTGTATGTCTCTATGTGCGTCTGTACCTCTCTGTGTCTATGTGTGTACTTCTGTGAGTGTATCTGTATATCTGACTGTGTCTCTATGTGTGTATGTTTTTGTGTACCTCTGCGTGTGCTTCTATGTGTGTTTGTACCTCTGTGTGTATCTGTGTCTTGGTGTGTCTGTGTGCATGGGCGGAGCTACTGCCGGTGCATATGGTGCAATGCACTAGGGGCCCCCATGCTGGCCCTTTAACACTCAGAATTACTCAGTTTTTATGTGTGTTACAAGTGATCATGATTTATGTTCGCTGCCCTCCCATAGAAAAATATAAATAATAGGGCCCAAAATAAAATGTATTTAATAAACAAGTAATATCTCGGCGTGTGTATGAGTAGCCATGTTGTAAAAATGGCTGTTATGGGGAAATGTCTGTGATTTGCTCACACAGCAAAAGAGCCATACACGCACAGAAAAGGAAAAAATGGGTGCCTGTATACCCGGCGCGCAGGGTCTCCTCCACTTTACTGCCTAGGATCTGGCCCTGCATGTCCCTGTTACTGAAAATATAAATACAATTTTAAAAACGTACCTGTTGTATAAGAAAGCTCTGGAATAACTACACAGTAGATTCCTACATAACTTTTCCTTATTATCGGCATTCAGTGAGTTCATCATAATTGATAGTATTTCCATTTCATTAATTTTTTTTTTTTTAACAAATGGTGGCATCTAAGATTAATTCCAAGTACTTAATGGACCCCTGTGACAGATAAAATGAACCCCCATACCATTGGGGTTTCCAAAGACCCCATGGTATATCTGACTATAACCATGGGGGGGGGTCTTCATAGAACCTTGTGGCACCCCATATGGACCACCATAGCATAGGGTTTAATATTAGCTGCCACACGGGTCAGTTAATGACCTCATTGGTAGGGGGTAAATGTTTCAAAGTCACTGGGGTCTGTTAAGGAACTCTATGGAGGTATGTTACATTTAGATGCCACATAGGTTTGTAAAGGACCTCTCTTGTAGGGGGTTATTAGTTAGACGTCACTGGAGTTCTTTGTAATAGGTGTTAATATGAGGTGCCATGGGGGTCCTTGGAAACATAGGGGTAGCAGGTCATAGGCAGAGAGGCCATAAAATCCCAGCGTCATAGTAATTGTTATTTAACCACTTCCCTGCCATGGAGAAAACCAAGCACTTGTAATTAATTGAAGTAGGGTTTCCTGTTCCATGTTGGACTCACAGTGTCCTTACCACATCTTCTAAACCATTTGGTTTTATACTTCTGCAAGAGGAGATGTTGAATGTTGGACTTCATCTACATACACTAACTTTACAGGCATCCTAAACTAAAGGCTGATGGTCATGTTTGATGTCACAATACTGCTCTATGATGTAAGGGCCACCTCATGGCATAAACCCCTGTGCGTGAAAGCAGGGTCTCCTCCACCTTACTGCCTAGGATCCGGCCCTGCATGTCCCTGTTACTGAAAATATAAATACAATTTGAAAAACGTACCTGTTGTATAAGAAAGCTCTGGAATAACTTCACAGTAGATTCCTACATAGCTTTTCCTTATTATCGACATTCAGTGAGTTCATCATATTCGATAGTATCTCCACTTCATTCTTGAAAAGAGACTCACTTTCGTATCTGTTGGGATAAAAGAAGGAACAGACTCCCACCCCCCGTTCCAAAAAAAAGGCACAAGAGTATCAACCTTCTAAGTTGACAACCTATGGAGAAAAATAAAAACAAATGGAAGGATACTAAGCATCTCAACTACACTGTTTCATTTTATTTTAACAAATGGTGGCATCTAAGATTAATTCCAAGTACTTAATGGACCCCTGCGACAGATAAAATTAACCCCCATACCATTGGTGTCTCCAAAGACCCCATGGTATACCTAAATATAACCATGGGGTGGTCTCCATAGAACCTTGTGGCACCTAAAGTTAACCCATTACCACAAGCGTCCATACGGATCACCATAGCATATGGGTTAATTTTAGCTGCCACACGGGTCAGTTAATGACCTCATTGGTAGGGGGTTAATGTTTCAAAGTCACTGGGGTCCGTTAAGGAACTCTGTGGCAGTATGTTACATTTAGATGCCACATAGGTTTGTAAAGGACCTCCCTTGTAGGGGGTTATTAGTTAGACGTCACTGGGGTTCTATGGTATAGGTGTTAATATGAGGTGCCATGGGGGTCCTTGGAGACATAGGGGTAGCAGGTCATAGGCAGAGGGGCCATAAACTTCCAGCATCATAGTAATTGTTATTTAACCCCTTCCCTGCCATGGAGAAAACCAAGCACTTGTAATTAATAGAAGTAGGGTTTCCTGTTCCATCTTGGACTCAGTGTCCTTACCACATCTTCTAAACCATTTGGTTTTGTTCTTCTGCAAGAGGAGATGTTGACTGTTGGACTTCAGCTACATACACTAACTTTTTAACAGGCATCCTAAACTAAAGGCTGATGGTCATGTTTGATGTCACAATACTGCTCTATGAGGTAAGGGCCACCTGATGGCTTAAACCCCTGTGAGTGAAAAAAAACCAATTTGATGCATAACCACTATGTCAATGTCATATTTTTACACACAAGATGTGATTTCCATATATAACTACTGATTCATAACATGATTCAAAATCTTTGCATTACGTGTTTCCATTATGACTGTAAATAATCATTATACAAATTTGTTGTGCTTCTTGCTTTCCCCACCAGGCTCAGGTAGGCACAGGACCATTTTAACATACTACACATGTTGTTTGTGAATTTAGAGCAGTAAATAAAGGTTATCTCAAGCAAACATAATGCTCTTCTCCACTACAAAAATACCCAAAGATTTTATTTAGAATGGTCACTTGATATTAAGAATATCATGATTTGAAAATGTAAAGGCAAATAACTAGTAGTGAGGATGTGAGATAAAAAAAACATCAAATACATGTAACTCGAGGAAGTAGTTTAAAAAAAGTTACCTCTAAACCACCATTTGCTTATACATTTATCAAATTACTTGGGTTCCTGATCTGTGTGGGTTCCAAGGTGGACAGTTCTTTAGCATTTACTGCAGCCCATTTTGTGTTAGTTCTATTACAAGTGGGAGTCTTGGACTATGTGGCTTCAGTTGTATACACTGGCTTCACACCAGGCATCACACACTATCCTACTGCAGTTGTGGTATGCCAATTTAGATAACTCTCCCACTTGGGTGGCTCCACTCCAGTCACAATGTTTCATTCAAAGGATGGAGAGATCTGGGGCTTATATAGCACGGGGACATGACTGAAAACAGTAATTAATTGTTTAAATGCACAGTAAACGTTTAATAAAGTTTTTCTCTTTTTTTTCTTACCAAGCCCTACCTAACCCTTGAAGAGCTCTTTATAAGATCAATAAAGTGCTATTTTATTGTAAGTCAGATAAGAAATCACAATTAACAGAATCTACACGGGTTCATGCTTACACTTAATATTAAAGGCATATGTAAGTTTGCTGGATTATGAATGCATCTGATAGAGGAGAATTAGTAATGTATGCTAACATTTTTTGCATGTAAAAATCCCAAAATAAACAATTAAACACTTACATTGAAGTCACCAAAATCTCTTGTAATTTTTGATAGTTGGAAATCACCCTCCAAACCCAGGCTAAATTAGCATCAAATTTAAAATGATTTATTTTGGCCAATCAGGTTAGATGAAGCATTTGATTTAAACTCTGGGGTTCCTGTTTGTGCTGCAAAGTAGCCTGTAATATGTAGTGTATCACTGATATGTGCAATGTATTGCTTATGACATACAGACAGGAAGCTCCAAGGAGATTGGCTGAGCAAGCAATAGCAGTTAAATAGGGGGTTAATATTGCTCCCCTGATGCTGCATGCTGTTTGGGGGGGATCAGATGCCTGTGTAGGCACCCCCTAGTGGTGTCAACATAATCATTAGAAGGATTTTTAGATATTAATAAAAATAAAATGTTTTATGAGTTGTGCTGCATACAAATAGGCTGTTTTATGCCTATATAGTGCAGAAATGTATTAATCCATGAAACTTTCATATCCCTTTAACTCACTGGTAAGATAAAGGTGGATCAAACGCATTGAGCCACATTCAATTCCAAGCCCGCAACTCGATCGCAGACAGACGAATGTCTGCGGGTGTGTCGCAGGCTCCTGTTAGTTTCCAATTGCAATGCTATTCAATTGCTCAAGCCCGCAAGTTACTGTCCCAAAGCCGAAACCATAAACCATGCACTGGTTCGTAGCAGTTCAGAACCGGAATATGTTCAGTTAAGCAATACCGTAACCTCCCATTTAGAATCAGCCAACAGAAAATGAGACTGTCATTATTACGTCAGGAAAACATGGAGGTTACATGTCAATCAATTAGGTTAGGGGTTCCGATATGCGATCATACTTGCAAAACTGCAAAATACAGAATTATGAAAATTAATGCCAATACTATTCTAGTCTATGTGGGTGGCCTGATATGTATTAACTCATTGATTCCCAATATCGATTTAACCCCGAAGTGAAACATAAAAATACATTTAATTTACTGCAGATTTTTGAGCTTGAGACTGTTGTGCAATTAATTCTAATGTATTTTATCGATTTTCACGTTATTTACAGTGCAGTAGTGATTCTTTATTTGCATTTACAGTGCTATGAATGGGTGTTTAACACCCTTGCAGGTCCTCTCTAGCACTCGTAGGATTTTCTCCTTCTTTTGCCATTTACGGGTATGAAAACATTTGCGGGCTTGGGGAATTGGAGAATTGAATAGCGATTTGCGATTTTAGCTATCATAACTCTTGCGAAAGTGAAAGATCAAAGGCTTCGGGAGACTAAGATACAGGTTTAACCATCACCATTTTTTCAAGGCCGTAACTCGGAAGCCATTCGGAGCCCGCAAAACAACGCCAATTGAATAGCAAATTAACTTGCGACCTCACTTACGGGCTAGCGGATCGCACAAAACCTCAATTGAAAATGGACCATTGTTTTTAGATTCCTTAATATTAATTTTTTTCAATTCCGTATATACTCGAGTATAAGTTGAGTTTTTCAGCCCTTTTTTTAAGGCTAAAAAGGGCCCCCTCGGCTTATACTCGAGTCACTCCCCCCCCCCCCCCCCCCCCCCCCCCCGTGTCTCTCTAACCCCCCCGTGTCTCTCTAACCCCCCCTGTGTCTCTCTAACCCCCCCTGTCTCTTTCCCACACCCCTCCTCATTCTCCCTCCTCAACCCCCCTCCTCAACCTAAACCCCCCTCCTCATTGTAACCCCCCCTAAATACCTCCCCCTCTCCCCTCACTTACCTACTTCGGCTCCGGCCTCCGCTCCTTCTTAACCCGGCGCGCATGTGATGTCACATGCGCGCCGCGCCATTAACATATACCGGGTGCCGGCACCCGGTATATGCTAATGACACGGCACGCATGTGACGTCACGGCATTAGCATATACCGGGTGCCGGCACCCGGAATATGCTAATGACGCGGTGCGCATGTGACGTCACATGCGCGCCGGGTCAAGGAGCGGAGGCCAGAGCAGAAGCAGGTAAGTGAGGGGAGAGGGGGAGGTATTTAGGGGGGTTTAGGTTGAGGAGGGGGGTTTAGGTTGAGGAGGGGGGTTGAGGGGGGTTGGGGTTGACGGGGGAGGTTGAGGAGGGGGGTTGAGGTTGAGGAGGGAGGTTGAGGATGGGGGGGTTGAGGAGGGGGGTTGGGGTGGAGGGGGGTTGAGGTTGAGGAGGGAAGTTGAGGGGGGTTGAGGTTGAGGAGGGAGGTTGAGGATGGGGGGTTGAGGATGAGGAGGGAGGTTGAGGAGGGGGTTGAGGATGAGGAGGGAGGTTGAGGATGAGGAGGGAGGTTGAGGATGAGGAGGGAGGTTGAGGAGGGTGATAAGAGAGGGGGGAAGAGACACAGGGAAGGGAGAAGTTGGAAGAGACACATGGAAGGGAGAGGAGAGAAGAGACACGGAGAGAGAGGGGGACACAAGAGGGACACAGCGGGCAGCACATTTCCCACCCTCGGCTTATACTCGAGTCACTCATTTTACCCAGTATTTTGTGGTAAAATAGGTGCCACGGCTTATACTCGGGTCGGCTTATACTCGCGTATATACGGTAATGTATTAATTATTTAATTCATTCATTAAAATATGCTATTTAAATGCATGACAAAGTTTTGTACTACAGTGGCCCCTTACTATTAATAAATACTACCTTGCAAACATATTAAATGAATATTTTATTTTATACAGTCATTCATAGAATATGTGAGCAATAACACTGAGCAGATCTGTTTGAAATAGATCTGTCTCTGCTGTGCATGTGGTGTTTTCACAACCTTGCAGTGAATGCCTTGCTCTTCTGTAAACAGCTCTGTATCCACAGAATTTATTATAACCTGCTCACATTTATCCTGGCAGCTTCTGTCTGATTTGTAGGCGTTGAATGCTTATGTATGCAAACAGTCTCATTCCCAAACAGTGCTGTCATGATGCTGACACAGGGAGCAGCTGGTGCCTATCTTGGTGCATTTCCATAATTACAGGGAAGTTTTGAGACGGCTGGATGCTCATTAAATTACGTCTTTTTGACTTTGGAAATTACAAAGCTGCTTTTAAAAGGAAAAGAAATGGCATTTTCTAGAACACCTCTCTAGAGATTAAATCACTTCATTAAACGTTAATGATTCAATTACTGTGAAGACAGGGTGACCGAGAGAGCATCTGCATCCCCAAAAAGTCACATGTCATGTATTGGTTAAAAAATAATGGTTAAGGATTCTTCAAACAGAAAAATGCAAAATAAGGAATATGTCAGTAACTTAAACTGAAGCATAGCTCCCAGTGAATAAAGATGAACACAAATACTTTATGTAGAAGATGCACTATTTTCTTGTGTTAGTGAATTTCACTAAAATTGCAACAACTACAGCTATGTAAAATAATCTGCAGCTTCTCCATACAAGGTAGTAACCTATAGTGATGAATAAAAATAAGCTAAACAAATATTTAGTTAGTCAAATCACTTCAACAGTGTGATAAGATCAAATTTCTATAAAAATAGTTTTCTGAGATTTACATGCTCATATTAATTACAAGCAAGAGTTCTTAACTTGTTATTAAGTCATTGTATTAAATGATAGAATAATATTTCCTTGAGTTTATGCCTGGAACTTGGAGGAAGCTACAAGAGCATAGCTAACCTTTCTAGAACTGGATTACCCAATACAAGCTACTAGGAGCAATAGAGCACCTTTAGGAATTGAGTAAATAAGTAAATGTAAAAAAAGTTAAATATATACCATTGTGCCTGTTTTTCCTTTTGATGTATCCGAATTGCCAAAGAAAATAAATGTTATATACCATATATCCTAATGGACTTTTAAACTAAAAGGGCAACTGCACCCTGAAAAAAACAAATATATATTTGAAGACATTGGTACTGACTGTGTAGTGTCTCATACTAGCCAGTCAGGGGCATAGTCTTAGCAACATGCTGCTGAGACATGGTGACTAATTGGCTAGTATGAGATACAGAATAGCCAGTAATACAGACTTTGTGTCTTCATCAGCTGCAGAGGGCAGGCCCAAAAAGGTACTATTTGTCTGATTTTAGGAAATAAAAACAGAGCTTATAAACATGTCTTAATAAAATAAAGCACATAAGTAAATAGATACACAGGTATATGACAAACCTAGTAAAATCCAGAAACCTTCCATATCACTTTAAGTTTGACTAAGAGGATTATTAATCATTAAAAAAAAGCCATACAGTTAGTTTTTAGTTAGAAAAAAAAATATGTTGATGCCTCTGAAAGTCCTTGGGGGGGATCCATGATACATTGGTGGATGTTTAGTGTGTGAGAGAGTCATTTACATTTCTGGAGAGCTGTGTTGCATTGAATGATGCAAGGTGTTTGCTTTTGGGAAAAGGGGTTTGATGTCAATTTCAGGCTCTTGGCTTCTCACAAAAACACACCCTCATCATCCAACACTCAGGACGTGATGTACAAACACAAAATGGATTAAAAAAACAGAGCCTTCAAAAATTCAGATTTTTCCAAAAATGTTTTTAAGCTGCTAATGTTGTTCATTTGGTATGTACTTGACAAACACATGCCTTTTTCTTGAACTGCAGTGGTCCTTTAACTGTTTTCACAGTGCCCAGATCAGATTTGTTTATATGTAGGTTAAAGCCCTGTTAAATATTTTGCCATTTGATTCCTATTATCTGAAGATGTATATGGAATGTGACTTCAGTGTCTGATGAATGAATTAGGAGAACATCACTATTGTGTAAGCTATATATCTATCCAGCTATATATCTCTCTATCTTAATATATTAACATATATAAAATAACTAAATATTTGTGAATATACACGTGATGTCCAAAGTGTTTACTTTTATTAATGTTAGGTTTCTGAGGATGCTCTCCCTGGCAGACAGTGGGGCACAGAACATAGTTGTTGAGCCGCATACAACCCGTAGGCAACCATTTGGACAACACTGACTGAAATTAATTTGGAGATTGTAGCAGAGAAGTCATTGGTAGATATGAATTATTGGATTCTTTAGGAGACATAGGGCTCAAAAACATGGCTCCCGTAAGAATCTTGAGAGTGAAAAGTTCTCGAAAGCACTAACGTTAATATTATATTTCAAACCCTTACTAGTAAACCTTTATAAGTGATTGGTATGAATGAACTGTTCCCCCGAAAACTAGAGGAGATCTTACCTAAAGTGCTATTGCTTGGCTCCCGTAAGAGTTACTAAACATCCTACGTGTTCTTTAAGGCTCTGTGACTGCAATAGTGAGACAAATCTATACATGTTAACTAAATCTCCAGCAAGAGCAGATAAAACACTTGTGAGAACCCTTACAAGGCACTTAAGGAGCTACAATTGACTCAGTAGGAGAAAAACAGCATACAGAAGTAATTTGCAGAATCACATATATAGTTGTGAGCGTACGGGCCGTTGCTCACGCTTGCGGGCAAAGCGAGCCGAGGAGCCGCGGCCCTCGCATAGCAAGGGCCTCGGTTGCTGGCATGGAGCGCGAGCCGCGGCCCTCGCATAGCGAGGGCTGCGGGCGATGGCCTCAGTCGAAGGCTGCGGCTCGCCTCCCTGCCGCACCGATGCTCCCCAGCGGCCCACAGCACCCCGGGAGCCTGCGCGGCTCCCCCTGCCGCACTGATGCTCCCCAGCGGCTAATAAGCCCTAAAAGCACATACAGTATTTACTTTCCAAATCTGGCCAGAATTCCCTACTAGGGATACAAAATGATTCTATAACACCTAGCAAATGAAGAAAGAACAGCGCAGAGGCGTCCCGCGGTCTGATCCGCCTGGTCTGGACCTGTGACATGGGTGGAGTCCCTGGAGACACACACCAGTAGCACTGATCGCTTCTACACAGAAGCAGGAGGACTTAACAGCAGATCCCAACGTGACCCCTGCTGTACATCCACAGAGGCACTGCAATCAGAGCCCCTGGAGGCCTGACTCAGACCCTCCAGATGGAAACGGAGCAGGGAGCAAAGCACAGGATGCCACCACCACCCCCAGCAGGGCCCACTACATTCACAACGGAGCAGAGAGAAAGGGAACAACTCCTGCAACTCACAGAGTGTCAGCACGACAGAATCCTGAGCTGGAGTGACAGCACAAAGACTGTGTGCCAAGTCAGGTACTGGGGATGCAAATAGAGTCCTGCGGAGCACCATATTAAGGAGTCACATAAATACCCAAGGCACCTTTAACCCAAGCCAGCTAATACCCAAAGACACCAGGGCCTCGGTTGCTGGCATGGAGCGCAAGCCGCGGCCCTCGCGTAGCGAGGGCTGCGGGCGAGGGCCTCAGTCGAGGGCCGCGGCTCGCCTCCCTGCCGCACCAATGCTCCCCAGCGGCCCACAGCACCCCGGGAGCCAGGAGAGGGAGGTGAGACACAGGGCGGGAGGGGGGCATAGGGACACGGGGGGGGGGGGGAGTGGTCATAGAGACACGGGAGGGAGAAGGGGGCAAAGAGAGACAGGGGAGGGAGAGAGGAGGGAATAAGACGGGAGTGATAGAGGGGGCAAAGAAAGACAGGGGAGGGATAAAGGGGGCAAAGAGAGACATGGGAGGGATAAAGGGGGAAAAAAGTGACAGGGGAGGGATAGAGGGGGCAAAGAGTGACAGGGAAGCGATAGAGGGGACAAAGAGTGACAGGGGAGGGATAGAGGGGGCAAAGAGTGACAGGGGAGGGATAGAGGGGGCAAAGAGAGACAGGGGAGATATAGAGGGGGCAATGAGAGACAGGGAAGGGAGAGAGGGGGCAAAGAGAGACGGGGAGGGAGAGAGGGGGCAAAGAGGGACGGGGAGGAGAGGGGGCAAAGAGAGACGGGAGGGAGAGAGGGGGCAAAGAGAGACAGGGGAGGGAGAGGGTGAAAAGAGAGACAAGGGAGGGAGAGAGGGGGCAAAGAGAGACAGGAGGGGGAAGGGAAAGAGACATGGGAGAGAGAAATGTTTGGGAAAAAATTTGATCTTGCCGTCATTTTTTGACGGGCAAGTCGCTAGTACAATATAACATTGAAGCATACACAACCTAAAGCGCCAAAAAGCTGTTCTAATGGTTAATCCAGCCCTATACAATAATACTAAAGAATAATTAACCAAGTCACAATGACAATTACAAATACCTGCTCACACAACTAAATATTGACACCCAACTAGTGAGTTTCTGCTCTCCGACACCCACCTTCACACCTGCATCTGCTTAAATAACATGTAAGGATATCAGTATTTATGACAGAGTGTTTATTTTAAGTACATTGTTTTCTCTTCCCTATAAATGCACATTTATACTCTTCCTGAATTGTTAGATATCTGTTAGCCTCATTTATTCAGAGCTAGCCCTTCAATGAATAAACAATGCATGTGACAGGCATAATGCATTTGTCAAAGAGAGGTCAAGACTTAGCAAATGCAGAAGCAGATGTGTTAAAAGCCATGTGTTTAACCTTTTCAGGCTTAATTTTACATGCAAAATATTAATGTTTTATTTCTGCTCTATTAAATACAATTTAGGCAAATGTTTGAATCCCATGTCCCCTTAAAGGGCCACTGTACTTCACTGTATTTCAAAATGTTCTGTTACGTATTTAAAAGAGCATGATTTATACCTAGAAAAGGTTTTTTTAAGTAAATTAACACTGAAACAACAAACATGCTGATAAAAATGTGTTTGACGAACATTTATTTTACTAGTGAGTTAAGAGGGAGTGTAAACAAGGACTCATAAAGAGCCTGTTAATTGTGTTTTCTTATCGGCTAACATTGAAATCAATAGGAACAAAAGCTCAATATATTCCACCAGTTAGTCAGGATAGATGAGAAAAAACAATTCCACACCGTACATTTAATGTAATTTTTCTACACTATAGATACATTATTTCTCATACAGAATGAGAAATAAAATTAATTAAATTTTATGCTCTTTTAAGGATGTTATAAAAATACCTACCAGTCATTTGGAAGTGAAGGCGTGCAGTGTAAATTTTTCATAAATACACCACTTTAATGACCACTGTGGTTTCGAACAGTTCGCATACTGCTGTTGTGAAAGTGTACCATTAATGGACAAACAGCACCACTGCAAATAAACAGCTTGAAACTGCTGAGCACCACCTGCCATTGATGTCAGAGGTGAACGTCTGCTGCAAAGGTGTGCGAGGGCTAACCGACCCGCTACAGCTGAGCAACTCGCCATCCAAATTAACTAGGGAACTACCAGACATGTGTCTTGAATGACATTACAGCGAAACCTGTTGCGTATGGAGCTCTGAAGCAAAAGGCTTTTCACTGCACCCATGCTGACAAGGGTTTATCATCAGAATGGGCTTCAATTTGCACAACAGAATCGCAATTTGACTTCTTATGGTTGGCAAAGGGTTGCCTTCTCTGAGTCACTTTTTTGTTCTATTAACTGTAAGGGTGTTGGCGTGTCAGGTGCGAAACCTCCGAGAACAAACACGCTGCAATCATTGTTGGAAGAACATAAGCTGGTGGCGGCAGCGTTATGGTCTGGGGAATGTTTTCTTGGCATTGTCTGGGTCCACTTATATCTCTGGAAGGCACTCTCAACCAATTTGGTTATCTATCCATCCTTGTAGATTAAGAAAACCCATACATGTTGACTTTCCTGGAGCGGATGGGATCTTTCAGCAGAACCATGCAAAATATCGTACGGCCAGCGTGGTCAAGGAGTGGTTGGAGGAGCACGACAAGACTTCCAATTGCTTCCCTGGCCTCCAAATTTCACAGACTTGAACCCCATCAAGCACCTGGGGGACAACAATTTTACACAGAACTTGTGTTTCAGGTCAAAACTGTGTGCCCTGTCCTGCAAGCGTTTGAGTAGTTTCAATCTTGAATTTTTGTTGGTCTTCATCTAGCATTTCCTTATATTTTATTCATTTTTATTATGTTACTGATATATGGAGTACAATAGTATTTGTATTTTAGAATTATAACAACTCTTTATTTTGACTTCTAAAAAAAAAAAAGAAGTTTAATATAACCACACTGAAATTATAGGCAAATTTTCCCAAGTAACTCAAGAAGGTGTTCCATGTTCCTATAATTTTCTGGCTATGATCCAACACCTTACTCTTTACTGGTGGCTAAATCACAAGTCGCTATGTAGAAACTTCAATATCCTTTATTTTTGGTGGCACTGGCAGATTGTGATCACACCGGACCTAGAATGAGTGGACATTTTATTGTCTATGCTTTAAAATTCCTTCTTAAAATACTATTGTTTAGTGCTTAGTTATAATGACCACTTTGGATTTATCAAAGGCATTTTTCTCTGTAAGTTTTCTCAACAATATTTTTTAAATTATAGCAAATGTAAAAGTTGTTTGTACTGATATTAATACTAAAATCTTCACATTGCTGGAGTGTTACAGAGGCCCCATTTAGGAGCTCACAAATAGATTTACTTATTGCTCAATGGTAAAAGACTTTACAATCAGTATTTCCTCGAAATGTACATACGTCTTAGTCCGAAAACCCCCCCAATATTAGCGTACTACATGTACTAGTAAATAAAAAACACTTCTTATCCACCATAAACAGAAGCAGTGATCTGAAGTAGTGAAATTAATAGTGCTTTACTCCAAGTCCTATGGACAATTTATAAATATATATATAAGCCTCCAATTCACTTTACTCTGAATTTATTATATGAAACAGGTTGGATAAGAGAGCACTTCTTCAATTGTAACCTTATTCAGTGCTACACATGTTTAATTTGCAATTATAGACATATAGAATACAATACATGTATTTTTGAGGACATTTGATTATTTTTGCTCTTATATTGAATTGGTTGCCTCTAAATGCCCCTCATACTTACATCTGCTTTTTATGGTTTGTTCAGACATCTTTTGTATGCTTCTATAGCAATTTATATTTTCGAGGTATAATATTTTATATGTATTAAACTGGTCTGTACATAGTTGACCATATGTTGTTTTATTTGATTTCTTTGGACCTTTCCTGTCATCTGCCCTTCAATTTGTTGTTAGTGTTTGGGGGGTTAGTGGTTAGCGTTAGGGAGTTGGGGCTATTGGCTAGGGTTACTGAATAGACTTAGGGTTATGTTGGGGGTTAGGATTTAAGGAGTTAGGGTTAGCGGTTAGGTTTAGCGGTTGGTTTAGGGTTTACAGTGTTAGGGGTTAGAGGTTAGGGTGTTACAGTTAGGGGTTAGGTTTATTGGTAGGGTGTTTAGGTTAGTGTAGTGGAGGGCAGATAACGGTTTGCTTATTTTTTTATCAGAAGTAGCTCTCATTAAAAATAATTAGGGATCCTTTTTTAAGGATCGAAAGTTATAATGCTCATGTTCTTTTTTCGTCTGAGGACTCTGTATCCTATTGAGAAGGAAACCCTACTCAGCTAGTAGGAGACCATACACAGCTGGTAATGGTCTTCATTTGTTACACACTTCAAAACATATGACCCTTTTCCAAATATGTATTGGTCCTATTGGAGCCTTGAATATCCCAAACCTCAAACTGAAACCCAAAAAGATAAATGTATTGATTTTTGTATAACTGAACCTTAGATACACACAATAAAAAAATGAAAAACTTGATAACTTCCAGCATAGGCACACAATGGTGTAATTTATATCAATTTCCTCTGTAAGTGTGTTGAGAGCTATGTAAAAATAAGAGAAACCATTAGTAAGGTTGTGTCCTCATATGTTCCATTAATCACAATTAAAATTAAATCTACAACTATTTTATTTTTAGAAAACCATTCCCTTTGTAGTTGAGTTTGGAACTAGTCACAAATGTGAGTTAATTGAAAAAATACACCAATTTTAAACATCACTCACAGTGCTGTTTCCATTCTAATTAGTTAATTCTTTATAAAAGGGGCTAAAATGGACAATGGATCCTGGAACACACAGATGTAGTCCCTATGAAAGTAATCTTATTAACTGACAATCAAGCTGTATTTATAACCAGGTGCAATCCTATCCTGTTAACATTGCCAATCCTGAGCTAAACTTTTCAGTACAAATGGGCAAATTATAATAATTCTAAATGTTTCTATTTTGATCTTTTATGCTTAATTTTTTTCACATCTTGGTACCTCATGCTTGAAATTGCTTGATGTACCGTAGTACATTATAATATGATTAAACAAGACAACAAATTAGACAAAACAAACAAAAACAAATTATGCAGAGCAGATACCCAATTACAGATCACTGGATGTTTTATTAAGTTAAAATGGAGTGACTTTGCTGTTCCTAATGACTTTTGTGCGTGCAGATATAGCTTTGATGACGTTTATTAATGGTAATTTTCTACAAATAGTTCATATATCCTCAGGCTAAATTTAGAAGAACTTGCATGTGTTCAGAGAAGGATGTATGATACTTTATTAATGGTTTTAAGGATCAAAGAAGTTAAATGAGTAAATGTCCCTGTGGCTTGTACAAAATGAATGGAATTTGTTTAATAGCAGAGGAAAATCTGTTGAAGTTCTAAAAATGGACAACATTGAAGGAATACTCCACATAAATTACGCTTGACAAAGGTTTAACACATTAATACTTTTGTATTAAATCAGCATGAGTTAAAACAGTTAGTTATTCTGTGGAGGTCATTGTTCTCAATGTATGGACATGTTTATTTTTATTTGCTGTTTATGTTCTTTCACTTTTGTACCGTTTTTATCAAAAGCGCTTAAAGAATTACATGACCTAAGCATAAGTGACATGGTGCATATACAGAATTAACCCACCACCATTTAAACCCAATACATTGACAGACATAGCAACCAACACCAATATTATACTCCCACCTACCAAGAGCAATCACCCTGCCACCAGCCAGCCAAACACGACTGGCCCTGCCAACAAACAAAGGTAAGGCCTGTTGAATACCTTCCCTAAGGGCAAAATTGAAACCCCCAAGACCCACATCATTAAGGTGCACTCCATCCTTCATATAATACGAAGTTAATAAGTTAATCTTGTTAACTTTTAGCCTGGTCCTATCAAATTTTATGGGATTGAGAGCCACCCTCAAATGAACCTGAGGAGCAATACCAGACCAAATAACCACCAACCAGAGGAACAGCACCAATAACCTCCTCAAATTCCTCTTGGTAGCCCAGACCAGATCCAAATGGAAAAGAATCCTCTTGGGAGGCCCAACAACCCTAGCAAATCCCACTATCTGTTGCAGCAACTGATGCCAACACATACACTTAGTCCCAAACCATTTTATATCCAGAACCGAAGGGTCAAAACCTAAGAATATTCCTCTGTCCTAGACCGCTTCTGCTCTCCTGGCCCAATAAATGAACGAGTGGCCAAAGATGCAAAGGCGTGGCAGAGAACCTGAAAATAAATCAAACCAGCAAATGAGGGCGAATATAAGAACGAAACCTATTGGATTCCCATCTCGCTATCTTCTTAACAGTATCACTATCCAAACAAAGCCTTGCTGCCTCTGTTGCAGCCCCAATTCTAAACGAATGAGTCCCAAACTGAGCAGGGTCCAAGTTAAGAGCCGAGATACAGGACTTAAATATGGCAGATATTACGCAAAACCTAAAAAACTTGGCACACTATAAAAGATTTTGTCACATCCTCTTGACCATTTAATTTGACATAGAAGGCCAAAGCTGTCATACTCTTTGCCAGGGCAGTAAAAGAAATACCCTGTGCATGTTTGCATAAAATAAAGGACAACAACACTTGGACAGTATTACCTTGCGGCTCTTCTCATTTTGCCTCGGTAAAGAAAAGTGCCCATTCCTTCCATATTTTGTTGTACTGATCCCAAGTACCCTTGGCCAATGAGTTAGGAACTAGCGAGTCTATGCTTGGAATGGCAGTGCCAATACTTCCACGGGAAGAGGAGTTTCCAAATCGTTTGCTGTCTGCGCCGCTTTTTGGAATCTCTGCCACTGAAACTGAGAAAGGGCATCTGCTATAACATTACACTCACCCGGGATGTGAACCACTCTGCAATAGATGTTAAACTCTCTAGGTTATCGCAATGAAATATTACGTGATGATTACACAGGCTCTCACCCCACAGATACAAAGACACCATGATGGGAAATATTTCAAGCAACGATGCTGGCATCCCAGTGATTTGGCCATGCCTTGGCACCCCTGTGACCTTAGAAGTAAGCCCCAAAACCGCCATCCCTAAATAATTCCAATTTCGCATTTATTAGTGGATCATGCATGATAACCGACTAGCCATTGAAGTGAGAGAGAAACCGTAACCAGACCCGAAGATCAGCTTTGTGTTCGGCACTCACCCTAATATGATGGTAAGCCTGTTTCACCCCTGCTGTTGCGTCTGAAAAAACATCCTCCCCATCGGCATGATCGGGCATGTAAAATTCAATTTCCCCAGCAATGATTGCATCTCCTCCAATGCGACCTTCTTTGCAGCCATAACGCTTCTAACGGACTCCGACAGGTCTAAGACTTTATGCATTGGCAGGCTGCAGATCATGTTCTGTGAATCAATTTGGATTCAGAGAAAACTCAAGATGTGTGTGGGGCCTACCGTTTTATCCGCCGTTAGTGGAATGCCAAAATCCACCTCCAGCTCAGAAAATTCTTTGAGAAGTCTAGCACACTCGCCGGAACTGGGAGGAAAAAATAATCCAAGTAGTGTACTAATGATGTTAAACCGGACCTACTGATGGTGACCCAATGCAAAAATGAGCTATACTTCTCGAAGTAGGAGCACGTACTGGAGCAACCCATTGGTAGGCATAGATAAATGAAATACTGCTTGTCAACCTGACAACCTAGTAAGAATTGAGAAGACGGGTGCACTGGCAGTAAACGGAAAGCGGACTCTACATCAACTTTTGCCACCCTCTATACCAATTTGACAGCCTGGGAAAACGGTGCATATGTCACTGCTGACAGATTCTTATCAATACAGTCATTCACGGATGAACCGTTCGGATATGACAGGTGGTGTATCAATCAAAATTTCCCCGGGGCCTTCTTCGGAACCAATCCCAGCGGGGATATCCTCAGGTAAGGTAACGGTAGTACATTGAAGGGACCCGTCATCCTGCCCTTCTCCACTTCACCCAGCAGTTTTTCCAAGACTGGTATTTAGAGGGGTAGTATGAGGTGGGGGGGGGGTTAGAATGAGGGGGGGGTTGAGGATGAGGAAAGGGGGGGAAAGAGACACGGGGGTTAGAGAGACACGGGGGGTAGAGAGACACGGGGAAGGTAGAGAGACACAAGGGGGGGTTAGAGAGACATGGGGGGGTTAGAGAGATACGGACGGGAAGAGTGACTCGAGTATAAGCCGAGGGGGCCCTTTTTAGCCTTATATACACACACACACACATTATGTATATATATATATATATATATATATATATATATATATATATATATATATATATATATATATATATATACATATATATATACCGTAGATACTCGAGTATAAGCCGAGTTTTTCAGCCCTTTTTTTAAGGCTAAAAAGGGCCCCCTCGGCTTATACTCGAGTCACTCTTGACTCAGTTGCTTTGGGGACATTTTTACATTTGGGCAAACTAAAACATTTCAATCTTCTAAATTTTTGAATGTGTGTATATATATATATATATATATATATGTATATATATATAATGTGTGTGTGTATATAAATATGTATATATATATATATATATATATATATATATATATAATTTACATATATACTGTTTGTTTACTTACATTTAAAGAATTACAGAATTTGAGGGATGATATGTAAAAAGATTGGACAAAATTATAAGTAAAATGTTTAAATAAATTATGACTTCTATAAAAATGTTTTGTAAAGGTTTCTTAAATTGAGTCCCACATTTGATATGGTCAATGATATCTAGAATGGGGTCTTCTACATGAAGGAGATGGCACATTCCCAAAATACGAGTGATGTTTTATCCATCTGGCGGCCTTGGTAACCCTAGTTCAAAGGAAGTAACAAAAGAAGAGAATATGCAAGAAGAAGCTCACATAGCAGTGATAGCCAGCTGTTATAACTTGTACATTTGAAAACCCTTATGATGAAATAATGCAAATGTTACAAACTGTGAAGACAGCACTGAAATAGATGCAACATTGAAAATCAACTTAAAGCACCACTGCAGTGTTTTTGCAATAGGGTTTCATCGAATCCTATCTGCTGCAGTTTGAAACCCTAAATTAGTTTTAAAAGGGAAATTGAGTTTACATTGAATGTTTTTTTTTTCATATACTCATTTTATTGCCAATTATTTATTTTATAAAAAATAAATTCTTGTTGCATGAGCACTGCATTGGTACCTTAACATAATTATCATTGCCTATATTTGATTAAAGGAATATAAAAGGTTGCTTGTTTTTAATATCAAGTATTTATTTGCATATTTAAACATTTCATTAACACATGCTTTAAAAGCTCTTTTTTTGCTCAAGCAAACCTTCCAAACAGCCCCTGCAAAGGTCCTCACCCTGGAATTCATGCACACAGTGTGTCTATAATACTAGAGGTAGTAGCCAATGCAATACAGTGTCTCAGCAGTATTTTAGTAACATGCTGTTGAGACAGTATGTTATTGGCTAGTACTATATAAATATTGTGTACATGAGTTACAGAGGGCAGACTTTTTTAAAAGATTCAGTGGGTAAAAACAGATTTTAAGCACTTGTTAATAAAATTATGTTTAGATATGCAAATAAATAGTAGATTATTTAAATATTAAAAACACGAAACCTTCCTGTCATGACCCCCCTGGACTCATAGGGCCTCATTCTATTATCGGCCGCAGCCGTTGCGGGGCCGCAAGGACCGGCCGCAAGCTATTTGGCTATTCTATTCCCTTACGGCCGGGGATTCCGGCAGGCTTGCGGCCGGTGCCTTGCTATCTCTTGCGGCCGATCGCGCCGGAGGAAAGCCTTTGATCTAAAACGGCCGCAAGAGATTTGCAATTCAATTGCTCCGGGAAACCTCTCTGCAAGGCTAAAAACGAGCCGCAGTTACTTGCAGGAAAAAGGTCTCGCTAGCACCAATTAAGCACATAAAATAGCTCAAATAAAGCCATCCTGCACTTTGAGAAGACTATAAAGTGATTTTAGGTGTTAGAAAAAATAGCACATAATTATCCTGTACTCAAATCCGTAAAATATTTAATTTTTAATATCCGTAAAATATCCATGTAAAAAGTCCAGAGTGCTTGGAGCACCTCAGACACACCCCCGCCGCAGCCGGCAAATAAACAGTTAATTTGAACTCGGGTTTGGGCAGATGTGCAAGCTTGAGAGTGGGTTCCTTTTAATCCTCATGTCCCCCAATATGATCCCTAGCATTTACAGAGCTGTACAGTGCAGGCTTGAATTTATTTTTCAGTTTTTATATTTCACAGATTACGGCCGGTTCCAAGATATGCGGCCGGCCGTAAAAGGAGATCCTTGCGGGGCCGTATAATAGAATCGCGAGTTAACTGAACCCCCGCAAGGAATCGCAGCCTTACGGCCGATTTACGGCCGATAATAGAATGAGGCCCATAGACTCTTTGGCGATGGCAACCGGATATTGATGAACACTAGCCCATGTGGCTACCTAAAGCAAGAGCTATTCTCGTGGCCAGCAGAGCTTTTTAAAAGGACTATATCACTTGTGTATTTATTTTGTTGTTATGTTGGGCCCAAAGCCCTGGTTGTATGTGTTGGGCCCAAAAGCTTCTACCAAGTCAAATGAGCTTAGAAGGTTTTGGGACTGTTTTGTAACTTGTGTAAAATGTGTTTTGGGGTGGAACTATTGTATTGGGCTAATATATTTTGGGGGCTAATATATTTTGGGGGGTTAGTACCACTTTAAAGGCAACCAGTAGACACTTCCAGTAGCCAATCACGATCAAGGTCAGGCTATGGTGCTGCTCAGATTTGAACTTGCTTTAGGAGGTAGAATAGGCTCCATAGACTTCTATGGGAGATTAATTCATGAAGTATAGTTAACAAGGCTGTCAAAACAGCAATTGAAACACTTGTTTCAAGATATAAAGGTCAAGGGGTGTCAAGTACTCTGCAAGCGATAACCCTTTGATCCCTAATAATCTAAGACTCTCACACCCCAGGTCTATGGTTCCCCACGTGGGCTAGGATCCAGACCCCCTGTCTCCAGCCACTACACTAACTAATCACCTCCTGCTTTGCCCCAATCCTGCCTGGAGGTAGCTGATAACTGGCACTATAGATCCCTTGGCACCTGGATGGAGAAGGAGACAGACTGGCACCAAGTCCTTGGAGACAAACTTGACCATGTTGGGTAGTTCAAAGGGGGCATAAGGTGCCAAACTTGTGTTTGCCTAAGGAAGTGGCCCATTGATGATTGGTTGAAGAACTGTATAAAAATGTGTGTACTGCAAAATAAAGTTATGTTCTATTACTGACACAATCAGGTCAAATCTTCTGACTATAGGGTCAATCAAACGAAACCCATTAAAATATCCTTTTACTTATTTGTCTTGTAATTTAATATATGCAAAAAAAAATTGGTATGTTAAATCAATATATACAATTAGCCTTCAAATATATCAAAGGATGTATTCAATTTCAAGAGGGAGTGTCTTACAGGAAAAGAGGAATGCAAGTGGTCATGATTTGAAGGTGGACATGTGAGAAAGTACTACTTTACAGAAAGAGTAGTAGATATGTGGAACAGCCTTCCATTGGAAAAGGTAGAGTCAAACATTGAATTTAAGCATGCCTAGGATAAGCGTAAGGCTGAATTAAACCAAATTACTAGGAAAATAGAAGGCTAGATGGGCATATTGGTTTATATCTGCCATCAAATCTATGTTTCAATGTTTAATAATGAATATAGTTTTACATTTCTATATGTTTCTGTAAAAATAAAAAATAAATAACTGAAAAAAAATCATGCAATATATTAATTTTTCATTCGGTATTTTAATAGGTCTCTTTACTTCATCTTCATAATCAAAAGTACTTAAAAAACAGCGGGTTAGGATGTAATTAATTTAGAGGGTAACCTGTCTCGTTTCCATAGTAACAGAGCAGGCAATCAGTGTTCATTCAGTTCTATAATGTATTCAGGAATGGCGTATACCGGCTAATGGGGAGTCTGGGCTCTGGTTATATTGTCTAAAAGGGAAAGTCTCACCTAAACACAAGTTGCTCTTATATTAAGGAGTTCATAAGCACTTGCCGTTTATTGCTACAAGACGTACTACTGAGGAACAGAGAACAAGAATGTAACTGTCACATTAATTATACTTATGGGAACAGGCACTTTGCGAGGCTTTAGTTTATACTGGACAGCGGTGGCAGAAATCAAAGAAATGCTCCAGTGAATATTGTGTTAGTGTTGTACATACAACACTGTCTAACAACCTCCTAATTTGAAGGCCCATGTTGATGAAGTAGTGGATTTCTGCTTTGCTAGGATTGTTTTTCATTTAATAATGTATATTAATCTGCCACTTACTACACCCTCTCCCCAAGGATCCCTAGAGAAGCCATGATTTAAATTTAATACTGTGTAAATATATGAGCACAACCAGAAACACAGACAAGTGTGCCTGTTGTGCTGAATCCATGTGGTCACTGAGAGTCAGACACAACTGAAGGACTAAACAGCAACAAAAAATATGGGTGAGGGAAATTGAGGATTCAAATCCTGTTGAATACTAATTGCTCATGGCCAGACTGACCAGATTTGATTAGAAGGTTGGAAATCACTGACTTTAATAAATTAGCACTATTGCAGACTTAAAAAAAAGACTTGCATACTAATTATGTTACTTGGATTCATTTATTTTTAGTTATACATTGTTTATGTTAGCCAATTCTTTCTTACATATGTGTTTGTGGCAGCACTGGTTATGCACAATTTGCAGTTTGCCTAAGTTGCTAAGAGCTCTAGGGCAGGACCAGCCTGGAACACCATTGATACCATTGACAGAAACGAACTCCTGATGTGTTAGTAATGGAAAGATGAACGATCAAAGAAAAAACACTGAAGTAAGACATTGTTCATCAAATGTAGTGATCTGGCTGCACTCCAGGCCCTTCATACATCATGTGCTGCTAAGTGAACTTTAAAATAGATAATAAACGAGTGTACAGGGAACAGATCAGTTATAGGAAAGTACAGATATGATAGAGAAAGGAGAGATGTAGCTGCCCCAAGTCATGTTAAATCTATTCTTCCTATTTAAAGTAACACAGCTGAGATTCCAAATATGGTATAATTTAAAATGATGGATAATATTAAGTACTTTATGAATTGAATGCTATTTAAAATAAGCATTTTCTACAGTAAATGTATGTTGAAGTTTGCAATTTTTACCTGTCAACCAGCCTCTCTGATCCACCCACCATGGGCATAGTGATAGTGGGGCTCTGAATTTATGGTTTCAGTGTAAAGCCATGTGAAAAAGGATAGTCTGGGCATGCCCAAACCCCAGGAAGTATCTAGATACAATTGGGGCAAAGTTATGAAGGTAGGAAGCAGTTCTCTGTAATGAGCTAGAAGAGACCACTATCAATAACTAAGAAACTATGGCCCTTATTCAATTGCGATTTGGCCAATTGAATAGTGCTCTAAATAAGCACATAACATATTTTTTTAAAATAAGTTTTTAGTTAGTGAAAACCTAGTTTTTGGATAGATGTTTACTAAGTAAAAACTTCTTTAAAAAAATATGTTATGTGCTTATTTAGACCCCTATTCAATTGGCCAGATTGCAATTGAATGAGGGCCTACACAACACTACATCATGGATTACATTTAAGAAGCAGAATGTAGAAAAAGAAGAATGGAAATATATAACAGCTTCTTTTTATAAATATGCATTTTAGTGAATGTTTTGTTATTGTAGACTTTTAGCATATTATATACAATATTTACCTATAGGAATAGATAATACTCCACCAATCACAGACAGCGATAGAGATATACACAACAGTGTCCCACTAAAAGCATAATTAAACAGGGAAAAGATCATTAAGCAAAGTTTTTAATTCTAATTTTTTTTTTTATACCTCTACTGGACACTTAAGGCATCAATGACACACTGGTGGAGGTTGTGTGTGTGTGTGAGAGAGGTGTGTACATATCTGGAGAGCAGTGCTTGCATTTCCTGATGCAAGCAGCCTGCTTCTTGGCCATTGAGGAGAAATGGGTGTAGTTTGAGCTTCAATCAGATCAAACTATCTAACAAATATTTATTGGCTCTCCCTGTTTCCTCCTCCCCCAACCCTTCCTCCACTGACCGATTAAAAACATACTCTCATGATCCAGCTCTCAGGAAGTGGATTCTTCCAGGGGCTGAGCTACCAGTGGTGGAGGTGGTGCAATGCACCAGTGCCCTTCTCCGGGGGACCCAGAGCTGAGTAATTTTGTTTTTGTATTTCATTTTATTTTCTGTAGGGCATTTCTACTGAAGTTCCAAGAGGTGGCAGAGTGGAGCAGTTAATCACACTGAGGATGTTTATCAGGGAAGAGGTAAGAGAGAGCAAGAGCTTGATCACTGCAAAGTATAGGGGGTGGAATCTGTGAAGAGGGAGCAAAGGAGATAGAGATGGATTATATGTGAGGTGGGTGCTGAGAGGGATTGGGTGCTGTGTGGAGGAGAAGGTTGGGAGGGACTGGGTGCTATGTGAAGATGGCTGCTGAGAGCGACTGGCTGCTATGTAGACATGGTATACGTATATACTGTATGTGTGCTTTACACAGGCTGGAGGTAAGGTAAGGGGAGCAGCTATGAAAAGGGGTCCTGGCGGAAGCAGCTATGGGAAAGGGTCTTGGGGAGAGATTCCGTTATGGGAAGGGGTCATGCGTGAGATGGTTCCTGGGGAGGACCCAGCACTGAAACATTTTTACAGCCTCCCCTTAAGGGGGCCAACTATTATTTCCACGCTCTAGCTCCGCCAATGGATTCTTCTACTCATAAACAGAGACTTAAAAAATGCATTTTCCCCAAAAAATAAATCTCCATGGGTTACACAGTTGCTAGTGGTGCTTTGTTGCATACATCACAAATAAGTACATGAACTATAGTGGTTAAGCAAACACTCCAACATTTATAATGTGCTCAGAGCAACTAGGCTTGAATAACTTGTAGTATATATATATATATATATCACATATAATAGTCAAACTACGAAACCTCGCCATGCGAAGCGAGGGGACGCATTTGCGGAAGGTGGAGGCTTTACGGTGCATGAGTTGCAAACAACACAACCGCACACACCTCTAAACTCGCAGCACTTAGTCCCACGGCTACCCAAACCACTCCACACACCTCTAAACTCGCAGCACTTAGTCCTCTCCTTCCCCTCCTCCTCTCCCTCCCCTGTGTCTCGCAAAACACCACACTAACCCCCCGAACCGCGCAAACACAAAAACACTAAAAACACACTAATAAACCCAATAATGGCAAAATAAAACACTCACCCATAGCACGGGGGGACAGCCAGGACATGCAAATTTAACCCCAAATTCCACTGTTTCGGCACTCGAAAAATGGCTAAGCGAGGAAAAAAATGGCAGCCGAAAAGAATTAAAACGAGGCTCCACTACTCCGGACCGCCCAGCCACGTACAACTTACCCTCGAAGGGATCTGAGATAAGCTCAGAAACCCACATTAACCCCACGGGATCCGAGATAAGCTCGGAAACCCGCATTAACCCCACATTAAACCTCGCAGTGGGGGTCTGCGATCAGGGACCCCCACTGCAAACAAAATTAAAAATTCCCGCCTTACGGGTCCTAAAAGGACCTGTAATAAAAACAATGTAACCCTATGACTCATGGGGCTCTTTACAGAGCCCCATCAACCCCTAAATAACCCTGTCACTCATAGGGGTCAATCCAGACCCCCATAAACCCTTAATTAACCCGTGAAGGGATCCAAGATAAGTTCGGAAACCCACATTAACCCTCGCAGTGGGGGTCTCCAATCCCACCTCGCTGCAATGAAAATTCTAAATTCCTGCCTTACGGTTTCTTAAAGGACAGACCCCCATAAAATACAGACCCCCCTAAGCCAATAAATAACCCTGGCACTCATGGGGGGTTAATACAGGCCCCCATAATACATTAATTAACTCTGTCACTCATGGGGGTCAATACAGACCCCATAAGCACTTAATTAACCCTGTCACTCATGGGGGTCAATACAGACCCCCATAAGCACTTAATTAACCCAGTCACTCATGAGGGTCAATACAGACCCCCATTAACCCATAATTAACCCTGTCACTCATGGGGGTCAATACAGACCCCCATAAGCCAATAAATAACCCTGTCAATCATGGGGGTCAATACAGACCCTCATAAGCCTCTATTTAACCCCATCAGTCCCATAAGGGTATATTATGACCCTTATGGGGCTGTTACAACCCTAACATTAACCACATAAGTGCCATGATGGTCCTCAAGGACCATCATGACACTAAGTACAAACACTGCACTGCACTATACCCCCAATAAACCATTAAATCTAAACTAACCCCCTTCTACACTAACCTATTTACACCTACACTACCTACCTACCCCCTAATAACCCACCCACCACTCTAATTACAGAAAATAAAAAACCTAAGTCACAAAAGATAAAAAATCTACATTACAGAAAATAAAAAACCTAAGTGACAAAAAATAAAAAAGGAACATTACAGAAAATAAAAAGTACATTACAGCCCCCCCCCCCACTACAGAAAAAAAATTACACACCTGAAAAGGAAATACATATAGAATACGTACAATACAATACAAATAACATTAAATACAATACCCCCTATCAATCTAACATACAATCAATCCTATATATCTAAAATGCATCCCCCAATCTATTTAATATATAATAAATCCTATCTATCTAAAATACATACCCCTATCTAACATACAATAAATACTATATAATATACAATAAATCTTAACTATCTAAAATACATTCCCCTATCTAACATACAATAAATGCTATCTCCATATACAAACCCTAATTCGAAGCTAAAATAAAATAATTAAGACCACTTACCTTTGCAGATGTCCCTTCAGATCAGCAACCTAGGGGGAAATATATATATATAAAGTAAAAAAAAAGAAAAAGAGACAGATCAACAGGGGGCAGCAAGATGGCCATGGAGAGAACATATAAATTAGAGAGAAATTACACTGCCAAAAGAAGAGAAATATTGTACAGAAATAACAGTATGGGGAAAGAGAAAAAGGCTAAGGTCAAGTTAGGTTAAGAGAAATGCAGGAAAGAGGGTCTAGTAAGGCAATTATTTTTATTTAAACCATCAAAACATGCAGTAACTCAGGAGGCCTATGTGACCTCAGGAGCACTTTGAATCCTGCACTGAATTATGAATTTTGTTCATGTGCATTTTCTCATTTTTTTGCCTTTTTGTTACATCTAATTTAGACATTTCAGCATGAAGCATTATCAGTCAGGTTGTGGGAGGCAACATCTTTCGGAATTCCTATAGTAGATTCCTTTAGTTTTGGCAAGAGAACAACCACATTTTTGATTTATTAATTTTCATAGAGAAAACACATGCACAAATTTTCATTCAGTTTTTTTTATATATTGTTTATGAATCTAGGGTATTGTAATATACTTATATTAACTCTTAAGTGTGTATTATTCAATTGTATTTAAAAAAAAAATATGTTAAAAGACCACTGTGGTAAAACTTGTTCTATATGGTATTTTAAATAATTAAGCCTGAATATGGACACAATGATTTTGGAAAAGCCAAACAAATAAACACAGCCTTTGTAATTTTTACTTTATATGCACTTTTTTTTTACTACATGGATTTAGTTTCTTTTCTCAGTAGATGACATGTATGTTTTTTCAAGAGGGTGTGTCCTTGTAAATCAAATTGCCTGCCATTAGTCCTAATGGCAGCACTGACAGTTTTAGCTGCCATTGTGCAGGTAGAGAACCTACCTCTTCATTAGGAGTTTCTTCCCTGCTCAGGAAGTAGGTCATCAGAATGTTTTATTTAATAGTGCTGTGTGTGGGGTCTAATGATATACCCTTATCCTCAGCTCACTTTCTTTATTTCACTAGGAATATAATATATCTCTTTACTTTTGTGTAATTTATTTCATTAAGAATTACTTAATGTCTTGGAAACAAGCACTATGTACATTTGATTATACGCTCAAAAACAGGGCCCTCCATTCTTTAAGGTGTTAAGTTTGTTTTTTGCCATGTACTAACCCCCTGTACAGCGCTACGGAATATGTTGGCGCGATATAAATAAAGATAATAATAATAATAATAATAAAAGCTCTGTTTAATATGCATAAATATTTATAATATTTGATACTTTCTAAAAAAAGTTCTTCCAATTAATATATTTTAAACATTCAACTATAGTGTTTATTTTAAGTTTAACTATTAAAAAGGAATTATGTAAAAAATGTAATTATATGTTTCAATATATTGAAAACAGAGGGTGATTTGGCGAAAACTGGGAAAGAGAATTTAAGTGTATTTGGTCCATAGAAGAATGGTTTAAGGCATTTGGATACATGCATAAAGTTATCAAAAATCAAATATCAAGAGAAGTTTATTTTAAAACTGGACAAAGATTGTATTTAGTTCCAACCAAAATTGTGATAATGTGGAAGGATAATAATCTGAATAATGGTGGGTATGTAATGCCATGAAGAATTTGTGGGCTGCATATTTTGACTATATTTCTAAGATTATTAAAAAAAATATTACTCCATCACCAGATATAGATTTATTCCATATAATGCCAAGAAACCTTGACCATGCAGAAAAAGCTTTTATTATGCATATAGTCACAGTAGTAAAATGGTTTGTAGCTAAAAATGGAAACAAACCTATATTCCAACACTGAAAGAAATTTTAACAGTTTTGCAAAATAATAAAACATTTAGAAAATTATCTTAAAAATATCCAGAATAAATAATTGGTCCATTTGGGATCGTTATATCGATTTAGATCTTTAGATAGATAATATTCTCCTCCATGAATGAAGTATTATTATGTATGATGTATAGTTCTTATTGTTTGTGATATTTGACTATATTTTCGTATGTAAAAAATTATAAATAAAAAATATAGAAATGTTTTAAATTGTGAATACAGTTTATACACTTTAAGGCAACTATTAATAGAATAGTGGTACAATGGGCTTGATTCATTAAATGGTAAAGTAGGGATGTCTGTTTCTATGTATGAGGGGACTTGTAAAGTATTCTCTAATCCGTGTTCTCTGCTGCATCACAGACCCATTGCTAGCTTTTTGTAATGGGAATGTTTTCTCTGTGTATTTGCATGTTCATATTAATCTTATTCATAGGGAAATATGTATCTCCTTAATAATAGTGGATTTAAAAGCAAATCATGATAATATAACTCACAGGGAAATTGTTTATTTCCTACGTTTGCTCACTATTAATGTAAAATGCTTTCTAAATTATGAATGAATTTTATTCTCATTTATAGTGCTCAAATGTAGTATGAAATAAATATTCCCCACATCACTTCCTTTATACTGCATTGCTTTTAAACTAAGGCATATGGAAGGTTTCTGGTGTTACTAGATATATACAGCCGTATTAAATTGCGATTCGGCCAATTGAATAGGGCTCTATATAAGCACATAACATTTTTTTTAAATAAGTTTTTAGTTAGTGCAGACCTTGGTTTTGGATAGAAGTTCACTAACTAAAAACATCTGTAAAAAAATATGCTATGTGCTTATATAGAGCCCTATTCAATTGGCCAAGTTACAGTTTAATAAGTCTGATAATATACATCAGGATCTATTCATTTTTATATATTTTATTTTATTAACCGTCTTAGCAGTAATCCCGAGCGTGGCTTGAGGGTTAATTTTCATTACCTAAAGTGGCAACCCCGAGCCACGCTCGTGATCACACGCTTTCCTCCTCCGACGCCAACATCCCTGCGAGCGTAGCTAGGCGGTCTGGCTGCGTTAGCACCCCCGAGTGTACCGCTTTAACACTAAGGGGCACTAACACAGCCAGACTGACAGGGCGGTTAATAAGCGCTTAAAAGCTTTGTTTTTACCACCTAAGATCATACAAATAGTCCCTGTACGGGTTTGCCCGTTACAGCTCATGAAGATGCAGTCTCTTCAATTCTGTGTTGCAGTGCCTCAGACTAATCAGTCAGTGGCCATCTTTTAGCAACATGCTGCTGAGATGTGGTCCCTGATAGGCTAGGACACTACACTGCAGATCCACCTCTACAGAGTCTGTGTCTTCATAAGCTGCAGTGAACAGACCCAAGCAGGGATTATTTGTTTGATTTTAGGCAATTAAAACATATTATATTAAAACATAAAATTATATTATACTAGCTACTTGCCCGTCAAAAATGACAGGAATAAAATCTTAAGGCTGGGAATGCTGTATCTTCGGCACTCATTGCAAGCCTCTCCCCCTGTGTAGTTTATAGGCCTGGCGCTTGAGTGTTACTGTGTTGGGTTGTGTTACTGCCATGGGTTAAGTGTTACTGCCTTGTGTTAAATGTTAGTGGCTTGGATTAAGTGTTACTGCCTTGTGTTAAATGTTAGTGGCTTGGATTAAGTGTTACTGGCTTTTGGTAAGTTGCTGCTTAGGGCTATTTTTTACGTCCTTCGGGCTAGTTTTACGTCCTTGGGCCTCGTTTTAGTTTTTTTTGCGTTTTTTCAGCAACCACTTTTTCTCTCGCTTAGGCGATTTTCGATCGTTAAAAAAGGCAAATATGCATCAAAGTAACTTGCAAGCTGACTCACAGGCTGCCTCTCCCACTGTGGTGTGTGTGTGTAAGTTAATTTGAGGCATATTTGTTTTTTTTTTCATGTCTTTTCAGTTTTGTGGTTCTGCCGTTAAAGTTTTAATTTTGCGAGGCGAACAGTGTAATTACGTGTTTCGGTCCTAAGTCGTACGGGTCGTAAGTCCTGCGTGCCCCACCTGCTCGCCTCGCTAAGTCCCCTGTGCCTCAACTGCTCATTGCAGCCTAAGTCCCGCCTGGTCGATGGCTCGCCTAGCTTTGCAAGGCTCGCAGTTGCGGCCCTATGGTATCTATAAATATTGTGCTGTATATTATTGAAAAAATCATAAGAAAGGAATTAAAGACTCTGCATATATTAGTCTCTTCTTGTCTCCCTATGTGGCAGCTCCCTGCAGATTTTCTATTGTGCCATAGCTTATAACCACATACTAGATCTTGAGCATCCTGTTAATATTCAGTGTACTGCAATAAATTGGCACTGCACAGAAAGATAAGCAAAATGATAAATTGCTTAGTTCTGTAAACGTACATGTTTAACACTTGAAGGACATGGAAGGTTTCTGGATTTCACTAGGAATATAATATATACCTGTGTATCTGTATTATATACTTTATTTTATTAAGAATTGCTTAAAAACTCTGTTTAGTTCTATAATTCAATTTGTACCTGCTTGGGTCTGCTCCCTGTCGCTCATGCAGATTATGAATACAAAGACTGTGAAGTGCAGTGTTTTAAATTAGCCTCTCAGTCCCCTTTCTCAAGCTGCTTGTTGCAGAATGTTACGACTAATTGGTTTCTATGAGAAAATGCAACACCTGTACTTAGAAGTACACTGTCTTCATGAGCTGCAGAGGGGAAAAAACAATTTAGGAACTATTTGTAAGATTTTAGGCAGAAACATACAGAGCTTTAAAGCCCTTTTTACTTTTGTTTACTTTATTTTATTGACGAGATATCCTTAGTGAAATCCAGAAACTTTCCATGTTCCTTTAAGTATTATATCAGCTAGTGAGGTGAGGAGACGCATATACCACAAAGTGTTCCACTAACTGGAAAGACCCCACACACTGCACAACTAAACAAAGCCTGTCTCAAGACATTGTTTTCATAGTCATTAAGACATCCAAGATACCTTCACAATGCTTGAATTCTATTCATTTTTTAATGGCTTTGTGAGTCACAAGCATGGAGAGTAAAACAAGGGTAGAGGATTTACTCAATGTAACACAATAGAGATCTCCCAAATTCACAAGTGAGTCAGTGGGCTTGTGCACATACCAGAAGTTACTAGGAATCATAGCTTAGGGCCAAGAAGGTGTTGGGATGATTTATTTTGATGCATGGAGCTCCAGTGATGCAAGCAATCATTTTGATGGCAAATTACTGCAAATAATGAAGATATCCCATTTTAATAATGCATTTAATTACTGTACACTCTCCTATTAATAATGAGAATGGTTTGGTACATGATATGTGCAAATACCAAAGAACACATTTAGGTATTTTGGTGGACTACTTACTTTAATGGCTGTGATTGCTTTGTTAAAAAGGGTACATACCTACATAAATATGACACTGAAATGTCATAATTGAAATACAGTGGTACCTTGGTTCTCAACTTCCTAGGAACTCAACATTTTCAATACTCAACCTGTCTGGATGAGCAAAAAATCTTAGTACTCATCGCGCTACCTTGATACTCATTGCGTACTCATATGGGTACTCATCCTGCTTTCCGGAACAGATTAAGGTTGAGAACCAATAAGTTGACTTGATAATGTGCAAACTGTTTTAGGAAAGTTTACACTAAATAAAGTATTTAATTTGAATTATTATATTCAATTTTGCTTAAATGACATAAGACATTTGCTTTTGTTCCTGACAGGATTAGATACCTGGAAAGAATGGAGATTAATTTAACATGCCTATTCAGTTCTACTGAAAGGCTGCCATGTTAATCTCTACGTTTATGCTTACATGCCTATTACTATTGTTAGCGTGTTACATACTTCACAAACCTGAGGTTTTCCCCAGAATACTATGGACCTGTAACAGAACACTGCGGAATGAATTAAATAACTTTTACAGAGATTTTAACAGTTTATATCAGTTTTTTTTTTTCATATTGGTTTCCTATTCTATAATTTGTGGCAGGTTGTGTTCAACCGGAGCAGGTATAGCTAATAATAAACTATTGCATTCATCAGGATATGTCTATGTCATCTGCATGTATAACAATTAGGTACATCAGTTATATAAATGCAGAAGTTAAATGGATTTGTATATATTTATATTTTAGATCAGAGGTTCCCAAATGTAATTCAGCTTGTCCATGGATTACAAAACATTATGAAATTAAATTACAAAAGTGCATATGCTGTACTCCATTATAGCATAGAGTATTATAATTATTAAAGAGCAGGCATTAAGTGGTCCAACAAGGTTCTCAGTGCAAAACACTCACCATTTTTTAAGCATCATATTTTTTAAAATGTGGGAACAACAGTATTAGATCTATCAAACTTGAAGTAGCACTCATCTTGCTGGCCTAGAGAGCCATTGATATGGTCCATTGTTAAGTTCTGGGTAAATGTGTGTACTGCTTCTGCCCCAGTAAGAACTTATTTGGAATGATAAGGTGGTGATTTGAGATCTACATCACAATTACTTAATATTAAAGTCAATTTGTTTTCAAGTGTCAGCATTAATGAACAAGAGTCTTCACGTCACATAAGAACCAAAGAGTCTGTTTATTCTTTCTGTCTGAATAAATCCCCAGAATACCCTTATACTTACTCCAATAATACGTTAACTCTTTTATTAGGTGTATCCTCTGGAAGGCTGTTGCACATATATACTGCCTTTATAGTAAATTTGTTCTTCCACTGATTATCCACAAATCTTCCACATTCTATCTTTTAATTCTGATTTCTCGTTATTGTATGTATGTGTGTGTGTATAGATAGATAGATAGATAGATAGACAGATAGATATAGATATAGACAGATAGATATAGACAGATAGATAGATATAGACAGATAGATAGATATAGACAGATCGATAGATATAGATACAGATAGATATAGATACAGATAGATATAGACAGATAGATATAGACAGATAGATATAGACAGATAGATATAGACAGATAGATAGATATAGATACAGATAAATAGATATAGACAGATAGATATAGATACAGATAGATATAGATATAGACAGATAGATAGATATAGACAGATAGATATAGACATATATATATATATATATATAGATATAGATATAGATATAGATAGATACATAGCCTTTTCTTTCTGCACTGTGGCCCTCCATTCACTAGCTCTGCCACTGCATCCAAATGTTCCTTCCTCAATCTACCATTGTTAACATATACCACAGTATATTAGTGGTATATGTTAACAATGGTATATTAGTATATAAAATGTTCAAAGCTAAACCAGAATCCAGGGACATTTTTTTAGCAGAGAGTGAGAGGGCATTTAAACAAATTGTATGAGCGCATTTCATACTTATTTTATTATGGAATAAATTAAAGCTACCAATAAGATCTCTCTCTCTCTCTCTCTCTCTCTCTCTCTCTCTCTCTCTCTCTCTCTCTCTCTCTCTCTCTCTCTCTCTCTCTCTCATACACGCAAACTTTTCTATCCCCCAGCACTCTCATTTTCTCTCTTTTCCTTGTTTGACTCCCCATCATCTCACTCTCTGCCTTGCTCTCTCCTGCTCTGACACTCTCTTTCTACTTCTCTTGCTTTTTTTCTTGCCCAGTGCTCTCATTCTCTCTTTCTTTCCCTGGTGCTGGTCTCTCCTTGCGATCACTCCATTTCTCTACTGGTGCTTGATCCCAAATTTGCATATTGTTATATGTAAATAAAACTTGTTATCCAGACATTCCCACCACACAATTTTTTTTTTTAATAGCAGGATGGCACCTTCTGGAGCTGGTGCCCCTAGTTGGCCTATTAACCCTCTACCACAAACTGCCCTGCTTTCACTTTACCCTTTACTCAATAAAACTCATATTGTAATGATTTGATTCAGAAAGCCTGCCTGGAGTCTAGTGGATGATAACAGACAGAATCACATAAACTCCTGCTCAGACATGTAAGCCACGATGAACATGTGCACCGGACGGTGTTCAGTTAAAGTAAGAAATTTTAACAAGATAGCTCTGTTTCTATTTAATTCCATGTGGTCTGGCTAAAGTCAGCTATGTGATACCTTCAAGCTTGAAGACTTACAAATCTGCAGCTAAGTGTTAGTACTTCAATATTACTATTCATCAACGAAAATAGACTTTAATTATACTAAATACAAGTGTTTCACATATTACAGAATATATAAGCTGTAAGTCAGAAGGAAAAAGACAATGGGTCAGATGTACTAAAAGGTGTTGGAGGACTCTTGGAGAAGCTCTACATTCCTATATTATCCTAAGGAAGACAAATACTGTGGCATCCTTTTTCTGAAAACTAGTTTGTTCTGTATCTCTGTGTTCTCTGGGTTATTGTGTGGTATGATAACAGAAAGTAGTTGTAAAGTTGACAAAATTCAGATTGGCAAAAAAATCGCCATGAACTAATACAGGATTCCCATTCTCCAAGCACATAGATAGGACAGGATTCATAACTATCTCTACTTGTTTGCAGATGTGTTCATTAGTTGGTAATTCTGACTAAACCATCTGTGCTCAGGTAGGAAATCATGACACATTGGTTTGTGTAAGGCAGATTGTTCCAATAGTAAAAAAAAATGTGGTTCCTAATGCCAACCCATATGGTGAGGCTTATTTGTACTTGTGAAATACTCTCCCCATGTTGTGAGAGAACAATGGATGACTGTCAATATGTTGTAACATCTGTGTGTGCAAGATATAGCACACGCATACAAACATAAACACCAGAGAGGGGTAGAGAAAAGGCCAGACCTGGCAAAGAAAGAGAGGCCACACACAAACATGCAGAAGAGACATACCGTATGTTTTAAAGGGAACATTGGAAATGCCAACTGGATATATGCACCATAGGATAACACAGAAATGGTGAGGTTCAGAAGAGTTCTCCAATACTTTATCATTCAGGAGATCTGTCCCTTGGAGTCTAACATGTAAAAACAGAGAAAGTATGCCAGCAGAGGACATAAATATAAGAACAGACACAAGACTACAAGAGAGACACACTGGGCATATAAAGATAAAACCGAACAACACAAGAGACACACTGACAGGATGGATACAGAGACACAGGGGAAATAATGATAAAAGCAGACATAGCATCACATAAGAGACACATTGATAGGATGGATACAGAGACACAGGGGAAATAATGATAAAAGCAGACACAGAACCACACAAGAGACACACTGATAGGATGGATACAGAGACACACGGGACATAATGATAAAAGAAGACACAGCATCACATAAGAGACACACTGACAGAATGGATACAGAGACACACAGGGGACATAATGATAAAAGCAGACAGAATCACACAAGAGACACATTGATAGGATGGATACAGAGACACACAAGGAATATAATGATAACTACAGACACAGAATCACACAAGAGACGCACTGACAGGATGGATACAGAGACACAAAGGGGACATAATGATAAAAGCAGACAGAATCACACAAGAGACACACTGACAGGATGGATACAGAGACACACAAGGAATATAATGATAAAAGCAGACACAGAATCACACAAGAGACGCACTGACAGAATGGATACAGAGACACACAAGGAATATAATGATAAAAGCAGACACAGAATCACACAAGAGACACGCTGACAAGATGGATACAGAGACACACAAGGGATATAATCATAACAGCAGACAAAGAACCACACAAGAGACACATTGATAGGATGGATACAGAGACACACAAGGGATATAATGATAACAGCAGACAATGAAGCACACAAGAGACAAACTGACAGAATGGATACAGAGACACACAAGGGATATAATGATAACAGCAGACAATGAACCACACAAGAGACACATTGATAGGATGGATACAGAGACACACATGATATATAATGATAAAAGCAGACACAGAATCACACAAGAGACGCACTGACAGAATGGATACAGAGACACACAAGGAATATAATGATAAAAGCAGACACAGAATCACACAAGAGACACACTGACAGAATGGATACAGAGACACACAAGGGATATAATCATAACAGCAGACAAAGAACCACACAAGAGACACATTGATAGGATGGATACAGAGACACACAAGGGATATAATCATAACAGCAGACAAAGAACCACACAAGAGACACATTGATAGGATGGATACAGAGACACACAAGGGATATAATGATAACAGCAGACAATGAACCACACAAGAGACACATTGATAGGATGGATACAGAGACACACAAGGGATATATTGATAAAAGCAGACACAGAATCACACAAGAGACACACTGACAGGATGGATACAGAGACACACAAGGGATATAACGATAAAAGCAGACACAGAATGATACAAGAGACACACTATGAGGGGACAGATACAGAGCCATACAGGTGACTTAAAATTAAAAGCAGACACAGAACCACACAAGAGACACACTGACAGAAGAAAGACACAAAGCCACGCAAGAGAAACATACACAAACAGAAAACAATACACAATAAGCTCAATCAGAAAATACACACATCTACAGGACACAAATAAATGTGTAAGAATACGGAAAGGCATGACATACAAAAAGGCCACACCAGGAACAAGGCCAAAAGAATCAAATATTATAACCAAAGTCATATATGCTAGCACACTAGATAAAATGCTATATATGAAGACGTATACAGATATTGCTGTTGCATGGCAAACTGTTGCATCCTTTAGTACATATGGCCCAATGTATATAGTTTATGTATATGTTAAGTCTTGCTTTGAGGCTATTCATGACAAATTGTTATAGTGTTCTAGTCTTATTTTCGATTCCAGTCAGGAAACCAAGAGGTTGCTGCAAAGCTATATTTCAAGTAAATATCTTTAACCCATGCAGCAGATTTCCCATGCAATAAACCCTTTTGTAATGTTTAAAAGCTGTTCTTTTAAACGCATGGCATATTCGATCTTGTAATGTGTATTGGCACATTACATCCATATTCCTTTAAATTATAAAATGTTTTCTATGTCAAATTTGTACCACGAATGCTCTTCCCTGCAGCACCGTGGCAAATTACACATCTCAAAGATCTTTCACACACTTCTGATTACTACCATGTGTGTACACCAGTATGACTTCTAGTTTTAAATTCTGACTTTTGCTGAAACATTCTTCGGAACTATAGAAAAAATGGCATTGCATTTCCATCCTGTCTGGAGAGCCTTTTACATGATGGATGTTCGTAGGTGGGTTTTTAAGAATGTTATCCCCCTGCATAAAATCACCCTGAAGATTTCCTTGGACGTGAAGCATCTTCTGGTCATTTGCCAAGAATCTGAAAAAAAAGAGTCTTGGTTTAGGAATATCGCTAACATGTTGCAGACATATGTGTTGGCTACTAACACAAAAACGTAACGGCTGTGCCATATAGGTTTAAAGTTCCAGAGCTGCATTCCATACTAACTCCACATGAATGACACTCCATACATATGTGAGAGATACAATTAAATATTATAGAGAGGGTCTGTAAGAAGAGAAAGGAGGCGCCAGAAAGGTTACATATCTTAATGTAACAAGAAACTCTGCAAGGATCTTTTAAAAGTCCATTTTCTTTTTTTAATTGATTATTATAGTCATGTTTTTTTTTAAAATACTGTTACTACACTTAAAATATATAAAATATAGAACTACAGCTGCTAATATAATAGCCTTTTATATGCACTTAGGCTGCTGTGGGACATACCACTTTGGTTTCTGCTAATCAGCTTTCTGATATGGGGCTTTGAACACACAGCAAGTTTCTATCTGCATAATGGAATGTGACATCTGCAAATGCCAGTGCTTTTAAAAAGAGTGTTGGTGAACTCATTAGTTTAGAGGGACACAACCTCCTGAAAAGTAACACATAGAATCAGCTGAGAATAGAAAATTGAACATTATAGTAAGTAATAATATCATCTTAAAGTTAAAAAGGTTGTATTTCTTGCAATTATCAAGCTTAGGGTCCTATTGTATTGGGCAAATTATAAATGTATACACACCTAAAACCACTCTTAAAATTGCCACATATTCTATTAGCTGCTCGCAATCTGATTACAACTTTCCGGGCCCACAATCACTACGGGCCAGCCAAAGCCGCAAAGCGGGCCTTAGAACTCTGTTGGTTTTAGGACAGCTCGAATATAACGAGCACTAAATAATTAATGTTACACAAAATCGATATTCTATTAGACCCATACGTCTAGCTACCAAATTAAGTCAGACCCGCAACTCAAAAAAGTATCTGTCAAAAATTAGTACTAAGTAGGACTTGCAAAGGTTTTTCAAACAATTTTTAGAACTGTACCAGCAATTCAACACACAATACTGTACTTTAAAAGCATGGAATTCATGGAAAGACTTAATTAATTGCATAACAGTCTTAAACCCACAAATATGCAATTAAAAATATTATTTTTAACTGTTATTTATGTGTATTATCGATCCCGAGACTCAAAGGGTTAATACATATCATGAAACCCACATGGACTAGAACACATGCGCTAATACATTTTATAGATTGCTTAATCGTGAGCCTGATTTGTAAATAATACTTATTGGCATCAATTAATTTGTAGCTTTTACATTTAACTTCTATGTTTTGCTGACATCATGATGATGGACTCATTTACTGTTGTATGTGTCTAGGAAGCAAATTACGGGCTTGCAAAAAGTTTTGCCAGATCATATGATCACGCCTCTGAAATCATACGTAAAAATCCATGGTTTACGTGTGGAAGCTGTAAGACATAAATTGCGGACTTGAGTGAATAAAATATTTTTATTTTTAAATAAATCAGTTTAAGCTATTTGCCATTGCACTTACCAATGCTTTCCAAAATATTTCTGAAATTGAAAGGTTATCTGTGTTATTATTTAAAGCTATAACTTATAATAAGTGCTTTGTGAATAGAATATTATAATAAAAAAATATACTTTCCTGCCGTAAATTACTTTCCGGCATTCAGTAAGCCTTTTTTGATTCACCCATGAACAACAGGCAGAGCTAGTACTGGTGTGAATAGTCCTATTTTCTTGCCCCCGATGGCCCCCTTGGTCCACCCATGGCCATCTCTGCCTCCTGTCGGTCCTTACACGTCCCTCTCCGGTCTCCGACTGCCCCGAAAGCCCTTCCGCAGCCCTCCTTTTGGCCACCACAGCCTCTCCTGGTGCTCCTCCTGGCCCTGCTTTCCTCATGGCTCAACGGCCCCTCTTCTTCTCTTCTTTCTCCTCCCATTTCTCTCTCTTCCCATCGTCTTGCATCCTCTTTCTCCCTTTGTTTCTCTCCCCTTTTATTTTCTCTGTCCCCCTTTACTCTCCCCTCCTCTATTTCCTCTGCTTCCCTCCCCTTTCTCCCTTGTCTCTCCATTTCTCCTTCCTTCCCCTTTCCCTCTTTCCTCCTCCCTTTTCCCATTCTTTCTCCCCCTTTTCTCTACCCTGATCTGCCATTCTCTCCTTCCCACTCCTCTCCCTCTTGCCCTATTTTCCCACTCGTCTCCTCCATTCTCTCACTCTCTCTTCCCTCTCCCCTGAACTCTATACCCTTACTTATACCTCTTCTCCTCTGTCTTCTTCCCCCTCTCTCTTTTCTCCTCCTTATGTCTCCTTCCCTCCTTTTCCCCACACATCTATTCCACTCTACCTCTTTATTTTATGTTCTCTTCCAACCCTTAATTGGCCCTCTTCTGCCCCAATTCTCCTACTCCTTACTCCCTCTTTTCTCTTCCTCTTCTCCATTCTCTCATTCCTCCATTTATCCCCTCCTCTCTGTCCTTCATCTGTCCTCTTCCTTCTTTTTTCACTCTCTCACTATTTATATCAAACTTCACTCTCTCTCCCCATTCTCTCCCTCCTCCTTCTCTCTTCTCACCTCTTTCTATATTCCTTGCACACCTACTACTCACACTATCCTCTTTTCCCCTTATCCCTCCATCCCCTTACACCTTTTCTCGCTTTCCCCTTTTTGTTCCATTTTCTCTTGCTCATTTTCTTACCCTCGCTTTCCCTCTCCTCATATCTCTCCAATCACTAGCCCCTACTCTCCCACTCATCTCTCTCACCTCACCTCTCCCCTTTCCTCTCACCCTCTCCTCATTCCTCCTATTTCTTCCCTTTCTTCCCTCTCTCTGACTCCCCCTCCTTAAACCCTTTCCCCCACCCTTCTCTCTTTTTCATCTCGTCCAACTTTTATCTCTTTTCCACCTTTCTCTCCACCTCTCTTTTTACACCCCCTCCATCACCATACATGTCTCTACCTCTCTACAACCCCTTCTGTCTCCCTTCCACTTTCTCTGTTCTCTTTCATTTCTCTCATCCCATCTCTCTCCCTCTTTTCTCTCCACCTCCCCCTTCTCCTCTTTCCCCTCTTGTCTTCTCCTCCACTCTATCCCTTTCCTCTCTCATTGCTTTCTCTCTCTTCCTTCACTTTCTCACTCCCACTTCAATTTCTCTCTTCCTCCCCCCCATTTTTTTCTTGCCAAATATACAGGAGTGGGTTGCCAGTTCATTCTCCAGTGGACCACAATTTGTCTGACCTCTATGCTATGACCTGCCCATCTTGGGTGAAACCTACATGGCAAGACACTATCCATGACAAGATAGCGATCCAGGATGGGGCTTGTTACTACCTGCATTTTTAAATAATACCATGTTTGGAACCTCTGATTGCTATTTTATCCGTAGAATTTAGAGACAAATGCATTTATAGTACCAGTTTAACACCCTATATAACTTTATAGCCTGCACCAAGAAAAACAATTTGGGCAACAAGAAACGGTGGAGATCAGCTTGCCATGCACTATATAAGTTCTAAATGTGGCAGGCAGCTCTGGGCAATGTTTCCATGCCCGTCTTATTAGTATTTTTGTTCTAACAAAACAGTTAAGACAGTGCAGGCATAAGTGGAGCAAACAGCCTCCTTATTGTACATTCTTATTGCAGTTTTTTCACTGTTTTAATCGTTGCTTGTAAGCAGCTCTTTCCAAGAACGTATTACAAACACATCTTTTCTGTGTCTGTTTAAAACATCCCAAGTTGAAAAAAGTTACTTTGAAGCTAGTAATCAATTTGTTTTGTATAAAATATCCTCTCCATATGGCACCTTGCCTTCATGCTCTCTTTTATTATTTGCAAGACTGATTATTTGATCATGTTTTTATAATTGGAGTTCTTGAGTTGCCGATTTCCTAATTGAACATACCCATTTCTAGATGTTGCACAGTATTTTGGAATACTGCGCTATTTTAGTACAAAATAAATGACAACCAATTTATAAAAAAATATTTTTTATAACATGAATTTTTATAGGTTAATTAAACTATGTAATCAGCTGACACAGCTTTTACAAATATTTTACACGCACAACTGGCCACCATTAATTAAAAGGAGAGATTCACTAAGAATGACTGCAAAGAGCTGTAATAGATTGCAGTCTATCTTAGCTGATGTCAGTAGGCTGTTCACAGTATCCATGCAGATGAGGTCTGTGATGACCTCACTAAATCTTCACCCACGTTTCTACTTTTCATCTATAGTCATCACAATTCATGCAATCAATGAGAAGAGGACTTTACTAATTTGCCAGGTTACTTAAAGAAAATTTTATTTCACTTATTCACCATGAAATACACAAAAACTTTATATGTTTTTTAGTTACCATATATACTCGAGTATAAGCCGACCCGAGTATAAGCCGAGGCACCTATTTGCCACAAAATACTGGAAAAACGTAGTGACTTGAATATAAGCCAAGGGTGGGAAATGTGCTGCCCCCTGTGTCCCTCTTGTGCCTTCTGTGTCCCCCTCTTGTGTGCCCTCTGTACCCCTTTCTTGTGTCCCCCCTCTCTCTCTCCTTTGTCTCTTCCCCCCTCTCCCTCCCCCTCTCCCTCCCCTGTGTCTCTCCCCCCCTACCTCCCCTGTGTCTCTTCCCCTCCTCTCCCACCCCTGTGTCTCTCCCCTCTCCCTTCCCTGTGTCTCTTCCCCCTCTCCCTTCCCTGTGTCTCTTTCCCTCCCCCTCCCTTATCACCCTCCTCAACCCCTCTCCTCATCCTCCCTCCTCAACCTACCTCCTCAACCTCCCTCCTCAACCTCCATCCTCAACCACCCTCCTCATCCTCTCTCCTCAACCCCCTCCTCATCCTCAACCCCCCTCCTCATCCTCAACCCAAGCGTGATGACAAATCGCAGTTATATGTGATGTGCTGTGTAATCCATATTTTAATAGAAGCTTTTTAATTATTAATATTAATATGTCAACCTTGTGTCTTTTATTAAAATAGGAATCACAGATATACAACAAATATAATTAAACTAGCGACTTGCCCGTCAATAATGACGACAATAATATTTTTAAGCCTGGCAATGCTGTTTGCCACATAATGCGAGGCTCTCCCCCATCTAACTTGCGGGCTTTGCGTGGAGCGCCTTTGAGACTCATTGGGAGCCTCTCTTCTCTCTACTTCACAGGCCTCGCGATGAGCGCCTTTGGCTGCTCATTGCAGGCCTCGGCCAACCAGCAACTTTCCCCCCCACTCCCTCCACTGTGTCTCTTTAACCCACTGCCTCCCCTGTGTCTCTTTCCACCCTCTCCCCCTCTTCCTCCGCTGTGTCTTTCTCCCCCCCCCCCCCCCTCTCCTCTTTGCTCCTGTTTGCATTTACAGGTGTGAAACCATTTTCGGGCTTCTTTACGGACGCCATTTTTTTCCTCGCTTAGCCATTTTCAGACTTCCCAAAAAAAAAAAATTAACTATCATATTAGCTTGCAACCTCACTTACAGGCTCCCTGCTTCCCCCTGTGCTGTGTGTGAGGTTGTACGTTATTTTTTTAATTAATTGGCATCTTTTGGCAATCGTCCGACGGCTTCCGAGTTACTGATTTGAAAAAAATTGCAGCGGTAATTATTTTGAAGCCTCTCCTCCCTCACGCCAGTAACGTACGGACCTCGCGATGATCGCCTTCGCTTAAAGTAAGTTCTAATTATGAGAAAAACACTTCTCAAGTCTGTCTTTGTCACAATGTTACAGAGAGCAGGAAATGCTTTAGTAAATTCTGTGATGGTGATCACATCCATCGTTTTACATAAAACACACCCTTACAACTTAATGGGGTAGGTGGGTGAGAGACCCTGCTCTCAAGCAGGGGCGTCTTTAGGTTTTTATGCTTTCTAAGGCCCATTCAGATTTGTGCTCCCCCCAAGCTCCTCATAGGTATATATGTGTGTATGTTTATATATATATATATATATATATATATATATATACACTAACGACTTGCCACTGAATGAGAGCACCTCCCTTGTGTCTGTTGCCCCCTCTCCCTCCCCTGTGTCTTTCCCCCCTCCCTCCCCTGTCTTTTTCTCCATCTACTCCCTCTGTGTCTGTTTGCCCTGCTCTCCCTCTCCTGTGTCTCCCTTCCCTCCAATGTGTCTCTTCCCTCCCCTCCCCTGTGTCTCTACCCCCACTACCCTGTGTCTCTATCCCCCCCTCCCCCGTGTCTCTATCCCCCCTCCCCTGTGTCTCTTCTCCCCATCCCCTGTGTCTCTTCCCCCCTCCCTTGTGTCTGTTTCCCTCCCCCTTTCCCCTTTTCATCCTCCTCCTCCTCCTCCTTCCTCCCTCCCCTAATCCTCCTTCCCTCCCCTCATCCTCCTCCTCCCTCCCTCCCCTCATCCTCCTCCTTCCGTTCCCCCTCTCTCCTCACTTACCTTCATCAGCTGCTCCTGCTGCTGTCCATTGCGTCTTCTGTGTCGGGACCTGGCATATGCTAATGACGTGACACGCATGTGATGTCACGTCATTGACATATGCCGGGTCCCGAAGCAGCCGGAAGATGCCATGGAGAGCAGCTGATGAAGGTAAGTGAGGGGAGGGTAATTGGAGAGGGGAAAAGTGAGGAGCAGGGAGGATGAGAGGGAGTAGGAGGATGAGAGGAAGGAGGGAGGAGACACTGGGGGGGCGGTCTTCGCGAGTCCTTCCCTGGCAGGAAACAGGTAGTCCTGCGGTAATCCCCTAAGCAAGACAAAAAATGGCCACCGAAAAAAACTAAAACGAGGCTACACGACCCTAAAGCTGCAAAACACCACCAAGCACATACAGCTTTTCCAAAAAGTCGTACGAGGTACAATATACACTTTTAGCAAGGACGCTAAGTCATCCACACTTGTGTACCACATACACATTCGTCGCCATTTTACTAACTTACAGAATGCGCAACTTCACAGTTACCCTAACGGCTTCCCCTCACGCAAGCAGCCTATTTACACTACACACTGCACACATTGCTGACACTTACACCTCAGCTCCACAACACTGCACACCTACATTGTATGCTGCAGGAACAAAACAAAACAGACTGTCAGCTGTTCAGCACAATGCTTCCTGCATGTATTACTTAGAAATTGGTAACGTATATTATTTATTAATTATTTAATTAGCATACAAAAATACATATACACACAAAAAAAAACACTATCGCAATAAATACAAAAGACATTCACTGCGCGCCTCACGAGCGCCAACGCTACTCATAGCACACAAACTACGCCAGGGGACAGCCTTGCAATAAGCACAAAAAGCAGAACGGTTTCCATTATGTCTCAAACAGCATTCCCTGGCTTACAATTTCATCACCATCATTTTTTGATGGGCAATTCGCTAGTATAAAATAAATCAGGCATGCTTACAGGCAGTAATATTACTGCATGTAGCCATTTCTATGCATATGAATGGGTTCCCTGGTGGGGTTGATTCCAATCAGGGAACCAAGAGTTCACACCACTCTGAAGCCATGCAGTGTTGGGCCTGGTCAATACTTGGATGGGAGACTGCCTGTGAATACCAGGAGCTATATGCTGTGGTTCATTGGAGAAGGACCTGGCAACCCACTCCAGTATCTCAGACATTAAAACCCAAGTGCATCAGCATGGTGTGTTGCAGTCCCTAAGGTCACGGAGAGTTGAACTGAACGATGCAAACAAACACACACATACATGCATATGCATACATTGTTTCATAGCAATGCTCAAGCATCTGAAGGCAGTGTGCCTCCCCTTGAAAATGTGCTGCCCTAGGCCTTGGACTCGTGGACCTAGGCATAAACACTTCACTGCTCCCACATGCTACTTAGACAATCTTTACAATTTATCTTCTAAAAATCTGCCTTAAAATATGTTAGCTGCAGCTTATTAATGCTTACTGGAAAAAAAAGCATACTTTTAGTGGATTTTGAAAGTGCAAGAGGAATTTAAAAGTTTGGGAATGCCAAAAATAAAAATGTATGTGCATATTTTATAGATACAGCTTTTTCACTGTCATAAATTTGGACAGCACCACTGGACAACATTATTTTATCGCCATGGTAACAGTAACATAGAAGACACTTTGGGATATGCTCATCAGAAGTTTATATTTGTCTCACGTCAAATGAAAAGAAAACTTCTTATATCATTTATGGGGCGTCTGCAATAAATTTAGACATTTTGATGTATAAGCCCCAAAGAATTACATAGGATGCTGTGTTATGTATCTCATGTCAGATAAGATAGTCCTTGACAAATATTACCCTGTGGTGCAAATTCACAAATATTTCAACTGTTATTTGTTTTTCTTTGTAGGGATTACATGTCACTATCTATTGCACCGCTAACAATATTTCATACTTTTATTTATTTATGGGGACTCTCAGTTGTTTTTTTTTGTGTGTTTTTTTTAGAAAGCATATAACAATAGAAAAATCAGAGTATTAAAGCAAATCAAAATGTTGTTAATATCCACTTAAAGGTCCACTTAATTCAGACCAATTTGGACCTAATCACAGTAAAGATCTTCTAAAAGCATGTTGAAATACTTTAGCAATTTTTGAAATATGTGCAATTTTCACTGAGAAATAAAATAGAATAAAATCTGTGTTTACAGATTTCACACTAGATTTTGTATTACTGGAGCCAATCAGGTTGCGGGGCTGGGTGTCCCATTCAAGTCAATGGTAAGACTGCTCACAATTCCAGTTTAAAGGGAATAGATCTTGTCATTTATGTAATTTCTTATGACAGAAAATTCAGATTTCTGCTGTCTTGCCTTGTTGGAATTTGAATAATGCAGACCAGTGCTCTGCTCACTACAGTGCTGTATGTGTAAAGATCAAAAGAAAAAAAATAACGCTTAGCAAATCTATCTGTGCAAGCATGGGATGCTGGACTCACCTAAACTTGTCAGTTATGGGTTAACATGGTTAGTGTAGTCCTGAGTCCAGGGAAAACTTTAGACAATCACCACACTACATGCTTGCTTGCCTGTTATCACTCATGCAACAGTCAGTAGGCAGGATATACTTTGTATGTAAACAGATGCTTGACATTTTAGATTTTCTTTATCTGTTATTAGTGTAATTAAAAAAGTAATACATAATTTTAACATACAATCTATTTTGCTCTTTCACACCATGAAGAGCACTTACAGTGAGGTAGATGATCTTTTAGTTGCTTTACTAGAATGTATAGTCTTGACCTAAGCATACGTGACATGGTCCGCTATCCAAACAAGTAAATAACCACATACTCCAAATGATGACAGACAGAAATCAAGTGTACCTCATCACTTTGAAAAAATGTATTGTGCCTGATAGAAAAACCACCCACTTTCCTAATGAAGGACAACATCATTTTGTTCAGCCTGAGCTTATCCTTATTCAACTTGCTATGGTCCTTAGCCCCCCACCACTTCATCCTGTGCATAATTTGAGACAAAATGATGAATAATCCAGGTAACAACTCAATTAACCTCAAAACATCCCACTTCATAACTCTGATCAGCTCCTTCATTGACATTTAGCCCAAGTCATTCCCCCCACCATGTATTAACAACAAATCTGGCGGAGGGAATGTGCAAGTATAACCAACCACTGTAAACAAGACCTGCTCCCACTTCATCTCTCGTACCCCAAACCACTTAACTAGGACTGCATCCCCGGGGAATTCCATTTGTCGTCCATGGTCAGTTTTAGACACCGACCTTCTGGGCCAATATATGAAGGAATGGCCCACAATCCATAAGTGCAATGGAGACCCTGAAATTAAAACAACCACATATAACCAAAACTGATAAAGTTTAATTTGCAATCAAACAGATAACTTCCATGGGACCGCTCCCCATAACTATTCAACTCAGAGTTCTAAGTTCAACATGTGATGTGGTATTGGTGTAGATTCCGAATCTTCAAAGAAGATCTAAATAAAATATTGAATTGCAGGCATTTCAATACCAATTGCCTCAGTAGCCTTACCACTGGAGGCAAAGAGGCAGTAGTTGAATTTATCGCTTGAACCATGTTTAGATTGTCACAGTGGAACACCACGTGATTGTTTTTTTAAGTTATCCCCCATAGGCATACGGCCACCACAACGGGAAACAACTCTAAAAACTTTAAGTTCCTAATCAAGTCACTAGTCCTCCACACTACGGGCCATGTCTCAGCGCAGTAGCCCCGAAACCCCTTGTACCTGCTGCATCAGTATTCAGCTCCAAGAACTCGTTAAGGACCAGTTCTTTTAAAATACACCCCTGCCTTAGCCAGGAACAACCTCCTAGCAAATATCCTGCCCATTGGAATAATGCGGCACGCAAAATGTAGCTTACCTAACAATGACTGCATTACCCGAAGGGAAACTTTCTTAGCAGACATAACCGAGATTAACCACTTTATCCCATAGCAACCTACACTCAAATAACTTTGTAACAATGTATATACCCAAAAAACTCAAGGAATGGCACGAGCCCTCTGATTTCTCATCTGCTATTGGAATACCGAACTCAGCTGCCATATTGTGAAAAGTATAAAGTAATTTTAAGCAATCTTGGGATCCCACTGGGCCCAAGAAATCATCAAGGTAATGGGCCACCAATTTTAGGCTGTGCCCCGGAGCCGGCCACCCAGTGCAAAAAAGTGTCAAACCTTTCAAAATATGCCTCGGAAATTAAACACACCATGGGAAACACAAATCCACAAAGTACTTGTTCTGAATATAGCACCCCAGTAAATGATGGGAATCCGGGTGGACTGGAAGTAACCTGAAGGCTGACTGTGTGTCCACTTTGGCCAATGATGCACCTTTACCCGCCTTTCTCACCATACCAACCACCTGTTTAAAGAACGCATAGATAAATGATGCCAGGTTTTCATCTATCCTGTCGTTGTCCGATAACCCTTTTGGGTATGACAGATGGTGAATGAGCCTTAATTAACCAGCCTCCTTCTTGGGAACCAGCCCTGTCGAGGAAATGCTTAAATCCTCAATGGGAGCTGCATCAAAAGGGCCGGCCATCCTACCTTTTTCCACCTCACTCAAAAGCTTACTAACTACCACAAAAGGATTCTCCCTAGCAGATTTTAAATAAGGGGGCAGCCCCATCAGTTACCTAACAGCAGACGGGACTGAAAAGCCTAATGAAAACCCCTGAATTAACAACCTAGCATCCTCCCCTTTAACCAGGCTCTTAGCGTACAGATTTAACCACTGCAACTTCCTTTCTAGACGCACCAGGCTCTTCCACTTTTGCAATCTCCTCTCCTGTTTTCTGATTTTTTGCAAGCAACAAAAAAGTGGGTGTCCATTCCCGTTCTCAGAGCATTTGTGTCTAAACTTACACTAGGTACCCCAATTACAAGACCCCTCCTTATATGCAAAACAAAACCCTTTCTTAACTGATCCAGACACTACCGGTTTAACTGCAGAAATTATTGCTGGACGTAGTGGAGTAACTATTTTTAACCAACTCCCCATATCCCCATTGTCCCATTGCATGGATTTTCACATGGCCATCTTTTGCCTAAACTTCTTGTCATAAGCCCACCAAGCTAGGCCCCCATATGTTCCTATGTATTCCTTCTATCTCGTCTGGATAACAGAACAAAGACAAGCAATGTTCAGGGTTTTTCTCCCCCACTATGATGGCATATATGATGTATGCTTGGAGCCAATTACTGAACATTTTAGGGATTTTTCTGTATCTACGCCTATGCTCTTCTTCCTCCTTTTTTGCATCGCCCTTTTTCTCTACCTGCCTTATTTCTATAAAGTTATCAAAAGGGAGTAGCGAGAATAGCTCAATGAACTCCCTTTTCCATATTTTCTCCCTCACTTCCTTAGATAATTGCTCCCCCAATGGGGCCTATGGAGCATAACACAGATTGTTTTCATTGCTGTGTCCACAACCCTCTAAGCCTCCTTCCTGGGAGTTGGGGTTCCCTGATACTTACAGCTCTCCGGGCCTTGTGTTTGAGCCCTCTGCGGCTCTAACTTCCTTAACGCTACATGATGAAAAGGAACCTGACCACTCACTGGGAAACCCTGATTTACCCAAGCCGCCCCTGGGCCTAGGCCCTTTCTATTTTCAAATTATTCTAGCAATCCTTTTAAACCCACTCCCAGACCTTCAAATGTATTGTGAACAACAAGGGGACTGTAACACTTGCTGCTGCCAACATTGCAATATCATACCTGCCTTGCTTATTGGACGGGAGTTGACGGCTCCTGGTAGTGGAATTTTCCTTCCTTGTTTAACTTCCCATGTTCTGCACCCTCCTTTCATCGCTAGGCGGGGGTCTTCAGTCCTTATGTCCCCCTGCGTACTCGCTGCCTCTAGAATGTCAAGAGCCTTATTCTGTGGCCCTCTCATCTATCCTGCGCTCACCAACGTCTCTGTATTGTGTAGACCACCCTCTCCTTGACCTAGACCTGCTTGTTGGGGAGGGTGTAACTCTGCTCTTGCGACGTAGTGATGCCGATCTACAGTGCCTGTGGTTTCTTTGGGTAGGAGATCTCCTGTATCTGTAATTATAGAAATGACTGTACCGACAGGTCTTACCTCCTCTGTGAGAGCACTCGCTGGTGTGCTGCTGTTTGTTGCGTTTCCGCTTCTTTGACATCACTCCCTTGGCACTTGATATCTTCCTTCTTGGGGCATGACTGACCATTCTTCTTTTTGGAGTATCAATGACTGGGCTCAATCTTACTGGAAGTCTGGATCTGCGGACAGGGCGACCCTGACTGAGAACTGGAACTAGACCTTGAGTTTGACCAATTTCTTGATGGTCTGTCTGAATCGATGCCACTACTGATTGAAGCCATCCTGTGCCATTAGCAGCCACATGAGCCCTCAATTGCTCCACCAATGTATTGATTATAGGTGATGCCATAGTTGAGGGATACTTTTGCTTGTTACTCTAACTGATAAGTGACCAAAGGGCGGGAATCCACCTCCTAATATCACTTCCTAACTCATCCCCCAACTCTCAAATTGACTAATGACTACCCAGCTATACGCCCGGTCAAATGCCCCCTTCTCCTGTGCTGTCTCCGGGGTCTGCCTGTATGCTCATCCTCCAAGTTTCACCTTGCATTAGATCACTAATTCCTTTTGTGAGTTTATTCTGTGGAGGAAAATAGCAGTACAGAGCTACAATTTCTTGTTTTGTGTCCCGGTTCTTAGGACTGATACTGAGTGAATGTGTTTTTGATGCACACAGAGTAAAGATACACAACATGTAACTTCTGTTACAAATAACATCAGTTACCTCAAATATTCATAACATTATCCAAGATTAATTTTGAGGCCTCAGGATTATTTTAGTATTTGTAAGACAATAAATGTATGTATGTTGCTGCAGTTGGCATGTGCTTTGTCATGGAACTTGCATTAGAGAAAACAGGATCATATTGGTATCACTCGAGTAACACTGTGTGAGGTAGGCAAGCAGGAGACTTTGAAGTGCCAGTGAATCTCCATATTTCACTAAAAGCTGTACCACATGACCAGCTGAACCACTATGAAGCTGTTGGCCATGTTGTGTTGCGTAAGAAGATGCAATATAGAGATTGACATCTTGGTGCCAGAATACCTTAAACAGAGAAACACTAACATGGCAGTCCCTTAGAGTCAAGGAGAGATAAATGAAAGCAAATCTATTTATTTATTTACATTTATATAGAGCTTTTGTCCAAAGAGCATTAGAGATTCCCAAAGCAGCACAATTCTACATTGGCAAAGCAGGACAGTTTCCAAAAAGACAATAGAATACAGTTTTGATTACTTTTTAAAGAGGTGTATCTGGCTAGAAGGCATGCCAGGCAGTGCCAATAATTGAGTAGTACTGACAACTCCTTAAAGACTTAGGCTGCCCTGCTAATAAAATAGTGTAAATTGCGGTATAGTCGTAAATCGGCTGTGGGAGCTTTTTCCCCCCACGTTACACGTTTATGTAAGGCTTTAGCACCCGCACATTACGGTACTCAGCCTACGTCCATAACTCAAAGCCTTATCCACAAGAGATTTCCGTGTAAGATAAGAAAAACGGCTCTAGCAACCAATACAAAATGAGAGCATCATGGTTATTATACTGAGTGAAAACAATATTGTTTTTTTTATTAATTATATTTTGTGAAAATAAGTAGGTGGGACCATTGTATCTATAGAGTCAATATATGAAAATGTGTTTATTTAGTGTTTATATATTATGAACTAGCGACTTGCCCGTCAAAAATGACGGCAATAAATTGAAGCCTGGCAATGGTGTTTGTCACACACTGCGAGCCTCTCCCCCCTCTACTTTATTGGCCTCGCGATGAGCGCCTTCAGCGCTAATCACGGGCCTCGCAATGAGCGCCTTCGGCGCTCATTGCGAGCCTCTCTACCCCTCTACTTGACGGGAGGGGCTCATTGCGAACCTCCTCCCCCTCTACTTTACTGGCTTTTCGATAAGCTCCTTCAGCGCTCATCTCGGGCCTTGCAATGAGTGGCTTTGGAACTCATTGTGAGCCTCTCCCGCCCTCTACTTCCTCTCCCTTCCCTCTGTCTCTTCCCTCCCTCTCCTGTGTCTCTTCCCCCTCTCCCTCCCCTGTGTCTCTTTCCCCCCTCTCCCTCCCCTGTGTCTCTTTCCCCCCTCTCCCTTCCTTGTTTCTCCTTCCCCCTCCCCTGTGTCTCTTTCCCCCCTCTGTCTTCCTTGTTTCTCCTTCCCCCTCTCCTGTGTCTCTTCCCCCTCTCCCACTCCTGTGTCTTTCTCCCTCCCCTGTGTCTCTTCACCCCGTCTCCCTCCCCTGTGTCTCTTCACCCCGTCTCCCTCCCCTGTGTCTCTGCCCCCCTCATCCCTCCCCTGTGTCTCTCCACCCCCTGACCCTCATCTCTTCCCCCCTCCGCTGTGTCTCCTCCCCATGTCTATTCCTCCCCTCCCGTTTCTCTTCCTCCCCTCCTCTCCATCCCGTGTCTCTCTTCCCCCTCCTCTCCCTCCCCTGTGTTTCTCTTCCCCCTCCTCTTCTCGCTCCCCTGTGCCTCTCTTCCCCCTTCCCTGTGTCTCTCTTCCCCCTCCTCTCCCTCCCCTGTGTCTCTCTTCCCCTCCCCTGTATCTCACTTCCCCTGTGTCTCTCTTCCCCTCCCCTGTATCTCACTTCCCCTGTCCCTCTCTTCCCCTCCCCTGTATCTCACTTCCCCTGTGTCTCTCTTCCCCCCCTCCTCTCGTGTCTCTATTCCCCTGTCCCTCTCTTCCCATCCCCTGTATCTCACTTCCCCTGTGTCACTCTTCCCCCCTCCTCTTGTGTCTCTATTCCCCTGTCCCTCTCTTCCCCTCCCCTGTATCTCACTTCCCCTGTGTCTCTCTTCCCCCCTCCTCTCGTGTCTCTATTCCCCTGTCCCTCTCTTCCCCTCCCCTGTGTCTCTCTTCCCCCCCTCCTCTCGTGTCTCTATTCCCCTGTCCCTCTCTTCCCCTCCCCTGTATCTCACTTCCCCTGTCCCTTTCTTCCCCTCCCCTGTATCTCGTGTCTCTATTCCCCTGTCCCTTTCTTCCCCTCCCCTGTATCTCACTTCCCCTGTGTCTCTCTTCCCCCCCTCCTCTCATGTCTCTATTCCCCTGTCCCTCTCTTCCCCTGTCCCTCTCTTCCCCTCCCCTGTATCTCACTTCCCCTGTGTCTCTCTTCCCCCCTCCTCTTGTGTCTCTATTCCCCTGTCCCTCTCTTCCCTTCCCCTGTATCTCACTTCCCCTGTGTCTCTCTTCCCCCCTCCTCTCGTGTCTCTATTCCCCTGTCCCTCTCTTCCCCTCCCCTGTATCTCACTTCCCCTGTGTCTCTCTTCCCCCCTCCTCTCGTGTCTCTATTCCCCTCCTCCTCTCCCTCATGTATCTATTCCCCTGCTTCTCCCCTCCTTGGCCCCGTGTCTCTCACCCTCACCTCATTGCGGTTGATGCGTGCGCGCGCACGCTTATGTGACGTCTTCGCGTGCGCGCGCACGCTTGTCTGCCCGGCTACCCGCGCACGCGACGTCTTCGCGTGCGCGCGCGCGCACGCTTTGACGGCTACACATTGCACTCCGGCAGTAGGGGTGATGGGAGCAATGGTGAAACTGCGAGTTGTCGTCAGTTGCGGCCCTTCCTTTGCGAGGGCCGCAAAGCGTGACGACAACTCGCAGTTAGACAATTATAATATGTGATATATAGACAATGCATTAGAGCATTTGTTCCTAGGCAGCAAGGTTTCCTGACATGTATTAACCCCTTGAGTACTGGGTTGTTTGTTACCCTGGATGTTGTATAATGAAACGGACATAATAATACAATATCATATTTTTAAATTACACATATGTTATTTACTGTATATGAAATTAGACTGTTAAATGTCAAATAATGTTGATATTTCATTATTTTTATTGTTTTTTTTGGTGCTATTCTGTCCCTCTAACTACAGCTGTGGCACTCAGTGATGGTTTTAAAACCATTTGTGAGTGGTCTTTGGCACACATAATATTTCTTTCATTTTTTGCAGTTACAGCATTGCCCTGGTTTGCAACTGATCTGCAAAATCTTATTAACTCAGAGTTTGCGTGTAAAAGTCTCATAGATGCATCTAGTGATCTTTTAGCAGTGTAAAAATCAATGGAGATTTGCACCGTGCTTTTCGACTTTCAGCCCTATTAAATTTCAGGACCGTTAGTCCAACGTGAAGCACGTAACGGGTGCGGGCTTGAAATGTGGCCAAGTTACGTTGCTATTAAATTTGAATAGGTTGCGAGCTACGGGCTTGAGGCGCAAATCGTAGCTTGTTCGTAGAACGTTGGACTTGCGGCCGTGCGGACGATCAATTAGTGTAGAACGTAGTTACAGATTTAGACGGAGCCAATGGAAAAAGAGATCGTTAGCATTACATCACTGAAAAAGGGGAGGTTCCTTTTCAAAGTCCTACCGGCTTCAATTACAGTTTGCGATTGGACCCACATTTCAGATGAATGCAATATTAATAAAGCCGTAAATATGATATTCTATTATATGCGAGTTACAGTTTATGTATTAACACACTGATTGCCAGGATTGATATAACACAGATTATAGACATGAAATAAAGTATTTTTCGGGGGCCGATTTGCGAGCTTGAGAATGTTGTGCTATTAATTCTAAGGCTTTCACTCTTAGTAAATGTACAGTAGTGTGTTTTTATTTGCATTTCAAGTGCTACGTATTGTACTTTACCTTTCTTGCGGGTGCTCTTGAGGGCTCATTGCAGCTAGCGGCACCATCACACATCAAGCCTTGCGAAGCGATGCGAGCAGCTGAAGCACGTAGCGCATAACTCGAAAAAACATGAAAAGCAACCAAAATAATAAAAAGTAAATCAAAACATACTCACACACAGCACAGGGGGAGAGCCAGGAAGCCTGGGAGTGAGTTTGCAAGCGATTTTGAGCCATATTTGCCGTTTTCTGTCACTCTAAACATCGGCAAAGTAAGAAAAATAATATTGGATGAAAAATGTAAAAATTCTGTAATAGGATGAAATCGAGGCTTTGCAACGCCAGGCATGCAGAACTTATAAAATATACAACGGCGCAAACAGTAACACTTACACTAACCATGCTAGGCATGTAGGAAATACAACCAACCAGGACCAAAAGCCTCACATTGTATGCCAACCAGCATTGCCAGCCTTACAATTTCATTCCCTAGTATTTTATATTTTAACTCCACCTATTATCGCCACTTTTTTCCTCATTTGAAAAACATATCATTCTGTATGATTGACTCATTCCAACAAAAAATCCTATTCTTGCAGCTCTATTGGCATTGTCAAGCCCGCAAAGGCTGCAGGCTTGACATTTGGCTGCGTTACTGAGCTATTAAATTGGACCATGCTGCGAGTTACGGACTTGAGACGCAAACCCGTAAACCATTTGTCACACGTTGGATGTTGCGGCCGTGAACATGATCAATTAGTCAATCCCGTAGTTACGGGTTTAGAAGGAGCAAGTGGCAAATGAGATCATCATAATTACGTCACTGAAACATGGAGGTTAGATTTTAAAGCCTTCCGGGCTTCAATTACAAGTTTCGATCGGACACGCATTCCAGAAATAATGCAATATTGATAAATCCGCAAATAAGATATTCTAGTCCATGCAAGTTCCATTATATGTATTATAACACGGAAATTAAAACGAAAATAAAGTATTTTGATATTGCAAATTTGCGAGCTTGAGAATGTTGTGCTATTAATTGTAATACCTAACATCACTTTCCCTTTTATTATAAGTAATGTGTGTATATTTGCATTTACAGTGCTACGGTTAGGACTTTAACCCCCTCTCTAGTACCCGTAGGGTTTTCGGCTCCATTTCGGGTTACGAGCTTGAACGCCAGGGAATTTGTTGCAATTTAATAGCGTATTGTAACGTAAAAGTTATGGGCTTGACAGAGCAAAGGATTTGTGGGCGCACAATTCAAATTTCCATTACCTGTTGCCTTTTCTCAGCCCTTACCCAGCAAACCGTTGCTTTTCGGGGCCAATTTTATAGGCGCAAATCTTGCCGGCTACGTTACGAGCTACGGTTTTACACGTGGAGGGAATTTAAGTAGGCTTTTGGTGCAGATTGATCTGAAAATTAGAAGGCACCCATTATATATGGTTCAAAACATAGAATAAATATTTAAAAAGGGCAGGTTGCTGTGTAAAGACCTATTTTATTGACATTCTCCAAATTGTTCACAGAGAGCAAAACCGGATCACTGCTTTTATAGTGTTGAAAGAGATGTGAAATGAAACATCCTGCAGAACTGGCACCAGAGAGTAGACAAAAATATCAGTCCTGCCCCAGATTGTGAAGTCCTAATGAAACGGTCCATAGGAAGTACAAATACATCCTATGAACACATGTTGCACACTTATTAACCTTTCTGTCTGGAGGTTTTTCAAGGTTATGAAATGGAAACAGGTGTCAGCTACAAAGGGAATCTGAGATAAGTCTTATGAAGCGGTGGCAACTGACAATTCAATATTGTTTCACAATCTGTAATACTTTAGAAAGAAGAGCATGTCCAGTTTATAAAACTAAGAATAAAACTGTAAAATCCACTTACATTATAATTATTTATACCAACTGGACATGTTCTTCCTGTTAATCCCCTCCTTCCGTTGAGAGAGTTAATAACTTAACATAGAACAGCCTGCCAGTTAGGAGGATTGACTAGAAATAAAAAAAAAAAACAACAACAATATTCAAGGTCAATTATCTAGAATCAACCAGATGCAAGTATCCTTATTTATTGGTAAAGTTTTCATTCCTGCAATAATTGAGATTTTTTGTACTATTGAAAGCACTGGCAGTTCGGCTCAACACCTTTCCAAAATAGATACTAAAAGCTTTTCTCCATTTAAAGTCTCCTCTGACCTATAGAAACAGGCGAGCAGGAACAAAACAGGCAACTTCCACTGCAGTATAATATAATAACTAACAATTTGAAGACATTATTTATTTTCTTAAAACAGTTTGCTCTTTATCAAGTGTAGATCTTCACAAGTGCATATTGTAAAGATAGTTGCCCATTACCAAGCAATATCATTGTAAAGCTCAGCTGTATTGTCTAAACTGAAGAATCTAATATATATTATGTTATGTCTAGACTGTAACAAGAAGCATGCAGAGTACTAGCATTCCTGTATATGGTGAGGAATCTGTAATGTCTTTATTCCAAAAACATGTTTGTTCTAATCACAAAAGCACTCTGCATAAGAAATGGGGATTTAGAAATATTTATAGATCTAATCTGCCCATTGTATCTGCCTGAAAAGTTTGACTCAGGATACCCTTATGTTTATACCAAGCATGCTTCAATTCCTTAATTGTGTTTGCACAGATACCTAACCTTAACCTAAGACTAAAGAGGATTATTAGGTAAGTCCTATGATCAATAGAGCAAAGTATAGCATATATTGTATTCTTTATATATTTGGCTTTGCAGCTAATGCTTCAACTGAACACACTTTTGATGGCATACAGTGCCTTGCAAAAGTATTCACCCCCCCTTGACTTTTTACCTATTTTGTTACATTACAGACTGAAGGTCAATTTTTTTGTTAATCTGAATTTTATGTGATGGATCAGAACACAAAAGTCTACGTTGGTGAAGTGAAATTAGAAAAATATATACATAAAACTATTTTTTAGAAATAGAAAACTTGGCATGTGAATATGTATTCATCCCCTTTGTTATGAAGCCCATAAAAAGCTCTGGTGCAACCAATTACCTCCAGAAGTCACATAATTAGTGAAATGATGTTCACTTGTGTGCAATCTAAGTGTTAGACGATCTGTCATTACATATACACATCTTTTTTTTAAATTCTCCAGTGGCTGCAACACCTAGGCACCACTAACCAAACACTGCCATGAAGACCAAGGAACTATTCAAACAAGTAAGGGACAATGTTGTTGAGCAGTACAAGTCAGGGTTAGGTTATAAAAAAATATCCAAATCATTGATGATCCCCAGGAGCACCATCAGATCTATCATAACTAAATGGAGAGAACATGGCAGAACAGCAAACCTGCCAAGAGACGGACGCCCACCAAAACTCACGGACCAAGCAAGGAGGGCATTAATCAGAGAGGCAGCACAGAGACCTAAGGTAACCCTGGATGAGCTGTAGAGTTCCACAGCAGAGACTGGAGTATCTGTACATAGGCCGTATAGACAATAAGCCGTACGTACGCTCCATAGAGTTGGGCTTTATGGCAGAGTGGCCAGAAAAAAAGCCATTACTTTCAGCAAAAAACAAAATGGCACATTTTCAGTTTGCGAAAAGGCATGTGGGTGACTCGCAAATCGTATGGAGGAAGGTTCTCTGGTCTGATGAGACTAAAATGTATCTTTTCGTCCATCAAAGAAAATGCTATGTCTGGCGTCAACCCATCACATCACCCAAGGAACACCGTCCCCACCGTGAAACATGGTGATGGCAGCATCATGGCGTGGGGATGTTTTTCAGGAACCAGGACTGGGAAACTGGTCAGAGTTGAGGGAAAGATGGATGGTGGTAAATACAGGAATATTCTGGAGCAAAACCTGTACCACTCTTTGCATGATTTGAGGCTAGGTTGGAGGTTCACCTTCCAGCAGGACAATGATCCCAAACACACTGCTAAAGCAACACTTGAGTGGTTTAAGGGGAAACATGTAAATGTTTTGGAATGGCCTAGTCAAATCCCAGACCTCAATCCAATAGAAAATCTGTGGTCAGACTTAAATATTGGTGTTCACAAGTGCAAACCATCCAACTTGAAGGAGCTGGAGCAGTTTTGCAAGGAGGAATTGGAAAATTCCCTGTGGTAAGGTGTGGCAAGCTCATAGAGACTTATCCAAAGCAAGTTGGGGCTGTGATTGCCGCAAAAGGTGGCTCTACAAAGTTCTGACTTTGGGGGGGGGGTGAATAGTTATGCACATTGACTTTTTCTGTTATTTTGTCGTATTTGTTGTTCAAAGTTGTGGGCATTTTTGCAAGGCACTGTACATATAATTGCATATAGATCTCGCTCATCACATCTACATTGGAGAAAAGAAATAGTTGCCAAATTACACCGCCACATCACATATATCAAGTACCAGGGGAAATTTTTTTTATTTGTTGTTTAGTCCTTCAGTCGTCTCCAACTCTTTGACCCTATGAACTGCAATTATGTCTTAGATATCTGGCTATATGATAGCTTTAAAATTGGGAGCTAAATGTTAAGGGGGGGGGCTGCCATTGAAGAAATGTCTACCTGAGAGGTACTGGGAAACCTTAAACCTCATATATTTCCTTCACAATGCTTGCAGATGCAGAAGATGCTTTCATGGACCTAAATTGTGCCTAACACAATACAAAACTAAGCAAAATCATAACACCTACAAAATAAAGCCTTAAAACGACAGGGACTGCAGCATCTCAACAGCATTCCTCAGTGACCATCAATTGGTGACGTGTTCAACAGAACCCTACGTATCCACAGAGAAGGGGATCATGGCCCATGTGATGGGAGGTGGCCATCTTCGTACAAAGCATCACCATCACATAGGCCAAGATCCAAGACTCTGTAGTCGGGTTAAAATTGGGACCAATAGATTGTTGGGTCGTGAGGGGCTGGTGGTGGGAGCCAGGCCGACGATCGCAGGAAGGAGGAGAAGAGGGGGGGGGGGGGCATGCCCCTGTCATCCCTCCAGTATGTGTACCCTGGTGATGGCTGCAGCTGTGGGAGGAGGGGGCAGTGGGGTCGAAGGCCACAGGGGTGGCATACGGTCCTGCCAGTGGTCCCACTGCCCAGGTACAGTCCTCCTCACCAGGGCACGGGGCTTGTGCTGGTCCCTCCTCCCCCTGCACCAAATCCCGCCTCTTGCTCACCAGTGGGCCGAGACCTCATTGAAGCTGAAAAAGAAAAACGAGAAAAGAAAGGTATATGTGTTAATGATGTTGAAGAATACATTGCATTGAGTTCCTTCATGACTATCTGACATCTAGGCTTGAACATGAATCACTTACAGGGACATTGATCTCGTTATCAGTGCTCTTCATTGTGCGACAGAACAGAAAATTCCATGTTAAATAAGTGTTTAACTGCTGGCTGATTACATTCTTGTAAGCAGTTAAACCATAATATGTGAAACGGTCCAGGAGGCATAGGCTATTAATCAGCACTGTGTCTTTAGACAATTCTTAGATTGCATATGTTTAACGGTTCTTTTTAGATTGCAATAAGGCAATAGATCACTCTGACATAGAATCCTGTGCTCTTTCACCTAGTGTAAGGTAACTGTCCCTTTTATTGCAACTCTGAGTAGCTATCATTTGCTAGCTGTGATCTTTGTTGGGTTCTTGATCTTTATAATGCTCTCTTGATTCTGGCTGTGGTCTGTGACTGCATACTCTGCAGTGAGCACACCCATACATGGACTGGCTATTGGTTGATTACTGTTGTTGTGCCCACTGTAGACAGTTCTTTGTCAGCCTCGTGGATTTAATGATGCATGACTGATCCATCTAGTCCTTGTATATTCCATGAAGCTTCCATGTCAGTGTCATTCTATACATGTGTTGTGTGTGATAGACATGTGGTGGCATGCTAGTGTATGTGATATTCACCTGATGTGGAGGCTGGATCCTGCTGGGCCACCAGGCCTGAACCTCCTGCGGCGAGCACCTGGCTCATTAGGTGCTTGAGGTCCCTTTCCCACTCAGTGTAGGGGACAGTCACTCTGGGGCCACCTCTTGTTACTGAGGCCATCTCTTTGGGCATCTTCCTCCTCACCAGGATCCTGATGTCATCGAACCTGTGCTTCACAGACCTCACATAACTTTCCGCCGTTCCAACTGCTGTTACCGCAGCCGATACTTCCTTCCATGCCTGGGCCCTAGGCCCGGGCCTAACTTCCCTACCCAGACGGGGGTACCACCTTCTCCTGGGGGGAGTAATTTGGGATCCTGTGCCTGCCCCCAGCCTCTTGCATCCCCACCTGTACCTCCACCTCTTACCCTGAGAATGATGTGCCTATCAATATGGGCACCTGCCCACCCACCTCCCCCCTACACTTCATCCTAACTCCTCCTCTCCTCCTCCACTCACCTCCTCTTCCACCGCCTCCACTCTCCTCTATCGCCTCCTCCTCCTCAACATACTCTCCTCCACCTCCTCCTCTCCAACACTCTCCATTGACACCTCTCTCTCCACCTTGCCTCTCCACTCCTCTCCCCTCCCTCCATTTCAATCCCAAAACAAGTATTCATGTATGTATTTGTGATGTAATTTTTTAATAATTTTTTATGTGTAATTGCTAACTGTTGGGGTATAGGGTGGGCGGTGTGTGTTGTATGTGTTGACCTGTCTGTAAGTGTATCTAGGTGTGTTATTTACTCTATATGTATGTGTATTATGTGTAATCAGTATATATGTGTAATCAAAATGTAAGTGTAAAATAGTATTTAGAATAATGAAAATGAATAAACCCGTAAGAACTGGCCTACTCTCACTCTCTCTAGAACCAACCACCAACTCTGGGACTTTGGAATAATCTACAACACAGTCAAAGCATGGGCGTGTTTAACGCAGCTTTATTATCTCCCCCTGAAAATAATTTTCTGGGATCCCAGTTTTTGATTGTCTCTGAAGCCTGTGTCGCACTCCGTAATTACGGGATTGGGTTAGAACAGCGGACCGCCTCCAGCCCACTGACAGCTTGCGGTGGCAGGAATGGTTTATAGTCTTGTGACTCTGACCCTTTGGTTGCAGCCTTGTTCAATTTAATTGCTCTGTAACTCCAGCAGATTTCAAGCCCGCAGATATACGGGCTGTACCACGGCCGCTGCAGGCTTGGAATTTAATAGGGCCCATGGTCTAGAAAAAACCTGATTTGAACATTTGATTACAAAATAATTAACACTTTCAGTTCTATAGCCCTTATTCCGGGATCTGCTGTCAGGAAAGATACTGATGTTGGATAATAACGAATTGTCCAATATATATATATTTTTTTTTGCTGTCCTATGCCAGTTCTGATTTGTGAGTCCTAAAGACTACTCCTCATGCTAAGATTATCACACCTATGTATATACATACACAGTATATATATATATATATATATATATATATACTAGGAACTTGCCTGTCAAAAATGACGGGATTAAAATTGTAAGACTGGCAATGCTATTTGCCACGCAAGGCTATAGGCCCTCTGCGCACCTTTGGCGCTCATCGCGAGCCGCAACTTTCCTGCATTGCAATGATCTTTGGCGCTCATCACGGGGCTTGCTATGACCTTCGGCACTCATTGCAAGCCTCTCCCCCTTTGTAAGCTTTGGTTGTGTTAGTGTCTTGGGTTAAGTGTTACTGGGTTGGGTTAAGTGTTACTACCGTGGGTTCAATTTTAGTTGCTTGGATGAAGTGTCACTGGCTTTGGTTAAGTGTTACTGCTTAGGGCTCGTTTTTACTTCCTTTGGGCTAGTTTTCTGTCTTTGGGGCTAGTTTTCCTTCCTTCATCCTTGTTTTCATTGTGTTGTGTTTTTTCAGCAGCCATTTTTTTCCTCGCTTAGGCGATTTTCGATTGTGAAAAAACAACAAATATGCCTCAAATTAACTTGAAACTTCACTCATAGGCTTCCAGGCTCTCCCACTGTGCTGGGTGTGAGTGAATTTGAGGCATATTTGTTGTTGTTTTGAGGTGCACAGTTCCTGTTCCAGTTCCATGGTTTGGCCATTAAAATCCGATTTTTACGGGGCGCACAGTGTATGTACGGGTTTCGGTCCTAAGTCCTACGGGTCATAAGTCCTGAATGCTTCAACTGGTCGCCTCGCAGTTGCAGCCTAAGTGGTGCGTTTTTGAACTGCTCGCCTCACAGTGCCTTTGGCGCTCATTGCAGCCCAAGTCCCACTTTGCAAGACTCGCAGTCGACATTACCAACATCGTAAGCATTCGGAACAACCCTGCAGATCCACAACTATATATGTGATATTAAAGCATCAATGTATGTGTCTATAAAGAATATCCAGTTACACTTAAAGACAGATATGTCACTGTATATATACATTTTTGTGCGTATGCACACATGTGCTGGCATAGGCCCTATTATCCTAGGTAGAAATATAATATTGCACCAATTTCAATATTTTTACTCTACAGTTAATACTTTTTCATGGATATTTTAGAGAGAAATTAGGATATAAAAATAATGTTTTTAAATTTTTTGACCAGTATTCTATTTTTGGCATCTTCTTAAGCAATTATTCAGTTCTACGACAAACCTTGTCTGCATGAAAAAACACACATACAAAATGTAAATGTCTCAATCCAGGGAATAAGCCTGAATTACATCCTATTCAGTGGCATCAGACAGTATGTATGGCATGTCTAGTTTTAAACCCACAGTCTTCACATAGCCTCCTGTGTTGTTTTAGGATCAGGTAGGCTAACAACTACTGAACACACTTTTCATGGAACATTAGGAATACTATCCTAACCCAAATCACAGCGATGCTGCCAAGTTTCATCTGGATCATTACCTTTTTTTCCCCTTCGAAAGACAGGATTTTTGTTGATCCATGTAATGTTTACGAAAGGAATATGGTAGATCTACAATGAGACATAATTAATTCTGTCAACTTAATATTTTTAGTAAGTGCTTAAGTTCACAATATGATTATTACAGCTGTAAAATGTGTTAACTGGTAGATTGTGGGGCAGCGAGAGCCAAAATACCAGTTGCTACCCACGACCACCAAGAACTTACTGTTTAGAGGTGTACAGTCACCGAAATGTAAATGCTACTAATGCTGAGTTACTGTAAATTATTCAGTATTTGCATGGTTTATTTTTGCTAATGTGTGGTTCTCTTGATAATGGTGAAATAGGGGGTTGAACTGCATGAAACCATTGGGGTGCATTGTTTTGCCACCACAGAAAGTAAGAACCAGACAGTATTACTAATTTGAATACAAGTTTAACACAAACTGGCTGATTCAACGTATAGTCAGTTGTTCAATAACTTAAAAACAACTTGATTTTGGGATGATAGAGTCTCTAAAGCTTTTGCTTGCAATGCAAAGGCGACAGCATACTCTTCCCATTATCAGAATTTGCAACATTGTAGCACTGCCCAGATCCACATGGCATTAAGGTGGGTGAGATTCCTTGCAGGTTCTGCCACCTAGCCAATGTGGTTTTCTGGCAGAAATTCTCACTTGACAGAATTGAATTAACAACAATGGAAGTAGGTTTTTATTACTTAGAATGTGGGCAAACGAAAGGACACTAAACTTACAGTCCCTCTGTTTATTGCTTTAAATACAAGAGTTTAAAAACATACCAGTCCAGCCATGGTCAGATTATCCATTAGGTCAACTAGGCAGCCGCCTAGGGGTGCTTCACTGTGAGGGGCATCATTTAAAAAAAAATGGTTCCTGACTTAAAAAAATGAAATGCTGCAGTTCATAGAGTGGGTACTAGGGGATAACCACCTAGAACAAGAGAGTTATAACAGGAAAATGAACTTACATGCGGATAAAAGGCAAAACTGGGTCAGTGCATACCTTGCATACTCACTCTCAATGGCTCCTTCACTTCACTGCCTAGGAGCTCCAAAAAGGTAGATCTGGCACTGAGTCCAGCCGGAGTAATAAATGCTCCAGTAAACAATCCAAGGTTAGAGTAGGTAGCAAGCAAAATGGTAACATGTCCAAAAGTCGGGCTGGAAAAATCAATGCTCGAACTCTTAAAGCAAAGTGTCAATACTGACAGCAGATAGAGGTTTTTAAATAACACACAGTAAAAGTAAAATATGGGGGAAACTAGCAAGGTTTAAAGATCAGACAGATGGCAAAAGAGAAATGCAAAATGTCAACACTTTAGCACATCCATAGAGAGGAGTATGATGCTCAGGTAATGGCTGTGTTGAAATAATTGTCTTTTATATGACTAGGAAAGAGGGCATCTTCTTGTTTCTCCATTATCATGGATGATGCATTGAACCAGCCAAACATTTGCTAGTTAATTTAGGTGATGGAGGCAGGCTGTAATTATCACTGACTAGTTTGATGCCTTATATGCTGTAATTTTAAAGGGTAAAAATATCACAAAAAAATTGTAAAACAGTTAAGACAGTAATCTTCTTTTGACTTAGTGTTAAAAATATGCAACATTGCTTCCTAAGCCACAAATAAGAGAAACACGCTACTTTACATATTCTCCACTTAAGTTAAACCTCAGGTTATTTGTGGGTTTTTATATTTCAATGTTTTAAGAACTCTTTATACTTGTCTTTAATAAAGAACAATGAACCAAAAGATATGACTTGAAAGCTGCAAGTGTAGAGTGCTCTGACATGTGTTGTCTGTGATTGATTCTAAACACCATTTGTGACCAAAATGTAGAATAAGATAATTGTCAAAGAAACTTGGATTGTAATTCCCTATGTGCAGAGAGACACTTATGGATCGCTACCTTGTCATGGTGAAGGGGCTTGTGTACCTCAATGAAGCTGTGAGGTATACCATGTAGGGTCAGGTCAAAATGGGCAGGTCATAGCAGAGAGTTCAGACAAATCACGGTCAACTGGAGAAGAAATGACAACCCACTCCAGTATATTTGCCATGATAACCTTATGGATTGGCATAACCAGACACAAGATGTGCCTGGCGTGCCACCATCCATACGGTCATGAAGAGTTGAATGCAACTGAACACGCAACATTGTGCAGAGAGAGGCAAGCTCCGCTCTGTCCCCGATTGTCTGATGCTCCTGAGGGCATATATCTCACTGGCTGACATATTGGTCCCAGGGCAGCTCATCCCTAGAGACCTGTGGTTTCCTAGCAGCATTCTAAGGGGATGCATGCAGATACAGCAATTTTATTTTTAGTAAACAAGTAATACATTTGGCAACAAAGCATTTTTTGATGTTATTTGGGAGCTGCTTACACATGCCAAACCCAGTCAGTGACAGAGGACTACATTTGTGACGTTTACATACTGTAGATTGGAACCTCTGATTTATAGTATTATCCGCTCATTTAATTATACCCACCATAACTGGATGAAAACATGGAGCCTCATTCAATTCGAAGGCTGCATCTGCAGTATACAGGCCGTATGTCTGCGGGTTTGCTGTGGGCTCGTGGTCCCCTACATATCCGAAAGCCAAAAGAATAAATTATGCACTCATATGTAGCAGTTTAGGGCGGCAACATGATCAATTAAGCAAGGCCGTAACGACCCATTTAGAAACAGCCAATTGCAAATGAGACCGTCATCATTATGTCAGTAAAACATGGAGGTTACATGTCAATCAATTAGCGTTTAGAGGTCCGATATGCGATCAGACTTGCAATTCGCCAATGTACAAAATAATAAAAATGAATGGCCATACTGTTTTAGTCCATGTGGGTGGCCTGATATGTAATAACTCATTGATTCCCGGGATCGATATAACCCCGAAATGAAACTTTTTACTGCGGTGTTTGCGAGCTTGAGACTGTTGTGCAATTAATTCTAATGTGAGAAATGCAGTGTGCATGTTAAGGAGGCAGGTTATAGGCTACTTTAAACAGGTGTGTTTTTAATGAGGATTTGAAGGATTTGAGGCAGGAGGATAGTGTAGTGGAGCGAGGCAAGGAGTTCCAGAGAATAGGGGCAGCGAGAGAAAAGTCCTGAAGGCGGGAGTGAGAGGAGGTGATGAGAGAGGAGGAAAGAAGAAGGTCATCAGCAGAGTGAAATGGGCCGGTGAGGGGCTATTTAGAGATGAGAGCAGATATATAAGGGGGTGCAGTGTTTTTGAGAGCTTTGTAAGTTAGGGTCATGATTTAAAAAGTTTATTCTGGAGGCAACAGGAAGCCAGTGAAGTGATTGAGAAAGAGGTGCTGTAGACACGAAGCGTTTAGTACGGAAGAGGAGTCTAGTGCAGGCATTCAATATGGCTTGAAGGGGGGATAGACGGTGGTGGGTAGGGCAAGCCAGAAGTGAGTAGCAGTAGTCAAGATTGGATATGATGAGGAATAACGATAACGGAGGGATGATAGAAATTTGCGATATTAGTGATCGTAAGTCTTGCGGATGTGAAAGGTCAAAGGCTTCGATGGGCTGTAAGTTCCGGTTTTTACAACCACAAGGATTTCAAGCCTGTAACACGTAGGCAGTTTGCGGCTCGCAAGAAAACGCCAATTGAATAGAAAAATAACTTACAGCCTCCATTATGGGCTCCAGTAACTTAACCGCACCACGCAGTGTAGTTTCCATTTGACTAACAGGTGGGCAAATCTGCATCAAGTTAGTTGAAATTATTAGGCACGAGTGGACTAAAAACAACAGTAATCCTAGATCTACTTTAACACTTACATACATATACGTACATGTTTTATTATATACCCTAAAATAATAAGAGCTTTTTATTTTTTGTTCAAACAATATAGAAATATAGATAGTATGTGCTGCATACAGGTTTTTTCTATCCAGTTCTAGAACATACTAAGAGATGTGCATTGCATAGTATAACATAAAAATACAAAAAAAATGATAATAGCCTTTAAATGTTTTGATGTATTATACCCACATAACTACATGGGTTCATTTTCAGCTGATCATGCCTGTTATTTTTTCAGGGTGGCGTGTCCTTGTAAACTAATGAGCATTCTGTGTGACCCAATGTATGTACAGTTGCCACATTATCGATGAGCAGATATAAACTACTAAAGTGTCCTCCCATGAAGTAGAACAGCAGGAAACAAAATGGTAAATATGCTATATTAAATTATGCATTATTTTATTTTTTATGATAAAAACATTTTCCTTATTTATGGGCTAATTCTTCAAAATAGTATGTTATTTTATTAGACAAAACATCTGAACTACAGTGGTCCTTTCATTCTGATTCCGTACAGGTTGACACGTAATCACCTGTTAATCCTCACTTCTTTAAATAGTCCTTTTGACCATTCACTCTTCATCCCTCTAGTATTATCTCCCAGGTTCCCATATTCTCAAATCATAATCCCTTCTCAAACATTCTATGACCACCCCAGCTAGATTTTAATTCTATTTCTCCCTTTAAAGATATTTTATGGTGTTCACACTTGGTCTGTAGCCAATTAATATCCATTCCCAATATGTTGCTCTCCAACTCTTTGTCTTCTTGGCTTTCTCTAAAAGACAAAACTTACAAGGAAAAATGTAATGACCTGAATATGTAAATCTTGGAGGATGGAAGGGAGACGGATGATATGATATAAACCTTCATATATATCAATGGATTGAATAAAGTTCAAGTGGGAAGTGTATTCAAGGAAAAGAGGAAAGCAAGAAAGGGGTCATTATTTGAAGTTGGGAGGTGGAACAATTAGGAGTACTAATTTAAGGAAGTAGTAGAAGATAAAAGGAACAGCCTTTCAGTGGACAAGGTAAGAGTTAACACAGTTAAGAAATGTAAGCATGCCTGGGAAAAGCACAAGGCTATCCTTAAGCTTAATTGAAGCAAAGTTTTAAGTAAATAGAATGACCAGACAAAATAGGCCTTTTTGGTTGTATCTGCCACCAAATCTATGTTTCTATGTGGCTTACTTTATAAGACACTTATTTCCCTCCACTATATACAATATATGTACTTATACTGTATATGTAATTTTAAATAACTAGTTCACATAATTAATCAATATAAATAGTTCAAATAATGACATTGACTTTATAAAAGCAGAGTGGTGTAGTGGAAAGTGTGATGTTTCATAAAATGATTTCACTAGTAAGTTACTAAATCAATGCCTTACACTTGTTTTTTTTGTTTTTTTATTGAGTAATGTATTTATTAACACATATGGTTGCTATATAAAAATAAATAAGTACATTATTTAATAAAAGAAACAATGGTAAGACGGGAAATTTAACCTAAAAACTGACTAATGAAAAAAATCTTTAAAACAGTATACTTACCGCTACACCATCACACTTCACTCCAAAAGACAGTTTTTATAATAGAATGTGTGAGAACGTCTAGGGCTAAACGACAATGATAATATCTAAGCCAATTCTTGATCAATTTCAAAAATGTAAATACATTTTACTCACGATTTTCCACCCTCTAACTGATGGAGTAGACTACATATGGTAACGTTTGTACATTTAGTGACATCTGTTGTCTATATAGGGTAGACTATATAAAAGTTTTAAAATCTATTTCAAAATCCTTATTCACTTGTGATCTCTTAAATGCTCTAATAGCTTAGAAATATAACACACTCTACAGATCAAATTGCAAGACTAAGAATTTATTTTCTGTGTAAGGATATAATGTTCTCCACATCTAATTGGTAGGGGACCGGCACACTGCAGATCTCTATGCCAGCGACCTGACACTCTGCAACTCACTTTGCCAGTCCATATAGATCTCTTTGCCAGGTTACAGATCTTTTCTTTGCAAGGTTATCATGTTCTTCAGATCTGATTGGTAGGGGACCGACACACTGTAGATTTCTATGCCAGCGAACTGACACTTTGCAACTTACTTTGCCAGTCCTTACAAATCTCTTTGCCAAGGTAAAATTATTTTCTGTACAAGGTTATGATGTTATTCAGATCTGATTGGTATGGGGCTGGGACACTGCTGATCTCTTTGTCAGCAAACTGACACTCTGCAAATCACTTTGCCAGTCGTTACAGATCTCTTTGCCAGTCAACGGTTCTTTTCTATGCAAGGGTATGATGTTCTTCAGATCTAATTGGTAGGGGACCAGCACACTGCAGATCACTTTGCCAGCGAACCGACACTCTGCAAATCACTTTGCCAGTCCTAACAGATCTCTTTGTCAGGTTACAGTTGCTATATAAAAATAATTATATTTAAAAAAACAAACAATGGAAGGACGGGGAATTGAACCTAAAAACTGACTAAGGAAAAAAATGTTTAAAACAGTATACTTACCGCTACACCATCCCATTTTGCTCCAAAAGGCAGTGTTTATAATAGAACTAGCGACTTGCCCGTCAAAAATGACGGGGCAATAAAATTTGAAGCCATGGGAATGCTGTTTAAGACATAATTGAAACCGTTTTGTACTGTGAGTCCCTTTGGCGCTCATTGTGAGGCTCTCCTGTCGTGTACTTTTGGTCCTCTGAGAGAGATATCTATTTCTATTTATATGTAGTTAAGTAATAATTAATGATTTATTCACTAAATTAATATAGTATTATTTATAATTGATATATGCAGCGATCAATAGGCTGAAGAGCTAACAATCTGTTTGTATTTTGCATCTGCATAGAATATCTATTTTGAGTTTTTATGCCCTGCTTATAAAAAGTAATAAATGTTTGAAGTGTGCGTTCTAAATAGGCTCCGTGCGCGAGATAAAGCCGTTGGTTTACTGTGTAAAGGGGCATTGTATAGTCGTAATGTTATTAATGTGGTACGCGTCTCTTGAGTATTTTGCGGCTTTTGTAATAGTGTATATTGTAGGTCGTAGTGTGATGTGTAAAGTGGTACATAGTTTGCATTGGTTTTCGCGGTCCGTGAGCATTTTCCGGCTTTTGTAATAGTGTATTTTCTAGTTCGAAGTGTGATGTGTAAAGTGCCACACGTTTTGTAGTGTTTTGCGGGGTCCGGGGTCGTGTAGCCTTAATTTAATTTTTTCGGCGGCCATTTTTTTCCTTGCTTAGGCAATTTTCGAGTGGCGAAAATCGTCTAAGTTGAGTTAACTTCGCGTTATACCTCACTCCCAGACGTCCTGGCTGTTGCCCCATGCTGTCTGTGATGTTTTTGGATTTTTTTGGGATGTATTTAGTGTGTTTTTGGTAATTTTTTGTTTGGCCGCTAATCTCGTAAATGTTTGCGTCTCGTATCTTTTTTTTCCCTAGTCCCGCGTCTTGTATCTTCTTTTTTCTAAGTCTCGTGTTTTGTATTTTTTTTGGTTCTAAGTCCCGCGTCTCGTATTTTAATGGCTCGCCTCGCTTCGAGAGGCTTGCCTGTGCTAAGTGCTACGGTTTAACAGCTCGCCTCGCTTTGCGAGGCTTGCAGCGATGAGCGCCTTTGGCACTCATCGGCTAAGTCCTATGCATTAACTGCTCGCTTCGCCTAAGTCGTACGCACCTCACAAAGCGTGACAACGTCTCGTAGTTTGACAACTATTTTATGTGATGTGTGAGGGCGTTTAGGGCTAAATGTAAATACATTTTACTCACGATTTTCAACCCTCTAACTGATGGAGCAGACTACATATGGTAACGTTTGTACATTTAGTGTCTTTTGTTGTCTATATAGGATAGACTATATACAAGTTTTCAAATCTATTTCAAAATCCTTATTCACTTGTGATCTCTTAAATGCTCTAATAGCTTAGAAATATAACACACTCTACAGGTCAAATTGCAAGACTAAGAATTTATTTTCTGTGTAAGGATATAATGTTCTCCACATCTAATTGGTAGGGGACCGGCACACTGCAGATCACTTTGCCAGTCTGTATAGATCTTTTTGCCAGGTTACAGATCTTTTCTGTGCATGTTATGATGTTCTTCAGATCTGATTGGTAGGGGACCAGCACATTCCAGATCACTTTGAACTGACACTCTGCAACTCACTTTGCCAGTCTTACATATCTCTTTGCAAAGTTAAAAAAAAATTCTGTGCAAGGTTATGATGTTCTTCAGATCTGATTGTCATTAGGCCGACACACTGAAGATCACATTGCCAAGTTAAAATTATTTTCTGTACAAAGTTATGATGTTTTTCAGATCTGAATGGTAGGGGACCGGCACACTGCAGATCTATTTGTCAGAGAACTGACACTCTACAACTCACTTTGCTAGTCCTTACAGATCTCTTTTCCAAGTTAAAGTTATTTTCTGTGCATGGTTATGATGTTCTTCAGATCTGATTGGTATGGGACCAGCACACTGAAGATCACTTTGCCAGTATTACAGAACTCTTTGCCAAGTTAAAATTATTTTCTATGCAAGGTTATGATGTTCTTCAGATCAGAATGGTAGGGGACCGGCAATCTCTTTGTCAGCGATCTGACACTCTGCAACTCACTTTGCCAGTCTGTATAGATCTCTTTGCCAGGTTACAATTCTTTTCTGTGCATGTTATGATGTTTTTCAGATCTGATTGGTATGGGACCAGCACATTCCAGATCACAGCGAACTGACTTTCTGCAACTCACTTTGCCAGTCTTACAGATCACTTTGCAAAGTTAAAGTGCTTTTCTGTGCAAGGTTATGATGTTCTTCAGATATGATTTTATGGGAGGAGCACACTGAAGATCACTGTGTCAGTGAACTGACACTCCCACTTTGGCAGTCCTTAAAAAACTCTTTGCCAAGTTAAAGTTCTTTTCTGAGGAAGGTTATGATGTTCTTCAGATCTGATTGCTATGGGACCGGCACATTAAAGATCTCTTTGTCAGTGAACTGACACTCTGCAACTCACGTTGCCAGTCTTAAAGGTCTCTTTGCCAAGTTAAAATTATTTTCTGTGCAAGGATATGAAGTTCTTCAGATCTGATTGGTATGGGACCGGCATACTTCAGATCTGTTTGCCAATGAACTGACACTCTGCAACTAACTTTGCCAGTCCTTACAGGTCTCTTTTTCAGTTTACAATTATTTTCTCTGAAGGGTTATGATGTTCTTCAGATCTGATTGGTACGGGGCCGGCACACTAAAGATCACTTTGCTAGTCTTACAGATCTCTTTTCCAAGTTAAAATTATTTTCTGTGCAAGGTTATGATGTTCTTCAGATCTGATTGCTATGGGACCGGCACACTTAAGATCACTTTGCCAGTCTTACAGATCTATTCGCCAACTTAAAATTATTTTATGAACAAGGTTATGATGTTCTTCAGATCTGATTGGTGTGGGACCGGCACCCCGCAGATCACTTTGCCAGCGAACTGACACTCTGCAACTCACTTTGCCAGTTTTACAGATTTCTTTGCCAAGTTAAAATTATTTTCTGTTCAACGTTATGATGTTTGTCATATGATCATAGATTGTAAGTCTGCGAGTTTCAATCCTGCAAGGTGCTTTAGGGAAAGTGCTATGGACACCGGATTCCAAGCTCAAAGACAGGGCCATCCACTCTTTGCAATGTGTGAATCTTGAACTTGTCATTGCCTGTAATTTAACTTATGTATAGCACTATGGAATATTTTGGCGCGTTACTAATAAACGATAATAATAATAATAATAATATGTGATTGGTGGGGGACTGGCACAATGCAGATCACTTTGCCAGGATACGGACATTCTGCAACTCACTTTGCCCGTCTTACAGATCTCTTTGTCAAGTTAAAATGATTTTCTGTGCAAGGATATGAAGTTCTTAAGATCTGATTGGTATGGGACGGGCATACTTCAGATCTATTTGCCAATGAACTGACACTATGTAACTCACTTTGCCAGTCCTTACAGATCTGTTTGTCAGGTTACAATTATTTTCTCTCAAGGGTTATGATGTTCTTCAGATCTGATTGGTATGGGACTCGCACACTGCAGATCACTTTGCCAGGGAACTGACACTCTACAACTTACTTTGCCAGTCCTTACATATCTCTTTGCCAAGTTAAAGTTATTTTCTATGCAAGGTTATGATGTTCTTCAGATCTGAATGGTATGGGGTTGGCACACTGAAGATCACTTTGCCAGTCTTACAGATCTCTTTGCCAAGTTAAAATTATTTTCTGTGCAAGGTTATGATGTTCTTCAGATCTGATTGGTACGGGGCCGGCACACTGAAGATCACTTTGCTAGTCTTACAGATCTCTTTTCCAAGTTAAAATTATTTTCTGTGCAAGGTTATGATGTTCTTCAGATCTGATTGCTATGGGACCGGCACACTTAAGATCACTTTGCCAGTCTTACAAATCTATTTGCCAAGTTAAAATTATTTTATGAACAAGGTTATGATGTTCTTCAGATCAGAATGGTAGGGGACCGGCACACTGGAAATCTCTTTGTCAGTGAACTGACACTCTGCAACTCACTTTGCCAGTCTTACAGACCTCTTTGCAAAGTTAAAATTATTTTCTGTTCAACGTTATGATGTTTGTCATATGTGATTGGTGGGGGACTGGCACAATGCAGATCACTTTGCCAGGATACGGACATTCTGCAACTCACTTTGCCAGTCTTACAGTTCTCTTTGCCAAGTTAAAATGATTTTCTGTGCAAGGATATGAAGTTCTTAAGATCTGATTGGTATGGGACGGGCATACTTCAGATCTATTTGCCAATGAACTGACACTATGTAACTCACTTTGCCAGTCCTTACAGATCTGTTTGTCAGGTTACAATTATTTTCTCTCAAGGGTTATGATGGTCTTCAGATCTGATTGGTATGGGACTCGCACACTGCGGATCACTTTGCCAGCGAACTGACACTCTACAACTTACTTTGCCAGTCCTTACATATCTATTTGCCAAGTTAAAGTTATTTTCTGTGCAAGGTTATGATGTTTTTCAGTTCTGAATGGTATGGGGTTGGCACACTGAAGATCACTTTGCCAGTCTTACAGATCTCGTTGCCAAGTTAAAATTATTTTCTGTGCAAGGTTATGATGTTCTTCAGATCTGATTGGTATGGGGCCGGCACACTGCAGATCACTTTGCCAGCGAGCTGACTCTTCCCAACTCACTTTGCCAGTCTTCCAAAACTCTTTACCAAATAAAAATGATTTTCTGTGGAAGGATATGAAGTTCTTAAGATCTGATTGGTATGGGACCGGAATACTTCAGATCTGTTTGCCAATGAACTGGCACTCTGCAACTCACTTTGCCAGTCCTTACAGATCTCTTTGTCAGTTTACAATTATTTTCTCTGAAGTGTTATGATGTTCTTCAGATCTGATTGGTACGGGGCCGGCACACTGAAGATCACTTTGCTAGTCTTACAGATCTCTTTGCCAAGTTAAAATTATTTTCTGTTCAAGGTTATGATGTTCTTCAGATCTGATTGCTATGGGACCGGCACACTTAAGATCACTTTGCTAGTCTTACAGATCTATTCGCCAAGTTAAAATTATTTTATGAACAAGGTTATGATGTTCTTCAGATTTGGTTGGTATGGGACCGGCACCCGGCAGATCACTTTGCCAGCGAACTGACACTCTGCAACTCACTTTGCCAGTTTTACAGATTTCTTTGCCAAGTTAAAATTATTTTCTGTTCAACGTTATGATGTTTGTCATATGATCATAGATTGTAAGTCTGCGAGTTTCAATCCTGCAAGGTGCTTTAGGGAAAGTGCTATGGACACCGGATTCCAAGCTCAAAGACAGGGCCATCCACTCTTTGCAATGTGTGAATCTTGAACTTGTCATTGCCTGTAATTTAACTTATGTATAGCGCTACAGAATATTTTGGCGTGTTACTAATAAACGATAATAATAATAATAATATGTGATTGGTGGGGGACTGGCACAATGCAGATCACTTTGCCAGGATACGGACATTCTGCAACTCACTTTGGCAGTCTTACAGATCTCTTTGTCAAGTTAAAATGATTTTCTGTGCAAGGATATGAAGTTCTTAAGATCTGATTGGTATGGGACGGGCATACTTCAGATCTATTTGCCAATGAACTGACACTATGTAACTCACTTTGCCAGTCCTTACAGATCTGTTTGTCAGGTTACAATTATTTTCTCTCAAGGGTTATGATGTTCTTCAGATCTGATTGGTATGGGACTCGCACACTGCAGATCACTTTGCCAGGGAACTGACACTCTACAACTTACTTTGCCAGTCCTTACATATCTCTTTGCCAAGTTAAAGTTATTTTCTGTGCAAGGTTATGATGTTCTTCAGATCTGAATGGTATGGGGTTGGCACACTGAAGATCACTTTGCCAGTCTTACAGATCTCTTTGCCAAGTTAAAATTATTTTCTGTGCAAGGTTATGATGTTCTTCAGATCTGATTGGTAGGGGACCGGCACACTGCAGATCACTTTGCCACCGAACCGGCACTCTGCGACTCACTTTGCCAGTCCTAACAGATCCCTTTGCCAAGTTAAAATAAATTTCTGTGCATGGTTATGATTTTCTTCAGATTTGGTTGGTATGTGGCCAGCACACTGAAGATCACTTTGCCAGAATACGAATACTCTGCAACTCACTGTGCCAGTCCTTACAGATCACTTTGCCAGCGAACCGACACTCTGCACATCACTTTGCTAGGTTACAGTTATTTTCCATGCAAGGGTATAACGTTCTTCAAATCTGATATCTATGGGTCCGGCACACTGCAGATCACTTTGCCAGTGAACTGACACTCTTCATCTCATTTTGCCAGTCCTAACAGATCCCTTTTCCAAGTTAAAAATATTTTCTGTACAAGGGTATGATGTTCTTCAGATCTGATTGCTATGAGACCGGCACACTGCAGATTACTTTGCCTGCAAATTTACATACTCTGCAACTAATTTTGACAGTCCTAACAGATCTCTTTGCCAAGTTAAAGTTATTTTCTGTGCAAGGTTATGATGTTCTTCAGATCTCATTGGTATGGGACTCGCACACTGCAGATCACTTTGCAAGGGAACTGACACTCTACAACTTACTTTGCCAGTCCTTACATATCTCTTTGCCAAGTTAAAGTTATTTTCTGTGCAAGGTTATGATGTTCTTCAGATCTGAATGGTATGGGGTTGACACACTGAAGATCACTTTGCCAGTCTTACAGATCTCTTTGCCAAGTTAAAATTATTTTCTGTGCAAGGTTATGAGTTTCTTCAGATCTGATTGGTACGGGGCCGGCACACTGAAGATCACTTTGCTAGTCTTACAGATCTCTTTTCCAAGTTAAAATTATTTTCTGTGCAAGGTTATGATGTTCTTCAGATCTGATTGCTATGGGACCGGCACACTTAAGATCACTTTGCCAGTCTTACAAATCTATTTGCCAAGTTAAAATTATTTTCTGTGCAAGGTTATGATGTTCTTCAGATCTGATTGGTATGGGGCCGGCACACTGCAGATCACTTTGCCAGCGAGCTGACTCTTCCCAACTCACTTTGCCAGTCTTCCAAAACTCTTTACCAAATAAAAATGATTTTCTGTGGAAGGATATGAAGTTCTTAAGATCTGATTGGTATGGGACCGGAATACTTCAGATCTGTTTGCCAATTAACTGGCACTCTGCAACTCACTTTGCCAGTCCTTACAGATCTCTTTGTCAGTTTACAATTATTTTCTCTGAAGTGTTATGATGTTCTTCAGATCTGATTGGTACGGGGCCGGCACACTGAAGATCACTTTGCTAGTCCTACAGATCTCTTTGCCAAGTTAAAATTATTTTCTGTTCAAGGTTATGATGTTCTTCAGATCTGATTGCTATGGGACCGGCACACTTAAGATCACTTTGCTAGTCTTACAGATCTATTCGCCAAGTTAAAATTATTTTATGAACAAGGTTATGATGTTTTTCAGATTTGGTTGGTATGGGACTGGCACCCCGCAGATCACTTTGCCAGCGAACTGACACTCTGCAACTCACTTTGCCAGTTTTACAGATTTCTTTGCCAAGTTAAAATGATTTTCTGTTCAACGTTATGATGTTTGTCATATGATCATAGATTGTAAGTCTGCGAGTTTCAATCCTGCAAGGTGCTTTAGGGAAAGTGCGATGGACACCGGATTCCAAGCTCAAAGACAGGGCCATCCACTCTTTGCAATGTGTGAATCTTGAACTTGTCATTGCCTGTAATTTAACTTATGTATAGCGCTCCGGAATATTTTGGCGCGTTACTAATAAACGATAATAATAATAATAATAATAATAATATGTGATTGGTGGGGGACTGGCACAATGCAGATCACTTTGCCAGGATACGGACATTCTGCAACTCACTTTGGCAGTCTTACAGATCTCTTTGTCAAGTTAAAATGATTTTCTGTGCAAGGATATGAAGTTCTTAAGATCTGATTGGTATGGGACGGGCATACTTCAGATCTATTTGCCAATGAACTGACACTATGTAACTCACTTTGCCAGTCCTTACAGATCTGTTTGTCAGGTTACAATTATTTTCTCTTAAGGGTTATGATGTTCTTCAGATCTGATTGGTATGGGACTCGCACACTGCAGATCACTTTGCCAGGGAACTGACACTCTACAACTTACTTTGCCAGTCCTTACATATCTCTTTGCCAAGTTAAAGTTATTTTCTGTGCAAGGTTATGATGTTCTTCAGATCTGAATGGTATGGGGTTGGCACACTGAAGATCACTTTGCCAGTCTTACAGATCTCTTTGCCAAGTTAAAATTATTTTCTGTGAAAGGTTATGATGTTCTTCAGATCTGATTGGTAGGGGACCAGCACACTGCAGATCACTTTGCCACCGAACCGGCACTCTGCGGCTCACTTTGCCAGTCCTAACAGATCCCTTTGCCAAATTTCTGTGCATGGTTATGATTTTCTTCAGATTTGGTTGGTATGTGGCCAGCACACTGAAGATCACTTTGCCAGAATACGAATACTCTGCAACTCACTGTGCCAGTCCTTACAGATCACTTTGCCAGCGAACCGACACTCTGCAGATCTCTTTGCCAAGTTAAAATTATTTTCTGTTCAAGGTTATGATGTTCTTCAAATCTGATATCTATGGGTCCGGCACACTGCAGATCACTTTGCCAGTGAACTGCCACTCTTCATCTCATTTTGCCAGTCCTAACAGATCCCTTTTCCAAGTTAAAATTATTTTCTGTACAAGGGTATGATGTTCTTCAGATCTGATTGCTATGAGACCGGCACACTGCAGATCACTTTGCCTGCAAATTTACATACTCTGCAACTAATTTTGACAGTCCTAACAGATCTCTTTGCCAAGTTAAAATAATGTTCTATGCAAGGTTATGATGTTCTTCAGATCTGATTGGTAGAGGACCGGCACACGGAAGATTTATTTGTCAGTGAACTGAAACTCTGCAACTCACTTTGCCAGTCCTTACAGATCTCTTTGCCAACTTAAAGTTATTTTCTGTGCAAGGTTATGATGTTCTTCAGGTCTGATTGGTATGGGGCCGGCACACTGCAAATCACTTTGCCAGTGAACTGACACTCTGCAACTCACTTTACCAGTCCTTACAGATATCTTTGCCAAGTTAAAGTACTTTTCTTTGCAAGACTATAAAGTTCTTCAGATCTGATTGGTATGCGACCGGCACACGGCAGATCTCTTTGCCACCGAACCGCCGCTCTGCAAATCATGTTGCCAGTCATTACATATCTCTTTGCCAAGTTAAAATAACTTTCTGTGCAAGGTTATGATGTTCTTTAGATCTGATTGGTAGGGTACCGGCACACTGAAGATCTCTTTGTCAGCAAACTGACACTCTGCAACTCACTTTGCTAGTCCTTACAGATCTCTTTGCCAAGTTTAAGTTATTTTTTGTGCAAGGTTATGATGCTCGTCAGATCTGATTGGTACGGGGCCGGCACACTGAAGATCACTTTGCCAGTCCTTACAGATCTGTTTGTCAGGTTACAATTATTTTCTCTCAAGGGTTATGATGTTCTTCAGATCTGATTGGTATGGGACTCGCACACTGCAGATCACTTTGCCAGGGAACTGACACTCTACAACTTACTTTGCCAGTCCTTACATATCTCTTTGCCAAGTTAAAGTTATTTTCTGTGCAAGGTTATGATGCTCTTCAGATCTGATTGGTACGGGGCCGGCACACTGAAGATCACTTTGCCAGTCTTACAGATCTCTTTGCCAAGTTAAAATTATTTTCTGTGCAAGGTTATGATGTTCTTCAGATCTGATTGGTATGGGGCCGGCACACTGCAGATCACTTTGCCATCGAGCTGACTCTTCCCAACTCACTTTGCCAGTCTTCCAAAACTCTTTACCAAATAAAAATGATTTTCTGTGGAAGGATATGAAGTTCTTCAGATCTGATTGGTATGGGACCGGCATACTTCAGATCTGTTTGCCAATGAACTGACACTCTTCAACTCACTTTGCCAGTCCTTACAGGTCTCTTATTCAGTTTACAATTATTTTCTCTGAAGGGTTATGGTGTTCTTCAGATCTGATTGGTACGTGGCCGGCACACTGAAGATCACTTTGCTAGTCTTACAGATCTCTTTTCCAAGTTAAAATTATTTTCTGTGCAAGGTTATGATGTTCTTCAGATCTGATTGCTATGGGACCGGCACACTTAAGATCACTTTGCCAGTCTTACAAATCTATTTGCCAAGTTAAAATTATTTTATGAACAAGGTTATGATGTTCTTCAGATCAGAATGGTAGGGGACCGGCACACTGGAAATCTCTTTGTCAGTGAACTGACACTCTGCAACTCACTTTGCCAGTCTTACAGACCTCTTTGCAAAGTTAAAATTATTTTCTGTTCAACGTTATGATGTTTGTCATATGTGATTGGTGGGGGACTGGCACAATGCAGATCACTTTGCCAAGATACGGACATTCTGCAACTCACTTTGGCAGTCTTACAGATCTCTTTGTCAAGTTAAAATGATTTTCTGTGGAAGGATATGAAGTTCTTAAGATCTGATTGGTATGGGACCGGAATACTTCAGATCTGTTTGCCAATGAACTGGCACTCTGCAACTCACTTTGCCAATCCTTACAGATCTCTTTGTCAGTTTACAATTATTTTCTCTAAAGTGTTATGATGTTCTTCAGATCTGATTGGTACGGGGCCGGCACACTGAAGATCACTTTGCTAGTCTTACAGATCTCTTTGCCAAGTTAAAATTATTTTCTGTTCAAGGTTATGATGTTCTTCAGATCTGATTGCTATGGGACCGGCACAGTTAAGATCACTTTGCTAGTCTTACAGATCTATTCGCCAAGTTAAAATAATTTTATGAACAAGGTTATGATGTTCTTCAGATTTGGTTGGTATGGGACCGGCACCCGGCAGATCACTTTGCCAGCGAACTGACACTCTGCAACTCACTTTGCCAGGTTTACAGATTTCTTTGCCAAGTTAAAATTATTTTCTGTTCAACATTATGATGTTTGTCATATGATCATAGATTGTAAGTCTGCGAGTTTCAATCCTGCAAGGTGCTTTAGGGAAAGTGCTATGGACACCGGATTCCAAGCTCAAAGACAGGGCCATCCACTCTTTGCAATGTGTGAATCTTGAACTTGTCATTGCCTGTAATTTAACTTATGTATAGCGCTACAGAATATTTTGGCGCGTTACTAAATAAACGATAATAATAATAATAATAATATGTGATTGGTGGGGGATTGGCACAATGCAGATCACTTTGCCAGGATACGGACATTCTGCAACTCACTTTGCCAGTCTTATAGATCTCTTTGTCAAGTTAAAATGATTTTCTGTGCAAGGATATGAAGTTCTTAAGATCTGATTGGTATGGGACGGGCATACTTCAGATCTATTTGCCAATGAACTGACACTATGTAACTCACTTTGCCAGTCCTTACAGATCTGTTTGTCAGGTTACAATTATTTTCTCTCAAGGGTTATGATGTTCTTCAGATCTGATTGGTATGGGACTCGCACACTGCAGATCACTTTGCCAGGGAACTGACACTCTACAACTTACTTTGCCAGTCCTTACATATCTCTTTGCCAAGTTAAAGTTATTTTCTGTGCAAGGTTATGATGTTCTTCAGATCTGAATGGTATGGGGTTGGCACACTGAAGATCACTTTGCCAGTCTTACAGATCTCTTTGCCAAGTTAAAATTATTTTCTGTGCAAGGTTATGATGTTCTTCAGATCTGATTGGTACGGGGCCGGCACACTGAAGATCACTTTGCTAGTCTTACAGATCTCTTTGCCAAGTTAAAATTATTTTCTGTTCAAGGTTATGATGTTCTTCAGATCTGATTGCTATGGGACCGGCACACTTAAGATCACTTTGCTAGTCTTACAGATCTATTCGCCAAGTTAAAATTATTTTATGAACAAGGTTATGATGTTCTTCAGATTTGGTTGGTATGGGACCGACACCCGGCAGATCACTTTGCCAGCGAACTGACACTCTGCAACTCACTTTGCCAGTTTTACAGATTTCTTTGCCAAGTTAAAATGATTTTCTGTTCAACGTTATGATGTTTGTCATATGATCATAGATTGTAAGTCTGCGAGTTTCAATCCTGCAAGGTGCTTTAGGGAAAGTGCTATGGACACCGGATTCCAAGCTCAAAGACAGGGCCATCCACTCTTTGCAATGTGTGAATCTTGAACTTGTCATTGCCTGTAATTTAACTTATGTATAGCGCTCCGGAATATTTTGGCGCGTTACTAATAAACGATAATAATAATAATAATAATAATAATATGTGATTGGTGGGGGACTGGCACAATGCAGATCACTTTGCCAGGATACGGACATTCTGCAACTCACTTTGGCAGTCTTACAGATCTCTTTGTCAAGTTAAAATGATTTTCTGTGCAAGGATATGAAGTTCTTAAGATCTGATTGGTATGGGACGGGCATACTTCAGATCTATTTGCCAATGAACTGACACTATGTAACTCACTTTGCCAGTCCTTACAGATCTGTTTGTCAGGTTACAATTATTTTCTCTCAAGGGTTATGATGTTCTTCAGATCTGATTGGTATGGGACTCGCACACTGCAGATCACTTTGCCAGGGAACTGACACTCTACAACTTACTTTGCCAGTCCTTACATATCTCTTTGCCAAGTTAAAGTTATTTTCTGTGCAAGGTTATGATGTTCTTCAGATCTGAATGGTATGGGGTTGGCACACTGAAGATCACTTTGCCAGTCTTACAGATCTCTTTGCCAAGTTAAAATTATTTTCTGTGAAAGGTTATGATGTTCTTCAGATCTGATTGGTAGGGGACCAGCACACTGCAGATCACTTTGCCACCGAACCGGCACTCTGCGGCTCACTTTGCCAGTCCTAACAGATCCCTTTGCCAAATTTCTGTGCATGGTTATGATTTTCTTCAGATTTGGTTGGTATGTGGCCAGCACACTGAAGATCACTTTGCCAGAATACGAATACTCTGCAACTCACTGTGCCAGTCCTTACAGATCACTTTGCCAGCGAACCGACACTCTGCACATCACTTTGCTAGGTGACAGTTATTTTCCATGGAAGGGTATAAAGTTCTTCAAATCTGATATCTATGGGTCCGGCACACTGCAGATCACTTTGCCAGTGAACTGACACTCTTCATCTCATTTTGCCAGTCCTAACAGATCCCTTTTCCAAGTTAAAATTATTTTCTGTACAAGGGTATGATGTTCTTCAGATCTGATTGCTATGAGACCGGCACACTGCAGATCACTTTGCCTGCAAATTTACATACTCTGCAACTAATTTTGACAGTCCTAACAGATCTCTTTGCCAAGTTAAAATAATGTTCTATGCAAGGTTATGATGTTCTTCAGATCTGATTGGTAGAGGACCGGCACACGGAAGATTTATTTGTCAGTGAACTGAAACTCTGCAACTCACTTTGCCAGTCCTTACAGATCTCTTTGCCAACTTAAAGTTATTTTCTGTGCAAGGTTATGATGTTCTTCAGGTCTGATTGGTATGGGGCCGGCACACTGCAAATCACTTTGCCAGTGAACTGACACTCTGCAACTCACTTTACCAGTCCTTACAGATATCTTTGCCAAGTTAAAGTACTTTTCTTTGCAAGATTATAAAGTTCTTCAGATCTGATTGGTATGCGACCGGCACACGGCAGATCTCTTTGCCACCGAACCGCCGCTCTGCAAATCATGTTGCCAGTCATTACATATCTCTTTGCCAAGTTAAAATAACTTTCTGTGCAAGGTTATGATGTTCTTTAGATCTGATTGGTAGGGTACCGGCACACTGAAGATCTCTTTGTCAGCAAACTGACACTCTGCAACTCACTTTGCTAGTCCTTACAGATCTCTTTGCCAAGTTTAAGTTATTTTTTGTGCAAGGTTATGATGCTCTTCAGATCTGATTGGTACGGGGCCGGCACACTGAAGATCACTTTGCCAGTCCTTACAGATCTGTTTGTCAGGTTACAATTATTTTCTCTCAAGGGTTATGATGTTCTTCAGATCTGATTGGTATGGGACTCGCACACTGCAGATCACTTTGCCAGGGAACTGACACTCTACAACTTACTTTGCCAGTCCTTACATATCTCTTTGCCAAGTTAAAGTTATTTTCTGTGCAAGGTTATGATGCTCTTCAGAACTGATTGGTACGGGGCCGGCACACTGAAGATCACTTTGCCAGTCTTACAGATCTCTTTGCCAAGTTAAAATTATTTTCTGTGCAAGGTTATGATGTTCTTCAGATCTGATTGGTATGGGGCCGGCACACTGCAGATCACTTTGCCAGCGAGCTGACTCTTCCCAACTCACTTTGCCAGTCTTCCAAAACTCTTTACCAAATAAAAATGATTTTCTGTGGAAGGATATGAAGTTCTTCAGATCTGATTGGTATGGGACCGGCATACTTCAGATCTGTTTGCCAATGAACTGACACTCTGCAACTAACTTTGCCAGTCCTTACAGGTCTCTTATTCAGTTTACAATTATTTTCTCTGAAGGGTTATGGTGTTCTTCAGATCTGATTGGTACGTGGCCGGCACACTGAAGATCACTTTGCTAGTCTTACAGATCTCTTTTCCAAGTTAAAATTATTTTCTGTGCAAGGTTATGATGTTCTTCAGATCTGATTGCTATGGGACCGGCACACTTAAGATCACTTTGCCAGTCTTACAAATCTATTTGCCAAGTTAAAATTATTTTATGAACAAGGTTATGATGTTCTTCAGATCAGAATGGTAGGGGACCGGCACACTGGAAATCTCTTTGTCAGTGAACTGACACTCTGCAACTCACTTTGCCAGTCTTACAGACCTCTTTGCAAAGTTAAAATTATTTTCTGTTCAACGTTATGATGTTTGTCATATGTGATTGGTGGGGGACTGGCACAATGCAGATCACTTTGCCAAGATACGGACATTCTACAACTCACTTTGGCAGTCTTACAGATCTCTTTGTCAAGTTAAAATGATTTTCTGTGCAAGGATATGAAGTTCTTAAGATCTGATTGGTATGGGACGGGCATACTTCAGATCTATTTGCCAATGAACTGACACTATGTAACTCACTTTGCCAGTCCTTACAGATCTGTTTGTCAGGTTACAATTATTTTCTCTCAAGGGTTATGATGGTCTTCAGATCTGATTGGTATGGGACTCGCACACTGCAGATCACTTTGCCAGCGAACTGACACTGTACAACTTACTTTGCCAGTCCTTACATATCTATTTGCCAAGTTAAAGTTATTTTCTGTGCAAGGTTATGATGTTTTTCAGTTCTGAATGGTATGGGGTTGGCACACTGCAGATCACTTTGCCAGCGAGCTGACTCTTCCCAACTCACTTTGCCAGTCTTCCAAAACTCTTTACCAAATAAAAATGATTTTCTGTGGAAGGATATGAAGTTCTTAAGATCTGATTGGTATGGGACCGGAATACTTCAGATCTGTTTGCCAATGAACTGGCACTCTGCAACTCACTTTGCCAGTCCTTACAGATCTCTTTGTCAGTTTACAATTATTTTCTCTAAAGTGTTATGATGTTCTTCAGATCTGATTGGTACGGGGCCGGCACACTGAAGATCACTTTGCTAGTCTTACAGATCTCTTTGCCAAGTTAAAATTATTTTCTGTTCAAGGTTATGATGTTCTTCAGATCTGATTGCTATGGGACCGGCACAGTTAAGATCACTTTGCTAGTCTTACAGATCTATTCGCCAAGTTAAAATAATTTTATGAACAAGGTTATGATGTTCTTCAGATTTGGTTGGTATGGGACCGGCACCCGGCAGATCACTTTGCCAGCGAACTGACACTCTGCAACTCACTTTGCCAGGTTTACAGATTTCTTTGCCAAGTTAAAATTATTTTCTGTTCAACATTATGATGTTTGTCATATGATCATAGATTGTAAGTCTGCGAGTTTCAATCCTGCAAGGTGCTTTAGGGAAAGTGCTATGGACACCGGATTCCAAGCTCAAAGACAGGGCCATCCACTCTTTGCAATGTGTGAATCTTGAACTTGTCATTGCCTGTAATTTAACTTATGTATAGCGCTACAGAATATTTTGGCGCGTTACTAAATAAACGATAATAATAATAATAATAATATGTGATTGGTGGGGGATTGGCAAAATGCAGATCACTTTGCCAGGATACGGACATTCTGCAACTCACTTTGCCAGTCTTATAGATCTCTTTGTCAAGTTAAAATGATTTTCTGTGCAAGGATATGAAGTTCTTAAGATCTGATTGGTATGGGACGGGCATACTTCAGATCTATTTGCCAATGAACTGACACTATGTAACTCACTTTGCCAGTCCTTACAGATCTGTTTGTCAGGTTACAATTATTTTCTCTCAAGGGTTATGATGTTCTTCAGATCTGTTTGGTATGGGACTTGCACACTGCAGATCACTTTGCCAGGGAACTGACACTCTACAACTTACTTTGCCAGTCCTTACATATCTCTTTGCCAAGTTAAAGTTATTTTCTGTGCAAGGTTATGATGTTCTTCAGATCTGAATGGTATGGGGTTGGCACACTGAAGATCACTTTGCTAGTCTTACAGATCTCTTTGCCAAGTTAAAATTATTTTCTGTTCAAGGTTATGATGTTCTTCAGATCTGATTGCTATGGGACCGGCACACTTAAGATCACTTTGCTAGTCTTACAGATCTATTCGCCAAGTTAAAATTATTTTATGAACAAGGTTATGATGTTCTTCAGATTTGGTTGGTATGGGACCGACACCCGGCAGATCACTTTGCCAGCGAACTGACACTCTGCAACTCACTTTGCCAGTTTTACAGATTTCTTTGCCAAGTTAAAATTATTTTCTGTTCAACGTTATGATGTTTGTCATATGATCATAGATTGTAAGTCTGCGAGTTTCAATCCTGCAAGGTGCTTTAGGGAAAGTGCTATGGACACCGGATTCCAAGCTCAAAGACAGGGCCATCCACTCTTTGCAATGTGTGAATATTGAACTTGTCATTGCCTGTAATTTAACTTATGTATAGCGCTACAGAATATTTTGGCGCGTTACTAATAAACGATAATAATAATAATATGTGATTGGTGGGGGACTGGCACAATGCAGATCACTTTGCCAGGATACGGACATTCTGCAACTCACTTTGCCAGTCTTACAGATCTCTTTGTCAAGTTAAAATGATTTTCTGTGCAAGGATATGAAGTTCTTAAGATCTGATTGGTATGGGACGGGCATACTTCAGATCTATTTGCCAATGAACTGACACTATGTAACTCACTTTGCCAGTCCTTACAGATCTGTTTGTCAGGTTACAATTATTTTCTCTCAAGGGTTATGATGTTCTTCAGATCTGATTGGTATGGGACTCGCACACTGCAGATCACTTTGCCAGGGAACTGACACTCTACAACTTACTTTGCCAGTCCTTTCATATCTCTTTGCCAAGTTAAAGTTATTTTCTGTGCAAGGTTATGATGTTCTTCAGATCTGAATGGTATGGGGTTGGCACACTAAGGATCACTTTGCCAGTCTTACAGATCTCTTTGCCAAGTTAAAATTATTTTCTGTGCAAGGTTATGATGTTCTTCAGATCTGATTGGTAGGGGACCGGCACACTGCAGATCACTTTGCCACCGAACCGGCACTCTGCGACTCACTTTGCCAGTCCTAACAGATCCCTTTGCCAAGTTAAAATAAATTTCTGTGCATGGTTATGATTTTCTTCAGATTTGGTTAGTATGTGGCCAGCACACTGAAGATCACTTTGCCAGAATACGAATACTCTGCAACTCACTGTGCCAGTCCTTACAGATCACTTTGCCAGCGAACCGACACTCTGCACATCACTTTGCTAGGTTACAGTTATTTTCCATGCAAGGGTATAAAGTTCTTCAAATCTGATATCTATGGATCCGGCACACTGCAGATCACTTTGCCAGTGAACTGACACTCTTCATCTCATTTTGCCAGTCCTAACAGATCCCTTTTCCAAGTTAAAAATATTTTCTGTACAAGGGTATGATGTTTTTCAGATCTGATTGCTATGAGACCGGCACACTGCAGATTACTTTGCCTGCAAATTTACATACTCTGCAACTAATTTTGACAGTCCTAACAGATCTATTTGCCAAGTTAAAGTTATTTTCTGTGCAAGGTTATGATGTTCTTCAGATCTGATTGTTATGGGGCCGGCACACTGCAAATCACTTTGCCAGTGAACTGACACTCTGCAACTCACTTTGCCAGTCCTTACAGATCTCTTTGCCAAGTTAAAATTATTTTCTGTGCAAGGTTATGATGTTCTTTAGATCTGATTGGTATGCGACCGGCACACGGCAGATCTCTTTGCCACCGAACCGCCACTCTGCAAATCATGTTGCCAGTCATTACATATCTCTTTGCCAAGTTAAAATAATTTTCTGTGCAAGGTTATGATGTTCTTTAGATCTGATTGGTAGGGGACCGGCACACTGAAGATCTCTTTGTCAGCAAACTGACACTCTGCAACTCACTTTGCTAGTCCTTACAGATCTCTTTGCCAAGTTAAAGTTATTTTCTGTGCAAGGTTATGATGCTCTTCAGATCTAATTAGTATGGGTCCAGCACACTAAAAATCACTTTGCCGGTCCTTATAGATCTCTTTGCCAAGTTAAAATTATTTTCTGTGCAAGGATATGACGTTTTTCAAATCTGATTGGCAGGGGACCGGCATACTACAGATCTATTTGCCAGTGAACTCACACTCTGCAACTCACTTTGCCAGTCCTTACAGATCTCTTTGTCAGGTTACAATTATTTTCTCTGAAAGGTTATGATGTTCTTCAGATCTGATTGGTATGGGGCTGTCACACTGCAGATCACTTTGCCAGAGACCTTACAATCTTCAACTCACTTTGCCAGTGTTACAGATCTCTTTGCCAAGTTAAAATTATTTTCTGTGCAAGATTATGATGTTCTTCAGCTCTGATTGGTATAGGACCAGCACACTGCAGATCACTTTGCTAGCAAACTGACACTCTGCAACTAATTTTTCCAGTCCTAACAAATCTCTTTGCCACGTTAAATAAATTTTCTGTGCAAGGTTATGATGTTCTTCAAATCTGATTGGTAGGGGACCGGCACACTGAAAGTCTCTTTGTCAGCAAACTTACACTCTGCAACTCACTTTACCAGTCCTTACAGATCTCTTTGCCAAGTTAACGTTCTTTTCTGAGCAAGGTCATGATGTTCTTCAGATCTGATTGGTATGGGGCCAGCACACTGCAGATCACTTTGCCAGCGAGCTGACTCTTCCCAACTCACTTTGCCCGTCTTCCAAAACTCTTTGCCATGTAAAAATGATTTTTTGTGCAAGGATATGAAGTTCTTAAGATCTGATTGGTATGGGATTTGAAGTATGGGACCGGCATACTTCAAAACTCACTTTGCCACTCCTTTCAGATCTCTTTGTCAGGTCACAATTATTTCTGAAGGGTTATGATGTTCTTCAAATCTGATTGGTATGGGACCGGCACTCTGCAGAACACTTTGCCAGTGAACTCACACTCTGCAACTCACTTTGCCAGTCCTTACAGATCTTTTTGCCAAGTTAATATTATTTTCTGTGCAAGGTTATAATGTTCTTCAGATCTGCTTGGTATGGGGCCGGCACACTAAAAATCACTTTGCCAGTCTTACAGATCTCTTAACCAGGTTAAAATTATTTTCTATGCAAGGTTATGATGTTCTTCAGATCTGATTGGTATGCGACCGGCACACGGCAAATCACTTTGCCAGCGAACTGCCACTCTGCAAATCACGTTGCCAGTCATTACATATCTCTTTGTCAGGTTACAGTTCTTTTTCTGTGCAAGGTTATGATGTTCTTCAGATCTGATTGCTATGGGACCGGCACACAGCAGATCACTTTGCCAGCGAACCGGCACTCTGTGACTCACTTTGCCAGTCCTAACAGATCCCTTTGCCAAGTTAAAATACATTTCTGTGCATGGTTATGATTTTCTTCAGATTTGGTTGGTATGTGGCCAGCACACTGAAGACCACTTTGCCAGAATACGAATACTCTGCAACTCACTGTGCCAGTCCTTACAGATCACTTTGCCAGCGAACCGACACTCTGCACATCACTTTGCTAGGTTACAGTTATTTTCCATGCAAGGGTATAAAGTTCTTCAAATCTGATATCTATGGGTCCGGCACACTGCAGATCACTTTGCCAGCGAACTGACACTCTTCATCTCATTTTGCCAGTCCTAACAGATCCCTTTTTCAAGTTAAAATTATTTTCTGTACAAGGGTATGATGTTCTTCAGATCTGATTGCTATGAGACCGGCACACTGCAGATTACTTTGCCTGCAAATTTACATACTCTGCAACTAATTTTGCCAGTCCTAACAGATCTCTTTGCCAAGTTAAAATAATGTTCTATGCAAGGTTATGATGTTCTTCAGATCTGATTGGTAGAGGACCGGCACACAGAAGATTTATTTGTCAGCGAACTGAAACTCTGCAACTCACTTTGCTAGTTCTTACAGATCTTTTTGCCAAGTTAAAGTTATTTTCTGTGCAAGGTTATGATGCTCTTCAGATCTAATTAGTATGGGTCCAGCACACTAAAAATCACTTTGCCGGTCCTTATAGATCTTTTTGTCAAGTTAAAATTATTTTCTGTGCAAGGATATGAAGTTTTTCAGATCTGATTGGTAGGGGACCGGCATAATACAGATCTATTTGCCAGTGAACTCACACTCTGCAACTCACTTTGCCAGTCCTTACAGATTTCTTTGTCAGGTTACAATTATTTTGTCTGAAAGGTTATGATGTTCTTCAGATCTGATTGATAGGGGACCGGCACACTGCAGATCACTTTGCTAGTGACCTTACAATCTGCAACTCACTTTGCCAGCGTTACAGATCTCTTTGCCAAGTTAAAATTATTTTCTGTGCAAGGTTATGATGTTCTTCAGATCTGATTGGTATACGACCGGCACACTGCAGATCACTTTGCCAGTGACCTGACAATCTGCAACTCACTTTGCCAGTCCTTACAGATCTCTTTGCCAAGTTAAAATAATTTTCTGTGATGTTTTTCAGATCTGATTGATAGGGGACCGGCACACTGCAGATCTCTTTGCCAGCGACCTGACACTCTGCAACTCACTTTGCCAGTCCTAACAGATCTCTTTGCCGAGGTAAAATTATTTTCTGTGCAAGGTTATGACGTTCTTCAGATCTGATTGGTAGGGGACCGGCACACTGCAGATCTCTTTGCCAGCGAGCTGACACTCTGCAACTCACTTTGCCAGTCCTTACAGATCTCTTTGTCACATTACAGTTATTTTCTATGCAAGGGTATAAAGTTCTTCAGATCTGATTGGTGTGGGACCAGCACATTGCAGATCACTTTGCCAGCGACCTGACACTCTGCAACTCACTTTGCCAGTCCTAACAGATCTCTTTGCCAAGTTAAAATAATTTTCTGTGCAAGGTTATGATGTTCTTCAGATCTAATTGGTAGGGGACCGGCACACTGCAGATCTCTTTGCCAGCGAACTAACACTCTGCAACTCACTTTGCCAGTCCTAACAGATCTCTTTGCCAAGTTAAATTAATTTTCTGTGGAAGGTTATGATGTTCTTCAGATCTGATTGGTAGAGGACCGGCACACTGCAGATCACTTTGCCACCGAACTGACACTCTGCAACTCACTTTGCCAGTCCTTACAGATCTCTTTGCCAAGTTAAATTAATTTTCTGTGCAAGATTATGATGTTCTTCAGATCTGATTGATAGGGACCGGCACACTGCAGATGACTTTGCCAGTGACCTGACAATCTGCAACTCACTTTGCCAGTCCTTACAGATCTCTTTGCCAAGTTAAAATAATTTTCTGTGATGTTTTTCAGATCTGATTGATAGGGGACCGGCACACTGCAGATCTCTTTGCCAGCGACCTGACACTCTGCAACTCACTTTGCCAGTCCTAACAGATCTCTTTGCCGAGGTAAAATTATTTTCTGTGCAAGGTTATGATGTTCTTCCGATCTGATTGGTAGGGGACCGGCACACTGCAGATCTCTTTGCCAGCGAGCTGACACTCTGCAACTCACTTTGCCAGTACTAACAGATCTCTTTGCAGAGGTAAAATTATTTTCTGTGGAAGATTATGATGTTCTTCAGATCTGATTGATAGGGGACTGGCACACTGCAGATCTCTTTGCCAGCGAACTGACACTCTGCAACTCACTTTGCCAGTCCTAACAGATCTCTTTGCCAAGTTAAAATAATTTTCTGTGCAAGATTATGATGTTCTTCAGATCTGATTGATAGGGGACCGGCACACTGCAGATCACTTTGTCAGCGAGCTGACACTCTGCAACTCACTTTGCCAGTCCTAACAGATCTCTTTGCAGAGGTAAAATTATTTTCTGTGCAAGGTTATGATGTTCTTCAGATCTGATTGATAGGGGACCGGCACACTGCAGATCACTTTGCCAGCGAGCTGACACTCTGCAACTCACTTTGCCAGTCCTAACAGATCTCTTTGCCAAGTTAAAATAATTTTCTGTGCAAGATTATGATGTTCTTCAGATCTGATTGGTAGGTGGCTGGCACACTGCAGATCACTTTGCCAGCGAACTGACACTCTGCAACTCACTTTGCCAGTCCTAACAGATCTCTTTGCCGAGGTAAAATTATTTTCTCTGCAAGGTTATGATGTTCTTCAGATCTGATTGGTAGGGGACCGGCACACTGCAGATCTCTTTGCCAGCGAGCGGACACTCTGCAGCTCACTTTGCCAGTCCTAACAGATCTCTTTGCCAAGTTAAAATAATTTTCTGTGCAAGATTATGATGTTCTTCTGATCTGATTGATAGGGGACCGGCACACTGCAGATCTCTTTGCCAGCGAACTGACACTCTGCAACTCACTTTGCCAGTCCTTACAGATCTCTTTGCCAAGTTAAAATAATTTTCTGTGCAAGGTTATGATGTTCTTCAGATCTGATTGGTAGGGGACCGGCACACTGCAGATCTCTTTGCCAGAGAACTGACACTCTGCAACTCACTTTGCCAGTCCTTACAGATCTCTTTGTCACATTACAGTTATTTTCTATGCAAGGGTATAAAGTTCTTCAGATCTGATTGTTGTGGGACCGGCACACTGCAGATCACTTTGCCAGCGACCTGACACTCTGCAACTCACTTTGCCAGTCCATACAGATCTCTTTGTCACATTACAGTTATTTTCTATGCAAGGGTATAAAGTTCTTCAGATCTGATTGGTGTGGGACCAGCACATTGCAGATCACTTTGCCAGTGAGCTGACACTCTGCAACTCACTTTGCCAGTCCTAACAGATCTCTTTGCAAAGTTAAATTAATTTTCTGTGCAAGATTATGATGTTCTTCAGATCTGATTGATAGGTGGCTGGCACACTGCAGATCTCTTTGCCAGCGAACTGACACTCTGCAACTCACTTTGCCAGTCCTAACAGATCTCTTTGTCACATTACAGTTCTTTTCTATGCAAGGGTATAAAGTTCTTCAGATCTGATTGGTGTGGGACCAGCACACTGCAGATCACTTTGCCAGTGAGCTGACACTCTGCAACTCACTTTGCCAGTCCTAACAGATCTCTTTGCCAAGTTAAAATAATTTTCTATGCAAGGTTATGATGTTCTTCAGATCTGATTGATAGGGGACCAGCACACTGCAGATCACTTTGCCAGCGAGCTGACACTCTGCAACTCACTTTGCCAGTCCTAACAGATCTCTTTGCCAAGTTAAAATAATTTTCTGTGCAAGGTTATGATGTTCTTCAGATCTGATTGATAGGGGACCGGCACACTGCATATCTCTTTGCCAGCGACCTGACACTCTGCAACTCACTTTGCCAGTCCTAACAGATCTCTTTGCCGAGTTAAAATTATTTTCTGTGCAAGGTTATGATGTTCTTCAGATCTGATTGGTAGGGACCGGCACACTGCAGATCTCTATGCCAGCGAACTGACACTCTGCAATTCATTTTGCCAGTCCTTACAGATCTCTTTGTCACATTACAGTTCTTTTCTATGCAAGGGTATAAAGTTCTTCAGATCTGATTTGTGTGGGACCAGCACATTGCAGATCACTTTGCCAGTGAGCTGACACTCTGCAACTCACTTTGCCAGTCCTAACAGATCTCTTTGCCAAGTTAAAATAATTTTCTGTGCAAGGTTATGATGTTCTTCAGATCTGATTGATAGGGGACCGGCACACTGCAGATCACTTTGCCAGTGAGCTGACACTCTGCAACTCACTTTGCCAGTCCTAACAGATCTCTTTGTCGAAGTAAAATTATTTTCTGTGCAAGGTTATGATGTTCTTCAGATCTGATTGATAGGGGACCGGCACACTGCAGATCACTTTGCCAGCGAGCTGACACTCTGCAACTCACTTTGCCAGTCCTAACAGATCTCATTGCCAAGTTAAAATAATTTTCTGTGCAAGATTATGATGTTCTTTAGATCTGATTGGTAGGTGGCTGGCACACTGCAGATCACTTTGCCAGCTAACTGACACTCTGCAACTCACTTTGCCAGTCCTAACAGATCTCTTTGCTGAGGTAAAATTATTTTCTCTGCAAGGTTATGATGTTCTTCAGATCTGATTGGTAGGGGACCGGCACTCTGCAGATCTCTTTGCCAGCGAGCGGACACTCTGCAGCTCACTTTGCCAGTCCTAACAGATCTCTTTGCCAAGTTAAAATAATTTTCTGTGCAAGATTATGATGTTCTTCTGATCTGATTGATAGGGGACCGGCACACTGCAGATCTCTTTGCCAGCGAACTGACACTCTGCAACTCACTTTGCCAGTCCTTACAGATCTCTTTGCCAAGTTAAAATAATTTTCTGTGGATGGTTATGATGTTCTTCAGATCTGATTGGTAGGGGACCGGCACACTGCAGATCTCTTTGCCAGCGAGCTGACACTCTGCAACTCACTTTGCCAGTCCTTACAGATCTCTTTGTCACATTACAGTTATTTTCTATGCAAGGGTATAAAGTTCTTCAGATCTGATTGGTGTGGGACCGGCACACTGCAGATCACTTTGCCAGCGACCTGACACTCTGCAACTCACTTTGCCAGTCCATACAGATCTCTTTGTCACATTACAGTTATTTTCTATGCAAGGGTATAAAGTTCTTCAGATCTGATTGGTGTGGGACCAGCACATTGCAGATCACTTTGCCAGTGAGCTGACACTCTGCAACTCACTTTGCCAGTCCTAACAGATCTCTTTGCAAAGTTAAATTAATTTTCTGTGCAAGATTATGATGTTCTTCAGATCTGATTGATAGGGGACCGGCACACTGCAGATCTCTTTGCCAGCGAACTGACACTCTGCAACTCACTTTGCCAGTCCTAACAGATCTCTTTGTCACATTACAGTTCTTTTCTATGCAAGGGTATAAAGTTCTTCAGATCTGATTGGTGTGGGACCAGCACATTGCAGATCACTTTGCCAGTGAGCTGACACTCTGCAACTCACTTTGCCAGTCCTAACAGATCTCTTTGCCAAGTTAAAATAATTTTCTATGCAAGGTTATGATGTTCTTCAGATCTGATTGATAGGGGACCAGCACACTGCAGATCACTTTGCCAGCGAGCTGACACTCTGCAACTCACTTTGCCAGTCCTAACAGATGTCTTTGCCAAGTTAAAATAATTTTCTGTGCAAGGTTATGATGTTCTTCAGATCTGATTGATAGGGGACCGGCACACTGCAGATCACTTTGCCAGCGAACTGACACTCTGCAACTCACTTTGCCAGTCCTAACAGATCTCTTTGCCGAGTTAAAATTATTTTCTGTGCAAGGTTATGATGTTCTTCAGATCTGATTGGTAGGGACCGGCACACTGCAGATCTCTATGCCAGCGAACTGACACTCTGCAATTCATTTTGCCAGTCCTTACAGATCTCTTTGTCACATTACAGTTCTTTTCTATGCAAGGGTATAAAGTTCTTCAGATCTGATTTGTGTGGGACCAGCACATTGCAGATCACTTTGCCAGTGAGCTGACACTCTGCAACTCACTTTGCCAGTCCTAACAGATCTCTTTGCCAAGTTAAATTAATTTTCTGTGGAAGGTTATGAGGTTCTTCAAATCTGATTGGTAGGGGACCGGCACACTGCAGATCTCTATGCCAGCGAACTGACACTCTGCAATTCACTTTGCCAGTCCTAACAGATCTCTTTGCCAAGTTAAAATAATTTTCTGTGCCAAGTTATGATGTTCTTCAGATCTGATTGATAGGGGACCGGCACACTGCAGATCTCATTGCCAGCGACCTGACACTCTGCAACTCACTTTGCCAGTCCTTACAGACCTCTTTGTCACATTACAGTTCTTTTCTATGCAAGGGTATAAAGTTCTTCAGATCTGATTGGTAGGGGACCAGCGCACTGCAGATCACTTTGCCAGCGACCTGACACTCTGCAACTCACTTTGCCAGTCCTAACAGATCTCTTTGCCAAGTTAAATTAATTTTCTGTGGAAGGTTATGATGTTCTTCATGTCTGATTGGTAGGGGACCGGCACACTGCAGATCTCTTTGCCAGCGAACTGACACTCTGCAACTCACTTTGCCAGTCCTAACAGATCTCTTTGCCAAGTTAAAAAAAAATTCTGTGCAAGATTATGATGTTCTTCAGATCTGATTGGTAGGTGGCTGGCACACTGCAGATCACTTTGCCAGCGAGCTGACACTCTGCAACTCACTTTGCCAGTCCTAACAGATCTCTTTGCAGAGGTAAAATTATTTTCTGTGCAAGGTTATGATGTTCTTCGGATCTGATCGGTAGGGGACCGGCACACTGCAGATCTCTTTGCCAGCGAACTGACACTCTGCAACTCACTTTGCCAGTCCTAACAGATCTCTTTGCCAAGTTAAAATAATTTTCTGTGCAAGGTTATGATGTTTTTCAGATCTGATTGGTGTGAGACCGGCACACTGCAGATCACTTTGCCAGTGAGCTGACACTCTGCAACTCACTTTGCCAGTCCTTACAGATCTCTTTGCCAAGTTAAATTAATTTTCTGTGGAAGGTTATGAGGTTCTTCAAATCTGATTGGTAGGGGACCGGCACACTGCAGATCTCTATGCCAGCGAACTGACACTCTGCAATTCACTTTGCCAGTCCTAACAGATCTCTTTGCCAAGTTAAAATAATTTTCTGTGCCAAGTTATGATGTTCTTCAGATCTGATTGATAGGGGACCGGCACACTGCAGATCTCATTGCCAGCGACCTGACACTCTGCAACTCACTTTGCCAGTCCTAACAGATCTCTTTGCCGAGGTAAAATTATTTTCTGTGCAATATTATGATGTTCTTCAGATCTGATTGATAGGGGACCGGCACACTACAGATCTCTTTGCCAGCGAGCTGACACTCTGCAACTCACTTTGCCAGTCCTATCAGATCTATTTGCCAAGTTAAAATAATTTTCTGTGCAAGGTGATGATGTTCTTCAGATCTGATTGGTAGGGGACCGGCACACTGCAGATCACTTTGCCAGCAACCTGACACTCTGCAACTCACTTTGCCAGTCCTTACAGATCTCTTTGTCACATTACAGTTCTTTTCTATGCAAGGGTATAAAGTTCTTCAGATCTGATTGGTAGGGGACCAGCGCACTGCAGATCACTTTGCCAGCGACCTGACACTCTGCAACTCACTTTGCCAGTCCTAACAGATCTCTTTGCCAAGTTAAATTAATTTTCTGTGGAAGGTTATGATGTTCTTCAGGTCTGATTGGTAGGGGACCGGCACACTGCAGATCTCTTTGCCAGCGAACTGACACTCTGCAACTCACTTTGCCAGTCCTAACAGATCTCTTTGCAGAGGTAAATTAATTTTCTTTGCAAGGTTATGATGTTCTTCAGATCTGATTGATAGGGGACCGGCACACTGCAGATCACTTTGCCAGCGAACTGACACTCTGCAACTCACTTTGCCAGTCCTAACAGTTCTCTTTGCCAAGTTAAAATTATTTTCTGTGCAAGGTTATTATGTTTTTCAGATCTGATTGATAGGGGACCGGCACACTGCAGATCACTTTGCCAGCGAACTGACTCTCTGCAACTCACTTTGCCAGTCCTTACAGATCTCTTTGTCACATTACAGTTCTTTTCTATGCAAGGGTATAAAGTTCTTCAGATCTGATTGGTGTGGGACCAGCACACTGCAGATCACTTTGCCAGCGACCTGACACTCTGCAACTCACTTTGCCAGTCCTTACAGATCTCTTTGTCACATTACAGTTCTTTTCTATGCAAGGGTATAAAGTTCTTCAGATCTGATTGGTGTGGGACCAGCGCACTGCAGATCTCTTTGCCAGCGAACTGACTCTCTGCAACTCACTTTGCCAGTCCTAACAGATCTCTTTGCCAAGTTAAAATAATTTTCTGTGGAAGGTTATGATGTTCTTCAGGTCTGATTGGTAGGGGACCGGCACACTGCAGATCTCTTTGCCAGCGACCTGACACTCTGCAACTCACTTTGCCAGTCCTAACAGATCTCTTTGCCAAGTTAAAATAATTTTCTGTGCAAGGGTATAAAGTTCTTCAGATCTGATTGGTGTGGGACCGGCACATTGCAGATCACTTTGCCAGTGAGCTGACACTCTGCAACTCACTTTGCCAGTCCTTACAGATCTCTTTGCCGAGGTAAATTAATTTTCTGTGGAAGGTTATGAGGTTCTTCAAATCTGATTGGTAGGGGACCGGCACACTGCAGATCTCTATGCCAGCGAACTGACACTCTGCAACTCACTTTGCCAGTCCTAACAGATCTCTTTGCCAAGTTAAAATAATTTTCTGTGCAAGGTTATGATGTTCTTCAGATCTGATTGGTAGGGGATCGGCACACTGCAGATCTCTTTGCCAGCGAGCTGACACTCTGCAACTCACTTTGCCAGTCCTTACAGATCTCTTTGTCACATTACAGTTCTTTTCTATGCAAGGGTATAAAGTTCTTCAGATCTGATTGGTGTGGGACCAGCGCACTGCAGATCACTTTGCCAGCCACCTGACATTCTGCAACTCACTTTGCCAGTCCTAACAGATCTCTTTGCCGAGGTAAAATTATTTTCTGTGCAAGGTTATGATGTTCTTCAAATCTGATTGGTAGGGGACCGGCACACTGCAGATCTCTTTGCCAGCGACCTGACACTCTGCAACTCAATTTGCCAGTCCTAACAGATGTCTTTGCCAAGTTAAAATAATTTTCTGTGCCAAGTTATGATGTTCTTCAGATCTGATTGATAGGGGACCGGCACACTGCAGATCTCATTGCCAGCGACCTGACACTCTGCAACTCACTTTGCCAGTCCTAACAGATCTCTTTGCCGAGGTAAAATTATTTTCTGTGCAATATTATGATGTTCTTCAGATCTGATTGATAGGGGACCGGCACACTGCAGATCTCTTTGCCAGCGAGCTGACACTCTGCAACTCACTTTGCCAGTCCTTACAGATCTCTTTGTCACATTACAGTTCTTTTCTATGCAAGGGTATAAAGTTCTTCAGATCTGATTGGTGTGGGACCAGCACACTGCAGATCTCTTTGCCAGTGAGCTGACACTCTGCAACTCACTTTGCCAGTCCTAACAGATCTCTTTGCCAAGTTAAATTAATTTTCTGTGGAAGGTTATGATGTTCTTCAGGTCTGATTGATAGGGGACCGGCACACTGCAGATCTCTTTGCCAGCGAACTGACACTCTGCAACTCACTTTGCCAGTCCTAACAGATCTCTTTGCAGAGGTAAATTAATTTTCTTTGCAAGGTTATGATGTTCTTCAGATCTGATTGATAGGGGACCAGCACACTGCAGATCACTTTGCCAGCGAGCTGACACTCTGCAACTCACTTTGCCAGTCCTTACAGATCTCTTTGTCACATTACAGTTCTTTTCTATGCAAGGGTATAAAGTTCTTCAGATCTGATTGGTGTGGGACCAGCGCACTGCAGATCACTTTGCCAGCGACCTGACACTCTGCAACTCACTTTGCCAGTCCTTACAGATCTCTTTGTCACATTACAGTTCTTTTCTATGCAAGGGTATAAAGTTCTTCAGATCTGATTGGTGTGGGACCAGCGCACTGCAGATCTCTTTGCCAGCGAACTGACTCTCTGCAACTCACTTTGCCAGTCCTAACAGATCTCTTTGCCAAGTTAAAATAATTTTCTGTGGAAGGTTATGATGTTCTTCAGGTCTGATTAATAGGGGACCGGCACACTGCAGATCTCTTTGCCAGCGACCTGACACTCTGCAACTCACTTTGCCAGTCCTAACAGATCTCTTTGCCAAGTTAAAATAATTTTCTGTGCAAGGTTATGATGTTTTTCAGATCTGATTGGTGTGGGACCGGCACATTGCAGATCACTTTGCCAGTGAGCTGACACTCTGCAACTCACTTTGCCAGTCCTTACAGATCTCTTTGCCGAGGTAAATTAATTTTCTGTGGAAGGTTATGAGGTTCTTCAAATCTGATTGGTATGGGACCAGCACACTGCAGATCTCTTTGCCAGCGACCTGACACTCTGCAACTCACTTTGCCAGTCCTAACAGATCTCTTTGCCAAGTTAAATTAATTTTCTGTGGAAGGTTATGATGTTCTTCAGGTCTGATTGGTAGGGGACCGGCACACTGCAGATCTCTTTGCCAGCGAACTGACACTCTGCAACTCACTTTGCCAGTCCTAACAGATCTCTTTGCAGAGGTAAATTAATTTTCTTTGCAAGGTTATGATGTTCTTCAGATCTGATTGGTAGAGGACCGGCACACTGCAGATCACTTTGCCAGCGAGCTGACACTCCGCAACTCACTTTGCCAGTCCTTACAGATCTCTTTGTCACATTACAGTTCTTTTCTATGCAAGGGTATAAAGTTCTTCAGATCTGATTGGTGTGGGACCAGCGCACTGCAGATCACTTTGCCAGCCACCTGACACTCTGCAACTCACTTTGCCAGTCCTAACAGATGTCTTTGCCAAGTTAAAATAATTTTCTGTGCCAAGTTATGATGTTCTTCAGATCTGATTGATAGGGGACCGGCACACTGCAGATCTCATTGCCAGCGACCTGACACTCTGCAACTCACTTTGCCAGTCCTTACAGATCTCTTTGTCACATCACAGTTCTTTTCTATGCAAGGGTATAAAGTTCTTCAGATCTGATTGGTAGGGGACCAGCGCACTGCAGATCACTTTGCCAGCGACCTGACACTCTGCAACTCACTTTGCCAGTCCTAACAGATCTCTTTGCCAAGTTAAATTAATTTTCTGTGGAAGGTTATGATGTTCTTCAGATCTGATTGATAGGGGACCGGCACACTGCAGATCTCTTTGCCAGCGACCTGACACTCTGCAACTCACTTTGCCAGTCCTTACAGATCTCTTTGTCACATCACAGTTCTTTTCTATGCAAGGGTATAAAGTTCTTTAGATCTGATTGGTAGGGGACCAGCGCACTGCAGATCACTTTGCCAGCGACCTGACACTCTGCAACTCACTTTGCCAGTCCTAACAGATCTCTTTGCCAAGTTCAATTAATTTTCTGTGGAAGGTTATGATGTTCTTCAGGTCTGATTGGTATGGGACCGGCACACTGCAGATCTCTTTGCCAGCGAGCTGACACTCTGCAACTCACTTTGCCAGTCCTAACAGATCTCATTGCCAAGTTAAAATAATTTTCTGTGCAAGATTATGATGTTCTTCAGATCTGATTGATAGGGGACCAGCACACTGCAGATCACTTTGCCAGCGAACTGACACTCTGCAACTCACTTTGCCAGTCCTAACAGATCTCTTTGCAGAGGTAAAATTATTTTCTGTGCAAGGTTATGATGTTCTTCAAATCTGATTGGTATGGGACTGGCACACTGCAGATCACTTTGCCAGCGTCCTGTCACTCTGCAACTCACTTTGCCAGTCCTAACAGATCTCATTGCCAAGTTAAAATAATTTTCTGTGCAAGATTATGATGTTCTTCAGATCTGATTGATAGGGGACCGGCACACTGCAGATCACTTTGCCAGCGAACTGACACTCTGCAACTCACTTTGCCAGTCCTAACAGATCTCTTTGCAGAGGTAAAATTATTTTCTGTGCAAGGTTATGATGTGCTTCAGGTCTGATTGATAGGGGACCAGCACACTGCAGATCTCTTTGCCAGCGAGCTGACACTCTGCAACTCACTTTGCCAGTACTAACAGATCTCTTTGCCGAGGTAAAATTATTTTCTGTGCAATATTATGATGTTCTTCAGATCTGATTGATAGGGGACCAGCACACTGCAGATCTCTTTGCCAGCGAGCTGACACTCTGCAACTCACTTTGCCAGTCCTTACAGATCTCTTTGTCACATCACAGTTCTTTTCTATGCAAGGGTATAAAGTTCTTCAGATCTGATTGGTAGGGGACCAGCGCACTGCAGATCACTTTGCCAGTCCTAACAGATCTCTTTGCCAAGTTAAATTAATTTTCTGTGGAAGGTTATGATGTTCTTCAGATCTGATTGATAGGGGACCGGTACACTGCAGATCTCTTTGCCAGCGAGCTGACACTCTGCAACTCACTTTGCCAGTCCTTACAGATCTCTTTGTCACATTACAGTTCTTTTCTATGCAAGGGTATAAAGTTCTTCAGATCTGATTGGTAGGGGACCAGCGCACTGCAGATCACTTTGCCAGCGACCTGACACTCTGCAACTCACTTTGCCAGTCCTAACAGATCTCTTTGCCAAGTTAAATTAATTTTCTGTGGAAGGTTATGATGTTCTTCAGGTCTGATTGGTATGGGACCGGCACACTGCAGATCTCTTTGCCAGCGAGCTGACACTCTGCAACTCACTTTGCCAGTCCTAACAGATCTCTTTGTCACATTACAGTTCTTTTCTATGCAAGGGTATAAAGTTCTTCAGATCTGATTGGTATGGGACCAGCGCACTGCAGATCACTTTGCCAGCGAGCTAACACTCTGCATCTCACTTTGCCAGTCCTAACAGATGTTTTTGCCAAGTTAAAATAATTTTCTGTGCAAGGTTATGATGTTCTTAAGATCTGATTGGTAGGGGACCGGCACACTGCAGATCTCTTTGCCAGCGACCTGACACTCTGCAACTCACTTTGCCAGTCCTAACAGATCTCTTTGCCAAGTTAAAATAATTTTCTGTGCAAGGTTATGATGTTCTTCAGATCTGATTGATAGGGGACCAGCACACTGCAGATCTCTTTGCCAGCGACCTGACACTCTGCAACTCACTTTGCCAGTCCTAACAGATCTCTTTGTCACATTACAGTTCTTTTCTATGCAAGGGTATAAAGTTCTTCAGATCTGATTGGTAGGGGACCGGCACATTGCAGATATCTTTGCCAGCGAACTGACACTCTGCAACTCACTTTGCCAGTCCTAACAGATCTCTTTGTCACATTACAGTTCTTTTCTATGCAAGGGTATAAAGTTCTTCAGATCTGATTGGTAGGGGACCGGCACATTGCAGATATCTTTGCCAGCGACCTGACACTCTGCAACTCACTTTGCCAGTCCTAACAGATCTCTTTGTCACATTACAGTTCTTTTCTATGCAAGGGTATAAAGTTCTTCAGATCTGATTGGTAGGGGACCGGCACATTGCAGATATCTTTGCCAGCGAACTGACACTCTGCAACTCACTTTGCCAGTCCTAACAGATCTCTTTGCCGAGGTAAAATTATTTTCTCTGCAAGGTTATGATGTTCTTCAGATCTGATTGGTATGGGACCGGCACACTGCAGATCTCTTTGCCAGCGAGCTGACACTCTGCAACTCACTTTGCCAGTCCTTACAGATCTCTTTGTCACATTACAGTTCTTTTCTATGCAAGGGTATAAAGTTCTTCAGATCTGATTGGTAGGGGACCGGCACATTGCAGATATCTTTGCCAGCGAACTGACACTCTGCAACTCACTTTGCCAGTCCTAACAGATCTCTTTGCCGAGGTAAAATTATTTTCTCTGCAAGGTTATGATGTTCTTCAGATCTGATCGGTAGGGGACCGGCACACTGCAGATCACTTTGTCAGAGAACTGACACTCTGCAACTCACTTTGCCAGTCCTAACAGATCTCTTTGCCAAGTTAAAATAATTTTCTGTGCAAGATTATGATGTTCTTCAGATCTGATTGGTAGGGGACCAGCACACTGCAGATCACTTTGCCAGCGAACTGACTCTCTGCAACTCACTTTGCCAGTCCTTACAGACCTCTTTGTCACATTACAGTTCTTTTCTATGCAAGGGTATAAAGTTCTTCAGATCTGATTGGTGTGGGACCAGCGCACTGCAGATCACTTTGCCAGCGAACTGACACTCTGCAACTCACTTTGCCAGTCCTTACAGATCTCTTTGTCACATTACAGTTCTTTTCTATGCAAGGGTATAAAGTTCTTCAGATCTGATTGGTAGGGGACCGGCACACTGCAGATCACTTTGCCAGCGAGCTGACACTCTGCAACTCACTTTGCCAGTCCTAACAGATCTCTTTGCCAAGTTAAAATAATTTTCTGTGCAAGGTTATGATGTTCTTCAGATCTGATTGGTAGGGGACCGGCACACTGCAGATCTCTTTGCCAGCGACCTGACACTCTGCAACTCACTTTGCCAGTCCTTACAGATCTCTTTGTCACATTACAGTTCTTTTCTATGCAAGGGTATAAAGTTCTTCAGATCTGATTGGTGTGGGACCAGCACATTGCAGATCACTTTGCCAGTGAGCTGACACTCTGCAACTCACTTTGCCAGTCCTAACAGATCTCTTTGCCATGTTAAAATAATTTTCTGTGCAAGGTTATAATGTACTTCAAATCTGATTGGTAAGGGACCGGCACACTGCAGATCTCTATGCCAGCGAACTGACACTCTGCAACTCACTTTGCCACTCCTTACAGATCTATTTGCCAAGTTAAATTAATTTTCTGTGCAAGATTATGATGTTCTTCAGATCTGATTGGTGTGGGACCAGCACATTGCAGATCACTTTGCCAGTGAGCTGACACTCTGCAACTCACTTTGCCAGTCCTTACAGATCTGTTTGCCAAGTTAAAATAAGTTTCTGTGGAAGGTTATGATGTTCTTCTGATCTGATTGGTAGGTGGCTGGCACACTGCAGATCTCTTTGCCAGCGAACTGACAATCTGCAACTCACTTTGCCAGTCCTAACAGATCTCTTTGCCAAGGTAAAATTATTTTCTGTGCCAGGTTATGATGTTTCTCAGATCTGATTGGTATGGGACCGGCACACTGCAGAATTGGTACTGGTGAGGGGACAGCACAAAATCACTTACATTGAAGTCACTAAAATCACTTGTAATTCAGGGTTAACACCCTCCAACCCCAGGCTAAATTAGCATCAAACTTAAAATGATTTGTTTTGGCCAATCAGGTTAGCTAAAACATTTGATTTAAACTGTGGGGTTCCTGTGTGTGCTGTAAATCAGCCTGTGATATATAGTGTATCACAGATATGTGCTATGTATTGCTGCTGACATAGGGGCAGGAAGCCGCAAGCAGATTGGCTGAGCCAGCAACAGCAGGTAAATAGTGGGTTAATATTGCTTCTCTGATGTTGCATGCTGTTTGGGGGGATCAGATGCCTGTGTAGACACCACCTGGAGGTGTCAACATAATCATTAGCGGGATTTTTAGATATTAAAAATAAAATGTTTTATGAGATTTGCTGCATACACATAAGCTGCTTTTTGCCTATAGAGTGCAGAAATGTATTAATCTATGAAACTTACATACATTTTAAGATCTCTTCTGATCATCAATATCCAGATTAGTTGGTAATTGATCCAGAGGAAGGCAAACAACAACAAAAAACAGTGAAACTTTGCCAATTGTCTCAAAAGGGAAAACAATAATTCCTTCCTGACCCCAATAAATAGCAATTGGATTCCTCCCTGGATCAATAATCCCTTTATAATTAACCAGGATAACCCTTTTTAATTAAAAATATATACAATCCTTTTTTAAAGTTATCTATTGAATCCTCTGTCACCACCTCCCTTGGTAGAGAATTCCACAGATTAACCCCACTTACTGTGAAGAACCCTTTTCTTTCTTTAAGGTGGAATCTTTTTACTTCTAACCTCAAACGATGTCCTCTTGTCAGTTGAAAACCTCTTGGCACAAATAGCTGCCTTGACAAATCTTTATGCTGATTAAGTTTTATGAATTGGTGCCGAAAACTGTACTCCATATTCCAACTGTGGGCGTACTAGGGATTTGTGTAGAAACTACCATATTAAGATACCGTGTTATACGCCGATGTGCGTGTTATACGCCGTGTCTCTTTCCCTCCCCTCCTCATCCTCAACCCCCCCTCCTCATTCTCAACTTCCTCCTCAACCCCCTCCTCAACCTCCCTCATCAACCCCCTCCTCAACCTAAACCCCCCTCCTCAACCTAAACCCCCGTAAATACCTCCCCCTCTCCCTTTCCCCTCACTTACCTGCTTCTGCTCCGACCTCCTGCATATGTGACGTCACGCCATTAGCATATACCGGGTGCCGGCACCCGGTATATGCTAATGGTGTGGCGCGCATGTGACGTCACATGCGCGCCGGGTCAAGAAGGAGCGGAGGCCGGAGCAGAAGCAGGTAAGTGAGGGGAAAGGGAGAGGGGGTGGTATTTATGGGGGTTTAGGTTGAGGAGGGGGGTTTAGGTTGAGGAGGGGGGGTTGAGGAGGGGGTTGAGGATGAGGAGGGAGGTTGAGGATGAGGAGGGGGTTGAGGATTGGGGCGTTGAGGATGAGGAGGGAGGTTGAGGAGGGAGGTTGAGGAGGGGGGTTGAGGTTGAGGAGGGGGGTTGAGGAGGGGGTTGAGGAAGGAGGATGAGGATGGGGGGGTTGAGGAGGGGGTTTGAGGAGGGAGGTTGAGGAGGGGGTTGAGGAGGGAGGATGAGGAGGGAGGTTGAGGAGGGGGTTGAGGATGAGGAGGGAGGTTTAGGAGAGGGGTTGAGGATGGGGGGTTTGAGGAGAGGGGTTGAGGTTGAGGAGGGGGTTGAGGATGGGGGGGTTGAGGACGGGTTGAGGATGAGGAGGGAGGTTGAGGATGAGGAGGGGGGTTGAGGGTAGGGGGGTTGAGGAAGGAGGATGAGGATGGGGGGTTTGAGGACGGGGGTTGAGGAGGGTGGTTGAGGAGGGAGGATGAGGAGGGAGGTTGAGGAGGGGGTTGAGGATGAGGAGGGAGGTTGAGGATGAGGAGGGAGGTTGAGTAGGGAGTTTATATTGAGGTTGAGGAGGGGGTTGAGGATGAGGAGGGAGGTTGAGGATGAGGAGAGGGGTTGAGGAGGGGGGTTGAGGATGGGGGGGTTGAGGATGAGGAGGGAGTTTGAGGATGAGGAGGAAGGTTGAGATTGAGGAGGGGGGTTGAGGAGGGGGTTGAGGAAGGAGGATGAGGATGGGGGGGTTGAGGAGGGGGTTTGAGGATGGGGGTGTTGAGGAGGGGATTGAGGGTGAGGAGGGAGGTTGAGGATGAGGAGGGGGGTTGAGGTTGAGGATGGGGTTGAGGAGGGGGTTGAGGATTAGGAGGGAGGTTGAGGATGAGGAGGGGTTGAGGATGGGGGGGTTGAGGATGAGGAGGGAGGTTGAGGATGAGGAGGGAGGTTGAGGAGGGGGGTTGAGGTTGAGGAGGGGGGTTGAGGAGGGGGTTGAGGAAAGAGGATGAGGATGGGGGGGTTGAGGAGGGGGTTTGAGGAGGGAGGTTGAGGAGGGGGTTGAGGAGGGAGGATGAGGAGGGAGGTTGAGGAGGGGGTTGAGGATGAGGAGGGAGGTTTAGGAGAGGGGTTGAGGATGGGGGGTTTGAGGAGAGGGGTTGAGGTTGAGGAGGGGGTTGAGGATGGGGGGGTTGAGGACGGGTTGAGGATGAGGAGGGAGGTTGAGGATGAGGAGGGGGGTTGAGGGTAGGGGGGTTGAGGAAGGAGAATGAGGAAGGGGGGGTTGAGGATGGGGGTTGAGGAGGGTGGTTGAGGAGGGAGGATGAGAAGGGAGGTTGAGGATGAGGAGGGAGATTGAGGATGAGGAGGGAGGATGAGTAGGGGGTTTAGATTGAGGTTGAGGAGGGGGTTGAGGATGAGGAGGGAGATTGAGGATGAGGAGAGGGGTTGAGGAGGGGGGTTGAGGATGGGGGGGTTGAGGATGAGGAGGGAGTTTGAGGATGAGGAGGAAGGTTGAGATTGAGGAGGGGGGTTGAGGAGGGGGTTGAGGAAGGAGGATGAGGATGGGGGCGTTGAGGAGGGGGTTTGAGGATGGGGGTGTTGAGGAGGGGATTGAGGGTGAGGAGGGAGGTTGAGGATGAGGAGGGAGGTTGAGGATGAGGAAGGAGGTTGAGGATGAGGGTGGGGGGTTGAGGATGAGGAGGGGGGTTGAGGGTAGGGGGGTTGAGGAAGGAGGATGAGGATGGGGGGGTTGAGGAGGGTGGTTGAGGAGGGAGGATGAGGAGGGAGGTTGAGGATGAGGAGGGAGATTGAGGATGAGGAGGGAGGATGAGTAGGGGGTTTAGATTGAGGTTGAGGAGGGGGTTGAGGATGAGGAGGGAGATTGAGGATGAGGAGAGGGGTTGAGGAGGGGGGTTGAGGATGGGGGGGTTGAGGATGAGGAGGGAGTTTGAGGATGAGGAGGAAGGTTGAGATTGAGGAGGGGGGTTGAGGAGGGGGTTGAGGAAGGAGGATGAGGATGGGGGCGTTGAGGAGGGGGTTTGAGGATGGGGGTGTTGAGGGTAAGGAGGGAGGTTGAGGATGAGGAGGGAGGTTGAGGAGGGGGGTTGAGGTTGAGGAGGGGGTTGAGGAGGGGGTTGAGGAGGAGCAGCGATTTCTGAGTAAACTTTTGTAAAAACATATAATATCCAAGTTTCTTTGTTAAAACAGTTGCTTTTACTGTCATTTTACATTATTTACCTTATAAGTGTTAATAATATTAATTAAAAAAAATTTCTGAGCTACCCTTATTTTGCTTCAAAGTTCTTTATTTGAAATTTAAGTTTTTTTCCTGAAATTTCCTTCTTAAAATGAGGTGCGTGTTATACGCTGGTGCGTGTTATACGCCGATAAATACGGTAATTAGATTTGTTTGACATAACCTATCCCTCATAAATCCATATTGGCTCCTACTTTTAATCCTGTTTGAATAGACATATTCTTGTATATTATCCCTTATTAACCTTTCTTAAAGCTTTCCCACTACAGAAGTGAGGCTCACTGGTCTATAATTACCCAGATTTGCTCTTTCTCCCTTCTTAAATATAGGTATTACCTCTGCTTAAATAAAGATGAACTGCAGAACTTAGAACGGATACTTTACGGACTTACCAGAAAAAAATACGAGACGCAGGACTTAGAAAAAAAACAATTACGACCTTGCAAAAATATGACTTTAAAGGCTGAACCGCGCAACCCTGAAAACATTACAAACACAATAAATACCCACAAAAATACATAAAAAGCTTCACAACAGCAAGGAGGGCACCCAGGACCTCTGCAAGTGAAGTTACAACTCAATTTAAGTCCAAATTCCAGAGTTTACACACACGAAAATCCCCTAAGCAAGAGAAAAAATGGCTGCCGAAAAAAACGAAAATGAGGCTACAGGACCCTAAACACGCAAAACACCACCAAGCACATACGGATTTTCAAAAAAGCCGTACGAGCTACAAGATACACCATTAGCAAGGATGCTCCATCATACACAGCCGCGTACCACATACACATTAGCCGCCATTTTACAACAATAACTTACACAATGCGGAAGTACACATCTAACCTAACGGCTTTCCCTCGCGCACGCTGCCTATTTACACTACACACTGCACACATTGCTCACACTTACACCTCAGCTCCACAACACTGCAAACCTGCATTATATGCTGCAGCAACATCAAAACAGATTGTCAGCTCTTCAGCACAATGCTTCCTGCATATATTACTTCCAAATAGGTAAAATAGATACTTTGGCTCAGTTCCAAGAAATCTGGAGGCCTTGGCTAGAGTCTTCGTTAGGTTTCCCCTTGCCCTGATGGGCTCACTGATAGCACTATAACAAAAGCAAAACAGAACTAGGCCCAAAAAAGGCTTGGAGCGGAGGAGACTCGAAGACTGGTCCTGGAGGCTCTGATTTGACTGGTTCGCCTGGAACGCAACACAGGAGGTGAATGTATGCATCATAATTGTATAAACCCAACCTGATCTAGGGATTCCTCCCTTATCTCCATAGTTATTTATTTGTTTGTTTATCTAAAGTTTCAGTTTCTATGTAAATAAGTTCTGTTTGTTCATGCTTCCCTTGCTTAAATTCTAGGACCTAAATAACTATTTAATAATGGGAAAAATTAAAAATAAAAACCTGGAAGGAGATGCTAGTAATTTGACCACGAGGTATATATGTTTATAGAAAATCTTATAAGTTAATGTACCTAATGCCTGTCCTTACTTTGTATCCCTTTCAATATTTTTTTTTTATTACAAATAGGTAAAATATATTCATTTATTAATGTATTAATTATTTCATTAGCATACACCAAACACCATTACCTGCCTTACAATCTTATTGCTGTCATTTTTTGACGAGCAAGCTGCTAGTTAGATATAATGGTTTGGCTATTACAGAACCCAGTTCCCTCAGTACCCTTGGATGTATTCCATCAGGACCTGGGGCTTTATTAACATTACTTTTTTCCAACCTCTTTTGGATTACTTCCTGCTTTAACTAATTATTGGGTGAAGGTAGTGTAGCCCCATTATGTTGCGGTGTCCCAACCACTGGTACCTCTCTTGTGTATACCGAAGAAAATACCCTATTTAGCTCATCTGCCTTTTCCTGGTCACTAATTTTCAGATGGCCTGTGTCACATTGTAATGTTCCTATCGATTCCTTCCTCACCTTCTTCCCATTAAAATACTTAAAAAATATTTTAGGGTTTGTCTTACTCTCCTTTGCAACTAATTTGTCATTTTAGCCAGTCTAATAGCACTTTTGCAAGCCTTGTTGATTTCCTTGTACTCCCGTAAAGCAGTCTCTGTCCCCTCTTTTTTGTAAAATTAAAATGCCTGTTTTTTACTCTGTATCTTGATCTTTAAGTCATTGTTAAGCCACGTTGGATGGGATTTCCTCCTTTTACTTTTATTCCCACATGGTACATGGTGATAAGTATGTATATTTAGTAAGGATGTAAACGCTGTCCATTTCTGTTCAGTGTTTTTACCTGCCAGTTCTCTGTTCTAGTCTATACTTTGTATTGCTGCCCTTAGACCGTCAAAATCTGCCCTTTTAAAATTAAGAGTTTTTGTTGGCCCCTTACAGTTTTTTGTTTTTTTTATTCAATCTCAAATGAGACCGTGTTGTGATCACTGTTTGCCAAAGGTTGCCCTATTTCAACATTTGATATCATATCCATATTATTTGTGATGACTAAATCTAAGATGACCTCATTTCTAGTAGGCTCCTGTATAACCTGGGCCAGATAATGATCCCTGAGTGTATTTAAGAACCTGCCTCCCAGCTGAACTGCTGGTCTCATTTTTCCATTATTTCAGGGTAGTTAAAATATCCCATTATTAGAACTTGCCCATGCTTAGCTGCATTTGCAATCTGTAATAATAAATGCATTTCCTCACTTTCAATTATATTTGGATAACTTGGATATGACTTTAAAAACAATGTCTGAATCTTCTCAGACATAAGGGTTACAAAACAAAAAAAACGACTTCACGTACACCTCCAGTGACCACATATTACCCAAGGTTAGAAATAAATACTGAGAAAGATTTACAACCACTATGACCGAAGACATACAGTTAAAATATACTTTCCCCAAACCTCCCATCACTGTATTTAAACAACCACCAAACCTGAAATAGAAGCTTGTCAGCAGAAGATAGGCCAATGAACAGGTAGAGAGAGAAAATGGGACTAAAACCATTCAAGATAGAAAAGCACATTCTTCAACACTAAAGATACATAACTTAACATGGACTTGAGTATTCTAACACATTATCATCATTTCTTGTGATTATGCTTCAATCCTTCTCATGTTTATAACAGACTTGTCACTCTTAGTGAACTATGACTACAGTACTTTGGTTTTTCATTTATATATTTACTAGCGACTTGCCAGTCAAAAAAGACGGCAATAAAAAGTGAAGCCTGGCAATGCTGTTTGCCACACAATGGGAGCCTCACCCCTCTACTTTACTGCCCTTGCAATAAGCCCCTTCGGTGCTCATTGCGAGCCTCCCCCCTAACTTCTTCCACTGTCTACTTTACTGTCCTTGTGATGAGCGCCTTTGGCACTCATTGTGGGCCTTGCGAGTCACTCCCCCTGTCTACTTCCTCCCTTGTGTCTCCTTTATAACCCCTCCTCTCTCTCCCTTGTATCTCCTCCCCCCCGTGTTTTTACCTCCCTCTCCCTCCTGTGTCTCTAACGCCCTCCCCTGTGTCTCTTTCCCTCCTGTGTCTCTTTTCCCCCTGTGTCTCTTCCCCCCGTGTCTTTTTCCCCCCTCTCCCCATGTCTCTTTACCCCCTCTTCCCCGTGTCTCTTTCACCCATCTCCCTCCCCTGTGTCTCTTCCCCCCTCCTCTCCATCCCCTGTGTCTCTTTCCCCCCTCCTTTCACTCCCCTGTGTCTCTTTCCCCCCTCCTCTCCCTCCCCTGTGTCTCTTGCCCTCCTGTGTCTCTTTCCCCCCTCTCCCTCCCATGCGTCTCTTTCCCCCATCTCTGTGTCTCTTTCCCCCTTTTCCCTCCCCTGTGTCTGTCTCCCCCTGCCCTGTGTCTCTTTCCCCCCTGTCCCCCCCCTGTGTCTGTTCCCCCACTTCCTTGTGTCTCTTACCCCCCATTTCGCTCCCCTGTGTATCTTATCCCCTCCTCTCCCTCCCCTGTGTCTCTTCCCCCACCTCTCACTTCCCAGTGTCTCTTCCCCCCTCCTCTTCCTCCGCTGTGTCTCTTTCCCCCTCTTTTACCTCCCCTGTGTCTCTTTCCCCATCCTCTCCCTCCCCTGTGTCTCTTTCCCCCTCCTCTCCCTCCCGTGTCTCTTTCCACCTCCCCTGTGTCTCTTTCCCCCCTGTGTCTCTTCCCCCCCCTGTCCTCTCCTTTGTCTCTCCCCCCCCTGTATCTCTTCCCCCCGTGTTTCTTTCCCCCCTCTCCCCCCGTGTCTCTTCCCCCCCTCTCCCCCCTGTGTCTCTTCCCTGTGTCTCTTTCCCCCCTCTCCCCCCGTGTTTCTTTCCCCCCTCTCCCCGTGTCTCTTTCCCTCCCTCTCCTCTTGTGTCTCTTTCCGCCCTCTCCCCCCCCCGTCTCTTTCACCCCTCTCCCCCGTGTCTCTTCCCCCCTCTCCCTCCCATGCATCTCTTTCCCCCTCCCCTGTGTCTCTTTCTCCCCCTCTCCCTCTTTGTCTCATTCCCCCCCTCTCCCTCTGTGTCTCTTTCCCCCCCTCTCCCTCTGTGTCTCTTCCCCCGCCTCTCTCTCTGTGTCTCCCCCCTTTGTCTCCCCCGTGTCTCTTCCCCCCCTCCCTCTGTGCCTATTCCCCCCTCTCCCTCTGTGTCTCTCCCCCCCCCCCCTTCTCTGTTCCAGGTCAGCCATAAATAGGTTAGAATATTGTGGGGCCATTTTGGTACCCATTGCTGTCCCCATTATTTGCAGGTACACATGTTCGTTGAAGGTGAAATAGTTGTGGGTCAGGATGTATTCTAGTAGTTTGGCGATGGTGTCTGAGTTATATTTATGGTTCTGAGCATGAGTCGAGAGGAATTTGAGGCATCCCTCAGAACCATCTTTGTGCTGGATGTTGCTATAAAGAGATTCAACAACCATGGTAATGAGTAGTGTGTTGGTTGTTAGGTCCTCCTGTGTCTCTTTTCCCCCTGTGTCTCTTCCCCCCGTGTCTTTTTCCCCCCTCTCCCCATGTCTCTTTACCCCCTCTTCCCCGTGTCTCTTTCACCCATCTCCCTCCCCTGTGTCTCTTCCCCCTCCTCTCTCTCCCCTGTGTCTCTTCCCCCCTCCTCTCCATCCCCTGTGTCTCTTTCCCCCCTCCTTTCACTCCCCTGTGTCTCTTTCCCCCCTCCTCTCCCTCCCCTGTGTCTCTTGCCCTCCTGTGTCTCTTTCCCCCCTCTCCCTCCCATGCGTCTCTTTCCCCCATCTCTGTGTCTCTTTCCCCCTTTTCCCTCCCCTGTGTCTGTCTCCCCCTGCCCTGTGTCTCTTTCCCCCCTGTCCCCCCCCTGTGTCTGTTCCCCCACTTCCTTGTGTCTCTTACCCCCCATTTCGCTCCCCTGTGTATCTTATCCCCTCCTCTCCCTCCCCTGTGTCTCTTCCCCCACCTCTCACTTCCCAGTGTCTCTTCCCCCCTCCTCTTCCTCCGCTGTGTCTCTTTCCCCCTCTTTTACCTCCCCTGTGTCTCTTTCCCCATCCTCTCCCTCCCCTGTGTCTCTTTCCCCCTCCTCTCCCTCCCGTGTCTCTTTCCACCTCCCCTGTGTCTCTTTCCCCCCTGTGTCTCTTCCCCCCCCTGTCCTCTCCTTTGTCTCTCCCCCCCCTGTATCTCTTCCCCCCGTGTTTCTTTCCCCCCTCTCCCCCCGTGTCTCTTCCCCCCTCTCCCCCCTGTGTCTCTTCCCTGTGTCTCTTTCCCCCCTCTCCCCCCGTGTTTCTTTCCCCCCTCTCCCCGTGTCTCTTTCCCTCCCTCTCCTCTTGTGTCTCTTTCCGCCCTCTCCCCCCCCCCCCGTCTCTTTCACCCCTCTCCCCCGTGTCTCTTCCCCCCTCTCCCTCCCATGCATCTCTTTCCCCCTCCCCTGTGTCTCTTTCTCCCCCTCTCCCTCTTTGTCTCATTCCCCCCCTCTCCCTCTGTGTCTCTTTCCCCCCCTCTCCCTCTGTGTCTCTTCCCCCGCCTCTCTCTCTGTGTCTCCCCCCTTTGTCTCCCCCGTGTCTCTTCCCCCCCTCCCTCTGTGCCTATTCCCCCCTCTCCCTCTGTGTCTCTCCCCCCCCCCTTCTCTGTTCCAGGTCAGCCATAAATAGGTTAGAATATTGTGGGGCCATTTTGGTACCCATTGCTGTCCCCATTATTTGCAGGTACACATGTTCGTTGAAGGTGAAATAGTTGTGGGTCAGGATGTATTCTAGTAGTTTGGCGATGGTGTCTGAGTTATATTTATGGTTCTGAGCATGAGTCGAGAGGAATTTGAGGCATCCCTCAGAACCATCTTTGTGCTGGATGTTGCTATAAAGAGATTCAACAACCATGGTAATGAGTAGTGTGTTGGTTGTTAGGTCCTCAACCTGACTGAGTTTGTTAAGAAAGTCTATGGAGTCTTGTGTATAGCTGTTGGTGTTTGTAACTAGTGGCTTAATAATTTTATCAACACGTAGCAGTCCTCCTGATGGAACAAAGCTTAGCTTTAAATAGTCTGTAAGTCACATACATGCCTTGTACGACTGTCACACACACCCCTCAGCTCAAACTATTGGGTTGGGTGACCAATGACGTGAGGCAGTGTATACAAAATAATATCTGAATGGTTGTAAAGACAAGAATCATCTTGTAACTCTCATGTCTTTCTTCTTGTTCTGCTGCAACCAGTTCAGTGGGGCATGGTTAAATACCAGCTTGAATTTTCTTCCCAACAAATAATATGGAAGTGTTTCAGTTGCCTTTTTTATGGCCAAGCATTCTTTATCCACCACTGAGAGTCTCATCTCCTGAGACAACAATTTTCTGAGAAAAAAGATGGGATGTTCTTCATTGTTGTGATAATGCAGGTCCCAGGCCAACAACAGAAGCATATTTTCCATAATCCACTACTATTAAAAATGGATTTTTGGCAAAGTGCAGACTTTATATCCTTAAAAGCTTACTCTTTGCCTCACTTTACCATCTCAGAGGCTTTCGCTCTAGTCAGATCTATCAATGGGGCAGCTCTTGTGGAGAAATAGGAAATTAATCTTTCATAGTGCGCTATTATGCCCAGAAAGGTCCTCACTTGTGTTTTTCATAAATGTTATGGCCAATTTTTGGATTGCTTCCAATTTATTCAGCTGTTGTTTTACCAAACCTCTTCCTATAGTGTAACGCAGATACGTGGCTTCACTCCGTCCCATAACATATTTTACAGGTTTTACAGTGAATCTTACCTGATAAGGTTTCCCAATACTGCTTCCAATTTTAAAAGATGTGTTGCCTATAAGTGGTGTGGATGACACTGCTGCATACTCACAATGGAAACATATTAGTTTGTTCATTTGTCTGAGGAAAGTTGATGGAGATTCATGTAGACAAGATGGCAGGACTTTGTTTTGAAACAGACCATCTAGAGTGGAAAATGCATTTTTTTATTTTGCTGATTACGTCAAGGGTATCTGCCAATATCTCTGTCACAATCTGTATGTTGAATGTGGTATGATAAGAGCCTATTGCCCAAACCTCTCCCCACAGGTGTGCCCAGTTCGTTTTAACTCTGTACAGCAGGAAGAACTTTCAGCCGTTAGGTTAGACTGAGAGGTGTCTGTGGTCTTGTATGGCATAAGGATCTTCCTAAGTTCTGAAAAGAACTTACTCCAGCAAACAGAATTCCCAGCATCAATAATGAAATTCACACTTGAATTATGTGAAGCAGTATAACATGTTTATTACTGAAACCATCAGACATATTTATACCATATTCTTAGCAACAACAGACCAATTAATTCAAATGTGCATCCATGGTTACACCCAATGCTTCTAGCTCATGTTATCACCCCTGCCTGCCATTGTTTTCCCTTGGCACCACTGTATTCTTGGTAGGGGGCAATTACATACAATAGGCATATAGACACCAGGCCGATGCTTGTGATAGTGGGTGAGATACCGGTGTCATGTGAATCTTAGGGCTCAATTATCTCCCTAATCTTGTTAATAAGGGACTAGTCCATTACTATGAAATATTGAGCATATACAATATTTCCCTTGTAAGTGCTAGACCCCCCAAAAAAGCACAACACATACATCCCATCACTCCCATCATGTTCCTACGCACACCCTAACTATAAACATGGGTACCATAGTACGGACCTAATGGTACCTAGGCCATTTTAAACAGGCATAACAATGAACAACTCCCCAATGTTAACCCATCTCAGTGGGCACCTTTCCCCTGGCACAATAAGCCAATGCTTATCAGGGAATCAGTCTTTACGGTATTGCACAGCTGGTGCCTTAACATGCTACAGCCATAACAATTCCTCCCTCTTTCTTTTCCAGTGTAGCTTGGGGAGTCCATTGGATCCAAGGACTCCTCAACTACAATGAGGTTTAGTGATCCTCCTGTCTGAACAACCTGTCTGCATTCTGATGCAGCTTGCCCTTTCGATGTTGCACAGTACAGTTAAATTTCTGCCTGCCAAGCTCCATGAAATGTGACCCATCCAGGCATGAAACAATCTGGGGTAGTCCTGGGCCAACACCCTTTCTTTGGGGTCCACATGGCAACAGTGTCCTGGGGGGCCCTTACTGGTAGTCTAGGCTAGCAGATACTTGCAATAATTCCGCAGTTGGAGCAGTAAAGTAACCTGACCTGCGGAACCCATGCCTAGGCCTGGCCCCAGGGTCCAAAAGGTGGGCCACAATTTCTTTCCCAGATCAACTTCCCCCACCCAGCAAGTCCCCACAGCTGTGTTGAGATATCTAAAACAGTCTCTGGGCCTATGTGACCACAAGTGGGCAATCCAGTCTCCATTCCCAGGTCCGCTCCCTCCCCTAGCCAGTGTCTGGGTTCAGGGGTGTCCATTGGGCCTTTGTGTTTGTCCAATCCAAACAGGTCCCTGGGGGTAACCAGTTCACCAGCTGTTATCACCACGCCATTCCCCAAAAGCCAGGGCCAATGCCCCTTCTTTTCCCCTCCCTTAGGGAAAACAGTCTTGTTGTTACTCACCTGTGCCAAATCCAGGGGGGAAATAAATGGGGGAGCTAACCCCTGTGGATTCCCTATCAGCGCAAGCCCCACAGACCAAGGCAAGTGCTCATCCCTGGGTTCTGCCAACAGTCCTCTGTGCTAGGGTACTCAATGCAGTCCAAGGGTGCCATTGCCATCGTCTCCAGCCAGGCCAGTACAAACAGCTGACTTTCAGCATCTAAAACAGTCCTTGGACTTATTAGTTCACCCAGTCCAAAAGGTTCCAGGGTGGTACCCAGTCCAGGTGAACATTCCAAAGCTGCCATGGCTAGCCCACCCCCCAACAGCCAGTGCCAGTTCCCTCCCCTTCCCCATGTCTTAGGGAAAACGCTCCAGTTTGGAGCCCAATAAAATACCTCCAAGGAGGAACATACCGGTCTTATCCTAATAGCAGCATCCATTATTGTGGCCTGGACTGGAAGCTCCACTTCCTGGGATGACAGCTGGAATAATGTCTTACATTCTTCTTTGTCTCCCACCATCTGGGCATAGCACTGAGCTCCATCAGGATCCTTGGTCACTGGGTCCACCTGACCTGCAATTACTGTCTGGGAATCAGACTCCACTGCCATCATGAATGGTATTATCCTTATGTCCCATTGATAGTAACATTTACCTGGGCCTGGCCCATTAGTATATCCATATAGAAGCAGTCCTGGTCAGAATACATAACATCCTCTCCCAAGACCCCATGACAGGTTATGAGGCCCTCTGAGGGCAAGTCCTCAGTGGTTACAAAGTCCATACAGTCCCCATCTGACCCAGCCATAGCACAACTTATATGGTCTCTCTTGGTCTCAGGCACAGGTTCTTCTCCCCTGCCCAATTGGCAGGGTTTTCCCCAACTTGGGGGCCAAGGCCCATTCCTGGCAGCCTCATCCAGCAGATTCATATATTCTGCCTCTAGTTGTAATTCCTGCCAGATCAATGGCATCAGTGTAAATGCCTTATCCGACCATGGGGCCACCCCCAGAGAATTACAACGTCTCTTGAGCACATCTATTGTACGCTGACAAGTGTCCACCCCACCATCTAGAGGGCCATATGCCAGCTCCCAGAGTGCCTCTTCCAGCCCCAATGACAAATAGGGCTCCACCCCAGGGTTTCCCAACCAGGCTGCATACTGGTTCTTCTCTAATACCCTTTCCTGCACCACCAGGTCCGCTAGCAACTCTGTCAGCTCATGACTCAGCCATAGTCCCAGAAATGCCATTCATTGGTTTAGAAGCGCCGTTTCATGACAGTCCATTCCAAGGACAAAAAATTGTTCTGTCTCCACTGGGGATAAGCATTCCCCATCCACAGGAGCTGGGAAAGGGCCATTGCATACCCCTCTCCTCTCCCACTGTCCCAGGACAGTCCTCTGCTGATCCATGCTTACATGTGGAAGCTTTTCCTCTGGCCTCAGCTCCATCATGTCCTTGTAAGTTGCCATCTTCCTGTATTCCACAGAGGTCCCAGCACTGCCATCAATTGTCACAACCTGTATGTTGAATGGGGTATGATAAAAGCCTATTGCCCAAACCTCTCCCCACAGGTGTGACCGGTTAGTTTTACCTCTGTACAGCAGGAAGAACTTTCAGCCCTTGCGTTGGACTGAGAGATGTCTGTGGTCTTATGTAGCATAAGGATCTTTCTAAGTTCTGAAAAGAACTTACTACAGCAAACAGAATTCCCAGCACCAATAACGAAATTCACACTTTAATTATGTGAACCAGTATAACATCTTTATTACCGAAACCATTAGACATATTTATACCACATTCTTAGCAACAATAGACCAATCAATTCAAATGTGCACCCATGGTTACACACAATCCTTCTAGCTCACATTATCACCCCTGCCGGCCAGTCTAAGACAATCACCGATTTTTTTCCCTTGGTACCGCTGTATTCTTGGTAGGGGGCAATTACATACAATAGGTATATAGACAACAGGCTGAGGCTTGTGTTAGTGGGAGAGATACTGGTGTCATGTGACTACTAGGGGTCAGTTAACTCCATAATCTTGTTAATAAAGGACTAGTCAAAACAACAAAGTCAGAGGTGCTCATCAGAGAACGAACCAACCTTAATAGGTTAGTTCTATAGCCATGATAAGCCACTCTGAGATCAACCTCTTTTAGCTCACCTGCGCCCTTCACAGGGAGAAATATCCTGTAGTATATCAGTCTGGTCCCACTCAAAGGAGTGACCCAGCCCCGAAATACCAGGCAATTCTACCCTGAACAGGAGAAACAGCAAACCCCCAGACGCGTTTTGGCCTTTATGGGCCTCGTCAGTGAGGTGCAGCTGAACTCCCTAAGGCACAGTGAGCAAGGGGTCCACGTCTGGAGTCCCCTATTACCCTTAGGGAGACTAAACCCTAAAGGTAATTTGCATATACAAAACAACAAAGTCCGAGGTGCTCATCAGAGAACGTACCAACCTTAATAGGTTAGTTCTATAGCCATGATAAGCCACTCTTAGAGCAACCTCTTTTAGCTCACTTGTGCCCTTCACAGGGAGAAATATCCTGTAGTATATCAGTCTGGTTCCACTCCAAAGAGTGACCTAGCCCCGAAATACCAGGCAATTCTACCCTGAACAGGAGAAACAGCAAAGCCCAGACGCGTTTCGGCCTTTATGGGCCTCGTCAGTGAGGTGCAGCTGAACTCCCTAAGGCACTAAAAGAGGAGCTAAAAGAGGTTGCTCCCAAAGTGGCTTATCATGGCTAGAGAACTAACCTTTTAAGGTTGGTTCGTTCTCTGATGAGCACCTCTGACTTTGTTGTTTTGTATATGCAAATTACCTTTAGGGTTTAGTCTCCCTAAGGGTAATAGGGGACTCCAGACGTGGACCCCTTGCTCACTGTGCCTTAGGGAGTTCAGCTGCACCTCACTGACGAGGGGGGCCGTAAAGGCCGAAACGCGTCTGGGGTTTGCTGTTTCTCCTGTTCAGGGTCGAATTGCCTGGTATTTCGGGGCTGGGTCACTCTTTTGAGTGGGACCAGACTGATATATTACAGGATATTTCTCCCTGTGAAGGGCACTAGTGAGCTAAAAGAGGTTGCTCCCAGAGTGGCTTATCATGGCTATAGAACTAACCTATTAAGGTTGGTACGTTCTCTGATGAGCACCTCTGATTTTGTTGTTTTGTATATGCAAATTACCTTTAGGGTTTAGTCTCCCTAAGGGTAATAGGGGACTCCAGACGTGGACCCCTTGCTCACTGTGCCTTAGGGAGTTCAGCTGCACCTCACTGACGAGGCCCATAAAGGCCGAAACGCGTCTAGGGTTTGCTGTTTCTCCTGTTCAGGGTCGAATTGCCTGGTATTTCGGGGCTGGGTCACTCTTTTGAGTGGGACAAGACTGATATATTACAGGATATTTCTCCATGTGAAGGGCACAAGTGAGCTAAAAGAGGTTGCTCCCAGAGTGGCTTATCATGGCTATAGAACTAACCTATTACGGTTGGTTCGTTCTCTGATGAGCACTTCTGACTTTGTTGTTTTTAATAAAGGACTAGTCCATTACTATATTGGGCATAGACAATATTTCCCTTGTAAGTGCTAGCATTGGGCATAGACAATATTTCCCTTGTAAGTGCTAGCCCCCCTCGCAAAGGACAACACAGACATACATCCCATCACTCCCATAATGTTCCTACGCACACCCCAACTATAAACATGTGTACCATAGTATGGGCCTAGTGGTACCTAGGTAGCTTTAAACAGACATAACAATGAACAACACACCAATCCCCAATGTTAAACCATCTCAGTGGGCCCCTTTCCCCTGGCACAATAAGCCTATCCCAGTCTGTACGGTATTGCATAGCTGGTGCCTTGGCATGCTACAGCCATGACAACCCCTTTGTATCTTGCCTTTCCAAGCCAGTCATGGGATGGAATAAGAATCAACATTTGACAATAGATTTAGTTTGTGAAAGGCAATGCATAATCTCATAGTTCCACCAGATTTTGGAACCATCATAACAGGACTGCACCATTCACTTTTCAAAAAAAAAATTACCTTCTGTCTAGTTTTTTATTGTCATGTATAAGATAGGGTTTGATTTATACTCTTAGCCTGGTTTAGTTATAATATCAGCCTGGTTTAGTTGTAATACCATGGCAAATGACAGTAGTATTACCTGCACGACTAAAGAAAGCATCCTTATTTTATTTCAACATCATTCAGCTTTCTTCTTTTTGTTCAGGGATCAATTTCTCAGATACATGCTTTTTCACTTATGCTGACTCCAAGCATTCTACACAGCAAACTTTTCCGCTGTTATATTCTGAACATTCAACAAAACCCACATCTGCCATCTATTCTCTTCATGGTTTTAACAAGTTTATGTGTTACCTCTGCTCTGGTTTCAGCTACCCTGTTTGCCTCATTTTATAATTCTCCTCTGCTACAGCCTCAATAATCTCATAGGGACCTTGTCATCTGGTCAGAAATTTGCTTTCAGCTTTAGGTACTAGTACTCGTACTTCCAGGCTAAAATGTCCTTCTTTTTTTACTGCGCTCATACTAGGTTTGCTGATGTCTCTAAAATGTCTCCATAAGGTCTTGTACCATAGAGGCAATTTGGGCAATTCTATTTTTCACATGTTCTACAATATTTTCACCTGGCACTGCTTGCTCTTCCCACTCTTCTCATAGTATGTCCAGAATCCCTGATACAAAGAGCAAGTACAGCTCACAACATATGTAAAAGATTTTCAAAATTTGGCACTTTATAGATAAACCAGGCTTTACTTCTCTGTGTTTTAGGGACTGAAAATTGCTCCAAAGTCTCATAACCTGATGGGACAGTTCTGTAAAGTATATCATTTTGTAGAATTAAGTAGTTGCCTTGGTTCCTAACTCTTCCAGGAACAGGTACCCCATTCACTTCTATTAACTCATCCCAAGCATTCTGAAATAGTAGTATTGTTTTCGGAGGAAAATTGCTGTAAGGTCAAGTCTTCCTCTTAAGGTACTCCTGTACTGGGCTTTCCTTTATCATTGAGATATAGTGCCTTCTCTTTCAACTTCTCTTTTTTCCACTGCCAGACTTGCAGCTAAAGACTCCTCAAAAGCTGTTCTCCTTATTCCTGTACCAACATTTCTGGTGTTTCTTCTTTCCCGCTTTGTTTCACAGGCCTTCCGTGGTCCAGAGAATAGGTCACTGTCAAAACCTGACAGATGTGGCAAGATAGATTGCAATCTGGGTCTTCTTTTCAGGCTTTTAGTGATTGTCATCTTCTTTTCACATACTTTCAGTGGTGCTGTACTTTTAGGGTAGAGAGTCATTGTTCCATGCACATGTGTCTTGCCAATGTTATCATATGTTTTATTTTATCAGGCTTTTATCAAGGACTTTTCCAGTCCTTACAGATCTATTTGCTGTTGTGAGAATGCTCTGTGGATGTTGGACAACTGACCATGCAGAGTTCACTATTTCTATATATCTACATTTAGGCTTACCTCTTTGTCAGGATTAAAATATGGGTGGTTCTCTTTTTAGTGTGTAATGCTAATAAGGAGTGTGCAGTCCTGCTGAGGTGTGTCACACTGAAAGTGGAAAAACTAATGTTACAGTACCATGTGAATGCTGTGTTACAACTGTGTGTGTAAGGGGTGCATACACGCCAATATTTACACTTTAACAGAAAGTATATTTTTCAATATCAATAGAAACTGGTATCAGATTATATATATATATATATATATATATATATATATATATATATATATATATATCACATATATAGTTCTCAGCAGCGCGGGCTTGCCAAAAAACGTTGGTAACGCAATGTTAAAATTGCGGGCTCGCTAACTGCTGTCCTCGTGAAGCGAGGGCCGCAGTTGCAGGCCGCTTCCGCGGGCCAAAGGCGCTCATTGCCCTGGTGAAGATGAGCACCGTAGGCGATCATCCCTATGCCCCTTTACGACTTAGGCAGGGAGCGCCAAAGGCGCTCACTGCACTAGTGGAGCTGAGCGCCATAGGCGCTCATTCCTACGACCCCATATGACTTAGGCAGGGAGCGCCGAAGGAGCTCACTGCGCTGATGGAGATGAGCGCTGTAGGCACTCATCCCTACGACCCCGTATAACTTGCTCATCGTCCGTATGACTCGCAGGACTACACCTCAATTATACACTTTACAATGTCAGCCCCATAGGATGGAAAAAATTGCGTTCAAACATTCATCCCTACGACCCACGACACTATAGATAAACACAAAGCTCCTTTTTATAATTTCCACTGCGAGACCCGTAGGTGTTTGAAAAAAAATATCCTTAAAAAAATACAACCTGTAACACTTTACCAAAATACGGACAACGCACAAAGTCCGGACTTTGCTAAAGCAACTTGCCTATCACTTTAGAAGTTCAAAAACTGCAAATTACACAAAAAAGGTAAGCTATAATTAATTAATAATAACTTCATAAATTAATAATCAAAAAAAAAATATATATTTTAATAGAATATTGAGAACAATAACATTATTCATGTACAGAAGGAATTAGTATATATTATTCATCTATAGTAAGATGGAAAACATATATAAATAATTAAAATTAATAAAATAATAATTACAAAAAAAAATTGTCAATATCGACATTAATCAGATAGAATATAGAAGAGAAGATTTCAAACACAGATAAATGTTTCTGTGGGGTAAAATGTTGGACATTCACAAAAATAATCAATGCAAAATAAATTATCCTATATACTCGAGTATAAGCCAAGTTTTTCAGCCCTTTTTTTAAGGCTAAAAAGGGCCCCCTCGGCTTATACTCGAGTCACTCCCCCCACAAACCCCCCCCCGGGTGTCTCTCTAACCCCCCCTAGTGTCTCTCTACCCCCCGTGTCTCTCTACCCCCGTGTCTCTCTAACACCCCCTGTGTCCCTCTAACCCCCCCGTGTCTCTCTACCCCCCCCATGTCTCTTTCCCTCCCCCCTCCTCATCCTCAACCCCCCCCCCCTCATTCTAACCCCCTTCCCCTCCCCTCACTTACCTGCTCCGGCCTCCGCTCCTTGCCGGCACCCGGTATATGCTAATGAGGTGGCGAGCATGTGACGTCACATGCGCGCCACATCAAGACCTGGAAGGAGCGGAGGCCAGAGCAGGTAAGTGAGGGGAGGGGGGGTATTAACAGGGGTAGTATGGGGGGGTAGAATGAGGAGGGGGGTTAGAATGAGGGGGGTTGTGGATGTGGAGGGGGTTGAGGTTGAGGGAGGTTGAGGATCGGGGGTTGAGGAGGAGGGGGTTGAGGAGGGAGGTTGAGGAGGGATGATGAGGAGGTAGGTTGAGGATGAGGAGTGGGGTTAAGGAGGGAGGTTGAGAATGAGGAGGGGGAAGAGACACAGGGAAGGAAGAGGGGGGAAGAGACACAGGGAAGGGAGAGGGGGGAAGAGACACAGGGAAGGGAGAGTGGAAAAGGGACACAGGGAGCAGCACATTTCCCACCCTCCGCTTATACTCGAGTCACTCATTTTACCCAGTATTTTGTGGTAAAATAGGTGCCTCGGCTTATACTCGAGTATTAACGGTACCATTAATATTTACATTGGATTTCATCATTTGCATATTTCTATCATTTCCAACAGACTCTCCATCCAGAGTGTCACTGAATAATTTGCAGCACTGCACGGTGTAACACAGCCTGTAAACTCTGCCAACATTTACAGAAAAGTAATTACACCAAACAGGTAACGTACAGAAATACATTTGCTTAACAAAAATACTATGCTGTTAGTGAAAACAAAAAAAAAAGTTGAACATTTTCATTTCTGTTTCTGAAGAGTGTTGCAGGAAGATTGGCAGCAGGGGACCCTCTGTCATTTATACACAACTAATTCAACACAACCGGTAAATTATAACAAGTACAAAAAAAGAACAATAATCTATCCTGTTTGGTGTGCACCAATGTCGAAACCTACTGCAACCTAACTAACCCGCTAAGCCTATCCCCATAACCTAAACCCCTAATGCCAACAGTGGTACACACAAAACAGGATAGCACAGCAAATTTTATTAAAATAAACAAAATGGAACCTACTGCAACCTAACTAACCCTCTAATTACAAAAAAAATTATTGCAAATATATACATTACTTAGATAGAAGAGAAGATTTAAAACACAGATAAATGTTTCTGTAGGGTAAAATTTTGGACATTTACATAAATAAGCTATGCTCTTAGCAAAATAGATTGAAATTAATATTTTCACTGTTGTTCAACATTTGCATATTTATTTCATTATCATTTCCAACAGACTCAGCATCAAGAATATCACTAACTGATTTGCAGCACTGCACGGTGTAACACAGCCTGGAAACACTGCCGACATTTACACAAAAGAAATTACACCAAACAGGTAACGTACACAAATACATTTGCTTAACAAAAATACTATGGTGTTAGTAAAAAAAAAAGTTACTTGAACATTTCCATTTCTGTTTCTCACATTTAACAGACATTGCCTGAAGACTGTCGCAGTTAGATTAGCAGCAGGGGACCCTGTGTCATTTATACACAAGAAACTCAACACAACTGGTAAATTGTCAAAACCTACTGCAATCTAACTAACCCTAACCTAAACCCCTAATGACAACAGTGGTGCACACGAAACAGGATAGCACAGCAAATTTTAGTCAAATAAATAAAATGGAAGGATTTATCCTGTTTGGTGTTCACCAATGTGGAAAACCACTGCAATATAACTAAACCTCAAGAATAACACCATAATGCAAACAGTGCCACACACCAAGCAATATACCACAACCAATGCTGTTAACACATACAAAATGGAAGCATCAATCCCAAAATGTATCAATCTGATAAGAATTATAATGTTGATTTAGACAGTCAGATTGATAGATATTCTCACAATTGTCCTTTAGTTAAATCTTTAACAGTAGAGGTTCATAATTGTGGTATGATGAATATTGTCTGTCAGTTTTGTGGGGCTTATCATTTCAAACAGGAAAAACCCAGAGATTTGTTAGTTGCTGTCAAAAAGGCAAGGTAAGACTTCCAAAAAAAACAAATTCCCAACATATTTACAAAGCATTATGACAGAGCCTTCTTTCCCTAACTACAACAATTTCAAAACAAACGTAAGATCCTATAATAGTGCCATATCTTGTGCATCTATGGGTGCAACATTAGCCGCTAGTGTGCCAGGACATGGCCCTTACTGTTTCAAAGCACAAGGACAAATTTACCATCGTACTTCTCATTTACATCCAGAGGAAGGGGAGCAAAGAAAACTGGCTCAAATATATGTCCGAGATACAATGGAAGATGTTGAACAAGGTATGCAGCTTCAAGAAAAAAAAAATGCTTACCCATTGTTTTTATAGAGCTTGATACAATTATGGCCCAAAAACCCATACTCTCAAGCTTATAAAAAAATTGTCAGAAGTAGAAAAGGAACAACAAATGTATGCACAAATACATCAATTACCAATCCCAAAAGTCAATATGGTTCTTAAAAGAGATCGCCATACTGATAAACGCTGTTATAACTTGCCAACATCAAATGAGGTTGCAATGGTCTTTCAAAATGACGAGGGAGAACCACCATTTCAGAGGTTTTTTTGGGGGATATCCCAGAAATGATGAGCAACCTTTCATTAATATAAGTATCTTAAGTACTAATTTGGATCCAATGACATATCCCATATTTTTTCCACATGGGGAAGCAGGTTGGCAACCCAAATTAAACCTTGACAACCCAAATTCAGAAGTACGTGTGAGAAATAATATTTCCATGCTTGAATTTAAAGTGGCTCAAACTGTCATTTAACATGGATTCAATCCCATTTTATGTGGAGGAAAACTGACACAACAATTGATCATTAATTCATATTTGCAAGTTGAGGCAAATTATTTAAACTTCGTCAAATATCAACAAGATAAACTATGTGTAGTACAGTATTGTGGACTGATGGATTATGTCGCTGAGATGGCTACAACCAGAGAGCTGCCAGCTGGCAAAGCCATAATTTTACATTCTTTCCAAGGATCTCCTCTCAATATGCGAGAAAGATGCAATGATGCTATGGCTATTGTAACTAAATATGGCAAACCAGATTTATTTATTACATTTACATGTAATCCACAATGGCCAGAGATTGTACAGAATCTGCTAATTGGACAAATTGCTTTCATTTAGCTGCACGACACAGAAACTTCCTAGCTGATGGTACAGAATGGAAAAGATGTCTAGAAAAAGCAGAACTGTGTCAAATGCCACGGCACATGAGAGAACAATTTGCATTCATTTGTATCTTCTCAAATGTTCCAAATGCATTAGCTTTGCGGGACAAATTTAAAACAAATATGTCTGAAGACTTTTTGCAACGATACAATGAGCCTATTGCACAATTAAAAGCATTAATTGAAATTCAAGAGGTCTTTCTTTCTCATGGATTAAGTTGTGCAAGTTTTAATCTGCCAGAAACTGAACTCATAGACAACATAAGCTTCGAAGACTATGACACTCAGCTTCAAAGACAAAGAACAGAAGAAAGACTTGCAACTTTAAATACATTACAATTGCAAACATTTAATGCAATAAAAAATGCCCTAGATGATGACATGCTCAAAGAGCGGTAATTCTATCTAGATGGACCTGGCAGGTCAGGAAAAACGTATCTGTATAATTTATTGATAATTTTTGTTCGAGCACAAGGTGAGATAGCACTGCCATTTGCAACCACTGAAATTGCCGCACTTTTGTTAGAAGGTGGAAGAACTGTGCATAGTGGATTTAAACTGCCAGTTCCCATTCTGGAAACATCAGTGTCGGATATTCGAATGACATCATTGCAAGCAAAGAAAATTAAAAACATTTAATTAATTATAATAGATGAAGCTACAATGATGTCATGCCATGCCCTACAATGTATTGACTGTTTGCTACGTGAAGTCATGGATAATGATTTGCCATTTGGTGCAAAGGTAATGTTGTTAGGTGTACATGGAAATAGAACCGACATTGTCGAAACATGTATAAAGTTAAGTACACTATGGAAACTATTTACCCATCTTAAATTACAACAAAATATGAGATCAGAAGGAGAAAATGATATCAATGATTGGCTCATTAAAATTGGAGAAGGATACCGTGCAAATTCCATCTCATATGATTTACCAACAGGATATCATATCAGCTATATTCCAAAATACAATAAATAACGAGGACTATGCAGAGCTTGCCAACAAAGTAATACTAACATGCAAAAATAATGATGCATTGCTCCTCAATAATGAAATATAAAAATAAAGAAAATGCACCACAAAAAAATATCACAGTGCTGATTCTGTACTTGGTGATGACAAAGAAAGTCAGACAAAATTTTCAACTGAATTCATTAATTCATTAACTCCCTCTGGAATGCCACCACATATTTTGCAGCTAAAGAAAGGTGCAATTGTCATGTTACTGCAAAATATGAACCCCAAAAAAGGCCTATGTAATGGGACCAGATTCATTGTTCAAGAATTAAAGGACCATTTCATACATGCTGAAATTCTAACTGGTACCCATAGGAGAGAGAGTTTTCATACCCAGAATAGATTTGGCACCAAGTGAAAGTAGCCTCACTTTTGTACTTTAAAGGAGACAATTTCCCATCATCATGGCATTTGTCATGACCATTTATAAATCACAAGGACAAACTTTAAATCTGTGGTTATCTTTTTAGAAGAACCAGTATTTGCACATGGCCAACTGTATGTTGCATTTTCTAGATGCAAGAATCCAGAGGCTATTAAAGTTTACATTGAAAACAACCAAAGTCAAGGTGATTTATTAGATGATGGCCGTATTTTTTCAAAAAACATTGTCTACTATGAGGTACTATAACTTAAATTCAAAAAACTATAACAATACAAGACATGGCAAAAAACAAATGCTTTCACCTCAAGGACAAATACACAATAAAATAAAAAAAAATACAAACTTTTATGTCACTCAGGCACTTTTTAGAGGACCACTATTTCACTAAGAAACTCTATAAAATGGCAAAAATTATAGAGAACAGTGGTTTTATTTACAGGACGAAATTAGATGTCTCTGGGACTCTTTTAAAAGGACCACTATTTCACATAGGAAACTCTATGTGCCATTTTCTAACAATGCTTTCATCAACAAAAAAACAAACAAATATAGAGAACAGTGGTTTTATTTCGAGGATGAATTTGTATGTTAGTTGGACTCCTTTAAGAGGACCACTATTTCCCTAAGAAACTCTATAAAATGGCACAAACCATAGAGAACAGTGGTTATACCCCGCGGATGAACTTTTATGTCTGGCGGTCTCTTTGTAGAGGACCACTATTTCAGATAGGAAACTCTATGTGCCATTTTCAAGAATTACAACAATAACAACAAAGGGTCAACCAACAAAAATCAACAAAGACAAAGTAACATATTGAAATTTCATGGAAGTGGTCTTTTAGCATGATTATCCCCACAAAACACTTTGGTTGCATTTTATAACAATTAAAGTTTAAATGTTACTACATTAAGTTACTGTTTCTAATGTTACTATTTTTTGAAAAACAAGTGTGCTAAGTTGTTTCATTGGATATATTTAAAATGTCATGTTAAGAGCGGGAGGAGCTTTTGTTGTACAATTTAAATGTATAATTCAATGGAGAATATTAATACAGGAAGTAATTCGATCGCCAGTTAATGGGGTCAGGAAGGAATACATTTTCCCCCCTTTGATACAATTGGCTAACTTTCAATGGGGTTTTTTACTGTATGCCTTCCTCTGGATTCAATACCTATGTAGTTTAAAGTTGTTAATCTACAAGTTGCATGTTACAAAACATTATGCAATGTTTACAATACTCATTAATACAATGTTGACCTGTTCTTACATTCAAATTTTAAAATTCTTAAAAAAAGATGGTTTACCAGTTGGTCACCTCCAAGTTGCATGTTAAAAAAATAAACACGTTTAATATAATAATTGTACTTCTTAAGTGCAGAACAGAAATCAAAACATACACATTTAATTGCTGTCATTTTTTGAAGGGCAAGTCTCTAGTAGTAAATTAGTGCTCATTAATGACATCACTGGACTAACATGGCTACTTTAAAATACATATAGATAGATAGATAGATATAAATATATAGATCTGTAGATAGATAGACTTATAGGAAATGTATATATAACAAGCCATCATCCATAGCCAAGCTATTAGATACCACTGCATATGCTTAAACACTGGGGACCATGGCAAACATTTAAAAATAATAGATATATTATAATAGATAAAGCTACAATGATGTCATGCCATGCCCTACAATGTATTGACCGTTTGCTACGTGAAGTCATGGATAATGATTTGCCATTTGGTGCAAAGGTAATGTTGTTAGGTGTACATGGAAATAGAACCGACATTGTCGAAACATGTATAAAGTTAAGTACACTATGGAAACTATTTACCCATCTTAAATTACAACAAAATATGAGATCAGAAGGAGAAAATGATTTCAATGATTGCCTCATTAAAATTGGAGAAGGAAAAACACAGCGAATACACAATTTAAAATGTACATTCCCAAACCTCCCATCTCTGTATTTAAACAACCACCAAACCTGAAACAGAAGCGTGTTAGCAGAAGATAGGCCAATGAACAGGTAAAGAGAAAATGGAACTAAACTTTTTACCAAAAGTCTCTGTAACTTATGTGAACACATTATTAATGACAAGTCGCACATAACAACAAGACCTATAACATCAGGGGGTCACACAGACATTCTTAAAAAAGTACAATTAAGACAGTTTTTGTACCCCAGTTGGACACCATTTTACCCAAAATAACTCCACCTAAAATCTAAAAATCAAACTAATCAGAGAGAATTTCAAAACCATCCAAGATAGAAAAGCATTGGAAATAAAGATGACCACATTCTTCAACTCTAAAGATACAAAATTTAACATGGACATGGGTTTTCTAACACATTATAATAATGTCTTGTGATTCGGCTTCAATCCTTCTCATGTTTATAACAGGCTTGTCACTCTTATGACTATGGCTATAGTGCTTTGGTTTTTCATTTATATATTTATGTATATAAGTACATCGTATGTGTAATATGTTTCTTATAAAATGTTTTGGTGATTCCCCCTATATGTATTTACCTGATGATGTCAGATGCTGTCTCGACTCTCTCTCCATCTGCTGTTTTTATTCAAACTGAGGGTTCCATCTCATGTAGTATTGCTTGAGACTTGATAGACAGGTGAAACCACTTGAAAGCTCGTCATTATAAATAAGGTGTTTGTCCAATACAAAAGGTATCACAGTATACTCCAATACTCATTTTTAATTTATTAATCTATGTATATATCGATGTAGCTATCTCTCTCTCTCTCTCTCTCTCTCTCTCTCTCTCTCTCTATCTATATATATATATATATATATATATATATATATATATATATATTCATTAATCTGAATCACTGGACTACTTAAAATACATATATATGTAGATAGATAGATTTACAGGTGTTTTTAAACTCCAACTAAAATGGTCCAGCTTTCAAAGCTTTTAAGTAGTAAAGGATATAAGTATAAAGAGCTTTTCATGTATAAAAACAGTTGATCTTTTGTGACTGAAATTAGTTATTTTTCATACCATTTTTATCTTGGCGCTCCTCCCATTTTTTTCACACTATGACTTTTCTTGAGCTTAGTTGTCTTTAAAGAGGACACAGTTGAAGTTCCATAATAATAAAGTTTATCAGCTGAATGTTTTAAATATGCATTTTCTTACAGTAAATGTGCATTAAAGTTTGTAATTTTACCTGTCAAACAACTGTTCGACCAGGCAAGCAAAGTCTGATACTTTGGGATTAGGTTCATTAACCTAATTACTCAATGAGGTCTGCTTACTCTTAATCTTGTCAAACTTAAATAATTATTAAATAATCACATAAGAAAACGGTAACAGACTGAATTGGTGGCTGGAAACGTCAATGCAAGTTGAATGTAAGAAAATAATTTTTTTGCTGCCCTAATCTCAGGACTGATGTGCGCCCCCATCTAAACCCATTCTAACTAATTACCTGCATCCATCTTCCTTTCCCTTCTTCTGGTCATATTTTTTTGTTCCTTACCAGAAGATTGATAAAGATGAACTGAAACAGTAGAGTAATAGCAGCCTTATCAAAGTCAAGATCAAAATCATTGGCATTTGTGGTTTACGGTTTTAATCCATGGGTATGTGGGTTATATACCCTGTGTTGTTTGTATAAAGTTGTGTGTGTAATGAGTGTGTAAAAGATGTTTGTCAGTGGCCTGACTCACTGTTTGTGAGAGCGATGAGGGTAGCTACGTTCTCTATGACATCACAGTACAGGATACGATCCATTGGTCGGTAGAACTGCGGATCAGTCTGAGTTTCCATGACAACCGGTTATGCCACAGAACCCTATTATAGAGTTTTGTACTTATAGTTATAGTGGCTGATGTTGTAATGGTGGAACTACAAAGCACAGTGTCACTGTACAATGATATATATGTATAATCCAACCTTAGCTTTGCTCAAAACTGTTTAATACAGCACGCATATGCTTAAGGGAAGCACACATTTGCATGTCAAGGTTTATAGAATGCAGTGTAATAACTGTATTTCTCGGAATTCTGGGCATGCAACAAGTTTTTTTAACTTTTTCTAGACATTCAAATGTGAACACAAATGTACTATTTATTTACTATATATATATATATATATATATATATATATATATATATATATATATATATACTGTATATATATATATATATATATATATATATATATATATATATATGTGTCTGAAAATAAGTCTAAGAGCACAATTATACAGGGAAAAGTAATAAAGCTTGTATTAATTATATTTAAACATTTTTGATTTTACATTTGGATGCCTCTGCTGGTTTATGGTAGGATCCATGATACTTCGATCAAAGTGTGTGTGAGAGGGGCATTTACATTTCTACAGAGCATGGCTTGAGGCTGTTGATGCAAGTTTGCCTGCTTCTTGGCATGTGCAGAAGTCATATCATATTATCTAACAAAGTATTTCGCATTTCCTTTAACCTCCTCCCCCTTCCTTCCATTGATAAAAAATATATATATACAGTTATGTTGCAGCACATGCAATATGGAATATTTTATACATGAAAAGAGTTTTCAAAGGATTTAATAAAGTTCGAGAGGGGAGTATCTTCAAGACTGCAAGAATAAGAGGTCATGATATAAAGTTGAAATGTGAGAGATTTAAGGATAATACTTCAGAAAGAGTAGCAGATAAGTGGAACAGCCTTCAAGTAGAAGTGGTAAAGTCAAAGGCCCTCATTCAATTGCTATTTTGGACAATTGAATAGGGGTCTAAATAGGCACATAGCATATTTTTTTTAAAGATGTTTTTAGTTAGTGAAAACCTTGCTTTTGGATAGATGTTTACTAACTAAAAACTTCTTTAAAAAATATATGTTATGTGCTTATTTTGAGCCCTATTCAATTGGCCAAATTGCAATTGAATGAGGGCCAAAGACATTTAGGGAATTTAACCATATTTGGAATAAACATAAAGCCACCTTGAAGCTTAATTTAGCCAAAATTATAGGTAAATAAAAGTTTGGATTCTCTAAAGCAAAAATGTTAAGCATTCTTGAATTATAGCGCAAGGTGGGAGTTGCTGGTTACTTAAATGCTTACACAAGTAGATCGCTCATACCTCCATCTCATCCATGATCAACCAAGTGATCCTAATGCTGCTACTTAATCTCTTTGGCATTTGTAGAGATAACAATAATCTTCTTCTCACCTATTGTCAATTGGTTAAATTATCAAATATTGAAAATATTCTCTTTTATAGAGTAACACTACTCTGGATTTGTACTCTTAAATCAGGTGCCCAGGTGCAGCTAATCAATTGAGCAGCAAAGTTAACACCTACAGTCCTCCTGAAGGAACAAAGCTTTAAAGAGTCTGTAAGTCACATACATGCCTTGTATGTCTCTGTCACACACACCCCTCAGCTCAATCTATTGGGTTGAGTGACCAATGCCGTGAGGCAGTGTATACGAAATAATGCATCAGCATTACCATGTTGACTGTCAGCTCGGTGGATGACTAAATGGTTGTAAATACAAGAATCATCTTGTAACTCTCCTGTCCTTCTCCTTGTTCTGCTGCAACCAGTTCAGGGGGGCATGGTTAAATACCAGCTTGAATTTTCTTCCCAACAAATAATGTGTAAGAGTTTCAGTTACCTTTTTTATGGCTAGGCATTCTTTCTCCATCACTGAGAGTCTCTTCTCCTGAGACAACAATTTTCTACTGAGAAAAAAGATGGGATGCTCTTAATTTTTGTGATAATGCAGGTCCCAGGCCAACAACAGAAGCATCTTTTCCAAAATCTCAGGCTATTAAAAATGGATTTACTCTTTGTCTCACTTTACCATCTCAGAAGCTTTAGCTTTAGTCAGATCTATCAATGGGACAGCTCTTGTGCATAAATAGGGAATTAATTGTTCATAGTGCCCCATTATGCCCAGAAAGGTCCTCACTTGTGTTTTCCATAAATGTTATGGCCAATTTTGGATTGCTTCCAATTTATTCAGCTGTTGTTTTACCAAACCTCTTCTTATATTATAACCCAGATACATGGCTTCACTTAATCCCATAACATATTTTACAGGTTTTACAGTGAATCCTGTCCGAAAAGGTTTCCCAATACTGCTTCCAATTTTTAAAAAATGTGTTTCCTATAAGTGGTGTGGATGACACTACTGCATACTCACAATGGGAACATATTACATAGTTACATAGAAATTGAGGTTGAAAAAAAGACTTTTAGTCCATCAAGTTCAACCTTTTAAGATCTCCTCTTATCTGCAATAAGAGGATTAGTTGTTAATTGATCCAGAGGAAGGCAAACAGAAAAAAAAACAAGTGAAACTTCGGCAATCATCTCAAAAGGTAAAAAAAAAAAATGAATTCCTTCCTGACCCCAGATACTGGCGATCACATTCCTCCCTGGATCAATACTCTCTCTCTGATTATCCAGGATAACCTTGAATGCCCTTTTTAATGAAAAATATATCCAGTCCCTTTTTAAAGTTATCTGTTGAATCCGCTGTCACCACCTCCCTTGGTATAGAATTCCACAGATTAAACACCCTTACTGTGAAGAACCCTTTTCTTTCTTTAAGGTGGAATCTTTTTACTTCTAACCTCAAAGGATGTTCTCTTGTAAGTTGAAATCCTCTTGGCACAAAATGCTCACTTGACAAGGCCTTATATTGACCTTGGATGTATTTATATAAGGTAATAATATCTCCTCTTACACGCCTTTTTTCTAGAGAAAATATGTTTAATTTGGTTAGTCTTTCTTCATAACTTAGCCTCTCCATTCCCCTTAGTTTTGTTGCCCCTCTCTGTACTCTTTCCAGCTCTAAAATGTCCTTTTTAAGAAGTGGTACCCAAATTTGTACTCCATATTCCAAATGAGGCTGTACTAGGGATTTGTGGCAGAATTATATTTGCTTCCCTTGCTTCTGTACCCTTCTTAATACATGCTGATTTTTTATTTGCCTTTGCAGCTTCTGCTTAGCATTGAGCACTGTTGCCTAGGTGGTTGACCACAAGTACTCCCAAATCCCTTTCAATATCAGATACTCCTAGATTTGCTCCATTAGGATTATTAATTGCCTGGCTATTTTTCCTTCCCAGATGCATTATGTTACATTTATTTGTATTAAATCTCATCTTATCCTGGAATTCTAATCGTATATCCTGACCAGTTAACTTACATCTGACTGCTATAAGAACTCCAAATACACTGGAAACTTATAAGTTAAAGGGTTTATTAACATACAAGAGTAGTGGTGAGATTGGCATCTGAAATACAAGGCTCTACCTATATAATACGAATGTGTGTAAATACTAATGTGTGTATGCAAGAGTGTAGAGTATTCCTCCTGATTCCTCTGTTCCTTTCCTAAGATAATTCTACTGCCCAGCAAGTCCATTTGGCCAAGTTATACACATCATAGCCACGCCCTGGGATTGTCCCAGCCATTCAAATCTTTCATCAGTGAATGACCCCTGGATGTGATTCTTCATTGCACCTTTGCTCCACCTCTTATCTCTTGAGTTGATTTCCATGCTTTGTGTCCATGATGCAAATTCATCCCTGAGGCTTTTAGTACTGACCATTTGTTGTTTGATCACCAGCAGGGTGTCATTTGGGAAAGTTAGCTTTCCTTATGACAGATAACATCACAGATAACTGGAAATCCACAAGCAAGGCATTCAAGCATATTAACCTCTTCAGTACAGCTCCAAAATTGGTTACTCACTCATATATTTATAACAGTAAATCCCTTTGATGTGAAATTACATCATTATCGGATTTAATTACATTGCGCAACTTCATCATCAGCAAATATGAAGACACTACTTTCCAGTCCCACTTCTAAGTCATTAATAAATATGTTAAAAAGGAGAGGACCTAATACTCAACCCTGAGGAACCCACTTACCACATTTACCACAACCCTTTGCTTCCTATCTTTTAGCCAGCTCTCGATCCATGAGCAGATATTTACTGCAATTCCTGTATCCCTTTGTTTGCACAATAGTCTTCCATGTGGCACTGTATCAGAAGCCTTTGCAAAATCCAAAAAGACTACATCAACTGAGTTGCCTTGATCCAGGTTCTTATTAATCTCCTCATATAAACTAATTAGATTTGTTTGACATGACCTCTCTCATAAATACATGTTGACTCCTATTTATAATCCTGTTCAAATAGACATATTCTGGTATAGTATCCCTTATTAACCCTTCTAAAAGCTTTCCCACTACAGAAGTGAGGCTCACTGGTCTATACTTCCCCAGATTTGCTCTTGCTCCCTTCTTAAATATAGGTATCACCTCTGCTTTCCGCCAGTTATCTGGTAACAACCCTTTGTTGAGTGAATCTTGAAATATTAAATATAATGGTTTGGCTATTACAGAACCCAGTTCTCTTAGTATTCTTGGATGTATTCCATCAGGGCCTGGGGCTTTATTAACATTTATTTTTTTGCAACCTCTTTTGGATTTCTTCCTGCGTTAACCAATTATTTGGTGAAGGTAGTGTAGCCCCATTATTTTGTAGTGTTCCAACCACTGGTACCTCCCTTGTGTATACCGAAGAAAATAACCTGTTTAGCTCATCTACCTTTCCCTGGTCACTTATTATCAGATGGCCTGTGTCACATTGTAATGTTCCTATAGCTTCCTTTCTGGCATTCTTCCCATTAATATATTTAAAAAACTAATTTTTCATTTTCTATTTTAGCCAGTCTAATAGCCCTTTTGCAAGCCTCGTTGATTTCCTTGTATTTACGTAAAGCAGTCTCTGTCCCCTCTTGTTTGTATAATTTAAATGCCTGTTTTTTACTTTGTATCTTTAAATCATTGTTAAGCTTCATTGGATGTGATTTACTCCTTTTACTTTAATTTCCACATGGTATATGGTGATAATAATTATGTATATTTAGTAAGGATTTGAATGTTGTCCATTTATGTTCAGTATTTTTACCTGCCAGTTCTCTGTCCGGTCTATACTTTGTGCTGCTGCCTTTAGACCGTTAAAATCTGCCCTTTTAAAATTAAGAGTTTTTGTTGGCCACTTACAGTTTTGTTTTTTTAATTCAATCTCAAATGAGACTGTGTTGTGATCACTGTTTTCCGAAGCTTGCCCTATTTCAACCGTTTGATACCATATCAATATTATTTGTGATAACTAACTCTCAGATAGCTTCATTTCTAGTATTCTCTTGTATAACTTGGGCCAGGTAATGATCTCTGAGTTCACTCAAGAGCCTGCTCCCCTTCGCCAAACTGCTGTTCTCATATATCCAGTTTATTTCAGGGTCGGTAAAATCTCCCATTATTAGAACTTGCCCATGCTTAGCTGCATTTCCAGTCTGTAACAATTATTGCATTTCCTGACTTTCAATTATATTTGGGGGTTTATAGCATACTCCAACCAATATTCAACACTACCGCTAGTTCCAGCATAAATATCTTCTCTGACTATAGGCTTACATATAGACAAATTCCTCTTTTACCATTTCCCCAATCTTTCCTAAATAGGTTATAGCCATTCAGCTTAACAGTCCAGTCATTAGATTCATCCCACCATGTTTCAGTACATTCATCTAGTCCCCCCCCCCCCCCCCACCCACCTACTAGTTTAAAATTTTCCCCAGCCATTCTACCATTCTTTCCCCCTAGCACACAAGCTCCCTCTTCATTAAGGTACAATTCATCCCTGCTATAGAGATTGTACTAGAAATTGTACCCAAGTGAGAAGTCAGCCCAGTACTCTAAAAACCCAAACCCCTCCTTAATGCAGCCACGCATTAACCTCCCTAAGCTTCTTCTGTCTCCCTGAGCTAGCACATGGCACTTGTATTATCTCAGAAAATAATAGCTTGGAGGTCCTTGCCTTGAGCTTATTCCCTAGTTCTCTAAAATCATCTTCTACTAACTTTGTCATTGGTACCAATATGTATCAAGATCGCAGGTACATTTCCAGCCCTTCACAATAATTTATCTACCCAATCCACAAAATGCCGAACCCGAGCATCCGGGAGACAGCAAACTGTTCGCTTGCGGAGATCTGGTGACAAATCACTCTATTTTCCTAATAATAGAGTCCCCTACCACCAAAACCTGTCTGTTGCTCTTCCTGTCCTGAATCAATTAACACTCAGGTTTCTATACCATCAAGCTCTATGCTTTTGATAAATTGGTTAAAATGTACTGTCATTCATATCAAGTGGTTCTGGTTACAATTGTACTGGTTCTCTCCCATGTTACATTACATTGATTCTTCCTTGTTTGGACAATGGGCCGCTAGTTCTCCATAATGAAAACACTTGACATTGCTTTCTGGGTTCTGTATGTGCTTTAGATTTCTCACAATCAGTCTTTCTGGCATATTTGCTCGAGGATATCTTCTAGATTCACATATTCTTGTTTCAATCCAGGCTTTACATCCCAGTAATTGTTTGAATGTTTAGGGTTTTTAACTGTGTTTAGCCACATGAGAGTTCATTCATAGCAAGTATCTTTCCGTCAGTGTAACAAACTCATCTGGGATCTCTGATTAATTTAGTTCCACCCTCTCGTAAGCCTGAAGGAAGATTTCTTAAATAGTGATCCATCACCAACAGTTCAATCATTTTCCCTGGTCCATTAATTTCAGGGCATAGACTTTATTTTGTTAAATGCAGCAGATCAAACATCTGTGAGCAGAAAACTTCCATGATTGGAATCTCTGCTCTGACACCTCTGGTAACAATTTTGCCTATTCTGCATCCATGCCAAAGTAATCTTTCTGAGCTTCACCACATAAGTTAGGGACAATAATACTAGCCCAGTGCCTTTGGGGCCAAGCTTCACTGGTGACAATTATTTCAAAGGTCAGGAGGTATGCTTCCACATCTTCACTAGTCATGTACTGTATATAGGAAGAAATTAGCTTTTAATCCTGCCACTGGTCTCTGAAGTCACAGTCGTTTTTTGCAGGCATTGGGTGCTGTAGCGGAGCCAAAAGTAATTGATTTGTTTCCATATGAAGTTTTCTGCTCGTTAGTCCCTTGCTTGCATGCAGTGGCTTGTACCAGGGCTTTCACAAGTCCATACATCTTAAACGCAATTAACACCACTTGTGACATGTTGACAGTCTCTTCTGGGTTTGTACCCATGTTCAGTCACTTTTATGGAGGAACACAGTACAAGAGACTGTAAATCTTTTCCAAGTTTCACTAAAATGAAGGCTTCTGTCCCATTTTTTGTGTGTTTCTCCAGATCAGACAAACTGCAAAAAATTGGTCTATAAGCAGCCCCCTCCATACTCCAGGAGCAGTCTTAAATCAGGTCAGCCCAGGTGCAGCTTATCAACTGAGCATTTCAATTGAGGGAACAGAGTAAGTGACTCATATATATGTCTTATATGACTCTGTCACAATATGAAGGATGCCTTTACAATGGCATATATACTGTAATAATACAGCCTCTAAATTATTATCTTGTATATGAGTTATGCTGCAATAGGATCTATCATTTTGATTTCAGGTATGCAACTTCATGAAGTGGGAGGAGACACTGATTGAACAAGAAGTTTATATCTACACAATATTAATTTGCCATATACAGCTGCCAGATCTTTCAGTAACGGTAAGAGAAATTTTATTACAGGTCCTCTTCAAACTGAACTAGTTGATAAATGGATCCCTGCAGTAAATAATAATTTGGTGTAAAATATAAAAAATGCTGAGACTGTTTATTTGTTTAACTTTTTCAAATCTTTCTGCCTATTATCGTGTTTGGTTATTCAAAAGACCTCATAGAAACAATTTGATAACAGTAGTATTTTAATCAGTCCATCTAAAAAAATATGTACCGTAATAATTCTATACTGTGTCTTAGTTTCTGAGTTTTCTCTATTTATTTAATTTTTCATGTCATCAGCCAATGGCACTCTGTATATATTAAATACTGTACAAGTTATATATTGATTCCTAATACAGTAACAAGCATTGCTCATTCAATAATTGTTTTATGTTAAGTATGTTGTGTAATTAACATGGTAAAAATCCCAATAAAAACATTTTCTGGTGGTAACATTACACAATGTAGACAAGTTAAATGAGAGTGAATACTTGTATAAGGCACTGTATGTGAACAGGCATCAATTAAATTTAAAACATTAAGACAACTTCATGCAAAGAAGATAACAAAAAGCTTAGAACATTTACAGAAAGGATACATTTCTGGCGCACAAATTGTTAATAGTCTTAGATTTAGTAAAATGCATTGGTCAATTTTTTTCTTTATGGTTTTTGAGTAAGAAAACATGACAATGAGCAGAATACATTTAGAAAGAGATTACGCAGAACTTGGTTGATTATGGATGAGATGGAGGTATGAGCGATCTACTTGTGTCAGCATTTAAGTAACCAGTCACTTCCACCTTCCTTTAACATCCAAAGTACTTAATACTTTGGCTTTGGACAATCCAAAAGGAGTTGGAGTGTGGGTTTTAGGGTGGAATCTGGGGTGTAGGCCTTCTGCCTCAGTAACTTAAAGCTGAGCATGAAATCTCCAGTCTACTATTAACTTCTCGCTTACCGCTTATCCACATGATTACATTCCATAACAGCTAATCCCTTCCCTCTCTACCACACTTACCCCAAACATTCACGTATCTTTTCAAGCTTTCCCTTAACAGTGGCAAGTTTCTATCATCTTTAAAACATGCCACAATAACATCCATTCTTAAGAAAGACTCATCTGACCCAGCTTCTGCATCTTGTATCGCCCTATTTCTCTACTTAACTTCAAAACTTCTCTACTTTCCCTGTCTTCAAAACTGCTTGGCAACTCGTCTACAGTTGTCTTACTCAAGTTATTTTCTCAAACTCCCTTCTTGACCCCTTCCAATCTGGCTTCAAGCTCCACAGAGACCGCACTCACAAAATTCACTAATGACTTGTTCACCGCAAAGTTAAAGGGTAATTTCACTATTCTAATTCTCCTGGATCTGTCTGCTGCTTTTGATACAGTAAGCCACACTCTTCTAATCTAAATTTCCTTCTCTCTTGGTTCCCATCTTAAACAGAAAATCAAACATTTAGTGTCTCCTTATCTGGCACTTCTTCTTTGCCCAGCCCTCTGACTATTGGCATAGTACAAGGTTCAGTCCTAGGCCCTCGTCTCCATCTATACATCCTTCCTTGCTATCCTAGTAAAATATTTTCGATTTCAGTTTCTATATGCAGATGACACTCACATCTAGCTCTCAGCACCAAATCTATCCACCTCTCTTCTAGCACAAGTAGCCAACTGCCTCTCGAGCATATCCACTTGGATGTCCTCCTGTCAACTCAACATGTCAAAGAATGAACTCCTAATCTTCCACTCTTCAAATATGTCTCACTGTTAACAACGCCATCATCACTCTCACCTCCCAAGCCCTCTGCTCTCTTTTGCATTCCTCGCAGTCAATAACAAAATATTGTCATTTTCACCTAAGACATCTCCAAAATTCATTACTATCTTACACATGGGACAACTAAAATTTGAATTTATTCTCTCATGATATGCCTTGACTACTGCAACTCGCTGCTTGCTGGCCTCTCCATCACTCAGTGTCTGCAGCACCTCTCTGTCAGCCACTCCACTGGCTTCCCATAGCCTCCAGGATAAACATTTGAAATCATGACCCCTATGTATAAAGCTATCAACAACAGTGCACCCCCTTATATATCTGCCCTTGTCTCAAAATAATCCCTCAAAATGCCTCTTTGCTTTGTTAACGATCTTCTTCTTTCCTTATCACCTCTTTTCACTCCCTCCTTCATCCTCTCTTATCACTTCCTCTCACTCTCTCCTTCATGACTTTTCTCAAGCTGTCCCTACTATATGGAACTCCTTGCCTTGCTCCACTAGATTATCTTCCTGCCTCAACACCTTCCAAAACTATTTAAAGAACTTAATATGCACAACTGCGTAATCTACAGCAGGATATCACTCCTGTATCACACCCAAAACCCTTTAAATTGTAAGTTTATGAGTTTTCAATCTTTTAGTGTGCTTTATGAAAAAACACCATGGTTTTATATTTTAAGGTCAAAGACAGGGGCCACCATTCTTTTGCAAGGTATTAATATTGTATTTTGCCTTGTACTTAACCCCTGTATATTGCCATATTGACCATGGCCTCTGAGGAAGCCGCTACAGTGGTGAAACCATTGTCAGGATTTCCAGATAAGTGATTTATAGTATGTTCAATTACTATGGATAATATGTGTTATTCTTGTGAGGTTCCTGAAAGGGTACAGGGAAGGAGAAAAATACACTTCAAGAGAAATATCTATATATCACATATATAGTTGTGAGCATAAGAGTTGTTGCTAACGCTTGCGGGCTCCTTGCCAGCAACTGCGACCCTCGCAAACTTTACGTTGTAACGCAAACAAAATACGAGACACGTTACGTCCCATTACGACCTCGCAAAAAACGGCTGCAGCACGCGCACATCAAAACATCAGAAATCCAACAAATACACACAACAAATACATAAAAAGCTTACCTACAGCAAGAGGGAGCATCCAGGACCTCGAAAACTAAAGTTACACCTCAATTTAACTGAAATTAAAGCCGTTTAGACACTAAAAAATTCTCTAAGCGAGAGAAAAAATGGCCGTTAAAAAAAACGAAAACGAGGCTACAGCAAACTAAAGACGCAAAACACCACCAAACACCTATGTATTTGCCGAAAAACACCTACGAGATTAGAAAACAAGGACGCAACCCTCGCAACCCCAAAAACATAACAAACACAACAAATACAAACAACAAACGCATAAAAAGGTTTCTCACAGCAAGGGGGGGCACCGAGGACCTCTGCAAGTAAAGTTACATCTCCATTTAAGCACAAATTTCGGAGTTTAGAGACCCGAAAATCACCTAAGCAAGAGAAAAAATGGCCGCCGAACAAAATGAAAACGGGGCTAAGGGTCAATAAACACTCAAAACACTACCATAAACACGCAAAACACCACCAAACACCTACGGATATTCCGAAAAAGCCCACCAAACAGCTACGGATATTCCGAAAAACTTGCACGACATAGAAAACTAATATTACGAAAAACTTGCACAACATAGAAAACGAACGACGCTACATCAGCCACATTATATACACCAAACACCCTTAGCTCACTGACAATTTCATTGCCGTCATTTTTTGACGGGCAATATTCTAGTATATACATATTTGTGAACATAGGTGAACTGACATCAAATCACTGCTAATATCATATGGAACATATGTTTAAAACGTAAAATGTTATTTATTTATTTTTGTTTTTAATCGCTAAAGTTTCTACATGAATTGGACCTCCATAAGTATATAGATATCTTAGATTTTGTTCATTTTACATAAGTTTACATAGTCAACTTGTGGATATTTGTTAAGACAACTGACAAACAGGGTGACCCATAGAATCAAGAGCCTGGTTCTTGTTGCTATTTTCTATCCATTAGCCCATTTTTGTACAGATGTCTAATTAATGGATTCATATTTTGTAGTTGAACATATATTTTTATTATTTTTACTACATCATGATCTTCAATAAAGTTTATTTTTAGGTTTAGAAATTTAACAGATTTTTGTTTAGATTACTAGTACTACTAATAATAATAATAATAATCAAAAGTTAACTAGCTGTCCCTGAGAAATATGTTGGGTGCTATCAATATCCTATGGATTTAATAATTTTACATATAATCACAAAAACAGCAGATAAGAATCAATAGTTTGTCAAATGTATTTACCTAAAAGTTTAGCTTAATTAAGATTCAGAGTGGCCGTATGCTTATTCCAGACATACTTAAATTATTTCTCTGTGTTTGACCCTACCACTTCAACTTTAATGCTGTTCCACCTACTGTATCTACTACTTTTTCTGAAGTATTAGCCCTAAATCATCCATGTTCCAACTTCAAATCATAATCTTTTGTTCTTCTATTACTCTTTTTATTGAAGGTACTTCCTTCTTCAACTTTATTAAATTCTTAAGGTTTCTATCATATTCCCCTCTCCCTTCTGTTTTGTTATACATATTCAGGTCATGAAGTCTATCAATAGAAGTTTTGTCTTTTAGACCATTTTGGTTGTTCTCATTTGAAATTCTTGTGAATGCTTCTTATCTTTTTTTTATTCTTATCCAAGGTATTTTATTTATTTATTCATATTCAATGTATTAGTTAGTATCCCTGTAGATCAGCTGTAATAACTCTGAACTAGTAGAGACCACTATAAACAGGACCCCTGATGTTCAAGAAAAATGGCACTTGTTTCTGAAGCTTTTAACAAACGAACAACACAAGATAGAAGTATTTTTGGATAAAATCTGAATACTGTATATACTCGAGTATAAGCCGACCCGAGTGTAAGCCGAGGCACCTAATTTTACCACAAAAAACTGTGAAAAGGTATTGACTCGAGTATAAGTTGAGGGTGCAAAAGAGGGGTCCTTCCCCCCTGATCATCCTCCTCCTCCTCCCATTATCATCCTCCTCCTTCCCGCCCCTTATCATCCTTCTCCTTCCCGCCCCTTATCATCCTTCTCCTTCCCACCCTTATCATCCTCCTCCTTCCCCCCTTATCCTCCTCCTCCTTCCCCCCTTATCATCCTCATCCTTCCCCCTTATCATCCTCCTCCTCCCCCCTTTATCGTCCTCCTCCCCCCCTTATTATCCTCCTCCTCCCCCCTTATCATCATCATCCTCCTCCTTCTTCTCCTTCCCCCCTTATCATCATCTTCTTTCCCCCATAACCTCCTCCTTACTGCACCCTATCCAATCCCTACCCCCCTCTCTCCTTACTTGCTACTATGCTTTGATGAGCTGATGCTGATCCTGATGCCGCAGCACGTCTTCCGTACTGGCATATGCTAATGACGTGACGGGCATAGCTTCAATGTTATATGGCTAAAGTTGTTATTATCCACAGCTGAATACATAATTTCTTTTATCCAGTGTACCTTTGGATAATGTTAATATTATTCAAACATAATTAGATAATGTTGATTGTGTACAAATTATTAGTATTTATTCCAAGGACAATGTATGGAGCAGGAAACCAGGTATTTCTTTTATATAACATGAAGGTGCAACCGTGGCATATTTAGCTTTCATGCTGTCTCATTACAAGCCAAAGACGCTCATCTCAAGGCCCGCAAGTTGCTGGTTTGCGAGGCCCACAATGGGCAAAGAAGAATGTAGAGGGGGCAAAGAGAGACAGGGGAGGGAGAGGGGGTAAAGAGACACAGCGAAGGGAAAGGGGGGAAGGCGACACAGGGGAGGCAGATGGGGGGAATGAGACACAGGGGAGAGAGGGGGGAAGGAGACACAGGGGAGAGAGGGGGGAGAGACGCAGGGGAGTGAGAGGGTGGGAAAGAGACACGGGAAGGAGATGGGGAAGGAGACACAGGGGAGGGAGAGGGGGGAAGAAACAAAGGGGAGGAAGAGGGGGAGAGAGGCACAGGTGAGGGAGAGAGGGGAAAGAGACACAGGGGGAGAGGGAGACACAGGGGAGGGAGAGGGGGAGAGACACAGGTGAGTGAGAAGGTGGGAAGAGACACAGGGGAGAGATGGGGGAAGGGACATCGGAGATTGAGGAAAGAGACACAGGGGAGGAAGAGGGGAAGACACGGGGGAGTGAGAGGGTAGGAAAGAGACCAAGGGGGAGATGGGGGAGTGAGACACAGGGTAGGGAGATGGGGGGTAGGGATACAGGGGAGGGAGATGTGGGGAACGGTTACAGGGGAGGATGATGGGGCAAGTAGACACAGGGGAGGCAGAGGAAGCAAAGAGACACAGGGGAGATAGATGGGGAAAGGAGACACAGGGGAAAGACACAGGGGAGGGAGAGAGGGGAAAAGAGATAGAGGGCAGGGTGAAGGGGAAGAGACACAGGGGAGGGAGGGGGAGAGACACAGGTGAGGGAGTGGTGGAAGAGGCATGGGAGGGGAGAAAAATTAAATATTATCTTGTCATTTGTGATGGGAGGCCTGCAATGGGTGCTGAAGGCGCTCATTGCAAGGCTCATAGAGAGGAGAGAGAAGGAGAGAATAGGATGGGAGAGGACACAGAAGAAGGGAATGAGAGAGAGAAGCCATGCATAGCAAGGCTTGCATTGCCCCACTTTGATGCGCAGGGGAGGGAGGAGGGGGGAGGAAAACACAGGGGAGAGGGGGCGGAATATACAGGGGAGGGGAGAGGGGAGTAGAAACACAGAGAAGGGGAGGGGGAAGACGGAGGGGGGGAGATACCGGGGAGGGGGTAGAAAGACACAGGGGAGGGGGGAAGAGACACAGGGGAGGTGGGAAGAGGCACAGCGGGAATAGACACAGGGAGAGGGGTAAAGAGACACAGGGGAGAGGGGAGGAGACAGGGTAGGGGAGGAAGAGACACAGGGGAGAGGGGTAAAGAGACACAGGGGAGAGGGAGAGGAAGAAAGAGACACAGGGGAGAGGGAGAAAGAGACAGAGGAGGGAAGGTGGGAGAGGCACAGGTGAGGGAAGAGGGGGGAAGAGACACAGGGAGGAGAGACACGGAATGGAATGGGGAGAGACTCAGGGGAGGGAAGGGGGAAGAGACACGGGAGGGAAGAGGGGGGAAAGACACAGGGGAGGGAGGGGAGGGAGGGAGAGAAAAGTTTACTAGTAATAATAATAATGATAATAATAATAATAATAATTAAAAAATAGCAATTAGAAGTGTCTGTCCAGTGGTATCAATAAGGGTAATGACTGTAGGTTTAATATTTATAAACCTCTATAATTAAACTCATTTAACCAACTGGGCATGCTCGTCTTGCTTCTTAGTCCACCCCCCATGAGATTTAATTATTATACTTAGATACGATTAGTAGCTGAGAGGGAGGATCTTTTCATGTAGTTTATGCATAAAGCATTCAACTGTCAAGCTCAACTATCAATTATCAAGACAGTAGTTCCTAAAGCTCTCCTCAAAGACCCTCAGATGGACCAGGATTTAGGTTTAACACTGTGTGAACAATTGATGCAATTCATATTCAACAAGTTGTGGCGCCTCTAACTGTCTCATCCATATTCACACAGTGTTAAACCTAAATCCTGACCTTTCAGATGCTCTCTGAGGAAAAGCTGGTTATCACTAGACTTTCATTCATTATTTTTTTTAAAACAACTAATTGCAAATTATATATTTACACACACATCTCATTACATTTTTTTGTCTTTTTCTTAAATCATAAGATCTTTATATACCTTTGTTTTATTTGTGGCTGCAAGCAAATTACCACAGAATTACACCAGAAAATATAGGGTTGCTTAACTTTTTCACTAATCTTAGAATTATGCAGAAAATGATGAAGTTCAATAAAATTACAAAGAAATATATGAAGCATGTTTATCTGCACAATATACTAAAATGTGCCTCGTATATCGCTGTAGTGTCACTAAACCTCACAGGGAATGCAAAGTGCAACAACAATTTTTCCCATATAAATAATAACAAAAATAATACTAATTATAATAAAATACTCATCACAGTCTTTAGCGAATCATTTTGACGTGCAGACCCGGTGTTTAAAATACCATCTTTCAAAAAATGAAACTTAAAAATAGACTACATGTTTTTCTAATGTAAAAAAAAATACTGCAAACTGTTTCATTTTATGTGAAGTTATGCTGAAGTCTACCATTGTGGTTTTTGTTGATCAACATCCTAATGTTGGAGAAGACCTTGACTGCACATGAAGCTTTTGGGAATGTGGCACCCAAAGCTACTTGTGCTTATAATAGGTATAATGGAAAGCTTATTAGTTAATTAGGACATACTCATCTTAGAAAGTAACAGACAGTTGGGGAAAAAAGAAAATATAATCTTGCACTAAAATAAATAATAATTAAAAATGTAACATTTGTGTTTATTTATTTATTTTTGCTTTCTAAAATGATGTTGCCCACTATCAAGTAGTGTATAGATGATAATTGACTACAGTGTTCCTTTAATCTAGGAGATTGTAATATCTTTTAATATTTCTATTAATTAGTTAATCAATTAATAGTTCATAAGGATATTATTTTTCTTGAGAGACTCTTGTGCTATTTTCGCAGTTTCTGAGCATGATGTCATACTCAGTTTAAGTTTAGGATGCAGCTGCGGACGGGAGAAGGTTAGAGACTTGACAATTATCATTGAGCTCTGAAAAACAGGAACATGTTCATTGGGTGGGCATGGAAGGAAATGAGTTATCAAGGGCTGCAATCTAAACAATCCTTGGTTTCCGATACCTTTTCCCATCTGAATAACTTGTGGTCCAGATAGTGTACAGTACAGTAATGATTAGTAATTATTGTAGCCTTTGTATCCCACCCGTGAGAGATAAGAATCCCACTCAAGAAGCTTTTGCTGCATCAGCATCTTCAGATTATCTGCAAAATTCAGGCAGCTGTGTTACTAGATTAAGAACAGCTGGTAATTATTCTCATCCTCCTTTTTCAGATATTTGACCTTGTCTTCTGCTGCTTCTCAGAAACTGCTCCAGTATCTTCAATGATATGTAGTCGGAGCCCTATTCATTTAACACTAGTAAATTGCCCGTCAAAAATGACGGGAGTAAAATAGTAGGCTGGCAATGGTGTTTGCCACACAATGGGAAGCTATGGGCCCTGTGAGCACTTTTTACATCCTTCGGCCTAGTTTTGCGTCCTTCGGGCTAGTTTTACGTCCTTCGCCCTCATTTTTGTTGTGTTGCGTTTTTTCACTGACAACTATATATGTGATACTAGTGACTTGCCCATCATAAATGACGGCAAAATATTATATTAAAAATTGTGTGTTCTGTCTCTCTTTGTGCACCCTCTATCTCTCACTCTAATAAACCTAACAATATTAGATAAGTAAGTCATGGACATAAACGAGTTTTCAAAGAAAATCTTCTGCTAGTATGTGGACGCTGCCATCATAATCATACTTCCTTTTCAAGGCACAATTATTATTATTATTATTATTATTATCTTTATTTATATAGTCCCGACATATTCTGTTGCGCTGTACAGGGGTTTAGCACATGGTAAAAAACAAACTTAACACCTTATAAAGAATGGAGGGCCCTGTTTTTGAGCTTAGAATCAAATGTACATAGAGCTTGTTTCCAAGGCACGGACACAATATTGAAAACTCGCAAACTTACAATCTAAGGGTTTAGGTGTGATACAAGAGGGTGACAAATGCAAGATAGCAGTGTGAAAGCAATTGGTTCAGTCAAGTGGAGGTGTCTGTGTGTTGTACTGTAGATTGTGGGTGTGAGTGTTATTAGGCTGTGGAGTGTGCAGTTGTACATGTTAAGGCTGAAGGTGAGAAGATTCTTTTAAACAGGTGTGTTTTTAGTACTTTTTTAAAGGTTTTGAGGCAGGAAGATAATCTAATGGAGCGGGGGAAGGAGTTCCAAATAGTAGGGGCAGCACAAGAAAAGTCTTGAAGACGGGAGTAAGAGGAGGTGATGAGAGAGGAGGAAAGAAGAAGGTCGTTAGCAGAACGAAGGGGGCGGTTGGGAGAGTATTTTGAAACAAGAGCAGAGATATAAGGGGGTGCACTGTTGTTGAGGGCTTTATATGTTAGGGTCATGATTTTAAATGTGATTCGGGAAGCTATGGGAAGCCAGTGGAGTGATTGACAAAGAGGAGCTGCAGACACTGAGGCACAAGGACAGTTACAAAGGAAAGCAAGCAAAGTTTGCAAGTATACGTGCAAGAAACCTTCTACTGAGCTTGTGTTGGAGGTGTTCAATATTTTAATTGTTTCTGAATCCACCAATGAATCAACACCCCCCTCCTTCCACTCTTGAATAACTACTTAGCGGAACACACCCACTCTGTCTCTAAGCCAACAGAAAATGTGGTAGACACAATCATAAGCTTTGAATCAGACAGAACAAGCTCCAAAATGAGTTGTAGTTGACTGAATACAGAAAGTAGAGGTACTTCTGATGGTTCCTCATTGCATGACTTTGGCTCTTCTGGGCTAAATGGGATTGGAACATCAGATTGGGGACACAAAGCATTTGAAATAAGAATTAGTACATAATCTTGGAGTTGTTCTAGATTGTATCAGATGTCAGCTGTGATCAAGTTCTCATTTTCCATCTGAAGAACCTTGCAAGGATAAAGCATTTGGATACCTCCAGAAGATCTCTTGTAGTGCTAAGTGATAGCAACCACCTTGAATTAATCTTATCACACTCTGCCACCAACAATAAGGATTTTGTAAAATATAGGAGGAGCAGTGTGTTCAGTATGAGGGGAAAACATTCAATGTACATTTTCTCACAAAAATATATATATATTTTTTAAATAGGGTGAATATAATGTATTTAATCACATGTTAAGTATTGATATTTTCAAATGACTTAAAAGGAATTCCAGTAAAGCTTATGGATATTTCCTTCAGTGATGGGCAACTTGGTCCTACAATGGCCTACAAGGGATACCAACAGGCCAGGATTTCAATCTCTCCATTTGCATAACCCGGGGGAGAATAATCAGAATGACACTGAGTAACTAAGATGGGCTGAAGCTGAGATAGCCTGAATGCAGAGCGGTATTGAAATCCTGGACCGATGGAGACCCTCAGAGGACTGAAGTGTAGGTAAATGCCACTTATGTAGGTAAACCTGTTTTTAAATGTATATTATACTAAAAGTAATTAAAATGAAAAAAAATACATAACTGCATCTATACATAATTGTGTATAACAACAACAACAAACAAAAAAAAAATAATAATAATAATTAATAATCACAGAATTTTAATAAGAATTTTAACATTTTAAAGAACATATTCCCACTTATATGAAGTTTATATTATATTAAAGAAAGATTGCTCTTAGACAAAATTGCAGGTGGTCCCCGAGTTACAAACGACCCGACTTAAAGGCAAACCATACTTAAGAACTGCTGCCAAGGCTTTTTGTATGAGTTTGTTTTCATGTTCTGTTTGTTTGAATTAAAAAGAAAGAGCATGATAGCCTTTGTAACTTATTACTACAGTACAGGGATGTTATTATTATTACAGTATTATACTGCATTATTATTACCACATATGAGCCATTTCCCTTCTGAATCGCTACCTTGTTCTGGTGAAGGGGCTTGTGTTCCTCAATGAAACTGGGAGCTATAACATGTAGGGTCACCCAAGAAGGGCAGGTCATAGCAGAGAGCTCAGACAAATCACAGTCCACTGGAGAAGGAGCTGGCTACCCACTCCAGTATCTTTGCCATGAAAATCGTATGAATTAGCACAACCAGACACAAGATGTGATTGGTGTGTTGCAATCCTTAGGGTCACAAAGGATCACACACAACTGAACGACTAAAAAAACAACAAAATTATTATTCAGGGATCTGAGTTACATGCAAACCTGACCTAAAGATATTCTCAGGAATGTATCTCGTCCATAACCCGGGGACCATCTGTAATTATGTAAAATGCATGAAACTTGTGGTGTTTGCCAATTATTCCTCCATGTGGAAAACAGAAGCTGCCATTTTTAGGATGTTCATCAATGACACACAGCATGCTGAGCATACTGGGCCAGAAGAACCAGCTCAAGAACCAATGAAATTGCAGCTGAGTTCTAAGCTGTGACAGATATATGTCTATTATGCGTTGTTCAGCAGCTCACATCACCTTGTAGCAATAAAAGGCAAATGCTAAAACTATTACACAAATAAGTGAACAAGTTCTATTTAGCTGAAACTTCCACTTTATTAGTATACAAACAAAAAGCAATGGCAGAAATTAAAATATCAGGACAAATCCATTTTTTTATGGAATTCAATTGCAATTATTTAATTAATGAAGAATAAAAAACAGAGCCAATTTAAAATGTCTAAGCATGCTGTAAATATTGGTCTGTGATGATCAGTATTGCCAGGGGAAGGAAGTGTCTCTAATGACGCATATTCTTCTTGCTGCAGAGACAAATGTATGTGCTGTACAGTTTGTGACTTCCTCTGCTCTGTGTTCTTCCTTAGACCTCTTGCTGCCAGTGACGCATTGCCAAGTAATGAATGATGAATGATCTGATGTGCAACGCTGAGCTACCAAAGTTTAACTGTTTAAAGCATTTAACAAGAAGACTGTATTATTATTATTATTATTATTATTATTATTATTATTATTAAGATGGCAAAGCAAAGGCTCTGTTTATTGCAGAAATGAAATACACAAGACTAAATAAAGTTAAAATTTAACATTTTCATTGGCAATGTTGGATCATTGATAATTAAGTTGGGTATTTTAAGCATAAATTACATGAAAAAAGTTCTCCCTCTCTCCTAATGAATCTCATGTGATTAATTATCTCTCACATTGGAGAATGATAAGCCATAAGTGCATATCTTATGAATTTTAATTACATTTGAAGTTTTCTATCATATCACCTCTCCCTTCAATTCTCTAAACTATATATATTCAGACCATGAAGTATGTCCTTATATTTTTTTTAGTCCATGCACCATTTTAGTAGCCTTTCTTTGAATTGTTTCTAATTTGTTAATGTCCTTTGATGATATAGGCCCCCATTCAATTGAGGTTTTGGCTGATCCGGGAGCACGTAAGTGAGGTCACAAGCTAATTTGCTATTCAATTGGCGTCTTTTTGCAGGCTCTGATCAGCTTCGGAGTTACAGGCGTGAAAAAAATGCGATGGTTAAGCTCGTAACTTACATCTTTCACTTTTGCAAGGCTAAAATCGCTAATTGATTGCTCAATTTCCCCAAGCCCGCAAATGTTTTCACACCTGTAAACGGCAAATGAAGGAGAAAATCCAACGAGTGCTAGAGAGGACCCACAAGGGGTTAAACACCTATTCATAGCACTGTAAATGCAAATAAAAAATCACTACTGCACTGTAAATAACAGGGAAAGCGATGATGGACATTAGAATTAATTGCACAACAGTCTCAAGTTGTCTGATCGCATATCGGACCCGAAACCTAATTGATTGACATGTAACCTCCATGTTTTACTGCCGCAATAATGACAGTCTCATTTTCTATTGGCTGATTCGAAATGGGCGGTTACGGGCTTGCTGAATTGATCATGTTCCCGCCCTGAACTGCAACGACACAGTGCATGGTTTACGGCTTTGTCTTTGGGCCCGTAACTTCCGGACTTGAGTAATTGAATAGCATCGAAATCAGAGAGGAACAGGAACCTGCAACACACTTGAAGACATTCGGCTGTCTGCGATCAAGTTGCGGGCTTCGAAATGAATGTGAGGTCTAACTAGAGATCTATAGAGTGACATTGATAGCTCTCTTTTCCTACTGCTAATTCCTCTTCATATCCAAAGCCAGTATGAATATTGCTGGGAGGAATATCAACAATCTCAGATATGCAGGTGATACTACTGTGATAGCTGAAATTGAGGAGGAACTAAAGAACGTATTGATGAGGGTGAAGAAAGAGAGTGCTAAAAGCTGGCCTACTGTTCAATGTTCAAAATATGAAGATCATGGCAAACAACAATCTCAGTTCCCATCCAAATAGTTGGGGAAGAAGTGGAGGCAGTGACAGATTTTATTTTCCTGGGATCCAAGATCTCTTCAGATCGTGACTGTAGCCATGAAATTAAAATACATGTGCTTCTAGAAAGGAAAGCTATAGCAAGTCTAGGCAAGCTATTCAAAAGTAAAGATATTACTATCTACAAAGGTCCACATGGTTAGAACTATGCCCAACAGCAATATACGGATGTGAGAGGTATACCAAAAAATTATGCCTTTAAATTGTGGTGATGAAGAAAACTGCTAAGAGTTCCTTGAGCTCAGGAGCATAGAAAATGGGGTGAACAAATCTTCCTCAGATTACATAAATAGGGGACACAAAAATTAGGAAAGTTAATCTTAATCATGCATTACCAGCGCTATGGAGCAGCATGTCTTACCCATGAAAGCTTTGACCCGTAATTTATATTTTTATTTATTTATCATATATATATATATATATATATATATATATATATATATATACATATATATATATATATATATATTTATATCCACATAATAAATTGACATATAGACATAAATGCAAGGGCAATGAGAAATGTAAAAAATAAAAGTTTTTGAAGGGCACTGCAGCAATGGTTCCCCCCAGAACAGGGCCTGGTATAGTTCTGCCCCTGCTTCCTGTCCTGGGAGCAGAGTTTAATTATCCCCCCCAGATTTTTGGGGGCTTCTTCACCCATGCTTGGATGCTAATAAGATCCAATCAATACATACTACAAGAAATCAAGTCAAACTGTTCATTAGAAGGTAGGATCATGAAGCTAAAGCTCAAAAATGTGGCCATATTATGAGAAGACAGGATGCCCTAGAGAAATCTCTAATGCTGGGAAAGATTAAAGGCACATGAAAAAGGGGACGACAGAGGCGTAGATAGATAGATGAGGTTACTAAAGCAATGAACACAAGCTTGAGGGAGCTTGGAGTGGCACTGGCTGACAGATGTGCCTGACGTGATGTGATTCATATAGTCATGAATAGTCGGACATGACTGGACAACATAAAAACGTATCTTCCAGTACAATTAAGTATCTGCCTTTTGCCTTTTGCTGCATTGTTGACATACTTGCTGTCAACAAAATCTTAGAGAGCTCCCCTCTCAGATATATAGATAGGCATTTAAGTACTTAGCAGCTTCCAATGTATATACAGTGCATTTATTTAAAATTCTTAACCTTGGATTTACATTAGTAAGATTCATTTTAGATAATGGACATTGAATATTGCTATGTTATGCAGAATTTACTTTTCAAGACCCTTCAACCAATCTCTGTCTTTTATCTTGGATCATGAATTAACTCTCTCTTCACCTCGACATTAGGACTTCACTATTATTGGCCGGCGCGGAGGCAGCCCAGGCACGCCAGGTCTGACACAGCGCTGCGTGACCCGGCGGAGCCTGGGCAATGCTGATTGGCTGGGAGGAGGAGGAGGGACTTAAGACCGTTTCGCGGGCTTCCTCCGCACTCCGAGCCGGCCATTGAGCTGATTCCCTCCCTCCCCTTAAATGGTGGTCAGATAAAAAAGTAGCAGATAAGGAAGTAGGGTACGTCTAGAGGGCGAGGCTGGTTGAGCAAAGATCAGGAAGCTTAAGCTATGTTAAAAAAGAAAAAAAAAAAAAAAGGTGTAAAAGAGTTGAAGGGTTAGGATTCTGTGTATTCTAAGTTAGGATGCAAATAGGAATGTCTTTGGTTGGCGGGAGGTGAGGCACCCGGCCCACTGGCTTAAGTGGGCGTTGCCCTGCCTCATGGGGGTGCTTAGGAAAGCACTGGGAGGCTCTGGGCGCGGGCCCAGGGCGTGAGGTTACTGACCGGGCCGGGCTCCTCCTTCGGGATGTTATTTGAGCTGTGATTTAACAATGTTAATTATGTTAATTGGTTATTGGTTTATGGTTGCTTTAATAAAGCTGTGGCCCGTATTTTTCCCAAGAAACGCTGTTTCAGTGTGTTTATTTATTCTAAATGGATCTTGCCAGGGTCATGCTTTATCATGACTACAATACCACCTTATTAGGACATCATTACCGCTGATATATTTGCACATCAAAAACTCCTAAATGTAAAAAAAAAAAAAAAAAATTGACATTGAATATTGCTAATTTGAGTCAGAAATTACTTTTCAAGATATTTTACCTTAATGTTTCCTTATCTTGACTTATTAATTAACTCTAATAATGACTGTTGATTAGAAACGACAACGTGCCCAGTAGAGTGAATCAAAATATTCACAGAGGTTGTAACACTTATAAGCTTTTGTGATTACCCTGATTCAACCGAGTCAGTCAGCTTAAGATTTAACACAAGAGGCCAGATATACTAAAGAATGAAGTGCTGACAACTCTTGGAAAGCCTCATTTAGTACACTTGGCCCAAGCACCTTTACTGCTAGACACTGAATCATTGACTCTTTGTGTTTAGTTTTGCAGTCTACCCCATGCCTGACACTGAAGCTGTGTCTTGTTTTATAGGTCACAATGAAAATTTATGATCATTTATTTAAAAAAAAATAATTTTGGTTACTTTTCCAAATATATAGTTAAACAGAATGTACTTGTGATAAAATAAATATTTCCGTTGCCATGGAAATAAATCTACCGGCATTGGGTCATTTCATAGAGATGCAAAATCTTCTTAAACTTCACAGTGTAGAGTTTATTTTACTGTGAATACAGTTAAATAACAATCCAAATATACTGTATGTAAACTACACCGTGGTACCTTGCTATTGTAAATCATTATAAAATAGTCTGAGGATGACATTTAGAAAAGTAGAACTATTCAATATCATTTAAATGGAAGCAAATATAGAATCATTTAAAACAATAGGCAATAATAATTTTATCAATTGAATGTTATTAAACAGATAAAATAATGCAAAATGAAATAAAAGTAAGCATTTTTTGCCTGTCATTTAGCCTTTCTGATTTAATGGTCAAGCATAGTCTGGTATCTCTTTTTTATGGATGATTAATCTTAATAATTGCAAATTACCCCCTGGGGTAAATTATTTTTAGTCTAAAGATATAAAAGAATAAGCATGTGAAGACCTATGGGGATAATTGGCATAATAAGCCTAATTACTCCTCAGTATTGAAGCCATATAGCCAGACCCACAGGGGACAATTAGTGGTTATAACAGACTATCAGCCTTATTAAATTTTGATTCGGCCAATTGAATAGGGCTCTATATAAGCACAGAGCATATTTTTTTACAGAAGTTTTTAGTTAGTGAAGACCTTGCTTTTGGATAGAAGTTCACTAACTAAAACTTCTGTAAAAAATATGCTCTGTACTTATATAGAGCCCTATTCAATTGGCCAAATTGCAATTTAATAAGGCTGTAAGCTTGGTGGGTAAACATAGCAAACTTCTATGTAAGTTCACTGTTATAACATGCAGTGTTAAAAATAGTAAGATTTAATTCATAAAGTTCATATTATTGTCAATAATTTCTAAATTATATAATATTTGGAGGCTCCATTATGTGATTATGAACAAATCCAGAGCCATTTGTACAAATAGGAAGGTGCCTAGGACACTCTGCTAGAAAGACCTCCCACAATCATGACCATGTCTTATCCGGTTTGTGTGCTCACACTCAACATTGTATGAAGCTATGTAAGACAGTGCAAAGATGACAGGGTAATACTCCCTAAAAGATAAACTGTAAGCAGTAGCATTAGGTTCTAGTGTCACATAATAGCCCCACAGTATTAGGAAATTAGGACCACTTTACAATGAATTAAAATATATATATACGATGAAAACGTCTAACTAGGAACATAATTAAGCAGGAACATAATTTTGATGCCAGTACGACACTCTTTAAGGGTCCATGATACAGTGATGGAAGTTGTGTGTGTAAGGGCAGATTTACATTTCTGGTGAACTGTAGTTTCATCCTTTGATGAAAGGAGTCTGCTTCAGGGCCAGAAAAGGGGTATGGTGTCAGTTTCAATCTTATCCAATTATCTTGACAAAGTCTCTCTGTTTCCAACTGAAACGCACACCCTCATGATTGAACTCTGACGAAGTGATGTTACAAATAAAAAATGGATTCCTGTGCTAATAGTTATAAACGTACACAGCTGCTGATAGCGTTAGTTTGGTACATAATTGACAAACAAGTGTATTTTTTATTGTACTGCAGTGGTCCTTTAAGAGGGCTACAATAACAGAATATCGATTAACTTTATTAGGCAATAAACAAAACGGTATGTTAAACATGCAAATAGAAGACACAGTGGTTGAAATGAATCATATATTGTATAAATATGTTGAAATAATAGTAATTGCAAATGGAAACAAAAGCCTGCCCAGAAAATGGAAAATCATATCCCCTGGTGATTTATTATGCCAAGTAAGCTTCTTCAGATATAGAAGGAATCTTGTGTGAATACTTAGATGTGTTAAGCCATGTATTCAGCACTGTATGAAGCTTAGAGTGAATACTTAGCATTATGTGAAGAGAGATGTATTTTGCATTGCATGAAGGTAGGTGTGAATTCTCAGCACTGCGTGAAAGTAGGGGAGAGTGCTCAGCATTATGTGAAACTAAACAAGAGTGCTCAGCATTGTGTGAAGCTAGATGAGAGTGCTCAGCCAGGGGCAGAGCTACCGCCGGTGCAAGCAGTGCAATGCACCGGGCCCTCATCTATAGGAGGGCCCTGTGCTGCCCTGCATATATTTTTTTGTTCAGTTGTGTGTCAGGGAAGACTCTGGGGACAGGGAGTGTCACACAATATATTTATATATTATTTCTGTAGTCTATAGGGCCCCCCTAAGGTATAGTACAGGATGCAAGGGCAGGGCTGGCTGCGGATGGGGAGTGTAGAGGAGTGTTCTGTAGTGTAGGTATTTACTTCCTTATTTTTTGTAGAATAAACCCTTTTTTATTACTGTTAGTTGTTGTTTTTTTGTGTAGGGGGCTCTGGGACCCTGAGGTAAGAACTGGTGTGTGAGTGAATCTAGGTGAAAGGGGTTACTTTTAGTTTACAGAAAAAAACTACTTTGGGAGAGGGAGTATGGGGGAGGCTTCTGAACATTGACCAGAGGCAATGGTAATTTGAGAGGGGTTTAGATGAAATGTGCATGGGGAAGGGGCCTAAGGGGTTAAACAATTAGGATGTCATTTGGGGGTATATCTATTGTGAGAGGGGGTTTGGGGTGAAGCTTCTGGACACTGACCAGAGGCAATGGTGATTTGTTAGCGCTTTGGATGAAGTGTGCATAGGTAAGGGGCCTAGGGGGATAAAAAATTAAGATGAACCAGTGATTTGGGATAAGTATATTGGGGGAAGAGAGCCATGGCAATAAATAAAAAAGAATATTGTGGCCAGTGACTAGGGTAGGGGGGAGCCTGGGGAATAGAGCTGCTTTTGGAAGATATGCAGGGAACAGTGGTTGGGGAAGGGGAGTCTGATAGAAAGAGATGATGGGGGAATTATGTTCTTTAAAAAAACTATAAGAGGAAGCAGTGGTTGATGAGATTGGGGTTTTGGGGAAGATTTAAAAGGGTCCAATGGTTTGCGAGTGCTTTGTAATAAAGCACTATGTACATGCGATCAAAGACTTGCAGCACAAATATAGGCATTTACACGAACCACCATGTGCCAGTCAGAACTGTGTGGAGTATTCTCTTTGCACTGTGCCTCTAAGCTAATGGATTCAATATACTGCTGGTCACATATTGACTGTACTATGAAGGTACTAGAAACTTGCCCGTCAAAAATTATGGGAATAAAATTGTAAGGCTGGCAATGCTGTTTGCCACACAAATGCTCGCTCCGCAGTCTCCAGCCTAAGTCCCGCATCAACGCAAGGCTCACAAAGCGCGACCAACATCGCAAGGGTTCCGGACAGTCTCACAGATCCACAACTATATTTGTGATTTTATTGTACTGTAATACTGGGTGCATTATAATTGTGGTTAACAGATTGCTATACTGATTATATTCATGTTAAAAATGGCTGATATTTGTATATACAGTATATTTTATATTTAAATTTGTGGTTTATCAATGTATACTGTGTGATCTGGTCTACAGAGGTGAAATCAAGTTATTGTCTGTAAATACAGATCTAAGAGGCCAATGGTGGAGCTGATACAGTGCTTCCACTACCATTAAACAATTGGAGAGTTAATCATACTAACCCTTTAGCAACAACTCTGGGTGATTAGTTCAACCTGGTCTTCTGATCTAATCTCAGCTTCAAACTACTGATTACATTATCATCCAAAATAATTTAATGGCACTGCTGATTAGTTGCTTTGTGTTAATGTCTAACATCACCATTGTATTTTCCAAATAAATATTCTGTGAGATGTTCAATAGAGTCTTCTGGTTAGGACATAAGTAGTAGAACTGTGTTCTTTTACTGGATGCAGGGATTTCCATGCTCTGTTTGTGGCTGTCTGATCTGATGAAAGGCTGCTGAAATTCTGCTGTCTGCTTAAGTTGGTGAGATCTGAAAAAGAATCCTGTACATGGACGGAGAGCTGGCCACATCCCATCACATATCATTTTCATTCATACACTTATTCTGCATGATATCACATTGCTGTCCTTTGTGAAAATAACACCAAATAGATATGTCAAGACGTGCTATCTGTTTATTGTACTTTTTAATTGGGCTAAGTAAACAAGTTCTTATCTCATTTCCATTTAATCATTGGAGTTGGGACATCACGGTGAGATATGCAGAATATGAGGAAAACACACCCTTCTTGTACAACTGGTTTGATTATGCACAAAATATATTAGAATATATCACTAGCCTTTACACATCTGTCCAAAATAGCAGTAGCCAAGAGGATACTTACAGAGGATTAAGATGTTCCTTCAAACACAAAACAGTGAATATATTTGTGTTTAGATTATACAAATAACAGTCTGTGTTTCTTTTATGTGAATTTTGAATGAATCACTTTAACTGTGTTCCTTAATTACTGAAATTTTTATGGGAAGAAATAGGCTACTGTCAAGCCGACTAAACAATTTTAAAAGGTCTATAAAACTTATTCACACTGGAAGGTACTTTACATGTTCTAAATGCTGGTGCCAACACAGGCAGGTTTATGACTTGTATGCTCATTAGAGAAAAACTCATTACTGGATTATAAGAAGCTGGGAATGTTTTAATAACTAAAAAAAGGTTATTATTTTTGGGAGCTGGCAAAAATGTTCCCAACTGGCCAAATGCATGCCTCAACATACTTTTGACCCAGCACTAGGAGGGAGAGTCAATGAGAGAGAGAGGAACCTCAATGTTTGTTATGAATCCGGTCCTGAGGGAGAGACAAATACTGAATTGGATGAATGTATAGTATCACATTATCATTGAATGAATTTATATTTTGATTACCATGTGGTGGGTGACTTTTCGTGATGAATATTGGATTTACGGACGATTAACGGAGCATTTCAGTGGAAAAAAATTAGAAAAGTATTCGATTCGACGAATATAGGGTCTGACAAATATATAGGTTTCACTAAGTAAATATATAAATAAATAAATATATATATAGAGTATATATATACAGGAATACCCCGCTTAATGCTGTAGATAGGTTCCAACCGAGATTTGATTTTCTTTACTGTATCTCAACAAATACTTAACTACAAGCATATGCAAACAACATAAATAAACATTTTACAAATAAATAAACACATTTTAAAGTGACAGAACACAGGGGAAAAAGGGCACTTTTCCACCCAGACTTTTTTCACAGTGAATTGGTCCATGGACTTTTGTTTTCTTTCCTTTTTGCACCCACCCAGCAGAATCGGGTAGCAGGACAATGGATCAATTTTCGTTTCTATGTTGAAAAGATGGTGGTTATCCATTTGCCATCCTTGTGTACTAAAAATAAACTGTGCCTTCATTAGGATTCCATACCTTAAAGAATTGTCATTTGAAACTTATACTAATGCTACTAGTTCATTAAACGTCAAAAATGCTTTTTGTGTTTGTTTGAAAATCATTAATTTGTTGAAAGGTTGGTCCTCATGATATTACGTTTACTGTAATAGACCAATTTAATGCATTTAATAAACAATAATTGCCCTTTTAACACATCTATAAAGCATTCTTTAAATGATGAGAACAAAAATATTACTTAGCTAAATTTGATAATTTACCTGACAGTAATTCCTTTAAGCAGATTAATACCTCAGAACCCACAATTAAATTGGATTATGGCTTGGTTAATTAGAACAACTAACAAGGAATTTAATGAACAATAAAATGTAATTAGGAAAATACTGAATATTAAAATGTCAGACAAATTAAGCAAAATAATGTCTCATCCTTTTTCCTGGTTGTGTTATACGATGATGATATTTTTATATTTATATTAAGAAATAAAATTTGGTATATACAAATGGTTTTCCAGTATATTCAGAACTAAATGATTAAAGCTTTCACTGAAGTCACAGTTGTGTTTTTACCTACAGAAAGATTGTTAAAAGTCATGAAGAAAAAGTGTTTTCCTTTCTGAAATGTCTTCTGAATTGATAGATTAAGATGAATACCACCCTTAGCATTTGTACATACTGTATAATGTGAGAGCTTCATCCAAGGCACTTCAACGCGCTGTTAATGGCTGAAGGATAAATTTGTTGCACGTTCATGTTTAGGCTCTGTAAAAGTCATCTGCTCAGCTAGTATTGTGGAGAGTAAATCTGCCTGCAGTGTCACTGCTACGTGATGCAAAGCAATTTACTTACTATCTCTCTCTGTGTTTTCTTATTTTTATTGATTTTTCAGAACAAAGAATAGGTATAAACTGTATAACTATAGGCTCTTCAGTGTCACATTCGCTCAGGGTATCACAATTTCCATTTCTTCCCCCCTACAAAACTGGAACACAATAAATCATGAAATCATACAAAGTGTCTACATAACACATTAAGATATACAGAAGATTCTGATTGCAGGACGCTTCTAGGAGTCTTCTAAGAGTTGTCTCAACACAGCTCTATTAACCCTGATTAATGGACATATAAAGCACCTCAGTGGCTGTGTGGTCAAGCCTCATTACCTATACTGCTTCTTGTTGGTAGGTTTTCATGAGTATAACTTAATTACTGAACAGTTTTAAAAATGTAAACAGCTTTTCATCCAGATTTTCAAGTTTCTGTCTGATGGTGCACAGTAATAAGTGATTTCAATGACCTATTAAAACATCTTTTATCACTTTAAACAAATATCAGGACTCCTCTTGGAAAGCTGAACTATTCATCTGCATGCAATGTGTATCTAGCTCTGATATATGTACAGTCACTTCCGACTCTGGTATATTTCCTAGCACACAGGAAATCTCATTCCCATTCATATACAGTCACCATATACTCACCAACACTGCTCATCAGGGACAGAAGAGGGTACATGGTCTGCCCACTGATCACTCATCCGCTTCCTTTACTACATACCGAAACAATTTAATGATTATTTAAAACACTTACTTTAGTTTTGTGACATTTACTATTGAAATAGTCATAACTTTTGTGTCTTGATTCCATGTAAAGCTGGTAACATTTTTTCAAATGTGTTTTGAATTTCCGTAAATATTAAATATGCTTTGACTTTTTATTGTATCATCAGGGGTAGGCAACCTTTCAGAAGTGGGTACAGATCTTTAGATTTACTTTAATTTAAGGTATTGAGGGATTTTGATATATTTCAATGTTTAGAAGATCTTTTCCTATATATGATTAAGCTATTGCTGTATATAAAATAAATATATTAAATCATTAATCCTTTCTATAAAAAATGTTAGTGTATAGTTGAATCCCTACACTTGCTTTTCCTTACTGGGGTCCCAATGTGCAGAGCATATTTTGGATCAATTCACCAGCATTATAGCCCTATCTCAATCTCAATCATCTCATATTTATTCTAACTTCCATGTCATCAAATTAACCTTGTCCACTATACCACTTTCACAATTAATTTAATCTTTAGAATACATAGCATCAGTTTCAACAAATTTCGTACCCATCATCCTATCTGACTAACTTTACTCCACCCTACATTTCTATCAAATCATTACATTATTATGCCAATTTTATTGAATAACCTTCTTTATAATTAACCCCACCACGCCATCCTTTGTCAACAGCACAGGTTTCTCAGCAGAGTACCACTCAGTATCACTTATGATGCCAAAGGGTGCTGACCCCCTGATATACATAATAATTTTATCCAGACCTTCAGTGCTTACACAGAACACATGACCTGACATAATGTAAAGCAAAATTCAAGTGTATTTAATTTATTAGTACTAGTACTGTGTATAAAATGAATGGGCATTTATTCTGTGCAATATGGAACAGAGAACTCAAAATAATTATAGTTATTTTCCTTGTACATTTTATGTAAGAAATACTTTACAACCATTTAGAGAAAAAGTTCATGGGATAGAGGACATGCCCGGAGGACAGGTGTTATGTGGCGGAAACTAGGTTGGTTTGTTATTAACCTCTCGGCAGCATTCTGTGCTAACTGTAAGCAATGTAGATCTTTATTTGACAGTCCTAGATAAAAGCAGTTGCAGTAGTCCAGTCGTGATCATATAAAGGCATGAACCAAAGCTATCAAGTGTTTTATCCTGGCTATCTTCTTCAGATAGAAAATGAGGATTTGATCACCGCTGACTCTTGATGTTTTAATGTCAAACCACAATCTAGAACAACCCAACCGTTGCACACTTGCTCAGATTTTACCAGGAGGGACTCCACACTTCTTTTTGGCCCAAGGAAGATTCTGTCATGTGACATGGATCCACCAGAAGTATCTCTATTTTTTGTTGGTTCAGCCTCAGCCAGCTCCTAGTCATCCAATTTTAGAGCTCTTCTAGACATATCTTAGGAGAAAAGGTTGGATGTTTTGCATCTGGGCCAAAGGACAGATAAAGTAGCAGTAGTAGTCAAAGCCATGTCTTCTGATGATTTCTTCCAGTGGGAGCATGTATACAGCGAACAGCATTGTAGATGAAAAAGAGCCTTGTGTAAGCCCACATGGTAGGGGCATTGGTTTAGAGGGGTATGCACCTGAAGAAACCTTCTGCAACCTGCCAGTAGGACAGTATATCCCCAATACTGACATCATACCGTACTAGATAATCTACATTTTCCTATCACATTGCATCTGGCTCATCAATATTACCTAGTAGCGAATTGCCCATCCCAAATTTTGTCAAAATTTGAAGCCTGGCAATTATGTTTATCACAAAATGCGATATTTTGCCCCCTCTGAGCACCTTCGGCGCTCATCGGAGCTCATTGCGAACCTCTCCTCCCATCTACTTCACCACTCATTACAGGCCTCGGCAACTTGCCATGTGTCTCTTTCCACCATCTCCCCCCTGTTTCTTCCCTGTGTCTTTCTCCTCTGTGTGTGTGTCTTGAATCTTTGCGTGGCACACGCTGACTGCCGTTGTTTTCATTTTACAAGTCCTGCGTGCCTGGCATCGTTGGTGTAAGTGTTACAGTCTTTGCCGTTGTGGATTTTCTAAGTCCTGCGTGCCTTGCGTCGTTGGTGTAAGTGTTTCTGTGTTTTGTGTGGTGTATTTTCTAAGTTCTGCGTGCCTGGCCTGGCAGAGTCTCGTTTTCATCTTGTTTCAGAATTTTTACGTTTTTCGGGCGCTATTTTGTTTCTCGCTTAAACGATTTTGTTTGTAAAAAAAGGTGAAATATGCCTCAAATTAACTTGCAACCTCAGTCACAGGCATCCTGACTCTCCCCCTGTACTGTGTGTGAATTTTCAAGTTAATTTGTGTCATATTTGGGTTTATTTTTGTGTTTCTCAAGTGCCGCGGTTCGGCCGTTAAATTTGTATTTTTGCGGGGTCCGAATTTTTGCGGCGGTCCAAATTTTAGCAAAGTGTTACGGGCCGTATTTTTGTAATGCGATTTTTTTTAAACTGGTACAGGGCTTGCACTGTAAATTGGATAATGGAGATTTGTCTTGGTCTGTAGTCCCGCGGGTCATAGGGATGATGCCTAAGTCGAGCAGGGTCGTAGGGATGAGCGCCTACTTCGTACAGGGTCGCAGTCGTGCGGGGTCGTAAGTCGTACGAGGTCATAGGGCCGCAGTTGCAGCAGGCTCGCTGTACGAGCCTGCAAGCGTTAGCAACAACCCAGAATGCTCACAACTATATACAATAAGTGATATTGTTACTACTACTTCAATATATACCAAAAATGTTACAATTATCGAATGTCCCTGATCCAGATACTGCCTTACTACTTTATTGCAATAAGTATCCCATCTACTTTTTTGCAATCCTGTGCCCCCAACCCCTCTAGATTATGAGATCATAACAATAACTGGGTTGGATAAGAGAAAGAGTTAATACTTGATGGTATTGAGAATAATATGGGTCATTGTATGACATTACTAGGGTGTGTTTTTCCATTAGTCTAGCTGAAAATACTTTTACATTCCCAATGTGCAGCTAGAAGCTTCCTTTACATTCATGCAGCACCATTAAATTCGAAGCCCATTGCAGCATCGGCACACCCGCAAAGGCTGCAGGCTTGAAATTTGGCTGTGTTACTAAATTAAACTATGCCGCGAGTTACGGGCCGTAGACGCAACCGCGTAAACCATTCTTGCGCACGTGGGATGTGCGGCTGTGAACATGATCAGTTAGTCAAACATGTAGTTACGGTTTAGACGGAGCCAATGGTAAAAGAGATCGTCATCATTAAGTCACTGAAAAATGGAGGTTAGATTTTAAAGCCTTAACGGTTTTAATTACGAATTTCGATCTGACCCGCATTCCAGAAATAATGCAATAGAAATAAATCAGTAATATGATATTCTACTCCATGCGAGTTACAGTATATGTATTAACACATTGATTGCCTGGATCAATATAACACAGAAATTAAACAGAAATAAAAGTATTTTATACTGCAGATTTGCGAGCTTGAGAATGTTGTGCTATTCATTTTAATACCTAACATCACTTTCCCTTTAATTATAAGTACAGTAGTGTGTGTATATTTGCATTTACAGTGCTACGGATAGGACTTTAACCCCCTTGTGGGTCCTCTCTATTACCCATTGGCTTCCATTTGCGGGTTATGGGGTTGAACGTCAGTGGATTCGTAGCAATTTAATAGCGATTTTCGAACATAACGGTTACGGGCTTAACAGATCAAAGGATTTGCCTTCGCGGAGTTATAATTTCGACGTCCAGTAGGGTATTTCCCGTTTGTAACCCGCAGATCGTTAGCGGGTTGCTTTACAGGGCCAATTTGATAGCCGTAAGTCTTGTGGGCTACATTACGGCTACTGTTTTACAAGTTGAGGGAATTTAATAGGGCTGATAGTCTCCTCGGGAAATTGATCATCAGAAACCAAAAAGTTAGTTTACACTACAGTATAATTGCATCTAAAAGGTAATAAATTACATGCTCTATTATTATTTTATATCCTAAAAATAGTAGGCCTTATTTTCAAGTGTAGTTATTTAAAAAATATATATTGTGTATATATAGAATTACAGTGGCCCTTTGACTTTTCAGGATCTAAGTTTCCGTTTAAGCCACACTGGCACCAAAAAAAAACTGCCTCTGTCAAGCATATATGTTTTACTTTCTAATTATACTTCCTGCAATTGCAATTTAAATGACTACATTCATCTAGTTTTCTCTCAAGGTTTTACAAGTCTATCTCACTCTATAAAACATTACTGAGTCCTTAAACTGGGCTTTTTTAGGTGTGAATGAGACTTTCTAAATTCTGCAGCAATCCATGAAACATTAACAAAATATTTAGGTGCCATCACTGCTGAATTGTCTCACATGTTTAATTGGATTTATCATACATTTTGTAATTAATAAATCTAAAATGAATATGGTGCATACATTAAGACACCACTTCAGGTTCTAACAACATAATTTTAGTGTTGAAAAGTTACTAAATGTTAAATTTGCCATGTTAATTGTGTTTGAAAAAAGTAATAATATATAAAATACTACTACTAATAGATGATTATAGGAGTTGGTAGTATTATCACACACACAAATGTATACACACACATATAAACAAACATATATACAAGTATATACACACACACATTCACACATACACATACATAAATATAACCCCCCACAAACACACACACACTGTATACAGTTGTGCTCAAAAGTTTGCATACCCTTGGCGAATTGGTAATATATGTACCATTTTTAAAGAAAACATGGGTGAGCAGGCAAAACACATTTCTTTTATTTCTTATGGGATTCATATTCAACTGTAGGTTATAACAGAATGGCACAATCATAAAACAAAACATGGCAAAAAAGGAAAAAATGAAATAACCCTGTTCTTCAAAAGTTTGCATACCCTTAATTCTTAATACTGTGTATTGCCCCTTTTAGCATCAATGTCAGCATGCAGTCCTTTGTAATAGTTGTCTATGAGGCCCCTAATTCTTGCAGGTTGAATAGCTGCCCATTCATCTTGGCAAAATGCCTCCAGGTCATGCAAAGTCTTTTGTCGTCTTGCATGAACTGTACGTGTGAGATCTCCCCATGGTCTTAGTATCTAGCCTGCTCAGCGCATCCACGTGAGAGCTAACAAACTCATTGACTATTTAGACACAGACACCAATTGCAATTTAAAAAGCCACAGGTGTGGGAAATTGACCTTTAATTGCCATTTTAACCTGTGTGTGTCACCTTCTGTGCCTGTAACCAGGCCAAACATTCAAAGCTATGTAAACTTTTGATCAGGGCCATTTGGGTGATTTCTGTTATCATTATGATTTAAAAAGGAGCCAAACAACTATGTGATAAGAATATAAGTTGTTTTTTTTATTAGAAAATAGAAATGGCTACATACATAAGAAAGATATTTTTCTCATTAGACAGTATTAAAGTTGCCCTTCACTCCATATACTCCATGCCATTGCCATTGGATTGTCATCTTCACCTGTCGATCATGCCCATAGAATTTCTGTAAACTTGCATGGTATATCACCATGTTCTATGTGGCAGCATAGCGCCAACGTCATACGCCATGCTAAATACAATCACTCTACATGGTGACTTCTAAAAGACCACAAAAAAAAAAGAAAAAAGAAAACACAGTGACAATTTTAATAAACACTCTCTTTCAGATGTATACTTTAAAAACTGGAAACTGTTTTTTGTCAAGTAAAAATATTTCTTCTTATTTTATTACTAGCGACTTGCCCATCAAAAAATGGCGGCAATAGAATTGTAAGGCAGGTAATGCTGTTTGCCACACAAAGTAAGTTTTTTGGTTGTGTGAGTACCTTCGGCGCTCATCGCGAGTCTCTCGGTTGGTGTATTTTTGGTTATCAGAGCTCCTTTGGCGCTCATTGCAAGGTTTGCACTGTTCCCCTTTTGGCGCTCATTGCGAGCCTCTCCCGGGTGCAGTTTTGCTCCGTGGCGCTCTTTGTGAGGTGCGCGCTGAGCGCATTTGGTTTTTAGTGTGATCCTGTCGTCTGTTTACTTTACCTATTTGTAATTAATATATGCAGGAAGCAATATGCTGAGGAGCTAACAATCTGTTTTGATGTTCCTGCAGCATACAATGTAGATTTGCACTGTTGGTGAGCTGAGGTGTAAGTGTCAGCAATATCTGCAGTGTGTAGTGTAAATAGGCTGTGTGCGCGAGGTTAAACCGTTTGTTTAGCTGTGTAGTTCCGCATTTTGTAATGTTAATGTTATTAGTTTGCAGTTAGTGTCGTAAAATGGCTGCGATTGTGTATGTTTTACGCGGTTGTGTAGCATTAAGCGTCCTTCCTAATAGTGTATTTAGTAACTCATACGGGTCTGTGTAAAAGTTGTATGTGCTTGGCGGTGTTTTGCGTGCTTAGGGTTCGTGTAGCCTTATTTTCATTTTTTCCGGCGGCCATTATTTCTCTTGCTTAGAGGATTTTCGAGCGGCGAAAGTCTTTAATTGTGATTTAATTTGGCGTGTTACCTCATTTCCAGACGTCCTGGCTGTCTCCCCTTGCTTTGTGTGTATTTTTTTATTTATTTTAGTTTGTATTTTGTGTGTTTTTTTGTGTTTTTCGCTGTGAGTGGTGCGGCCGTTAAGTTTGTATTTTTTGCGGCTCGTATTTATTTTTCTTTCTAAGCGGCGGTCTCATTTTGTAAGTGTTACGGGCTGTAATTTTTTATAGGGTCTCGCACTGTGAGTTGTGTATTTGAGGTTTGTGTTGAAGTGTAGTTCTGCGGGTTGTAGGTATGATGAGCAAGTCGTGCTGGGTCGTAGAGATGCTTTGGCGCTCCCTGCCTAAGTTGTACGGGGTCGTAGGGATGAGCGCCTGTGGCGCTCATCTCCACCGGCGCAAGGAGCGCCTTTGGAGCTTCTCCCGTGAGCCTGCAGTTTTAATGTTGCGTTACCAACGGATTTTGACAAGGACGCGCTGCTGAGAACTATACATGTGATGATGCAGTGGAACCTATCATTTTGGTAACTGATGATCTATTTCCAAATTGGGAGGTGAATTTGAATGTGCCAAGGTTTTCAGTAGGTCTAATGGAAAGCTCATTACTTTATAAAGATATACCCTCCTGAAAGAGAGCTGTAATGAAGAATAATTATAAATAAAAAAATTCTATTTAAAGCCTGTGTTAATTTCTTGCTATCTAAAATATAAAAAATAAATATATAATAAAATGGACCACAGTGCTCCTTTAACTTAGAGACAATTTCCTGTATTATTGTTATATTATTCTGATTATAATTTATTATAATATATACAAGTGTGCTTTATAATTTTATAAAAATGTACTCTTATAAATATCTGGTAGTTAGGAAGTAGAAATAAATAGGATAAAGCCAGATAATCCACAGTTTATATAATATTGTGAATAACAACTGACAAATCAGTTGACCGGCCTATAAAATGCATGAGGTGCTTGAAATATATTGTGGAAGTTAATATCAGATTTTAAGGAATTTAGCTAAATTGTCTGGAATGATTTAATTGGAAACAGTAAAGTACTGAGAGGTTATAGTGAAATGTTTTGAATAGCAGAAATCAGATCAACTGTCCACAAAGCAGAGATTGTTGTCTTGGAATGAATGCCACAGAGTGGTGTAGAGTCTGAGAAGTTTGAAGAATGTAATGACTCTGCTGCCAAAGAGACATCAATGCAGTGCTCCAAGATGAACTTTGACAGCAGAATACTTCCACCCTCTGTGTTACCTTTAATAAGGAAACAGCAAAGAGAAACTGTACAGCTCCTACTTATATTTCTTATTTTAGAATTTGTATAAATATTTAAATGTAAATGTAAGGGAATTTGTAAGGTGGTGAAGCAGGAAGGGTGAATGGTTTTAGAGGATAGGGGCAAACAGTAATAATATGTGTCAAATTATATTTGTATGTGAATGGAATTGATGTCATTTAATAAAAAATAGAGTCAGAAATATAGTATTTTTTGTACAAGGAATTTAATTTCAGGAAAATTAAATAAAAATATTATTTCGAAAAATAGAAATGTGAAGTATTTTTTTCTATTGGCTAAATATTTACTAAGATTCACAGGAAATATCACAATTTTGCATGTTCTTAGAGCAAGCTTTTGTTTTCCAGGCTTTTTTGGCTGATATAAAGGTGTGTCTATATTTTAGTATGCTTTATAAAAAATATATGGTGCTGTAATGAGGTTACAGAGAGCACTTTTGTATTATCTTTACAGCAAACACTGTATAAAAGAATGGCACTTTATGAATAAAGGTTATTATTAATAATAATAATACTCATTATTATTATAGACCAATTGCTAAATGTGTTAAGCTAATATGTAATTTAAATAAGAAATGTTAAAATGTAAAAAACAATGAATATCCCTGTATTTGGAGTATTATTCCACACTAAAAACAGACGTATACTTCAAGATGTTACATATGTAATCATTGTTTTCATTCGCTGCACTTTTCTTAATGGGACTTGAATTTTAGTGATTTGTTCCACTTTTCTAATTCTTACAATTTTTTTTCTCCACAATTTCAAAATAAACAGAAAAGCACATTTTGTCCCTAATCACTCAAAACACTGATTTGCATTTTTTTTTTTTGCTATTTCTTAAAAACATGAAAGAATTTGTGGTCTTGTGATATTTCTTCAGTGGATGGCATAAACATTAAAAAAATGTGTTTGCTTTTCTTCAGGATAGTGTTGTTGGCAGGAAAGGTTGTTTTGACTGGTACTTGTGGATTAGGCAAACGCCTTTGTCTGAAAACATCTGGATTTCTGAAGGGGGTCAGGTATTCCCTGAGGGCAAAATCAAGGAGCAGCTGTGAAATTGTGGCCTAGTTCTCTGAGCTGAAACACTTTGGTCTCCACACAGTGTTGTGGATGTTTATATGATAAGATAGGCCAGGCTGAACAGTACTTGAAAAAATATTTGTGGCATGTGCTGTAATCCATCCAGTGATTACTTTTTCTTGACCGGCCTCTTGTGGGGAGCCAGGAATGTTAAACATTTTGACTGCATGCTTCTGCTCAGTATAATTTGCTCCTCGTTCAATATGCACCCGTCCGTTGGTCAAGGGTTACAGAATATTTCCAAAATAATCCACCTCTTTTATCAAAACAAACAGGGTTAAGCAAGGATGTGCCTTCACAACAACAGGTGATTATGAAGATGTGCAATGCACCAGATAGCCACTAATTGATTTTGATAACGAGCTGTAGTGTAAACAGAGTTGTAGAGATTTTAGGCCAAAATACTTACAGGAAGACACTGGTACATACATACATTCTAAGTAAATGCTGTATGGTGAGGTAAACTAACTCTTAACTTGATTTTATATATCACATATATAGTTGTGAGTGTACGGGCCGTTGCTCACGCTTGCGGGCTTGCGTAGCGAGGGGCCGCGGGCCCTCGCATAGCGAGGGCCCGCGGCTCTCACGTAGAGGGCCGTGTCTCTCGCGTAGCGAGGGACGCGGCCAAGGGCCTCGGTTGCTGGCGGCGCTCCATAACAGCAACTGAGGCCCTTGCAAAATTAACGTTAATATGGAGCACCTAGGCAATGAGGCGAGCCGATAAACCGTAGTCAAAAAATACGGCCGCAACTCGCGAGCATGAAAAAAAAAAAAACACAATAAATACAGACAGCACATATAGAAAAAGCTTACCGACAGCAAGAGGGAGCATCCACGACCTCAAAAAAACAAGTTACCCCTTCATTTACCTCAAAATAAAAGAGTTTAGACACTAAAAAATTGTCAAAGCGAGAGAAAAAATGGCGGCCGAACAAAACGAAAACGAGGCTACAGCACTCTAACCACAAAAAACACTTGCGGATAATCCGCTAAGACGGATACCACACATTACGACATCGCAAAAATCGGACGCAAGCCGCGGACAGGAAAAAAGCAAAAACACAATAAATACATACAACACATTCATAAAAAGCTTACCTACAGCAAGACGAAGCATCCAGCACCTCAAAAAAACTACTTACAGCTTCACTTAACTAAAAATAAAAGAGTTTAGACACTACAAAATTCTCTAAGCGAGAGAAAAAATGGCGGCCGAACAAAACGAAAACGAGGCTACAGCACTATAACCACGGAAAACACTTACGGATAATCCGAGAACACGCATACCACACATTACCTGCCATTTTACGCTAATTCAGAAGTACACAACTACGCTAACGGTTTCGGCTCGTGCACGCACACTATTACACTGCACACATTCACCACGCTTACACAGCAGCTCCACACCACTAATGCTGCAGCAACATCAAACAGATCTTCAACACAATGCTTCAAAATAGGTCAACTATATTCATTTATTAATTATTATTATATATTTCAGTAGTACACACAAAACAACATTAGCTACCTTACAATTCCATATGTATATTAATAACTAAACAACTTCCCAAAAATACACATCTCATTGTCGTCATTTTTTGACGGGCAAGTCGCTAGTATATACTAGCAACTTGCCCGTCAAAAAATGACGGCAATAAAATTGTAAGGCAGGTAATGCTGTTTGCCAGAGAGATTAAGTGTTTTGGTGGTGCGGCTGGGTGCGCGAGGGGAAGCCGTTTGTGTAGCTGGGTACTTCCGCATTCTGTAAGTTAGTGTTGTAAAATAGTGACGAATGTGTATGTGGTATGCGGGTGTGGATGATTTGGTGTCCTTGCTAATGGTGTATGTTGTAGCCCGTATGGGTTTTTGTAAACGTCGTATGTGCTTGGCTGTGTTTTGCGGCTTTAGGGGTCGTGTAGCCTCATTTTCGTTTTTTTTCAGCTGCCATTTTTTCTCTTGCTTAGGGGATTTTCGCTTGTCAAAACTTGTTAAATTGGACTTAAATCGAGGTATAACCTGTCTTGCAGACATACTGGTTGTTCCCCCTTGCTGTGGGTAAGGTTATTATTTTTTTGTGTGTGTTTTTTCTTTATTTTAATGTTTTCCGCTGTGCGCGGGTTGTCCTTTAAAGTCGTATTTTTGCGAGTCCGTACAGGCTTCGCGAGGGTCCGCATTTGTGGTCCAAAAGTCGTACGGAGTCGTAGGGATGAGCACCTATGGTGCTCATCTCCACCAGCGCAAGGTGCGCCTTTGGCGCTCCTTGCCTGGCTGCAACCAAGAGGGCCGCAGTTTCCCTGTTGCGTTAGTTTTCATGACTAGCCTTCGAGAGTGCACCTCTCTTTTTCAAGTCCAAAGCAGCACTGATAGATTCCCATTGAAAGACAAATTACAGTTTAAAAAGAAAAGAAAAATCTGTTCAGTGCGCTGTATTAGTGTAGGTCAAAGTAAATAAACAGGGTCGTAAATATTTGTGTATATATATATATATATATATATATATATATATACATATATTTGTATATATATATAATCAAGTTAAGAATTTACCTCACCATGTTCAAATGTGAACACAAATGTACTATGCTTTGAATATCTAAAGAAAGTTAAAAATCTTATTTCCTATTCAGTATTATGAGAAATACAGTTATTACACTCCTTTCTGGGAAACTGGGCAGGGACATGCAAATGTGCCCACAAAGCAAATACCATTTCAAACATGGCTCCTTATAAGCATATGCCTGCTATATTACTCAGCTTTAAGCAAAGCCCAGGATGGATTAAGCACAAGCCAGGAAACCTACCCACAGCCAGCACGGTTTCGAGGTTACTGCCTGTCATCAGAGTCGGGCCGGTTCTTAGCTTGTGTAGTAGATTTTGTGGGGAGAATCAATAGTGTATTAAAACATTTTGTTGCATGTAGAAAATAACAAAAATAAACATTAACGAACTCATCCTAATGTTTGCTAAATCTCTTGAGTTGGCAAGCAGTTGTTTTTGTTAATTAAGACCCCTGGTTATCTCCACAAAAATTAGCATAAAAGTCATAATTCATTTTGGCCAATTACAGGCAGCTAAAACTCACCCTAATGTTTGCTAAATCTCTTGAGTTGGCAAGCAGTTGTTTTTGTTAGTTAACACCCCTGGTTATCTCCACTAAAATTAGCATACAATTCATAATTCATTTTGGCCAATTACAGGCAGTTAATACATTTTAATATAACAGCCAGTGATGACAGTTTGTGCAGGAAGGGATCATGGGATGTGTAGTCCCCCTGTAGAAGGAAATAGGAGGACCCAGCACTGATCTGTAGATTTCTGCATTGAGCTGCAGCTGTCTTGAAGGATAGTAAAAGGTTAAAATCCATACACAAATGCAGTGTTTCTATTGGGCCGTTCACTGTGCCTATGTAAGCAGCTCTGGGGGTGTGGAAAACAAGTTTTATTTTTAAATAAGTTTGCACGTGATTGCGAGGCTCTTGGTTGTTTGTGTCTTATGAGCAGCGTTGGTGTTTTTTTTTGGTATGGCAATGAATAATTAATAAAATAAGAAATTAATATACTGTACTTTTCCTATTGTGAAGTAATATATGCAGGAAGCATTGTGTTGAAGAGCTGGCAATCTGTTTTCATGTTGCTGCATCATCAGTGCTGTGGAGCTGCTGTGTAAGTGTCATGAATGTGTGCAGTGTAATAGTGTGCGTGCGCGAGGCAAATTCGTTAGGGTAGCTGTGTACTTCCGGATTGTATAAGTTATTGTTCTAAAATGGCGCCTAATGTGTGGTATGCGGTTGTGGCTGATTTAGCGTCCTTCATTTCGGATGTCGTCCGACTTTTTCGGTATATCCGTAGCTGTTTGGTGTTTTTTTGCGTGTTTAGGGGCCTTTAGCCTCGTTTTCGTTTTGTTCGGCGGCCATTTTTCTCTCGCTTATGTGATTTTCGGGTGTCTAAACTCAGAAATTTGGAGTTAAATCGAGGTGTAACTTCACTTGCAGAGGTAATGGGTGCACCCTCTTGCTGTGGGTAACCTTGTTATGTGTTTGTTGTGTGTATTTATTGTGTTTGTAATGTTTTTGGGGTCGCGCGGGTTGCGTCCTTGTTTTTGGATCTTGTACGTCATTTTTTGGGAAATCCGTAGGTGTTTGGTGGTGTTTTGCGTCTTTAGAGTCCTGTAGCCTCGTTTTAGTTTTTTTCGGCGGCCATTTATTCTTTCGCTTAGGGCATTTTTGAGTGTTTAAACGCTTTTATTTGCAGTTAAATTGAAGTGTAACTTCAGTTTTCGAGGTCCTGGGTGCCCCCCCTTGCTGTAGGTAAGCTTTTTATGTATTTGTTGTGTGTATTTATTGTGTTTTTCATGTGCGCGGGTTTCGGACAATTTTTGCGAGGTCGTAATGGATCGTAACGTGTCTCGTATTTTGCTTTCAGAACTACGTAAATTTGGCGAGGTCTGCAGTTGCTGGCAAGCGTTAGCAATGGCTCGCATGCTCACAACTATAAATGTGATGTCAGAAGCTGCATTGGTTAATTGCATCTGCCGTTTTGTGTTTCTTTGTCAATAGGGATATGAGAGCTGGACCATAAAGAAGTCTGAGCGCTGCAGAATTGACGCCTTTGACTTGTGTTGTTGGAGAAAACAGCTCAGAATCCCTTGGACTGCAAGAAAATCCAGTTAATCAAAATACAGGAAATCACGACATATTGTTCACTTGAAAATTTGACCATGAAGTTAAATCTCAAATATTTTGGCCATACCATGAGTAAACAGGTTATCCTAGAGAAGACTCTGATGCTGGGAAAGATTAAAGGCACACAAGGAAGGGGACGACAGAGGCAGAGATGGACAGATAAGGTAATTGAAGCAATGAATATGAGTTTGATGGAGCTCAGAGGGGCAATGACTGACAGATGTACCTGGCCTGATATAGTCCATAGAGTCACGAAGAGTCGGCCATGACTGAACTGCTAACAACAACACAGTGGTGTACAAAGAGGCGGATTTAAGAGTTTTGACGCCCTGGGCTATATTGATTTGCCACCCTGTGGAAATCAATGGGTTAATTATAATAATAGTCATAATAATAAGTGAATTAACTTACATTGTACTGATGGCATCAAGCCCAAGTTCCTGCACTGGAGGCTGATTAACCCCTTCAGCACCAGCATGGCGACATTAACAAGTCCTGTACCCACCTCACAGTGCACTAGTAGGGCTATATTCACATATCTGGGCATATAAAGCTGTGTGCTCATTTAGGGCACGGTTATACGTGTGACAGACATTACCTCACATGAGCTCTGCCTGGCACTATCCAAGTGTAACTGCCAAACTGGCACACTTTATATAAGAAGGGCTATCCCTAGTTATATAGCGCTAGACTGTGTAATTACCGTATTTATCGGCATATAACATGCATCGGCGTATAACACGCACCTCATTTTAAGAAGGGAATTTCAGGAAAAAAAAAATTCAAATAAAGAACTTTGAAGCAAAATCCTCAACCTCCCTCCTCATCCACAACCCCCTCCTCAACCTCCCTCCTCATCCTCCCTCCTCAACCCCTTCCTCAAACCACCATCCTCAACCCCCTCCTCCACCCCCCCATCCTCAACCCCCTCCTCCACCCCCCCATCCTCATCCTCCTTCCTCAACCCCCCTCCTCAACCTCAACCTCCCTCCTCATCCTCAACACCCCTCCTCATCCTCAACCCCCCTCCTCATCCTCAACCCCCTCCTCAACCTCCCTCCTCATCCTCCCTCCTCAACCCCCCCTCAACCCCCCCCTATCCTCAACCCCCTCCTCAACCTAAACCCCCTAAACCCCCCTCCTCCTCAACCTAAACCCCCCTTAATACCTCCCCCTCACTTACCTGCTTCTGCTCCGGCCTCCACTCCGCTCCTTGACCCGGTGACGTCACATGTGTCGGCACCCAGTATATGCTAATGACGTGGCACGCTGGCGCGCATGTGACGTCACCGGGTCAAGGAGCGGAGTGGAGGCCAGAGCAGAAGCAGGTAAGTGAGGGGGGTGTATCTAGGGGGGTTTAGGTTGAGGAGGAGGGGGGTTTAGGTAGAGGAGGGGGGGTTAGAATGCGGAGGGGGTTTAAAATGAGGAGGGAGGTTGAGGATGAGGAGGGGGGAGGGAATATCGGCGTATAACATGCACCTATGATTTGCCCCCTATTTTCAGGGAGAAAAAGTGAGTGTTATACGCCGATAAATACGGTAATCCCATAAATCCCCATTAACCTGCCCCAGGCCGGTTACCCCTGCTCAAGAGCCCCGGCAGCCTCCACATTGCTCCAGGTGCCCCGGACACGGGACTGGAGATATACGGCGCATGTGCCGAAGCTAACAGCACATAGCAGTAGAGTACAGTGGAGCGAACGTTTCTGAAATACCATAGAAATCTTCCTAAAAACTGGATAGAGCGGCTGGGTGACTGGATAGAGGGTCTGGGTGACTGGATAGAGTGGCTGGGTGACTGGATAGAGAGGCTGGGTGACTGGATAGAGCTGCTGGGTGACTGGATAGAGCGGCTGGGTGACTGGATAGAGCAGCTGGGTGACTGGATAGAGCGGCTGCGTTACTGGATAGAGTGGCTGGGTGACTGGATAGAGCGGCTGGGTAACTGGATAGAGCTGCTGGGTAACTGGATAGAGCGGCTGGATGACTGCATTGAGCGGCTGTGTGACTGGATAGAGCTGTTGGGTGACTGGATAGAGCGGCTGGGTGACTACATTGAGCGGCTGTGTGACTGGATAGAGCTGTTGGGTGACTGGATAGAGCGGCTGGGTGACTGGATAGAGCTGTTGGGTGACTGGATAGAGCGGCTGGGTGACTGGATAGAGCTGTTGGGTGACTGGATAGAGCGGCTGGGTGACTGGATAGAGCAGCTGGGTGACTGGATAGAGTGGCTGGGTGACTAGATAGAGTGGCTGGGTGACTGGATAGAGCTGTTGGGTGACTGGATAGAGTGGCTGGGTGACTGGATAGAGCGGCTGGGTGACTGGATAGAGCGGCTGGGTGACTGGATAGAGCAGCTGGGTGACTGGATAGAGTGGCTGCGTTACTGGATAGAGCGGCTGGGTGACTGGATAGAGCAGCTGGGTGACTGGATAGAGTGGCTGGGTGACTAGATAGAGTGGCTGGGTGACTGGATAGAGCTGTTGGGTGACTGGATAGAGTGGCTGGGTGACTGGATAGAGCGGCTGGGTGACTCGATAGAGTGGCTGGGTGACTGGATAGTGTCTGGGTGAATTTAGTTGCTTTGACCGTGAAATTTTGCCGCCCTAAAATAAGTAAATATGGCCCTGGGTGTACTAAAATAGTTGATTTAAGAGTCAAGTGAAAAAGTTCACTTCCTGCTGCTATTCATCCAGGTATGTTGGGACAGACTTCAAGTTTGTGTAGAGGCAACAAAATTCTTAAAGCTTGCATGTTTGCTGTTTGAATGTACATCAGTCAGTACTTTTCCCTTTGCAAATGCAAAAATAATCACACAAATCTAACATATACGTTTGAAAAAAAATTATATCTGTGATTACAAATGTTTAAAAAAGTTGTAAGATCTTGAATACCTGAAAAGGTGAAATAAAATGATTCCATATTCAGCCATGCCTTGCTTTTGTGTTATGTGAATATATGAATATGTACAGGAAGCATAACAAGACCTTGGATTATATATACGGTATATCCATGCGGTCCCTGTGCCTACATATTACAAGTACAAGCTCTGCTGTCCAGACATTTCTTATCTTTTTCTGAAGCAAAAGTCAAACTTTGGGAGGTCTGTGATATACCAATGTGTAAACACCCCATGCCTCTTTATCAGTTTAAAAAAATGCAGTTAGTCATTTGCTTCAATAAACAGGAGGTGCTGGTCTATTCAATATAATACTGTATGTCACATCCTACCAATAAAATTAAAAAAAACAAAAGGGGATGAGCTCAACCGGACTATTGTGTCTGGAGAGTCATGTCCTCTATTAACATCTCATCTGAAAAAGAGGTCATTTTGTATGATAGTGATGTCACAGCCATACATAAAACTGTCATTAACTCGCCGCTTTCTGAATACTATATAAAAACGATTCTCCCTGCATGTAATAAAACTGTGAATTACACTACAGAAAGTTATCCACCTGGTGACCCTATTCACATCTACAGACAACTATATATATTGTGAATAGATTCATATCCTTTAAATAAGCTAATTAAAGGCCCACTGTATTCTCATGCTTGAAGTATTTTCTTTTGGAATACAATTGAATATAGACAAAACAATATTAGAATGTAAAAAGAAAAAATAATACAAAATTTAAAGGGGCTTTTTGCTTTGCTGCACCAGAAATGGGGGTTATTTGATAATGCATCACTATGTTGTTTTTTTCTCCAAATGATGCACTCAAAGCTTAAAAAACTGATTGAAATGTTTAGTCAATGAGCAGTAATGAAATTGTATGCATCATTTTTGTCAGCCAATGAAATCTACAGACATACATAAGTTCACTTAAGTTTAAACCGTTTCAATAAAGGTTTTAGTTAATATTTTTTCATGCAAAACTTTGGTAATATTTAAAGCATGCTCTTTTAAATGTATGAAAACATAATTATGTTTCATGTCCCTTTAAAGTGACCCAGCAATGGTTCCAAATATTTTTTATTATATATTATTGTTTATTATTAAAAAGTAAAGGTGATAATAAGTACTTTAACAATTGAATGCTATTTAAAAACGTGCATTTTCCTACAGTAAACTAACATTAAAGTTTGCCATTTTGAGTTGTAAATCAGCAATTCCAAAAAAACAAAGTGATTCTAATCCTTTATTAATGAGAGATCGTTGGCATTTATTATGATTTAAGAGTTTTGACGCCCTGGGCTATATTGATTTGCCACCCTGTGAAAATCAAAGGGTTAATTATAATAATAATCATAATAATAAGTGAATTAACTTACATCGTACTGATGGCATCTAAACCGTTCGTTTATTCCCATACCATTCCTATGTTATGATGACACTTGCACCTTTATCCTGAGTTATTTATCCTGGGTTAGTTTATTCCCACACCATTCCTATGTCATGATGACCTTTGCACCTTCACCCTCTCTACAGACATTATGAGTCCATTGTCGACTGAACAGAAAGACACTAGGCATACTCTGTGCAGAAGGCTGCACTGAATATAAGAGATCATATGCCTCATAAGCTTATCAGTAACTAATGGCAATGATCTCTCATTAACAAAAGATTATTTTCAGATTTGGGGGCTGAATGAAAAAGGCTGGCTGTTAGCTCAAAATGTCCAATTTCAATGTTAGTTTACTGTAGGGAAATGCATTTTTTTTTTAGTTAATTGATAAAATACTTATTATTACCTATAGTTTTAAATTATATCAAGTTTGGAGGCCCAGATCTGTCACAATAATCTGCACACTGAGAATGAGGCATAGACACGTAATTAGTTTACAAGGACACACCATCCTGAGAAAGTATCAGAAAGAAACACCTTGGAAAAGAAAAAGAAAAACACAACAACACAGAATAAAAAGCTAAAATATAAAGATTATATCTATTCATTGTTTTAAAAAAAATATTGTGCATATTATCAAGTTTATGAAGGAAAAAATAAATCCCACAGTAGTCCTTATCTACTCTAAATTACAACTGTGCAGTAAATGCAGCATCGCCATTAGGATTTAAAACACTGTTTGCTTAAATAAATATTTTAGTGAAGCTATCTACTCTGTCACAGTACCATTCTTCTAGGTTTTGAGCAGCTACTGATTAAGGATAACGTATACAAGATTAAAGGGGAAGCTAATCTGGCAAAATCCTAACAGAGACATATATTAGCACATAGGGGGGCTGTGTTTCTTTCTTGACTATAGACAGAGGACCACCAACTCTACTAATCTGACTACAATACAGCTATTACTCTAAAACAGAGGGTTATAGAGCTCCAGACATTTAACCCTCTTTTGGCACCAAAAGTAATGGCTGACTTAAAATGTCTGCTATGAAAGTTGACCCCTACAGCAGCCTTTAGGACTAGTGCTGAAAGTGACACTTGAAGCCAGGGCTGCTAATACCAGAATGGGGTGATGGAAATAAATGTAATTAAGGTTATTTAATACAATGCAGATATAATGCAGGTGATTTAATAGGATTGTGTGGAGAAATGAAGAGTGACTGGATAAGATGGGGTGAGGGAAAATAAATGGAAGATGTATTTAGACTGATGATATTTATTTTAAAGATTAGATGAAGTGGGGTAATGGTGTAGGGGATAAGGCTGCCATGATGCCATGAGGAATTGAAGAAATATAATGAGTTGTATTTAGTTAGATGGAGATGCTTTTTTTGTGATGTTATTAGATGGGATGATGTGGGACCATAGAGCCCTGTGCATTCTTAAGTATCCAAATATGCTATGTACATTGGTACCCCCTTAAGGAAAAACACGTGTATGGATCAAACTAAACGGTAAGATGTACATTTCAATTATTTTTATATAAGATTTATATGCTTATATTTACTTTACATATATCAATAGTTTTATCACACTAAAACATTACAATATATCACTATTATTTGTTTTATCATTCAGACATGTCAGACTCTGATCCTATGGAGAACAGTATGCTAGGCATCTGTCACTGCCACTACCCCTCTGAGCTCCATCAAGCTCATGTTAATTGCTTTAATAAATCTCCGCCTCTGCCGTCCTCTTATTTGTGTGCCTTTAATCCTTCCCAGCATCAGAGTCTTTTCTAGGGCAGTGGTTCTCAAACCTCTACTCAGGACCCACCAGACAGGTCATATTTTTGGTTTAACAGTTTGTGAACACAGGTGGGGCAATTAGTATTCATTAGGACATTAAACTTCTAATTTCCTCACCTGTGTTCACACACTATTAAACCAAAAGCATAACCTGTCTGGTGGGTCCTGAGGAGAGGTTTGAGAACCACTTCTCTAGGGAATCCTGTCTTCTCACTATGTGGTCAAAGTATTTTAGCTTTAGCTTAATGATCAAACCTCCAGTTAACAGTTTGTCTTGATTTCTTGTAGTATTGATTGATTTGATCTACTTGCAGGCTAGGAACTCTATGCAGTTTTCTCGAACACTACAATTCAAAGGCACCCAGCCTTCTTTATGGTCCAGCTCTCACATACGTATATTACCATAGTTCTAACTATGCGGGCCTTTGTTGATAGACTAATTCTTATTATTACTCTTTATTTATAAAGCTACAGCATTTTCAGTAGCACTATTCATACAGTAGAATAATGCACAGTGGGTACTATTAGCAAACTACAAAGGTACAAACTAAGGGCCCTATTAAATTCCAAGCCCGCAGTGGCCGTCATACATCCCGTAACTCTGTGGGCTTGAACTTTGCTGGAGTTACAGAGCGATTAAATTAGAAAAGCCCGCAAGGACATGGCCGGAATCCAAATATGTAAACCATGCTGCGGCACATAGCATTTCCAGGAGTGAACATGATACATTTTTCAAACCCATACTTATGGGTTTAGGCAAAGCCAATAGTAACATCACTAAAACGTGGAGGTTACATTTCAATCACTTACGGTTTTGAAGTCCGAATTGCGATCGGAACCGCAATCCAGAAATAATGCAATATGAAAAAAATCAATAAATATAATATTCTAGTCAATGCGAGTTCTATTATACGTATTAACACACTGATTGCGATATAACACCGGAATTAAATATAAAAAATATTTTTTTTATTGCAGATTTGCGAGCTTGAGAATGCTGTGCTATTGATTTTAATACCTTTCATCGCTTACCCTATAATTTAAAATACAGTAGTGTATTTATATTTGCTTTTACAGTGCTACGGACAGGAGTTTAACCCCCTTGCGGGTCCTCTCTAGTACCTGTAGGATTTATGGCTCCATTTGCCATTTACAGGTGTGAAAACAGTTGCGGGCTTGAGGACTTGTAGCAATTTAATAGCGATTGTAACATTTACGGGATTGAAAGATCAACGGCTTAGTTGTGTCGGAGTTCAGACTTTGACAGCCTGTAACCCGCAGATCAATTGTGGGTAGCTAAAAGAGGACAATTTAATAGCCGTAACTTTTGCTGGTGCCTTTATGGGCTTCGGGAACTGCAATTTGGCAAATTTAATAGGACCCTAATTCTAATGTAAGTAGAAATGCAAGTACCGTTACAATACAATATAAATGAAATCTCGGTAAGGGTGGTGTGTGAGACAGGAGGAGGAAAGATGCAAGATTGCAGTGAGCAAGGCTGTAGGCTGATACAAGTGAAGGTGGATGTGTGTTATAATGTAGGTTGTGTGTGTGAGCAGTTTGGTAGAGGCTGTAGTTGTGCATGTGAAGGCTGAAGATGATAAGCTTCTTTAAGCAGATTATTTTTTTATTTTTTAAGGTTTTGAGGCAGGAAGATAGTCTGACGGAGAGAGGCAAGGACTTCCACGGAGTATGTGCAGATCGAGAAAAATCCTGAAGATGGGAGTGAGAGGAGATGACAAGGGAGGAGGAAAGAAGAAGTCATCCGCAGAGCGAAATGGGTGGTTTAGGGGTATTTTGAGATGAGTGCACAGATATAAGAAGGCACACTGTTGTTAAGGACATTATATAATCATCTTTTAAAATGTATTCTGGAGGCTATGGGAAAAGAGTGGAGTGAGTGACAGAGAGTTGCTTCAGGCACTGAACACTGAGTATTGTAAATGAGTCTTGTAGAGGTGTTCATTATAGAGAGGGGGGACACATCCATGTGATGGGGAGGCCAGCAAGGAGAAGGTGAAATGATGAGAGAATGAATAAAAATTTTAGTTGTGTCTTGTGTAATATGGTAATGTATTACACGTTTGATTTTATAGGTAAGATATAAACCATGAGATAGCTTTGTCACGGATACCAAGTGAGTGGAGAATTTGGGTAAGAAGAAGGTGGTCAACTTTGTTAAAGGCTACAGAAAGACCCTGGAGAATTACAATAGACTTGGAGGTGAGCAGGTCATTAGTGACTTTTGTGAAAACAGTCTCTGTAGTGTGTTGGATCTGGAATCCAGACTGGAGGGGACAAGAAAAGAGTTGGAGGAAAGCAATTGGGCTAGATGGTTGCAGATGAGTCTAGTAGATGAAACAGTTTTGAAGCCAAAGGGATATGGAAAGAAATAGGGTGATGGTTAGATGCAGAAACTGGGTCAGATGAGGGTTTTTTAAGAATGGGTATAATTATAGCATGTTTTAATAATGATGAAAATTTGCCAATGCTTAGGGAGAGGTTATATAGATGTGTGAGAGTTTGGATAAGTTTGGTAGAGAGGGAAGGGATTAGCCATGATTGAATAAGATCCACTCGATAAGTTGTAAGGTGAGGGGTTAATAGAAGACAAGAGACTTCATAATCAGTTACAGGGTCAAAGGAACCCATTGTGGGTGTCGAATTAAGGAGGGAGAGAGACTGAGTGATATCAGTTTGTTGAGAGGAGTGTGTGCTTGAGCCACGATGAGAGGAGAGTTTGGTTCAGATGTTATCATTTTTTTAAAGTGGCTGGCAAAGTCTTCAGGTTTGAGACAGGAGAGTGTTGAATGTAGAGAACAGATGTTTGTTTTTGGAGGACAAAGTTGATATAAATGATGAAAAGTTGTGTTTTTGGCAAGTTTAAGGGCAGAGAAGTAGGAGCACAGAATAAACTTGCAATGGAGGAAGTCTGCTGAAGTGTGTGATTCCATCCATAGTCGTTCAAGAGTGCAGGATCACTTCTGGAAATAGCGTACTTGTATAGTGTGCCATGGTTGTGGACTTCAGCCAGGGGGTGGCCTGTAGTCCTCAAGGGGATGAAGTTAGTAACTAGTTGTAATGTGATGTAGCAATATCAGGGCAGGTGTTGGCTCTCAGTATATTAGAGAAAATGAAAGAAGATTTGCCACACTACTTCTTAAAGTTTGCCTACCACTGCCAAACAACATTATTCCAGTATCACAAAACTCCCTCTAATCACTCCAAAATGGCCCATGAATATCAAAATGCTTCTATAACTGATTGTGAAATGTGAAATGTGGGAAAGGGCTTCACATTTTTGAAGCATGTGATAAATTAACAATAGCAGCTATACAAGCCATGAGCATAACATTATTGTTGAGAAAATCATTCATCGCTTTCCCTATAACTCTATTTTTGTAATGGGGACTTCCATCTTGGACTGCTAGTACAGTAGCTGATTGTAGCAGCCTTTCAATAGAACTGAACAGAGATGTTATCTACATCCAGGTGTCCAATCCTGTTAATATTAAATATTACCCTTCAGTGAACATTACAGAAACAAATCATTTGGAGTAGTTTTGTGGAAACCCTAGTTATTCAAAGCAGAACCCAGTAGTTCCAGAGAACACTATGCAGAAACACCAGTCTATCCTGTTGCAAAATAATTCCACACATCTGGAATTTATCATAATTAAAATAGAAATTGCAAAATATTGAAATATTGGAATGTGCTTTTCCACATAATCATAAAGAAAGCTTGCAAAATGTAAACAAAAAATCACCAGCAAATTTGAGCAAAAAGAATGCTTAATAAATCACTTTGGTTTCCTTTTACATTTGATTCCTGAAGTGTTAGACGTAATTAATACCACAGAAGCCATGTGACAAAGTAAGCCAATAACCGAAAAATAAGGCAGTTAGAGACTGATAACATGACCAGGCTAGAGGGAGAATCTATTCAGATGAATAACAGGGAAAAGTCAGTCTTTAAATCTGTTTTAATATTACTAAATTATGTAATAACTTCCAATTGCAAATATTCTTATATAATTGGTACTTTACTATCCTACCACAATTGGGATCTTTGCTGTGATCCTTTAAGACAATGATATAAAATTTAGTTCTAAAAAGCTTTTTCTTTTCAACAAACAAATCAACAAGAAAAGTTTGGCAAAACAGACTTATAATGGCAACTTTTAAGTGAGAGACGTGGCATTTAAGACCAAAAACAAAATGTCCCTTTCCATTCATATATAAGGCTGCCAATTCAAACAGGTCATAAGTGAGATTGGACACTACAACTTTAGCTTTTAGTTAACCAAGCCATGCAAAGAGTGTCTGCCAAAGTTAAGGCAGAATTGCTAAAAAAATATATTGAATCCCTCCCCGCTAAAAAAATAAACATTGTGAACTGTATAATTATAATGTACCTAAAATTTATATACCCGCCCAGTCCCAAGGAGCAGAGAAAATATTATTTAGATTTTCCTAGAGACCTTTGCTAGTTCTGTCATGTTGAATTTTGTAATTAACTCTAATAGGCCACGTCCATTAACTGAAGTAGAACAACACATGAGAAATGTTTTGCGTCCTGTTGCTAGAACATATCATGTCATGTCAGCATAGCATCTGTCACGTTAGGCACATTGCTGTAAAAAATACAGAAGCCAATGTATTAACTATCACACGCAATTATGTTCTAATGTGAGTAACACTGGTTCTAAAAAGGGCATGGAAGTAACCAAAACTGTTGTGCAAGTTATGGTCCTCCATGGCACCTAACATTAACCACAATACCCAGAGGGTCCCTATGGACCCCCATGGAATACTAACTTATAGCCATAGGGATGTATTCCCATGGCACCCCTACCAAACCTATAACCATGGGGATCCTTATGGACCCCTATAAACCCTTTCCTCCATGGGGGTCCATAAGGATCCCATAGTGCCTAAAATTAACTCCCTCTATTCTACATATACTAAACCAAGTTATATAAATTAAGAAAAAAAGAAATACAAGAAAAAAAAATAATTACCTAAAGTAAAAGTATTACAGAAAAAAAATACTGTATAAAAAAAAAACAGATTACAAATCAAGTTAAAAAAAATGATTACACTTAAATTAATAAGAAATTATCAAATAATAAAAAAAATACAGCTGTGGGGAGAGAATTACTGTCGCCCACAATTTCCCGTCCTGGATAAGTGGGCACATCCAAGTTGATTAAAAAAATGTTCCTTTTCCTGCATCATTGAAGACCCTCCATCTAACCTTCAACCCACTGAAAGGGCCTCCACTTTAAACATCCAGCCGCTATATATAAATAATCTGAATAATTGCTTTTAACTGCGCCGTCACTTTATATATTTTTTTTATCAGCTTTTGATTGGCTAAAATTTGTCTCAACCAAATATCAGCCAATCAGGCCCCTGCAGTGTAGGTTAGTATACCATGGGGGTCTATAAATACCTGTATGATTATTGTTGGATGCCCCCTAGAGGCCCATAGATCCTCCCATCCTAAAGCTCAAGGAGTGGGTGGGAGGAGGACCTGATGGCCCTGCCGGGTGTTAGGGAGGAGACCAGGGATACCTAGGCTCAAAGGGGGTAATGGGCCAGAACAGAAGTGCTAAACATTAATATTTCAGAATTTTCCGACACTTGTAAAAACTCTGTACTATTTCAAGAAACGTCAAGCTGCTGTATTGAAGGCCTGTAGGCCACCCAGGCACGCCTGGGTTGGAAGGAGGGCCACTTTCCCCTAGTAGGACCGGGGGTATGGAGAGGATGTGGCTAGCTGGGGGGCGGAGCCATGCATATATAGGCTTTGCACCAGCTAGCCATGTGTGAAGGTGTGAGGGTTGTCTCACTGTTTCTTTCTCCAACCTCACTCCTCACCGTGAACGCCGATCCTGATCCTGTGGCTACGGGCATGCCACACAGTGCTCGGGCAGCGCTGGCTGCCGCAGGGAGACAGAGAACACATAATCCTGCATCATGCGGAGGTCAGGGGCACAAGCAGCGCTGCCCAGAGACCGGCAGGAGCAATGGCAGGAGCAGTTCCCCGCCGCCGGTGGCTCTGCCCAGGAATCTTATTCTAGTTTTATTCCTTGATATATCCAAATCCTTTGCCCATTAATTGCCATATGGGCAGTTAGTGCGTTTTATAATGCAGCCTTTCCGGCTTTATATAAGTGGGGGCTAACTTGCTCTTCTTTATCGTCGGGCAGAGTTTTTGTCCATGGTAGGCGCCCTCTGACCACCAACCGGCTGGCTACTGCTTGGTTGGTGTGGTTTATTATTACATACTTACATTGTCTGGGTTACTTTTCAGGGCTGAATTATTAGCGTAGGCTCTCTGTCTCTGTTGCGAGTGATAGTTTATCTTGTAGGGGATCTCAGTAGGTCATTAGTCGCCGCTTGACAGCAGCTTGACGTACGGATGTCCAGCACTAAAGCCATAATTTTCGAGTCTCCCACGTACGTTTCTTAGGGGCGGCCTTGACAGGCAATTTGTAGCGCAAGTGTGTCAGGTTTTCGTTTCGGTTTTGCTTAGCACCTTTAGCACCAGCGCAGCAGTAGCATGACGGCCTTTGATCCTGAAGGCTGGGAGTTCAAATTCACCCATAAGCTATTTAAGTACCATATTTTGGTTATTATTGCTGGTAACGTGGGCGCTCATTCACATCTGCACTTGATCAGCGTTAGCTAGTACCTTGTTTTAAAGGATTTTTTCAGCTTTTCGTCCCGGGGGCGCGGCAGGTGTATGGAGCCACAAGCCTGTATCCTCGTCTGGACTACTGTAGGTGCTCTCTTAAAGTGCTGTTTTTTTATATGGGCGGAGTGGCCTTATGAGTCTGGGTCATACGTTCGTCATAATACCATCCCGGGTGTGTCGGTGTTCAGGTCTAAAGTTGCACCAGTTATTTCCAATTTTGCTTTTCACTTCAGCAACCTGGTTGGGGCTGTTAAAATAAAATTCTGTTGGCGCAGTGGTTAGGATGCAGGTGTTTTTCACCCTAGCATCCTGGGTTCAAAGCCAGCCAGGGAACCAAGAGGTCACACTGGTCAGGACTGGGGTGGGAGCACACCTGGGAATACCAGGAGCCGTATGCAGCGATTATTCTTGTACGTCAAGGTTAGTGGTGCAATTTCCGTTCCACACATTCTCCTTACAATATGTTGGGGAAATTGGCGTTTTTATTCATTCTATTATCGGATTTCCTGCGTCATAGAGATGTCGTTATACAGTTGCTTGCAATTTCTCTGTTGTCATGGGTGTCAATAGGGGAGTCGACAGCGTTCATGCCGGAGAATTTATGTTCGGTAGTGGATTCCGCCCGGAGTGCGTCGGACGGCATTTCGCAGCATACAGTGACGGTTATAGAGTAGATGGGTCAATTGCCACTGTAGAGGATCAGGGTGAGCGGCATGCTCTTTCTGTCTTACATGGGTATGTTGATAATCCTCAAGGGATGTATAATACTGGTCTGAATCGGTGGTGGTCAATTCTCCCTTTGCATTGCCCTATCAGGGGTCTCATATAGTGGAGAACGTAAAAGGTAGTTGGTTTGTCTACGATTGGATCACTCTTTCATCCTTCAGGTTCTCAAGTGTATCTCAAGATATAGAAATGATGGCTGGTGCGGCACAGTACTTGGCTTCGGGTTATTCCCGGTTGGTCGGTGGGTGATTGCGGGTATACGACAGTAGGGTAAGCCAGTTATGCTCAGTTCTACATCATCACCCCCTATTTTTTCTATGGCATAAAACATTTGGGCTCAGTATTGGTAATGGAGCTGTTAGTGGGACGAATGCAGGTACCAGGTTTCAGGCCAGGATGGCTAACTGGTCCTTTCGCGGGTGCACCTCGCATTGCTGGACATAGAGTGAGGATGGGCGGTTCGTGCAGTGGAGTGGTAAATTCGGTAAATTGTGTTTAAATTGTCATGCAACCTCACTCCCAGATGTCCTGGCTGTCCCCCTGTGCTGCGTGTGATGTTTGTTTTGTATTTTTTTTTATTTTGTTTGTGTTTTTGTTGTTTTGGTATGTGCACGGTTCGGCCGTTAAGTTCGTATTTGTTTGACCTTGTATTATTATTTTTCTAAGTGCCGCAGGTCGTATTTGTTTTTGCCAAGTGCCGCTTTCCTTTTTGCAAGTGTTATGGGCCGTAATTTTAAACTGCTACGTGTCTCGCATTGTGAATTGTGTAATTGAGATTTCAGTTGATGTGTAGTTCCGCGGGTCGTAGGGATGAGCGCCTATGACGCTCATCTTCACCACAGCAGTGAGCGCCTTCGGCGCTTCTTGCCAGATACTGGGGCCTTGCTCGCGTAGCGAGTCCGCAACGTTAGCAACAACACGTATTGCTCACTACTATAAATGTGATAAGTTAGTGTAAAAATCATGATACTCAAATACCCAACTGGGCCTTGTCTAGGTCATGCATTTATACATGACTATCACAATGAAAAATATTACTTCTACTTTATGTCAGGGATAATATTTTTGAAATTAGATTTTAGTGTAGTGTGTTCACGTTAGGTAGTAGCTAGCGTTGCTGATGTTATTATGTGGTGCTTCTATAATTTTACCTGGTTTGTTGTTATTATACGTCATTATTGAGGTAGTGCAAATGTTTGCCTGTGCGTAACTAAAAAGCTGTTAGACTTTGCATGCATGACCCCATCACACACACGTGCTACATATATTGCTACATCGGGCATTACCGGCCTCATCATTGACATAATTATAATACCTTATTATTATAATTATTGGAGTTCATTTATAACGCGCCAACATATTCCGTAGCGCTGTACATAAATTAAGTTCAGACAAAGATAAATACAAATTAACATGTAGCAAAGCAAGGAGAGTCCTGTCTTTGAGCTAGGAATCCAATGTCCATGGTGAAATGCCAAAGTACTTAGGATAGAAACTCGCAGACTTACAATCTAAAGTATAGTGAGTGGAAAAAGAGAGAGAGAGAGAGGTGATAAGCGTGTTAGGGTGGAAGGTGATACGCTTCTTTAAAGAGATGCGTTTTAAGTGAGGTTTTGAATGTTTTGATGCAAGAGGATACTCTGATGGAGCGAGGCAAGGAGTTTCAGAAACTAGGGGCAGCACAAGAAAAGTCCTGGAGGCGGGAGTGAGCGGAGGTGACAAGAGTTGTAGAAAGAAGAAGGTAATTAGCAGAACGAAGAGGGTGGGTGGGGGAGTATTTGGAGATGAGAGCAGACAAGATGGAGAAGACAAGATTTAGTTGGTGATTGTATGTGAGGGATGAAAGACAGAGCGGGGTCCAGTAGAACTCCAAGACAACGGGCTTGGGAGGAGGGGATGATAATGTCGTTGTTGACAGTGAGAGAGATGTGAGGAATTGACGCTATGTGAGAGGGAGGGAAGATTAAGAGTTCAGTTTTAGACATGTTGAGTTTAAGATGGGGAGTGGACATCCAAGAGGATATGCTAGAGAAGTAGTTGGAGACGTGTGTTAGAAGAGAGGGGGATAGATCTGGCGCGGAGAGGCAGATTTGGGTGTCATCTGCATAGAGATGATAATGAAGCCCAAAATAGTTTATGAGAATACCAAGTGAGGAAGTTAAGATGGAGAAGAGGAGGGGGCCTAGGACTGATCCTTGGGGTATGCCAACAGACAGGGGGTGAGGAGAAGAAGAGGTGTCGGAGAAGGAGGTACTAAATGATCGATTTTGTAGGTATGATGAGAACCACGAGAGAGCAGTGTCTCGAATAGAGAGGGAGGATATGGAGTAGAAGTGAATGGTCGACATTGTCAAAGGCAGCAGAGAGATCTAGAAGAAGAATTGAAAAATGACCTTTTGACTTGGTGGTAAGCAGGTCATTGGTGACTTTAGTGAGAGCTGTCTCAGTGGAGTGGTGGGGCCGGAAGCCGGATTGGAAGCTTTCGAGAAGGGAGTTAGAGGAAATAACGCTGGTAAGGCGGTTATAGACGAGCCGCTCCAGCAGTTTGGAAGCCAGGGGAAGCAGAGAGATAGGGCCGTAGTTAGATGCAACGTCAGAGTCAGATGAGGGTTTTTTGAGGGTGGGTATAACTATGGCATGTTTTAGAGAAGCATGGAAACATGCCAGTAGTAAGGGAGAGGTTGAAAATATGTGTGAGAGCTGATATTAGTGCTGTAGAGAGGGGAGAGATGAACTGAGATGGAATAGGATCCTGAGAACAGGTAGTGAGGCGAGTGGTTGATAGCAGTTTGGAGACTTTATCCTCTGTAGCCGGATAAAAGCAGTTCAAAGTGGCTGTGGTATTGGAGAAGGGAGAAGACTGGGTGTTGTTGGTTGTTTTAGAGGGTGGAGTGTGAGAGCCACAATGAGATAAGAGTTAATTGTGTATGTTTTGAATTTTATTAATAAAATGATTGGCAAAGTCTTCAGCTGTGAGAGAGGAAGGGATGGGAAGAGGTGGTGGGCGGAGGAGAGTATTGAAAGGGGCAAACAGACGCTTGGGGTTAGAGGACAGAGTTGATATTAGTGTTGTAAAGTACTACTGTTTGGCAAGGTTAAGGGCAGAGGAATAGGAGCGTAACATTAATTTGTAGTGGAGGAAATCTGCTAAAGTGCGTGATTTCCTCCATAGTCGTTCAGCAGTGCATGAGCACCTCTTGTGAAGTGTGCCATGGTTGTGGATGTGAGCGAGGGGGTCTGCGTATGGATATGGGGGCCAGAGTGTCAACGGTGGAAGAGAGAGTAGAGTTGTAGAGTGAGTTGGCAGTGTCAGGGCAGTTACGGTTGGTGATGGTGCTGAGAAGGGGTTGGATGATAGTGGAGAGCTGAGTAGGGTCAAGTGATCGCACTGATTAGTAATCACATACAGATCTGAGTAGCACTAACAAACGATGTGCCTCAGTGTATTGAGCCATTAACGTACGTTCTGTAATTTTTACTTATTGCTTATTTAACCACTGAATCTCCCTCACATCAAACTACATATCGAATGAGGAGAGAGACTGGGACTGTGCACAATATAATTAAGCTTCATTGATTCTACATTAGAGCTTTATCATGCAGAGTTTGCTGAATAGTAATGACATTTGGTATAAGAGGCTGTGAGATAAAATTCTAGTTTTAATATTTAGTTCCAATACTTACATTAAAATCTATCATATCAGCTTTTTTTCTCATGCCCAATACTTTACAATATTTTTTTATTATAACCTAAATAAAAAAGTATTATTACAAATAGGAAAAGAGAACTGGTGAGATTGTCACATAGTTTGTCACGTGGTAAAAGACCTTAGATGAAAATAAGGTTCCAGCTGTTGTTATTGAAAGTTTACATTTTTTAGTGTAAGCTCCTTGAGTAGACCTAAAACTAAGCTATTCTTAATAAAGGCTGTATTTTTTTCTAAAAACAATTGCAGTTCAACAGGTACTGTAACAGGTACTTTAAAGTCTCCAAAATAAACAACATTTAATAATGTTCCACAACTGAACCAGTGAATTATTTTGAAAAAAGGAAACTACACTGTGTTTTATCTATACTAGTTACATAGTTACAAAGGCCCTTATTTAATTGTCCAAATCGCAATTACTTCAGCCCATAAATGTTACTGATATTCAATTGGCAACTTTTCTACTCACATTCCAATTGCGAGTTACAGGCTCAAAAGCACGGCAGGTGTCAAAAACGTATCGATCTCCTCCTTTGATGTTTCATGCCCGTAAATGTTACCAGTGCTAAAGACGCAAAATCCATATTTAATTACAATTTAACAAGCACGCAATTGCCTTCAAACCCGTAAATGGCAAAAGTATCAAAAAATTATACGAGTACTCACAAGTGGGTTAAAAACCTGTTCATATAACTGCAGAAGCAAATAAACACACACTACTGTACTTAAAAATACTGGGAAAGTGATGAAAGACATTAGAATTAATTGCACAACAGTCTCATGATCGCAAATTTGCAATACATTTTTTTTTTTTTTTTATGTTTTATTTCTGTGTTATATCGATCCCGGGAGTTAAGGAGTTAATACATATCATGAAAACTGCATGGACTAGAACAGTTGATTTATTGATTTTTATTGATTTCTACATTTCTGGATTGCAAGTCTGATTACAGATTGGACTACTAAACACTAATTAATTGTAGTTTAAACTCCAAGGCCCTCATTCAATGGCTATTTGGCCAATTGAATAGGGCTCTAAATAAGCACATAACATATATTTTCTAAAGAAGTTTTTAGTTAGTAAACATCTATCCAAAAGCAAGTTTGTCACTAACTAAAAATGTCTTTAAAAAAAATATGCTATGTGCTTATTTAGAGCCTTATTCAATTGGCCAAATCGCAATTGAATGAGACCCCATGTTTTTGCTGACGTTACTATTGGCTCTGTCTAAATTGTAATTTGCTTACTTGATCATGATCATGCCCTGAACTGCTACGGGTTTATGGTTTGTGTCTTGTGGGCTTGAGTCAATTAAATACATCTATATATGTAAATAATGGGAAACCTGCAGCCAAAAGTTCAGTATGAAGGTAATTACAGGCTTGTCATTAAATAGGGGCCATAGGGGCCTCATTCAATAGCAATGCGGCCAATTGAATAGGGCCCTAAAGAAGCACATAGCATATTTTTATAAAATAAGTTTTTAGTTAGTGAAAACCTTTCTTTTGGATAGATGCTTGCTAACTAAAAACTTCTTTAAAAAATATATGTTATGTGCTTATTTCGGGCCCTATTCAATTGGCCAAATTGCAATTGAATGAGGGCCATAGTAATTAAGGTTGAAAAATACTTTTAGTCAAGTAAGTTCAACCTTTTTTAGATCTCCTCTGATCTCTGCAATATGCAGATTAGTTGTTCCAGAGGAAGGCAAACAGAAAAAAAAAAAACTGAAACACTGCCAATTGTCTCAGAAGCAGGGGCGGCCCGTCCATTGGGGCGTCAGGGCAAACGCCCCCCCAAATATTTTCTTCACCCTGCAATAAAAAAAACACAACAATGTATTAGTATAACCCAAAAACAAATAAATATAAGGTGTACATCATCATTTCAAGTCTAAATAGTATTAAAATGAAGTAAAGTTAGAAAAGGGACACTGTCACTTTAAAATAACCCTTGCGCTACATTAACTAATGCTGTGTATCTATCGCCCCCTGCCTGCACCCTGTGTGATCAAATTACAATAGTTACTGTTACACTGTGTACACTAACCTTTAGACTCTTCTCTCTCTTCAATGAGTCCTGGTCTGGCCCACTGACCGTTAATGCATGCCGCCCACCATCACAGTGACGATATGCATGGGCGGTCATAAATGTATCAATTAATAAATGACAGTCTTCCATCATTGACCAATCAATGATGGAAGGCTGTCCAGTTACTAAGTGATCAATCTAAACCCACCCAGACCGTTAGCCCTGAGCGCCCGCCAGCAAATAGGGCCTCGAGTTTGATTTTGATTGACTGATACAGTCAATAAAACCACCAGTTCCCTGTCCCTTCCCCCTTTCTGTTTCCTGACCCTGGTCACGCTGAGACTGAGAGACCTCCCTGGCTGAATCTACTCATCTGCTCTGCCTGCCTAACACAGTAAGTCTACACCTGCCTCTGCCTGGCACCTGCCCTGCCCCTGGCCAAACCAAAACCCCTAGTAGCCCCTAATAAAAGTTAGGGGTGACCAGTTACCCCCAGTCCCCCACTATGCCTGCCTAGCCTGCCAGTGCCACCTACCCAGCCACCCACTACCACCGACGACCCCAGCCATCACCCCCATGTGGCCTGTGCCACCCCCGATCAGGCCTGCCCTATGCTAGCCTAGCTATGCCATCATGCCACCACCGGATTACACCGATCACGGGATCGGGGTAGTCGGGTGGTGAGCGGGGTGGCACAGGCCCACATGGGGGTGATCGGATCACCCCCTTGATGAGGCCTGTGCCACCCCTGATGACCTCCATGTTGCCGCCCTATGCCACCCCCGAGGCCCGATCACCACCGGGCCCCCGGCACCACCCCGATGCGGCCTATGCTACCCCGGGTATTCGGGCAGTGAGCGGGGTTGACCAGGCCACATGGGGGTGGATGTTCACCCCCATGAGGCCTGTGCCACCCCTGATCGTGGCCTATGGGCGACCGATGGGCGCCTGACCGTGACCGACCCCACCCTGGATGAACCAAGGGAAGGGAAAAAAAAAATACAGTAACAACATTATTACAATTAAACACACAGTAAGCAAACACATTGTTAGTACAGTTAGTAACACAACACATTGTATACAAAAATAAACAGCTTTAAACAAACATTAATAAAAAATAAAATAAACAGCACATACACACATTGTTAGTACAGTTAGTAACACAACACATTGTATACAAAAATAAACAGCTTTAAACAAACATTAATAAAAAATAAAATAAACAACAGCACATACTTACCTGTAAAATTGACCCCTCCAGCGTTGGCCTTCTGTCCTCTCTGGATATAGTCATGATGAAAAATAAATAATCCATGTTGATTGAAGCCAATGATCAAAAATTAAATAATCCATGTTGATTGAAGCCAATGATCAAAAATAAAATAATCCATGTTGATTGAAGCCAATGATCAAAAATAAAATAATCCATGTTGATTGAAGCCAATGATCAAAAATAATCCAATCTTGATTGAAGCCATTGTCCATCCATCCATTCTGGCCCATTGAAAGAGGCCTCCACAAAAAAAAACGACGCTCTAAAAAAAAAAAAACAACACACTAAAAAGAGCTCCTCCTACAAGGAGCCCCTCCCGCGATTAATTGTTTTTTTCCCACGGTCTGCTATATATACTAATTTTTGAAGGACTCTGATTGGCTGAAATTTTTGATTGACATCGATTTCAACCAATGAGAGTCTTTAAAAAATTAGCAAATCAGCAAGCAGGTATGGAAGCCTGTAAGGGTAAAAAAGGTTAGTGTGAACTTGTTTGACCCTGTATGTATTATACATATTACAGGGCTATTTTATGTGATATACATGTTACAGGATAATATCCTGTAACATGTATAGCCAAAAAATAGCACTGTAATATGTATAACAAATAAAGTGTAATAGAAATGCATGAACAATATAATATACCATGTAATAAAGAACATCAATTAATCAAATAATAAATATCAATTAATATATATTGTTGTATGTATATATTTATGTATATTTATGTGTAATTTTTTATATATATATATATATATATATATATATATATATATATATATATATATAAAAATTAATATCAAAATATCACAATAAATAAATATATATATATATATATATATATATATATATATATATATATAACAATTTGATATATATATATATATATATTTATTTATTGTGATATATTGATATCAATTTTTATTTATTTATATATATATATATATATATATATATATATATATATATATATTTATATATATATATATATATATATATATTTTTTTTTTTTGGGCCTATATGTTATTTAAGGTTTTTAAGGTACGGTTGGGGCCTATATGGTCCCAATTTGTTATTTAGGGTTTTTAAGGTACGGTTGGGGCCTATATGGTCCCAATTTGTTATTTAGGGTTTTTAAGGTACGGTTGGGGCCTATATGGTCCCAATTTGTTATTTAAGGTTTTTAAGGTGCGGTTGGGGCCTATATGGTCCCAATTTGTTATTTAGGGTTTTTAAGGTGCGGTTGGGGCCTATATGGTCCCACTTAGTTATTTAGGGTTTTTAAGGTGCGGTTGGGGCCTATATGGTCCCAATTTGTTATTTAGGGTTTTTAAGGTACGGTTGGGGCCTATATGGTCCCAATTTGTTATTTAGGGTTTTTAAGGTACGGTTGGGGCCTATATGGTCCCAATTTGTTATTTAGGGTTTTTAAGGTACGGTTGGGGCCTATATGGTCCCAATTTGTTATTTAAGGTTTTTAAGGTGCGGTTGGGGCCTATATGGTCCCAATTTGTTATTTAGGGTTTTTAAGGTGCGGTTGGGGCCTATATGGTCCCACTTAGTTATTTAGGGTTTTTAAGGTGCGGTTGGGGCCTATATGGTCCCAATTTGTTATTTAGGGTTTTTAAGGTACGGTTGGGGCCTATATGGTCCCAATTTGTTATTTAGGGTTTTTAAGGTACGGTTGGGGCCTATATGGTCCCAATTTGTTATTTAGGGTTTTTAAGGTACGGTTGGGGCCTATATAGTCCCAATTTGTTATTTAAGGTTTTTAAGGTGCGGTTGGGGCCTATATGGTCACACTTGCTCTTTTAAGGTTTTAAACGTTACGGTTTGGGTCTTAAACGTTCTAATTTTTTTTTTTTGTTTTCTATAACTTCCCAGGTGCAAACTATCTGTGGAATCAGATTTCTTTGGACTCGTTGGTTGACTTACTGGACGTGAATACCCCGAGAAGGAGCGTCAACTGTTGGTGAGTATATGGTCACACTTGGACTTTTAAGGTTTTAAAAGTTACGGTTTGGGTCTTGAGATTTCTAATGTTTTTTTTGTTGTTTTCTATCACCCCCCAGGTGCAAACTATCTGTGAAAGCAGATTTGTTTGGACTCGTTGGTTGACTTACTGGACGTGAATACCCCGAGAAGGAGCGTCAACTGTTGGTGAGTATCATTGCCTTTAATTTTCTGTCCATGTGTATAGGTGCAAATTTGATGGTGATGTAGTCTTGTCACATGAGGGTTTGCAATCTGTAATGTATACCAATGAAATCAACACACTGTTATTTTTAAGTAATTTTGTGACATAATATAAATTAATATACCGTGATCTCTTTCTTTTATTGGTATCAATATCAGAAATGAATACTATTGACTCTCTACTTGTGAAGCCTTTCGCCACCCTAACCTATGAGGAGAAGGTGGAAGTAAAACGGTTAGGAGCTGACCAACCAGAGATAAATCTGCAGCAAATCGCAAGAGATAGAGGGAAGCAATATGTCCGTAATTTCAATACTGAATGGTACAAGAAGAACGATTGGCTTTATGGAAGCGTTTCTAGGAAGTCCTTATATTGTTTCCCATGCATCCTATTTGGTGGTGACGCTGCTTGGACCAAAACTGGAGTGACTGACGTCAAACATCTAGCTGACAAATTGGCAAAACACAAAAGTTCTAAAGCTCACTTGGATAACAGGATCAAGTTTGAGATGCTTGGACAGGCGAACATTGCTGTTCAACTGGACCAAGGATACCAAGTCAGCATTCAAAAACACAACGAAGAAGTGGCTAAGAACCGGTACATCCTTTCGAAGATAATTGATTGTGTTCGCTTTTGTGGCGCCTTTGAACTGGCATTAAGAGGACACGACGAGAGTGAAACATCGCTAAATCCAGGAGTGTTTAGAGGCCTGGTGGATTTGGTTGGCAGTATCGATAGTGCAATGGAACAGCATTTGAAGACTGCAACTGTGTTTAAGGGCACTTCCAAAACCGTGCAGAATGAGCTACTGGACTGCATGCATGAAGTTATAAAGGAAGTGATTCACCAAGAGCTTAAGGAAGCCCAGTTTGTGGCAATCCAAGCGGATGAAACAACCGATATTTCCGCTAGGACACAGTGCGTTGTAGTCTATCGCTACATTGACAAGAAGCATCAAGTGGTGGAAAGATTTGATGGCTTCACGGAAATGAAATCAACGGATGCAGACTCCATTGCTGCTGTTGTGCTGGAAACACTGAATACTGTTCTCCCAGAGCCAGAAGACAAGAAGAAACTCATAGCTCAAAGCTATGATGGTGCCAGTGTGATGCGTGGAGATCAAGGAGGAGTTCAAAGAAAAATAAAAGACGTGTACCCGAACGCACACTACGTCCATTGCTATGCTCACCAACTGAACCTAATAATGGAGAAAGCAGTTTCAAGGATTGGAAGAGTTCGAGTTTTTTTTTCAAACATAGGCGGCATACCATCTTTTTTTTCACGCTCTCCAAAAAGGACTGGAGTTCTGGATGAGGTAGTTGGTAGAAGACTTCCAAGAGGTGCACCGACACGATGGAACTTCAACGTTAGGACCGTGAACGTGATCTACGAGAACAGAGATGCGCTACTTGAGTGTTTCCAGACAATTGAAGCATGTCTAAACTTTGATCCAACATCTATACGGGAAGCCGCAGGTTTCATTGGAATGCTGGAAGACAGGGAGTTCCTTTACTTCCTTAAATTATTTCATTTAATAATGCCACATGTAGACATCCTCTATAGTCAGCTTCAGAAGCGAGACACGGATACTGTTTATATCAAAAAAGTCACAGAAGACTTTGTCGCCAGCATCCAGAAAATCCGGAATTCTGTGGAAGAGATAGAAGCAAGTTTGCCAAGCGATCTAACAGTCAACAGACGGAGTGCGGAGATCTCAACCTTGAGACAACTTTCAAGAGAGGTATGTGACATAGTGGTGGTTCATGCAAAAGAACGATTTTCATTTTCAAATCACCTAGTCAGTGCCAAACTTGTTCAAAGTGACTTGTATAAAACCCATGGCACTTGCTTTCCAACCCAAGCTCTGGAAGACACCGTGCAAGCATATCCAATACTGAAGAAGGAACAATTACGCACTGAGCTGTCACTTCTGTATGGGAAGACAGAGTTTCATACTTGTACAAGTGCTGTTGCTCTGCACAAACTTTTCCATCAATTTAATCTGCAGAATGATTTCACAGAGACAGTAAAATTATTAAGAATCCTGATTACAACACCAATGACTACTGCAGAATCAGAAAGATGCTTCTCAACATTGAAGAGGATAAAAACCTTTTTAAGAAGCACCATGTCCCTGGAGCGGTTGAATGCATTGGCGATGCTCTCAATGGAAAAGCAACTGATTTCCGAGATCCCACACTTCAATGAAAAAACCATTGAGAAGTTTTGTTCTTTGAAAGATCGCCGTGCAAAATTAAAATACAAGTGATTGAAGCAAAGAAGAATGCATACCCCCAGGGTGTGCAAAGATAAACAGCGTTAAGCAGCACCACCTCACACTACCAAACATAACTAGTGGTAAGTAAAGTATGAACGGTGTGTGGGTGTGCATATGGAAGGAGCTATGAAAGGTGTGTGCATGGTCAGTAACAATTGTTGAAGCCTTGGCGTGGTTTGAAGGAATTGGAGGCACTTCCAAGGGTAGCTGTCACTTGTGTACAGGAAGCAAGAATTCCATGTCTGTACAAGTGCTGTTGCTCTGCAGCAACTTTAGCATCAATTTAATCTACATAATTTAACAGAGTGAGTGAAGCTATAAGGAATCCTGCTTACAACAACGAAGACTACTAAAGAACCAGAAAGATGCTTCTCCACATTGAAGAGGATCAAAAAAGTAATTAAAAAGCACCATGGCCCTGTAGCGGTTAAATGCATTGGTTTGAAGGAATTGGAGGCACCTTCAAGGATACGTAAAGTTCTCAGAAATGGCACCACCTCACTACCAAAAATAACTAGTGGTAAGTAAAGTATGAATGGTGTGTGGGTGTGCATATTGAAGGAGCTATGAAAGGTGTGTGAATGGTCAGTAACAATTGTTGAAGCCTTGGCGTGGCGTTACTGCTCATATGGTTATCCATATGCTAATTCAACGTGTTTGTTTGACATTGATTATTGTGTGGTCTAAACAGAAGTGAAATGTTGTTGTTTTCTTGAATCCCAAGATACACTGGTTTGGGCCTATGCAGTGCTGATTGGTCTTCTAAGGTATGTTTGAGGCCTATATGGTCCCACTTGGTCTTCTAAGGTATGTTTGGGGCCTATGGTCACACTTGGTCTTCTAAGGTATGTTTGAGGCCTATATGGCCACACTTGGTCTTCTAAGGTATGTTTGAGGCCTATATGGCCACACTTGGTCTTCTAAGGTATGTTTGGGGCCTATATAGTTCCACTTGGTCTTCTAAGGTATGTTTGGGGCCTATGGTCACACTTGGTCTTCTAAGGTATGTTTGGGGCTTAGATAGTCACACTTGGTCTTCTAAGGTATGTTTGGGGCCTATATAGTCACACTTGGTCTTCTAAGGTATGTTTGGGGCCTATATAGTCACACTTGGTCTTCTAAGGTATGTTTGGGGCCTATAGTCCCACTTGGTCTTCTAAGGTATGTTTGGGGCCTATATAGTCACACTTGGTCTTCTAAGGTATGTTTGGGGCCTATATAGTCACACTTGGTCTTCTAAGGTATGTTTGGGGCCTATATAGTCACACTTGGTCTTCTAAGGTATGTTTGGGGCCTATAGTCCCACTTGGTCTTCTAAGGTATGTTTGGGGCCTATATAGTCACACTTGGTCTTCTAAGGTATGTTTGGGGCCTATAGTCCCACTTGGTCTTCTAAGGTATGTTTGGGGCCTATATAGTCACACTTGGTCTTCTAAGGTATGTTTGGGGCCTATATAGTCACACTTGGTCTTCTAAGGTATGTTTGGGGCCTATATGGTTCCACTTGGTCTTTTAAGGTTTTGAAAGTATGGTTTTGTTCTTGAATGGTCTGATTGATTTGCTTGTTTTCTTTCAACCCCAGGTGCAAACCCTATGTGGCTGCAGATTTGTTTCTACTCATTGGTCAACTTAATGAACATGAATACCCTGAGAAGAAGAGCCGACTAATGGTAGGTGTCACTCCTTTAATTTTTCTGTTAATACGTATAGGTGCAATTATGATATTGCTGTAGTCTTGTCACATGAGTTTTTCAATCTATATTGTATACCAATGAATTTAACACATTGTTACTTTACTTCTTGACATTTCTGCATTGCAGATCATGTATTTCAATGGGCTTCACAAGCATAAGGTCATTGGGCGGGGCTTATAAAGGTCATTATGACGTCAGGGGGAGGAGTTATAAAAATGGGTGTGGTTTGAAAAAGGGGGAGTGGCTATGTTTCGCCCTGTCGCCCCTCCAACTTGAAAAGTCACCAGCCGCCACTGCTCAGAAGGGGAGAAAAAAAAATCTTCCTGACCCTAGAAACTGGCAATGTGATTCCTCCTTGGATCAATACTCCCTCTGTAATTATACAGGATAACCCTGAATGCCCATTTTTTCAAAAATATACACAATCCCTTATTAAAATTATCTATCGAATGTGCTGTCTCCATCTCCTTTGGTAGAGAATTCCACAGATTAACCACCCATACTGTGAAGAACCCTTTTCTTTCTTTAAGGTGGAATCTTTTAATTTTTAACCTCAAGGGATGTCCTCTTGTCAGTTAAAAACCTCTTGGCACAAAAAGCTCCCTTGACAAAGCTTTATATTTACCCTGGATATATTTGTATAAGGAAATCATATCCCCTTCTAGGCACCTTTTAACCACAGAAAATAAGTTTAATTTAATTAGTCTTTTTTCATAACTTAACCCCATCCATTCCCCTTATTAGTTTTGTTGCCCTTCTCTGTACCTTTTCCAGCTCTAAAATATCCTTTTAAGTGGTTCCTAAAACTGTTCTCCATATTCCAATAGAGGGCGTACTAGAGATTTGTATAGTGGCAGAATTATATTTGCTTCCTTTGCTTCTATACCCTTTTTAATACATGCTAATATTTTACTTGCCTTTACAGATGCTGCTTGACATTGAGCACTGTTACCTAGGTGGTTGTCCACAAGTACTAGTTTTTAAAAAAAAATATTATAAAAGACATATCGGACTATAATTATCCTTAATTCAGATGGGTAAATCAAGGCCTGACAAAATGGATGCATATGTCAAGCTAACAGTACTAAATAATTACTATATAATTTTTGCAGAAGGAAAAAACACCGGAAAATATTGCTGTAATTTCTGGTATTTAAACACTCATGAGTGATAATTATTGGCTAAGTTAAAGAAAATACTGAGTGTTGTTTTTTAACAATAAATTCCCTTTAGCACCTTTATCCCATGCTTTTTACATTATTGTTTACATTTTACATGCACTTAAAAGAAACCATTTTGATTTACCAAAAGGTGTAATATTATCACACCTGAAAAAATATTGCTTGAGGCTATGTTATTCTATGAAGCTGATTTATTCAACCTGACAAAGAATAACACAGCATTAAGCTGTGTTTTTTTTCAATGGAAATTTGATCAATCTATTAGAATTTCAAGTTATGAACACCTAAAATGCTTGAGTGAGTTTTTATAACACGGCTACATGATTAGTAGGTTTTACTGATTTTAATGGATTTTAGATTATTTAACTTTCTTAAAGGTTAATGAAAGTTCAAGAACTCATGTATTTATGAAAATCATTTAAGAATTACATTTATTTGCATTAAAAGTGTGATCTAAAATGTCAAATTTATATTTTCAACATTGTCAGTCCCAATCTGCCTATATTCATAATTCCATAGCTACAAACAACGCCTCTAGTGCATCTATTCAAGGAACCCTACAATCTATACAATTGACTATTAAAATGGAAGTTTCATCTAAACATGAACTGTTCTTGTGTAAAAGAGTACATGTATAGAAGTTCAAATACATGTTTAAAAGTTTCAGGAATTTAACTTTTGATGCTTCGAGACCGCTGTATCTTAGGTGATGAGGAACAGAGAACACAACTTTAACTGTCATAGCTTAAAACTCATTTGGAGTGTGCAGGGGCATAGAAAAAGGGGAAATGGGGGGACAAATCCCCCCAGATAAAGTTAATAGGGGACACAAAAAAATTACTAAATTAAACTTAGTCATGCATTACCAGATTTGACCACTATGCACTATGGAGCAGTATGTCTTTCCCATGATAGCTTTGACCTATAATTTATATTTATACATATACATAATAAGTTATATATTTATTTATTTAGAACATTTATAATTATATGGGGGCATAGGCATTGAGAAATGAAACAAATAAATAAAAAAAAAAGTTTTTGAGAGGCACTTCAGCAACGGGGACCCCATAGAACAGGGCCCTAGGTACACCAGCGGTAGATCTGCCCCTGCTTCCTGTCCTGTCCTGCGAGAAGAGTTGAATTATCCCCCCCAGATTTTTTTGGGCTCCCATGGGAGTCTGATTGGTTCTTGGGCTAGCTCTTGAATGTTTAACTCAATTAGGTCACAGAGCTTAGGGTCAGTGACAAAAGTCCATTTTAAAATGGCACTTAAGCTTTCCTTAAACATGGAGGAGTAATGGGAAAACTAGTTCCAAAACTTTTACATAGACAGGATTTTAGGTGGGACTTGTCCTTTTTTAGGAATACAGTCATGCAGAAAAACTGGAGGTCTGTGAAATATGCAATCATCCAACGAGTGTGTAAACTGCGAGCATAAAACGGTTTATGCATAGAATATTCCTTCTTGTCTGGTTTAATCATATTAAAAATAGCTTAAGCCTGAATGGTGTTTTTTTTTTTAATTGTTAAGCATTTTGTCTCCAGGAACCAGCAGAGGAATCAAAATGTATTTTTAATAATTAGTTTTATGACCTTTCTGTGTTTTATTATGCTCTTAGTCTATATTATTTCCTCATCATATATTTGTACTTTATAGGCTATTCACAGTGATGGCTTCCAGTTGTGTTGTATTGCATTGCTGTTATTGCTAAATATACAAATTGGTTTTGTGCATAATGTGTCATCCTTAAGTGCCTACAGAATATTGTAATAGTCATTAACAATCATAGTCCTAACGTCTTAATCTTTGTTTTGGGATTAGTTTATTGGAATCTGTACATCATCTTATAATTAGGATACAGTATGAATTGTGATACTGACTGTGAACTGCAATATCATCAAAATCACATCACCCTACTAGGAGTAATATTCATGTATTATTCATGCTTTGCACAGAAGTGGTAAACAATAATATTTTCAGAATTTTCCTTCACTTGCAAAAAGTCTGTATTGTTTCAAGAAACATCAAGCCTTTGTATTGCATTTATATATGAACTAGCGAATTGCCCGTCAAAAAATGACGGCAATGAAATTGTAAGGTAGCTAAATTAGTAAATGAATATAGTGTACCTATTTTGAAGCATTGTGATGAAGAGCTGGCAATCTGTGTTGATGTTGCTGCAGCATTAGTGGTGTGGAGCTGCTGTATAAGCATGCTGAATGTGTGCAGTGTAACACTGTGCGTGCGCGAGACCAAACCGTTAGCGTAGTCGTGTACTTCCGCATTGGTGTAAAATGGCGAGTAATGTGTGGTATAGGTCTGTATCGGAATATCCGTAGGTGTTTCGTGGTGTTTTGCGAGTTTAGAGTGCTGTAGCCTCGTTTTCGTTTTGTTCGGCGGCCATTTTTTCTGTCGCTTAGATTTTTTTTAGTCTCTAAACTGTTTTATTTCGAGTAAAATCGAGGTGTAAGTTGCATTTTTGAGGTCCTGGGTGCTCCCTCTTGGTGTAGGTAAGTTTTTTATGTACGTGCTGTGTGTATGTATTGTGTTTTAAATGTTTGTATGTCGGCGTGTTGCGTCCGATGTTTGCGAGGTCGTAATGTGTGGTAACGTGTTTCGTACGTTGTTTGCGTGCCTCGTAAAATTTAGCGAGTGTCGTAATTTGTGTGTCGTGTTTTTTGAGTAGCGACGTGAATTTTGCGAGTGTTTGAGGCCCTTGCCCAGTGACCTCGCCAGCAACTGAGGCCCTCGCTTCGCGAGGGGCCTCAGTTGCTGACATGGAGCGCCTTCGGCGCTCCATGCCAACAACTGAGACCCGTGCCCAGTGACCTCGCCAGCAACTGAGGCCCTCGCTTCGCGAGGGGCCTCAGTTGCTGGCATGGAGCGCCTTCGGCGCTCCATGCCAGCAACTGAGGCCCTTGCCCAGTGACCTCGCTACGCTTGCCCAGTGACCTCGCCAGCAACTGAGTCCCTCGCTTCGCGAGGGGCCTCAGTTGCTGGCATGGAGCGCCTTCGGCGCTCCATGCCAGCAACTGAGGCCCTTGCCCAGTGACCTCGCCAGCAACTGAGGCCCTCGCTTCGCGAGGGGCCTCAGTTGCTGACATGGAGCGCCTTCGGCGCTCCATGCCAGCAACTGAGACCCGTGCCCAGTGACCTCGCCAGCAACTGAGGCCCTCGCTTCGCGAGGGGCCTCAGTTGCTGGCATGGAGCGCCTTCGGCGCTCCATGCCAGCAACTGAGGCCCTTGCCCAGTGACCTCGCTACGCGAGGGCCGCGGCTCGCTGCGCGAGCCGCGGCTCGCTTCGCGAGCCCGCAAGCGTGAGCAACGACTCGTACGCTCACAACTATATATGTGATAATATGACACATATATGGAAAATATTACTTCTACTTTATGTCTGCGATAATATTTTTGAAATTAGATTTTAGGGTACAAGAATATGTCTTCTCAGAAGAGTCTCAATGCACTTACAGGAGAAAAGACACAAAAACAGAGCATTGAAACTTATTTGAACACATGGATTAAGAAAATTGTTTTCAGTCTCTTTGAAAATGTCCAAACTAGTGGCCTTTCTGATTGAGCTTTGTAGAGGGTACTTGGATTTTGGTGCTGCATAGATAAAAGCTTGGGACTCTAAAGTTTGTGAGGAGCTTCTGGGGTTGGTTAATAGATTTTCAGATGCAGATCTCAGAGCATGAGTTGAAGCATAAGTAGTGAGGAGCTCCTTCAGATACCAGGGCACCTTCATTATTTAAAAGCAGGCAATGGATTAAAGAGGTACCAATTATATCACATAGCCTGATCAAAGGGCTATTAATTACAGTATTTGACACCTCTTAACCACTGCACATTCCTCAACAATTGCTTAGTTGGTTAACAATTGGTTAACAAGATAGCTTGTTAACTTTTCTTTCCACACTAATCCAACATGTCTAGACAGGCTATAGTACAGTCATCACCAGGTAGGCAAAGTTGTTGGTTACAGCAAGGTGCCCATGACTAAAGATGGGGAGCTTGGGTCTTTAAAGGACCTGTAGCATTTCACTTATTGATTGCCTATTGTTTCCCTATTTAGTTCCTGGAGGTCCATGAAATTAAAAAGTTTAAAAAAGACAGTATTTTTAAGTATATTGTATTTAAATTTGCTTTACTTGGGGCAACTGTTTCCGTTTGTGCCCGACTTAACAGATGGGTCTGATTTAACAGCTGTAGATTACATCTCCATCCAGTTCAACTAAAATACTGGCACTTTGCGTAGCCACTTGTAGGGCCAGTAAAAGCCCCCTGCCTCCATCAATCTATTAGAGCCTTAAAGGTACTAAATAGAAGCAACCCAACGCAAAAAGAATCTGCAAAAATATATATCCTTAATCCTGATGGTTTACATAGCAAGGTTTCATATTTCAGAAACATGTGAATTTTCACCAAACTACGGTGGTCTTACCACCTTCTCACATTTTTGGAGAGTTTAAACTTTTCAATTTCAGATTCTAGTTTAATAAGCTGCATAACACTGTACCATGTGGAGATATCATAGGTTATATTATGCTTTACAGAAGACTCCACTTCTAAAATAATGTTACATGGTTAGCATTCATCAGTTACCTTTTTGTTTAATGTACTACTTAACAAATACGTCTTTCAGAATATGCATGTCCCATAAATACTATACAAATAAATAAAGTTTATGTTGCCAGTATAGGTAAAATAAGAGACAGCACACTACTCATTCAGGTAATGTGTGGGGCAGAAATAATCATAAGCTCCTTACCGTAACACAAGCTTTATTTTACTGCTACTGGTAAGTTATGTATATGACATACGGTAGATATGATTTTTTATACATGACTCAGTTATTGATTTCTCACATAGATATTTTTTTTTTTACAAATGGCTTTACCTCCCTCTTACAGACCATAGTAAATGATGTGAATGAGGATTCAAAGGAGAACCAGCTGTCCAAAATCAGGTACAGTTGTGTACAGATGCTCAAAGTAACTTTGACTTTGATGCCATGGTAGAAAATACAATTTTGCCCGACAGCCCACAATGTTATTTAGTTTTACTGTATATTGTACTGACTACTATAGGAGTGGCGGTGGTTATTGGCAGTGCTGTATTTATCCACTATGTGAAATGTCCATATTTACTTGTAAAATTTCCAAAAGCTGGCATTGCACTCACTCGGGATCCCTGAAACACAGCGGGCATTATTAACTGGAAGTGCCAATGAGGTAGAGACATGAATACCAGTATTTGATGTGGTTTTAAGGTAAACACTTTGAAATACTGGGTCTTTGATTCACTGTATCCAGAAATCCTGCCTGTGAGTCACTGTGTAAAGACTAACCATGGCTCATGTGTAAGAATACTGAGTGTATGTCCTGGGATAGTCTATGAGCTATTTATATATTTATAAAAGATTTAGGTTCCTACAGTGTGGGCATCTGGTGTGCATTATTATTAATGTTGCACCATCAGTTTCTGCTCAGTGCATAGGACCAATATATTACATTACATCACAATAACAGGAGGACATCAAAGACAAATATAACAGAACCTGAAAAAATTGAAAATGTATTTTATTTCTTGCAGCAAAGAGTGCCTAGGCATTTGCAATATACTGGCAGAAACACACTTTCAGCCAGCAGTAATGGAGGACAACCGAAGAAATAACAGGTGATATACCATGACTTATAAATAACGAGATATGCATACAGTTTTAAAGTTCTAAAACAAAAATAGTCCAAACGTATTTAAAAGATCACATTACAAAAGATTGTTTTGCATAAGAACTGTAATATATTGGGCTTTGCTCACATTGGTTTTCATGTACAACAGATAAGGAGCCACAAACATTTTTTATTTGCCTGTCTGCTTTAATGTTTATATTCTTCAATGGGAAAAAAACAAGTTTTTAACATATAAAACATGCTCTTTTAATTGAACAGAAACAGAACGTTTTGTACAACAGTGGCCCATTATGTTAATCCTTTTATGGGGTTCAAACTAATACCTCCCCCTCTAAATCCTTACTAGTTTGGGTGGAAACAATGAAAACATTTACCATGACCTAAACTAATATCTTGTAAGCAAAAATAACAGGAACCATCCCTGTATAATCTTCCTTTTATGCCAGCCTTCAAGTTGGGTGTGCCCATCTTTGCTGTTTTCTGCGGGAGCCTTTGTTCATGCATTAGTGTTGAATGGAACTAGCAATTTGTGCTTTTGGAAGAAAAACAAGTTGTTTCTCTTTAAATATTGTTTCTAATATTAAATCATAGATATTTTCACACAAAAAAAAAAAAAATTCTAAGAAAAAGAAAAAGATAAAAAAAAAAAGGCTTTGTCACCAAACGATACAGCATCCCAAGAAAAAAATATTCTAACCAATCAGATAATATGCAGTGTTGTGATTGTCCAATGTAGACTGTTAATATATTAATAATAGTAAATAATAAAACACAGTAGGTAGGCTGCATATATATTATAGAAATACACAGATTTAAGAAAAATATATTTTAAAATATGTAAGAGTAAAGGTATTAGGAGCTTTTCAATACATATTTTGCATTCACTATTTGCAAATTTTTAATTGAGAGACCACGATCTGAGGTCATTTATTAAATCTGCTGCCAATTTATACTTTTCAGGGCTAGGCAACATTTTTCTGGAACGCTCAAAACAGGCTAGGATTTTAGGATACGCATGCTGGGTTCCATGGTTCTGATTGGCTTACCTTTGCACAGCAGAAAAATCCTGAAATCTGTCCTATATCCAGCACTCCTAGACTGAAATATTACTTCTGATATAGTGAATGAAATCCAAGAAACTGCAGATATCCAAGAAAACTGAGTATTAAAAAGGTAGGAGGTGACCGGATAGAACATGCTCATCAGTAATGTATCAGAAGAAGAGGTCTACTAAATATTCATCAAAGTAAAATTCTATATTTACTAGCATTGGGCCATATTCTATTAGCTGCTTGCAAATGCCTCAAACTCACAAATTTGGCTGTGGGTGATTTTTTTTATAAATGTTTAGATGTATTCTATTTACTCCAGCTCGCAATTTCCGACCGCAAAGCTGAATTTGTAAACTGTGCCTATTTAAGTCTGATTTCAGGGTGCATGATCATATGATCTGACAATATTTAAGCAAGCCTACAATTTACTTCTTAAAAACTCACAATATTTCTTAGACACAGACAATACTAAACTTTACTCAGAGGCTACACTTTAATTAGTGTTGAGAAGTAAGTTTAGCAATCGGACCCACAAGCCAATAAATAAAATTAATTAAAGCAACTGAACTAGTCCATGCGGGTTCCATGATATCTATTAACCTTTTAAGTCCTGGGATCCATTTCACACAAAAAAACCTGAAAAAAAAGAATATTTTTTTACCAAAAATATGATCGAAAGCCTAAACTCTCTACCGCCACCCCCATTGTTCCCCACCCACAATTTACACTCCACATCCTATTAGCCTCTTTAACTTGGTGGAGATCCAATGGCCTACGGAGAGCAGGGTCTTGCTATAGAAATGACCAGATCCTGACATTTGAGCAACTCAAGAACTTTTTTCAGACGCCTACACAAGAACAGTTTACCTATCATAGGATCAAACATTTTGTTCAATTATTAGAACACATCTTAGGTAAACCAAAATCATCCTGGCTAATGAGGATATGTGATAAGGCCCCTCTTACAATAGGTATTCTAAGCCTAATATATGATTCAATACCAACTTTAAAACCTAAATACAAGTACAATTGGGAGAGAGATCTAAACAGCAGCTGGGACCTGGACACATGGCAGGACTACTTAACAGTCGTATTCTAGAAACCTCTATTAAGGTTCTTTATAGGATTTATCATACGCCAAACAAACTTTACAAATGGAAGTTTTTCCCAGACCCTAGCTGCTTTCGAGAATGTGGGAAAGTCGTTTTTTTCTTCCACATCTGGAAGATGTCAAAAGCCTTTGGCAGGAAGTCACCAGCCTTTGGCAGGAAGATTTCAAAATGGCTTCAGATAAATTTGATGTCCTGATTACTCCAAAAGCAGAGGTGGGCCTGTTGGGCCAGCAAATTTCCTCTCTTACTACCCATCAAAATAAATTATTCCAATACTTAATGCTAGCGACAAAGAGCCACATTGCCGTCAATGGAAATCGACCTCTCTCCATATTCAATTGATTATTGACAAAATAAATTATCTTATTAATGACAGACTCTCCCACATTCTTGAAGACTCTTCCTAATTTCTTCAACATTTGGAGCTCATGGCTAGACTCTCCATATAGCATATCAATAGCTTAACTTTCGAACTCTTATAGACCTCCTTATACCTAAGAAAGGATCCTCTGCTGGGTCAGTTGGACTGGTCCTGGGCCTGGAGGCAATGGAGTAAGGTGACCTGTGAAAATAACTGAGCGTATACATACACCTGATGCAGAAACAATTATGTTTCCACCTATATTAGTACGTCACTTATTAGTAAAAATTTGTATAACCTTTAAAATAGAAAGCCCAAGTAAAGGCTCACAATACAGATGTGACAGCTACCAGGTATAATTATTGAGAAGGTAGAATAAATAATATGATACTATCCTACAGTGTTCCATGCTTTATATAAAGGAAAGACATATGTATGTATACGTGTTATCTACCTCATTTTACATGATTAATTTAACTTCTGTATGACTAACCTTGTTGTTATAAACTTGCCTATACTAAATAAAACTAATTGAAAAAAAATGTAATTGCATATTTGAGGGTTTGAGACTGATCTGCAATTAATTCTAATTTACTCATAGTATTTTTGACAGAAACATGAACCTTTTTTTACTTGCGAGTTTGAAAATATTAGCAAATTAGTGCTGCTGGTCTAATAAAATATTGATTTTGTGTAACCATATTTAGTTAGCGCTCATAATATTTGAGATGTGCTAAAACCAATGGAGTTCTAAGGTTTTGCTGCTTTGGCTGGACCATAGAGATTGTGGGCAGGTAATTTTTCAGAGTGGTTTTAAGTGTGACTCTTAGCTCTGAGAATTGGACAATAGAATAGGACCCATTATCTCCTTTTTTTATTTTCAGTTTAATTACATGCATGTTTTTCAGTTTATTTGCACACATTTTTTTATTTATTTTTTTAGTGGGGCTATACATTGCTTTGTTTGATGCCACATTATTTTATTAGCATTAAATTAGTCCTCATATTCTACATTTTTGTATAGGGCCAAGCCTAGGGAGCCAAATTTGAAAGGACGACAGACAAACACAAGGAGCATAAGTAAAAATGATACGGTTGAGGCCAATCATGGGAAGGAGGAATCAAGGAACAGAGAAAACTGGTACAAGGACATCAGTCACTACAATAGTCTAAACATGTACCCAGGTGGATCACTGGCATTATAAAACACAAATAATATTTTGTGTTAGATTGAAAGAAAAAAACAAAGTAAGTTGCATGATTCACCTACACAGACAATTACACATATTAAATGAACCATAGTTTATAAATGCAACGAAGGGCTTGATCACATGAGACCCATCAAAACTCCCATTAAACATAAAAACTAACAGGAGCTGTTCAGTTATCGCTTCACAAATAAAAAGTAGCTGTTGGCTAATAGATTTCTTAGCAATAATTTGTATAGTGGAGATTTACGGCTAAAGACAATCTGTAAAATACTTAACAATAACTAAAAAGCAGGTTGTTTGTCTCACTTTTATAGATTTAAAAAGCACATAACCAAAAATCTCTGAGTTCAATAATGTATCCAGTAAGGTTCATCCATAGACATTTGTAGGGTGGGAGTTTTTTCTTGGTGAGTGTTCTCCTGTAATATTGTGAGTGAACTCTAAAAGTATCTAGATACTCATTTTGTACATAAATCCTACAAACTTCACACCTTTTCACCTTACTATATAAAAACTAACATTTATATTTAACAAAAAGAAAAGTGACTTGTTTATTGTGGGTGGATATTATTCATTTTGGAGGTTAAACCTTTACTGCTTGCATGACAAACTATTCTTTACTATATGATAGTTTTATTTTTCTTATTCCAGTATGATTGATAGGGCTTTGTGATGAGCTATTTTTCTAGTGTCAGTGGTACTTTGTCTATTAATTTCTAGTCTGTGTGTTGAACTGGCTTGCCAGCTTTTATTTATCTAACATCACTCACTGTCAAACTAAAACAGCAGATCTGACGTACAAGTAATGTAATACACATTGAAATAATCACTAAATAAGGGGATGAGTTCAATAACCAGCATGCTGTTTATATCAGTAGGTCCTAGGGTATATATCATACCGCATATGGTTTGATTTCTCTTAAATATTTCATGGTGTAATTTTAAATCAGAATTAGAAAGCATTTAACAGATAATGAACTCTATAGGAAGATATAAACCAGAGCACCAGATTTCTTTCTTCATTACCTTCAGAAAGAATATGAAGATTATTTTAAGGCAAAGTTACATTTGTTTTGAGAATTTATTTAAGAAAATAACAAATATTTAAACAAGGATTTAAATGTAAGTGCATGTTATTTTTTGTTTACTTTTATTCAGTAAATTGTTTTTACTACACTATTTGGTGGCATGTGCTTTTCTCCCCTTCCCTTATTTTTATCTAACCTATAGTTTAGTACTTTTTACATGCAATTATGCTCCTGTTGAACTTGCCATTTTTGTTTCTGCTGATCTACTTTCTGAGGTGGGAGGAGACAGCTTTCAATAGAACACTTATTAGAAGGATGCCCTCCTGAGAAAGTAGAAGATACAATCAGGTCAGAAAGGTCATTAGTACCCCAGGGTGGAAAATCAAAACTATTATATTTGTTTTATTTTCATTTTATTTATAACATTTTCTATGAAGAATTAATTCCCAAATCCTTTAGATTGTAAGTTTGTGAGTTTTCAATCTTGTAAAGTGTTTTGTGAAAAGGTGCTATGTACAGTGCCTTGCAAAAGTATTCACCCCCCTTGGCATTTTTTGTGTTTAGTTGCCTCACAACCTGGAATTAACATGGATTGTTTGAGGATTTGCATCATTTAATTTACAGAACATGCCCACAACTCTGAAGATGTTTTTTTTTATTGTGTAGCAAACAACAAATTGGACAAAATAACAAAAACATTTTTTTACTATTCACCCCCTAAAGTCGAAACTTTGTAGAGCCACCTTTTGCAGCAATCACAGCTCCAAGTCGCTTTGGCTAAGTCTCTATGAGCTTGCCACATGTTACCACTGGGATTTTTGCCCATTCCTCCCTGCAAAACTGCTCCAGCTCCTTCAAGTTGGATGGTTTGTGCTTGTGAACAGCAATTTTTAAGTCTGACCACAAATTTTCTATTGGATTGAGGTCTGGGCTTTGACTTGGCCATTCCAACACATTTACATGTTTCCCCTAAACCACTCAAGTGTTGCTTTAGCAGTGTGTTTGGGGTCATTGTCCTGCTGGAAGGTGAACCTCCGTCCTAGCCTCAAATCACGCACAGTGGTGCAGGTTTTGCTCAAGAATATCCCTGTATTTAGCACCCTCAACTCTGACCAGTTTCCCAGTCCCGGCTGCGGAAAAACATCCCCACGGCATGATGCTGCCACCACCATGTTTCACTGTAGGGATGGTGTTCTTTGGGTGATGTGATGTGTTGGGTTTGCGCCAGACATAGCGTTTTCTTTGATGGCCGAAAAGTTAAATTTTAGTCTCATTAGACCAGAGCACCTTCCTCCATACATTTCGGAAGTCTCCCACATGCCTTTTCGCAAACTCAGAACGTGACCTTTTGTTTTTTGCTAAAAGTAATGACTTTCTTCTGGCCACTCTACCATAAAGCCCAACTCTATGGAGCGTACGGCTTATTGTTGTTCTATGTACAGATACACCAGTCTCTGCTGTGGAACTCTGCAGCTCCTCCAGGGTTACCTTAGGTCTCTGTGTTGCCTCTCTGATTAATGCCCTCCTTGCGCGGTCCTTGAGTTTCGGTGGGCGGCCGTCTTATGGCAGGTTTGCTGTTGTGCCATGTTCTTTCCATTTATTTTTAGTGATAGATTTGATGGTGCTCGTGGGGATCAGCAAAGATTTGGATATTTTTTTATAACCTAACCCTGACTTGTACTTCTCAACAACATTGTCCCTTACTTGTTTGGAGAGTTTCTTGGTCTTCATGGCAGTGTTTGGTTAGTGGTGCCTCTTGCTTAGGTGTTGCAGCCTCTGGGGCCTTTCAAAAAAGGTGTGTATATATTATGACAGATCTTGTGACACTTAGATTGCACACAGGTGGACATCATTTCACTAATTATGTGACTTCTGAAGGTAATTGGTTGCACCAGAGCTTTTTATGGGCTTCATAACAAAGGGGGTGAATACATACGCACATGCCAATTTTCTGTTTTCTATTTCTAAAAAATAGTTTTATGTACCGTATATATTTTTCTCATTTCACTTCACCAACTTAGACTATTGTGTTCTGATCCATCACATAAAATTCAGATTAACAAAACATTGAATTTATGGCTGTAATGTAACAAAATAGGTAAATCAAGGGGGTGAATACTTTTGCAAGGCACTGTACGTTCGATTTTAAACTCAAAGAGAGGGCCTTATTTAGCACTATCGAATATGTTGGTGCTGTCCAAATACAGGACAATAATATATTTAGAAAATCACTGATTTGTGTTACTTTATTTTCTAAGTAGATAGATCTATCTAGTAGCCATCCAAATATCATAAGTATTGCCATTAACTGAAATGCTAAAGTGGCATCAGATCAGAGATTGCATAAATCAGTGGTCACTTGATGAGTTATCCACCAAGCTTCCCAAGAATTTGCTTGAGGCCATGTCTGCATTTCAGTAAGTTGCAGTAGCCACGTGATTATGAGCATGTGCACAAATTAAATTAGTGCCTCTGGTTCTTTCACATTTTACAGAAGCTCTCTAATAACAACATGAATCTTATAATTGTTTTAGGATTATTTATAATATAGTAAATACTATAGAACTCCCATGAATATATTAATATAAAGTACTGTGAACATGTACATATATTACTGGATTAGCAAATCTATCATCTTTCATTTTTTGTATTTTATTTTTATTTTCTCTCTGTTTCATTTTTTTTTACTAGTTTACTGTCTAAAAATGACCATTTATAAACCATTTCAGCATGTGACAGTTCTGAAGCAAACTAATTTAAATTATTATTTCCCTTACATCAATTGTATTTAACCCATCAACCTGTTGTGTAAAAGTAACAAGGCCACCACAAATAACAATGTCGGAGACTTTGAATTCAAAGAGGAATTTTCTATCTGCACAATGAGAATGACAACTCCAACTGCCAGTTCTTTCATTAGGACTAATGAGATCATTATTTTACATAGACACATTCTGCTTAGACTCAAGAAACAGCCTAGTGAAAAAAATGGAGGCCTGAAGTATATACTAAATGCATATAAAAATGTGAAAGACTTTTTTTAGTTCACACTATTTAAACTGCGAAGACTGTGTTTTTTTGTTTCTGCTTTCTAAACCAATTTTCCCCATTATCACATTTATGTATTCAAGACTATGTTGATCTTTAGCTTTTTTTAAATTGTTTTTATAAACTATTTTTTCTCTTTACTTAGAAGTCTTTTTGATAACGTCATTGGTTATTACCAATGGACACTTATTAAAAAATATGTATGGATTCTACATACTCACATATGTATGTAACATTACAGCAAAGCTAGCACCTTATATGGGGAAGTGAATGCCCCCTTGAGTTTTACAAACTTCCAAATTCTATTTTCTTTTAAGACAGAAAAGAAATATATGAAGTTCAGCTTTAATCAATGGCTTGTCAGTCATGTTGTTCCCATTTATTTCTCGTTGTTATCTATTTTCACAATATGTAGCAGTACGATGGGTGTAATTATACAATATAAATATGTAGGAGGAATATGTTAAGAGCCAGGTTCTACAACATGATTTTCAAAGACAGATGTTTTTGTTACACCTGTAAGGTTAATGTCAAAACCAGCCTGGGAATTCTGATAATTAGGTCAGTAATGTAGGTTAGTTCTGACTGCTAGAAGCAAATATTAATGTTAACGTTAAATTCATAGTAAAATATACAGCTGTATTATTTTAAAACTAAATATGTAATAGCTGTGATTAACCAAACCATGCTCTATATTTACAAAAGGAGAACACGTTAGTAGTAAGACTAGAGTCAAAGAATAAGCACAAGTTCCTAGTACTATATATATATATATATATATACACAAAATGCAGTGCGACCAGCTTCAGTTTTTTTGCATTATTGAGATAGACTTTGCATAAAATGGCTTGTCGACTACCTTAACATAATATTTGTTGTTTAGTCATTCAGTTGTGTCAGACTCTCTGTGACCCTATGGACCTCAACATGTCATGCACATCTGTTAGCCACTGCCCCTCTGTGCTCTCTTAAGCTCATGTTCATTGCTTCAATCGCCTTATATATCCATATCCATCTTTGCCGTCCCTTTTTCATGTGACTTCAATCTTTTCCAGCATCAAATTGTGCTTAAATGGCTTCTGTCTGAAACGGTGGATTTCAAAAACTCTTCACCTCACCAGATTCCAAGTCACTTTGTCTCTGTTGTAAGATTTATGTTGATTGGCAGATTTTACGTAGTAGTGTAACAAGCAATATCACGATGTTGAGGGGAACATAGAGTCACCAGGGAGGTACATGTGTAGGTGGGAGTTACACCACAATAGCAAGCCTTACCAATAACTGGATGTAGTAGTAAACAGAAACATTTTCACATTATTAATACCAGATCTTCAAAACAATGTATTGTAATATGATACTATTGTCTATTAAGAGACCTACCTTCCAGAAGGCTTATAGCCTTATTGAGTTGGCTCCATGTGTCTTGCTCTTTTGTCAAAGCTTACTGTTTTCTCATAACCTTGCCATCTTTCTTCCATTTTATTTAAAGGCACACAAAGAAGCCCATAAACATTGTATTTAAAACTAAAGATAATAATAAGTACTATATGAGTAAATAAATGTTATTAAAAATTGCATTTTCTTAAAGTAAACATGAATTGAAGTTTGTAATTTTTACCTTCAATCAGCCTTTCTGTTCTGCTTACAAAGCATAGAGCCCGATTCAATTGAGCAATCAATCGTAAGTTACTGAAGTCCGTAAGTGAGGCCGTAGGTTAATTTGCTATTCAATTGGTGTGTTTTTGCAGGCTCCAAACAGTTTAAAGGATACGGCCTTGAAAACCTTGCGGTTGTTAAACCCAGAACTTACAGCCTTCCGAAGCCTTTGATCTTTGTTGTGCGCAAGAGTTACGATTGGTAAAATCACAAATCGATATTTAATTGCTACAATTCCCCAAGCCCGCAAATGTTTACACACCCGGAAACGGTAAATGTAGGAGAAAGTACTACGAGTACTAGAGAGGACAAAAGATAAAAAATCAATACTGCACTGTAAATGATGCGATGAAAGACATTAGAATTAATTGCACAACAGTCTCAAGCTCACAAATCGGCAATAACAAATTCATTTTTTTATGTGTCATTTCGGGGTTATATCGATTTTTGGAATCAATGAGTTAATACATATCAGGCCACCCACATGGACTAGAACAGTATTGGCATTCATATTTATTATTTAGTATTTCGCGGTTTTGCGAGTCCCATGGCATATCGGACACCCAAACCTAATTGATTGACATGTAACCTCCATGCTTTACTGCTGTAATGATGGCGGTCTAATTTTCTATTGGCTGTTTTGACATTGGTGGTTACGGCCTTGTTTAATTGATCATGCTCCCGCCTTTGTCGTTCGGCCCGTAACTTGTGGGCTTGTTCATTCTTGAGTATTATAAATAGCATTGAAATTGTAGCAGAGTCCAAGCCCGCAGCAAACCCTCAGACATACAGCCTGTATACCGCAAGATGTGGGTTTCTAATTTAATCGGGCTCATAGACTGGTATCTCTTTCTAATAGGTGATTATTGCAAATATTTGCTTTTCATCCAACTGGCTATGCTTGTAATGTTTTCATAGCCATATAGACTAAGATTGGTGTTAAAAAAAAAGGCTATAGTAATTTTCTTCAATTTCATTTTGGATAAAAAGGAGGGCCCTACCTAATTTATAGTTGTTGCATTCTTTGCGACATACATGAATACCTTGTTTAGCACTGTAGATTCCAAGCAATAGGAGTGTTAAGCAAAACAGCTCTAAACAGGGCAGTTTAACATGGGGGAGATAGGGATAGGGGAACTCATGAAAATACACACACATTTCAATTTAAATTTAAACTTTTTTTGGTATTATATGAACTTCAAAGAAACAGCAAACATAACACTAACACAAACTGAACATTAGCAGAAATATAAACTTTAAATTATTGATGTTGGAGCTTCTGGGTCTTTAGAAAAAAACTGTGCTATAGAGTATCAGAGGGATAAAAGGGGTCTGGCAGGCAAAAACAGCGTTATAGTGGGGTTTAGTGTTAAAAGGGGTCTGGCAGGAAAAGCAGCGCTATAGCAAATCAGCACTAAAAGGGGTAGCGATAAGCAGAGTATACCTGTATCTGGAAATCTATCAAATGATTAACACTATGTTATACAGATGTACTAAAACTTTAAATATGTTCATTGAAAATGTGAATATTGTCATCTGATCATCAGATTTGTTTTGTGGTTTTAGCCTCTGTGTAACAGGGACATGTTTGGCACTACATTAATACATATTACTTACACAATGCCTTAGGATGTATCGCTAAAGTTCGCCCCCAGAGACTGAATAGAGCGAGGGGGCATTTGACCTGGCTATAGTGCTGGGGAGTGTTAGTTAGTGGTAGGTGGGACTTAATAGGAGGCTTTATTTAGGGAGGTTTTCCCGCCCTTATAGCACTTGGCGAGAAAACAATGGATATCCCGCCCTCCCTCCCTGTGTTTAGGTATTTTTGTCACAGTTTGTGTTGGGGTGCGGCATTCGCCTTAGGTTGGAGCTCATTGGTTGAAAAGGTATCTGGTCCTGGTTGGTACCGGAGGTTCATTGGGCACGGGGTTCCCTTGGGCCTCTGGGAGGGTGAGCTCCTTCCACGGGCGGGTGTACCGCTACCTCCTGTGTTTTGTTTATATATTTGTTATCATATGTTGTGATAATAAAGCTGTGGCCTGGTTATACCCCAATTCAGTGGTTATGTCATTATTGGGTTGAGTTATATGGTTAATTATTGCACCTTGTTAGATATGCCTAGGTCAAACCCAATTTAAACAAAAGCATTCTTCCTTCGTGATAAAGAGAATGTCAGGTATTTCATATTGCAAAACAGGTTTTGTGCAATGATGGTCGAGTTATATTGTTTATAGAAATTTTCTTCTGAATTCAGAAAAGTGACTGACAGACTGATACCTGTGGATCTACAACATCCTATTTTACCTTGCTGCAATGTTAGACTTAATCTAAATGATTATACCACTGCAGTTAAGAGTGAATTACTTTATCAAACATGGTAATAACAATTTTCTGATTAAATTAACAGGTTTAACAGATGAACCTCAAAATGGTTCCTGTACTCCAAGATGGCTTCCAGTGTCTAAATATCCATGATGGAACTACAATGGACATTCAAATGTTTTCAAGGAAGTGACAAAGCTTCCCGTATGGAAAGATGGCCACATAAAATACAAGCCCTGGGTTCTAATAAGCACATTTTGGGAAAGGTACAGGTAGATTTTAAAATTATACTGGTCCTCGGGAACCAGTATATTCTTCTCTAAAGTAACTTTTCTTCAACATATAAATAATTTACTGTATACTACTTTAATAAGTCTGTGCATTGGAGGAGATAGGTGAGCTCAAATTGCTAACATTTTACTAAATATATACATATAATAGCGACTTGCCTGTCAAAAATGACGGCAATAAAAAGTGAAGTCTGGCAATGCTGTTTGCCACACAGTGGGAGCCTCTCCCCCTCTACTTTACTGGCCTCGCGATGAGCGCCTTTGGCGAGTCTCTCCCCCTGTCTACTTCCTCCCTTATATCTCATTTCCCCCCTCCTCTCACACCCTTGTGCCTCCTTTGCCCCCTCCTCTCCCTCCCTTGTGTCTCCCCCCCGTGTTTTACCCTCTCTCCCTCCTTTGTCTCTAACCCCCTCCCCTGTGTCTCTTTCCCTCCAGTGTTTCTTCCCCACCTATCCCTCCCATGTGTCTCTCCCCCCTCCCACTGTCTCTTTCCCTCCCTCTCCCTCCCCTGTGTCTGTTCCCCCTTTCCTTCGTGTCTCTTCATTCCCATTTCCATCCCCTGTGTATCTTCCCCCCTCCTCTCTCTCCCCTGTGTCTCTTCCCTCCCCTCCCTCCCATGCATCTCTTTCCCCCTCCCCTGTGTCTCTTTCCCCCCCCCCCCTCTCCCTCTGTGTCTCTTCCCCCTCCCATAATGCCGAGCATTGCTCATGCGCGCGCCCCAATTGGGCGTTTGACAATTATAATATGTGACATATATAGTGGAACCTCTATGTTTGTCATTATTCCATTCCTGAGGGACAGAACAAAACTGAATCATGAATATAAAATCAATATTTTCCCTGGGAATTAACTAAAATTGGTATATATGGTTCCCAGCCACGAATCTGATACATAAATAAATAAAAATGTAACTAGATCTTTACTTTACTGAGGAGCAATGATGGCAGAAGTTGAAGAGGAACAAATCACCTTCCATTAACACATCAGGTATCTCCCATTCTGTTGATCTATATCTTTTTTGTCTCTTTCCCGAGATTCACTAGTACTCTAGTAATTCTAGTAATTTATCAAGGAACGTAATAAATTCAATTCTCAATTGTAGTAATTATTACTGGTTAAGTTTAGATAAGTATAAAAAAGGAATGATGATGTGCATATATTATTTAATCACATATATAGTTGTGGACCCAAGCCCGTTGGGCACGTTTGCAAAGCGAGGCTCACAGGACTTTTAGCCTGCAATGAGCCCCTATGGCACCAAATGCGCTTATTGCAGAGCTCACCATGAGCGCCACAAGCGCTCATCGCGAAGCCCGTAGGACTTAGGACCGAAGCCTGTAGATCGCAAACCAAGGCCCGCAGTTGCGGGCTGCACTAAATTCCCAATTTAACGGCTGAACCAAGGAACTGGAAAGACCAGAAAAAAAACAACAAATATGCCTCAAATTAACTTACACACTCACACACAGCACAGGGGGAGAGCCAGGGAGCCTGTGAGCGTGGTTGCAAATTAATTTGAGGCATATTTGATGTTTTTTCTCGATAGAAAATTGCCTAAGCGAGAAATAAAATGGCAGCTGAAAAAATGTAACAGGATGAAAACGAGGCCGAGGGCAGTAACACTTAACGCAAGCCAGTAACACTTAACCCAAGCAGGTAACATTTAACCCAAGGCAGTAACACAAGCTAAGTCAGTAACACTTATTGTGAGGCCCCTAAACTACTCAGGGGGGAGAGGCTCGCAAAGCACCAAAGTTGCGGGTTGGACAATGCCTGCAATGAGCGTAAATGGTGTGTAAAGTAAATGGTGACCAGAGGGGGCAGAGCCTCGCATTGTGTGGCAAGCAGCATTAGTACACGGGGGGAGAGGCTCGCGATAAGCACCGAATTTGTTCAATTGTGAGGCCTGTAAAGTACACAGGGGAGAGGCTCGCGATCAGCGCCGAAGGTGATCATTGCAAAGCAGAAGAGTTGCGGCTTGCCAAAACCGGCAATGAGCGTCGAAGCCATCGCGAGGCCTGTAAAGTACATGGGAGTAAAGGCTCGTAATGAGCACCAAAGGTGCTCATTGAGACCCATGCGATGAGCAACAAAGGCACTCAGCACGGGGCTCTCAATGAGCGCCGAAGGTGCTCACATTGTGTGGCAAACAGCATTGTCAGGCTTTAAATTTTAATGCCGTCATTTTTGACAGGCAAGTAGCTAGTTAGAAGATAATAAGTATATAATTTTGAAATAATATGAAATATGTTTTAAATTGTTTATTATCATATTTTCAGATACATTGATTTATGATTTGTACAGATAATATGAACAGACCCAGGCCTCAGATATACCCTATATTTTGTAACCTTTCTGTTGGAATGTATTTATAAGTTGAGTTTGTGTTTTAATATAAAAAGGGACATTTACTAAGATGAATAGCATCACACATTAGCTCTACTCAGGTCTCCATGCGATTTACTAAACAACAAACGTTGCCTGTGCATTGACATCATCTCTACATAATTAATAAAATAGTTACACAACATGAACACACTACATTAGCCCACTACCCCCATGTGCTTTGGCACATTAATCCTATGGGCGCCCCATGACATCTAACATTAAATCATGGGGGTCTCTAATTAACCTCGTTACCATGGGGTTCATGGATGTGGTAACATCCCAACAGAAAAGTGGCTTATACAATCTCTCTCCATTAGAGCTGCCATAAAGGAAAACCTAGCATAGCTATCAAAACAGCAGATAAATGTGACATAGTTATTATTATGAACACTCAGAGCTACATAAAAGAAGGAAACAGACAACTGACAGACAGTACCTATTACAAGAAATTGTACCAGGAACTTACAGTGGAATATATCATTCAACTCATGAAACTCATCCAAACGTTCCCCAAGAATGTGCAGCAAAAAGTGGAGCAGCTTATATAACTGGGACTTTCTACATGCTGCCAAAGATCCACAAGCCAGGCAACCCAGAGAGACCAATTGTTACACACTGACTAAACAGTTATCTGGCCGTGTGAAAACATCCTTAAGCCACTAGTTACAAATTATCAGCAGCTATGTACACGCCACCACTAACATTCTTAGCAAACTCAGACTGAGGACCTACACATTACTTGTCACCATGGATGTTGAATCTCTTTACAGAAACACCCACACACAAATGGTACTGAGACATGCATGAAATATATCCCTAATACTATTGCCAAAATACTGGAAAATATCCTGACCCACAATTACTTCACCTTTAACAAACATTTTTACCTGCAAATAATGGGGACCGCAATGTGTACCAAAATGGCACCACAATACACTAATCTATTTATGGCAAACCTGGAACATAGGTTCTTGTACGCATTTGTACACAAACCCTACAGATACTAATGTTACAAAGATTACGTTTTCATCATATGGAAAGAAGGAGAAAAAAAAACTCAGATACTTCTACAATTCTTTGTTCTAGTCCATATGGGTGGCCTGATATGTAGTTACTCCTTGATTCCTGGGATCAATATAAAATGAAAAAAAAACTTAAGAAAAATATTTTTTATTGCAGATTTGTGAGCTTGATACTGTTGTGCAATTAATTCTAATGTCTTTCATCGCTTTCCCCATCTTTTAAAGTGAACTATTGATTTCTTAGTAAAAATATTCCACCTTAAAGAAAGAAAAGGGTTCTTCACAGTAAGGGTGGTTAATCAGTGGAATTATCTACCAAAGGAGGTGGTGACAGCGAATTTGATAGATAACTTTAAAAGGGACTGAATATATTTAATTAAAAAGGGCATTCAGGGTCTTCCTGGTTTATTAGAGAGGGAGTATTGATCCAGGAATGAATCCGATCACCAGTATCTGGGGTCAGGTAGGATTTTATTATGTTTTCCTTTTGAGATGATTGCCTACATTTCACTTATTTTTGTTTCTGTTTCTCTTCCCTTGGATCAATTAATAACTAAGCCACATATGGCAGATTAGAGGAAATCTTAAAAGGTTGAACTTGATGGACTAAATGTCTTTTTTCAACCTCCATTACTATGTAACTATGTAATTTACAGTGCTACGAACAGGTGTTTAACCCCCTTGCGAGTCATATCTGGTACCCGTAGGATTTTCTTGTACATTTGCCATTTATAGGTGTGAAAACATTTGTAGGCTTGAGGAATTGTAGCAATTAAATAACGATTTGCTATTGTAACATTTACAGGCTTGAAAGATCAAAGGCTTATCTGGGTCGGAGTTACGATTTTAACAACTGCAGGGTTTTTCAGCTTGTAACACTCAGATCATTTGCGCGTAGCTAAAAAATGGCAATTGAATAGCATATTAGTTTACAGGCTACATTTTGGGCACAAGTAAACAACAATTGGTCAATTGAATAGGGGCTTATGTCAGCACATCTGTAGAGAGCACACAGCCACTCACATAACAACACGACCTAAAACATCTGAGGGTCATGTTCATGCACATCTTACAATGTGGTTTACATAATACAATGTACTTTATGTGATAGGGGCTATTACAATCGGGAAGCCAGTCAAAAAATTGCACCTAAAGATGAATCTGCAAAGACATCAAAAAGCAAATGAAGAAAGTTATTGTACCCCAGCTGGACACCACTTTTCCCAGAATAAACACTCCATCCAAAACCTGAAAAAAATACTCAGAAGACATATCAAACTCATACTGGAAAGAAAGACGGTTGAAATGAAAATGACAACACTCTTTAATATTAAAAATACATGACTTAATATAGACATGGGATTTCTCTCTGGTTATGTTTCTTTTTTTGTTTGTTTTGTTTAAAAAAAAAATATTCTGTTTTATTGCTGTTCTTCTACTGCTTAAGATGTGAGAATATTTACATTCCTATTAATTACTTATTTAATGCACACTTGATGGAACAGAACATTATTCACCTGTCACTTTGAATTTCATTCTCTCTGCGAACCTAAAAATCAGTATTGCTTTTGTCTTCATAAAAAGAGGTTGCTCTCAAAAGCTTGTCCATACTATAAATATGTTTGTCCAATAAAAAAAAGGTATCACTACATACTGCAATTATCTGACTATTCATCTAGATTAGCATTTTTCTCATTCTAAAACATAGTAATATCATACATATAGCAACTGTCACAGACCACCACAGACTCCAGGGCCTGGATTTTGGCCCAGTGAGCTACCATAGAGAACAAACTACCCCATTGGAAAATTATATTGTCACCATGCTACATGTTTCTTATGGCATATGCCCCTAGCTCATCCTGTATACTGGATGTAATTCCCTATGTATTATTACTGTGTTCTTTGTCATGTTTAAAATAAAAAATGTGTGAGTATAGTTAATGTTATGTATGTAATGTGTGTATATAGTTACTGCCATGGTTTCTTGATTACAATGTAAATGCTGTTATTGATATAAGGTGGCAGAAATGGTGCATGTGATAGTCTGATATATTCCAGAGGTGCAATTCCCAGATGTTCCCTACCACCATAAAGTCCCTCATGCATGATCAAAGGAACAGTCATAAACTTTTAATCTATTTTATTTTCCTTTGGAGTTGTACATAGAGCAAACTAACCCCACACTAGATCAAGGATTTCTAATGGGGGAAAGGGAATATAGTTTGTGCTTTGGTTCTGTTTCTGTCTGTAGTTTTTAGTTTGTTGTGTTTGGAGGTGAATAAAGACAGTTTACTTCTGGACACATATATAAATTGTGTGTCTCTTATTTTGCTCCTCTTCTCCTGGATGGCTGCAGGGAGGTATTGGGAGACTTCTTAGGATCCTGCTGGGGTAGGTTTGACTGTAACAAGCCTTATCAAGCCCCCTGAGAAGAAGCAAATCTGGAGTCTCTGAGTAGCCTGGAAGTGCTGATTTCTGATGCAAGGACTCTGACCGATACAGAAGCCAAATATCAAGGTGCTGAGATTTACAAGAACTCAAAAAGTCCTTGTGGGTAGTTAACCTGTAGTCTATAGCAGGTGGCCCTGGTCTTGTATAGCCCCTACAAGATTGGATCGTCACAGCAACCTCCTTTATTGATATTTTGCTTTGATATCCCAAAAACATCTTCTGCATGACATAAAACACTTCCTCAGCACTCTTTAAGAGAGTATCCAAGCTACTCACTTGATCAATGATCTCAGCAGACATCAATATCGCTAATGCATTTTTTACATTTTGAATAACAAAGATGGAGCACATTTTAAGAGTATGCTTGTAATAAGTCTAGGTTTAAGTACATGCAGTTAACCTGTTTTTACAATTTAAAACAAAATACACTTTCAGTGGCATATTAAGAAACCTGCCCTCTAATAGTTCTGCTAGGTGGCAATTATTTTACAGAGCAAAATAAGTCTGTTTTCATATGTGCTTCACTTCCCATCTCTGATACCATAGGATAGCTTTATACCTCATCAACCCTGCTGTAGGCCACTAGCAGTATTTCTCCGGCTCACCCGTTCGTTTATCTGAGCAGCAACTAAAAGCCATGACACCAACACCCTTTAAAGTATTTGAACCAGTACAGAACATGTAACACTGTGGAATAATCGAGTAGATCACAATTTTCCATAGTAAACAGACACAAAATATGGACAAATATTGTATTTATAGTGACAAGCTTTTGAGAGGTTTGATCTTTCTTTATCAAGTCTGAATCACTACTGACATGAGATGGATCTGTCAGTTTGAATGTAAACAGTGATGCAGTGAGAGTGGAGACTTGAGAAAGAGAGGTCAAACCTCTCGAAGGCTTGTCACTATAAATAAAAGGTTTGTCCAATTAAAAAAGGTATCACTATATACTGCAAAACTCATTATTCATCTAGATTACTGGGCTGTCACGGCTACTTCACTCTTCAATAATTATGGAAGCTACTGCATATGGCTACTCAAGAAGGTATTAATTAAGATAACAACAAAAGCATAATATAGCATGGATAGATTTGATAAATCCTGCAGACAAGTTCAGTTTACCTTCAGGAATCTTGCCGCACCTGATTTTTAACCAAACTTGAGCTATCAAAAAATTTAACTATCCTATTGTTTCTTACCATTTCTTGATGCCCTATAGTAAGTTCATTTACTTACCCATGGGCTTGGAAAACATAATAAAAAGACAACTTAAAATATTTATAACTGCAATTTAAAGAACAGGATGAATTGGGTAATTGATAACCTTGTAATTTACAGTATACCCACTAGATATCAAGCTTTCTGCTGATTGTAAGCTCTTTGGGTGTAGAGATCTCAAATCTGTTGCACCTATTGTATTGCCTTTGTATTTCTGATTACCTTATAACTTGTTTTACCAATGTAAATTGAGCTTGTTGTACCTACTCTACTTTACTGTATGTACCTTTGTGCATATCGTTGGGTAAAATGTTGGCGTTCCGTAAATAAAGAGTATTATTATAATAATTATAAACTAAGTGAGCAATCACTACCTCCTTAGAAATTCAAGGCTATACCTGTTCTTGTATGGTGAATGCTCATTACAACCAAACCTCACTAGTTTTGCCCAGTCATGCAATTTATTTTACACCAACAATTATGTTTACTTGTTCGTCTTCTAATGGAGTTTTCTTAGAATTCATTTTGTAATCTTTTACAGCAACACATAAATGACATCTGCTCACAAGATGAACTGTATGGAGACTAATAAATGCCCTGGGAGCATCCTGATTCAGGGTAATTATTGTGAAATTTCTGATGGAGTTGGAGAGGTTCTATGGAAAACAACCCAATGATTTGTGCTAAATAGTTTTAACACATTCTTCTAATATGAAGGTGCCAGTGAATCTTTATATCTCCCAGAAAGAATGAGAACAGTGCCGCTTCACTGTCACACTGTTACCATATGAACACAACATATGATCACCCAGAGATCCCCCCAAAAATTTTACATTTTAATCTTCCAGTTGTTATTGATAAAAATGAAGAAAGAAAGACAAAGTGACTTCCTACCTGGGGGTTATGGACTTTCTGGAGTGGTTATACTGTTGAAAACTGCAAACATGACTTTTATTTGTTAAGATATCTTTATTTACAAGGCAACAAAGAGAATTTAGTAACTAAAGTTTACAAGTGCAACCGCTAGTAGAGCGCAGATTAATAACATTTGGTGGAAACAATACGTACAACAGTTAAAGTCGAACAACCTTCTATCCTAAAAAAATCATTGCATATTTCTGAAATAGCAAAATATTAATATTTCATGTTTAATTTATTAATATCTCAAACTAACAGCTAAAGCAGCAGTTTGGAATTACCTTGTGGAATACACAGTCATGTGTTAATGTATATTCTGCTTTTCAAAATGGAGATATGTACATATTTAGCGCAAAACTGCTGTGTTCTTTCAAGGGGTAGCAGAAGTATTTAGACTAAAAACTTCATAACAAATATGCTCTTTTGGTTCAAAGTGATTGGCTTTTGAATAAATAAATAACATTTAAAAAGCATATATAATATGTTGTCATATAGACAATATTGCTATGTATGTAATGAACATGTGAGTGACTACAGACTGAAGAACTACTAAAATCATGCAGTTTTCTGGAAACTAAAACCTCCACTTAACTCTGAATAGAAACAAAATAAAAAACAAAAGGTCAATCTAGTGTGTCCATTCTATCGGCCGAAAAAGATTGACTTAATTAAGCATCAGGGTGGCCTTATGCTAATCTCAGACACTGAGCATGATTCATTTGAGCAATTGTATGTTACTGGCGCCTGTAAGTGAGGCCGTAAGTTAATTTGCTATTCAATTGGCGTATTTTTGTGGGCTACTGGTTACGGTTTTGAAAACTCTGCGGTTGTTAAGCCCGGGACTTACAGCCTCCCAAAAGCCTTTGAACTTTCACGTCCGCAAGAGTTCCGATCGCTAAAATCACAAAACGCTATTCAATTGCAAAATCACAAAACGCTATTCAATTGCAAAATCGCTCAACACCACCCCCGCAGTCTAGCCCGCAAACGGCAAATGGAGGCCCAAAGCTTATAGGTTCCAAATAGGACCCACAAAGGGTTTAGAGACTTGGAACACTGTAAAACACAATAAAACAACACCAATGGACTTTAAAATATGGCCAAAGCATTGGAAGGCATTAACATTACTTGCAAAACAAAGCACCTGTGTGTGGGGTTCATGTGCATATGAGGGCGTGATGGGGCATATGATACTCACATTGAAGGGTTTCCTGAAAGCCAGTGTCCTGCTGTCCAGGAAGGTCCACTACAGCTGCTGGCTCCAACGACTCCTTAATAGTACGCTCCCATCCACAGTAGGTGATGTTGAGTGGTGGGCCACCATTGGTTGCACAAGCTGCTCTGGACTCCGCTGCCATCTTCTTCTTGACCTTCATCCGGCAGTCATCATATCAGTGTTTCACAGACTTCACATACCTGTTTGCAATCCCTAATAATTCATCCCCCCCAACCTGGGTTCAGGACACTGGCCCCCTGCTTCTACACCTTGTGTGCCTACATCTGGGGACACATCCCTCCCCCCTTCCTGCTCTCCTACAACTGTAACTCCTCTCCCTGACATGCTAACTCCTCACCCTCTCACCATATCTCTATCTCTCGTCACTTTCCTCCTCTCCTCACTCTCCTTAACCCGGTATTTCTCTCTCTATATCTCTCTCTCTCTATCTCTTTCTATCTCTCACTCGCTGTTATCTCTCACTTGCTCTCTCTATCTCTCTCTCACTCGCTCTCATTACCTCTATCTCTTACTCGCTCTCTCTATCTCTCAGTTGTTCTCATTTGCTCTCTCTAGCACTGTCTATCTCTCTCTCTAGCACTGTTTATCTCTCTCTCTAGCACTCTCTATCTCTCTCTCTAGCACTCTCTATCTCTCTCTCTAGCACTCTCTATCTCTCTCTCAGTCTATCTCTCTATCTATATCACTCTCAAAACCCCACCAACGCCTAGACCAGTGTGTTGACTTTCTCAGCTACAGCACAGTCAAAGACTTACGGTTTTCACAGTCTTTTAAACCCGTTTCAGCAGCGTTGATTGGTGTTCTCCGCTTCGTATTAATTAATTGACCTATGACAGGACCACAAATTACGGGTTTGCTTGATCTTGGAGCGCTTCATCGGATTGGATAGTCAGAATCGTTACATGTGAAACCAGGGTTTACGGGCTTGAGGCCTTAGCCCGTAACTTTTTATATGTAATTTTTGAGTACTGCAATGATACTTTAAATCAGGCTAAAAAGTGTACTACATCACTTTTTCAGTGAAGCAATGACATATACATTGATATATTTGTGTGGTTCAGTATGGCAATGTGTTGGCCACGATACTAATTTGTGACACACTGTGCTAAATTGTTTGTGCTTTCATATAGTTAAACATAGTCACACTCAGCTCATTATCCATACAGTCACATCATAGAAGAATCACTTCCAATGTGCAAAGTATAACATAAGGATATTAAATCAACCCAAACAACTTGAAAATGCTGAATTGTTACATTTATTACATAGTTTAATATGATGTTAAGTTGCTATTTAGACGTGTCACATGTTTTACTTATTGAGGCTTCAGTACCCTATAACATTTCCCTAAAAAGTAATGTCAGGGTTCACCACAATGTTATACGTTCCATAAAATATGGGAATTTTATTGCCAGAATTTAAAAATGCAGATGATAGCCGATACCTCACTAATGTTATTCATGATTGGCATATTAAACACAACCAGGGCTTGGAACCCAAGATTACACAATAACATAACAAAAAGAGACATACAGCCCTATTAAATTGTCTCAACGTGTAAAACTGTAGCCCGCAAGACTTACGACTATTAAATTGGCCCTGTAAAGCAACCCGCTAACGATCTGCGGCTCATAGGCGGAAAAACCCTACGGGACATTGAAATTTGAACTCTGCGGCCGCAAATTTTTTGATCTGTCAAGCCCGTAACTGTTACATTCGAAAATCGCTATTAACTTGCTACGAATACACTGGCGTTCAAACACATAACCATTCTTTCTGGAATGCGGGTCCGATCGAAACTCGTAATTGAGACCCGTAAGGCTTTGAAATCTAAACTCCAATTCTCAGTGAGTTAATGCTGACGATTTCATTTGCCATTGGCTCCATCTAAACCCATAACTACGGGTTTGACTAATTGATCATGTTCACTGCCGCACATGCAACGTGTGCAAGAATGGTTTACGGGCTTGCGTCTCCGGCCCATACCTTGCGGCATGGTTCAATTTAATAGCTACGTAATGCAGCTGAATTTCAAGCCCGCAGCCTTTGTGGGTGTGCCGATGCTGCTACGGGCTTCAAATTTAATGGGACTGCTTGTCCTTTTAAAAAGCTTTTATGGCCATGAGAATAACCCTTTAGTTAAGAAGCCATATGAGCTAGTGTCCATACATGTCTGGTTGCCATCCCAAAAGAGTCCATGAGTCCAGGGGATCATGAAAGTATACTTTAGTCTGTAAATGTTATTGTCTGACCGAGGGCAAGCGAATTAGTTTTTTGCTGTTTAAAAAAAAAAAAGAATACACATCGTGACACATTATCAAATATCCTCTTTCTGATATAACAAAGAAAACTAAATAATTTAGTTAATTTAACCCCATTTATGTGTAATTGAGCAAAATTCTTGTAAAAGGCAAAGACAGGAATCACAAGAGTGATCAATATTTGGATTGCTATTGGAGACTTCTTGGCTCTATAAAGAAGTACACTGTTTGTCATCCAGACAAGATGGAATGTTAAGTCTTATTATTCAACTTACAAGAAAATATCAAGCACTGTTCAATCTACCGTACATTATTAAATAAATATTCCTGTATCATGACATTCCAGGCCAAAACTGGCAAATATCCCAAACTTTTCTATTACACGTTCAAATGAAATTTTTTGCGGTGACTGTGGAATTTGGAAGCGGTTCTGGTGTTTACAGAACAGACCTCCTGATAAAGTATTTCCTTATCATGTTATCCTTAGCCAGAGACTAATTAGCTTCTGAAAATGTTCCAGCTTTTAAAGATTGCAGTGTAACAAGAAATTATTTATAGAAACATAGATTTAAAGAGACTCCACAATTTTGATTTATAAAGACTTTTCTATTTTTTTCCATCTTATATAAAAGGTACACTTCACTTGCAGTACTTTTAAGAAGCCCCCAGAGTAACAGACCTTCTGGAGCCGCCCCTTTCTTCCTGTTCTCTCTCATGTAGGTTGCCATGTTTTACAGCTGTAACCTAAGCCCATAACAGAAGATGGTTGCCTCACACTAACAGTGCAATGTATCTATATAGAGACAGAGGGCCTCACTCAATTGCAAGGCCGCAGGTTACGATATACAGGCCGTTTGTCTGCGGGGTTGAGATTTGCTACAATTCCACAGCTATTCAATCGCACAACCTTCAACTCACGGGCCGAAATCCAAAATCGTAAAACCTGGTTCCGTATGTAAGCAGTTCAGTGCTTGAACATGCAAGCCGTAGCTACTGCTTAGACAGAGACATTAGTAAATTAGACCGTCATCATGACGGCAATCAAACCTGAACCTGTGGGAACCCCCTGCAGGCTCCCTAAATGAAACCTTTCGGCATTGAAAGATTTAAATTCCCCGCCGCGGGTCCTTAAAGGGCTCATGGCACACAAATTCAGCCGCCGGGGTACTGTAAGTACCCCCGCGACACCTAACATGAACCCCCCTATGCTGCAGGGTCCCCATCAGGAGATATGCATGGTCCCTACACTAATCCTTGCTGTGAGGGTCCCACGCAGCATTTAATAGGACCCACGCAGCATTTAAAATTAAAATTTGCCCCTGCTGCAGGGGTACAATAAGTACCCGTGCGGAACCACCCTTATGAACCTCTAATAGACCCTATCAGTCCAATAAGGGTCTATATAGACCCTTATGGGACAATAATAAACCCTGACATTAACACTATAAGTGCCTTGAGGGTCCTTCAGAGGGTACTTAACCCTATCTAGACCCAGTTATCCATATCTAGTCCTATTTAACCCCAACTGTACCCAATTACCCCTAACTGTACCCATTTTCCCCTAACTGTACCCAATTACCCCTAACTGTACCTAGTTAGCCTTAACTGTACCCAATGATCCCTAACTGTACCTAATTAATTCTAACTGTACATATTTAATCCCTACCCTATTAACCCCTATCATTTCCTATTAACCCCTATCCTATTAACCCCCATCCTATTCACACCTATCCTATTAACCCCTATCCTATCCTATTAAACCTTATCCTATTAACCCCTATTCTATTACTCCTCCTCTACCCTACCCTGTCCTATTAACCCCCCTCTACCCTACCCTATCCTATTAACCCCTACACTACCTACCTAACCCCCTAATAAAATCCCAAACACCCCACTAAGTATAAAAAATAAAAACACCCACATTGCAGAAAATAAAAATACCCACTAAGTACAAAAAAAACTACTGATTGCATAAAAATAAAAAAAGCAGTACAGAACAAAAATAATTTACACATAAAATAAAAAAAGAATACATTGAGTACAGTTAGAAGTAATTGGGCATAGTTAGGGTTAATTGGGTAGAGTTAGGGTTAATTGGGTACATTTAGGGTTAATTAGGAACAGTTCGGGGTAATTGGGTACAGTTAGGATTAATTAGGTACAGCTAAGGGTAATTGGGTACAGTTAGGATTAACTAGGTACAGTTAAGGGTAATTGGGTACAGTTAGAGTTAAATGGGACTAGATAGGAGTAACTGGCTCTAGATGGGGTTAAATGGTTATTAATAGGGTTAATTAGGTATAGTGAGGATTAAATAGGCTTCATTACTTTGAGGGGGGTTAATTCATTAGAGGGGGTTAATTAGTTAGAGGGGGTTAATTTAGATTTATTAGTTTATTGGGAGGGGAATAATAGTGTAGTGTAGGGTAGTTCTTAGACTTAGTGTAATGGGGGTCCTGTGGGGGTTAATTATCATTGTAGAGTGGGACCTTTAGGAACCCACAAGGCGGCAAATTTTAATTTTAAGTGCAGCAAGGGTTAATGAAGGAATCCCACAGCATAGGGGGGATACTGTTAGGTGTACTGTAAGTAACCCCATGGCAGGGGATAACTATTTATGTGCTGCAGGCATTTAAGGATCCGCGGCAGGGGATAAAAAATGTGGTATGCTGATGGGTCCTGATTGGGACCCCTTCAGCATGGGGTTTAAGGAGGGACCCTGCGGGGATCCAAACTGGGACTCCTGCAGCAATAGGTTAATGTGGGGACCCTGCGGGGGTCCTGATTGGGACCCCTGCAGCATGGGGCAGAAGCCCTTGCAAGTCCTCTCTAGTACTCATAGGATTTTGGGCTACATTTGCCATTTACGGGTTTCAACGCAAGTGTGGATCTGGGGAATTGTAGCAATTGAATAGAGATTTGTGATTTTAGCGATTGTAACTGCTGTGGATTTCAAAGGCTTAGAGGGGGTTTTGGTTACAGTTGTAACAACCGCAGGGATTTTCAGACTGTTACCCGGAAATCGTTTGAGGCTCACGAAAAGACACCAATTGAATAGCAAATTAGTTTACTGGTTACGTTACGGGCTTGCATAAACGAAAATTGCTCAATTGAATCGAGGCCAGGCAGTCAGTTCTTGCAGTAGCATGAGACACTTGTAGTGTGAAGTCACGCCCTGTGAGTCTAGATGTAAGACATGGCACTCTATGGGAGAGTTAACAGGAAGAAAGGGAAAAGGTGAGAATCTACTGCTCTGGAGGCATCTTAGAAGTGGCATGTACCTGTTATATGACAATTGCATTTGCAATAATTACAGATGCAATTATTAAAGTCACCTAGTTGAAACATTTATAAAAGCAATTTTTAAGGAGTCTCTTTAAACATCAGGTAAGAAACAAATGGCCCAATTATTTTGTCCATTTGATCTATCCCAGACATGCCTGAATCCTTAACTGATTTTGTCTCTACAACTTCTGCCTTAAATCTATTTTTTCTGTTGAGAAGATTTTATTACACTTTGCCATCAACGTTATAAAATGGTAACGGGTGCTAAAATTTCATTTTCAAATAATAATTAAAATTTTTCCAAATAATTTAAATTTAAAGATTTTCATTACTTGCCCTCTTTAATTAAACTTTTTTTATGGCCTTTAATTACACAACCTTTATTTCAAAGCTAATAAAAAAAGCTGATAAAAGTCACTAGCTTTGAAGGCAAAACATTCAGAAATGTTAAACTCGCCTATTAAAGGGATATGGAAGGTGCTCTGTTTTTAATATTAAAATAAACTTATACTTAAGTGTTTGTTTATATATCTAAACTTAATTTTATCCACAAGTGCTTAAAAGCTCTGTTGTTACTTACTGAAACCTTCCATGAAAAGCTATAATAAAAGATTTATAAAAATGTGAGGGGTGTACTCCCTTTTGTGAGATACTGATATATGGTGGTAATTGTACTATTCCACCATAAGAGGAGAAAGGGATAGAGAGCCTGTGACAGAGCACTGGGAGGGGTGTAGAGCAGTTCTGCCTCCGGTGGTAGCTGGCGCTGGACTAACAGACAGGACCTGGGATCCTTCCATATCCCTTTAAGATGTTTTACTTGTGCACTAAGAAGTAAAATGTATTACATCTTGTATGCATCTTTTTTAGCTTAGCAGCTAAAAACATTTTAAAGAATTTCAATATCTTCTCTTAAGAACATATAATAAATGGGAAAGTTTCAGTGTAAATCTGACTGAATACCCATAAAATGCTTACGTTATATGATTGAAAAGTAAACAATGCAGCAAAGCTGCAGGAAACGCCATAGGATGCTTGGTTGTATTGGAAGAGTAGCTAGCAGCAGTAAAAGAGAGGTACAAATGCCATGGTTAGATAATGGGGCCAGTATCAAAGGAGGGGAACTAAAATTGTTTAAAAGACAAACATAAGGAAAGACTTTGTGATCTGAATATATTTGACTTAGAACAGAAGGCAGAGGGGAGATATGATAGAAACCTTCAAGTACATCAAAGGAATTAAGAAAATTCAGGAGGGAAGTATCTTCCAGTAAAAAGGCATTGTGAGAACAAGAGACCGTGATTACAGCGTGGAAGATTTAAGTGCAATCAATCCAAACATTTTAGTTATAAAGAATGAACAAACTAGTTGGGCCTTTTGTTTTTATATTAAAATGTTTCTAGGTAATAAGTCTCGATGCAGACCCTAAAGTGAAAGTAATGTAAGCAGCTGTATTCTACACAGAGGATAATTTGTAACATATGAAAGGGTCAGTGCCTTGTATAATGTGGAAACATTTTATGTCTTGTGACCTCTCACTCACACCCTTATCATTTTTTCCATTTGACATTTTAAAAGCACTATATAATTTAATATATGTATAATTTAAATGCTTATATAAATCTACATCAAATGTGTATACTGTGGTGTGTCTGAATAATTAAATGAGGACTGGCCATACAAAAATACTTGGCAGTGTTTGTCTTTAACAGTACATTTAATGAACCACTGTGGTCCATTTTTTGACAATAGGTTGGAATTCAGTAATAGGATTCGTATTAATCCAAACTCTAGTACATCAGATTGCACATTTGCGCTGCTCAGGTCTCCATGCGATTTACTAAATCTCCGGTATTAAGTGAAGTAGCATTATGTAATTCCACAACCAGAGTAGCGTATATCATGCATGCACAGTTTAACAGTTGTTTCTGTTTGAGCAAGAGAATTGCATGTAAAAACCGTGATGCTAAATTTAGATTGCTCTCATGCATCATCAAAGGCATAATAGTGCTTTGCTACCCCTTATTAGCCTGGGAATCCCACAGTACTCCCCCTAAATACCCACTACCCCCTATTAACCTGGGTATCCCCGTGGCTCCCCCTCAACACCTCAGAGGGGCATAATTCCCCCCTCCCACCACCCCTTGTGCTTTTGGGTGGGCTGTCCATGAACACCCTCTGGGTTCCTATGGAAAAATATGGGACCTCTAACCATAACCATGGGGGTCCCTATGAACTCCCATGGCACCAAAAATAAATCCATTACTTTGGGACCCAGTGCTTGTAGGCTATTATTCTGTACAGGGAAAAATCTTAGGTGCCATATGGGTCAAAAAGTGACTCCCATGGTAATGGGCTAATTTTAGATGCCATGGAGTCCATAGGTAGCCCCATGGTTATACTTTAGATTGCTTTGGACTTCCATATGCACCTTTGTGTTAAAATGTTAATTTTTTTGCCATTGTGGATCCATATGGACCCCAAGTTTATACTTAAGATTGCCAATTGGTCCATTGGGACCCCAATGGCAACATGTTAATTTTAGGTACCCCCATGATTAAGGTTAGAGGCCCCATAGGTATTTAAAGAGACTCCCATGGGGTTTATGGTATGGTGCTGTAACACCCATAACACTCTGTAACATGCCCATTAAACACTGTGTTCATGATAATTTGCAATGACTTGCTTATGGCTAGCTGTTACAGGGGAAAAGGCATTTAGTAACTCAAAGAATGATCTAAGATGCTGGCACCCATGCACACAACCAAAATCCTTTAGTAAAGTCTCCCCTTTAGTAAACTAAACTTGACAATGGGAAAAATTATTTTAGAAAATAAATAAATAAATAAAGCCTTTACATTTTTTTTACTTTTATATGTAATTATTATTTACTTTGTTTTCTACTATTTTCTGAGCTGATTTCTACTAATTGTTAGAATTAAATGTCCATGTAAATCAATTAGTTTTCCTCATTTATGATAAAGAACTTTACATGTTGCAATATGTAACAATCTTGAAATGTATTAATAACTGACAATTTTTCATGTTTAATGTTGAAATAATAATTTCCTAATCTGTAGATTTACAAAAAATACCATAATGCTTAGATATGCCCTAAATAGGATATGTGCCTTTAGCATATCACTACCAACCTAAAAACACATGGCCAGTATTAACATCATTGAAATCTATTTAAATTCCACTTTTCACAATTCCCATTATGAAATACAGGCTCTGTAGATAACGTTTTAAAACACCCGTCTCAATACTTACCTTTGATCCATTGGTCATACACTCCTAAAAATAATACTGGGTCCCAAGGATCTTAGTTAAAACAGACTTCTCTTTAATGAATGACTGGAATGTGTCCATTCACACATGGTAATTCACAGGACACTGCTTGACCCCAGGTAAAGCCCTTCCTTATCTGAAGAACATTCTTCCTCTATTATACCCTGGTCTGGTCATGTTATGACAGGTCACATGACATTCACTACCCTGCCTCCCCTAAGGCATGCTAGACTGTACCAAATCATAAGCTCATTCAAGGACCACTGTATTATGAAAAAAATATTATTAGAGCACAGTGGTTTTCTAATAGTTAAGGTTCACTGGAATGTTACATTATAAACTAATTGTTCATGAGCTTATAGCTTTGCTTTGGTTTTTATTCAATTCTGTCCTGCCGAAAAAGGTTGATTATGTTGAATTTTATGTTGATGACAGTGTTTTTTGCTCACTTTTTGCTCACTAGTTGAAAAACAATTATGTAATCAGCAAGCTCAGCAGAGACTTGAGCACATGACCAACTGTTGGAGGAGAGAGACAGTTCTCTGGATATGTAGGATTGCTAGGATAGGGTGAACTCTGCTATTCCTGTCCAGACACTACACCCAGCACTCCGATAATGCACCTTCATACAGACAGTGTGAACTCTGCTATTCCTGTACTGATGCTATACACAACACCCTTATAATGCACCTTCATACAGACAGTGTGAGCTCTGGTATTCCTGTACTGATGCTACACACAGCACCCGTATAATGCACCTTCATACAGACAGTGTGAGCTCTACTATTCCTGTACTGACACTATACATAGCAACTGGATAACGTGCCTTCATACAGACAGTGTGAGTTCTGCTATCCCTATACTGACATTGCACACAGCACTCTGATGCTATACCTTCCTACAGACATTGTGAGCTCTGCTATTCCAGTAATGACACTACATACAGCATCTGGATACTGCACCTTCATACAGACAGTGTGAGCTCTACTATTCCTGTACTGACACTACACACAGCACTCTGATACTACACCTTCATACAGACAGCATGAGCTCTGCTATTCCTGTACTGCCACTACACACAGCATCTGCATATGGCACATTCATATAGACAGTGTAATCCTGCTATTCCAGTAATGACACTACACACAGCGTCTGGATGTTGCACCTTCATATAGATAGTGTTAGCATGCTATTCCTGTACTGCTGCTACACACAACTGGATACAAAACTTTCATACACACAGTGTGAGCTCTGCTATTCCTGCACTGGCACGTCACATAGCATTTGTATACAGCACCTTCATACAGACAGTGTGAGCTCTGCTATACCTGTATCGACACTACACAAAGCATCTGGATATGGCACCTTTATACAGACAGTGTATGACACTACACACAGCATCTGGATATTGCACCTACATATATCTATTGTGTGCCTGCTATTTCTGTACTGCTGCTACACACAGCAACTGGATAATATACCTTCATACACACAGTGTGAGTAATGCTATTCCAGTGCTGCTATCCCCGTACTGACACTACACACAGATGCTGATACTGCACCTTCATGCAGATAGTGTGAGCTATGCTATTCCTGTTCTGATACTACACACATTAATTCTGACACTGTTACTTCATATAGACAGTGCAACCTTTGCTATTTCTGACACTACATCCCACCGGATTCTGCCTTAATACTAGAATTCTAAACATTCAGTGTTACAGCACTGATAGAGTGCACACTGGGGGGTATGTTGTTGGCCTCAGACTCACACCTAGTGGGATATGTTTAACTTGTCTATTATTATACTCAAAAGCAGCCATTTTTGTGATAGCTTATAATTGTCCCAGTGCAAGGAGGAAATATGTCTGCTACTCTGCTGAGGGATAATTTACATACACTCCACCTATTCATTGTGCAGGTCTATTCACCTTGGAGATACTCCACCTATTCACGCAGGTCTATGAGAGATTTTTTTTAATGAATTCCACATGTAATTTTTCTATCCTTGACAATCAGCCATACTTATTACTGATAAATAACTTTTCATTTTATTGAAAAGAGCAAATACAGTGTTGTTATATGCATGGAGCTGTCTACGGTTTGTTAAAGACCTTACAAGACCTTAAAAAGCATTGGTTTATACTGTATGCATAAGCAAGTATGTTGATGCTTTAATTGTTTAGGGGGGGAAATAAATATATGTAATACATCAACTTTATACAAAGAAACATCATCTAAATCACCAAAGAGTAAGCCTCCTTCAACAACTAAAGGAGAGCAACCTATATGAAGCTGAACATGTAGAAAAAGAAATACAACATCTTCACAAGAAACAACAACATGAATTTATAAAAAATTTAAATAAAAAACTCAGCTGCCTCTTCCAGCAAAACAACATACAACACCGAAAGGAAGAGAGAAGAAACAACCCAAATTTAGTCCTAAATTCTACTAACAACACATCTAAAAACCTACCAACTCAAACAAATAGTTTTTCTGAAAAATACACAGAACATACAGGAATTGTAAATCTCTCAGACCATCAACTATCACAAGCAGAGACCTCTGTTCTCTCCAAAGGATTGTCCTTCTGTCCAGACGTAAAACTAGATAAAATACAACTATACTCGGACATAGAAGAACTCTTCAGGAGATTAAGACTGGCAGAATTTTTCAACAACAAGGGACATACCACAACATCATTAGACTGTAACAGGAAATACATATTTCAACCCACAACCTGGTCGTAACATCAAACTGGACAGTTATATTGAAAGCTTTCGCCTGAGAACTGCATCTATTATAACAACACATTATAAAAGAGACTTGCACAATCTTACTCCATCAGAAAGAACTGCCATAAAGTTTTTAAAAAACAATCCCAACATCACCATCAAACCGGCAGCAAAGGAGGTGCAGTTGTTATCATGAATACTCAGGACTACATAAATGAAGCCAACAGACAACTGTCAGACAACACCTACTACAAGAAGCTGAACCAGGACCCTACAGAAATATATACTCTTCAACTTAAGTAACTCCTCAAAACATTCGCTAAAAATATACATCAGGAATTAGAACAACTCATCCCTGCCAATCCTACAACTGGGACTTTCTACCTACTGCCAAAAATCCACAAACCAGGCAACCCAGGGAGACCAATTGTTACAGGTATGGACACACTGACTGAACAGATATCTGGATTTGTTGAAAACATCCTTAAACCACTAGTCAGTAACACCAGTAGCTATATACAAGACACCACTGACTTTCTCAACAAACGCAGTCAGATTAAAAACCTACCTGCTAACACGCTACTTGTTACCATGGATGCAGAGTCTCTTTACAGTAATATCCCACACAAAGATGGCACTGAGGCATGCTTTAGGTTTCTTACAACAAACAAGCAAAACAATAAATATAACCCTGATATTATTGTTAAACTAATAGAATTTATTCTTACCCACAACTATTTTACTCTTAACCAAGATACCTACCTACAGATGATGGGGACTGCCATGGGTACCAAAATGGCTCCACAATACGCAAATCTATTTATGGCCAATCTAGAAGAAACATTCTTATCTGTATCCATTTACAAACCATACAAATACTACCGTTACATAGATGATCTGTTCATCATCTGGACAGCAGGAGAAAGCAAACTCAGAGACTTTCATAATTCATTCAACACCTTCCATTCATCTATAAAACGTAAAATGGATTTCTCCACAGAACAGGTAAACTTTCTAGACACTACTATATACATCACCAATGGCACTCTCCACTCATCTATATATAGGAAACCTACAGACAGATGTAATTACCTATACAGCTCCAGTTTCCATCCCTCCCACACCAAACAAGCCATCATCCATAATCAAGCTATTAGATACCATCGGATTTGCTCAAACACTGAAGACTGTGATAAAAATTTAAAAACACTGTCTGAATCTTTCAAACAAAAGGGTTACAATCCCTGTATTATTACCCAAAAAATATCAACTGCCATCAAAATACCTTGAGAACACCTATTAAACTACAAAATAAAATAAACTACTTCACGTATAACTCTAGTGACCACATACCATCCAATTTTAGAGAAAATTTGGAAAATAATCAAAGATTTACAACCATTACTAATTGAAGATACTGAATTAAAATATATATTCCCAAAACCTCCCATCCTTGCATTTAGACAACCACCAAACCTGAAACAAAAACTTGTCAGCAGAAAATTGGCCAATGAACAACAATTAATAAGGCTGTTAGCTACTATTTACCCCATGATAAACATTAGAAAAAGTGTTTGTACTATAAACAATATGATTGTTTGTTGCATGCAAAGTAAAGCATAAGCTCATCCAGCCTCCCATGCAACCTACTTTAGAAAGGAAACTTATAACAATGATATTGGCTTTTTTTTTCTTAAGTTTACCTGCTACTTATATGTGATTACTATCAGATTGATAAAATATACTCTCATTAGGAGTCAGTACCACCAATGCTCCCTATTTTGGAGGTACATTCCCTCTTTTAATAGAAAATCAAGAAATCCTTCTGACCTTGGTCCAAAGAACCCACAGTAATACGTTTATATTTTTTGGTTGCAATAGTGAGAGTTTTATTGCCATTTACCGTGTTGTGATTTTTGCCCATGCAGAACAGTTCTTATAAAACAATAAAATATGCATCAATTTTATAAACAATTTTTTTTACTTGATTTGTCAGTGCTCTGTTGATGATGTAGAGCAGTATTGATAAATTCTATGCCTCTTTATTCTGACCATGTACCTTCTTCTTTCTCCAAGCTCTCTCTGATTGTTTTCTCCATGACTTCATGAGGAGGATATACTCCAGGACTGTCTGTTCTGCAGTATGTATTGGTTTATTGCGCAGGGTGCACATAATAGGGATATGGACATTTTCTAGGTCTAACTAATTATATAATATATATGTGTATCTATTTACTTTTAGGTATTTTATTTTATTAATATGTGCTAATAAGCTCTGTTTCTATGTCCTGTATGGGTCTGCTTTCTGTAGCTCATGAAATCACTGATTCATCTATACTTGCTGTGCAGTGTCTCATACTAACCAATCAGTGACCATCTCTCAGCAAAATTTTGCAACGAGCTGCTGAGACACGGTCCCTGATAGGCTAGGACACTAAACTGCACATTCAGCCATACACTGTCTGCATAAGCAGGGAATATTTGTATAATTTTAGGCAGTAAAAACAGAGTTTATAAATACTTCTTAATAAAATAAATTACATACAGTGGATATAAAAAGTCTACACACCTCTGTTAAAATGTCAGGTTTCTGTGCTGTAAAAAAATGAGACAAAGATAAATAATTTTAGAACTGTTTCCACCTTTAATGTGACCTATAAACTGTACAACTCAATTGAAAAACAAACTGAAATCTTTTAGGTGGAGGGAAGAAAAATTAAAAATAAAAATAATGTGGTTGCATAAGTCTGCACACCCTCTTATAACTGGGGATGTAGCTGTGTTCAGAATTAAGCAATCACAATTTGTATTAAATAGGAGTCAGCATACACCGGCCATCATTTAAAGTGCCTCTGATTAACCCCAAATAAAGTTCAGCTGCTCTAGTTGGTCTTTCCTGAAATGTTCTTAGTCGCATCCCACAGCAAAAGCCATGGTCCACAGAGAGCTTCCAAAGCATCAGAGGGATCTCATTGTTAAAAGGTATCAGTCAGGAGAAGGGTACAAAAGAATTTCCAAGCCATTAGATATACCATGGAACACAGTGAAGACAGTCATCATCAAGGCAGTCATCATCAAGACATCATCAAGTGGAGAATATATGGCACAACAGTGACATTACTAAGAACTGGAGCTCCCTCCAAAATTGATGAAAAGACGAGAAGAAAACTGGTCTGGGAGGCTACCAAGAGGCCTACAGCAACATTAAAGGAGCTGCAGGAAAATCTGGCAACTACTGGCTGTGTGGTACATGTGACAACAATCTCCTGTATTCTTCATATGTCTGGGCTATGGGGTAGAGTGGCAAGTCGAAAGCCTTTTCTTATAAAGATAAACATCCAAGCCAGGCTACATTTTGCAAAAACACATCTGAAATCTCCCAAAAGCATGTGGGAAAAGGTGTTATGGTCTGATGAAACCAAGGTTGAACTTTTTGGCCATAATTCCAAAAGATATATTTGGCGCAAAAACAACACTGCACATCACCAAAGGAACACCATACCCACAGTGAAGCACGGTGGTGGCAGCATCATGCTTTGGGGCTGTTTTTCTTCAGCCTTAGTTAAGATAGAGGGAATTATGAACAGTTTCAAATACCAGTCAATATTGGCACAAAACCTTCAGGCTTCTGCTAGAAAGCTGACCATGAAGAGGACCTTCATCTTTCAGCATGACAACGACCCAAAGCGTACATCCAAATAAACAAAGTAATGGCTTCACCAGAAGAAGATTCAAGTTTTGGAATGGCCCAGCCAGAGCCCAGACCTGAATCTGATTGAAAATCTGTGGGGTGATCTGAAGAGGGCTGTGCACAGGAGATGCCCTCGCAATCTGACAGATTTGGAGTGTTTTTGCAAAGAAGAATGGGCAAATCTTGCCAAGTCAAAATGTGCCATGCTGATAGACTCATACCCAAAAAGAATGAGTGCTGTAATAGTCAAAAGGTGCTTCAACAAAGTATTAGTTTAAGGGTGTGCATACTTATGCAACCATATTATTTTATTTTTATATTTTTTCTTCCCTCTACCTAAAAGATTTCAGTTTGTTTTTCAATTGAGTTGTACAGTTTATAGGTCACATTAAAAGTGGAAAAAGTTCTGAAATCATTTATCTTTGTCTAATTTTTTTACAGAAACATGACATTTTAACAGGGGTGTGTAGACTTTTTATATCCACTGTAAAAGTAAATAGATATTCAGGTATAATATATACCTCGTAAAATCCCAAATCCTTCCACACGTATTTTAAATATTATTAAAATAAAGGGATGACATTATTTACTCATGATTTAGGTGTTTGCCTTTCCATTATGGGTGCTTCCATTTTATTATTAACAGTCCTCCCTTGACAGCAAGGACTCCGTCTTGCCCAATGCTGCAGTTGCAAATTAAAATGCAATACTGGCACTGAATTGTTGTATATATGTCATGTGCCATTTTTATTGTGTTTCATAGGCTGCAAATTATGCATCACTAGTGGTGCTCAGTAATAGGGTGGCACACCCAATTCTGTATTTTGTCTGTCACTTATTCATTCCATATGCATGTGGGAGGCACATGGTTCTACTTCTGTTTTCATCCCAATGTCCTTTTTCTAAGTAACAGTTTTATTTTCTTCCTTTGCAAACCTTAAATATTCTAAAGCGCTAATACAAATGTGTTTCAGACAAAACAGCAATACATACAAACAGCAGATTATAGTTTATTTGAATACTTTATATTTAATCCCCTTGGGCAAGAAAAATAATTTGATTTGTCTCAATTCATGTATCTCTCTGCCTATTGTTACCATCTGTCATAAAATCATGTTGGTCTAATTAAAATGCACATTTAATTATTAATTTACTGTTATGCACAGAAACAAGCAAACTTAAAAGAACTATGTAGCTCCACAACATTATAATACAGTTAAAAAGAAAGGTTTTTTTAAACTAATTCAGCCATAGTTTACAAAATTCGACATAATTAAGGTGGTGATACCACTACCTCCTATGGGATCCATAGGATTCGCCCTCAATACCGACTACTCCCTATGAGCGTGGTTAACCCCAGAATCCTGGCTTCAATACCCACTACTCCTATTCACCCAGGTATCCCACTGGATTCTGCCTTAATACCCTTATGCTTATGGACCCCAATGTCACCAAATATTAAGGATCCTATGGTAATCTAACATATAACATGGGGCACCCTACTGACCACTTGGTATACTAAACTATGACCTTGTGGGTTCTCATGGCACACAACATCAACCCCTATACCATGGGGCTTCAATGGGCCCACGTGGTATTCTAAGCTATGACCATGGGGGTCCGTATCAACGGCCATGGCACCTAAAGGGAAGGGGCATGTGTCAAATTAAAAAATGTTCAATAATATAATAAATCCTCCTTAAATCTTCGCGTACTGTTCAGTAGATAAAACATGCCTTCAGTCCCCTAGTGGTTTTAAGTTCATAACTTACAAAGTTTATAATGTTATTATTATTAACTTTTATTTGTAACGCACCAACATATTCCATAGCACTGTGCAGGGGTTAAGAACAAGGAAAAATACAATATTAACTGCAAAAAATGGAGGGGCATGTTTTGAGCTTAGAATCTTATGTAGAAAGCGATTTTTTCCAGATGTTGTTAGTTGGTCGCATTTTTCCCAAATGTGAGGTATTTCCTAAATTACAGGGGTTCTCTAAGAGCTCCTGCAGTACATGTGCAAGAACGAGTTAAAATCACACCCACAAAATAATTTTCTAATGCAGTAAACTTCTTCTAAAGCAAAGTACAGAACATATTAAGTTGTCACCTTGTAGAAACTTTTCCTCGCTATTACAAGTCATATAGTGAAGTGCTGCCAAGTTGACACTTTAGGTTTTCAGTTTATGTACGGTACAGTACAATGATCCTTTTCAAATACACTTTCATACTGCAAATTATGTTTTTTTGATTTTCAACAAGAAATTGTTCTGCATTTACCAAATTTGACAAACTATGCAGCACATTTCCGAAATGTAATGTTGGCGTATATTATCAAGAAACTTTCCAAAAAAAAAAAAAATTGGAGCCATCTATTTTAATTTGTTCTTCAGTTGTTTTAGTTTTTAGTTCCAGAGTGAATATTTCACCTGGCATTATACTACAAATTTCTGATTTTCTTGGAAAATGTAAAACTTTCCATGAAGTAAATAAAATAAACCCGTGTACAGTAGCTGTGTTTTATCATTTGACCGATCAACAACCAATGTGGTCATTAAAGTTATGCTGAAAATAGTATTGAAAGTTTATCTCATCCAAAGTTTAGGAAAACAATGTTTATTAGCAAAAGCATCTGGAATAAGTAAAATCATGTGTATTTAAAGGAGCAGTAAAAATACATAATAATTAGCATGAATATAAAGTATTTTATTAAAGAGATTTAGAATTTATCAATAGCGCTCTACATTAACAAGTAGAGCATTAATAATAAATAACAAGCATAATTTAAAAAAAATCAGCAACACAAAATATCAGCTTTTTTTCCACTGGTTACTCCAGACATACCAAATCAAGAGGAAAAAAGTGAACGCTTATTTTAATGCGGTGAAAAGAGTATTTAAACATTTAAATAAAGCTTGCAATTTATAGACTCTTTAGGATCTGCAAGCTTTGAGCTTTTTCTCTTCTAAATATATTAGCTGGTGCAGCTGAACTGAAGATAACACCAAAGGTAAAAAAAACACTGTAAAACAATGATAAAACAATAAAAAGAGTATAAAATGAAACATTTTTTTTACAGCTTCTCCACTTGGTTTTCACTGTTCTACACGATGGTGCAGAGCAATATACATGAGTACAGAATGTCTTTTTTTTTATCTTAGAAGAACATTTCAATAAATAAATAAATTGTATAAAATGAAAAACATACATTTTAGAAACATATTAACCTTAACTTCTTTTTTTATTTTTCTTTATTAAGCAAAACAACTGAACATAGAATAAAATTAAATTTGCATCCCATATACAAACATCCTCTTAATTTTTCAAAAGCTCTATTTTTTTTGCTATTGTATAACTCTATTGATCCAATAAGCTTATTTATTACCATAATGCAAAAACTTGTTTTCTAATGAGTATAAATAAAGTGAAGTAAATGGCCACAGGGGTATTGGGAAAAGTTTTCAATTAGCAATAATCGCGCCTCGGATAAACCTCATTGGCTACGATACTGCCAAATGGCCACAGGAGTTATTGGTCCAGACCATAACGATTCTCCCATCCGGTCTACTACACATTTTAAAAGTACATTGTTGATAAACATGTTTGCTTTAAAATGCAGTTACTTACAATATGCTTACTGGAAATGATAGATGGTAAGCTATCTTTTGGGTTCCCTAAGGCTTAGGATTTGGTGCTTTCACCTTTGAGACCTGGTTTCGATTCCAGTCAAGGAACCAAGAGGTCACACAACCCTAACGCCGAGCAGGGTTGGGCCTGGTCAGTATTTGGATGAGAGACCACCTAGGAATACAAGGATATGTATGCTTTGGCCCACTGGAGAAAGAACTGGCAACTCACTCCAGTATCTCTGCCATGAATACCAAGTGGATCAGTATGACCATGGACAAAAATATGTGCCTAGTGTGTTACAGTCCATGGGGTCAACAACTGAATGATGAAAAAAATATATATAAATAAATACATATATATATATATATATATATCACATATATAGTTGTGAGCGTACGAGTTGTTGCTAACGCTGCGGCCCTCGTGAAGCGAGGGCCGCGACTCGCATAGCGAGCTGCGGCCCTCGCATAGCGAGGGCCGCGGCTCGCGCAGCGAGCCAAGGCCCTTGCGAAGCGAGGGCACTGGCCGAGGGTCTCAGTTGCTGGCATGGAGCGCCGAAGGCGCTCCTTGCCAGCACCTGAGGACCTCGCAAAGCGAGGGCCGCAGTTGCTGGCATAAAGCGCCGAAGGCGCTCCATGCCAGCAACTGCGACCCTCGCAAACTTCACGTCGCAACCCAAACAGCACGACACACACATTACGACACTCGCAAACAACATACGACACACGTTCACACACATTACGGCCTCGCAACACTCGGACGCAACTCGCGAACATTACAAAATGTAAAACACAATACATACACACAGCACATACATAAAAACCTTACCTACACCAAGAGGGAGCACCCAGGACCTCAAAAATACAACTTAGACCTCGATTTTACTCGAAATAAAAGAGTTTAGAGACTAAAAAAAAATCTAAGCGAGAGAAAAAATGGCCGCCGAACAAAACGAAAACGAGGCTACAGCACTCTAAACTCGCAAAACACCACAAGAAACTCGCAAAACACCACAACAAACTCGCAAAACGCAACAAACGACCTACGGATATTCATACCACACAGTGCACACATTCAGCATGCTTACACATCAGCTCCACACCACTAATGCTGCAGCAACATCAACACAGATTGCCAGCTCTTCATCACAATGCTTCAAAATAGGTACAGTATATTCATTTAGTAATGTATTACATATTTCATTATTATACACCAAACAGCATTAGCTACCTTACAATTTCATTGCCGTCATTTTTTGACGGGCAATTCGCTAGTATATATATAGTGCCTTGCAAAAGTATTCACCCCCGTTGGCATTTTTCGTGTTTTGTTGCCTCACAAACTGGAATTAACATGGATTGTTTGAGGTTTTGCATCATTTAATTTACAGAACATGCCCACAACTTTGAAGATGTTTTTTTTATTGTGAAGCAAACAACAAATAGGACAAAATTACCATAAAAGTCAATGTGCATAACTATTCACCCCCCTAAAGTCAATACTTTGTAGAGCCACCTTTTGCGGCAATCACAGCTCCAAGTCACTTTGGCTAAGTCTCTATGAGCTTGCCACATCTTACCACTGCGATTTTTCCAATTCCTTCTTGCAAAACTGCTCCAGCTCCTTCAAGTTGGATGGTTTGTGCTTGTGAACAGCAATCTTTAAGACTGATCACAGATTTTCTATTGGATTGAGGTTTGGGCTTTGACTAGGCCATTCCAACACATTTACATGTTTCCCCTTAAACCATCCAAGTGTTGCTTTAGCAGTGTGTTTGGGGTCATTGTCCTGCTGAAAGGTGAACCTCCGTTCTAGCCTCAAATCACGCACAGAGAGGTACAGGTTTTGCTCAAGAATATCCCTGTATTTAGCACCATCCATCTTTCCCTCAACTCTGACTAGTTTACCAGTCCCGGCTGTTGAAAAACATCCCCACAGCAGGATGCTACCACCACCATGTTTTTTTTTTTTTTCATAAAGTTTTTATTAAGAATAATCAAGAAAAAACTTGTACAAAAATAAGCACATACTATAAAACATAATTCCACATGTCAAGAAAGGATAATTACTATCCTAAGCAACTGCTTCTCTTTGTTGAATTATTCCTTAATATAATTTTAACGTTTTCAGTGCACAAATCGGCTTAAATAAACAATCGTGTTACAATCAATATATTCTATGAACACATGAGAAGAGAGAAAGAGGAAGAAGTGAAGAAAAGAAGAGAAAAATAAACAAATAACCAAAGAAATGAAGAAGTAAGGAAAAGAGCAAATAGTAGATAATTGCTTCCCATCCGCTCTTCTACTACAAAAGGTCAGGATTTGACTATACCGTGGCCTTTTCAGTTCCTGTGCTACCCAATCTCAGTTTTACTGTCGTTACCTTTCGTCCGAAGTAGCCTCCAGTGTCCTCTCCCGCTCCGCCTGTTCCAGTCCGCCCCCCGCTCCACTCCTCTTCCAATTGTAAAGAGCCTTCCTAACAAAAATTCAACTCGTCCCCCCAATGCCTAAGAAATGCAGTCGGGGGAGGAGATCCAGGGTCCCCAAATTTCCAGAAACTTTTGATGTGTGTCCAATAGTGTATGAGTCATTCTCTCATGTATAAATAGGAAGTTTATTTTGTTTTTGATTTCCTGGAAGTTAATGGACATGTCCTTCCACCTTCTCGCTATAATGTTTTTTACTGCCAGATAAATCAATTGTGTCAATTTATTGCCTACCCCTCCCAGTTCCTTATAATTCCTGCCTAAGAGACATGTCGCTATGGAAGGTTTAAGTGGGATACTAAATAATCTGGAAAGTAGATCAGCCGCTCTAGCCCAGGTTTCTGAGACTAAAGGACATTTCCACCACGCGTGAATGAAGTCCCCTCGTTCTTGACATCCCCTAAAACATTTATCCGAAGTTGTAGGCACAATTCTATTTAGTCTAGCGGGGGTCATATACGCCCTATGTAGGATTTTCAGCGAGGTTTCCAACAAGCTAAAATTAAGGGACCCTTTAGAAAGGCTAGAGAAAGCTTTAGACCAGGAGGGCTCATCCCAAGTCTGCTCCAAGTCCAGCTCCCACTTCAGCATAAAGGAAGGCTTTGGTGAATCCAAGGGGGGAGCATTAATTATGTTATATATCGCTCCCAGTGTACCCTTAGTAAGGGCTGAGTGTCTGCAAATTGTGGTGAGCCAGGAGTCTTTAGGCGGGCCAAATTCCCTGAGAACTTCTTCTACCCAGTGCCTGATTTTAATATAGTTAAATATTTCCGTATCAGGAAACTCCCTCCCTCTGCAAACTGTTCCTAGAGAAATAATCTTCCCCCCTTCCAGCCATGAGCCTAGTTTATCTAATTTTTGCAGAATCCAAAATTGTTTAGAGTTAGAAGAGAGGGAAGCCGAGAGGGTGGGGGAAGTGAAAATCGAGGTAAGAGGAGTTACCGGGTATGCTAGATTGTGGGTTTTCTTGGCCCAGTTCCAGATTTTTAAAGTAAATTTAGTTATTGGATTACTTATGTAAGACCTAAGAGTATTCGAATTTGGTGCCCATAGGATAGTACCCCACGTGAGGGGGGGCATTTGTGCCTCCTCTATGAAAACCCAATTAGGCTGGAGGGAAGTGGAATGTGCCAGAGGAATAAAGGCCAGTTGCGCCGCTCTGAAATAGCTAGAGAAATTCGGGCATGAGAGACCTCCCTTGGTTTTATGTCTATACATGATCTTCCTTGCTATTTTCGGGGGTCTATTCCTCCAGATGAACTTGAACACCAAGGACTGAAAGCGAGCTAATTCTGAGTTATTAACTTGAACAGGAAGGGTTCTGGCTAGATACAGGAGCCTCGAGAGGATGTTCATCTTCACCGAGGTTATCCGACCCGTCCAAGAAATATGCTTCCTCGTCCAAATGTTCAAATCCCTCTGAAGAACCCTGAAGAGGGGGGGGGAAATTGGCCCTATAAATTCCAGCTAAAGAGCTAGTAATATTTATCCCCAAGTAGTGAATATGATTGGCCGGCCAGATAAACTTATGGCTTGATTTCAACTGGGATAGAGTATCTAAGGGTATGCCTATGCCTAGTGCCTCTGTTTTGTCCTGGTTTAATCTAAGTCCAGAAAGTGAGCTAAATAAACCTATTGTGTCTAGCAGAGCTTCAATAGAGGAGCAAGGGTTAGTAAGAGTACACAATAGATCATCAGCAAATAAGGAGCACTTTAAATGCTGGTTTCCCACTTGCAGACCCTCAATAGAGGAATTTGCCCTAATCGCCTGAGCCAGCGGCTCTATTGCAAGGGCAAAAAGGAGAGGGGAAAGAGGGCATCCTTGTCTCGTTCCACGCCCTATTTCTATAACCGCCTTCTGGGAGCCCGGGAGTTTTAAGTTAGCTTTGGGAAGATTATAATAGGTGCGAAGCAGGTTTAAAAATTGGCCTTTGAACCCAAATTTATCCAGAGCGGCATATAAGAAAGGCCATTCCAGGGTATCGAAGGCCTTCTCTATGTCCAATGCGAGCAGGCAAACCGGGGTGTTTCTATGTCTAGCCAAGTGGATTTTTCTATGTCTAGCCAAGTGGATGATGTTTAGGGTCCTTCTAATATTATCACTCGTCTGCCTGTATGGAATGAAGCCAGATTGGTCCTTGTGAATCAGGGAGGGCAAAAAGACAGAAATCCTTTGTGAGAATATTTTAGCAAGGAGTTTGATATCCCCATTAAGGAGCGAGATCGGTCTGTAATTCTTTGCCTCCTTTGGGTCCCTACCTTCCTTGGGGAAAAGGGTCAGATCCGCGAAGTTAAGTTCCGGGGGCATTGGATCCCCTTTCAAAATTGTGTTGAACAGGCTGCATAAGTGTGGGGACAAAATGTCCGAAAACTTTTTATAATAAATGTTGGTAAAGCCATCAGGGCCAGGAGATTTCCCCATTTTTAGGTCTTTGATTGCCTCCCTAACCTCCTCTACCGATACCTCTTTGTTTAGGTTAAGAAGATCTGACTCTGATATTCTAGGCAAATCTAAGGAATTCAGGTAGGACCTAATAGCGTTCTCTGGAGGGGAGTTGTGGGAGGAGTAAATGTGCTAGTAGAATTCCCTAAAGGTCTTTTGGATCTCATTTTGACTAAACGTGAGTACTCCCTCTTTGGTTCTAATTTGAGAAATTTTGGACTGAGAGTACCTTGCCCTCAGACTTTTTGCCAATAATTTGTCTGGTTTATTCGCTTTAGCATAGAATAGATGCTGCGTTCTTCTCAGGGCTTTATCTGTTCTAATAGATAAAATACCGTCTAGCTCCAGCCGAGCCTTGTCAATTTGGTCTCTTAATGAGGAAGAAGGGGAAATTTGATTCTGTTTCTCTAATTGAGCTAAATTTTTGACGAGGTTTTCCTCAGTTAGACGAATTGCTTTTTTATGTTGTGAAGCCAATTTAATGCACGTACCCCTAATATATGCCTTATGAGCCACCCAGACCCAACCTGGCGAAGTTTCCCCACCCGCATTGGACACAAAGTAGGCTGCCAGTTCAGAAGTAACTTGTTCCTGGTATGTGGGTATCGAGAGCAGATATTCGTTTAATTTCCAGGCAAAAGGTAGCCTGGATTGGGATCCCAGGTCAACTTCTAGGAAGACTGCAGCATGGTCCGACCACGTGCAGGGAACAATATCTGCCTTATCCGAGCTATCAAAGAGTGCGGTACTAATAAGAAGGGCATCAATACGGGAGTAGGACTTATGGGTGGGGGAGAAGAAGGTGTACTCCCTTCCTTTCGGATGGTGACCCCTCCAAGCATCCACGAGGTCTAAAGAATGGAGCAGTTTTTTGATTTGTTTAATCCTTTTAGAAAAGTGGATGTGCTTAGAGACGTTGGACTTATCCATGCTCTGGTCTAAGACCAAATTTAGGTCTCCCCCTATTATCAATTTCCCCCACTCCCCCCCCTCCAATGTCCTTAAAAGTCTAATCAACGCTTTGTGTGGGGCTACGGTGGGGGCATAGAAAGAAATAAGCGACGTAGGGGTGCCTAAGACCTTCCCTTTCAAGATAACATAATACCCTTCCCGGTCTATAATTTTGGAGTCTAGCTGGAACTGAAAATCCTTGTGCAAAAGGATCGCTACTCCCTCTTTTTTCGAAGCCTGGGTGGTGCAAAAAAATTGGGGATAATCTTTATTCAGGTAGGCAGGAGTTTTATTCTTAGCAAAATGGGTTTCCTGGAGAAAGATAATGTCAGGTTTGTGGGTTTTATAATACAAAAAAGCCTTCCTTCGCTTGAAGGGGGAGTTAAACCCTTTTACATTGTGGGAGAGTATCTTTGTGGGAAATGTCATGGGTGTGCAGTTGGCGTAAGCATGTGTATAACTAAAAGCCACATACCTTTAGTAGCAGCTGAGCACGAGGGAACGGGAGGCGGCTTTCCCAGGCCAGGGCGAGGAGGAGCTGGAGGGTCCTGTCGGATCTCATTGGACAGAGTTGATCTGATGGAGATGAAAGTGGGAGTAAAACGACAAGAGTTAGTTGGGTTTAGCCGTGATAACCAGCATAATCTAAAGCCATTACTTAAGGGAAGTACCTCCCTATCAAGTCTACTCTGAATAAGACCCATAAGACCTAGCCATCCGCCCGGCGGACATAGGACTGGTTTTACCATAGATTGGGACAGATAGTACCTCTCTAGGCCCACTGCCCCAGGGTGAAATGAGAAGCAAGGGAGAGGGGAAAAAAGAAGAAGTAGCTTTTGCAGCCTTGGCTTTGAGGGGACCAGAGAGTAGAGAAAAGTAGCAAATAGCCTGCCCAGATCAATCAGAGGGAAGAAGAAGAAAGTAAAAGCAATAAGACATAGAAAGAAAATACAATTTACCATTGTGTAATTCCTAACTTAATGAGCAAATCTAGCCCAACCGAATTCTAACCGTTTTCCTCAAATCTAGTCTAAAACAATCTAAAACCTAGCCGGTAGGGGTATTAAGAAAAGGCTAGATAAACATTTTTGGGTGAACCTTGCTGAGCATGAATACTCTTAACTATAACTTGGAGTGAGAACTCCCTTAGCTGAGACATAGCTGGAACTACAGTCCTTCTTATATCAGTTGTACACTTCAAAAGCTCTGGAGCTACTACCGTAGCCTAAGGTAGTGAGACCTGCTCAGGGGAAAAAAACAAACAAGAAAAAAGCATTTAAGAGACAATCAGCATAACTATAAAACATGGTAACCAAAACAAGAGTCCCGTGGTAAAGTCACTGTCTGAAAGGAGACAATGTGCCTCCTTAGGCCAGCTCCTCGTTCAGCTCCAAGAGTCAAGTAGCCCCGGCCTCCAGTTCCTGCCTCGGTCTTTGAGAAGCTGTTTGGGGAGTTGGGTCAGCCGTCCTCCTCGGTTTGGAGGAAGGAGTCCACTGTCTCTGGGGAAGGGGGAGCGGCAGGGAGGCTCCCTGTGTCTGGGCTGTTGCTCCAGTGGTCAGGTTCAGTCTCTGAAGGAGATCCAGACATTCCTCCAAGGAACGCACAGAGTGGGATGCGCCACTGTGGGAGAACATAAGGGCAAAAGGAAAGCCCCATCTGTACCTGATGCCATGTTGAACAAGAATCTCCAGAGCAGGCTTCATCAGTCTCCGTTTTTGTAGGGTTGGAGGTGAAAGGTCCGCAAAGAATTGCAAAGGGGATCCGTCAGGACCCTGGATGGTTGTCATTTTGCGGGTGGTGGCAAGAATTAAGTCTCTGGATTGCTGACGGAGCAGTCTCACTATTATGTCCTTTGGCAAATCAGGATTTTTATTTCCACCCAGGGCCCTGTGAGCTCGCTCCACTTCCCAAATATGATCCGGAAAGCCTGCCAGGATCTGGTCTATAGTGGCTTTGAGATATCGGGGCAAGTCAATGATTGCAGTTGGTACCCCCCTAATCCGGATATTGAATCTACGAGAGCGGTTCTCCAAATCTTCCAGTTTGTCTTCAAGGGAAGTAATGCGAGAGGTATTCTCCCCAATGGCACTCCTGTCTTTTTCCAGGGCCTCAACTACTTGATCCATTGACTCCTCCAAAATATTGGTCCGCTGCCCAATGTCATGCAGATCTTTTTGTAGAGCTGTGACTGCTCTATTGATATGGGACTCTAGAAGGGCCTCAAACTTTGCCATAGAATTGTCAGCGATGTTGACCTCCGGGTGCACTGCGTCTGATACCGAATCAGAGTCAGACTGGTCCAAATGTTCCGGGCAGGGAGTTTGCATAGCTGTCTGTGAGGCCCCAGCCATCTTGAAATGCTCTTCAATTTTTTTGGAAGGCAGGGCTTTCTTGTTTTTCCCCATCTTGCCTGAAATCTTGACACGCCGTATATTAGTTGTGATGTTGATGCAAGTCTTGGTCAGGAAGCAAGGTACGGACTCCAGTAGCACCCCTCACAAGGCCCAAGCAGGCTGTTCCCACAATGTTGCAAAAGAAGAATTCAGATCATACTCAGAGGTACGCTTAGCCCCTACCGGCCAGCTCCATTCACTACATTAGCAAACCTCTTCCAGGTTGCCGGGTGGCTGAAGGGAGACTTAGAAAAAATTCAGGCCGCACTGTGGCAGAGGCGCCACTAGATGGCAGTGTCGCTCTCCAAGCTGGAGATAAGGATGTTGTTTTGCAGGAAGCACTCTTAGGGCGCGGCAGGCCATACAAAAAACTGAAGCATAGTTTGAGCAATGAGAAAAGTTCAGCATAAAAGTCACCCAGCTCCAAAAAGCCTTGCAAACTTGCAACCTCTCCAGTTCTTATATGTTACACTTCCTCTTCTCTACCCCTCTCTCCCCTATTGCAGATTTCAGGAGAGTAAGACAGGGTACAAGTTGGGGATAAGTCCTTTAGGGGTTCTGGTACCTGCTGCTGTCACAGGCCTAACATCCAGGATGCCCCCTGAGGGCCCTGGGGAATAAAGTCTCCAACCTTCCTCCTCCTCCCCTCACTTCCTCCCCCAGCACTCAGTAGGGGGCTCCAGGCACAGGGCCAGGTTCCCCTCTTACCCCCTGACGGACCTCGGGGTTCCCAGCTCCTGTCCCGGTCTTCCGGTGTGGTTGGGGGGTAGATGCTGCCTCTTGGCGCTCTTCTGAGCCTTGGCGCGCTTCCAAGCGCCGGCTCCTGGCTTCTGATGGCGGCAATCCGCCACCGCGTCCCCCGCTGCTGCCTCCGGTACACACTCTCCCTGGCACAGGGCGTCTGGCAGCCTCACCTGCACCCCCCGTGCTGGTATACGGGGGAGAGCTAGAAGGGGTCTGGGGGGAGGTCAGCGTTGAAGGCCCCAACAGGCCTCGTTGCCGGATCCTCCCGACGGGGTATCCGGAGGTAGGGAGAACGCTCCCAGATAAACTCTGGAGGTGGGGGAGCCTCCTCTGGGGATCCCTGCAGCTTTAGCTGCCGAATACGGCCAATTTGGAAGCCTTTCTCAATAGGCCGACACGGAGCTCCAGCTCAACGCGTCCTCTCACTTTGGCTGCTTAGCCACGCCCCCACCACCACCATGTTTCACTGTGGGGATGGTGTTCTTTGGGTGATGTGATGTGTTTTCTTTGATGACCGCAAAGTTCAATTTTAGTCTCATCAGACCAGAGCACCTTCCTCCATACATTTTGGGAGTCTCACACATGCCTTTTCGCAAACTCAAAATGTGCCATTTTGTTTTTTGCTGAAAGTAATGGCTTTCTTCTGGCCACTCTGCCATAAAGCCCAACTCTATGGAGCGTACGACTTATTGTCGTCCTATGTACAGATACTCCAGTCTCTGCTGTTTAACTCTGCTGCTCCTCCAGGGTTACCTATGGTCTCTGTGCTGTCTTTCTGATTAATGCCCTCCTTGCGTGGTCCATGAGTTTTGGTGGGCGGCCGTCTCTTGGCAGGTTTGCTGTTGTGCCATGTTCTTTCCATTTGGTTATGAGAGATTTGAAGGTGCGCCTGGGGATCATCGAAGATTTGGATATTTTTTTATAACATAACCCTGACTCAACTACATTGTCCCTTACTTGTTTGGAGAGTTCCTTGGTGTTCATGGTAGTGTTTGGTTAGTGGTGCGTCTTGTTTAGATGTTGCAGCCTCTGGGGCCTTTCGAAAAAGGTGTGTATATGTAATGACAGATCATGTGACACTTAGATTGCACACAGGTGGACATCATTTCCCTAATTATGTGACTTCTGAAGGTAATTGGTTGCACCAGAGCTTTTTATGGGCTTCATTACAAATAGGGGGAATACATACACACATGCCAATTTTCTGTTTTCTAAAATATAGTTTTATGTATATATTTTTCTCATTCAGAGCTGTCTTCTCTCTGTTAGTTTCAGATGAAGTTCCTGCCTCAACATTCAGTCAGGTGTCAGCTACACAAGATATCAGAAATCTCATCCAACATTCCCACACACTTGGCAATCAAGGTAGGCTTGTATTTATTGGGATGTCTTATGAGTAAACAAGGGACATCGCCAATACTGCATAATTGTACAAAATAGGGAATATATTTATTTTTCTGTCTTTACTTTCTAAAATATGTTTCACATTGTCAATTCTAGTAAGTCAAACTAATAGTTTGTATATGGTCAGTGCAATGCTTGGATAAAATGTAGCCAGTGAACGAGAGGGGGAGGTGATGGGGAGGACGAGAGTGTCATAAAGGGACAGGGTGAGAGAAAAGCAGAGAAAGCGGAAAAGAGTCAGGCAACAGAAAATGAGACAGGAAGATGTAGAAGAGATAGCCAAGGGAAGGAAGCAATACAGGAAGGGTTGGAAGAGACATACAACAATGAGAAGAGAAACAAGCAGGGAAAGGAGGACAGACAGAGGAAGAGAGAGAGAGAGTGCTGTAAAAAAGATGGGAAAAGTTAGACAAGGGGCTACAATTTGAGACAGGGGACGGTGGAAAAAGACAGTCACAGACAGCAAAAATTTAGGATTGGTGTAGAGATACAGGCAGGAAAAGGAAGAGAGACAAGTAGAGAAAGGAAGAGAGAGAGTGGTTGTCACGATCTGCTTCTTCAAGGGCGCTTGATAGGAACCTATTTCCAACCTACCCGGCAGAATTGTGTGGATTCTATTCTCTCTGGTACAAAAGATGGCTTCTGGATAGGGATCCCGCCCAAGAATATGTGCAGAGGATAATGACACTACCGGCATACAGTAAATAGATCTACACCATTTTTATGTGAAAACCATAACTGAACTTTATTAATTAGGCTCCAATATTTACCTCCCAAAATACAGTTGTGACAGTGGTGTAGAGAAGTGATGGGCAATAGGCTGCCTTTGCAGCGCTCAGACGCTTCTCATAAAGCCCCAGCCTGTTCTCTATAGAGTGTGACAGCATATCCCTCTTTGGAAAATGATTTCAAGAAAAATAAAAGATACCCAATAGACCACCTTTTAAAATGTAACTTTTATTACACAAAATGTAAAAATAAAATATAAAATATAAACAATTAAAAAATACCAAAAATATATACACCCTCTAAACAAATATAGTAGTATATTGTACATTATTCAGTATTATACATCAATAATTAATTAAATTAAATAAAAATGTATATAAATGTATAAATAAAATTGCAGAATACATATCTGAATTAATACACAAAGTGTTTGAATAATAAAAAAATAAAGCAATCGAAATAAACCTATGCTTGATTCACTACAAATACTGGTGTAGCAGCTTTGGAGCCCGCCACAAGCTTCCTAAAATTAGAAACTATTCAGCTCTCCTATATAGTGTAAAATGACCTACCACTGATAAACCTTAAGCTAGAATGATGAACTGGGGATCTGCCATTTATCCCCTAATACTCTTACCTCCTGTGATAAAAAAGTGCCCAAGGAAGGAAAAAATAATAAGTAATGTGCAAAGGGAATTGCTATCATAGATAGATAAATAAATAAATGTACTCTTGGAAGCAAAGATTTGCTAGTATCCCATAACATCTATCATAAAGGTAAATTAATAAATATATATCATATACATTTTAGCAATTAGAACATGAATAAAGATATATCATATAGATTGTAGCAATTTCAACATCCATTAAGTATATCTAAACATTTTTCTACTTCACAGCATCTCCTTGATCGAATCTCTCATTCATGTTGAGTCCTATCGGCGTCTGACGTCATCGGCGTGAGACAACGGTGTATGTCACCTGACCTGACGTGCGCGTTTCGTGTCACAGGCTTCCTCTGAGGCCAGAATCAGTAAGTGGGGCATTCAGCTTATAAAGGCAAGCCCTTAATACTCAAATTAACCCTTTTATATCTTTCTCTTTTCACATAGGTCTTGGATATAGAGGAAGTGTACTGGAGAATGGAAAGACAAGGTAATTACAACTAAATAGTGATTCCATATATTTCAATAAACAACATTTGTAAAAATCAATGTATTGTCTCTGATATTATTACAAATAATCATATAAATACTTATGTCATTAGAAATCATTATACAAAATAGACATATTTCGTGAGTATCCCAAGTAAATGAATAACTAAATTATTCCTTGGCTTGATATATTATTACAAGCCAATAAAAAACATTAGTCAAAATTGATGTCTAGTCTCTGATATTATTAATGGTAATCGCATTAGTAATTATATCAATATAGAATTCAATATCTAAAATAGACATATTTCATATGTATCGCAAATAAGTGAATACCTAAATACTTCTTTGGCTTAAAATATTATTACATACAATCTTAAACCCCATACACATAAATGTTGTCTGAATTACCAACATATTCAATACCAATCACATATATAGTTGTCATAATTGAGAGTTTGTTCGTAACGCTATGCTAAATTTTACGGGCTTGCGCATGCACAATGAGCACTCATTACAAGGCTCGAAAGTTATGGGTTTGAAAGTCTTACCTGAATGGCTTAGTTACAGGCTTCAAAAAAATTATGGGGTTAATGGCCACCATTTGTTTCAAACTCAAAAACCATTAGGGGGCAGCCAAAAAAAGCCAATTGATTACAAAATTAACTTACAGCCTCACTCACAGCACAGGGGGAGAAGCAATGAGCATGTAAGTGAGATTGCAAGGTAATTTACTAATTAATTGGTGTTTTTTGGAGGTCTCAGAACGACTAGGCGAGGTAAAAATGGCGTCCGTAAAGCCGTAATTTTTTTTCAAGCCATCAAGTAAATCGGAAAGCCATTTTGTGCTTGGGGAAAATGATCAATTTCCAAAGCACAGAGGAGGAAGAAAGACACAGGAGAGGGAGAGGGGGGAGAGGCTGGAAAGAGATGGGGGAAACAGACACACTGGAGGGAGAGGGGGGAAACAAACACAGGGGTGAGAGAGTGGGGAGAGGCTCACAAGGAGCGCTCATTGCGAGGCCCAAAAGTTGCAGTTGGCCGACGCCTGCAATATGTGTGCAAAGCCGCTTCCTTGTGGGGCTTGCGATAAGCGCCGAAGGCGCTCATGGCGAGGCCTGTAAAGTAGAGGGGGGGGGGAGGCTCACAATGAGCACCAAAGGCGCTCATCGCAAGGCCCGGAAGGTAGAGGGGGGAGAGCCTAGCATTGTGTGGCAAACAGCATTGCCAGGCTTCAAATTTTATTGCCGTCACTTTTGACGGGTAAGTCGCTAGTAAGGTACAATTACTATTCTTTACTAATAGCAGTGTTATAAATCTTGATTTTTTTAAATAAACATCTCAAAAATGTCTCAAAATGTTAACATGCTTAGATTTTAAATATAATAGCTTCAATACCCTGTGCTGAATATATGGCGTTTTCAAAATATTACTATCATGTCGGCATATGCATAAATATCAAAAGATATTACCAACTACATTTATATTGATATTCAACATACTTGCACCAAGGACTCTTGATTAAAAATCATATCATCATAAATCCCAATCAACAAGTTTCAAAGTCGTCTCACATGTGGAATTTAGATTTATACTACCACATAAATCCATTTAACACTCATATAGATGGATCTCTCTACAAAACAATGGAACAAATCCCGACCACAAGGGTAATGTAAACAAATGTATAATGGCCAAGAGATCTGGTACCATATAAAGATCTTGATCTCATTATTAAAAAAAATGTTAAGTTAAGACTTTCTTTTAGTCCATGGGGCATAACCGTATTTAGATGCTTGATCCATGTAGTCTCCCTTTTTAATAGTTTTAATTCTAGATTGCCACAATGAATCCCTAGCTTCACCTTTTCAAGGATTCTACATTTAAGTTGTGGTATGCATGAATGTTTTATAAAAAAAGTGTTTTGCAACTGATGTTAGTGCCCTGCCTTTAGTATGATCAATCCATCCTCTACGAATATTGGACAGATGTTCACAAAGTCTTCTTTTAATTTCTCTAGTTGTCATGCCAATATAGAGTAACCCACACGGGCACTCTAAACAGTATATAACCACTGAACTGCTACAATTATAAAATCCTTTGACTTTAATATGTTTACCAACCCTGTCAGTCAAATTATTAGTTGATGTCATGTATTGACAGGAACTGCAGTGGCCACAAGAGAAGGTGCCGCCTGGCAAGTATTTAGTTGTTTTAATTTTATTTGAAAAATTGCTTCTAACTAGGCAATCTTTTAAATTACGAGATCAACGCCAACTGACGCCGTTGTTTCCAATCAGAGATCCCACTACCATATCAGATCTTAGAACTTCAGTATGTTTATTTAGGATCTTACTCATTTCTAGCCACTGATTATTAAACATTTCAACAAAGTGAATAGACTGATCTAGTACCTATCCCTATTTTTGGGAAAGAGAAGTTCATCTCGTGGAGTATAAAGGGCTCTGTAATATGCTTTTTTATCGTAGGGCCACAATATCCTCTTATATTGATATTTCAATTTGAAGGTGTTATCATCTGAACAATTTATACATACTCTTAAGAATTCATCTGTTGGAATTGCTCTCTTAGTTGCAGGGAAGTGAGCATACTATTTGTTGCTGTAGGTTACCTATATTATATCAGTTGTTACCTTTCCTAAAGTATTTTTTGTGACTGTTATATCCAAGAAATATGATGTGTTAATGACAAATTTAAATTATTGCAATTTAAGATATTGATAAATTTATCAAATTCCTTTTGGCTTCCATCCCAAATTATATAACGAAGCCACATTGTGATAGAATCCGTGTACCTTGTATTGGCTTCATTAAAGACGATCTCGTTCTCCCACCACCCCAAGTATATATTTGCATAAGTGGGGGCACATGCAGACCCCATTGCCGTCCCACGGGCCTGCAGATAGAACTTTTCATAAAAAATAAATAGTGTTTTAGGATTGAATCCAGAAGTTCTAAGATTAATTAATTGTTGTCATGTTATTCAGTTGACTCAGTATTCAAGAAAAATCGTATTGCATAACACCCAATAGTATGATCAATTGAGCATATCCCTCTTCAGCAATACATGTGCCCAAAACACATATGCTCATTATCTATATGTCTGTTACTAATTAATCAACCTCTATCTACCCTCGCTTCTGGATCGCTACCTTGTCATGGTGAAGGGGCTTGTGTACCTCAATGAAGCTGTGAGCTATATCATGTAGGGTAACCCAAGATGGTCAGGTCATAGCAGAGAGGTCAGACAAATTGTGGTCCACTGGAGAAGGATATGGCAACCCACTCCAGTATATTTGCCAAGAAAACCATATGGATAAGCACAACCAGAAACACAGGCAGATAAGCCTGGCTTGCTGTGGTCAATATGGTCACAGAGATTCAGATAACACTGAAGGAATGAAATATAACAACTTCTCTCACACTGGGATTTTACCAATGTTGCTCATTTAGTAAAACTAAAAGTTAAAAACCATTGGGCAGCCCTTTGAACTCAGAGACATATATACAAAGTCCTTCAAGTGAAATAGGTTGCCTTTCACTGGTGTAGAGTGACAGCCAGGGGAAAGAAGAGTGAACAAGAGGTGAGAGCAGGCACACAGCGAGGGGAAGGGAGTGAAAGAGATAAGGTGGAGATAGGTAGATGATAGGGACAAAATAAACAGAGAAAGGTGAAGAAAGACATGAATTAAAGGGGAAAAGAGAAAACAAGGAAAGAAGTAGTGAAAGTGAAAGAGACAGGCAAGAAAAAGAAAAGAAAGACAGGGCCAGAAAGTTGTAACTATTTCCTACAAGTCTATGGAGAAGAACATTTACTGAGGGTGTTATTGAGCCTTTAAGAACAATACACTAATTTGTTTCTGCTGAAAAAAAAGCACAGTGTGCTAACTGCCATATGGACACTGGAGAGAAGCAAGTAGTTTTAGTTGGCAGTTCAACTAACATTACATAAAGTTACTCAGGGGGTTGAATAGCTCTGTACAACATCTATGAATAACTCATTTATTGGTGTCTGCTACAAATGCTTCTGTTACAAAACTTGCTGTAAGAACCATTAATAAAAGCAGATGTGTATGTTGATTCAAAGCGTTTAATTATCTGCATATATACAATGCCTTGAAAACGTATTCACCCCCTTGGCATTTTTCACAACTTGGAATTAACATGGATTATTGGAGGATTTGCATCATTTAATTTACAGAACATGCCCACAACTTTGAAGATGTGTTTTTTTATTGTGAAGCAAACAACAAATAGGACAAAAAGCCAATGTGCATAACTATTCACCCCCTAAAGTCAATACTTTGTAGAGCCACCTTTTGCGGCAATCACAGCTCTAAGTCACTTTGGATAAGTCTCTATAAGCTTGCCACATCTTACCACTGGGATTTTGCCCATTCCTCCTTGCAAAACTGCCTCAGCTCCTTCAAGTTGGATGGTTTGTGCTTGTGAACAGCAATCTTTAAGTCTGACCCCAGATTTTCTATTGGATTGAGGTCTGGGCTTTGACTAGGCCATTCCAACACATTTACATGTTTCCCCTAAACCACTCAAGTGTTGCTTTAGCAGTTTGTTTGGGGTCATTGTCCTGCTGGAAGGTGAACCTCCGTCCTAGCCTCAAATCACGCACAGAGTGGTACAGGTTTTGCTCAAGAATATCTCTGTATTTAGCACCATCCATCTTTCCCTGGTGTTCTTTTGGTGATGTGATGTGAAGCGTTTTCTTTGATGGCCAAAAAGTTCGATTTTAGTCTCGTCAGACCAGAGCACCTTCCTCCATACATTTTGGAAGTCTCCCACATGCCTTTACGCAAACTCAAAATGTGCCATTTTGTATTTTGCTGAAAGTAATAGTTTTCTTCTGACACTCTGCCATAAAGTCCAACTCTATGGAGCGTCCGGCTTATTGTCGTCCTATGTACAGATACTCCAGTCTCTGCTCTGGAACTTTGCAGCTCCTCCAGGGTTACCTTAGGTCTCTGTGCTGCCTCTCTGATGAATGCCCTCCTTGCCTGGTCCGTGAGTTTTGGTGGTGGCCGTCTCTTGGCAGGTTTGCTGTTGTGCCGTGTTCTTTCCATTTGGTTATGATAAATTTGATGGTGCTCCTGGGGATCATCAAAGATTTGGATATTTTTTTAGAACCTAACCCTGACTTGTACTTCTCAACAACATTGTCCCTTACTTGTTTGGAGAGTTCCTTGGTCTTCATGGCAGTGTTTGGTTAGTGGTGCCTCTTGCTTAGGTGTTGCAGCCACTGGGGCCTTTCAAAAAAGGTGTGTATATGTAATGACAGATCACGTGACACTGAGATTGCACACAGGTGGACATCATTTCACTAATTATGTGACTTCTAAAGGTAATTGGTGGCGCCAGAGCTTTTTATGGGCTTCATAACAAGGGATGAATACAAAAAAAAATGGTTTTATTTATATATTTTTCTCATTTTACTTCACCAACTTAGACTATTGTGTTCTGATCCATCACAATTCAGATTAACAAAACATTGAATTTAAGGCTGTAATGTAGCAAAATAGGTAAAAAGTGAAGGGGGTGAATACTTTTGCAAGGCACTAATTTCATGGAGACTATTTAACAAAATGTCTAATTATCATATATTCTATATATACTTTGCAGAATAACATAGGTTATTTTATCATTTCGTATAGGATAAACATAAACAATCAATAACTGTATATATAATTCTTAATCTATGAAGAACACCCACATTATATGAAACGATGACAATCTGAACTCGAATCTCATTATTTTATAAATTTCTAGGATGCTGCATGTCTTTATTAGACCAGTAGATTTTTTTTATATATCTTGAGGATTTTTTGTATCATTTTGTATGTGTTCTAAATTTAAAATACTATGTCCTTCCTCATATTCCGGGTTTTGGGATATGTAACTGTAAATTATGATGTTTGCCTACATGAGGAGGTATATAATGACGTATGGATTGTGCAGTATTCTTTGATACTTCATCTGCAAGTACAGTAGACTCTCAGTTATGCAGAACTCAAGCAACCAGAAAAAATTTAATGTACTTTAAATAAAAATTATATTTTTACAGGGCTCAACAAATGCCAGGAGTCAGGTTGTCATGCCACAAAATGCTTACAGGCACCTAGTTTTACCTGGAAGCAGACAGGCATGAGCGACTGAGCTAGTGCAGTGTTGGGGTTACATCCCCGGGTTCCGAACAACACCCCTCCAGCCGAACTTACCCTGTGTGTAAGTGAGGAGTTAAAGCTGCTCCTGCTAGAACAGCCCTCACTGACAAATACAGTATACTTCGCACAGCATCCTATGTGCAGCTAATCTATGCCTCTTTTAATGGTGACTCTCAAGTAACCAGAAACTACATTTATCCGGCATCTACCAATACCCATGGGTGCCAGATAACTTAGAGTCTACTGTATAATTTGATTCACTCCTAAACCATGGATGGTTATGTTTTATTACGTAGATGACATGCTTAAAGATTCACAGAAGAGGTCCGAAATACAGTATAATTTACATTTATTGCTAATAAAAAAGAATTTAACAATTTAATGTTATTAGAAAAAAAATTTTTTTTACTGTAATCATACATTGATCCATCTGCGAAGGGCAATGTTTTTTCAGTATTTAGGCAAGATGGCACTAAAAATGCTTTTAATTCTTCAATAAATAGGTATAACAGTGAATTATTCAAAACTTCTCAGTTATCTCACTTGAGTTATATAATATCTGTCTATATTATTTAATTGAGGATGACATTTTAAGGACTTTGATGACTAAGCTCCATAGAATAACACACAGTTACTGTATCTCATTTTATTCATGTAACCCACAGAAGCCACAATTACTGGGTTGTGCCTTTTTAGTCCTTCATTGTGGAAAATGTGTTGTTTTAGACATAATACAACTCTGCATAGAGCTAGTCATGTCCATACACACAATAGAGGGAGGGTGTGTTTCTTGATATTTATATCAGTAGAGCAAACGGAAAATAAATACAAATTCAATATTCTACTGGGTATGTAACGAGTAAGACTAATTCATATTATACAATCCTGTTTATTCCTTGTAACAGTGCATTTATCACAGGGTGTTAAACAGTGGAATCAAAAATAGTGTTAAAGGGACATAGAACACAATTCTATTTAAAAGAGCACATTTAAAAAAAGGAAACATTATCAACAATGCAACAAAGAAAAAAAAATATTTCCATATCTCTTTAAAGGTAAAGGTAAATTTTTTCTACATATTTTTGAATGATAATGAGCAAAATGTTTGTACAAAGCAAAATAAAAAACTTAATAAATAAAAACAACCTTTATATTTTGTAACTTTTATATACAATTATTCTTTAGTGTGTGATTCTGTACTGTTTTCTTCATTGCAGATGAGTTTCCCTTTAGTCCTGCTGAGAGCACTGGCAAATGTTACTGTCACTATCCCACTGTTGAGATACAAACTTCCTGTGTCTCCTCCCATCTCAGGAAGTTGATTCATGGAAACCAAAATTATCAATCCCAAAGCAGCATAAATGTATATAAAAGATAATAAATTAGAGGTTATATTATTTCATTCATAAATTCTAAAGAAAGTTGCTTATTTTTAATTGTTGTTATACTTTATAAAAAAAACAGCAAACCCTTATTAATGTCAATATTAGAACTGTAATTCTATGCAGTATATTTATAAAAAAATAACTTTAGAAACTGATAAATAAGTTTCAAAGAAAAATAAATAAATTCATACTTATAAATTAATATTAATTCAACCTATCTTACTTTGATAAATAACCATCAAGGTGAAGGTGATTTATTTCAGACTTTGATGTATAAAAAAACAATGTAAGTTCTTTAAAGGACCACTGCACAATAAAAAAAAAAAGGAAATGCTGTCTCATAAGAGCCTTATTAAGCAAGAAAAATGTCATACAGCTAGTTTTAATTAGAAAAAAATAATAATTCATGATGTCTCTGCAGGACCCTGGAGGGATCCATGATACATTAGTGGAAGTTTTGTGTGTTAGTGGAGCTTTTACATTTCTGGAGAGCTGTTTTTGCATCCGTTGGTTGAATGAGGGGAAAGGAATGTGGTGTCTTTTTTAATCTTATCTACTTATCAAATAAAGGCTCTGCTTGTTCCCCCTTCCCCTTCATTGATAACTACAAACACACACACACACATTATCTCAGGATGTGAAATAAAGAACACAAAATGCTGTACCCATAAAAAGCATCTTCATAAATTCAGATATTCCTAAAAAATGTTTTATGTCCGTGATTTACACATATGATAAGATTATTAATCTGGTACAAGCGTCTTTTCTTTCTTGAAATACAGTGCACATTTAATACATCTAATGTGAGACAGTGAAGAATGTTTGAAGAACTTTCTCTGAAGAGTTTGACAACTGGTAAGAAAGGCTTTTCCAGTTTAGCTGAATCATTTTCTTATCTGTCATTTTCCTTATTTTATGTTCGATCTGCTGAGATATTTCTTTCTCTTGTGTCTTTTGATGTGAGCACTAATTTGAATAACAGGTTGTATTTTGAACAGTTGGTTTCAATACCCTAGAATTTGAAATAGAGACTTGAGGTATTTATATAGTTGTCATAGAACAAATAAAAAAAAAGAATTAAAAATAAATAGAAATTATGCAAACATATATAATGTAATGTTAAAATAACCTAAATAATTATATATTCATTAATTTATTAAAAAAATAAGTTTTATTTATTTATTTATTTATTCATTCTTTATTACTTATTTTGAGAGAAAAAACATGATATATTATCAAACACCTTCTTTCAGATGCAGCAAAATATGATTTCAATGCCCCTTTAAATATATATTTTTTATGTACACAGTGACACTGTTTTTTTTCAAAACTATTAGTACAAACACATTACTTTTTTTTTTTACTTTGAGCCTAAACTAAAAATGTGTATATTTATTGTATTTTATATTAAAAGGCACTGTGATTGAACCCATTTTTTTCTATATAGTCTTTGAATAACTAAGAAACTAAAAAGATAAACTCAGAATTTTTAACTAATATACCACATCCCTTTGATGTGGCTCCATTTTCTTTTCTGAGCTGAATCTTTCAGCTACTTTCTTTTTGTAACTCAATAGGATTTCAGTTAGTTCATTGGAAACCAATACCAAATTCCCCTTGATACAAGCTCCTCTGAATTCAGTCTCCTCCCATCAGCAGTAACCAAAATGGTAGATTCCACTGCAGCATACATTTATATAGTAGTTAGCATACTATTTTTTGAACGTCGAAAAACATTTTGGCTTTTTTTCAAGTGTAGTTCTTTAAAATAGTATATTTTAAATATAGTACTACAATGGTGCTGTACATTTTAATAAATACAATATATAGGAATATTTTTGATTTTCTTTTTGTCTTCCTTTATTATATATTTTGTGTAGGAGAATAGATTAGTAAAAATAAGTGTTATATACCACTTGGTTACTGCTTTTTCTTTAGTTTCACAATTATTAAACAAGAACATTACCATATCATACCATGCTCATGGATGGTAATCAAATTACAAAAAGTCATGTCTCACTATCATTTTTATTATACCATTTAAAAAAAAAAATTAAAGCTGTTTTACATTTTTATATAGTGCAGCTAATTAAATTAAATTTACGGGTCTGTATTACTTCTTGTATAATAAAAATTATAGTGAGATATAACATGTGCTACACAATTGGGTTTTTGATTCACTTCCTTTGATATAGTTTGTGAGTTTGCAGAACTTGCTATGACATCATTACTGTATCCTATGTAGTAGAGCCAGGAAATCAGTCACACAAAAGCAATTAAGTTGTTATTTCTGGTCTTTAGAGCGACTTGTAGTGTAATTTTTATTCACACAGAAGAAGTGCCAGTTTACAGCATGAAACAGTGGTCTTTTGTGATGAAATCTGCTCTAAGTATTTCATTTATTTCAGGCAAGTTTAATTTGTTTATTCACACAGTGGATCAAAGGATATCAAAAGAAGGGTTGGTTTCAAACTGTGATGTATTCTCACATTGCCAGAATTTTAGAAAATCTAGTACATATTACCATACATAGGGATTTAGGGTTACATAGTAATTGAGGTTAAAATGTAGTCCATCAAGTTTAACCTTTTTAAAACTCCCCTGATCCTTATAATATGTAGCGTAATTGTTAATTAATTGTTAATTGATCCAGGGGAAACAAATACAATTCCTTCCTGACCCCAGATACTAACAATTGGAATCCTCCCTGGATCTAGCTTTCCAGGATAATCTTGAATGCCCTTTTTTTTCCAAAATATATATCGAATCCGCTGCCAGAAATTACTTTGGTAGATAATTCCATAGTTTTACCACCATTACTGTGAAGATCCCTTTCCTTTCTTTAAGGTGGAATCTTTTCCCTTCTAACCTAAACTGAAAACCTCCCTTGCATAAACAATTTACTTGACAAAACAAGCCTTTTATTGACCCTGAATATATGTATATAAGGTAATCATACCCCTTGTAAGACTTAATTTTTCTAGAGAAAATAATTTTAAGTTTGGATAGTCTTTCTTAATAGCTTAGCCCCTTCATTCCCCTTATTAGTTTTGTTGCCCTTCTCTGTACTTTTTCCAGCTCTAATGTTTGCTTTTTCCTTTAAACACATTTGGCGTCCTTTGTAATAGTGTATTTTATACCTCGTACGTTCCCAGGTCAAAGTGGTACGCGGTTGGCGTTGTTTTTCACGGTCCAGGGTCGTATAGCCTCGTTTGAATTTCTTTGTGCCACCATTTTTTTGCGCTGAAATTCTGAAAAATCGACTTAAATTCGCGTTCCACCTCACTCCCAGACGTCCTGGCTGTCCCTCCGTGCTGTGTGTGATGTTTTTGTTGTATTTTTTTTTTTAATTGTGTGTTTTGTGTTTTTTGCTTTGCGCGGTTCGGCCGTTAACTTTGTATTTTTCCTATCTCGTATTTATTTTTTCTAAGTCCCGCGTCTCATAATTTTTTTTTCTAAGTTTTGCAACTCTCGCGTATTTTTTTTTTAGAAGTCCCGCGTTTGTCACTGCTTGCAGCCTAAGGCAATCCCATGTTTCCTAAGTGTTTGGAGGCTAAGTCCTGCGTGTTTCATTGCCTCCACTGCTTGTCTTCGGCGCTCATCACTCAAGTGCTGCGACTTTTAATGCCTTAACGGTTCGCCTCGCAAGTGCTGCTAGTTAACGCTCATCAACTAAGTTCCCCTGAGTTAACGGCTCGTAAGCGATGAGCGCCTTTCACCTAAGTTGCAAAGCGTGACAACGTCGCGTAGTTCGACAATTATTATATGTGATACAATTTCAGTTTCTGTCTCAGCCCACATTTCAATTTCTCCTCCATCAGTCCTTTTGAGTCTCTCCTCCATGATACTTCCCCATTGAAATAAAGCATAAACGAGCAATATGAGCTGCTATTGGCTACAATGAAGACACACAAAATTGGCTTGTGGGCGCGGAGCCTGGGGGCCTGTAAAATATAGTATATAAACATAATAATTATAAAGTTAAAAATAAACAAATCAAATACACTACACATAAAAGACAAGTTTTTTTTTTTTATTATAACCTAACTTGCTCTGCCAGATGTAGTAGAACAAGTTATAAGAGCGGACTATCCCTTTAAGTCTCTCCTCCACTCTTTTTCAGTCTTTCTACATCCTCCAATTTAAGCAGGAAAATTAGCAAACTGGAAAATAGAAATATAATAATCCTCTTTCAGTGACATTTAACACGTGTTACTCATAGATATCAAGTGAGATTGAAAGAACTGGTTGCCATTTGACCTCTGTATGATTTTTGTGTGGCTTTTATAATAATTTTCAAATTATGTATCTATTGCTTTATTTTTGAATATTCTATGCTCTCCATTGTCTATATTTTGCTCCCTGCAAAGAGTAATACAATTTTACATGTAAAATAAAATTGGATCATTTATCAGGTAACAGAATGTGACGGTGACAGGGTAAGGTCTTTTAAGCACTTGGCATTAAGAAAAAGACTATTACTTAGTTCTTAAGAATATCCACCATCTTTTCAGGATTTACTGTCAAGCAGCTGGCACTTATACACTCTAGGAGCTTTGCTGACATCCATTAAGAATTTACGTTGAGCCGCTGGTGTCTGCACCAGCAGTCGAGTCATGTTATGTCTGTGTAGTAGTGGTAGTCAAGGCCATGTCATGAGTTGATGTTCTGCAGTATCAACATGTTAACTGCAGATACAGTGAAGTCTGCTGACACTCTACTTGGCAGGGTCTACAATGGAATATAGTTGAAAACAAATGTTTGATCTTGCAATGTGAAAAATGAAACCTATTAAAGAAGGAATACCCAGCCCATTGTAGTTATTCACCTGATCCACTGCATCAAACGCCACAGGGAGATCAAGGAAAAGGAAGCCTACACCATAACAATGGTTGTACCTAACAATAATTCTTATGTTCAAATCGTGACACTTTTCTAGGAAGGGATATGGGACTCCCCAACCAATTTACCAAGATGCCGGGGGTGTCCATTCTTGTTGCATTTGTCCCTGTCTTTTATTTTGGTTTTAGGCCAACTATGAGCTATAGTAGGAGAGACTGATCTAGTTTGCTGGGGTACCATCACCGTTATCGAGGTATTTGTGCATATTAAGTGTCTGTCAAACCAGAGACGCAAAGGGAATCGAAGCAGTCAATATTGATGCCCAGCTAGGACAAAGATAAATGTAAATGTTAATATGACCTATTCTGAAAAGGAACAGTGTGGTAAGCAGTTAATCACCTGAGAGAAACCATGGATTCAGATAACATCTCTATTCAGCCCTCTTGAAAGGCTGCCACTAAAAAGTGACACTTGACATTAGGACCAAATAGAAACACACCCCATTAGGCAGACTAGCCCAGATGGAAGAGCCCACAACACAAGCTCATCAGCTAAACTGAATGTTTGCTTGTTTTTTGTAAAAAGTTTTATGCTTATGGCTTACATAGCTGTTAATGAGAGTTTGTTACGTGATATTTTTCTCAAACTAGGTGAGTGTATATGTTGTTTTTAATAACATGGCATCTGATGGAAATATATTTGTAATTCTCCTTAACAACACAATTATATATATATATATATTTATATTTATATATATATATATATATATATATATATATATATATATATATATATATATATATATAACATCTCATTGCTAGTGTCTAATAAAATATATGATTCAAAATCATTCTGGAAACTAAAGTGAGAGAAAATGATTTGTAATGTTTTAAGGTGGATTTAGTGGGATTAGGAAGGAAGCATGACATAGTGTGGGATTCTCAAGTGGAATACCTTGTTTCTGCAAATGGATATGCACTTACAAAAGGGATATTGTATAGAACGTCCCAGATCCTTAGTACTTTAGAAAAGGATTAACCCAGTTACTGCGGAAATAGGTCTGCACATTCTAATAATAATAGTAACATGCATGTAGTGTTCTGGGCATATAAGAGGTTTAGTTGTGTGTTGTACAAAGTTAGGAAATGTTTTTACGTAAACATACAATAATTAATGATAGATAAAGCAGGTATAATACTGAGGCAGCAATTGTTGGTGTAATTGTTTAAATAGAGGCATTAATGAGATTACATGTGCTGGGGGTCGCACAAATGGGCTAAAACATATCATTACATTATGGAACTGGAAAACAACAATTAGCTTTATTATCTAGTACATGGGTGGGGGGCTTACAGCCCAGAGACCAGATGCAGCCAGATACAGCCCCTGCAAGTTTTGAATCAACATAGAGAAACTTTCTTCTTAATGCACCAACCGTTCAATTGCGATTTGGCCAATTGAATATGGCTCTATATAAGCACATAGCATATTTCATTTTACAGAAGTTTTTAGTTAGTGAACTTCTATCCAAAAGCAAGGACTTCACTAACTAAAAACTTGTGTAAAAAAAAAAAATGCTCTGTGCTTAAATAGAGCCCTATTCAATTGGCCAAATTGAACGAGGCCCATTGATCCTTGTATTCTAGTTTGCACAAACAGGCAGTTTTGGCATTATCTAGTCCAGGTGTTGACCACATCAGTGCCACACATATGATTTGATATGAGGGTAAAATTGTCAAGTTATTGAGTGCTATTTAAAACTACCATCACATGGATGAAATGACAATTGGTTCTTCCATTAATTGTAGACCCCTACAGCTCATTAACCAAAGAAAGTACTTCACAAAGCCATTACTCACCACATCATGAATTAATATAATTATAATGAAAATAATATAATTTCCCTACTAACCTTAGTCCCTACTAGCCATCTAGTTATGATGAGAGTAAGTTAAATAATTTCCTTCTTATTCCCAGGTACTCATTTTATTCTTGTTTATCAAAATATTAACAAACAAAAACCTTAGAGGCATGCAGCCTTATTAAATTGCGATTCAGCAAATTTAAAAGGGCTCTATTTAAGCACATAGCATATTTTTTTTACAGAAGTTTTTAGTTAGTGAACTTCTATCCAAAAACAAGGTCTTCACTAACTAAAAACTTCTGTAAAAAAAATATGCTATGTGCTTAAATAGAGCCCTTTTACATTTGCCGAATCGCAATTTAATAAGGCTGATAATATGTAATTGTGTAAGAAGAACATAAGTGGTGTCTTGATTACTTAAAATATAGATTATCTATCCTTCTTTATAACTAAAAAAAGGTATAATGAACCTAATACCACTCATGTAACCATTCCATATTATGTTGTGGACTAAAGTTTGCTTTAGCTAAGGAGTAGTAGAATCCCTTGGATACAATAAATTGTTAGCTCCTTAACCCCCACAGGAGTGAAGTCATTGTTTTCAGTTCTGTAGTGGACACTGCCTGTTTTTTTTTCTGTTTTACAAATATTGAAAATATGTCTTTTTAACCGATGTCCAGAGGCTATTGTTCTATTGGACTGCTGCCCTATTGGCCCACTGTGTTCCCAATAGCAGTTTCACCGGCAAACATTGAATAAGTACTCAAATTCCTTTTGATAGTTCCACTGGACAAGCCATTCTAGCATATAAGTGGAGAGCGTCTCCTTAAACCATCCATTGCATTATTACAAGTGGGTAGGAAAAGGCGAGAGAATGGAGGTGAGCAGTGAGAAGTCCAGATATACTGTATGTATGGTAGTCCAGCTTTATGTCTAGCCTTCTTAATAATAGAGATATTTATTGTGACTCTTAGATCATTAATATTGATGAAATGTGCATAATGGTAAAAAAAATTAAGAACAAACAAACAGTGTCCAAGACTCGATTAAACCCCCAAACCAAAGATTCTAGTGTCTTATGGTGTTTATTGTGGTTGGCTGTGAAATACTGTAGCTCTTCCTAAACAGATTTCTAAGGGATGCCCCGGTATTTTTTTAAATTACACTACCGTAACACAATTGATGTTAAGTTAATTTACCACCATATGGAGTAGCCATGATCAGTAAGACATACAATTTATCACCTTACACCCAGAAGACTCTATTTTAAAGATTATAACATTTTGTCAAGTAGAAATACATCTCTACCATTGGCAGTACACACTTCCAAGAACATTTGTACACAGTAACAGCTAGGCAGAAACAGACATGAGAGCCACTCGAACAGATGTCACACATCACTAAATCAACAGCATGAGTAAATAGACCTGTCCTTGCAGTGAAGATAAATGTGGCACTAAGGATGTGTTTGGGCTCGAGAGACGTAAAGAAAGCTGTTAGGTGACATAACTCTGATATCCAAGCAGTGGAAAACATGCTAACTGGCAAAAAAATCTTCACCATTTGTGATGAATATATATTGCTACTGGCAAATGAAGATAGATAATCTTCACTCATGTGTATGTACTTTCAACACCACATAGTCTGCAAGTAACGTTTTTAAGAGAATGATCCTTAATTCATTGGTGGCAGATACATAGCCATAAGTACTTAAAGGACAGCTGTAGTAAATATCATGTCTTTCTTTGCTGTACATAGGCTATCAAAAACCATATGCAATTTCAAATAAATAAAAGTTAACTATTTTGTTAGCTTTTAAACTGTGTGATTTCTCCTCAAGCAGAGGTATCGCCTCCACCTGTGTATCAGGGAGTGGCCAGCAATTCCTGTGTGCTTGGCTAAAATAAAGTCTGACCAGTGTAGGTTCTGCCTTAGACTGAGCATGCTCAGTAAAGGAGGCTATTGTGGCTCATACACTGTCACTGGACGGGGCCTATGGGGCAGTTTAAAGCATGTTACAATAGGTCTGTTACCTCTCTGTAGGTAGTGGAGGCAGAGCGTAGGATGTCATGGGGCAGGACCAGTGACTTCAGTCCTGCTTGCTTCCAAGGTCCATAATAGTCCAGCACACTGCTGGCCACGTCCCTGATAGACACAGGTAGGAGGAAACATGCAGCTCTGCTTGAGGGGGAAACTGACAGTTTGAAAGCTAATATTTTTTTTTCTTTTTTTAACCTGCATGTTGCTTTTAATAGCCTATACCCAGCAAACATATGTAAGAGTTTAATTGCAAAAGCACTACAGTAGACCTTTAAATGACCTCTGTGGTCAAAAAAAGTATACGTAATTATTCTTTATTGTAAATTTTTCTGAGCTGATTATGGGCTTGATTACATGGCTTCCGTAAGAAACATTGCAAACATAGGGAGCCACGGAGCTGTTACATTCATTCTGCAGCAAAACAATATAAGTGATTGTTGCGTATCCTGCTCTACATGAGATTTTACCTGAAGTGTTTATATGTGGCTCCTGTAAGAGTTACTGAACATCTTACATGTTCTCATAGGCTCTGAGGGCGCTTGTGTATGTAAACTAAAATTCCACCAGCACCAGCTAACCTCCCCAGAGCTGTTACATGATAAGTGACAACTCTCAATACATACTGTATATATCCTTCCTTGTCTCGATTGCATTATGAACCACTATGGTATGCTAACCTATGATCAAATTAAGTTTTAAACTCTAGAGGCGAGGTAACACAACACTCCCCTAAATAGGTGATATCTTAGAATGCATGTGTTTGTGGGTTGCAAGGTAACATTTGTGTATCCATTGAAAGTGACTCATTGCTCAGATTCATAATTAAAATGAACCCTACAATATTGTATGATGTAGTGGAGGGTTGTCATCTGCAACCACACCTACATTACTTCCTCTTGGCCATACAGAGCAGACTCTGTAATACTGATTTCAATCTGGATTGCAGCACAAGGTAAAATTAGAAATTAAAATAAAAAAATAAAAATTACAAACATACTGTCTTATGCCACAGGCATGTATCTTTCCTTTCTGAATTTACACATCTTTTGATTGTGCATGTAATATATAAGGATTGCTGTATTTCATGGGTCAATCCAGTTAACATCAGGAGAGCACTTACTAATAAATTACCTTGGAAAATATATATCTGGTAATTTGAGTGCTTGGAAAGTGTTCTCCTAATAAATAGCCACACAAAAAATGATACCAGATAAATTGCAATCAATGGTCCTTATGCTAATCCCTATATCACAAAATTACAGCAGGTTTAAGAACAATGTAAAAGCACATAGTTATGTTAACCAAACATTCCTGAAACATTGCAAGAGAACTGCTACAAGCAACATGCGGCAAGCCAGAGCCGTAATATAAATAAATAAAAAAATAATATTTCCTTGCCGCAGTTATGGCACTTTTTCTTACTCATTATAATAATCATGACATTCTCAATTTCTGTTGGTTACTAGAGCCACTTCTTGGTTTGGGTACTCACTAAACTGAAATCTCTTGCAGACAAGGCAGGATTTATGGATGAGTGCAGTCATATTGTGAGTGAAAAGATTAATATAAACGTGTAAGGTAGGGAAAAAGCTCCCGAAGCTGATATACGTATATGCTGCAAATTATACCGCTCAATTAGCATGGGGGCCAATCTTTGAGGACAATTATATATGGGGCTCTGACTACTGGTAGCTCATTAAATCCTATGCACTAAACATTCTTCAAACAAATTGTTTACTTTCTTTTATATAAACAGGGGGTGTCAATGAATTAGGTTGTAAGAAAGGGAAAGATAAGAAGCGATGGATGAGGAAGTGATAAAACGTAAGCAAAAACATTATCTGCCTTATTAAATTGCGATTCAGCTAATTCTAAAGGGCTCTATATAAGCACAGAGCATATTTTTTTACAGACATTTTTAGTTAGTAAACTTCTATCCAAAAGCAAGGTCTTCACTACCTAAAAACTTCTGTAAAAAATATATGCTATGCGCTTATATAGAGCTCTTTAGAATTGGCCGAATCGCAATTTAATAAGGCTGTATATGATTTGGCAAAGGAAGAAACACCTATTTTTTTAGAGTGAAAAAATAATTGAATGGGCAAGCAGATTAATAAAAAATATATATAAATATATTGATTTATAAAAACATATATGACATTGATATGTATCTTATGCTATGACTTGACTATGTAATTTTGTGAAGTAAAGCATTGTCACTTAATTCAGAGTATAACCTATCTGGCCAATTACAGTGAATTTCCATTCTCAGGCAAGGTAACTATGAGTCATTCTTTATTTCTGTTTTGATATTAATAACTCACAAGCCACTTAAATCAAGCAGCTCCTAATTTCAACCTATCAGAGTAATTAAAGATAAGTTATAATGTGCTTGTGACAGCAAAAAAAAACAACTTACAAGGCACTTGACACTTAATGATATATTTCAATTATAAGGTGCTTTGCTGTCAATTCTATTTTTATGCAAAATATATATGTGCATGGGCATCACATGGTGCCAAGTATCAGTGTACTTTAAAGCAACTGAGATACAGCTGGTCATGCTTGAACATGGCACAGATGTTCAAATTGGAGTCTCATATTTAAAGTACTCCCAGTTGATATATGCATGTCTGGGCTTTGTCATTAAAGCTTCCTCTATCTGTTAAGTCCAAATATTTAAAGGGCAGATAATCAAAGTAAATTGTCTCAGTTGGAATAATACACTATGTTGAAATTTGAATATTATTATTCAAAAACCCTCTATATCAGCACCATCAGTTAATTTTTTCCATAATTATAACTAACAATATACCGTATTGGTCCGAATATAAGCCGCACCCGCATATAAGCCGCACCTGTAAAATTGGAGAAAAAAAGACAAATGTCAATTAGATTTAGGGAATAAAATAGTGATTTATTTTACCATATACTGTACCATATACGGTATCCAGTATTTGGAAAACATTATACGGTAACTCTTTAGGCAGGTTGTCAATATTACGGTAACATCAACAGAAAGTTAAAGTAACATGAAACATATGGTAACAAGTAAGTTAACAAGGAAACTTTTTACTATTCACAGTCATCACTGGTGTCACTACTGACTTCGTCACCAGTATTCACTTCATCACTGTCACTGTTTTCTTCATTCTCCTTCCATAGCAAGTTGTCCTCGCTACCATCCAATGCATTGGACACGCAGCATTTTTTGAACCCCCTGATGGTGTAAGAGCATGATCCCCTTCCCGAAGCCAATCTGAATACTGCTTGCAAAGATTGTCTTTGAACGGCTTATTCACAATGGCATCAAGCACTTGTAGCTTTGAAGTCATGCCACCATGTATAACAATGAGGTCTGTCTTCTGTGCAGCAACTTTATTCTTCACTTCAGGAGTGAGATGACCCTTAAAAGCATCTAGACTAGCATGGCTCTCTTAGTGAGCAGTGCTCCAGGTCTGCAATTCCAAACTACAGACAACCAGTCAGCCATCTGTTCCGTTGTCATCCAGCCTTTTTCCTGGCAACGAATCACTAAGCCATCAGGAATGCTTTCTTTGGGCAAAGTTTTTCGCTTCAGAATAACATAGGGGGGTAACTTTCCTCCGTCAGCAACAACTAACATCACCGTTATTCTGAGTTTTTTATTGCCGGTTGTTCTTAAGGTCATACTTTTTGCCCCTTTCTGGTCCACTGTCGTATTGCTTGGCATGTCAAAAAATACGGGCGTCTCGTCAGCATTGCCCATCTTGTCTAATGGGTATGAGTGACGCTGCCGCAATTGGATGACATACCGCTGGAAACTAGTCAGTTTCTCCTCAAAATCTTCCGGCAGTTTCTGTGCCAATGAAGGGCTTCGTCGAAGAGCGAGACCCTTTCTCTGCATAAAACGACGGCACCAACCAATACTTGCACGAAATTCCCTCTTATTTATTTTTAAGGTTTTTGCAACTTCTAAGGCTTTCAGCTGGATTACTTCATGTGAAATTGGCATCCCATCTTTTCTCATTTCTTTTTTTTGAAAACTCTTTTTTTTTATTAAAGACAAGGTTGCAACAATACAATATAGGATAGCAGGTCATCAAGGACACATACACTATGTAACAACATTGCATGGTACAAAACAATGGTTACTAATTCCCATAGAATATCAATAAACTGTCAAATAACGCTAAACTATACATAAATAAAAGTTTGTGACCTTTTAAAACATTTCTTGTCTTCTCTTTTATTTTTATTTTTTCTTTTGATGTTCCAAATAATTTTTATTGCAAATAACAGGTTAATATATTAAAACAGATCGCTCATCAATAACACATCCATAAGATAGGTACTGTTCTTTACCAAAAGTAAGATGTATATAAGTAAATAACATTTTAACTTTAATTATTGCAGTTTTTTATTTATTTATTTATTTTTCCCTCTATTCAAACTACTTATGTATTAGAGCACAATCCAGAATATCTATAATATTATAGAGATCCGTCTGAGGAGGGAAAGAAGAGAATAGAGAAAAGATAAACAAAGAGAGGAGAGGAAGAGAAGGTGCTAAGGAGGGGTAGATTTTGCTTGAGAGTTGTTCCCCATAAGATCAGCTTAAATTTTGTTATTATGTCCCTGCATATTTACCACCCAATCTTGAGGATCCATGGGTCCCAACATGAGGCCCATTTCTTGTATGACTGATCCAACTCAGCCGAGATAACGCTCATGTCATATATGAATTTAAGTCTGTTTAGAACTACGCTATATGCAGGTACCTCTGATTTCCAGGCCTTAGCTATCGTAATTCGAGTTGCTAAAAATATTTGATGTGATAGGAGTTGAGCCTGTTTGCTAAGGCCTTCTATGGGCAGGCCTAGTAAGGCCTCCACCGTTTTTGGGGGAATCTGGCATCCCCATAGTTTCTCTAAGATTTCATAAGATTTCAGCCAAATATGGGCAATCTTGGGACAATCCCATAGAACATGCTTAAGGGTGCCCATGTCAGGACCTCCCCTAAAACATTTTCCATCTAGCGAGGGATTGGAGACTTTTAGCCTTGTTGGCGTTAAATACCATCTCATCGTAGTCTTATGACTATTTTCCCTTAGAATTATGTTCAATGAGGAACTTGTGGCTTGTTTGTGTATCCTACTCCATTGTATATCAGTTAGTTCCATGGCAAGTTCTGACTTCCACAAATGTTGGTGATGCAATCTGAGTGGTGTGGACTGCTCAATTAGGTAATTGTAGATTATAGAAATGTTCCGTTTACCATTCGCATTGTCTAGACAGCATTTCTCGAACGGAGTGGTCTTAGCATTGGTATTCAGTTTAGTTACTTTGGATACATTAGCGTGCACCTGAGCAAGATTAAACCATTCTCTTATTGGTAAATTATGCACTTCTCTGAAAGTATCTACTGACCATTGCTGGGTCTTTCTCAACATATCGGCAACCAATGTAAATGTATTTGTTATCCACCACTCAAACTGCAATAGTCTTTCCGGTTTTACTGTTTTTTGGTGCATCCACAATGGGGTAAGCCATGATCCTGCTTCTATCAGCTGTGTTCTCTTATTCGTCAGAACTGCCATGGATTGGATCATACAATTGGTCAAAGAAACATTACCCAGTTTAGAGTGCATACTAAGCCATCCTACCTGATGGATGTGTAAGCCTCTGTCCTCAAAAATATTTTTTTCTATCTCTACCCATATTGGCAACTGTTCTTTGCCAAACCACTTGGTAATTGGGGCCAATCTGGTAGCTCTGCAGTATTTAAGTAGATCTGGTAGGGCCAGTCCCCCCTTAGATTTGGGCGCCCTCATGTTTGTCTTGTTTATTCTAGGTTTTTTACTATTCCAGATGAAGCGAGAGATTGCCCCTTGTACAGCCAGGATGTCTTTAGAGCACACGGCTGTTGGGATGGTACAGAATAAATATAGTAGTTTGGGCAGTATACTCATTTTAATGGCATGGATCCTCCCTAACCATGAAATTTTGTATGTGGACCATGTTTTAATATCATTGAGAAGTTTCTTTATAAGTGCCGGATAGTTTGCTAAGTAGGTCAATCCAGATTGCTTGGGAATGAGAACCCCTAAGTATCTAATATGGCTTTGAACCCATCTAAAGGAAAAATTCCCTGCTATTTGGGTTTCCAATTGTTTCGGTAGAGAAACGTTTAATGCTTCACTTTTACTCGAGTTAATTTTGAGGCCAGAAATGCTGCCAAAGAGTCCAAGAACATGGAAGAGGTTAGGGAGACTAGTTAAAGGCTCAGTGATCGTAAGCAGGACATCATCTGCAAATAGGCTCAATTTGTGTACTGTCTTTTTCACTCTTACCCCCATAATATTTGTATCTTCCCTTATAGAGGTGGCTAGGGGTTCAATACACGTCGCAACAAGAAGAGGGCATAAGGGACAACCTTGCCTTGTTCCTCTTGTGATTTTAAATGTTTGGGATTTAAACCCCTGTTAAGCCACATATGCTATCGGGTCTGAGTACAGTGTTAGTATGCCCCTCACTAACTTATTGCTTAATCCAAACTTATGTAAAACCCTAGTCAAATATGCCCAGTCTATCCTATCAAAGGCCTTTTCTGCATCCAAAGAGAGCAGCATCAAAGGCCTGTTTTGGAGAGATGCTACATCAAGTAAATTTAATATGCGTCTGGTGTTATCTGGTAGAATCTTGGACAACCTGTTCGCTAGGATTTTGGAATAAAGTTTAATGTCACAATTGATCAGTGATATAGGCCTGTAACTTTTACATTGGGACGGGTCTTTCCCTTCCTTGGGTATTACTATTATTTTAGCTTCCAGGAATTCTGCCCTCATGGGTTCACCTGACAATAAGTCGTTAAACAGTAGTTGGAGATGCAGAGCCAACACATCTATGAATTGCTTATAGTAAAAATGTGTAAAGCCATCTGGGCCTGGTGCTTTATGTGGTTTTGTTTCTTTTATAGCTCTCTTGACTTCACTTAAATCTATGGGGTTGTCTAATAGATCCGATTGTTCATCATCAAGTTTTGGGAGACTAATGGAAGATAGGAATTTATCAATTTGGGATATATGGCCAGTTGAACCTGAGCAAGCAGGAGCTGAGTATAGGTCAGCGTAAAACTTTTTGAATGCTTCTGTAATATCATTTGGCTTGTAAACAGTCTTTTCATTATCTACCCTTAGTTTGGGGATAAAGGAGTCTGCCCTTTGTTGGTTGAGCTTTCTGGCTAGCATTTTATCTGGTTTGTTCGAGAACGTAAAGTATTGAGATTGGGTCTTTTGTAATATGGTCACAACCTTTTTACGCAGAATACCCTGTAGTTGTTGTTTAAGTTTATGTATTTCAACTTGTGTCCCTGGGGGTCTCCTGGAGAGCGGAATAGCTTGCAGGGCTGAAATTTTGTTGTTTATAGAGTTGATTTGGGTTAACTCCGCTTTCTTCGCCAGGGAACCCAGTTGAATACATTTCCCTCTTATTACTGCTTTATGTGCAGCCCACACCCCCCATTGGGCACCTCACCTCCTCCATTTAGTTCAAAGTATTCTACTATGGTGGAATATATTTTATCATTTGTGTTCCCGTCATTTAACAGGGCTGAGTTAAGTGCCCAGGAAGGGGAGCGTCCTTTGGGCAGCAAATCATCTAGGGAGATGCATATCGCGTCGTGGTCAGACCACGCAATGGGTCGAATTTTTGCTTCCTGTAGGTTTGGGGTTAGGTGTTGCTGGATTAGGATGTAATCTATGCGAGAGTATGTGTTATGCCTAGCTGAATAATGAGTGTATTCTCTATCAGAAGGGTGGAGCGCTCTCCAGGCATCAAGCATGCCATGGTTGTTGAGCAACAGTTTGAGGGATTTTGTAGCGGTAGGGATTACCAACGGGTTGGCAGCACCTGACCTGTCTTTTGTTTGATCTAAAACTGAGTTCATGTCCCCCCCAGGATCCATGTTGATTGTTGCCATTCAGACATCATGTCTGATATCTTATGAAAAAATGCGGACTGTCCCTTGTATGGAGCATATACGTTTAATAGTGATATTTTGCGTTCATTTACCGAGCCTTGTACCAAAATGAATCTCCCTTCCGGATCTCTACATGTTAACGTGTGTTGAAAATTCAACCTCTTATGTATTAAGATGGAAACTCCCTTTTTCTTTTCGGGGGCTGTAGAGTGAAATGTTTGTGTGAAATTTTTTCCCCAATATTTTGGAATAGAATTTTTTTTTAAATGGGTTTCCTGTACCATAACAATATCCAGCCCCATACGACCGTATTCTGCTAGGGCAACCCCTCGCTACACCGGCTCGTTCAACCCCTGAACATTGTGGGATGCAATATGTAAGGCCATGATTCACTACCTGCACCAAGCGTCCGATGAGAAGCCCAAGTACTGATGTGTTGATTTTCCCCTTATGGCTGCTGGCCTGTAGATTCTTCCTTTTGGAACGTGTGGTTCTCAAGGCACCTTACCCAGCTAAAAAGGGTTAGATCAGGTAGATAAAGAGGGTTGGAAGAGGAAGAGAAAAGCAAGAAAAGGGCACAAAGTGATTGTAGAAAAAATAAATAAACATATATTAGCAGACTGTATAAAAATAAGCTTTTTTTGTTTTCTTTCCTCCTTTCTCTTTTTTTTTTCCTTCTTTTCCTTTACAATTCAATACTTCAATAGTACTATCTATACGTAAGTAGTTATAAAAATATACCTGTAAACAGATATATATACACAAAGCTTTTGTTGAAATTTACTAAGTATGTATATCAATCTATACACAATTTAAACTTGGTTGAGGAGAGCTCCTAGCTGTCCTCCTAAAAACCAATGGTGAGGCCCCCGGGATCCTTTCAACAAGATATCCAGGCGACTCGCCAGATCAAAAACATAAAACACAATGACAAAAACACAGCAACATCAAGAGAAAAAAAAAAACCCAAAGGGTAATAGAACAAAATTACTCAATTGATCCCCTCTGGGGCACATCTTTAAAGAGCCATTAATTATTAAGTGACTATAACCATGTAATTGAAAACTGAATAGTGAATTATTTCTTTAACGGACCCTTAACTAGTCCTGATTCTGGCACCTTGGGAGAGTTAGCATAGTTGCATAGGTATGTATGCTTATGCAGGGCTAAAGCTATACTGTCTTAACTGCATATCTAATATTAACCTTGAGACTGTAACGTTAGCAATTGTAGTTAAATAGCCCCTACATTACTTTACTTCAAAGTTATAGGACATTGTCTTCATTTAAGAATGTCTTTCCTGTTATTTTGTCTCCCACGTTCAGGAAAAGGAAAAAAGTATTAGGTTAAAGCAACCTTAGTGTCTCTGCTGTTGCGCTCTAAAGCGCCTGTAGGGTCTGACATCAGGGCGTTGAGTTGTTCCTCCGGGTTCTTGCACCTGAATATTTCAGGACGTTAGCAGCACCATTCCTTCCTCTACATCAAAAACAGCATGGGTCTTTCCATCCTTCACAATGTTCAATTTGAAGGGAAAGCCCCAGGTATATCTCCACCCTTGTGCAAGTATGGTCTCCAGTAGAGGTTTGAAGGTTTTTCTTTTATACAGGGTGGTCGGGGAAAGGTCAGCATACACACTCGGTTGACCCCCTGCTCTCTCTGGTATACCCGGTCTCGCTGCCTTCATAAAAAGATCTTTCGTTGTGTAGAAGTGGAATTTAGAGATAACGTCTCTCGGCCTCTCTCCCGCCACCGGGCGTCCCGTCAGTGCTCTATGGACGCGGTCTAGTTTAAAGACATCCTCTGCTAAGTTTGGCAGCAGGTATTTGCAGAGATCTAACATGTAGTTTGGCAGATCTGTGAACGATTCTGGGAGATTTCTGATCCTGACGTTTTGACGGCGGGAACGGTTCTCCAAATCTTCCTGTGCGTACTGGAGTTGGTTTTGTTCGTCTCTTAGGGCCGACATTTCACCTTCTAATTGGGTGTGTGCATCCAATAGCTCATTGTATTTCGTTTCCAGGTCAGTCACCTTTGAGTCTACTGCTTTTATCTCACCTTTGAGTTCTGCCGCTACTTTTTTGATTTCTCCAGTGACCTCTGCTCTAAAAGAGGAGATTAAGTCTTTTAGATCCTGGATATCTGCTTTTGTACTATGTGCAGTCGGTTCCATATTAGACGCCTGTATGCGTTCGGGAGATGAGGGTGGCTGTTGGGCAAATTGAGTTGGTGTCCTTGATGTACAAAAGTCCTGTATTGATTTAGCCGCCCTTCTCGTTGAAGTCCCAGCCATTCCTTTATTGTGGCTTATAGACATATATATTCACTGTTTTTGTCACGTCACTTTACTGTAGGTTGTGCCACCATGCCTGGGGGATGGGGTTCGTTTACATAATGAGCATAGTGTTATTCTCTTGCATCAAAAAATACGGTCGTTTGTGCGCTGCCAATATGTTGTTAAAGGTTGAGAGTCTCTGAAGTAGGGGACATCAGACCCCCTGGGTAGATATATATTGTAATTGTATTGCAGTCATATAGGTGTTTATGGCACAGCTTTATCTCCCAGCTGATCGAGGTCTCAGAGTTTTTGATGTCACTGCGTTATTCTATTTAATAGCAAACCCTTCCAATGCTTCCTAGACTTGAAGTGAGCTTATGTGGCCGCTGGTGTTTTGGCGGGAAGCCTTGCTGGTTGGAAGCTAAGATGGCGGTTTGGCGCCCCGCGCTATCCCTTTTGCCACTAAATGGCTGCGGCGGATCTGGACTTTCGGGAGTTGCCACCACGGGGGAGGGGGGAGCGATCTCTTCACTTGGGGCACCCAGGGTAAGTGCCCTGTCTTTGCCTTAATCACAGGATTGCCTAATTGCGTGGCCTCCCAGTCTTATCCCTGTCGCCCCCTACCTCGTGGTGGAAGATGACCGCCGTCTCGCTGGACCTCCGCCTTTCCTGCTCAGCTGTCCACTCGCCCCTGGGCCGTCCTGAAGCCCGTGTCCGCTGCTCCTTCTACACCCAGATGGGTCCCTGGGCTCTCTTGGTGCCTTGCGTCTCCTTCTCACCGCCCGTTGCTGTAAGGAGTCCGTTGAGGCATCTAGGCTGCTGCACCTTACTTCTTATGCTCCGCCGTGCCTGATTGAAATGGCAGCTGGACCCTGGTGCCGGTCTGTGCTGTTAGTGTGAGGGGGTCATCGCAATCCACCGACGTGCTATGCCAGGTATAGTAGGCCTCAACCACGCGTTGGGATAAGTCGGTCGGATCCAGCTGAGATTTGGATCTTTCTGTTCCCCCGACGGTGCTGGTTCTGATTATGCCTTTATATTTGGGGTATGACCCCAATCAAGGGTTTAAATTCCCTTATTTGTTGTTTTTTGTGGCAGAGCTGCAGCTTAGCACGTCTGCACTCTCCGGCTGGTAGACACGCCCCCCATGTTTTCTGATTTCTTGAATGTAGGAATAAACCCCAGCTTCAAGTTCTGGATATTTGCCATGTTTTGGTCCCCTGAAAGATTTTCTGGTGGAAACTGAATTTTTCAATTTCTGCTCAGAGGCAACCCAACGTCGCACATTAGATTCATCCAATCCATATTTTTTTCCAGCCTCTCTGTTGCTTGTTGTCTTTGCATAATTAACAACTGCAATTTTGAAACTTGCATCATAACTTCGCCTCACTCCTAGGCTTGTTGATGCTTTTCTCTCCAAGTAATCAGCCATTGCAAGAAACAGGCTTTCTAACATGTACTGTAACTTCTTTTGCAGGTTACACGCCTTACAGGATGCTAGAATCACTAAAATCGGAAATCGCTATTCAATTGCTACAAAGTAGACTCAAGCATGCAAATCGGCACCCTTAACTCGCAAATCGGCAGTGATTTTGCATTCACGAATATAAGCCGCACACGCGTAACTCGCAAGCTCGCAAATCGTCTGCCATTTTTTTACAGTAGTGAATATAAGCCGCACCTATAACTCGCAAACGCAAAAATCAGAAAAAAGGTGCGGCTTATATTCGGACCATTACGGTACTTGTATATTGGTCATACATATTATCTACAAATATGTATGTTAATTAGATAGTCCATTACCTCCTGACTTGTATAGAGGCTGATGGGTAAAAATACTTCTTATTATTAGTATTATAGTACAGTTCAATAAGTATATACCCAATATTATTGAAGGTCCACTGAGATGTCATGTTTATAGAATGCTTCTATCAATAATTTAACTTGATACTGGGCAAAACCTCTTCTGGATCGCTACCATGTCGTGGTGAAGGGGCTTGTGTACCTAAATGAAGCTGTGAGCTATAACATGTAGGGACACCCAAGATGAGCAGGTCATAGCAAAAAAAAAAAAAAAATACAGCCATTTATTTTTAAATTATTATATTACGCTTTATTTTCCTGGAAGCAGACATTTGCTTTTGTTCTTAAAGGCATTAGACACCTTGGAGGAATGGAACAATCCTTAGATGCAGACAACATCATGTTGAAAGACTGCCACTACAAGTACCACTTGACAATAGGACTAAATAGAAGAGTCAGTAAGATTACCCTCTTCCTCAGCCTTCAGACAAACTAGCAGTGCCAAGATGGAAATGCCCATGTTACAAATTTGTAAATTAAAGGTGTTCCCTAAAAATGTTTTTATGTCTGCTCAAAGCTTAAAAAACTGTCATTCGTTTGCTATATTCTTCACAAATTACATTTTTCCTAAACTACAGTTATCCTTTAAGCAATATGTTATTGTAGTTATATTTTATTTGCATTACGAACATACAGTTGTCCAAAAACAATTAATGGGGTGTTCCCAGGGATGAATATTCATGAAATATCACAACACGAAGCACAGAAAGATCCATTTTACTGGGCAACACTCATTACCATGTTACCAGTTTTTAATTACTAAAAAATATTTTTAATTATATAAAAAATATATATATTTTTTGGTTATATTTTTAATTAATTCTCTATTTGAGATTAGGTAATAAGTGAGCCCCAGTAAAATGGATCTTTCTGTGCTTCTTGTTGCGGTAATTCATTAAATATATTGCCCATTATCATTCTAATTCTTCAGAACGGTATATAGTAAATATAGAATACTATAATTAGGAAAATGTTCTAAATACAAGAAAATGTATACAGGTTATATTGTATCTTAAAATACTTCTTATGCATTTTATATAGACATGTTTTTCTTCTTCCTCCATAATATCATAAAGGGGCACTTTACTAAGCACTTTCTCATCTGAGATGAAATGAAAAAAGCTGAGATAATGTGAGAAGGATTCTTTTTCCCCTTAGGAAATAGTACATAGTAAATCAGGAGATAACATGAGATGCTTAGTAAATTGCCCCACATAACCGAATTTTAACTTTGGATAGGCAGATCTGCATAGGTGAGTATACATCTGTATCCAAATTAGTGTGTGAAATCAGTTTGAGTAGGTAGCGAACAGGAAGTTTAACCCTCTAAGAACCACATGAAAAAACTCTTCTGTACAGAAAGTGATAACATCTAATACGATGCAAGACAGCTATAGTCAACTTTTCCCATATCTTTCTTTAACCAGTGAAACCTCTAGTCACAGAACAGAATTTTTCATAAGATCATACATAAGCAGAAACCAAGCCATTATCATAAAATAACTAATAATTCACAAATTAGAAAATAGAAAGCGATGAGTCAGGAGGCACAGACATAAAAAAATGGATCAGTAATTGGTGAAAAGTTCAGTCCCACCATATACTGGTTTATTGCTTCCTTCTCTCTGTTCTTACCATATCCCTCCTCTGTTCATATTCCTTCTCTGCAGCATTCTTTGTTCACTCTTTCTCTTCTCTCCCGCTAACACCAGTCTTCTTGATCTTACAGAAACCATTTTAACTGTACCTGGTCTTTGCTCTCCTGGAAACTTTGAACCACTGAAAAAGCTGCACCCCAACTGGAGAAGCCATTTTAACTGTACCGGGCCCTTGCTCTCATGTACCTCTCCTACCCGCCCCTGATTTGTCTTACTTTATTGAGTCATACTAATTGCCTAACCCGGTTCAGTCTGCAACACCTGCTAACAAAATAATCTAGTACATTATTACCAACCACCCATTATGGCCACACCAATCAACAATCCCTCATTCATTTCCACCTACTGTCAGCCACTCACAGTCCTCAGAGCAGAAAATACCCAAAATGCTGATAAGTTAATATCCATCACTTAATATCCATCACAAATCTGCTTTGCCCTTTGCCTGAGCTCTTTGGAATGCACCTATTTATTTCCAAAACCCTTAATCTGGCTATCACAGAAGCTTTGCTCACTCCCTCAGACACTGCCTCCTCTGCAACACTCAAATATGGTGGCTTTCACTTCAGTCACACACTTAGACTTGGGAGCAAGTAAGGTGGAGGGGTGGGCTCATTACTATCGCTTGCCTGGATCACCATCTCAATTTTGGATCATTTTGACCGCCTGGCTCCCTCATTTGCTGTCCTCAAAAGTACCTTCACTTATTCTTGGCGATTATAACATTGCCACTAATACACCCACCTCCCATACAGCCGCAAAATTACTTTTACTTATCTCTTCCCTTGGCATCTCAGGGTGGACAGAATACCATGATAGATACTCTCTCAACCTTATTTTTTATCATTCTCTGCACAATCTTCAACCTTGTCATCTACCCACTCTCTCTGTCTGACCATCATCTCCTAACCTGCCCACCCCCACCACCTTTCTGTCTCACAGCTGAACACTTTGCCAGCTACTTTAAAAAAATCGGAAAACATCCAAAACAAACTCTCCTCTCAACATTGCTCAAACATGTCCTACTCTTAACAATACGACAGAACAAAGTCTTTATCCTTCCCCAACCTCACATCCATTATGGACTCCTTTGATATTGTAAATGAGGGCCAAGTCTCTAGTCTACTATCACCTTCTCACATTACAACTTGTCTGCATGATCCTATTCCATCATAGCTTATTCATCCCCTCTCTACCACACTTATTCTAGCTGTCACACATCTATCTAACCTTTGGTAAGTTTCCATCAGTTTTAAAACATGCCATTATTACACTTATTCTTAATAAACCCTCATCTGGCTTGGCTTCTGCATCTGTTGCCCTATCTCTCTGCTTCAGCCTGATTTTACAACTGCTCAAACTACTCTACTGCTAATCTACAATCCAATTAAATTCCTCAAACTTCCTTCTTGGACCCTTCCAATCTGGCTTCTGGCCCTAACACTCCATAGAGATAGCACTCACAAAAGGCACTAATGACTTGCTCATTGCCAAGTTAAACTATCACTTCTCAATTCTAATTCTCCTGGATCTCTCTGATACTTTTCACACAGTTAACCGGTCTCTACTAAATGAAATTATCCACTCTCTTGGCATCCGTGATATTGCTCCTTAATGGTTCACATTATACCTAGAAGATCAAACATTTGGTGTCTCCTTCTCTGCCAACTCTTCTTCACTTTGCCCACTGACTGTTGGCGTACCCCAAGTTCAGTCCTATGCCCCCTCCTCTTTTCTATCTATACATCCTCCCTTGGTACCGTAATAAAAACTATTGTTCAGTATCATCTATATGCTGAAGACACTGAAATATACCTCTCAGCACCAGATCTATACCCCTCTGTTCTAGCACAAGTTTCAAACTGCCTCTCAAGCATATCCTCCTGGCTATCTGCTCATCAAGTCAAATTCAACATGTCAAAGACTTCCCACCCTCTACTACAGCTTCCACTCCTCCTTATTCTCTTTATCTCTCACTCTTGACAATGCCATCATCACTCCCACCTTCCTGTACCGTTGTCTTTGGGTTTTACTGAACCCTGCTTTCTATTTCATTCCTATATACTATTAATAACACAATCTTATAATTTTCACCTCAAAAACATCTCCAAAATACATCACTAACTTACACAACACACACCTAAAATCTGAATCCATTCTCTCATCATATCTCGCCTTGACTATTACAACTCGCTTCTTGCTGGCCTCCCCATCACATGTCTGTCTCCACTCTAATGCATAATGAACACCTTTGCTAGACTCATCTGCCATACTCAACGCTCAGTGTCTGCAGCTCCTCTCTGTCAGTCACTCCACTGACTTCCTATAGTCTCCAGAATAAAACTTAAAATCATGACCCTGATGTATAAAGCCCTCAACAACAGTGCACCCTCTTATATCTCTGTTGTTGTCTCAAAATATTCCCTTTTTGCTCTGCTAACAACCTTCTTCTTCCCTCTTCTCACTCCATCATTAAGGACTTTTCACGTGCTGCCCCTATTTTTTGGAACTCCTTGCCTTGCTATCTTTCTGCCTCAAAACCTTCAAATACACACTAAAAGCGCATCTGTTTAAAGGAGCTTATCACCTTCAGCCTTAATATACACAACTGCCTACTCTTCATCATTATATCACTTACACCCACAATCTACAGTGCAACACAAGCCACCTCCACTTGCCTGAGCCTATTGCCTTCACACTCCCATCTTGTATCTATCACCCTTCTTTATCACACCTAAACCCTTTAGATTGTAAGTTTGCAAGTTTTCAGCCTTCTGTTGGTGCTTTGGGGAAAGCCCTATGTATGTTTGATTTTAAACTCAAATACAGTGCCCTCCATTCTTTTGCAATGTGTTCAAATTGTTTTTTACATTGCACTTAATCCCTGTATAGCGTGTTACAAATAAAAGCTAATAATAATAATATTAATAATTGCTGATTATATACTGTGCTGAGTGGATGCTTATCATGAGTATGTAACCCAAAAATATAAAACCTCAAGAAACATAGAACCCACATATATACTGCACTGTCTCAATGAGACTTTCACTGTTACATGATCAATTTATATATAAAGACATCATTTTAAGCACTTATAACCTATTTGCTAACGACTACTATCTACATTAATTTCTATCCAGATATCTTGATATATGAAAATGCTGGTTCAGTTTACCTCTGCTCACATCTTATCCTTCCTATATCTCAATTGATAAGGGGCCACTATAGTTATCTTAGTTCAGTAAGCCAATCATGCCCATCCTTTAAGCCAAGTAATTATAAAAATATCATATTGCAGTGCTGCTATGGAACTGAATGTTCTGCGTAACCTTAACCTTAAAGCAAAGGTATGGTGAAGTTATAAAAGAACAATAGAGTTATTTTATACTTGTGAAAGTAAACACAATTAACATTTCACTGCCATAATCAAATCATGACATGTTCTATAATATTAGTACACAGGGAAAGTTAAATATCGGGAATGATGTAACAGACATAAGACTCAAATAAAAAGCAGAGAAGAGCCCCTAGGCAACACAGAGGGATAAAAACATGTCTTTTTGTTATGGTTTTCTTAATTATTTCCAAATTTAGACTTTCCACACAGATTCTATTAAAACTTCCTCTGTAATTTTGAACAAAAGAATTGTGACTCTTTGTTTAATCCCATTCATTTCCTAATGCAGTCAAGCAGTCAAACTCCACTGTTACCTCCTTGTAAAAGACTAATTTATAAAATATGGATTATATTTCCGGAGTTTATAATATTTTATAGAAAACATTAACAGGAAACCCGGATTACCAGGAGAGGATCTAAGACTTGAATACTCATCTTTTTATCCGTGTAATGTAGAAACATGAATTTCAGGATCTGTTTTAGAAATGTCACAAAGAAGAAGTATTAAAGCACCACTGTAGTTTAAGGAAAATTTCAGCTATTTGTGAACAGAAAACCTTGATTTTTGAAGATTATATTTGTGTAGAGAAGTTTTCATCTTGTCTGGATTCAGCATGTCCTTATACTTTAGAGCCTGAGTGTGTGTGCTTATATCATCCAATCAGTGTTGAAAGGAAATGTGGGGGGTTGTGGGGTGGAAGAGGGATGGGGAATTGTTTGATAATTGGAGCTTAGTATTTGCCAAATACCTGCATTCCCTGCACATGATCTGAAGCAGGCAGTCACAAGGATAATTGCAAACCCTGCTCCTGCAGTGATAATAATATCCATCTCACACAAATATGTTGCTGGAGACCAACAAGTAAAAATTAGCTTTATGACATTTTCCTGCCTTATTGCACTTTTATTCAGGATAAGCGTTTTCAAATATATATATATATATATATATATATTATCATATCATTAAACCACTTCTGTGTATAAATACATAATGGGTTGAGTGTAGTGGCGGAGCTAGAGAATGGAGGGCCCTGGTGCAAAAAAAAAAATTGGGCTCTCCTCTGAGGGGTTGTAAATAATGTTTTATGCTGGGCCCCGTCGGAACCAAATCACTAAATGTTCCTCCCCTAGACCCCTTCCCGTAACTGCTCCTCTCCCCAAGATAGCTTCCCATAACAGCAAACCTTCCCAAGACCCTTTCCCATTGCTTCATACATATGCATAGAAAAACATCACCTGCACACAGCACCCACCCCTCTTAGCATCTTCACCACTGAGCCATTGTAGAAGGGCATTCTTCTATGCACAGCACCCAACCCTCCTCAGCATCCACCTCACATTGCACCCATTCCTATCTCTTTTGCTCCCCCTCACAGAACACATCCCCCTGTGCTTTGCTGTCACTTTGCAGCCCTTACACATCACCAGCATGTTGAACTGCTCCACACTTAAACAGGCACACACCAATTTCAGACATGGGGGAGTGTGTGCAGCCAAACCCCCCCCCCCCTCCGGAGGAGGGTTCTGGTGCACTGCACCACTAGAAGATACACCCCTATGTGGTGGTGAGAAACTAAGGTTTCTCGTATATAATGAGTACAGTAATCAACAGCTAAAAGAGCCGACCACTGTTTTGCTTGTAGTCTTTTTTCTAAATCTAAACATAATAGTGGCCAAAATGTTATTAGATAGGAAAAATAAAAGCAACATTTACATTTTGCAACTTTTATATGCAATTATTCGATACTACAGGCTGGGTGTGTCCCGGTATATGTAATGAGTAATGAGCTTCGCTTGCTTGCTGCTGAGAGCACTGATTGAGAGTTACTGCCATGTTTCAAATATGCAGATCCAAACTTCCTGTGACTTTAAAGTCTCCTCCCACCTTTGCTGTAACCAGAATGGTAGATGATCCCACAGTAGTATAAATGAATATAAGAAGTAAAATATTACCTGTTGTATTATTTTTTTACACTACAAAAGCATGTTACCTATTTTAAAGTGAAGTTCTTCAAACACTGGCCGGAGACGCAAACCTGTAAACCATTCTTGCACACGTTGCATGTGCAGCCGTGAACATGATCAATTAGTTAATGGAGCCAATGGTAAAAGAGATCGTCATCATTACGTCAAAAATGGAGGTTAGATTTCAAACCCAACAACTCATTCCAGAAATAATGCAATATTAATAAATCAGTAAATATAATATTCTAGTCCATGCGAGTTCCATTATATGTATTAACACACTGATTGCCGGGATCGATATAACACGGAAATTAAACATAAAAAAAAGTATTTTATATTGCAGATTTGCGAGCTTGAGAATATTGTGATCATATTTGAAATACACACATTCACATTCCCTTTATTTTATAATACAGTATTGTGTTGATATTTGCATTTACAGTGCTACGGATAGGACTTCAACACCGTTGCAGGTCCTCTCTAGAACCCAGAGGCTTTTTGGCTCAATTTGCGGGTTTTGAGTTTGAACGCCAGTGGATTCGTAGCAATTTAATAGCGATTGCGAACGTAACATTTACGGGCTTGACAGATTAAAGACTTTTTGGCAATGGAGTTCCGATTTCGATATCCCCTATTGTTTTTCCGCCTGTAACCCGCAGATCCATTGCGGGTAGCTTGAAGAGGCCAATTTAATAGCCGTAAGTCTATTGGGCTCTGTTACTGGCTACGGGTTTTCACGTTAGGGGAATTTAATAAGGCTGCAGGTATACCAATAATGGTCTTTGCTTTTATGTAAAACTGGTGATCAGTTTATCCAAAGCTTTAGTAGGTGGCCCTAATATGCATACTTATTGTATAGATTGTAGTTAACTTAGTGTTTTTTTTATTAACATAAAATAGAGAGCTTAGTAATATTTTAAAACTAACTTGCCAGAAATAAATCTGCCAACACAGTTCCACAAAACTTTACAGTTATTACAAAACTAGACAATATGAGTCTCAATCCACCAATGGATTGGATAATGCACAGTAAACATTTGATGAACTTCTAAAGCGGCCATGTTGAGCTGTGATTGATAGTATGGAATCTGGCATTTACACTGTGATTACAAAACACTGATATGTTGTTAAAATGACACTAATTTAATTAGTTTCAATACCCTTCAACTTGATTATACTTTACAAATCAGATGTGACATTTTCTAGGAAATGTTTTGTTCGTCCATTCTTTCCATAATGAATCTGTTGTATACACTGCTTATCTGGCAGACATCTTCCCTTCCTCCATGAAATGCATCTTTCTAATGAAGAACAAGTTGTCGTGCTCCTAGAAAATGACTGTCACAAGATAAGAAACCGTTGAACCAGTAAATAATGTTTGATATTGGGCCTTCTCAGAATTCCCCACAAACAAGTACCATTGTAGTCACTTGTTTAAAATTTGCTCCTTTGAAGAACACTGTTGTCCAGGTGAACACATCCACCACATATTGCATTAATTATGCATGCCAGATTACTTGGAGTATGCTCTTTAGAAGAAGGGGGCTGTGGCTGCAAACATAAAACCCCTGCATCTCCAAAGTCATTGTACTCCGGGAAATCTGGGCTCCATAATTAAGGTGATACAGCAGCGGTTCCAAATATGGTATAACTGAAAACCATCTGTCAATCAGCCTTCTGATCCCCCCACCAAAAACTGACTGCACTACCTGTGTTCTTTCTTTGCTGCTGTCTGCACTTGTATTTTTAATGTTAATTAAACATGAAACAGAGTACATTTAACTTGAAAAACTCTTACACTGGCCCTTTAAAATGTACAGTACGTTTTTAATTCTACTAGAATTAAGAAGCTTAACATATTCAAGTTACATAAAAAGCAGAGGAAAAGAGCTCTGGGCACCACAGATGAACAAGAAAATTCTGGTTTCATTATTATGGTTTCCTTAATAGTTCCCAATTTTAGGTTTTGTTCTTATTACTTCCTTTTTATGTTGTCAACAAAGGAATTATGCTTCTTTGTTTAATCCCATTTATATTTAAAACTGTCTTAACATTCAACTTCTCTGCTTTTTACTGTAAGTGACTTATTTATTAAATGTGTTTCTTTCTTGGAGTTTATCAGTCTTTATAAAAAACATATGTATAAGAAACTTGCATTACCAAGATGAGATATGAAAGATGAAGTCTTCCCAATTGTAACAGTAGTAATATGCTAGCCATGGAAAGGCAGTACACGTGACATAAATGTAATCATTTTTGATAATTAACCATGTAGTATGAGATTGCAATTATTACCTGGAAGGGGGTGTTGTTGGGGGGAAATTGTGGAAAGGGGATGCTGGGAGCGTAAGATGTAACGGTGAAAGATTTTAAACAATTGCTGGGGGAGGATGTTGTGTAAGGTGGGTTACTGGGGGAGGATGAAGTGGAAGGTGGTGCATGGGCAGGATGATGTGGAAGGGATACTGGGGTAGGATGATGTGAAAGGGGGTGCTGCGAGGATTATGTGAACGGGGGAGGGTGCTGGACAAGATTGATGAGGACATGAGTCTCGTGTGGAGAACAATGTGAAAAGAGGGTTCTGATGGAGGACGATGTAGAATGGGGTTCTGGTGAGGACAAGATATATATTTTTTATTTTTAACCACCACACTTACAGATCTATTTCTTTGCAGATCAAGAGCCTTTTTATTGTAACACTTCATTCTAAATATGGACTTGTGGAAATGTGTAAGAATCAGTCTTCCTATGACACCATCTGTTGTGATATACTAGTATCAACTTCTTAACTTCCATTTGAAACCGAGTCAGAGTTGTCACCATTAATCATTCTGATATCTGCTAAAAAAAAGATGAATATGTGTCCTGTGTAGATTCAGTACACCTGTGGACTAACATCTATCAACCTGCTGAATAGTACCCATGTTCTCCTCTCCTCTGCTTGGCCTCTGTGTAATCCGATTTCACATGCACTTCCTGATCTTTATTCTAGTGCTAATGTAAGCAGTATGACAAGGAATGAGAATAGAGCATATTATTTAAAAAATGAACTTAATTTTAAAATGTTTTATTTTCATTCCATAAGATTCCATTTGCCACTATGAACAGGCACAACATTCCCCCTTTGATACTGAGTCACTATATTTTTATACTGTAAATTATGGGAGCATGTGTTAGTGCACACTGTTCCTCCAGGTTCTGCGAGTGAGCCCAGAACCAACTCTGTGTGCAGCCATACACACTCTCCAATTAATCACATAGAAACCCCATAGTGAGTGACTAAGCAACAAAGGAGAAATGTAGTGCTTCATCAGAGCTGTAAATTATGTCATATGCAATAAAACAAAACAAAATTCAAACTAAATAATCTAAATTTTTGTTGCTTACATTGTTATTAAAGACAATTGGACAAACCAGTGATTGGAACAAAGTCAGTATGCAAATGTCATACAAATAAAATCTGTGTTTTTATTTTACTTAAGAAGGGAAGAAGGAGAGCATAATTGTATGGAAAGTAAGAGAAATGGAGGGGAAAGGGAACAACTGAACTAGATAATGTTCTCTATGTGCAATATATTATCATTTTAATTGTTTTAATAATATGTTCAATGTTTTGGCATTCTGCCTACATGAACAGTATTGCCTTTAAGAAAAATCTTACCTACTCTGTGGCGGGAGGTGATTTGTAGAGTTTGGTAAGATTTACATTTTAGTGTTCCAATATGCAATCCTATCTGTTTATCGCCAAGCTGTGCTGCCAATGCTGTATTATCTCTCAAGCCATAAAGTAATATATTACAGTGCATATTGCTTATTATTAATCAGTGATCTCACAATGCATTTAGATGATTCCCTTGAAAGAAGAGCACTTGCTATATATAGATTTCTCTCTTGAATGTGTGTAGGATAGGACATCCTATATATACATATGGACATCAGAGATACACAAAGTTGAATTCTTAAAATAATGCTCCAAACAATTTGTAAATGATACATTAACTCTGGTACAATGAATATGCATTTATTTAATGACTTACCATCATGTGTCTTTGGGAGGGAATCACACTGCTTAAAAAGCATGAGATTGCTACATAAAGCACAAATTTATATCCTTTGTTGCAGTGAATGTACGAGGAGCCTATACCATATTTAAGGCTATTTTTATTTGAACAATTATTTTTGCAGATGTGAATTGATTGTGTCATGCACTCTTTGCTAAAACCTAAACGTATGTGAGATGTGCTCACAGATCAGGTGTGGCTATATACATGTACGTTGTCGGTATGCACAGAATATGGTTCACTTACAGTATCAGGTAGCACAACTTGGAGATCAACACACTCTAATGCTCCATTTCAGAGCTACCTGAAAAAGAAAATACAAATATAACAAAAAAAGAAACAGGGACATGATGAAGCACCTATCTCCCCCACCTCTTTGACACAGGGCCCCCTCTACTGAGCCAACAAGTGGTCGCCTTGCATGCCGTCTGACAATGCTTCTTGTGTATTGCCAATCATTGCAGGCTTGTCAACAAATGTGGCGCCTGTTAGAGCTCTTAAACTGAACATGCCTGACCCCATACCATGCATGCACTCCTCCGATCTCAATGTGTAAAGGGGTGGATGGGGGGTGGATACATAATGCTACAAAGGGCATTACTGCTGCTCAGCACAAACCAAATTATAACAGTGATTTGGTAAAATGTATGGAGACATGAGTAGCTCTGATGCAAGTTGAGCCGTGATTCATTTTAGCAATTCCCCCTCTCTGTCAGTGATTATTACTTTGGCCACAGGTTTTAGAGTGTTTTAAATGGAAAAGAAGCTACAGTTTTGAAGATATTATTATTATCATTATTATTATTATTATTATTATTATTATTAATATTAATAAAGGTCCCCAGTCTAGTTCTTTTTACAACAAATCAGCACATCAAAGCCACATTTCATGATGCAACAGCCATATGTTAATGTAACCAATCTGCACAGTATAATGCTAAAACCTCACAAACAATAAAGAATATCTGTAGACAAGTTTTAAAACTTTTTGTGAAGGACTTAAAAAGCTAAAACCATTAGTACCTAATTCATGTGTATTAAAATATTTTTATAAAAATCTTCAATTAGGCAGAACCTGCATGTGTTATGAGAGCTTCCATCTGGATCTACTTATTTGCTTGGATCCTCAATACCCTTTTGGAACTGCTCTGAATTCAGTCCTATTGTCAACTGTTTATAGTAGAAATGAACAAAGATATTACATGAATCTATGGTTTCTCCCATTTCTTCTGGGCGTTTAATTCTATTAGAAACGAAAACAAATGTCTTTAGCCATTGAAGCAAAATTAAATAATAAAAGGCTGTATTTTGTTTCAATTTTCTAAAAACATTTTGTCCATTATCAAGTCAAGTTCTTCATACGAGCATAATATAATTATGACACTTCAGGAAACCTTTAAATAATCGGACATTAATAGCCACAAAGAATATCTAAACAGATGTATGTGGGACAAAGCATAAAATTAAGGATTGAAACTTAAACTTTTTACAGTGAATTCTTTCTTCTGTGAATTGCATGAACAACACAAATCATTGCCAAACAGATGTTTTCTAAATATTCATTGAAAGCAAAGCTGTAATGTAGTCACAACTTTTAATTTACGAAAACATTGTAAATAGCAGTATTTTCTTATGCTGTTAATTTTCTACACTTGTGGACATTTTTTTCTCAATCTGCATATTTTACTTTTGGTTTAATTGTTCAAGAGTACTTGATTCCGTCGTCTTCAGTGGTAATGCTAAACTCTTGGCCGGGTTGGTGTCAAAACAGTAGGAGCTCCTGGAGCCTGTTTGTCTCCACATGTGAATGTATTTCAGTTGGACCACAAATCAAATAGCTTGGCTGTGTATATATATCAAAAAGTGTTGGATACTTAATATGTACATGGATATACACTGCAGGAATTAATGTTGGGTGTTCTATAAGAGCATTCTATAAGACAATTCAATAAGACCATTCTAAAGTTAAAAGAACGACTGGATTGCCTTATTTATATGCTCTTATGATATACTTGACAATGGCCAAACACACTTTTTAGAAAATTTTAAATAAATAAATAAATACATTAATTAATACATTAATTTCAACTGTTTTATTCAAATTTGCTGGAAACCTGGGAGGATTGGGATGAACCTTGGATGCAGATAATATTTCTATTCACTTTTATTTATAGACTGCTACTGGGAATAACCACTTCATAATCTAACTAAAAATTGGTTATACAATGTAAAAGCCTATTTTTCTCTATAGTAAATTATTTCCGAGATATACAGTATTGTGAGGCTCAATATGCTAGTTTGTAGATCAGCATACTTTGTAAGAGTGAATGACAACATTGTGGGTCGTTGTTTTGACCACCAGAGAGACAGACAAGCAGACTGTGATTCTAATCAAAGCAGCTAATTGTTATTCAGGATCTACTCATTTCCATAAAAATGTAGAACAGACAACACTAAATTTCTTAGAAATCATTTTTTTAGAAAAAATGTTTCGCACAATGTAATTTATAGATCCACTGTAGATATTTGCTGCAACTTATAAAAAATATGCTTTGTATAAATATATTACTTTATTATATTAACCATGTACTGCCTGATTGCTGTTTGTTATATTTACCTTGGACTGCAAGAAGATCCAATAAATCAGTACTTCAGGAAATCAAGACAAACTGTTCACTAGAAGGTATGATCATGAGGCTAAAGCTCAAATATTTTGGCCATATCATGAGACGGCAGGATTCCCTAGAAAATAATCTGATGCTGATAAAGATTGAAGGCACAAGAAGAAGGGAATAACAGAGATTGATAGATGAGGTTACTGAAGCAATGAAAATAAACTTGATGGCGCTCAAAGGGGCAGTGACTGAGAGATGCACCTGGCGTGCTGCGGCCCATAGGGTCACAGAGAGTCGAAAGTGACTGAAGGACTAAAGAACAGCAACAGAGATAAAGAGATTTTTTTTACCTTGCAGCTTCAATTAAAATAGGAAATAGTATGGGATGGCTGCATCGTGGTAGGTGCTGAAAAGAGAAAATGCTTAGTATGGCTTGGATATTTTTTTTGGATGTTCAGTGCCCTGTTAACCCACTACATTCAGGCAGTTTTATCAAGCAACATATTAGAATATGCCATCCATTATATTAGGCAATACACCACCCAATACACAAAACAGTAATTATCAACTAGTGAATGCATCTGTGGCCATTCAATACGATAGAAACCGTGTGCATCCAATTCAGCAGTAAGCTGCTTTTTTTAGTTAAATAGAGCAATGTGAAGAAATAGTGATAGTAATAATATAATACAAAAATAAACAGTAATGTTAATAAATATTAATAATAATAATTTGGTAATAATATAATAATTATATATTATATAATATTATTATCTCGTTAATATTTATTAATTTACTGTACATATGTATTTATATGTAAAATGGCATACACTTACTACATATACAGTATACATAAAGTGGCCATTTTATATGATGTAATACGCCACTGGTTTATAACCATTACTAGATACGCTATGTATTGCAACTTATCACATGTGCCACCTATTACAACATGCAGTATGCTACCTACATACAAATATGTTCGCTATTGATGATTTCACCAGTGGTGGAGCTTCTGCTGGTGCAGCAGGTGCAAAGCACTGGGGCCCACAAGAGTGTAGGGGCCCTCTATCACCTGGAGTAAAGTAGATCTCTTAATTTATCAGAGTAATTATTTTTTACAGAAACATGATCTGATCGCTTTAGTGGTGATTTGACCATCTACTTGTATATTTTTTCTTCATTATTGACACCTACAGGCACCTGCCTTATATAGAGAAGTTGCAAGGGGGCCTCAAATTATTTTGCACCGGGGCCCTTTTCCACTGGATATCACAGACGTATTTGATAAATTTACCAATTTCAGTTCTGAACACTAGTGGAGTATTGAGGTGAATTGATAGACCAAGATGCATTCAACATTTGATAAATATGGGCCCAATTGTAACTATTAAAAAAGGATAGTTTTTAAGTAATATATTTCTGCAAGATAGAGGAGGTCAGTTGGTAAGTCAGAGTTCGGGGGGTGGTAGAGCTGGAGGTGGGAGAACGGACTGTTAAATTGACATGAACTTGGTGATATTGCATATTTTTTTAGATATATCCACCAAATTATGAAGGCTTCCTACATAGAAGTTTGTATTTATGAAGGAACTAATTGGGAATTAATATTAATATAAATTGTCATTGATTTGTTTTGCCATTTGAATAATCCCATCAAGCAATACTAGGAAAGCTATAAAAAGACTTAACAAGATCTTGCTTAATTTTTGCCTATTGATATAATTTAATTTTGTAACAGAAGGATGAGGAGTAATTATAAAAAGGGCAAATGGCACAATAAAAGCAAATTGCATTTCCTTCATGACTATTTCCTGATAACGTTTAAAAACTAGTTTGATAAAAAACAGATCTTTTGCTACGTGAAAATCTGAGTATTACATTTGTTGTATGTAAGTCTATGAATTAGAAGGGGTACAATTACCTGTGTTTATCACTGTTCTATTTTAAAAGGCTGAATGAATATTAAAGAAATTGTCTGGAATTAATTTTTATAGCAAATAAACTCAATTGTTAATATGTTACACTTGGTTTTACAATTTTTCTTTAAAAAATAAATATTGTGAGAAGTTGTGAGCAAGTTTTTGGCTTTAAAGAACCACTGTAGTCATATATTTAAAATATACTACTTTGAAGAACTACAATTGAAAAACAGAAAATGTAATGCTTTAAAAAAATAATACAGCATCTATTGTTATTACAATGGAATGTAATAATGTTGTTGTGAAACTCACAATTTGGTTTCTGGTGATCAAAATTTGGAAATGTGGCATCTACAACCACAAGTGCTCTCATACGCAGCAATGGAAAGCTCATTAGCTTACGGATAGGAATGCAACATTCTGAGAGACTAACAGACTGAATTAGCTGACAAAGGGAAATTAAAGATTTAATTGCATAGTAAATTTAGAACGATAAGGTTGTTTTTATATATTTATTTTACTTTCTGAAATATGCCTGCTATCACGCTTAGTTATTTAAAATACCATATAGAAAATAAAATGTGAGTACAGTTTTCCTTTTAGCCCAAGATGGTATACTCCTGGTATATGAGTGTACCAAGTGAGTGAGTGCATGAAAGAATGTGCATGCGAGAGTGTGAGTGACAGCTGGGGGTCAGAGAGAGAAAAAGAGAGAATTTCAGAAAGATCGAAGACTGGCTCCCATCTGAGAAGCGTTGCAAGCAGTTTCCAATGCTCAGGGGCAGAATAAAGTCCTTCCCACTCACTGTTGATGTCAAACTCGTATTAGTTCTCCCATAGTCACTGTCCAATTGGTTAGCAGATTCAATTTGAAGATCCAGATGCCTTCTGGCACACTTAAAGGGAACAATTCTTTTTGTTATGTATGTAAAATATCATGCTTTACACATTACCAATGTGTTTTGCTTAAAAAATGTTTAAGTAAAAACTGTTCATGAAACTAACAGATAATGTACAAGGCATATATATGTCTGTAGACAAGTATGACTCATACATCTATACTACTGCTCATTGACTGACAGAGGAAAGTCCCCAGATAAATTAGTTATTTGAATAAGTTTTTGTCTTCAGTCTTCAGCTTCATTTGAAAAAACAAAACACACAGTATAATACCCTCTTTCAGATGCAGCCAAGAAAAACATGCTTTCAGTGTCCCTTTAAGTACTTATAGACAGCAAATATATAATTAGCAATGTATGTACAGTATAATATGTATAATTAAATATATATAAAACACATATATCATAATATACTGATGTCAGTTTTTTGGTAATGCCTTAATATGGAATTCTAAATATTCTGAGCAGCATGTATGCCAATTAATGCTAGCAACTTATTTTGTATTCACTGGAGATAAATTTAACTAATGAACTGATATATTCATATTATCATTCTATTTATTTACAAAATATATATGAGGATATAATGGTATGCATCAGTTTTTAGATTACTTTACCTCTTGATAAACTATCTATGTTTCTAAAATTTAAAGCAAAAATGAATTCACTGTATATTAACTAGAAATGGGAACTATAATTTTAAGATGTGTGATGTATTGGTGTCATTTATTTAGTTAAATCTTTATTCTAATGTGAACGCACAATAACGACTGTAAGTGTATTGCATATTTTTACCAGGGAACTTCAGAGAATGAAGTTGTTGGTATATGGAGTAGTTTGGGGGGGCTTCCCTTCTGTGGGGGCGGCACTGGCTGCATGCCAGTGTGAGGGGTGGCTGCTGGTGCCTCCAACTGCCTCCCAGTTCCCATGGCCTCCTGCCCCTTCCGTCAGTTCCCTCCAGGCCCTCTCTTGAATCCTTTGACACGGGGAGGAGGAAACGCCAGGAGGAGGAGCCGCCGTACTGGGCAACAGCAGACACAAAGAGAGTACTTAGTTGTTTTGTTTAAGCAAATTACCCTTGAGGTTTAATCTCTCTAAGGGTGATAGGGGACTCCAGACGTGGAGCCCTTGCTCACTGTGCCTTAGGGAGTTCAGCTGCAACTTAGTGATGAGGCCCTTAAAGGCCAAAACGCATCTGGTGTTTGCTGTTTCCCCTGTTCAGGGTAGAATTGCCTGGTATTTCGGGTCTGGGTCACTCTTTTGAGTGAGACCAGACTGATATGCTACAGGATATTTCTCCCTGTGTGTGAGGGTATAAGAATGAGAGAGTGAAAATGGGAAGAAAAATAGGAAAAGGGAGATAGCCGATTGTAAAGGATTGGAGAGAAGTGGGAGAGAGGATAGTGGAGTAAAAATGGGGGTGAAAGGAATAGAGAGATTAGAGAGAAAGTAGAGCGAGGTAGAGTTTTGGGCAGAAAGGAGAAGGCCAGAGAGAAATAGAGACAATAGGGGAGACACAAGGAAAGATGGAGAAAAGAGGAAAGTGAAAAGATGAGGGATAGAGAGGAGGAAAGACAGAGAATAGGGAGAGAAAAGAGGTAGAAAAAGGGGGGGTAAATGATGGGAGAGGAGGTACAATTATGGGAAAGGAGAGGAGAAGGAGAGAAAGAGAAAAAAGGGAGAGAAAGAAGGGGAAAATAAGTGGGAATAAATGAGAAGAAGACATGAGGGGGAGAAAAGGTGGAGAAGGGGTATGAGCAAGGAAATAGAAAGGAAGGGAAAGAGAAGAGTGGAGTGAGATAATGGGGAGAATAATGGGTAGAAACACAGAAAAGAGGGAAGAAAAAAGTGGGAAAAGGGGTGCAAAAAGGAAAGGAAGAGGGAAGAAGAGAAGGGGAGAGCGAGGGAGAGTAAAAGGGAAAGAAAAAGAGAGATAGAAGAAGAGAAGTAAGAAAAGGAGGAAGAGAGCAGGAAAGGGGAGGGAAGGAGGGGGGATTATATTGGGCCATGGAAGAAGAGATGGGGTCCAAAAGGGATCTTTGGAGATGAGGGCCCTGGTGCTGCAGTATCAGTTGCACTGGTGGTAGCTCCACCTCTGGATTGATAGATAGATAGATAGATAGATAGATAGATAGAGGGAGAGAGAGAGAGACAGATAGATAGATAGATAGATAGATAGATAGTGTAAACATATGCTCAGTAGATATATGCCTATTTACACATTAAATTGTTATTCTCTAGGGTTTAATTACCGGTATATCCACTTTTTTAAGTATTTTGAAGGAATTAAATGTTCAAAGGGGATCCTATGTCATGTGCAGTCTTTTCCACAACAAGCCACCTGTCCTTGTTAATGTGGCACATCAAAGCTGCAAAATCATATGCATGTTATTAATGTGTGGAAACTCTGGAACCTATAGAAAATCAAACATCTCCTTAAAGCAGCTGGAATAACATATTAATGTTTTACTTTGTAATAAATCAACTCTTTTTGTTGTATTGAAAACTGTATGTTTTGCTATTCCAAATTTATATTCATGGGCTCTTTTTCACCAAAATAATATACTGTGCTGTGGTTCGCTAATTTAATTTTTTAGGAATAGTAATTATGTTCATGCCTTGATCTAGAGTACAGAAAATAAGAAGGAATATGCTGACTTCCTCTAGGTTTCAGAAATAATATTTTGATATTTTTGGATCTATTCCAGACAAACGAGTGACAGCTCCTAAAATACACCAACATTGTTAAACCTGGAAAGTTTGAGGGTGTGACTCTTAGACTCAGGCTTTCTTCTGAAATATTGGGCTCTTGGAGTATTGCTCTCTGCATTTCTGCAGTGGTCTGCATCACAATATACCAAGGTAATAAGGTGATAGAAAGCAGTTTAAATTCAGAAAAGTATAAGAACAGAGAGTTTGTGTTGACCCACCTATAGCTAAATAGAGTGTGGCAATAAATTAGGTACAATTTACAAAATAGTACAAGAAATGGTACAAAACACACAAAAATAATTTATAGAAAAGCAAAAAATTGATAACAGCAAAATATTTTCAAAAAGTTAAACAATAAAATCAACCTTTATTTTATATTAACTACTAGCGAATTGCCCATCAAAAAATGCCAGCAACTGAGGCCCTCGCTTTCGCAAGCGTTAGCAACAGCTCGTATGCTCACAACTACATATGTGATAACATGCAGCTTTAAATATGCCTGGTAAAACGGGAATGACCTTAGATACAAATAAGGTTGTAGATGATTTAACTGAAAGCTTGCAGTGAATCCAGCTATGCTTGTCAGAGGCTAGGTACACAAGACCCTTGCGCTCCTGAAATCACCAGACCCATATGAAACTGTGCCAAAATGGTTTGGTACTAAAATCACTCACAAAATCTTGTCACTTTCACCTAAAAAACATATCCAAAATAAAATTCCAATTCACTCTCTCATCATATCTCTCCTCGATTACTACAACACTCTCCTTGCTGGCCTTCCTATCACTCGTCTTTCTCCTCTCCAATCCATTCTGAATGCATCCGCTAGACTCATCTACCATACTAAACGCACAATGTCCGCAGAACCTCTCTGTCAGACACTCCACTGGCTTTCCATAGCCTCTAGAATAAACTTCAAAATTGTGACCCTAACATTTAAATCCCTCCACAATAGTGCACCCTTCTACATCTCTGCTCTCATCTCAAAATACACTCCCACCTGCCCTCTTCGCTCTGCTAATGACCTTCTTCTCTCCTCCTATCTCATCATCTCCTCTCAAGACTTTTCTTGTGCTGCCCCTACTCCTTAACTCGCTCCACCAGACTATCGTCCTGCCTCAAATCCTTCAAATTCTCTTTAAAAACACATTTATTCAAAAAAGCCTATCATCTTTAGCCTCTTCACTCACTATGCATCTATCACTCTCCTGTGCCTCACCCACACCCTTTAAAATGTAAGTTTACGAGTTTGCACTCACTTGTGAGGTGCTTTAGGGAAAGCACTGTGGATATCTGATTAAAGCTCAATAGCAGGGTCTTCCATTATTTTCATTGTGGGGTATTGTTTATACTTGCACCTAACCCCTGTTTTGCGCTGCGGAATATGTTGCCGCGTTATAAATAAAGGATAATAATATTAAAAAAAAGTTCTGCTTGTTGGAAAAATTGGTGTAAATATGCACCAAGATGGCCTGCTATAATAATGGGGCAGTCCCTAAAGACAGGCCAACCTTCCTCAACATTCACTGTAGTGAGGTGCTATTAAGGTGCATTCAATGTGATGAGATAACACAGAACTAAGCTCAATTGCCCTGTTAGACTTGGTTGGGCTAATATTGCTCGTTATACAGTGGTATATGATTCAAGTACTTCATGAAAATGCAGACATTTCAAGGACCAAGTCCCATTCATCCAGGCCAGCCAACCCTCATCATGCTTCTCCATTGTGTAGTCATTCTCATACACATGGACATACTACTGTGTGGCACTGTACCAGCAATGTAAGGAAGACTGTACAGTGACAATGTGCTACCATAGTCCTGAGCATTGTTGGCCCAGACAGAAATGCTGAATGAATGTAGAAATATTAAGTCTACAGCTCTTATAATTCCCATTCCCAGAAAGAGGTATGCATAGCCTGCCAATCCCTTAAACGCTACAATTTTAACTAAAATCCAAAATGTCATGGTCAGAACCTGAGAGTTTTTTTGTCTGATAATCATTGAAAAACAAGAAAACACTATTAGATTTATACTGCATGCTAGGACAAATTGCTTGACCCTACATATTACATTTAACTAAGAAAATGGAACACGGAAAAGCAATTTTCACACTCAAATCCCATATATTTCCTCTGAATAATTTTGGTAATAATCTTGTTTACTAAGTTGGCCGCTGCTTCGCTCATTAACCTTCCACACCATGTCTGAAGTCACATGAACCACATCTGTTACGCATTACATGGCATGGAGAACTGCACAGCCCATTAATTATCCCTACCATGAAACTCACATTTAGCCACAGGCCAAAAATAATACAGTCCTAAAACCATTAGTGTGGAATTAGAACCTGGATGCAGAGATCCCAGCAGTTATATTATAGAGTTGTCAGGTACTGCTTCTCTAGTATTGATGGTCTTGAAAAAATATTTTAAGACATTTTGTTAAAGAGACAGTGGGATTATTCACAGAGGAGTAATTACAAAATATTGTATTATTAATTGAGGTGGCACAGAAACAAAAATATATTACCTTTAATGCTACCTTAAACCTAACTGTATACTTACCTCCACCAGCTCCTTTTCTGTTATTTCAATAGCTCCTTTTCTTCTGTCTTCAATATATTATTTTATTTACTCTCTGCTTCTCTTACTTTATTGTTATATTTGGCCCCATGGGCGCAGGAGCTACAAACAATCTGGGGGGGGGGGGGGGGGGGGGGGGGATAATTCAACTCTACTCCCCAACTCTACTCAACTCTACTTCCGCCGGTGCACTCAGTGAAATGCGCTGGGACCCTACTCTTGGGGGGCCCAATTGCTGCAGTGCCCTTTAAACTTTTTTTTTTAAGTTCTTTGTTTTAATTCTCAATGCCCCTGGTTTCCTATATATATATATTTATATATATGTATATATATATATATATATATACATATATATATATATATAATATAAATATATATGTATATATAGAATATGTCTAAATGCCAACTTATTATGGGCCTCAATTTGATTGGAGCCGTTAAACGGCTGCAACTCTGCGATTCCTTGCAATGGGCTTACAGCCCCGTGTAGCATTATGTCTACGTTGGTAGTCACATGTACGGCGCCGCAAGGCGGTCCCTCTATGGCTGATTGCAAACCATGATCATTTGCCACAAGCCTGTAACTCGTGTTTCAAGGCTGCAAACTCAGAAAAGTGTAAATGCAAATATTGCAAATATAAATTCAAGACAGCACTGTAAAGCACTGTAAATGATGGGGAACACAATGGGGGACACGAGGATTAATAGCAAAACCTTCTCAAGCTTGCACTTCGCCCAAATCCAATATTTCATTTCAGCTTCAATTTCCGTTCAAATTACCACGGGCTTGAATGATCTCCAAGCCAGTAAATCAGTGTTCAAACCCCTACAGGCTTTGAGGTTGAAGGACGCAAACTCGAAGGATTGTAAATGCAAATATATATTCAATCCAGCACTGTAAAGCACTGTAAATGATGGGGAACACAATGGGGGACATGAGGATTAACAGCAAAACATTCTCAAGCTTGCACATCGCCAAAATCAAATCTATCATTTCAGGTTTATTTTTCGTCCAAAGTCCTATGGGACTTGCATGATGGATAGAACATGAAAATTGAACATTAAATAAATTATTTGTATTTCCAGATTTGAGAGTAGGGGAATGTTGTGCTATTAATTCTGAGACCAAACATCACTTTCACTTTTAAAAAAAGTACAGGATGGCTTTTTTATTTGCTTAATTAGTGCTAAGATTTGTAATTAAGCCCTTTGCGACACCTCCGTGGCCCAAGTAACCCGTGGGTCGATTTTAGCAATTTACGGATTTGACGGAGGCTAACCCAGCAGCCGTTGCGGGTCTGACAAGCTCCAATCCCGTGGGACCTGGATGATGAATCAAACACGAAAATTGAACATAAAATAAAAAAAATGTATTTGCCGATTTGAGTGTAGGGGAATATTGTGCTATGAATTCTAAGACCTAAAATCACTTTCACTTGTCATAAAAGTACAGGATGGCTTTTTTATGTGCTTAATTGGTGCTACGATTTGTTAGAGCCTTGCAGGACCTTTTAGGTGTAAGTAAGCTGCGCTCGGTTTTATCGATTTACGGGCTTGACAGAAGGGTGAGCGTAGCATTTGATTAGCGAATTGGGCTTTCTTTCCGCCACAACTCTTGCGGCTGAGTAAGATCAAAGGTTTTGCCGGAAGTAAGCTGAGATTGAGCAAATCACAAGGGATCGCAGCTTGACGGCCTTAAGCCACCAGAGGCCGCAAATAGAATAGCTAAGTAGCTTGCGGCCTCCCCTTGTGGCTACTTATTTCAAGATCATAGGATTAGAATAAGGCTATATATATATATATATATATATATATATATATATATATATATATATATATATATTATGGGTCAAAGCTTTCATGGGAAAAACATACTGCTCCATAGCAGTATCTAGTAGCCAAATCTAGCAATGCATGATTAAATTGCAATTTTTTGTGTTCCCTATTCATTTAATCTGGGGGGGATTTGTGCCCCCATCCCCTCCAGTAACTACACCCCTGTTTGGCCCCAACTGGTTAACTTAATAGGACCACTGTCATACTCATACAATATAGTTTAATTTATTTATTTAGTAAGGGATTACAAATAAAATCAATACAGTATATAGAAAAATTAATTCAATATAGCTTTTAAAATTTACATTATATTGTTTCAGGGACTAGTAGAGCTGATTCTCTCCACCGACTACTGCATGTCCAGAGGTGGGAGAGAATCTCCCCTTGAAAATTAAACATTTTGTTTGTGAGTATGCACTACAATGGTGTTTGAGGTACAAGACTATAAGACTCAGTGGATAACATCCTCTTGTCCTTCCATAAACTTAATTCCATTTGGCCTATGCATCAATACATATTTGCATAGTTAATGCAGCACATTAAGATTTATATTTATAAATCACCAACATTTTAAACAGCAATATATGCATTACTGTGAATACTGAGAGAGATTAAACATGCTGATACAGATGGAGTCAAAGACATGTTTCTGAAATCTTGCATTTTATAGCCAAGTGGGCAAGTGATACAAGCAGAGTAGAGGAGATGCAGAACTGATAGCTGGTTGGAGGAGCTACTTGTGATCATAGTGAAGACTGAGTTAGCAGGACAGTTGATCTCTGTAAGACGTTGAAGATGTTAGCATTACATGTATCCGGCTTCTTTGGATTAGTGCATTTTTAGAGAGCACGAGGGAATTTCACAAAAGAAGTCGCCAGGTGCTAGTGATAGGGAGTACAAAGAGACGAGGAAAGGTGTTAAAAGTTTGGAGCAGAAGGGAAATGTTCTAAATACATTTTGAGAAGGGATATTTCATTATTAAGGTCAAGAATTTGAGTCTTGTGGAGATGTTCTTGATGGATTGGAGTAGGAGTGTGTTTCTGACTAGGCACATACGGCCCAGGCCTAGGGACAGCATATTTTCAGGGGGCAGCGGGCTGCCTGAAGATGCATTGCAGTACATTGAAATATGTTGTATATGCACAGTAATGTATATTTGCAGTGACATTTCTGTCTGTAAGTGTACTTGACACTGTCTGACATACCATCCATACATAAAGATATATAAACTTATGATCTGAGATTTAGGAAGGGTGAAGGAGGAGCAGCAGATGGGGCGTGAGAGATAGACAAATCTCGGCAAAGTAAAGGGCAGCATGAAACCTAAATACAACCATGGACTGGAGTGGGAAGGGATGATGAGTAGGCTGGCAAGGACAGTAGGCAATGGCAGTGCCAAAATGCATTGCCATACTAAAAATCAATTATACTTATGGTTTTGTTTAGATAATTGCCTGGCTTTAGGCCCTGACACAGTACATACGTACATAGTAGTAAAAAGACCACTGTAATCTGGGGCTTGCTCTCTATGGAGCCTTGTTTTTAAGTGACTATTCAAAGTGACAGACTTCTGAATAGAACCGAATACAGATGTTATCTAAATCCAAGGCTCCTCACATTTCTATCATGTTTAATTCTGTTAACAACAAAAGCTGATCACATATAATAGTTGTCAAACTACGAGTCGTCGTCACGCTTTGCAAGCTTGCGAGAGGCTCTACCGCGCCTAACTCACGGTAAAAAACAACACAGAAAAGCAGGACTTTGAAAACAAAAACACACCGTGGGACTTAGAAAAAAAAAATCTACAACCCGCGGGACTTAGAAAAAAAACAATAACGTGCAATGAGGAAAACGTACTTAGACAAAAAACATTCTATATTTTGCTTTTATGGATAAAAAAAATACACTCTTGAAACCTAAATAAATAAACACCACATTTATTCCATTATCAGGATCACCAAGCCCTAGATCTAAGGTATTGGGAGTCAACCACTTGTTAATCAGTTTGTGTTTAGAGACAAATATCAAAGGCTGCATGGGTGTTTCATTCAAACGTGCATAATCCATGTTATTATGTTGTAATAATAATGACAATGGGCTGTATACAATAACTTCAGAACACATATTTAAGCCCTTTTCAATAGATATAATAGGTAGACTGCATGGGCCTTTTAGGAATTGAGGTCAAATCTATGTTTTTATAATGGTTTCTGCTGTATTTAGAAAACAAATTATGGTAGTTCAAAGAAAGCTCTCTGAATATCTTTTGAAAAAGAAAAACTATGCATTCTTACAGGAGAGTAAGAAATTACATTTTCTGTATATATACTAGAAGGAGAAATTGAAAGAAAAAAGTTTTTTTAAACTATTGTAAACGCAACACTAATTTCCCAAGCTGATACACTAATAAGCTAATATGCTTGGGAGGGGGGAAAGCTTGAATAAGAAGTATGACATGCAAGGCTTCAAGAAAGATTTAACTAATGCAATTCTAGAAAAAAATTACATTGCAAAGTTGTTTACTTTATTGTAGATTAGAGGTGGTTGTGTATTTTCTGCATATTCTGCATATTGTTTAAAGGACCACTGTGGTACATTTTTACTATATCTATATTTTCAACAACTAACTTTAATAATAGGCAAAAATGCTGTAAGAAAGCAAGAAAAAAAACATCATTTACATTTTACATGCAATTATACTTCACTATAGGGTTCCATTTTTTACTAAGGTCATAGGAGGCCCAAGTGCTGTCTTATTTTTTATTTATTTTTTGTATTTAAACCATGGCCCACCCCACTACGACCCACCTCGGGTATCTGTCACAGCCCACCCAACCACTTTCTAAATAGCACGCTTGATAGAGAAGTCCATGTAAGGGTAAGAATAACCTACCCCTCAAGCTAAAAACAGGCTTGCAATCGAAGATTTAATTACCCATGATACTCAGAGTCATCGAAATATAATATTTTTCTCTAAAAAAATGTTTTTGTTTCTTTCTTGTATAACTGCTAATTTTATTGCATACTTCATAAGCATGTGCATTTTTTACCAAATTACAATGGTAATTTAATGGAAGAGTGGAGACCTGTGGCCCAAGTGGCAAATTACTAACTTTGCCTGAATTCATAGATTGGCTTATCACTTAAGTCATCACTACCACTTATATTTGAAGAGGCAAACAAGAATGATCATTTCAGCTAATTTATTGTCATTAGCTGGTAATCTACCATCTTTAGGCTTATGTCATATTCACATAGAGTGTGAAGCACATTTTCCTATTGCATGCCACCAAAGCCATGCGACAACAAAAGAGCCTAAAATGGTGGAAACCAGCTGTTTACAGTGAATGTTTTATCAACATTTTTTTAAATTCAATAAACTGAAAAGTTGTTTATACAAATCTTTACAGTTATGTAAAACGGAATCAGTAAATTAGCCCTTTACCTGTTGATTCATTTGTAGCTGTAGTTGTTCAGATACATCATTTCACCCATAACTGACCCTCCTAGAGCAGTTATGATGTTTTTGTCTGGTGGGGAAAACTTTAAAAACTCAAGTACAAGAGGTCAGCTGTATAATTCCTTCCAAAAATGGACCATTCCCCTGTGGGTGGACACAAAGTACAGTTTAATTAGAGGAGAATTGAAGCTTGCTTGACTATTATTTCATGACCCCTGCTTGGCACAGTAAGCCAATAGAAAGCCAACTACATGGACATCTGAATTTGTTCCATTGGGGACGAAATATCCCTATTACAATTAAGACAATCAAATGCATATAATACATGCATATATGTTCATAAAGATATATATATATATATATATATATATATATATATATATATATATATATACACACATATAAATTATTTACATAGACACACTAATACAGAGAGATAAAAAGACAGAAGCGAGACAGGGGGAGCGAGAGACAGTGATATACACAAAGAGACATGGTGTGACCGAGCAACATACATATATGAAATAACCGTATTTCTGGGAATTATGAGCAGGAAGCAAGTTTTTTAACTTGCTTTAGACATTCAAATGTGAACACAAATGTACTATTTATATATTGTACTACTGTACGGTGGAGGGCTTCTATCGCTCTTTTGCCCACCATATATTAAATGATTGTTGTGGTGAACTACCTACTCATAAGGTCCACCACACAAGCTGAGATCTCGCCCCACGCTGATGCGCTGATGATAGGCAGTAACCTTGAAACGGCTAACCGTGGGTAGGATTCCCAGCTTGTGTATAGACCAACCTTGGCTTTGCAAAAAAGCTGTGTAATGAAGCGGGCATAAGCTTAAAGGAAGCCATGTTTAAAATGATTATGGATGGAAGAAGGAAGCATTTGTGGGCACATTTGCATGCCCCTGCTCAGCTTCCCAGAATGCAGTGTAATAACTGTATTTCTCAGACTTGTGAGCTGGAAACAGTTTTTTAACTTGTTTTAGACATTCAAATGTGAATACAAATGTACTATTTATATACTGTACTACTGTACAGTGGAGGGCTTCTATCGCTCTTTTGCCCACCATATATTAAATGATTGTTGTGGTGAACTATATATATATATATATACACATAACATCTAGAGAATCATTGGTACGAATAAAAATTGGTAAAAGAGCATCAGCAAAGGCTCGACTCGAAGTAAAGAACTGTAAACACAATTCAGAATGGAAATCGTGAGCAGAAAGAGTGTGACAATGGGGACATGGAGACGCACTCTCTCCTGTACTGTACAAAATATACATTTCTAAGAGACAAATTTTCCCACAAAATATGAGGTAACATAAGTGACTTCCCACAGTTGAATTATCTGCAAAAGCTGTGTGCTGGAGAGAGAGGAGAAGTGGAAGCTGCAAAATACGTGACTCATTGTCACAAGAACAGGAATTTCAACACATCAACGTGACAGAAGTCAGGACTAACCATCATTACATTATATTTATTTTCCTCTCCCTTGTTAACCTGTGTTTTGGTAACACATATATTAATGTCCTGATAATAAATTATTTTGGACTGTAAAGAGTGAGACAGAAGCAGAGAGAGAGACGACTGCCAACATTAAATTATAATTGTGTGTGATATATATTAAAATTAAGTTGTATTAAAGACTGTATTTATTTTTACCTTCTAAACACTTTTTGCTTATTATCAATTGTAGTTATTCAAAATAGCACACATTATAAACTATGGTACTTAAGGCTTCATTTAATTATAATAATATAAAATCCACTCTCTTGCATTTCTCTCCCTTCTCTCAGTTTCTACCTAGAAATATAGCACATGAAAATGTATTAATAATACGTTTTAGAATGAGGCTGTTCCATCCATTCAAAGGCTTTCCCTCACGTGTACATAAACAATATTGGGTTTCTGGACAAAACTATAGTTGTAGTCAGGGCTTTGTCTCTAGTAAAGGTAGCTTGAGGTATGGCATTTTAGCTACGTCGTCTTAGCCTGATTAGAGGCCTAAAAGTACAAAGATGATAGGTGGGGTAATAATTTGATTTATTTTGAGGTGAAATGTATCCCTCCGCTTCTTTGATTGGTGCTTAGCCGTTGCTGACTCTGCTCCCTCCTACATTCCTTGTGGCCTACCCACTCGTCCTCATCCGATTTTGGCCTTGCCACCCTTGCATCACCTCAATCCCACACATGCCGTTATCGCTCACTACCATCAATCTCTGCTCTCCTCCTTCTCTTCCCGTTAAATCCTTGCACTCTGTGGCGTTGGTACTTCCTCGTCTGTTATGTTGCCGTGCTGCTTGTCTTCTCTCCTGGCTGCCTGCAAGTCCCTCCTCTGTTCGGCAGTGCCTGGTCACGTGTCATGGGCCCTGCTGCCGCCTGTGGGTCACTCCACTTTCCCTGCGGCGTTCCAAGCTGCCTTATTGTCCTTCCAGGCTGTCTTTGCCTTTCCTGGTCTACTGCTGGTCTGGCTCTCATCCCCTGGCCCTCCTGTTCTTCCCAGTGACTCTGACGCTTCTGGCCTTTCCAGGACCTGTTCAGGATTCACTAATGGGTCGCACCCCCGCTCATAGAACAAATATATACCATTAGGGCTTTTGCAGCTTTCTGCCTAGCTATTTCAGCATTTAATAATTATATGGTATTCCATAAAATGGTTAGTAATATCCTATTGGCTGCAACTCATAGCGTTTCAGGAAAAATACTTATTAGGAGTCATAGAAGGCTGGAATACATACTATCAGATGCATAAAGTGTATTATGCTCCTTTGAAGTTAGTGATTTATGCACATTCTCAGTTGTTTAAACTTACAGGGTACATCTAGTACCTTCCTGCTATAAACTGTCTCACCTTATACAAGTTCCTGCATTATTTCACTCTAAGCATATGATGCAGGGCGCAAGACCACCATCTAGGTCTCACATACCTACTTCTCCCATTTTACTCGCGGCCCATCCTTAAAGTGTATGGTCTACATAAACTGATTCTTAGACAATCTGCATGTATCATATTTATACACACTAGCACTCTGATAAGTGCACAGATACTTCATGGCATCTTTCTGGTTGAAAGGGAATTTGAGTAATCAGTGGAGCCAGCCTAATCTAATCATACAACTTCCATAGTGGCCGTCCTGTTCTCAGACTCACTTCAGACTGTGCCTGGTCCACAGCGGTTAATCCATACCCAAATCCTGCCAAACCATTTTGATGTTTTCAGAGTACCCCATCTCAGTAGCTATGCGTTTCCCCGAGCACATTCATGTAGTCCCACCCCACTTTTTCTACCTGATCCATCATGGCTTATATTTCAATTAACCATATCTGTCCAAATCAACAGCCTCACTTCTAGATCAGCCATAAATCTACCATTCCTGATGGCTGTCAAGACAGTTACCATTTCTCACTTTAAAAACATATCATAGGACACTACACTCCTTGCAATTTAATTCTTCAATTCCCTTTCATTCAATCATCATACTCAACATAGAGTCACTCTCCTTCTTCCGAGTCCCAAAGTACCAGATCTCACAGATTTTGTTATGGTTCAGTATGCCAATTCTTCAGAACCTCTGAGAACTCAGTCACTCTTCCAAATCTCATATTCTCTTATGTCTAACTAAACTCTCACTTCTCAGGCTCCCATTTGTTTATTGATGGTTCACATAGGGATATCAGAAGCAGAACGCCACTTCCTCCCTAGCCAGGCCTCCATTGATTGCAGGAAACCAATCTTCCTTAAGGTTGTGGACCGTACCTCGGCTCGCTCAAGAGCTTACTGATAGAGGTATTCCATTTCCAAACTCTGCAAGACAGGCAGAATTATACAATAGCAGGCCAAATCCACTTCCATTACCCAACAAATTACCCAACAAACAGCTAACCCAGATGCAAAGGATGCTATCCTACATAGTCAAGTCAATCAATTTACTGGAAAGCAGAATGTCCAGGTTGAAAACCCTACAGGATCCGATCCCGTTCTTCCATCTACATCCCGCCATGCCACTCAAGGTGAGAGTTCAAATAATCCTCCTACCATCATGTCAGCTCACGTTATCCCTGCTCACATCCAGAGAGACATTGTGGAGGGTAAGGGCATGAACATGCATCAGAAGGCAAGACTCTCACCCAGGACTATGTCTCTGTAGTGATTAAATAGAAAGACCCAGGCACTGCTAGTCCCCACTCCATGCTTCCTGTTTCTGCCCATCTCCAACTTCTCCACTACCTGGACTACCCCACATGCCTCTACTCCTAGTAATGAATCCACTTCCTACTGCATGTGCAGTATCTGGGGCTACAACCATTTGCAATAATTTTAACACTAAAAGGTGTTCATTCTGCGGATATTGCCTCCTGCATATCTGCACATTGTGCCAAAAGACTCTCATTATCTCATCTTGCTCCCATCACCTGCCTTCCCTGATTTTCTAGTCACAGGGGTCTCCAAAGGGTTTCAAACTGGGGTCACTATACTGCCTCAGGTATTATTCACCAGCGACAATCTACTATCTGTTGCCAAGTAACCTGAGGTCGTAAAACAGCTCCTCGCTTCTGAATCATGGGTCCCTTCAAATCACTGCCTTTCCCCATCTGGAAAATTACCCCCCTAGGAATTGCTACACTCAAGTATTCTCATAAAAAATCAACCACTCTTCTCCCTACAAATTGCCTAGACAGCTGTAAATCTCTGTGAAGTAAGGCAAAGTCGATTATGATATCACCCACATAATGCAACTAGGTCACAGAACGTGGCTCTCCAAAACTAAATTTTAAGATGCATTCTGTTGGGGAAAATAATACAAATATCCTTACATTTTAGCGTATATATATAAAATTCTCACTCTTTCCAGTTAGTGTGATATTTGGCTGGGATATAAGCTGTGAGACAGTATTTTCCATTTTTGCAAGATATAAGTTAGGAAATAGTTAAATCTACATGACCCCTGACTTAGCAATTTCAGTGAGAGACAGTACACAAGTTCTAGACATAGCAAATATTTATTTTTATTCATCCTCAAGGTCTAATAAGTGTTATTTACTGTGCACAAGTCTATCATATAAAGTAGATGTACGCACAGATTTTACCAAAGTATGCATTATATTCCTATTGGATATATAAATAAACTGTCATTGGTCGATAGTGGTTGCTAGAAGGATTATTTGATTGTCTTATGTAAACAAGTATAAAAGCTGTATCTGGATATATTTCTGTCAGTAGATCTGTAGTCAGCAGTCAGTGAGACAGTGGCAGCCATTTTGGGTGTTTTTTTGCTACTAATCCACATTTTGTCTAAATAAACTATAATAATGAGAAAGTTACCAGAGGACTCTGTTTTTTTTTTTGGTGTCATGCCTGGTTTCCGGAGTAAGAATTGATATGTTAGTATGATTTTTCCACAACATATGGTGCCATGACTCGGATAGCAGTCATTGTTCATAAGATAACAGCCAAAGCTGCAGAACTTCGTATGGGGGGATGCTTGGCAACCAAATTTATGGCAATAATTAGGTTTGCAAAGCCTATTCATAAAATCTGTGTAGGAGTGTTTCATATGCATCCCTTCCATGGAATCCTGCAGCCTTTTAAGGAGTGATATGGACATAGTCGCAAATATTACCTGCCCCCAGACTGACTTCTGCTCTGGGAACTTAGTATGATAAATGTGAGAAAATGCTGTATATACTCGAGTATAAGCCGGCCCGAGTATAAGCCGAGGCACCTATTTTACCAAAAATTTTAAAAAAACAAAAACGTATTGACTCGAGTATAAGCCGAGGGAAATGTGCTGCCCTCTGTGTCCCCCTCTTGTGTGACCTGTTTCCCCTCCAGTGTCTCCTTCTTGTGCCATCTATGTCCCCCTCTTGTGTGTCCACTGTGCCCCTCTCTTTTGTCCCCCCTCTATAAAGATGTCTCTTCCCCCATCTCCCTCCCCTGTGTCTCTCCACCCCCTCCCTCTCCTGTGTCTCTTTCCCTCCCTCTCCCTCGTGTCCAGACGGGCCCAGTGGACTGTTTTGGGTTCATCAGTTATTATATGTGTGGTTAGAAGGTACTAACAACTTGCTTAACAGTTATATCATGGGTGTAATGCATACATGTAGTTATATCATGGATGTAATAAGTGTTTATAGTACTGTCGTTGATTAACATTAAAATACTGCATCTGTATTCGAAATAGGATAGTAGACTATGCTTAGATAATAAAGCACAATAAAGTTAATGCAGTCATATCTGAGATATACAAAGGGTTAAATAATTCTATAAATTTGATATGGCTTTGAGAGGCAGCCACCAACAAATCCCCTGGCTTTAGTCTGGAAGGGGGAAGTTTAGTTTTATAACCCTGTAAGCTGAGATCTGGCAACTGGGGGATGTATCATGGGATAGACATCTCCCAGGTGGGGAGAGTGTAACAAGATTTTGCCCACAAGAAGAGGTGTTAGGCATGTGGGGGGAGAGAGATCTTTCTGTGTTTTTTATATATATGTAACAATAAAGAAATGCCAGTCTGATTTTGGATACACTAAACAAAGGTGGTGTTGGAATCTGCTTGTACTAATCAAAGGTACATGGTGTGTGATTCTTAGATCCTAAGAAATGGGTCTGATGGTGCCTGTCTCTTCAGAAATGATGCTGTCATCTGAAGTGTCTGCTGGTGTTGAGATCTGAACAAAAAGTTGTGACCCATAGAGAGAGAGAATTGGGGTGAGCGTAGTTCCCCAAATCTGGCGGGCGAAACACTTTCCCCTTATCATCCTCCTCATCCTCCCTCCTCATCCCTTTCCCCCTCTCCAAATACCCCCCCTCTCCCTTTCCCCTCTCTTACCTTCCAACAGCTGCTCCTCTGCGTGTATTCCGGTTGTGTCTGGACCTGGCATATGCTAATGACGTGACGCTCATGTGACATCACTTCATTAGCATATGCCGGGTCCCGACACAGCCGGAAGACGCGCAGAGGAGCAGCTGATGGAAGGTAAGGGAGGGGAAAGGGAGAGGGGGGTAATTGGAGAGGGGGAAAGGGATGGGGAGGGAGGATGAGGAGGGAGAATGAGGAGAATGATAAGGAGAAAGAGAGGGGAAGGGAAAGAGACACGAGGGAGAGGGAGGGAAAGAGACACAGTGGAGGGAGAGGGGGAAAATAGACACAGGGGAGGGAGAGGGGGGAAGAGACACAGGGAACAGAGAGGAGACACAGCCGGAAGATGCGCAGAGAGCAGCAGGAGCAGGGAGCAGGGTGACTCAAGTATAAACCGACGGGGGCTTTTTCAGCATTTCAAATAAAAAAAAGGGCTGAAAAACTCGGCTTATACCCGAGTATATATGGTAGGGTAAAATAAAGGTATGATAGCTAAGTAAAAGTATTATCTTTGCATTGTGTTGAAATATTTGTGTCTGTCACTTTAAAGCAAGCAGAGAAAAAAAAACTGCTTCTGAGTTCAAGCTGTGTAAAAAATGATTGCGCTCTGTTTTATCTTTTTTAATTAAAGGAGCTCATTAAATTGTATTACTGGTTAAAGTTATATTTTTGGGCCTTTAAAGGGTATGCGTTGTTTTATAAGGGAAGTATTTCGTTTTGGCTGTGTTTTTTTTTGGGGGGGATAACAGTATAGTGATTCCCGTTCTTTTTAAGTATCCCTACATGGAGCGCACCATAATTATTTTTTTTAATTGCTTAATTAGTGCAAAGACTGTAATGAGGGCTGCCCAGACCACCTTAAATGATATCTGTAGCAATGTTTATACTGATAAGATAGACTGTTTTATTTTATATTCTGTGGGAACTAACAGTAAGAAATGGTTTGTTTTGTTATGTAGTCATGATTCATAAATGATTTTGAAAAGAAGGTTTTATGATCTAATGATGTTTTTTCGTAGTGTAGTGTTTTTTTTGCCCGTAGTGTTTAATAAGCCCCTCCCTTCCCATGAAGGGTTTTCAACCCCCCTTATATCCTTATGGTATAGAGCATAAAGTAAAAAAAATCTCCATGAAGATAAAATAATGTATTTGAAGTAATTCATGTAGATTAATAGCCAGTGCATATTTAATTGCATACCTGCCCACCTAATAAGACGTATTGTGTTGTTATTTACTGCTAGTAGTGAGAGTGATCTACTTTGCTGTGGTCCCACGTGTTTTGCACCTTTTCACCAACATTAGCTCAACCCCTATTGCAGGTGTAATAATGATTTTTTTATGGAAATATTGATGAGATAAAGGATTTAATGAGTAAGTTAAACAATTATTTCAGTGAAATTATACTTGATTATAGAAAATATTGTGTATTTATCCCAAAAGAGTGTCATATGTAATTTGAGAAATTGGTTTTATGTCATATTATTTTAAAACTTGATGAACAAAAATCTTGTTTTATTCTTTTTTGGTTTAATTGGTCATAGGGAAATATAGCCATATGAATTGTTAAAAAGTGTTTGTTTTTTATTTTATTTTTGTGGTTCTTAAAACGTGATTTAAGAACATGTATGGGCATGTAAATTTTGTGAGCTCACAATTATATGTTATGTGTTGTGTCCTGTCTGTATTTGTCATGGATCCTGTGTTTATCCTAAATTTATCAGTAGATTTTTATGCTGGCAAGAAATTTTTTCTGTAGAAATTATGTTTTCCAAGCAGGACAAATGGGGGTTAAAAGTGTTCATGTGAGTCTCTGTATACAGATTTTTTCTATATGATCAGAAACTGTGGTTGAAGTGAATAGAAGTAGAATTGATTTAGATATTTTAACATGCAAAGGTGTTAGTTACTAAGACTAGATTAAGAGATATTAAAGAGATATTGTACCTGACAATGTGTTACTTTAAGAAGCGCTGTAGATATAGATTAAGAGAGGTTTGCTTTACCTAGAAAAAGCATTAGAGGTGTACCTTACCTTTTGAAAAGGCATGCAAGGTTTACCTTACCAAGTAAAGGCGGATATGTCTAGACTGATTCTAGGGCGGAGCTGTTTGACAAAGGAGAAGAAGGTAGACTTGCTATCTACTTTTGCAATGGCACGGATGTGAGAAAGTGGCTGATGGGATAGAATCACGAATGAATGTGAGTACTGTGAGTACTGTGAGTACTGAGTGTAATAACTGTGAGTACTGAGTGTAAGTACCGTGTGCAGAAAGTGCTGTGTGAGAAATTGAAGAAGAGGAAGATTGGTCCTCTGTTCTGTGTTATTGTTGAGTGTGTTTGAACATATGTTTACAGTGTTTGGAAGTGTGTGACCTAGATTGAGATCTGTCTATTTGTGAGGACATCATGTACAGTATGTACTGATTGTCATGTGAATTTGTGTTGCTTGAAAGAGAGATCTGTTGTTGATCTTCTGGAATGGTGTATGCTGAATATTGGTATTCATATAGGAAAATAGTGCACAAATTATATCATTGCATTTTTTGTGCAGATTGTCCATTATATCTTACCGACAGTGTAATAAAATTGCTTATGGAGAATATATAATCTAAAATCTGATCAATCTCAGATTAATATTTGTGTTTTAATATTTGTATTTTTTTTATATACCATTGGCCATTTTGGATAATCAGGATTAAGGTTTTATTAAAATCTGGTTCATGATTGTTACATAGTTACATAGGCCCTCATTCAATTGCAATTTGGCCAATTGAATAGGGCTCTAAATAAGCACATAACATATATTTTTTAAAGACGTTTTTAGTTAGTAAACATCTATCCAAAAGCAAGGTTTTCACTAACTAAAAACTTCTTTAAAAAAATATGCTATATGCTTATTTAGAGCCCTATTCAATTGGCCAAATCACAATTGAATGAGGCCCATAGCCATTAAGGTTGAAAAAAGACTTTCAGTCCATCAAGTACAACCTTTTAAGATCTCCTCTGATCTGCAATATGCGGATTAGTTATTAATTAATTAGTTGTTAATTAATTGTTAATTAATTATTCATCAACTATTTATTTATTTATTTATTTTTAATTATTAATGAATCCATAGGAAGGCAAACAGAAAAAAAACAAGTGAAACTTAGTCAATCGTCTCAAAGGGAAAAAAAGTAATTTCTTCCTGACCCCAGATACTTGAGATCGGATTTCTCCCTTAATCATTACTCTCTAATTATCCATGATAACCCTGATTTCCCTTTTTAATTAGAAATAAATCCAGTTCCCTTTTAAAGTTATCTATTGAATCCGCTGTCACCACCTCCTCTGGTAGAGAATTCCACAGATTAACCACCCTTACTGTGAAGAACCCTTTTCTTTCTTTAAAGTGGAATCTTTTTACTTCTAACCTCAAGGGGTGTCCTTTTGTCAGTGGAAAACCTCTTGGCACAAAAAGGTCCCTTGACAAATCTTTATACTGACCCTGGAGGAATTTATATAATGTATATATCTCCTCTTAGACGCCTTTTTTCCAGAGAAAATAAGCTTAATTTGGTTAGTCTTTCTTCATAACTTAGCCCCTCCATTCCCTTTATTAGTTTTGTTGCCCTCCTCTGTACCTTTTCCAGCTTTTCCTTTTTATGAAATGGTGCCCAAAATTGTACTCCAAATGAGGGTGTACTAGAGATTTGTATAGTGGCAGAATTATATTTGCTTCCCTTGCTTCTAAACCCTTCTTAATACATGCTAATATTTTATTTGCCTTTGCAGCTGCTGCTTGGCTTTGAGCACTGTTACCTAGGTGGTTGTCCACAAGCACTCCCAAATCCCTTTCAATATCTGATACCCCTATATTTTCTCCATTAAGATTATACATTGTATGGCTATTTTTCCTTCCCAGATGCATAACTTTACATGTATTCATATTAAATCTCATCTGCCATTTAGATGCCCATTCCTCAATTTTCTGTAAATCCCTTTGAATGGAAAGCACATCATTGTCTGATTTAATTACCTTGCACAACTTTGTGTCATCGGCGAAAATGAAGACACTACTTTCCAGTCCCACCTGCAAGTCATTAATAAATATGTTAAAAAGGAGAGGACCTAATACTGAACACTAAGGAATCCCACTTACCACATTAGTCCAATCGGAGTATGTTCCATTTACAACAACCCTTTGCTTCCTGTGTTTTAGACAACTCTCAATCCATGAGCAGATATTTACTGCAATTCCTGTATCTCTTAGTTTGCCCAATAGTCTCCCATGTGGCACTGTATCAAAAGCCTGGGCAAAATCCAAAAAGACTACATCCACTGAGTTGCCTTGATCCAGGTTCCTACTAACCTCCTCATAGAAACGAATTAGATTTGTTTGACATGACCTATCCCTCATAAATACATGTTGACTCCTATATAATCCTTATAATCCTGTTCAAATAGACATATTCTTGTATATTATTCCTCATTAACCCTTCTAAAAAGCTTTCCCACTACAGAAGTGAGGCTCATTGGTCTATAATTCCCCCAGATTTGCTCTTGCTCTCTTTTTAAATATAAGTATTACGTCTGCTTTTCTCCAGTCATCTGGTAGAGACCCTGTGCTGAGTGAATCTTGAAAAATTAAATATAATGATTTGGCTATCACAGAACCCAGTTCCCGCAGTACCCTTGGATGTATTCCATCAGGACCCCGGGCTTTATTAACATTATTTTTTTCCAACCTCTTTTGGATTACTTCCTGCTTTAAAACTAATTATTCGGCAAAGGTAGTGTAGCCCCATTATGTTGCAGAGTCCCAACCACTGGTACCTTCCTTGTGTATACAGAAGAAAATAACCTATTTAGCTCATCTGCCTTTTCCTGGTCTCTAATTTTCAGATGGCCTGTGTCACATTGTAATGTTCCTATAGCTTTCTTCCTTGCCTTTTCCCCCATTAATATACTTAAAACATTTTTTTAGGGTTAGTCTTCCACTCTTTTGCAATTAATTTTTCATTTTCTATTTTAGCCAGTCTAATAGCCCTTTTGCAAGCCTTGTTGATTTCCTTGTACTCCCGTAAAGCAGTCTCTGTCCCCTCTTGTTTGTATAATTTAAATGGCCGTTTTTTTTACTCTGTATCTTGATTTTGAAGTCATTGTTAAGCCACATTGGATGTGATTTACTCCTTTTACTTTTATTCCCACTTGGTATATGGTGATAAGTATGTATATTTAGTAAGGATTTAAATGTTGTCCATTTATGTTCAGTATTTTCACCTGACAGTTCTTTGTCCCAGTCTATACTTTGTATTGCTGCCCTTAGACCGTTAAAATCTGCCCTTTTAAAATTAAGAGTTTTTGTTGGCCCCTTAAAAAAAAAAAAAAATTCAATCTCAAATGAGACTGTGTTGTGATCATTGTTTCCCAAAGGTTGCCTTATTTCAACATTTGATACTATATCAATATTATTTGTGATGACTAAATCCAAGATAGCTTCATTTCTAGTAGGCTCTTGTAAATCCTGGGACAGATAATGATCCCTGAGTGTACTCAAGAACCTGCTCCCCTTAGCTGAACTGCTGGTCTCATTTATCCAGTTTATTTCAGGGTAATTAAAATCTCCCATTATTTGAACTTGCCCATGCTTAGCTGCATTTCCAATCTGTAACAATAATTTTATTTCCTCACTTTCAGCTATATTTGGGGGTTTAAAGCATACTCCTAATAATATTCTTTTGGAATTTGCTGCTCAGCTATTTAACTCTACCCACAAACATTCAGCATTATCGCTAGTTCCGCCATAAATATCTTCTCTGACTATAGGCTTAAATTCAGGCTTAACATACAGACAAATCCCTCCTCCTCTTTTACCATTGTTTTAAATGTTTGTTTTTTAAAAAGGGTTGATATTTGAGAAAATTAGTTGCAAGTAAATACAGTAATTGGTAAAATACTGAGTTATTAAAAAAGAAAAGATATTTAAGGTTTTATTACAATTTTAAAAAACTGTTTAAAAGCATATAATGTGCAAATTATATTAAATTCATTGAAGCTCTATATTTATTTCATTATACTGGTACACTGGCCAGAATCCAATGTTTACAGAACATTTAGTTCTAATTCAAGGACGTATATAGAAAATGCCTTGGTAGAAACGATATAGTTTTACTTTTGCCAGAACAATTTATTAAATACTCAATATATCTCTTCTGAGATATAGTAGTAGCGCAGTACATTTTTTAGAATAATATTTAGGTGCAATAGAATTAATTATTTTTTAGGCTTAACAAGGTGAAATTATTTTATGTGTTATGTTTTGTTTATTCATGTTGGATAAACACTATAATATTGTGACATCAAGTCCTCCAGGCCTATCCCCAGCTCACATGGTGGCCATGGTACAAATGAGTAAACAATTATGAAAATCAAGGTATTTCTAAGCCTCTAAGAAAGAAACATAAGAGGTGAATTACATTATGAGTTAAGAAAATATTTTAGAGCTTTATTAGTAAATGTACAGTATATTGACAGTAATAACTTAGCAATTTCCTTTTAATATACAAACTGTTGCAAGATAAATCAATTAATGTCTTATCACTTATAGAGACATAATTAGTAATACTGAAACTGTCCTAATGATATTTTTTATTTCCTGCTTTAGCAGGAGTACAAAATAATGGTTCATTATATCTTTTACAAGTATTTAATATGGTTATTAGCTTTGCATGATTTACATTATCATTTCATTTTGGTTTACATCACCCCTTGTTTATTTTAGAGTAATGCATATGTTACATTTATGTTACAGTTAGGGACATTTTAGGATAAGTGTGAATAATGGGAGGATGTCTAGTTAATAGATGTATGGAAGTTTCTTGTATGTTTGGATTTTTTGCCACACTTGTCTACCCCAGAAGAAGATGACAGTGAGTATGTGCCTGTGGAGATGGACAAAACAAGCGTGCCCTGATATATGATGAGAGAAAGTACCTATCCTGATGACAACAGATAACAACAGATACAGAGTTAGTTAAATAAGAGACTCCTTATACAGGTACACCAGGAACTACCTACACAGATAAAAAAGGCGAATGAGTACCTGTTAAAATCTTAAAAAAGAAAAACTGGATGGACGCCAAGTGGGAAGGTCCTTACCAAGTTTTGTTGGCTACCCTGACAGCTGTAAAAATTAGAGAAAAGACCTCCTGAATACATCTGACCCACTGCAAGAGGGTCCCTCTGTCTGCACCTTCCTGGGAAGCTAACTGCTAACCTGAGTAACCCCGCACCTGTCTGCTACACAAAGTCTGGCTACAAAAGGGAGTGAAACCAATAGGGTCACTCATATCAAACCCAGTTAAGATACTGCCATGTTTAGACAGATCAGAGGGGCCTTGGGGAAGCAGGAAGTTATCCCCAGAATGATGCATAAACACAGACGGTGGCACCCCTTCGGAAGTCCAGGATGGTGTGGTATGAGAAAGTCCATATTAATCTTGATCTGTATCACTGCCATTATAGTAATGCCTACCCTGATCTGGGAGAATATACAAAAACAGATGAAAAGACAAAGGTCCATCCCAAGTGGTAGCTTTGATGTCATCAACTCCATTGGAGTACCCCGTGCACTACCAGATGAGTTCAAGTCCAGAAATCAAATTGCAGCAGGACTTGAATCCATGTTCACCTGGTGGGTGACAATAAATATGAATGTTGACTAGATAAATTACATCTACTATAACCAACAAAGACTGTGAATTATATAAGAGATGTGGTACAAGGTTTGACTGAACAACTAGATGAAACAAGTCTGATGACGTGGCAAAGCCGCATTGCCTTTGACATGCTTTTAGCAACAGAAGGGGGTGTTTGTAAAATGTTTGACACTGCCTGCTGCACCTTCATCCCTAATAATTCGGCACCTGATGGGACAGTTACCAAAGCCCTGGAGGGATTGACCGCCCTGACAAATGAACTAGCAGAAAATTCAGGGATGGAAAAAACTTTCACTAGCTGTCTTCTGTCGTGGTTCGAAAGATGGAAAGGCATAGTCTTCTCTGTGATGACTTCAATCAATGTCAAGTTTTCCATCTTGCTCACTTGTAGTTGCTGTGTGGTTCCCTGTGCAATGGGACTGATACAGAAATAGAAAGAATACCTATATGAAACTTTGCAATTCTACGCCGCACGCTTGCCTAAGGACATGGAAGAAAAGGAATACGAGAATCATGCCTAAAATCAAGGCCCATCCCCATGAAGGACATATTAAACTTATTGACATTACAATATGCTAATACATATATCTGCTGCAAAAGAAAAAAGATGTAAAGACCTGTCAGAAAGCCACATACTCCTTGTCTTCTGCTTGAAGATCTGCACATGATGGCCTAAATGCTTTGACCAGAGAATCTTACCATCCAGAACAAAGTGATCCACCTGTTTATCGTTTACCGTATGGACAAAGAGGGACCTACCGAAGTGTGATGTGTAAGACTAGGCCTGTATAAAGTTTGTTTGAGCATATGTTTTCACTATGTAGTCATTTTTTTCCTACTCTTTACTATACCTATCTCTTAATTTTTACTACTGTGTGGCTTCTAATATTTTTGTATGTTATTCTATCAACTTGCTAGGATCTAGTATGTACTAACATCTAATAAGGAATCGTAATTAGGGAAAGAGGTAGTTATCATGCATACAGTCTGGTTTATTAGTGATATCAGTGCAAACTTTATTTATTATTAAATTATATCTATCATCTAAATGCCTCATAAGACAATGAGTATAAAGGGAAATTCTGTTGAATGGTAATTGGTTGAAGGATTAAGTAAGGCTATTTTTTTCTGCATTAACCATTGTATTTTAATTTGCATATCTGGACTTTTATATCTATGGCACCGCTATCTAGAATATCTCATGGTAACATATAACAGCATGTTTTCATCCACCCCATTGGACTCTTTCTTTGTTATATACATTTTGTCAAACAGGTGCTCACTTGTTTTCCTGGATCTATTGTTTTACCATCAAGAATTCATCTTTTCTTGCTTCTGCTTTATAATCACCATATTGTAAAGCTTTCATTCAACAGACTTTAATATCTGGACTATGAACTTTATGCTATGGATTCCATTATTGAAAGACTTTTTATATTATTCCACTTTTTGTTTTATTAAAATTGTGTTATTATTATGTATTTTATTGTTTCTATGTATAATTATGTTTTCTTTTGCAATGTTCTTGTTGGGAAGGTATTAAGGTAAAAGATGCAAAGGACTCCGTGAGATAAGATCTACATGACCCATGACTTGGCAATTTCAGTTAGAGACAGTACACAAGTTCTAGACAAAGCAAATATGTATTTTTTACTCATCCCCAAGTTCTAATACGTGTTAATTACTGTGCACAATTGTGTCATATAAAGTATATGTACGCACAGATTTTACCAAAGTATGCGTTATATTCTTATTGGATATGATATACAAATAAACTGTCATTGGTCGATAGTGGGTTGTCCCATGTTGCTAGATAGACTATTTGATTGTCTTATGTAAACAAGTATGAAAGCTGTATCTAGATATATTTATTTCAGTAGATCAGTAGTCAGCAGTCAGTGAAACAGTGCCAGCCATTTTGGGTTTGTTTTTGCTACTAATCCACATTTTTTTCTATATAAACTATAATAAGGAGAAAATTACCAGAGGACTCTGGTTTTTTTTTGGTGTCATGCCTGGTTTTCGGAGTAAGTGGTAGGTGAGTATGATTTTTTCAACAACAATTCAAACAGTTTGCCATACACCCTTCATCAGGGCATCTACATGGCTTAAAATGTAAGCATGATTACTATTTCATGAACTGCCTCTCTTTTGGTTCGTAGGGCAGACCCAAGATCTTCGACAGCTTCGTAGATAATGTTAAATGTTGTTCAATTAATATCCAAGAACTCAATAAACATAGAAGGACCTCAGGACATTGCGACCATCCTACAAAAGTCTCTAGCTCTATTCTCAGAATTGCACACGCCATATGCCAAGGATAAAACAGAAGGACCGTCACATTAGATCAAATTCTTGGTCATCATTCTCAATATTGACAGCATGGAAGCAAGCCTTCCCTAAAATAAACTCTTGAGACTCCAAGGGTTTGTTGCTGCTTTCTGCAAATCCAAATCCTCTTTGACAAAGGAACTTCAGTCCTTACTACAGGGAGTGCAGAATTATTAGGCAAGTTGTATTTTTGAGGATTCATTTTATTATTGAACAACAACCATGTTCTCAATGAACCCAAAAAACTAATTAATATCAAAGCTGAATATTTTTGGAAGTAGTTTTTAGTTTGTTTTTAGTTTTAGCTATTTTAGGGGGATATCTGTGTGTGCAGGTGACTATTACTGTGCATAATTATTAGGCAACTTAACAAAAAACAAATATATACCCATTTCAATTATTTATTTTTACCAGTGAAACCAATATAACATCTCAACATATACATTTCTGACATTCAAAAACAAAACAAAAACAAATCAGTGACCAATATAGCCACCTTTCTTTGCAAGGACACTCAAAAGCCTGCCATCCATGGATTCTGTCAGTGTTTTGATCTGTTCACCATCAACATTGCGTGCAGCAGCAACCACAGCCTCCCAGACACTGTTCAGAGAGGTGTACTGTTTTCCCTCCTTGTAAATCTCACATTTGATGATGGACCACAGGTTCTCAATGGGGTTCAGATCAGGTGAACAAGGAGGCCATGTCATTAGATTTTCTTCTTTTATACCCTTTCTTGCCAGCCACGCTGTGGAGTACTTGGACGCGTGTGATGGAGCATTGTCCTGCATGAAAATCATGTTTTTCTTGAAGGATGCAGACTTCTTCCTGTACCACTGCTTGAAGAAGGTGTCTTCCAGGAACTGGCAGTAGGACTTGGAGTTGAGCTTGACTCCATCCTCAACCCGAAAAGGCCCCACAAGCTCATCTTTGATGATACCAGCCCAAACCTGTACTCCACCTCCACCTTGCTGGCGTCTGAGTCGGACTGGAGCTCTCTGCCCTTTACCAATCCAGCCACGGGCCCATCCATCTGGTCCATCAAGACTCACTCTCATTTCATCAGTCCATAAAACCTTAGAAAAATCAGTCTTGAGATATTTCTTGGCCCAGTCTTGACGTTTCAGCTTGTGTGTCTTGTTCAGTGGTGGTCGTCTTTCAGCCTTTCTTACCTTGGCCATGTCTCTGAGTATTGCACACCTTGTGCTTTTGGGCACTCCAGTGATGTTGCAGCTCTGAAATATGGCCAAACTGGTGGCAAGTGGCATCGTGGCAGCTGCACACTTGACTTTTCTCAGTTCATGGGCAGTTATTTTGCGCCTTGGTTTTTCCACACGCTTCTTGCGACCCTGTTGACTATTTTGAATGAAACGCTTGATTGTTCGATGATCACGCTTCAGAAGCTTTGCAATTTTAAGAGTGCTGCATCCCTCTGCAAAATATCTCACTATTTTTGAGTTTTCTGAGCCTGTCAAGTCCTTCTTTTGACCCATTTTGCCAAAGGAAAGGAAGTTGCCTAATAATTATGCACACCTGATATAGGGTGTTGATGTCATTAGACCACACCCCTTCTCATTACAGAGATGCACATCACCTAATATGCTTAATTAGTAGTAGGCTTTCGAGCCTATACAGCTTGGAGTAAGACAACATGCATAAAGAGGATGATGTGGTCAAAATACTCATTTGCCTAATAATTCTGCACTCCCTGTAGATCACTTAAACTTCGCTTCATACATCCTTCCACAAGGGAGAGCTTTTATTAGTAATACATTGGCAGCGTTAACTCATCATTCTCACAACCACCAACCTATTCATCTTAATGATTTAGCTATTTTTTCTGACACAATTGTCAGTCTATTCACCATGCCTAACAATTTATGCCTCCTCATCTCACTTCCAACTACATTGCTCTGAGCTGCTTACAGCTGCTTGGTCTGCGGCCTCCTCTTTCTCCATGAATGTGATTCCTGCTCTCAAAGCAGCCCACGCCTGGAGCAGAGACTGGACAGTCCATGAAGTCATCTCGACCAAATTACATTCATTAGATTTTTCACAATGTCCCTCCTAACATGCCTATTTGTCTATAACTTGCCAGTTCCAAGTATTCCCATACATACATACACGCAACCAACATTCACCTTCTTTCTCCCCACAGGATTACTCTTCAAAACTGCCCGGATTCCCACATTAACCAGTAGCTCCTTCTTGTCCAATAGAAGAACTGTTGACAGCAGCCTGATCTAAGATGTGGTATGAACTCCCCATCAACGTATGTGGCATCTGTTTAAGACATTTGCTTCAAACCATAAACTCAAACCTACCTCCAGTCATCACTGCATTTGCATCAAATTGAGACTCTAGTCTTTGGCTGCTCTACAACACAATAAAGACTGACTAGAAAAGGAATCCAATTCTACTTTTCTAAAAAGTTCGAACCAAGCAATTGTTTCATTACATGTCCATCAATCAAATCATTTCTCAGAAGTCCACCTAACAGAACAGAAAAAAACCAAACCAGCCTATAGATGGCGAGGTATTTAAAAAGCTAATCACACTCTTTTCCACTAATCCATTAGGCGCATAAACTTCTCTTACAATCTCAGCAGCTATAACATTACCCTTCTATGGATTCCTATGACCTGGGGAAATCACCACTTGCCAACCTCGATGGACTGCAAAAATATCAAATCAATTCTACCGGAGATTAAGTCAAACTTTTCACTGGAAGGTTTGATAATGAGGCTAAAGATCAAATATTTTTTACCATGTAATGCTGAGAAAGATTGAAAGCACACAGAGAAAGGGACTGCAGATGCAGAGATGGATAGATGAGGTCATTGAAGCAATGAACATGAGCTTGAGTGTGTTCAGAGTGGCAGTGACTGATGTGCCTGGTATGCTTTGGTCCATAGGGTCAAGGAGAGTTAGACATGACTGAATGATTTAACAATAAAAAAACATATTAATTATATTGTAGTTTGCATATCCCATTTAATTGTCTCTGGATTAAATTAAGATATTACACAGCATTCTACTCAACAATCTGATTATGGTACATCACTGGAAATTAATTAAAGGCATATATCTTATCTTCTAATTGCAAAGTCAGTCCTTGTGCAGAAAAATAAGTTGTTTTTGAGGGAAATAATTGATGCTCATGCCAACAAGGCAAAGATGAACTTGCAAAACTTTGTCAGGTGCTGGCTGTCAGCAGAGACTGCATGAAGTAGAAGTAAGGGAGAAACAGCATGTATGTTATAAAACTTACAGGCAGCTGAGGCAGTTTTGCTGGAATGAACCCCCCCCCCCCCCCCCCACCCACACACACACACAGACACAGACACACACAGGAATGACTATGGCCAGTTAAATTTGTTTCTTCACTTACAGTCCAAATGAAAACATGTGATAGCTGCTGCTACATTTTATTTGTCTAGCCTATTTGAGGACAAACTATTACCCATCTACTAATAGTTAATGTTTATTTGTAAGACAATGTACCCTATTAAATTGTCAAAATCGCAATTACTGAAGCCTGTAATGTAGCCTGCAAAAGCTACTGATATTGAATTGTCCTCCTCTAGCTACCCGCAATCTATCTGCGAGCTACAGGCTGAAAATTCCTGCGGTTGTCAAAGTCGTAACTGCAACCTATCTTTGATCTTTCAAACCTGCAAATGTAACCCGCGAATCGTGAATCGCAATTTAATTGCAACAATTCCACAAGCCCGCAATTGCCTTCAACCTGTGAATGGCAAATGTAAAAAGATTTTGTTCAATTAAATCGCTCTTTAACTGTTGCAACTTTCAGCCTGTATGAAGGCAGCTGTGGGCTTGGAATTTAAGAAGGCCCAATGTTTTTCCTGTTCTATATTCAATAGTGTCTAATAATATAATCTAGATTTCCTTAAATACCTTCCAAATATATTTTTTATTTCTGCTGTACTATTCGGCTTGTCATATATCAATGTCCATTTTCATAGATTTATTCGGTTTCTTTTTGGAAAACTTATACTCAGGTGTAAAATTCCTGACTTATATCTGACTTCTTGACAGGATCTTTTTCTAGAAGAAGCTGATAACTTTCTACGCCCAAACACACAGAAGAAGAAATCAAAAAGGTAAATCATTTCAGCACACCAAGCAAACAATAATTTAACATTAATAGGTGTGTCAGCCAACACCTTAAATTGACACCAAAAAGTGGTTATTAACAACTAATCGTTCTTTGTTTATATCCTTTGAAAACCTAACATTGAAGTTGGACAGAAGAAAGTGCAGGAAAGCTTCATACTCTGTCATTGACATACTGTGTGTAAATGCTACATGTAAGTGTGAAATCTGTGCATTCATAAAGACCCCTCATTTGTGCGTTTTTGTATAATCTATTTTGTGGCAAGAGAAATAAAATACGTTTGCTTTTTTTATAATGGTCCCACCTGTAACACCATTTTATAATTTGTTTTAGTGTTAAATTTAAGTACTCCACAGTACAAATCCGTTCCTAAAAAATTGTTTTAAAAAGTGACTAATGGTAATGATGTGTATCATGCATCGTCCCCTTTTGTTCTTGAGGGCTGTCAAATAAGGTGTCAGGGTCCAGCACTGGCCCTAGGACCAGCTATTGAGAACCACTGGTGTAAAACCGGCGCCAGCATCCTATGGATCTGGGGATCTTCTGTTGTCCCCAAATGCAGAAAGAGGAATTTAAGTCATTTTTAGCTTGTCTGAATACATATCAGTTCCATTTCACTTTTTTGATTAATATAAAGCAAAACTGACAAGTTCCATAATGTTTAGATAATTTCCCTGTGTTCCGTTTCATATAAGAGTAATTAAAGGCATATCCAAGTTTCAGGGATTAATATATTTCTGCACTCTATATGCAAAAAATAGCCTTTATTTATGCAGCACATCTCATAAAACATTTAATTTTTATTAATATTGAAAAATCCTTCTAATGATTGTATTGACACCCCCAGTTGTGTCCCCACCCAATCAGCATGCAGAATTAGGGGACCAATTTTAACCCATTATTCACCTGCTGTTTCTTCCTCAGCCAATAGAAGAGCAGCGATGTCAGCCCCCAAGTCACTGCTGGGATATAACTCCCGCTGCTTCCTGTCTGTGCCATAGCACCTAACAAAGTGTCACACTACATATCCCAGGCTGCTTTGCAGCACAAACAAGAATTCCAGAGTTTAACCCTAATTTTCGACTGTCAGACATTATAAAACATTTTGTAAACTTCCAGGTAAGTGTTTAAATGTTTATTCTGGTATTTTTCATGCAAAAACTGTTTTTATACACTATTAATTCTCCACTATCAGATGCACTCCAGGAAACTCCAGGAAACTTAGAAATGCCTTTAAGTTATGCAAATGGTTTTCTATAACAGCTGTTTTATGTCCCTTGCCCTAAGGATTGACCTTGATTGGCTTGTTCATTATAAAATGCTGCAGACCCCTGGTGTATAGTCTTGACACACAGTAATCAGGTTATGTAAAAATAAAGTTATATTGTTGTATAAACAGGTTGTAGATGGCGTAAATGTTATTTTTTAAAGAAACATAGGACAATAAAAGCATATGTTTTAAAAAGCTGAATCTGACTAAGAATATTTAAGTAGAGAAAAGTCAAAAAGCTAGTTTCTAATATAAAAAAATATGGATGCCTCTGCTATGGTGCTTTGCTGAAGGTCAGATAGCTTCCTCACTACCCTGAGCAATATAAATTATATGTGCTTTGTTACAGTGACACTGCTAAAATAGGTTTGTTAAAGGGAGCGCTTACATTTCTGCAGAGAGTGCAATTATTGTTGCAAGTGGAAATGAGGTTAGGTATCAAATTCTAAGTGATCCAATAATGTCATAAACGCAACTGCCCCTCCCCTCCTCCACTATCCATTGATAGATAAAAAAGAAGTACACCTCCCAAGCTTCAAAGTGTCACAAAGTGATTAAGCCAAGCCAAGAAAAGATGGAATCTTCAAAAATTCTGAATTTTTCTAAAAATACTTTTTGTGCTCAGTTTACACAGCTGCTAATGCTGTCAGTTTGTTATATACTTCTGCCATACTTATTATGGTGATCCTTTAATCATTACAAAGATTATACTTCATTTGCAGGACTATATGACTTTAAATGAATGAGAGAAATCATGGGACATCACTGTTACTTTTAATAGCTTTAAAATAAAAATATGTCCAGTACTTTTATTAATAAACTTCTCTAACTGCTGTTATAGCATTGGCTCATTGAGATAAATTCTTGCACTTCAATGAACTATAGAGAGATCAAGTCCAATTCATAACGTGCAAACATTCAACGGTTTACACCAAGCTCAGTGAAACATTTCCTAATTAGGCTATAGTCAGTGTTTTACAATGTGCTAATAGTAAATGGACTAATATAGAGTAATGTTTCTGATATTATTCATTTCCAAGGAATGCTGAGCTCAGGGAGCTCTGCCTGAAAGCAATAGCTAAACGGCTCATAAGTCAACTAGCTTTCTCGCATACCCTGAGCTATATAAATTCTATGTGCTTTGTTACAGTGACATTGTTGAAATAGATATTTAGTCTAGAAATATATGAGCATGCTGAGTATCTTATCAAAGGTCATTTCCAGAAAGCGTTTTCCATATAATGAAACATTCGCATACTATGTGCTTGTTATGATAGCAGCAGTCACAAAATATCTGTGTTATATGCAACTATGCCCTGTAGATAACCTCAAGTGATCCATTATGTCTATACAGTCTTATCTGCTAACTAACACTGGCAGCTATGGGAGTCCTGAAAATATTTTTAGAGAAAAATAAAAAAAAATGCAAAGTCTATGGGGAATTCACTATGTGTAACTGCAGTTGTCTTACGGCACAAGCGTAACGTGGCAGGAAAGCGTTTATAAATATATAAAAAATGAGGGAGATTTTAACCCCTCCCTCCACCCGCTTTACTAGAAAAGCTCTCTGTAGGAGGAGCTCCACCCAACACATAACTGTTACTTGATGTGGCTGTCCCTTTAATGCTTCTCAATGGTTGCAAGATCTGTCACTTTTTAATCAATGAAAGTGTGAGACGTGAAATACTGGCAATCTGATTGGTTAATATTAACCAATCAGTAAAGGCTCCTGTTTCCTATCCTAAGCAAACATCTAGCAAATAAGATTACAGTATACTGATTAATATGGATTTATCTTATAGAACAGTATAATTACTGTTCTACAGATAATTCTTCTAATCCTAATTCTAATCAGTAATAATTGTCACACTAATCAGTAATAATAATTAGTAATTGTATTATTATTATTAACTTTTATTTGTAACTCGCCAACATATTCTGTAGCGCTGTACTGGAAAAAGAACAGAGAAAAAGAAACAAACAAAAAAAAAAACACAATGTTAACAATCGGCATAAAGTGGGGGGCCTGTTTTGAGCTCAGAACCTTTGTAGAAAGTGATTTTTCCAAAGCACCAAACATGATAAGAGCTCGCTACTTACAATCTAAAGGGAATGAAAGAGGCAGAAACCTGGAGAAGAAAAGATACTTGAATGGGAGACAACCTAGGAATACCAGGAGCTGTATGTTGTGGCCCACTGGAGAAGGAACTGGCAACCCACTTCAGTATCTCTGCCATGAATACCAAGTGGATCAGCATGGTGTGTTGTGGTCCATGAGGTCACTGGGAGCGACGCAAACAACAGAGCTGTCCTTATCTGAATCCAACGCTTCTACCAGGCGACTAACACTATTAATAACTAAAGCAAATGTATGTCTGCAGTAAAGTAAAACTGAATACAACAGTCAGATAGTAATGAAATATTTATATTTTTAAGCTTTTGAAGAACATTTGCCCATTATAGTGTCAAGTTTTTTTCAAAACAACAAGCTATAAATATTACACTTCAGTCGTTTTTCAGTTGCTAATAATGCATAGTGTGGTGTAAAATAGTACGATGTTAAAATAACAACTAGAACTGTATACAGTAAAATCACAGTTATCTGGCACCTAACCAACCCGCACTCTCAAGCAACCGGCACCAGCATCAATTCCCCATTTGAACAAAACGTCTGCTAATCCGACATAACCGGCACTGACAGTTTGAGACTGCAAAAAAAAACTAACTTTTTTTCGAATTATTTTTTCTGGGCCTACATGCCCAGTTTTTAAATGCATTTTGAGGAGTTTTGGGGGGTTTAAGAGTCGTTTAGACTCTTAAATTCAGGGACTCACGATTAACCAGCAAATACACTTATCCGGCAATAGGGAGTCCCTGTGGGTGCAGGATAATGGGGAGTTTACTGTATCTACTTTAATATATTATGGGACTCATTAAGACTTGAATGATAGAATTACAGAATTACAGAAATAATAATATTAATCACAGTTCCAAAGCAGTTATTTCAGAATGTTAGGACCTCCCTCTAACAAACTGAGATTTGGGTGTGTCAGGGTACTGCACCAGTGGAGTTATTGAGCTCTATGAAGAAAATAAAAGTATTTCCTCAAGAGCAGACATGACCAATTAAGTTATTGAGCTTCTGATTGATTCACTTGCACTAAAGAAGATATCCTTTAAATCCATCTTGAGAACAGGAGTAGGACAACCCTGCTCTAGAGTGATTGGCTGCGCTTTAACACAGCCGAATCTGATTTTATCAATGGGAAGTCCTGTCATTTGTTTTCATAAAAATGTTTCACAAAAATTGTGTTATTTTAAATGCATGATGGAAATTATGTGTCCCTTTAATTAGAAACCTGCAAATTCATCAATGAAAAAATCTATAGGATATAACTGTCCAGTTTGTAAAGGAAGTCTGAGTTTTTTGCATTATCAGCTGTCTGTATTACATGGCTTTAGTGTTGCTGTTGACACAATGCACAAGCCACCGTAAAGTTTAACTCCTTCCATATTATTGGGAATAGCAACAAATTGTTTTTGCAGGCTGATCCGTCCTGCATGGAAGAGGTCAAAGGTTGATACATGTTTTTACAACTGTGTGCATAGTTGTGTTCATTCTTAAGTCACATATACATTTTATGCTTCTGAATGCCGTTTTTAGGAATTATAATAAAATTAAACCTTTTGAATAGGTGGATGTTTAAATAATAACCACTTTGGCATTGAACAGCAGGAGATATGTAGAAAAATAAACTTTTTTTACATAGATTAAACTACTAGTAAGAAGGAATGCATTGCATTGTTCTTCACATATTTGTATATCTGGGGCCTCATTCAATTGTGATTTGGCCAATTGAATAGGGCTCTATTTAAGCACAGAGCATATATTTTTACAGAAGTTTTTAATTAGTGAATTTCTATCCAAAACCAAGGTCTTCACTAACTAAAATCTTCTGTAAAAAAATATGCTCTGTGCTTATATAGAGCCCTATTCAATTGGCCAAATCGCAATTGAATGAGGCCCTTGGACTTTAAAAATAGTATTTGACATCATAGGTGTAGTAGTGATCTTTGTGCTCCAGAGCTTTATTTGACAAACACAGATTTGATGGCATATAAGAACCGAAAGGCCAATCCAGTCTGCCTAAAATGTGGCTTAATAATTCTAAGGATATCCCCATGCTTATGTCAGGGATGCTTAATTTAATTTACCCTATTACCCCTTTCTGTTCCTAGAAACTGAGTGATAGTATCTCATAAAGAAGTATTTAGATGATGAATAGTACACATACTCATTTAAGGCCCTGTTTCAAAGCAGGAATATGAGAGTTTAGTTCCAGGTCTAAATAAATTATATAGATTTGACATTGTTGTCAATTCCAACCCTTAGGATTGGTTATGACTGAGCCCAGGTTTGTGCAGAGGTACAGAAAAGACAAACAATTTTGTTAACAGTGACCTTCCACGGTAAAGTCGGTCGTCACTCTAAACTGATAAATCAAGTATAATAATGCATGGCATGCTAACTGCTCCACCAACTAATAATACTACTTGTCGCTAGATAGGTTTTAGCTACTCCAGTCCTCTCGGAAGCCCACCTTCCAGGCCACTGTTCTTGTTCTGAACAAGGGCTTCAGCAATTTCACTCTACAAAGGAGGCGTTCCAGGACCAAAATGGAGAACACGATCACTAAAATCAACATCCATTTCCTCTCCCTTCCATTAAAGGATACAGTTCGGAGACATGCTCCCTCAGAAGATGGTTCCTCTCAATTTATTTGGGGTTATACATTTATAGGGACATGGAACAACAAAACCGGGTAAAAATTAACATACAATTAACATTTTGTAACTTCAAATTTTCCTCCCCAATGCAGATTATCCTATTATGATGGTGCCTACATCAGCCACACAGTCTGGTTCCTTTGTAGGTTTGGCCAACCAATAGCAGAACACCAGTTCATCCAATTCCATGTTTCCTCCCTCACCTTCAGTAACCAACCAGCTGGAAGCCAATATCAGCATTGTAGCTGTTGACTGTTTTCAGGCAGTAGGCTATTAATAAGGGAGGGGGCAGCAAACCTGGGAAATTTAATTAGGCAATTCACATTAAGGCATACTGGACCATAGCCTGATAGGGGGAAGGAGGTGCAGAGTAATTGGATTACAGACTACAAGATCAGAGATGACAATCAGCTGTAATTTGAGGATGCACAGTTCAGGCTACTATGGGAAGTTTATATATATATTATATATTATAGAAGCTTAGGAGACAGCTTAGTCATTGGTCTCTGTCTTTCATCTCTGAGTCAATGGGAAAACCCCAGCATTTCAAATCAGCCAACCAGAGGAGGGCCTACTTTGTATGGAAAAATACATGGAATTTGTCTGGAGTCTTCTATATTTCATTACCCGGAAAAGAGGGTACTGATACCAGCTCAAAATAGCACACATATATGGGACAGCAGATGTCACTTCATGGTCAGACGAAATCAAGATCTTAACACTGATCCACTCTTTTAGGGAGGAAGTAGAGGCTCAGACAGGACAAGGTCGATAAGAGAAGGAGGGTTGGCGATCAGCCCTAAATTGAGTGCCTTCTTTAGATACACACACAAATATATGGCACAGACAAATCAAGGTGTCTTAAAATCACAAAAGAGTAGTACAGTAGTGTACAGTAAATGAAGAGTGCTACACATCCAGGAGTCCAGATGACATACTATAAAAATAAAATCCTTTATTAAATTCCCAAAGTGGAAATTATAGATCAAACAATATACTGTATAAAGTTATTTCACGTATGCTTGCAAAACCACAAACATAATTAATATAAAAAGAATATAAAATGTAAGCTACACCTCAAAAATGTAGCAATGATAAAATAATGGGAAAACTGTTTAAGGAAATAAATGTGAACAAAACAGTTTACAGCAATAATAATCCATAAAAGGGCCACAGTCCAAATTTGTCCATATTAACCCTATTTTAAATGTATACTTCCAAAAGATTGAATGTCTATAATTAAACTATGAATTAAATAGTGTATTTTCTGTCTGCTTCAATGTGTAAACTTAATTTTGAAGGTTATTATATTAAAATATGCATTTGTGAATGAAAAAAATAATATAGAGACCTTGGTTCCACTGTCAAATTTTGACTTTGGGGACCATTGCTAATCTTGGTAAAAAAATAATAATTGACTACCCCTGGCTTACAGGATGTAACACTGCGTGAGTTTATATCCTAATTAGTTTTTTGGCTGAGTAACTAACCTAATAAATCAGGGTGGAACTCTAGATAGAGCTTATCTAGATTTCAGTAGGGCCTCAGGCATTGTTGCACATAAACAAACTGAAATAATTGGAATTCTATTGCAAAGTATTTGTTGGGAAGCTTTACATATATTAAGGGATTTAATAAAGTTCAAGAGGGATTCATTGGAAAGAGAGGGGTTGAGGTTAGTGGGTAGAAGAATCAGGGATTATTTCAGAAAACATTAATTGTAGAAAAAGAGGAGCATGATTTGAATGGGCTTTCAGCAGAAGTGGTAAGGGCAAATGTAGTAAGGGAGTACTGTACTGCATAAATGCATTAATCATTCATTAAGTACATATATATATATATATCCTACAAAAATGGTAGTAGATAAGGGGAAAATTTAAGCATAAGCCTATCCCAAGGATAATTAGAGTTTCATGTAGATAGAATGGGCAAACTAGATGGATATTGTTTTATGTGCTTTCAAATCTATGTTACTATGTTTGTATAACATGTTTGAATCTGACTGTGATGGACAGTTGTGACCAAAGTCTGCCCATCCCTAATATATAGGGCCCTATTCTATTAGCTACTTGCAAATGCCTTTTATATATATATATATATATATATATATATATATATATATATATATATATATATATATATAAATAAATATGTTTATATGCATTTTATTGACTTAAGAATTTATTTGTGCCAATAAGTAATATTTGCTGAATATGTAGCAATATTAAGAGTGATTTTAAGTGTGTATAAATTTACGAATTGGGCAATTAAATCGGGCCCATAGAATGTTAGAAATTGTCAGGTGTAAACATAGGGCCTCATTCAATTGCTACTTTTCTGAGATCCGGGCCCGCAAGTGGAGATAGCAAGTAACTTTGCTATTATAATGCCTTCTACTTGCGTGCCCCGATCAGGTTACTTGCTACAAGCTGCAATCCATTACTATTCTGAAAATTAAATAATTCAAAGCCTTTGATCTTTCACTGCCGTAAGAGTTGTGGTCGCAAAAATCACAAATCGCTATTCCATTGCTCCGATTTACCCTTCCGTCAAGCCCGTAGCTTGAACTACAGGTTACTGGTACCAAGGAGGTCTCACAAAGTGCTTACTTACAAATTTTAGCACTTGAAATGCAAATATAAATTAAATCCAGCACTGTAAATGATGGGGAACACAATCAGTGACATTAAAAGCACAACATTCACAAGCTCACACATTGCCTAAATATAATACTTTATTTCATGTTTATTTTCTGTCCAAAGTCCTACGGGCTTCAAGCCGTAGGACTTTGGAATCCAACCTCTATTTTTGTTCAAAGTCCTATGGTCTTGAATAACGAGTTACGGGCTTGGAGGTCATTCAAGCTTGTAGGACTTAGAACGGAAATTAAATATGAAATAAAGTATTATATTTTGGCGATGTGTGAGCTTGAGAATGTTGTGCTTTTGATTCTAATGTCACCCATTGTGTTACCCATTATTTACAGTGCTGGGTTAATTTTATATTTGCTTTTAAAGTGCTCCGATTTTTCGGACTAGATCCACCAGTTACGGGCTTGCATCCACAATCATGATCAAGCCCGCAAATGCTACTGCCGAGAGCATGGTTTCCGATTCTCGCAAAGGGGGACTAACTTGCGGGCCCGGCCAATTTAATAGCATAGTAAACGTAGAGCTACTCGAGCAAGCATCTTAAAAGTAGCAAATTGGGTATTTACTCGAGAGTAACAGCCCTGAATTAAATGAGGTCCATAGTCAGTGAATATAGATATTTCTATGTGTACACTTTCATAGCAATGCACAGGCAACCTGAGATAGCTTGCTGCCCCCTGAAAATGTTCTTATTTAGACTTTGTTCAATTATTCAATTATGTTAATAGACTGAGGGCCATATTCAATTTGATACTTTCAAATGCCTTGAACTCATAATATTGGCTTCAGATGTTTGTTTTTTTTATAAATGTTTATATGCATTCTATTGACTTAATAATTCATTAGCGCCAATAAGTAATATTTGCTGAATATGTAGCAATAGTAAGAGTGATTTTTAGTGTGTATAAATTTATGAATTAGGCAATTGAATTGGGCCCTGACCATTTAAATAGCCACTTGACAGTAGAACTAAATAGCAGAACAAGCCTCCTTGTTATAACTCTTTTAGTAAGGCTACAAATAACCTAGCAGTCTAAGGGCCTCATTCAAATGGGATTTGCCGAATTAAATAGGGCTCTATATAAGCACACAGCATATTTTTTTACAGAAGTTTTTTAGTTAGTGAACTTCTATCCAAAAGCAAGGTCTTCATTAACTAAAAACTTCTGTAAAAAAATATGCTGCATGCTTATATAGAGCCCTATTCAATTGCCCAAATCACATTAGAATGAGGTCCTAAGATGGAGACACCCATGACACAAGTAGAGTCTCCAACATATACAATTTTCTCAAAAACTGCCTTTTTGAACAAATGGGCATAATTGTATAAGATGTGTAAAAATAAATATTTAGTACTGGAGGACTCTCCTTGTGCAACATCATATCATAGTGAAAGTTTAGGTTTGTGAACAGATAACTTAATGAAAAATGTTCAAATCATAAGGTTGAATCATTTGAAAAATAGTGTGACAGATACATGGGCTTTTTTAGGTTTTATGCTGCCCTAGGACATAGACGAGATATGTGCACCCCCCCCCCCCCCCCATATCCCACTTATTCTCCTCCCTTCTCCTTTCTACGTCCAAAATCTTAAGTTTAAATGTGTTTATGTATAAATATGGTATGTCAAAAAGAACACTTATAGACAGAAGTATCACTGCATATAGACACTTCTGTGTATATACAAACATATGTCAATATACTGCACTGCATCCTCAGCTTCCCCTGAAAATGTGCAGCCCTAGGCCTGGGCCTTGTGGTCCTAGGCATAAACACACACCCTGGAAAGATAACAAAATACTATCAAGCTAATTGTCTGCATGGCCTGCCATATATTTCTTTAGTCTGGGACAGACAGGCATGTTAATGGCAGGTCAGGGTTCATGTTATGTGTGTCCTCCTTCTTGAATAGTTCAGGTACTCATTTAACAACATACCCCATCTGTCTGTAACCCGAGTCTATGTCAAAGTGTTGTCTGTCATACTGATTACTCAAGTACTCTGTCCCCTGCACAATAAATAACCTGAAAGGAAGGATCATGTCTTCATGTATGAAATTAAATTAATATGAATATGAATGCTACAATCAAATTAATCAAAAATTGTACATGTAGTGCAAATACCATGGTCTGCAAGTCATATTAACATGGAAATCATTCTTCGTTTGCATCTGAAAGAGGGCATTTCATAAAAATCTTTTCAAAGTATGTTAGGCACTGAAGCAGAATAAACTGTTTTGAATGTATACTTGTCTTTGGAAATTTGTCCCAAGCAGCTAATTACATATTTTTATAGTGGGGTGTACATTTACTTTCTTACCGTTGCCAAAATATTTTGTTACTCTCTGGTATACAGTATACTTAGTTTGTGCACACAAATATAATGAATTAAATGAAAACAAGACTCAGCTAATAAAAGTCAAAAAGTGATTGTTCTTTGTTTTATTTGAATATTAAAAATTCACAATAAAATGCTGTCTTAGACAATTTACTTCTGAACAGTATGGGTTCATTTTGGAGTGCAACTAAATAAAAGCCCTTTCTCTTTATTATATTTTTATTTATTTATGCTAAATGTATTCACATGTTCTTAGCACCCTTCTTCAACCATTATAAGGTGTTATATCGTGAGAATAACATAAAAATAAGTTGGAGCGTATTTTGGAGACATTTGCCAATTAGTTAAAGGCATATCTATATTTCCTGGAATATGAGTGCATCTCATAGAAGAGAATCAGCAGTGTATGAAAACATTTTTTGCTTGAAAAAATAGCAAAATAAACATCATTATACTTACCCTAAAGTTTGGTAAATCTCTTGAGTTTGCAAGCAGTTGATTTTCAGAGCTAAATGTATATCTACGTTTCCATGTTTTTACCCTTATCGGACCTATCCTGTTTTATGTGAGAATTTCTGGAAGCGAGCCGACAACGACTCTAAGGACGAGAGCCCAGGACCACTAAGTGTTTAGGGGTTTTGGGTTATGGTTACAGAGTTAGGGGTTTAGTGTTAGAGGGTTAGGGTTAAGGGGTTAGGATTAGGGGGTTACGGGTAGGGGGTTAAGTTTAGGAAGTGAGGTTTAGGGTGTTAGGTATGGAAGTGAAGTTTAGTGGGTTAGGGTTAGGGGTTATGGTTAGGGGTTAGGGCTAGGAAGTGAGGTTTAGGGGGTTAGGGTTAGAGGGTTAGGCGCTTGGGGTACCAATGTTTGACAGCTACATGGGGACGCAAGCCCAGCCGCATCCCTAGAGTCGTCGTCGGCGTGCTTCCATTGCATCAAGAAATGCACAAATAAAACAGGATAGGTCCCCCAAATCTAATCAAACACATGCTACTTGTATCAGAAACAAACATTACATTGAGTCATTCTATACATAAACTGTTTTATTTAAAAACAAAATGTGTTTTCCACACCCCCAGAGCTGCTTACATTGGCACAGTGAACCTACCAATAGAAACACTGCATTTGGGTATGTATTTTAACACTTTACTGACCTTCAAGCCAGCAACCACTCAATGCAAAAATCTCCTCCTTCCTGTTCCTGAGTGAAAACAAGACTACACATCCCAAGATTCTTTGGTGCACATACTGGCTTTGAAGATTGAAACAATGTATAGCTGCCTGTGGTTGGCCAAAATGAATGATTCATTTTATGCTAATCTACAGGGATGCTAATTCTGAAAATCGACTGCTTGCAAAATCAAGAGATTTAGCAAACATCAGGGTGAGTTTGTTGATGTTTATTTAAATGTTACAATAAAAATAATGGAAGATGCTGTTATTGAGCACCATTAGATTGTAAGTTTGCGAGTTTTCAATTGTGTGTCCGTGTCTTGGAAACAAGCACTATGTACATTTGATTATATGCTCAAAAACAGGGCCCTCCATTCTTTAAGGTGTTAAGTTTGTTTTTTGCCATGTTCTAACCCCCTGTACAGCGCTACGGAATATGTTGGCGCGATATAAATAAAGATAATAATAATTGAGCTTTCAATCAGGGTTCCTTAACCGTTAATCATACCAACCCGGATAAGTGACCAGCTCCAAAAACGGATCCAGCAACTTCATGCTGCTTTGATAAAAATGATGTTGTTGGACAAAGCCTGCCACAGATGCACATTAGAAAATTAAGTGTCCAAGATAAGTAATTTAAAATAAAAAAAGTGAAAAATTAAACATACTTGTAGCTGAAATTACCAGGCAAGTGCCATTCATTCTATTATCTGCTCATCTCGGAAAACTGTCCTGCTATACCAACACAGGATTGTACTGCTTTAGTAAAATAGTACATGTACTATATGAATGTGAATAAATAAATAAACTATATTGTGTTAGTGTACTGATCTTCAGATTTTTTTAAACTTGTGTAACTTGGCTAAAAGTGTACTGTTGTTATGTAAATCTTTGTGGGAGAAAAATACTTTAGGCTACCAACACCAAACAAGGAAATTGCAGGAATTCAAAGCAATTTTCCTGTTTGCATACAAATAAACAGTGTTCCCCTGTTTGCAATAGCAGAGGCATTCCCATGGAAACAGGTTGTGTGCTATCTAGGCACAAGGCATCATGCTGACAGAGGGCCTCATTCAATTGCGATTTGGCCAATTGAATAGGGCTCTAAATAAGCACATAGCATATTTTTTTAAAAGAAGTTTTTAGTTAGTAAAGACCTTGCTTTTGGATAGAAGTTCACTAACTAAAAACTTCTTTAAAAAATATATGTTATGTGCCTATTTAGAGCCCTATTCAATTGGACAAATCGCAATTGAATGAGGCTCATAGATTGGACATACAGGAAAAATGCAAGCTCCAGAGACGATCTATTAATAATAATATATGTTTTGCTACACACAGGATGCAAAATAGGATATACAATTAAATATATAGTTAACAGAGGAATGCTCGGGAGTGGAAAAAGATGAGTTGATGACGATAACTGGAGTGGAAAGAAATTTGGAGTTAGTATACTATGGCCCCCATTCAATTGCAATTTGGCCAATTGAATAGGGGTCTAAATAAGCACATAACATATTTTTTAAAGAAGTTTTTAGTTAGTAAACATCTATCCAAAAGCAAGGTTTTCACTAACTAAAAACTTATTTAAAAAAAATATGTTATGTGCTTATTTAGAGCACTATTCAATTGGCCAAATCGCAATTGAATGAGGGCCTATAAAAGTAGGCTAATAATGCAACAAAGCAGCAGGAAACGCCATTGGATGCTTGGTTGTTTGAAATAATTAACTCAACTTACAACTGAAATATAAAAAAAAACTAAAACATAACGTCTAACAAAAACTTAATTAATGTAAATAGAAGATTACCCATTCTTGACATCATTTACATGTTACTTTTACTGACTTTTAATTATACTCTTTGTACTTTGTTTTTATCTATAATGCAGTTTTTCCAAATTTTCATGGATGTAGTGTAGTTGTATTTTACATACTCCTCACATTATTCACACACACACACACATATATATATATATATATATATATATATATATATATATATATATATATATATATATATATATACTAGGAACTTGCCCATCAAAAATGACGGGATGAAAGAATTGTAAGGCTGGCAATGCTGTTTGATACACAATGTGAGGCTTTTGGTCCTCTGAGCACCTTCGGCGCTCATCGTGAGCCCCACGCTGAGCGCCTTAGGCACTCATTGCGGGGCTCACAATGAGCTCATTGCAAGCCTCTCCCACTCGCGGTGCTCATCATGAATGAATTTGAAGGAATGAATCCAGGACTTCTCTACACCGAGCCTAATTTCTCTGTCAATATAAAAGAGAATAGAAAATAGCAGAGAGATTATACTTGTCCCAAAGTTTCCATTTCTTATTTTGTTGAGTTGTAATACCCAGTTTTATGAGATTACTTTCCATTAAACGTTTTTTATTTAATTTCAACAAAACCTCCTTGCATGACGGTAAGAGTTTCTGTTTCCATTTTGCAACTACAGTGCCTTGACTTTTTACCTATTTTGTTACATTACAGCCTTAAGTTCAATGTTTTGTTAATCTGAATTTTATGTGATGGATCAGAACACAATAGTCTAAGTTGGTGAAGTGAAATGAGAAAAATATATACATAAAACAAGTTTTTAGAAATAGAAAACAGAAAATTGGCATTTGCGTATGTAATCACCCCCTTTGTTATGAAGCCCATCAAAAGCTCTGGTGTAACATAATTAGTGAAATGATGTCCACCTGTATGCAATCTAAGTGTCACATGATCACACACCTTTTTTGAAAGTCCCCAGAGGCTGCAACACCTAAGAACCACTAACCAAACACTGCCATGAAGACCAAGGAACTCTCCAAACAAGTAAGGGACAATGCTGTTGAGAAGTACAAGTCAGGGTTAGGTTATAAAAAAATATCCAAATCTTTGATAATCCCCAGGAGCACCATCAAATCTATCATGACCAAATGGAAAGAACATGGCACAACAGCAAACCTGCCAAGAGACGGCCGCCCACCAAAACTCACGGACCGGGCAAGGAGGGCATTAATCAGAAAGGCAGCACAGAGGCCTAAGGTAACCCTGGAGGAGCTGCAGAGTTCCACAGCGGAGACTGGAGTATCTGTACATAGGACGACAATAAGCCATACGCTCCATAGAGTTGGGCTTTATGGCAGAGTGGCCAGAAGAAAGCCATTACTTTCAGCAAAAAGCAAAATGGCATGTTTTGAGTTTGCAAAAAAGCATGTGGGAGACTTCCAAAATGTATGGAGGAAGGTGCTCTGCTCTGATAAGACTAAAATTGAACTTTTTGGCCATCAAAGGAAACGCTATATCTGGTGCAAACCCAACACATCAGATCACCCAAAGAACACCATCCCTACAGTGAAACATGCTGGTGGCAGCATCATGATGTGGGGATGTTTATCAGCAGCCAGGTCTGGGAAACTGGTCAGAGTTGAGGGAAAGATGGATGGTGCTAAATACAGGGATATTCTTGAGCAAAACCTGTACCACTCTGTGCTTGATTTGAGGCTAAGACAGAGGTTCACCTTCCAGCAGGACAATGACCCCAAACACACTACTAAAGCAACACTTGAGTGGTTTAAGGGGAAACATGTAATGTGTTGGAATGGCCTAGTCAAAGCCCAGTCCTCAATCCAATAGAGAATTTGTGGTCAGACACAAGCTCAAACCATCCAACTTGAAGGTACTGGAGAAGTTTTGCAAGGAGGAATGGGCAAAAATCCCAGTGGTAAGATGTGGCAAGCTCATAGAGACTTATCAAAAGCGACTTGGAGCTGTGATTGCTGCAAAAGGTGGCTCTACAAAATATTGACGTTATGGGGGTGAATAGTTATGCACATTGACTTTTTCTATTACTTTGTCCTATTTGTTGTTTGCTTCACAATAATAAAAAAAACACCTTGAAAGTTGTGGGCATGTTCTGTAAATTAAATGATGCAAATCCTCAAACAATCCATGTTAATTCAAGGTTGTGAGGCAACAAAATAGAAGTGACTGGAGTGACTCGGCTTATACTCGGGTCGGCTTATACTCGAGTATATATGGTATATATGTTGTTGTTGTTTACCACCACACCAACCCAGACATCTTGTTTCTGGTTATGCCTATCCACAAGGATTCATGATTCAGGGCAAAGATAGTGAGGTGGGTTGCCGTTTCCTTCTCCAGTGGACCGTGATTTGTCTGACCTCTCTGCCATGATCTGTCCATCTTGGGTGACCTTACATGGTTGAGCTCATACTTTCATTGAAGTATACAACCCTCTTCACAAAAGAGTTGTGTGAGCATTTGATGTTCAGTAACACAGTCTGGACTGCACAGCAAACACACAGACATTGTTCAGAGTTCACATACATAACGTACATAGTACATATATACACACAATACATATAGGGGGGGGGGGGGAATATTGTAGACTTGACACATATTGTAGCCTGGCCTGGGCACAAACACTGGACTCTTGTAGGGAAAGTGCAGTGGAAGTGGTGGAGTCAAACACAGTTGAGGAATTTAAGCATGAATGGGATAAGCACAATCCTATTCTGAGGTTAAATGAAGATGGAATGGGCAGACTAAATGGGTCATTTTTTATTCATAACTTCAGTCAAATCTATGTTTCTATGTTTGATGGAATTATTTCAGATTGAAATGTTCACTTAAACTCCACCTGTTATTATTATGACACATTTTGGGGGGGGCTTTTTAGGGGATAGCATTTTACCAGGGACACATGTTTCAATCGAACAACTGAAAAGGGGTACATGTTGTCACAAATGTCGCTTTATACATAGCTTGTCAGACCCCGCTAGAATTCAATGTCCAGTTCTATAGACCATATCTGCAAAGAGATATTAATAACATGAAAACAATTCAAAGGAGGGTGAATAAAAACTTACAGCTAAATACTTTATGACATGAGATGAGCATATATGTAAAAAATAAGATAGAAACTTACAAACGTATCAAACAAAGTAATAAAGTTCAAGAGGAAAATATCTTCCAGGAAAAACAAGAGGTCATGGTTTGAATTTGGAAGATTTAGGTGCAATATGCAAAAGTACTACTTTATATAAAGGCTAGTAGATAAGTGGAACAAACAGCCAGCAAGACATGGTAAGAAAATGTAGATATGTTTGTGTGTGTGTATATATTTTTTCCCAGGTCAAAATTAATTTGTCAGAAGCGTTGCTCTGTCATCCTAAAGGTATTTATTCAATTCTTCTTTTCTCACCATTTTTTTCCCTATCACCATTCTCCAGCTATTCATCATTGTTACTGCAGATTTAAATGGATTCCTTCACTCCAAAAAAAAGAAGCTGGTTTCATCTTAATGAGCATTAAATATTGATTGTGAATGATACTAGTCATTTTTCATTGAACTATTTAACATTCTTTGTGTGGCTTATTTATGGTGATGTGTACTCTAATTAGTAGCTCTGAATGCTGATAAGTGTGGATAGGGGATGTAACAAAATTACATTGTTACATGTTACTAATTAGAACATCAAAGCGGATAATTAGTATAGTGGATTTGCTTGTTTGCAAATTAATTTTGCACAAACAATGCTGAATACGTCAGAAATTATTTAAACTGACTAGTACAATGTATAGATATTTTTTATTATTATTATTATATTTTTTTTTATTACAGTCTCTTGTAAAGCGCCAACATATTCCGTAGCTATGTACAGGTTTTAAATACAAAGGAGAAAAAATAAATACAATATTAAACACATTGCAGAAAGTAGAGGGTCCTGTCTTTGAATTTAAAATCTTACATACATGTTTTTTTTTCTTCAAATTACCTAATAAGATTGAAAAGGCAGCCCTGAAGACAGAATGGGAGAAGGGGCTTTTGACCAGGCTTAGTGCAGAGGAATTAGGATTGGTTAGGGAGTGAAAATGGGAGGAGCTAGGAGGTTATATGAGGACGTGTTTACCCGCCCTTTGCTACTCATCTTAGTTTTGCAGAAGTCAAGCATCCTTCCTGCAATATGTCATCCCCCATCGAGGGGGCTTTAGTTGACCAGCTGAAGGCCCAGGTTACGGCTAACCGAGCCACATGGCTGCGGGTGGTAGTAGACTCCATCAGGAATGTCCCACCCTCGCAGAGCATCCAGGATAGTGAACAGGAGCAACTGGATGGGCAACCACAGGTCCCTCAATCACCCTAGGGTGCCCAAGATGCAGATCAGGGCCCCCTCGGCGTCTGAGTCCAGTGCTTGGGGCCCCCGAGCCGGATGAGGATTGGTACCCCACTGACTGGCAGGCTTTCTACACCCTTAAGCAGCGCTGAGCGAGGGAGAAGGCTACAACGGCAATTACTGAGATTAGAGTTAAGCCTCCTTCACCCACGTGTACCAGCACACTCACCTGGACGTATGTACATTGTAAGGAGTTGTCATCAGTAACGTATACTTCATTTAAACGGGACGTTAGCTGGTTCAGAAAGCGAGAAGAGGGACTTGGTTAGCGAAACATGACATTCAGTCTGCATTCAGGCTCTTGCCGGTTCATCTGGACTCTCAATTTTTACTTGGATGTTGCATTCAGGTGTTTCAAGTGTTTCGTGAATCAGTGCCTGCCCATGGGGTGCTCTATTTCATGTGCCTATTCTGATAAATTGAGTTAATTTTTGGAGTGGGTACCCTGCCATAGGTCAGGTTGTCACTCGATTGTTCACTACTTGGATGATTTCTTGTTTGTAGGTTCGGAGGAATCTTCTGCCTGAAGTCGTTCCAGGTTTTTCAGGATATGGTGTTTGAGTTTGGCATCCCTCTGGCTGCTGAAAAGCAGGTATTTAAATTTTGGGGGTATTTACATTGGCATGGTAAAGTTCGAATGTAGGCTTCCACAGGATAAGGTGAGGGATCTAATGTGCTCGGTTAGAGTGGTTATGGCAGTAAAAAGGTGTCTTTGAAGTCTATGCGGTCATTACTTGGGAAGCTCAATTTTGCATGTGAGATCATTCCGATTAGTAAGATTTTTTCCAGGAGATTGTCCCTGTCCACGACGGGAGTCAATAGGCCAAATCATCACATTAGGGTAACGAAGGAGCATGAGGCAGACTTGTGCATCTGGTACCTCTTCCTTCAACATTTTAACGGTTGTACTATTATCATGCAGGAGCCAGTCATCAACAAGGTTTTGGAGCTGATTTGGAAGCGGCGGGGTCTTGCGGATTCAGCATTTATTTCAAAGGGTGCTGGGGCGCAGTGGTTTGTCCGGACTCGTGGGTAAGCAATGGACTGGTTAGGAATCTATCATTTTTGGAATTGTTTACTATTGTGGTGGCGGTAATAGTATGGGGAGACGAGCTGAGAAATCAGCATGTGGTATTCCACTGTGATAACTTGAGTGTGGTTCAGGCCATTAATTAAGAGATGCTTGCAGTACAATATCTTGGTTCTGGCTTCTCATATGGCAGGGGTAAGCAATGTTATAGCTGATGCGCTGTCGTGTTTTAGCTGGAAAAAATTCAGGGAAATAACCCCAGAGGCGGACATTGAACCAAAAAAAAACATTGTCATAAGTCTCTTAGCTACTCACCTACTACAGCCATTCTGATAAACCTTATCACACTCTTTTCCCTGCTCCTGAATCTATATTACTAATACTACCATATCTTAGGATAATAATTCTTCCCCCACAATCTTCTAACCTATTTTTCCTAATCGTACACACTGTCACACCTCTTTCTCAGTCTTTCCTCTTTCTTATAACCTACCTGTCCCTCTCTCAGACTTTCCTTTGCAGCATCTCCATATAACATCCCCAACAATATTACCAGCTCACATTCCTTGCTCTCCTCTCCTCTTCCCTGCTCCCATGAGCTCCTCCCCCTTCTTCAGTCACAATATCATCCCCTCCCTAACACTCACAAGCAGAAACAGCACTGTAAGTCCCAGTCCCATCTTCTCTCCCTTTCACTCCTCCTTCTCCTGGCTGCAGGAGATATATCCCCTAACCCAGGCCCCTCACTCATCTCCACTTGCTATCAGCCACGCTCTGGTTCAAGGCCAGCAAACACCCTTAATACCCATAATCTGATATCCATCACATGTCACAAACCTTCAACTCTACCTTTCTCCTGCGCCCTCTGGAACGCACAATCTATCTGCAATAAACTTACATTCACTCATGACCTATTCACTACCAACTCCCTCACTCTACTGGCTCTCACTGAAACCTGGCTCTCATCCTCGGACACTGCCTTCCCTGCAGCACTCTCTCACGGTGGATTTCACCTCAGCCACACACCTAGACCTGGGAACAAACAAGGTGGTGGTGTGGGTATTTTGCTTTCCACTCACTGTACATTTCACCTCATACCCCCTGTCCCAACCCTCCAATACTCATCCTTTGAAGTTCATACAATCCACCTCTACTCACCTATCCCTCTACGTGTAGCTATGATCTAACACCCCCCAGGCACTCCCTCTCAATTTTTTGATCACTTTTCTGCCTGGCTCCCTCACTTTCTCTTCTCCAATGTTCCTTCACTGGTACTTGGAGATTTTAACATTGCTGTTGACACTCCCACCTCCCCAGCAGCAGCCAAACTGCTTGCCCTCACCTCTTCCCTTGGCCTCTCACAACTAACAGATTCTTCTATTCATCATGCTGGACATTCTCTTGACCTTATCTTCACCAATCTCAGCACAACCTCCTACCCAGTCATCCACCCACTCCCTCTCCAATCACTGCCACCATCACGAGCAGAAACCTGCAAGCACTTGACCCTGCACAGCTCTCCACTATTATCCAACCCCTTCTCAGTCCCATCACTAACCTCAACTGCCCTGACACTGCCACCTCACTCTACAACTCTACTCTCTCTTCCATCCTTGACATTCTGGCCCCAATTTCCACACACAGATGCCCTTGCTCTCATCCACAACCATGGCACACTACACAAACACAATACATCCAGAGGTGCTACCGCACTGCTGAACCACTATGGAGGAAATCACGCAGATTTGCTCCACTACAAATTTATGTTACGCTCCTATTCCTCTGCCCTCAACCTTGCCAAACAGCAGTACTTTACATCACTAATATAAACTCTGTCCTCTAACGCAAAGAGTCTGTTTGCCACTTCCAATACTCTCCTCCGCCCACCACCTCCTTCCATCCCTTCCTCTCAACACAGCTGAAGACTTCGCCAACCATTTTATTCATAAAAATAAAAACATCCGCAATGAACACTTATCTCATAGTGGCTCTCACACTGCACTTTAAACCAACCAACAACACCCAGTCTTCTCCCTTCTCCAATACCACAGACACTTTGAACTGCTTTGATCCGGGCTACAGAGGATGAAGTCTCCAAACTGCTATCATCCACTCGCCTCACTACCTGTCCTCAGGATCCTATTCCATCTCAACTCATCTCTCCCCTCTCTACCACACTAATCCCAGCTCTCACACATATTTTCAACCTCTCCCTTACTAGTGGCATGTTTCCATCTTCTCTAAAACATGCCATAGTTATACCCACCTTTAAAAAACACTCATCTCACTCTGACGTTGCATCTAACTACGGCCCTATCTCTCTGCTTCCCCTGGCTTCCAAACTGCTGGAGCAGCTCGTATATAACCTCCTTACCAGCTTTATTTCCTCTAACTCCCTTCTTGACACCTTCCAATCCTGCTTTCGGCCCCAAAACTCTACTGAGACAGCTCTCACTAAAGTCACCAATGACCTGCTTACCGCCAAGTCAAAAGGTCACTTTTCAATTCTTCTTCTAGATCTCTCTGCTGCCTTTGACACTGTCGACCATCCACTTCTACTCCATATCCTCTTCTCCCTCGGTATTTGAGACACTGCTCTCTCGTGGTTCTCATCATACCTACAAAATCAATCATTCAGTATCTCCTTCTCTGACACCTCTTCTTCTCCTAACCCCCTGTCTGTTCGTGTACCCCAAGGATCAGTCCTAGGCCCCCTCCTCTTCTCCATCTACACTTCCTCACTTGGTACCATCATAAACTCTTTTGGGCTTCATTATCATCTCTATGCAGATGGCACTCAAATCTACCTCTCCACACCAGATCTATCCCCCTCTCTTCTAACACATGTCTCCAACTCCCTCTCTAGCATATGCTCTTGGATGTCCACCCACCATCTCAAACTCAACATGTCTAAAACTGAACTCCTAATCTTCCCTCCCTCTTCTACAGCGTCAATTCCTCACATCTCTCTCACTGTCAACAACGCCATCATCACCCCCTCCTCTCAAGCCTGTTGTCTTGGAGTTCTACTGGACCCCACTCTGTCTTTCATCCCTCACATACAATCACTAACTAAAACTTGTCTTTTCCATCTAAAAAACATCTCCAGAATTTGTCACTATCTTACACAAGATTCAACTAAAATCCTTATACACTCTCTCATCATCTCTCGACTCGACTATTGCAACTTGCTTCTTGTTGGCCTACCCACCACCCGACTATCTCCACTTCAATCCACTATGAATGCCTCTGCTAGACTAATCTTCCGTACACAACGTTCAATGTCGGCATCATCTCTCTGTAAATCACTCCACTGGCTTCCCTTAGCCTCAAGAATAGGATTTAAAATCATGACCCTGACTTACAAAGCCCTCCCTCAACATTAACGCTCCCCCTTACATCTCTACTCTCATCTCCAAATACTCCCCCACCCGCCTTCTTCATTCTTTCTACAATTCTTGTCACCTCCTCTCACTCCCGCCTCTAGGACTTTTCTCGTACATGCCCCTATGCTCTGTGACTCCTTGCCTCGCTCCACCAGATTATCCTCTTGCCTCAAAACATTTAAAACCTCACTTAAAACGCGTATCACCTTCCACCCTAACACTCTCTCTCCCTCTTTTACCTCTCACTATACCTTAGATTGTAAGTCTGCGAGAATTCACCATGGACATAGGATTCCTAGCTCAAAGATAGGGCCCTCCCTGCTTTTTTTATATGTTAATTTGTATTTATCTTTGTCTGAAATTAATTTATGTACATCGCTACGGAATACGTTGACGCTTTATAAATTAACTATAATAATAATAATAACAACTCAGCTTCGTGTGAACATGTGGGATCTTGGGTCTTGACGGCAGCAGTTAAACTGGCCATGGGGTTACGGGCTACTGCCCGGGTTGACCGTCTGGGGGCTAAACTATGAGCTGTAATAAAACTGGTTTCTGTTATTTGTTGTTTGTTTTCCTTTCAGGGCCTCCATTGCAATTGTGGGTAGTGGGACACTCGTTCATATATTGAAGGTTTGTATCAATTACATAGAATGGCCGACAGATGGGTTTCTCGGAAGATGCAGTTTTAGTAAAGTGGTTTGGGGTTCAAGGGATGAAATGGGAACAAGTTCTGTTTACCGTAGTGGGGTATGCAAGATCCTTTTCCCTGTCTGAATTGCTAGTGTTACACGCAGGAGGGAATGATTTGGGTTATTTGCCATTAAGAGAGCTGATAAGGTTCATGAAAAGGAATGTATTAAGGCTAGTGGAGTTGTTCCCGGGAGTTGCTGATTATCTGGTCGCAAATTACACCAAGGTTAATATGGCGGGAGGCTAAGGATCCCAAAAAGTTGGATAAGGCTAGGCTTAGGTTGTAAGATCATGGCTTCATTCATAAGAAAGTTGGGGGGATTTTCTATCAGACATAGAGACCTGGAAACCCCAGAGGCGAATACGTTCTTTTGAAAATATGGGGTTCATCATAATGAGGTGTGTCTGTCGCTGTTCAATTCTTCTATGAATGAGGGCATTATTCAGACCATGGCTGGTTTTGGCGGTGCTGAGCCCAGTGGGTGGGCGGGTGGCGTGGGGTGCTGCATCACCTATGGTTGGAGCTCATCAGCTGTGAAGGTATCCGGTGTTGGTTGGTTACAGAGGTCTCTTGGACACAGAGTTCCTTTGGACCTCTTAGTGGGCGGGAGCTCAATCCGGGGGAGGTGTGCAGTTTCCTCTGGTTTCCTGTTTATTGTTTATCAATAAAGCTGTGGCTGGTTTAATATCCATACCATAAGTATGTGTCATGTCATTATTTGGGTGGGGATGGCATCTCTGTTATGGAACATGTCATGTATGCTTAGGTTAACACGAAAACTTAAAATCTAGTTTTCAAGCTCTTTCAGAATAACTTAAAAACAACTTGATTTTAAGGTGACAGTATCCCTTTTAATTACCCTTCTGGAACTCTACCTTGTCGTGGTGAAGGGGCTTGTGTACCTCAATTAAGCTGTGAGCTATACCATGTACGGTCACCCAAGTTGGGCAGGTTATTGCAGAGAGGTCACACAAATCATGGTCTATTGGAGAAGGAACTGGCAACCCATTCCATTATATTTGCCATGAAAGCTATATGGATGAGCACAACCAGAAACACAGACAGATGTACCTGGTGAGCTGCGTCCATATTATCAAAGAGAGTAGGACACGACTGAAGGACCGAACAACAACATCCATTTAATGACTGCAGTTAAAATAAAATCAACACTTTCATTTATTCTCTTTGACAAAAGCAGTATGTTTTGAACATGAAGGAAAATACCCCACCCACCACTTGAAACTATGCATGTGCTGGAAGTGATGGAAGTCCAGAATTCAAAAATACCAGCATTGCGTCACATAAATTATAACCTCTGAGACACCACTATACTTACAGCTTTTTATAGCATGTACCACAAGGCAATTATAAGCTTAAGGCAGGTATTATAAGAATGTGGCTATTATAGTAAAGTTTGGTCACATTACACCACATGCCAGAAGGCCAGACTTTGAGAGTTTATTCAGTGTCACCTGAAAGCAGTGACAATATGATGAAAGTTGGCAGATATTTGTTTTGTATCATTGGAGAAGCTCATGACTAGAGGGCTCAGTGCAACATAATTTTGTACCCCCTTGCAACTTCTCCTCACATAGGTATATAGGGCCTTATTCAATTACAGATTGCATTATACAGGCCGTATGTCTGCGGGCTTGAGATTTGCTACAATTACAGAGCGATTCAATTGAACAACCCACACGTTACAGGCCGAAACCATGCAATCCTAAGTAGTATTTCAGAGCGTGATCCAGATCAATTAAGCAAGGCCGTAACTACCGATTTGGAAACAGCCAATAGAAAATTAGATCGTCGTCATTACGTCAGTATAAGGTGGCAGTTACATGTCAATCAACTAGCGTTTCAAGGTCCGATATGCGATCAGACTCAATCCCGCAATGTACAAAATAATAAAAATGAATGCCAATACTGTTTTAGTCCATGTGGGTGGCCTGATTTGTATTAACTCATTGATTTCCGAGATCGATATAACACGAAATGAAACATAAAAAAAAAAAATTCTACTGCAGATTTGAAAGCATGAGACTGTTGTGCAATTAAATCTAATGTCTTTTCTCTCCTCGTCTTTAAAAGTGCAGTATTGATTTTTTTGTTTTGTTTGTAGTCCGTAGATCGCTTGCGGATCGCAAAAAGACGCCAGTTGAAATTAGTTTACAGGCTCCCGTAAACAACAATAGCTCAATTGAATCGAGGCCATAGATAGTAAATTGCTGTGGGGGTCAATAAGAAAAAAAACTATCTGAAGGAGAAGAAGAATAAAGCTAAAGGAAATGAAGGATACACTTCAGATGGTGCAAGGAGGTCACTGAAGAGTGGAGAGAGGAAATGAAAAGGGGAGGGAGAAGAAATTAAATATTACTGCCCTGGTGAGGTGGACAGGTGGTAAAGAGGTTTTACCAGTTACCCTAGGTTCTATAAGGTTTTGGAGATGCTATCTTGTTCTGCCAACTATGTTTAGCTCCTTATTATTATTGTTTATTTATATTTTTATCGTTTATTTACAACGCGCCAACATATTCTGTAGCGCTGTACAGAAGATAAGTTCAAGACAAAGATACATACATGTTAAACATAGCAAAACAAGGAGGGCCCTGTCTTTGAGCCTCAAATCCATAGTGTCCATAGTGCTTTCCCTAAAGCACCTTGTGGGATTGAAACTCGCACTTACAACCTAAAAGGTATTGTGTGAGGAAAAGGGGGGAGAGAGAGGTGAGAGTGTGTTAGGGTGGAAGGTGATACGCTTTTTAAAGAGATGTGTTTTTAGAGAGGTTTGGAATGTTTTGAGGCAGGAGGATAGTCTGGTGGAGCGAGGCAAGTAGTTTCAGAGAATTGGGGCAGCACGAGAAAAGTCCTGAAGGCGAGAGTGAGAGGAGGTGACAAGAGTTGTGGAAAGAAGAAGGTCATTAGCAGAACGAAGAGGGCGGGTGGGGGAGTATTTGGAGATGAGACCAGAAATGTATGGGGGTACACTACTGTTGAGGGCTTTGAAAGTTAGGGTCATGATTTTAAATTTTATTCTGGAGGCTATGGGAAGCCAGTGGAGGTGATGCTGACACTGAAAGTTGTGTACGGAAGATAACTCTAGCAGAGGCATTCATAATGGATTGAAGTGGAGATAGTCGGGTGGTGGGTAGGCCAGCAAGAAGCGAGTTAGTTTTAGAATTAAAAGGTCAAAGAATAGATTTTTAATGGCCACTGTAAAATGATTTTATATATATATATATATATATATATATATATACTATTTTTTTTTTGTGGTTTGGGTCCTCCTCATGTGGTTGCTGATGGGTGAACTTATGGAAAGCTTTGTCGTGAAGTTAAAGGATTGACCTTGGACATGGGCAAAAATGCGGTTTAGTGGCTATGGGCCACAATCTGTAATGAAGGGCTTGTTCCTGAAGTGGCTAGAGGCCAAATATTTGTAAAAAGACTTATGGAAAGCTGTATGTTTTAGTGGATATTGACTGGAATATGCATGGAGGATGAAAAGACATACAGATAGAATGATGGCGTGACCTTGGGTATGAGCACTGTTCAGTAGATATGGGCCAAAAGATTACAATATAGGGCTAGGTGAAAGCTAAAAAGCAGTACCTGGTATGAATGTGATTCAGCAAGCATGGCTCTCCAGCAATGCAAATGCCCTTTTGGACTGGAATGGGCTGAAATGGAAACATAAAATGTTAGGAGGATCTGTCTCTGGATCGATAGCTGATGGTTGGGTAGTGCTACTTAATTTCTTAGTAGCCTATTTAAAGGCTAGGGAGATCCAGAGAAGGGCACTGGTTAGTGGATATGGGCCTAAAATCTGCAAATGAAGGGCTTGGTGAAAGCTAAAGCACAGGAAATGGCTAAGGAGCCACTTCCAACCACAGAGTCAAAAGTAAACTGAGGTGTGCCAGGAAGAGGTGTGGCTGGAAGTGCCTATGAATTGTAGAAGGGGCCCCTTCCACAAACTCCAGGCTACACCTGGAGATTTGTGGCCGGGTCCTCCTCCTGTGGTAACTGATTGGTAGACTTATGGAAAGCTGTCATGAGGTTAAAGGCTTGATCTTTTAGATTTGTAAAAATGCTTTTTAGTGGCTATGGGCCACAATCTGTAATGGAGGGCTTGTTGCTGAAGTGGCTAAGGGCCAAATATGTGTAAAAAGACTTGGAATGGATGGAAATCTGCATTTTTTTTAGATATGGGCCGGAATATGATTTAAAGGTTTATGAAAAGCTGTATGGGGAGAACGAAGGCGTGCCCTTGGACATGAGCAAGGAAACTGTTTAGTAGATATAGGGCAAACATTACAATAGAGGGAACTAAAAATAGGTACTTATTCAGTAGATATGGGCTTAAAATTACAATATAGGGCTAGGTGAAAGCTAAAAAGTGGTACCTGGTATGAATGCGATTCAGCAAGCATGGCTCTCCACTCAACCCCTTGTTAGCCTGTTTGAGGGCTAGGAAAATCCAGAAAAGGGCACTAGTTAGTGAATAGTGCCCTAAAATCTGCAAATGAAGGGTTGGTGGAATCTAAAGTGGATGGCTGAGGAGCAACTTCCAAACACAGACTCAAAAGTGAACTGAGGTGTGCCAGGAAGAGTTGTGGCCAGAAGTGCTTAAGAATGGTAGGAGGCCCTCCCATAAACTTCAGGCCACAACTGGACATATATATAAATATATATATATATATATATATATATATATATATATGTGTGTGTTTGAAAACTTTGAGTCTGATTAAAAGCATATAAAACACCATAAAGTTTGTTTTTATTTAGAAAACAATTACCTTTTCATGCCTCTGCTGGACCCTGGAGACATTCATGATACCTTGGTGGGAGTGTGTGGTGATAGGAGGGGTGTTTAGAATCGTGGTGAGCTATGAGTGCAAAATATCTATCAAAGCTTATTGACCTCCCAGTGCTCTGTACCCCACTCTTCCCTTCACTGATTGCTATATAAACACACCCTCATGATTCTTTAAAACACTGAGTCATCTTGTGCAGCCAATTACAATCTATATAAATATTCTAATTCAATTTTGTTCAGTTTCACTCGTCGAAGGCCGGAGCCAGGCTAGATTTTGAGGGGGTTGTCAGCAAATGCTTGACGATGATTGCGCCAAGATATCTTGAAAACACTGTAATACTGACCCTTTTTGTAGTATAGCCTGTCATATTCTGTACAGCTGTATACAACAGCTCAGATTCAATACAGGGTGTGTCATGATTTACATAAAAACATGCCTAAAATACCCTAATTAAAATGACATAAGCAGAAGGGAACAAGGGCTGAGAGAGAATACAGGATAATTAAGGAAATAATTTGGCAAACACATTTTGTTGTGGCCTATACTGTCAGGCTGTTTATTTATGAAATATTATATTTTCTCTACATTATCTAACAATTAAGTGCATGAGCTTTTTAGATGCATTTTGTAATACATTTACAATGCAATTACAACAAAAATAACTTTCCACTTTCAGATGAAATTAGACAATTCAATAATTTAAAGGATTATATTATATTTTCATGATTCTGTTCCTGCATTCTAAAATTAGCCTTACATAACAATAAATACATTTAGGGTATAACATAATATAATGTATTACACATATATATTATACATTCTTGCTGGTATATCATGAGTAATGTCAGGAAAAGGGAAGGAAGTCCCTCTGTCCAAGTTCCCTAGTGACACATAAACAATGAGACTGTTACTCTCTCAGCCGGGCACAATGTTATACACATTCACTACATATATCCCAACATTAGCCAAATAGCCAAAGAGGGACATATATATATATATATATATATATATATATATATATATATATATATATATATATATATTAATGATGTAGCGTTATCCCCATTCTGTACAATATGTAGATTAATTTTGGGAGATATAGATAGTATCCATACACACAAATTCTACAAAACTGATCGTATAGGCTTCTTTCTCCTACGCTTTCAGAGAAAATAACAAGGAAATACAGAAACTGGGACATGGTTTTGTTCATAAATGTGGGACGTTTCTTCAAAAATGGGATGTTTTTGAGCCAAGAGGTACAAGGTGAATTCCCCTAAAAAGAGGCACAACCATCTAAGAGAAAGAATATTGGGACTCTTGCTATCTATACCAACTCACAAAACTCCCAGATCCAAAGACTGTTTGAAGGATTGTCCGCAGATTAATTTAGTTTTTTTATATCTATAATTCTGTAAGCCAGTGTCATAGTGGTATGCATTGTGCCCTTTTACAGACTGTTGGAACCTAAACAGTGAGTGGGCAACATGTGGCTTGTGGCTTCCCATGAAGCCCCAATACTATTCTCTGAGTTGGAAAATGATGTCCATTCAAAGTAAATTACCAACCTGGACTTAATAAAATTATCTACTATTAAAGTAAATTTTATCATGTTTGCTATGTGCTCACCCTGTCTTTGAGGACCTTGGGTCAGCATGAGTGGCTCTTTCAGGGAAAAACAATTAGCTGTCACTGATCTGGACAGTAGTTAACATGCCATAAATAAACATATTACAATATTTAAAAATGATTATAGGACAGAACAGACAGGTTGTGCAGAGCATGAGGTCGGCATTAAAGGGCAACCTGACTCTTTGGAATAGCCACACACTTAGCCTCCAGATCCTTGAATGCAATGCACAAAATATTCAAACCATCGGTTGAGCACATAGCAGATATGACATATTCATAATGGGCTATAGATGGGTGAAATAAGTGGGTTTAAAGGAATAGATAGTGATGGGAAAAGTTTGTTGGCAAGAAAGAGTGAAAATACATTGTGTAGGGAGAAAATGGATTCTGTGCTAAAGCAGAATTATATCTTTTGATTCTGCAGAGTATAGTATGGGGCCACGTTTGATGCTCCCAAGGACTATATGTAAAATGTCTTCTTATCTGCATTTTGTCCACCGATGAGTAACACATTTGGAAACAGGAAATAGCGAAAAATTGCTATAGAAAGAAATGCAGGGCTATAGAAAAATATGTATGCGTCAGAGAAAGGCCATTGAGACTGGAGTAAGGAGGGAAGAGGAGAATGAATAACAAGGAGAGGAAAACAATTGTAGTATAGACAGCTAGTCCATAGTTAAGAAGAAAGACTAGAGCAGAATAGAGAGACTGAATGGAGACAGATAGATGAAAGAAGAGGCAGCCAGGCAGGGGTGTGAGAGACAGGGCAAGGGAAGAGAGAGAAAGTGCATACGGTGAAAAGTAAGACCACAAGACAATCTGGCTAATGTGATGGGAGGCTTGAAATAAAGTCTAGCTCCCAATCAAGAACACCATAATTAGTATGTGTATATGAGGATCAGATATCCAACTAAAAAAAAACAGTATTAATATCCAGGCCCACCAAAAGTTCTCATATGCTGTGATGGCTGTTTTCATTATTTAACCATAAAAAAAGTCATCACTGCCTCAGAGAACCACTTTAAGAATCTTATGGAGTCCTTAAATATGAATGTTTGGCTCATTCAGGGTGCAATTTCTTTTAGCTCAAGGTGTAATGTAATATGACAAATTATCCTCTAGCACAGTGATTTCTAAGCCTCTCTGTATTGCCTCCAGACAGGTCAGGATTCAGGTTTAACACAGTGTGAATAAAGACGAGGAAATTAGAGGTTCCATGGCCTGTTAAAATAAAAAGTCCCACCTGTGTTCACACAGTATTAAGTCTTAATCCTGACCTGTCTGAGGGACCCTGAGCACAGGCTTAGAAATCACTGGTCTAACATAACAGGGTGCAGGGTTAATCCATCCATCAGTGCCAGGCAAGTCTCTGCTGAGTGATGACAATCACACTTGATGACAATCCTAGGTCCAAATCTATACCTACCTTATTAAATTTACCGTTTATGCCTCTTGAATAATCCAATTCTTTAGAGATCTACTGGACCACCATAACAATATATTTAAAGTATATTCTTAAAAATCTGCAAAATATTTTTATATTGTAAATACAATAAGACACTTATAAGCAATTGTGCTGCAATGTAAGCTGCAATGATGGCCTCTGCTGTTCATCTTCCTGAGATATTATTATTATTGTTTATTTGTAACGCGCCAACATATTCCGTTTCCCTATACATGGATTGCGTTCAAGGCAAAACAATATTAACATATTGCAAAAATGGAGGGCCCTGTCTTTGGGCTTAGAATCCAGTGGAGGAGTATTTTAATATAGTTGATGCTGAAACAGAAGCTGCAAGATCCAGACCAGTAAAGATAACAAAAGCCCATAGTAAAGAATAAATACATATACAATCGAAAAATTAAAGCTTGTGTTTGTTTTTTTAATCTCAAAGAGCCATACAGAAAGCATGTAACCTAGTGCTCCTTTAAATGGTGGCTTATCTGGGTCTCCTTTACCATATAATGTTTTCTTTTGTGCCCGATTTACAGTATATTAAAGAATATGGAGTGTGCACCATGATTGAATTTTCACACATTTAGACATGTGACTTTGATCTTATATACATTTTAATGATTTTAAATGTGCATCTTCTTTTACATATAATGACATTCTGTATACAATGCATTTATCCTATATACTGTAATTAATCTAAGACCTAAGCTGCAATTAAAGCAACAATATATATAACACGTCTAAAAATGATTGATTATACTATTGTTTTATTGTTCATTTATCACGTGATAAAAATACTTTGTTGTGCATGGGTGTTGTTTTTTTTTTTATATTTTTTTTAATCAGATCCAATAGCTTTCAGAAGTTTATAATTAAAAGTTCTAATTGTGCGAGGTATAAATAATAAAGAATTTGGCACTGTGTATATGTATTGTGTTAAGTGTTTTTGACTGCTTGCCATGCTTATGGTGACTCCCTGCTATTACCCATGCCTGTGGTATAGAGCCTGGAAAAACCGGATCTAAAGAAAGAATAACATAGACATCATGAGCTGCTATAAAAAATTAAGAAGACTAATAAAAACCAAACATAGAAACAACTTACTTAAAAGGCAACAGCAATTACAGTAGGGAAGTATAAATACCAATAAATATATGAATATTTGCAACTGAAGGTTACTAAAAATATACTATTTAGTAATAGAGAACCACTCAGGATTTTTTATATTTTGGCTGTCGCTAAGCTCAAGAGATACTCTGACCAATGTTGTTGTTCAGTCCTTCAGTCATGTCTGACTCTCGGTGACCATATCGATTGAGCACGCCGGGCATATATATCTGTGTTTCTAGTTATGCTTATTGTATGGTTTTCTTGGCAAAGATACTAGAGTGGGTTTCCAGTGCCATCTCTAATGGTCCACAATTTCTCTGACCATCTTGGGTGACTCTACATGGTAGAGCTCACAGCTTCATTGAGGTACACAAACCCTTTCACCACAACAAGGTAGTGATCCTGAAGAGGACCGACCATACTGGTGTTGTTATCAGCTCGCCTTCCTTTTACATATGGATATAGAGTTTATATGTTCACATATTGACACTGCAGAAACCATATGTATATGGAAACCATTAATCAATAATAATGTCATTAATTATTGATAACAAAACTACTCTGGTGGGAGGATCTCAAGAGCTGAGTGACAGCCAATTTAAACTGTTTTATCTATTATTGTTACTTTTAACTATTTCAGTTATAAAATTAGATTTTGAACTTCCAGTTGCAAACATATATCCGTTTAGTGGTACATTGCCATCCTATAATAAGGGAGCCTTTTGCTGTGGCTCTTTAACTCCTTAATTTAAAGGCTCTAACATGTGTTGAGAGGAGGGAGGTGAAATTTAAACCACTAAGTAATTTATTTTTCAATTAATGTATTTTGGAAAACTTTGTGCTTTACCAGAAATTTAATGGAAGGTGGATATCTTTCAAACTTCATTTTGATGCCAATGTAACATTTAACTCAAACAATCCTTTCCTCTCTTCACATAAACAAGGGCAACTGTTAGTGTTAAATTGGAATGTGGGTGAGGGCATGAACATGGGTGTAGTGTCAGCTACTGGAAATTGGCATCTGATTATTGATGACGTCCATTATTTCTTATGGGCCATTATTTAGAGAAAAATCATGTAGTGCCCCAGTGAAGAAAAATGTGTTCTGCACCCACAATTATTATTATTATTATCATTAATTTGTATGATGCCAACTTGAATAGAATGTGACTACAAATTACTAAAAAAAAACTTAAGTACAGATGTAAAAGTTCTTGCCTGTGAGATACAATCTAGTTTTTGCATACCTACAGGTTCACTAAGCTTTACAAGGAGTCCAAAGAAGATCGGTGAAGGCTGTAGTGTCTATTTCTTATGGGGAAAATTACCATGGCAGCCTCAAAGAAGCTTAATGAATCAACCCCATAGTGATGTACAAGACTGAATGGTTTATAAGGACCCTAGAATATATAACCCCCTTCTGGATCGCTACCATATCAATTATTGAAGTTGTCAGCTATACCATGTAGGGTCACCTAAAATTGGCAGGTCATAGCAGAGGTCAGACAAATTGTGGTCTACTGGAGAAGGAACTGGCAACCCACTCCAGTATCTTTACCATGAAAACCTTAAGGATTATCACAACCATAGTCATAACAATAGATGTGCGGCGCATAGGGTCATATAGAGTCGAACATGACTGAACAACAACAAGGATGGTGAAGGCTGTTCTGTTTCCTATGGGAACAATTGCCACCCACTTCACAGAGTATGCAAAGCTTAGTGAATCAACCCCCATACAAGACTGAAAGCTGATAATGATAAAAAAAAAAAAAAAAAAAATTATATGCTGGCAGGCAATTCCCTTTCAGTTCTGTAAGGGTTAAAACATTGAGTCTAACAGCTTGTAGTGCTGTCTGTTTAAAGCAGCAGTGTCCTCTCCATGACTGAAGCCCAGTTAATTAACACAGCCTCTGCCCCATCCATTGATGACTCCTCCTCCACTCACCCTGCCATGCTGGGCAGCCCATTGCACCCCTCTAAGAAATGTGTTACCTGCCTGTTACATCTTACAGACACCAACCCACATCCACAGAGCCTGAGACAAAGACTGGGAGACATGCATTATAAGGAATTCATGGGACATTAGCTGTTGCACCTCCTCTTATCCTAATTATGCTGTCACATCAAGCAGCAGTGATCTGGAAGCAGTCTTGGGAGGTGGCTGAAGGGCTGTCACAGGTGATGCTGCTGTGTCTCAGTCTCGTGTATTAGGGAGGTGTCTGAAGGAGCAGCTGCCCTCCTTCCTCCTGCTTTTAACGCTGATGCTTATTCCACTGCAGCCAGACAGGGACAGGCTGTTACTGCTGCTGCTGCAGGACTGGATGCATTTGCAGGCACACTTTACATTTGCAAAAAGGAGATTTGGACACAAAAGACAAATAAGGAGCATTGGGTGCTTGGAGACAACACAAGGCGAATGAAGATATTTCACAGACAGCGCCCAAGGATCTGTAAGTGAGAATAATAGCATGTGCATGTTGTGTGTGTCTCCAGATCTGATCCTAAGGACAGGCTGCTGGCTGCTGCAAGCCCTGACCTCAGATATAACCTACAGAGCCTTTGTACTGCTAATTATAAGCAGGGATAGCTTATTATATAGAATACACCTACATTATTTATAGGTTACAATATGTTCTATATGGGCACTATTTGCATTTTTCATGTGTTATTTTCAGTCTAAATATTCCTCATAAAATATCACCCATCAATTTACTCCACCAGGTTAATATTTTATTTAATCTGTGCTGATAAAATCTGTATATATTTCATTTGAAAAGTGTTCTTAGAAATTAGATTTCCTTTAAAAAAATATATTTAATATAGTGTATGTTCTTTGCTTACATGTGGAGGCAAACATATGTCTGTGTAATAATATATATATATATATATATATATATATATGTGTGTGTATACAATAATGCTATGCAGTATTCATTTCAATTTTATTTCTAATCACTATACTACTATAACACAACTACTATAATATGATTTTATATATATTTATATATATATATATATATATATATATATATAACACAACTACTATAATATGATTTTTTATATATATATATATATATATATATATATATATATATATATATATATATTTATATATACTGCAGTGCTATCCAACAGTATTAATTGTATTTCTAAATCACTGTGCATACACAGCTATACATATATACATATAATGTGTGTGTCTATATGATATTGCATATTTATATTTATATTGTAATGCTATGCAATGGCATTCATTTTATTTCTAAATCACTGTGCTAATACAGCTACTTTAATTATATGTAAATGCATGTATATAGAGATATAACCATATATAATATATGTATGAATATGTTTTATATATTTAGACATTTCAACATCTACTTCTCTTTATATACACACCTTTTTATACATGCCAAGTAAAACCGTTATAACTGATTTTTTTTTAATCCTCTCATTATTCACATACAAAAAAGACCTGGAGCCAAGGGGTTAATCTTGGGTTTAGCTATGCATAGGGTGGGTTTCCAGGGTCTCTAGCTTGCATGATCTTGTGGATGTGGCTGAGATGACACAGCGATTCATGTATTGCAGATGTTATAATGACTGTTTAATTAGAGAGTCTGTGCAAGACTAAAATAGAAAGCAGCAGATGAGTTTTGGCAGAGTATGAGCTAATCTGCAGTGTAATGTACTGGTGTGATATCACTACATCAGTTTACTGGATTTGTATTGCTGTATTAACGTAAAGTATATCTAGTAAATAGAGAAAATAAAGTGATGATAATTTGTATATACAGTAGTGATTACAAAAATAAGGTGTTCTGCAGACGATGTGCTTGATTCAATGGCTATATTCTGCCCCCAAATTTTTAAATCTATGGGTATTTTTTTTGTGGGAAAACTGTTAATAAATGTATTCATAGCAATGGTACGTAGCCGTAAATTGATGGCAAATAAGTGGTATACTGCAGTGCGTTTTTGCAAGCAGAGCACTTTGATATAGAGAGATGGTCTCCTTATCACTGCAGATATATATTCCTATATATCCACTAGCGCCACTGAGGCGGTATCAAGAGACGGCAAAATGCAGTGGCATGATTCCTTTCTAGCCAGCCATTCACATGAATTGATTTGAGCATGTAGCCGAAGTCCAGTGCTTTTTTTTTTTTTTTTTTTTAAATTGTGGTTTATGTTTTTGGATATTTGTTTATATTACTGTAGGGGGGCGGAGGGGGACATTGTGTTGAGGAATGTCTAACTTGAGGAGGGGGTATGGTATGCATTGACAACATTTCTTTACAGTGATGTAAAAAAAATCTAGCAAGTATTTAAATAGCTTTCTTTGTTTTATTATAGCTATTTTACTTTTTTTTAAAAACAGGCTTTTTATCCGGTTTACTTGTCAAAAATAAATTATAGTGGAATGCTGTTCTACTGACAATTAATAACAGGATATATTATACTGTAGTGTACAATCCTTATTAATATACCATAATGATGCTTTGTGGCCGTATTTCTCTATAATAGTAAATTAAGATAAGTATATGTGTGAATTCATATTTACCATAAAATGGAGGGCGTGAATTAGCTGCAATGTAATTTCAGTGCATGTGATAATGTGCATGCCCCAAGCACATTGTATGTATATTTTGCTGTTTAAATTTTATGAGACAATAGAAATTTGGGCAGCACGTGGATTTCATATTGATGGTGACCTCACTAGAATGAGCTAAATGGAGGTACGAGATAGGGAGAGGTTGTGCAATTAGACTTTTACTACTAGTAGCACGGTATGTATGTGCAGTAATATGCTCAGGTATTCGAATAGTACTGGGATAGTGTTCGTGATTCCTGCCAAAAATATATATTTAACAAAGATTTTTTATAACTTATTTAAACCTAGACTTTTCAGCTAGAATATTCTGATTTTGGATGATAGAAATACAACGTTTCTATTCTTGAGATAAGCCGTAATGAGGTCTTGCATTGCTTCGATGCTTGTAGATCAGTCCGCTGTATATTTGATTATACTTGCTTGGTCTGTTCTCTTTGCCTGTAGTTTCAAGAGATATTGCTTTGCCTGTAGATAAGGGACGTCTTGTTTTGCCTGTTACGAGGCATCTTGTTGTGCCTCTAGTTCTCAGACATGATTTTCCTGTAGTTATAAGACACACATTTTCTGTAGTGACCAAACACCTCACTCTGACTCAGTTTTTACATATTGTGCTTTGTCTGTAGTTTTGAGACATGCCAATACATTGCTCTGCTTGACTTCCGTGCAGGCCTGATATTATAATGGTGACCCCCTATTGTCCTATGTTTATATAACAACACTTGTGCACTGTAGAGTGCCATTAGCAGTTGTGGTATTTGTCATGGGTATGACATCTGCCACGTCTTGGCCTTCCATGTGATGTATAACATTATCATATCCAATCTGAGTAACTCTCCATCCCAGACTCCAAGGCTATAAATGATCAGTCCAGGATTCAGTAAACCCTGTGCTTTGCACAAATATGACAGGATTTCCTTTCGGATGTTGTTTAGTTTAAACAACATCCTGAAGGAATGCTGTGTATGGGAAGTAAGGCTGACGTATCTACCCAAGCCGCTGACAATGGCATCACATTGACATCCTTCCTGGCACAAAATGGATCGTGCAAGCTTTACGTTTTCTATGTTTTTCCTTACATTGTGAAATATTATGAGCGGGAGATGTTGTAACTAGACTTCTAAGGTAAGATTTTCTATGCCATTGTTACTTTTCATTTGAAACGGATGTTAAAGGTAAATAAAAACCACAGGCCCATCAGATGTGCCAATGTTATCTTCCTAAAACTCTCAGAATAGATCTGTGCATAGATTGTATGATTGGAATGATCTGGGGTCAAGGCATAATGATGCTTAGAACTATTCCCTCAATATTTGGTACATTGCTGCACCATTAATACTTTTTTATTTTGGAATAGATGGTGCTTATCATAGAAGCATAGATTAGACCGCAGATAAACCAGCTAGTTTTGTCTTCCCAAAAGCCTAAACCTCAATATACCAAGTTCTTCTGGAAATGCTTTTCTACTTACCTGTCACCCATTTTGTGAAGAAGTACTTTTGCATGTTATTGCTGCATCTTCCACCTTCAAATCATAGCCTCATGTTCTTCCACTCCTCTTTATCTGGAATATACTTCACCCTTGAACTTTATTAAATCCTTAGCTATGTTTGAAGATGTCTATCAAACCCCCTCTCCCTTCTGACCTCTAAGCTGTACATATTAAGGCCATGAAGTCTTTCCTTCTAAGTTTTGTATTTTAGCCCATGCACCATTTTATTTGCCCTTCTTTGAGTTGTGTCTAATTTGTTAATGTCTTATTGAAGATAAAGTCTCCAGAACTGGACTCCGTATTCTAGGTGAGGTCTAACTGGCGATCTATAGATTGTTATTAGTACCTTTCGTTATTCTGCTCCTATTCATCTTCCACTACATCCAACTCCTTTTTTATTATTGGACTTAATCAATGAAATGTTGGATTATTACAGAACTACAATTTTATGTTCTTCATTTATTCCTGGTACCATGCATTTTGTAATGTATACCATTACATTGTATTGTAGCAATTTTCTGTTAGCAGTATAAAGATGCTCTTTGGAAAACATATTCAATTTTGCTAAAGAGCAAAATACTTTGCCACCTAGATCTAGATGCCACCTAGATACGTTAAGAGACTGAATCAAATCAAGTGAAGAACAGAAAATGCACATTGTATTTTTTCAGCATATGTGCTAATCATATAAATGACAAAGAATTATTTTTAGTTATATTCTGCTGTTACCATGGTTACTATCTTATAACATCCTTCCCGGTAAAGGTGAGATAAATTAGAACCGAGGGAAATACGAATGTGTAAGAATGAAAATAATTATTTCTGAGCAAGGTGGGGGATTTCAAAATTAGCATGGATTCTGTCTATAAAGGAACAGACGTAGGTTCCAATAGGTGTATAATTTAAGCCTATATGTAGTAACAAATGCTTTTTCAGTTGCATATTAATACATGTTCAAAAAAAATATTTGTAATAATTTAAAAATAATAATTATTGCTGGAAAGGCACCTTTACATTATAAATAGCGTGTCACGTTAGAGGAACAAGGAGTTTTTGACAGGCTGTATCTGTAAATGTGTTACAGTGTGTTTTTTTTCTTTTTTTTTTAAATGCCATCAGAGTGGAATAAACTGATTCAAATACTTAACTGCTCTGGGTTCTTGCCCATCAGCCAATGTCCAGTCATATAAATGTATGAGTCATGCTTGTCGGCCAATGAGACCAACATACAACAATATGCACTGTGCTTTTCCTGTCAACTTCAATAAAGTTTAAACAGATTTTACTTAAAGGGACACAGAAGGATTGCTTTTTGTTTTTGATGTGTTACAGTGTATTTTCATTTGTCAAATAATGGTCCCAGAGCACAAAAACATATTCAGGCACTTAAATGCTCTTGGGGGGCCTGCCCTCTACCAGCCAATGAGATCTACAGACTAAAGTATGCTCTGTGAATTTCATATTTGTTTCAATGAAGTTTAAAATGATTTACTTAATATTTTTAATGCAAAAAATACATTTTGCAATGCGTATGAAATGCATGACGTTGTGTTCCATGCCCCTTCTTTATTTCTTTTATTTTTCATGCAAAAATATAATTTTTGCAATATTATAATATGATCTTTGAAATGCTTGAAAAACTATGTTCCATGTCCCTTTAAGTCTCTTGTCCTGCTATTTGCTGGTATGCACTGGCCCGTGAGATTACTCTATTAATTTATTCAATTGTAAAAAATCATTCATGGAATTTGCACATATAATTTGCAGTTTGCAGCCAGACTATGACTCTGATTCTAAACTATGGCCCAAATTGAGGAAGCGGTTATAAACATTATCATGCCTTAACTCCAGATCATGTCAGTGGGAATCAGGCCATGACATTTTTCAGTGAGCCCTGAATTACATTGTTCTCATGTGATAAACCAGAAAATCATGGACTGAGAGCTTCATTCATCATAGTGTAACTTGCTGGAAGTCATCATTTAATAGCCACGCATTACATTATGTAGTATTTGAAATAGTTTTCTTTTTTTATTCGCTGGAAGGTCACCAATAATGGTTTAACCATTTGATGTCATTTTTACCACTGGATTGAGCCAGTAATTTATAACATTTTATTGTTTGTCTGCATTTATATTAAAGAGGTGCTGTGCTTTTTTCCAGGTGGAATCGGCAAAAACATCTAAATAATAGAGTACGCGGTGTACTAAAACAAAACAAAAAATACTAAAGTTAGTTATGTTTTGTCCACATTTCTTATTTACTGTGATATATTCTGGTGCAGCATTGTCAACCAATTATGGGTCGTATCCTGGGACGGTTACTCTAGGATTTCCCATAATTACCTGAGAAGTCTGTTAAATATGCTAAAAAATAGCATGGGCTGCAATGTACATTGTGGGAAGATGCAGAGGTTATTTCATATGGGGAAACTTGGTGATCTTCCCTTTGTATATCTTTAATGGAACTGATAGGTAGCAGAGGTAAGATATGGACCTAACATACTTATGGGGGAAATCTACCTATGGGGGAAATTGACATTACAACCTATCAATACCCATGTGATGAGTGACTAATCTCCCCTTATATAGCTTTAATGGAATCGATAGGTAGCAGAGGAAACTTATGGACCTAACCTCCATATGTGGGAAATGTACCATTTGCTGTCTTTCCTTCAAGGGACATGGAAATGTTTCTGCATTTCACTAAGACTATAATATTCCTATGTATCTATTTGTTTTTATTCACTTTATTTTATTAGGTAGTGCTTAAAAGCTCCTTTTTTCTGTCTAAAATCCTACAAATAGTACCTGCTTGGGACAGATCTCTATGAGCTTATGAAGACACAATATGGTCATACTGGTTGTGCATGTCTCATACTAGCCAATCAGTGACCATCTCTCAGCAACACTGCACTTCAGAGTCTGTGTCTTCATAAGCTGCAAAGGATAGACCCACTATGGTACCCTTTGTATGATTTTAGGCATAAAAAACAGATTTTAAGCACTTCTTGATAAAATTAAGTATATAAAAGCAAATAGATACATGGATATATTATTTCCCTATTGAATCTAGAAACCTTCATGCCCCTTTTTAAGTGAAGACAACAAATGGTAGATGTACCCCATACAGATGGTGGGCTTATATGATTCCTCTACTACCTATCAGTTCCATTAAAGATCACCAAGTCCTCCCATAGGTCTTGATAGGCTGCAATGTCAGTCTGCCCCATAGGACATAACCATTGCATCCTTCCACGATGTACACCGCAACCCATGCAATTTTTTTGTGAATTTCACACATAACATCAACAGAAAATTATAATCACCTGTTGTTACCATGACATGTCCTCTTAACCTATCAGTGACTTCTTTTTTGTTGCCTTACTGCAATCTGAGCTACACCAGCACAAACAACTGTGAATGGAAACAATTTAAAGTTATGTCATTCATTCTATAATCAGCTATAAAAATGTTCTATCCTAGAACCTTGTTAGAAGGATTATACATATATTAGCTTCTATTTAAGGCTGAGAAAAATACATAATAGATTATATTTCCTCCAAAGGGAGTTTTAAGGTCCTATGTATGTATCTGGATACTCCAAATTGTCATACAGTACAACACATGGCATTAATGACAGCTAGGAATGTGATCCAGCAGGCCTAACCCTTAACAAGTTGTGCATTACTTTATGGTAGACCAACACCTGGCATTTGTTAACATTTCAAAACCAAAGAGGGAAGGAGTTAGGTAAATCATTCCATGTACAGCTACTATATATGGTAATTTCACTGGCCACACTACAGCTGTAGCACAGTATAACATATCTTGGCTGCTTTTTGTTAGACATGCTCCATGCTCCGATTGGTTATTTCACTTGTAGGGCCATAAATCACTTGTGAAACCCATTATTCTTTTTGGGGATTTTATGCAATGCATATTTTATACCAAAAACATTAATATTCCAGAAGCCCCTTCAAGCTGAGTCTTAATGCCAAGCAAAACGAAATGTGGCTGCAGAGTTCTGTGTTCGGTTTGCTGAACTAAATAAAAAAAATAAAATCAAAGAGACTCTGCAAAAATACTTTACTATTACCCTATAATATTCCATAAATATACATTGAAATTCAAGGCATTTGTTAGCAGAAAGTTGAAAGTCCTAAAGAATTGTTGTTTATGGCTGTGGGATCTTCTGCAGATTGTGGTTGCTTTGTAAATGGGAAGCCAGGGGATTTTTTTAAAGAGATTCTGAATATTTAGACATAAAACTTTTTATTTTATTTTTTTATAAATGGATGAAAATGTCAGGTGATGAGACACTTCTTCACCAAAAATAGAATAATAAATACAATAATTAATGCATGCATACTCTCTATCTATCTATCTATCTATCTATCTATCTATCTATCTATCTATCTATCTATCTATCTATCTATCACAGACTTTCAGCCTTAATAAATTGCTATTTGACCAATTGAATAGGGCTCTATATAAGCATAGAGTATAGTTTGTTTTTTTTTACAGAAGTTTTACTTGGTGAAGACCTTGCTTTTGGATAGAAGTTCACAAACTAAAAACTTCTGTAAAAAAATATATTATTATTCAATTGGCCAAATCACAATTTAATAAGGCTGTTAATCTATTATCATAAATCGCTCTATCTATCTGTTCTTTGCTCTTTAAAAGGATGTTTTTCTCTCTCATTCTCTGGAATAAGGAACATCATCTAAGAAAAATAAAGGGATCAATATACTAATTTAAAAACAAACACTTGTAAATTTGGAATAAAGTTGTGCCACAAGATAGTCAGACCTGTTTATTTTTTTCCTCTACCCATTGCCAGTTCTCAACTAACTGCAGTGGTTTAGGTAGAAAAACATCAGAGGAGATGACCTAGAATTGGTTGTCAGAGGAATAGCACAGGGTAGAGCATGTATTTGGACCAGATTTTTATTTATTTTTGTATGGCAACTTGAGGGTGAGTTTATGATGTCTTAAGACCCCATAAACATTTAAAATGTTTGTTTTTTTTATCACCAAATATAATTTTATTTAAACAATAGCTAAAATTGAAATGACCCATTATTTTGGTAATCTATCATACACCTTGAGCAGTCTGAATTCTTGTGTATACAGCTGATAATTCTAAGCAATGTCATTCTCATCACATTTGTAATAGCTGTAGCTATTTCATGAGTTTATTATAAATACATTAAATATTCCTTTGTGTGATGCAAGCCTTACACTGATAAAAAATTGTCTGAAAATCGCATATAGACTAAATAACAGTAGGTAAGATAAATATATATTTAAAACATTATATTCTTTAAAATCATGCAATTTATATGAAACTACATTTAGAACGTTCCGATTTTAAAACGAAAAAGTGCCTCAAGTGCTGAAAATAAACATTTTTGGGAAGAGTTTCAAGGTTTGGATGATCTCTCTGCACACCTATGTAGTTTTATTTTCAGCTGAAGCCAAGCACATAATACTTTACAGCAGTGATGGCTCACTTGCCAGCAGGAAGGAGGGGCACATTGCACACAGCTCATACAGCAGACCACACACACATACACAAGACTATGTAATGTACAATATCAGGGGCACACTCAAAATTGTAGATATATTCAAGGTATGAGACACAATAGTGGGAGATTGGGGTGTTTAATAGAAACTAAAACGCTACTATGGGTGACATATAATGTACATGTCTATTTTTTTTGCATTGTACTAACATTCTTTGGGTTCCCTGGTGGCCCAGTGGTTATGATGCAGGTGCTTTCACCACAGCATCCTGGGTTCAAATTCAGGGAACCAAGAGGTCACACTGGTCAGTACTCGGATGGGAGACCACCTGGGAGGAGCTGTGGCCCACTGGAGAAGGAACTGGCAACCCACTCCAGTATATCTGCTATGAAAACCAAGTGGATCAGCATAGTGTGTTGTCCATGAGGTCACGGAGAGTTAGACACGACTGAGCTATGCCATTTTTTAACATTCACAATTTGTCTTAAATTATGAATGTTCCCAATTTAACAACCTAATAATAGCATTCCATACTTGTACCTCCCAACATCTGAAAGTGCCATAGATGGACACTTTGTGACATCAAGAGAGTGCTGTACTGGTCCAACATTTTACGTCGCCAATGAGGGACAGTTATATTTTTCAACTTTAAAACAATATTCGCTAGTGTTACCACTCCTTGCTGCAAAGTATCAAAGATTTAGAGAAATAAGCATTTAATATTTGGACTCTGAACTGTTCTCACAGAGCTTTGAGACAATCTTTCTCTTGGACATCAACAGAAGAATTAGTGAGCAAAAGTAGGACTTGGTCAGTCCCGAAAAAGAAAGACTCCAAAAGCGTTATGTATACTCCCTCAATGTCTACCTGTCTGTTTTTCTATTTTATATATATATATATATATATATATATATATATATATATATATATATATCCGTTGTATTCGTCATCACTCTACGCTCTCTCTCTCCATATGATGTGTCTAATCTGCATAGATATATCTGAGAATTGCTTGCTGAGGGTTTAACTTTTAATTACATTATGGTACTCTGCAGCACCAGCATTTCTTCACAAATAGAATGGTGTTTGTATACAGGAAATATTCATATCAATCAGTCTTTGAGTGACATTTTACAGTTAAACTGAGTCATATGATGCACCATTATTAGCATGCATTTCTCTCTAATCGGAGAGGTGGAAACTGGCACAGTATTGTATGGTATGCTGAAGAAATATTTGAATATAAATATGCATGAGGCACTATATGATTCAGTGTCTGAGTGGTTATAGATATGACTCATTGACTCTAACCTAAGAGTCATTCTCTAGAACTGAACCACTGAACCGCTGCAAATAAAAAGCACATCTCATCTACTGCACAATGTGACTGTCTATAAAGTGAGTGAGATATCTGACACTTGTTAAAGATGAGATTGACATATAGCTCTGGGCAACAAGCCAAAGTGACTACCAGACAAGTGCACGTTTCGCTTCACAAATAATGATAACGGATAGAGGCACAGAACTAGTTTTCTCACTAGTGATGTGAGACTAGTTGATAGCTACAGAGGTTCTTTTTCAAGATGTAGAGAGCTTTTCCAATGTAAAAATGAGGGTCCATTTAATAGCAGAGGACAGTGGCAACTAATTCCATGAAAAGGACTGCATATATGGCCACGGAGTCCTTTAAAGAGTGCAAAATTGTTTTAGGTTTGTCTTATATGTATAGAAAAATTGTAAAATCAGAGAGAAATAAAGGACAACTACAGTTCAAGAAAAATCATACGCTAGGGATCTTTCCTGTTATCTGCCAGCAGCCACTAGGTGGCATGACTGTTGTTCACCGAGATTTTCTTCTTGGTGTGTTAGATCTAACCGTAAACCCTACCCCTTACCATATGAACAACGGAAAGAAAGCCTTGCGAGCCGTCGTTGTGCCACCTAGTAGCCTCAGGCTGCCACTGCTGGCAGGCAGATATTAGTAAAGGTCCTGTTGTCTGTAGATTTCATTGGCTGGCAGAGGGCAAGCCCACATGAGCAGTTACAAATCTGAAGAATATTTTGTGTTCTGTCATTTAAAAAAAGACCTTCATTTGAAAAAAATCAAACTGACGGTGACACATTGGTAAATACCGTACCTTTTTTTTTTATGCAAACAGTATTTCCATTTAATTTAAATTGTAGCAAATATGTTTATTTGTAATTACTATTTTTTTAAGTGCAGTTGGAAGTAAAATGTTATTGTTTCTATACTAAAATGGAAGCTATAGTTTTAAGAAAATACTATTGAAAATACATGTGCAAAGGTTTTATTGCAGATTAATCATGGTTGTGATGTCTGGCAACTGTCTTTTCTTATTGAAACCTAACGGAATTATCCTGTTTTAGTACTATTTGGAGTCTTTTACTGTAAGTGTATACTTAAGTAAGTAGTCTCTCATGATATAATTAGGAGCTCACTGAAAAAAGTGAAGTCTTTCTCGCACATTTCTGTGGAAAATTCCACCTCACGGAGACATGTCATGAAATAACATGGAGATATGTTTTCAAAACAGAAACCGTTTCTTCTTGAAGTGTAGACAAGTGCAAATGTGTACCGTTAGAAATATGTAACATTACGCAGATCGGTGCTTATTTTTCCACAGACTGGTAAACCTCAGTGATATTATTCCTGCCTTTTTTATGGCAACTGTGCTAGGTATTTAGGACTATGTGCATGAATAAGAGATTTTGACAAAAACAAAAGAGGAGGAAATGGATTTGGAAGGTATAATATCAGATGACTTGTATTAGGAAAACAAGTCAACAAAGCTGCAGGAAAAGCAAATAGGAAACTTGGATGTATTGGAAGAGAAAGTAGCCGCAGAAAAATGGAAGCACTAATGTCTCTCCATAGTTAGACCTTATCTAGAATATGGTGTCCAGTTCTCTGTGTAAGGCCATGTTTTGGGCACTTGTGCCCTCTCAGTATAGTACCACCTGGCTTTGTCCACTGGGAGGATACGTGTGTATCTCCCAGTGGGCACATAATCCCCCATTTCCATCTCCTTATTTAGTTTTTTATTTCTTTTACAGTTGTTTCTCTACCGCTAGGTAGAGACATGAAGAGTATCTTCTGACTGGCCCTTTAAAAGGCCTATCATATTGGAAACTTAACTGTGTCCAGTTCTGGAGAACATATCTCATAATGGATGTTATCAAATTCGAAAAACTAAAAATAGGGCAATCCGTTCCTGAAAGACAAAATGTATACAAAATAACTTAATGACCTCAATATGTATACCGTATCTCTCCTAAAAGTAGCAAATAGTACCCACTATTACTCCTAAAAACATATCTTCAACATCTATTACCAATTAATTTCTTTCCTATAGCGGTTTTTAACATTTTTTCTTTGGGTTAGATAGAAAACAAAGATCTAAAGCACTATGAAGTCTTTCAAGTCTTATAAGATGCCTGTCACTGGCTTAGAGACATAGAAAGGAAACGGGTGACATAATGGAAACCTTCAAATATGGTAAATTGTTTTATGAAGTTGAGAAGGGAAGTATCTTCCAGGAAAATGGGAATGCAAGAGGTCACGATTGGAAGTTTATAAGATGGAAGGTTTAGCTTTAATGAGCAAAAGGATTATTTTACAGAAAGAGTAGTAAAGAAGATCAACAACAGTCTAATGAAAGTTGTAGGGACAAACACCACAAAGAAATTCAAGATAAATAGGTCATCCTGAGGATTAATTGAGCCAAGCTTATTTTAGGTAGGTAGAATAGGCAGGCTATATGGACCTTTTTGGTTTTTAGCTCTTGTCAGCCAAAATCAAATAAAGACTTTTTTTTTTTTTTTTTTTTTTTCAAACTGGTGAAATAATACACACAATTGAATATTCTCCTTTAAAAAAGAACCTGAAACATCTTGCTGTGTTAGTGAGAACGCCCTCACCTTATGTCATCTAGCCCAAAGTATGTCTACATGTATTGATCGCTTGTGTGTCATCTTACCTGTATATATTCACACATTACTCTTGTCTCATTATGAGATTCCACACGGCTTTGACAATTTTATGAACAAATTAATGTCAGGACTCATTGAGAAGTGATTCCATATATTCTATGGAAATTGTGTCATCACTTCTACTTAAATCAATAAATGTCCTTGTGATGTCAGTGTGAATCATAAATTTACACGTTAGTGAATCTATGTGTGAGGTGCAAGCATTCCTACTTCACACACATTCCAAAAGCTGTACTGTACTGCAATCCAATGACTCCATAATAAGAGATTATCATTGTAGGCCCTTCGTATGATCCAATTCCACAAATAAATTATACAGTGATGCATCTTGCATAGTGATTATTTTTCAACTTGATTGTTTACAGTTTAATGATTTCTTAATGGTTTTTTGTTATGTTTTTCATTAAAGGAACTGCCATATCTTAGACTATGTACAAAAAATGGGGGGATTTTACCAAGGATCACAGTCAATGTGATGTGCATCCCTATTATTATTATTATTATTATTATTATTATTATTATTATTAACCTTTATTTATAACATGCTGACATATTCCATAGTGCTATACAGGAGAGATACAAGTCAAAACCATTTAAAAAAATTACAAAGGATGGAGGGCCCTATTATTGAGTTTAAAATCAAGCATACAAAGTGCTTTCTCTAAAGCACCCAATAAGATTGGAAACTCGTGAGGTACAATATATTGCATAAATTAGCTGAAGGTGATACGCTTCTTAAAATATGAGTTTTAGTGAGGTTTTGAAGGATTTGGAAAGTCTAATGGAGCAAGGCAAGGAGTTCCAAAGAATAGGGGCAGTATGAGAAAAGTCTTGAAGGCGGAATGAGAGCAGGTGATGAGAGGTGGGGAAAAAAGAAAATAATTAGCATGGCGGTTGGGAGAATATTTAGAACAAGAGCAGAGATGTAAGAGGGTGCATTATTATCTAGGGCCTTATTAGGGTTAAGATTTAAAATGTTATTCTGGAGGCTATTGGAAGCTAGTGGAGTGTCTGACAGAGGTGCTGCAGACACCGAGCAATGAGCGTGGTTGTTGAGTCTAAATTGCCAGCACAGCCCATCATCCCTCACAGCCTCTGTGGCACATAAATAACCTTATTGTATCTAATAAATGTAGCTTTTTCCCCCTTGACATATGTATTTTTTTTTTATTGTAAGCAGATTAAACATTTCACTGTACTACTAGTTAATTCCAATCGTTTTTGTGTGTACTCGCAACACATATAGTTTTGGCATAGAATGTAAGCATAGGCAGAACAATCACGTTTACATGATATGATATGATAAGCTACTATCTCTTCCTCTCTTAACAATTGCTAACATCAGTGGTGAGAACACATATCCACAGGGACCACCAACAAGTCATAGTGTGAGGATATCCCTGGTTTGTGATTTTGATTGAATTTACGGAGTCATGGATTAACACACATTCAAGAAGGAATATCCTATAATCCAGGCCTGTTGGCCGCCCCTGTCATTAAACAAGGTTTAACTTAATCAGTGAGTGCTAACTGTGCACGTGAAATTAGAGTCAATTGTTAGGACCCATTGTATGGACCAATTCTTACTTAATACACTTGTATGTGCCATCTGATAGCTTGCCCTGTTAACTGCCTTTAAATTCACTTAATGCCAAGATTACAATTTCATGTTTTGCTCTGATTAAACAAAATACGAATCGGTAGAATATTTTAAAAATAAAATAATTTATTTTTATCATTATTTCTATATTACTATACATATTTCTCCAAGAAAAATCATTAGGAATCCATGGCAAAGGTTACAAATGACCAGATATGATTCAGAAAACATAAAAAAATCATCAGAAATAAAACCAGAAATGCTTAATTTTAAGCACATCCTGGGGGGAAGGAAGTAATTTATTGGTGGCCTTTGTGATGTAATAACAAAGCATATGGCATCTTTGTGAGAACTGCTAGTAGTCAGGAAATGACCAGTTACTTTGTGTACCATGTCCAGCATAAATGCACTCTTAGGCTGTGACTCACAAAGTACTTCATTTCATTGCCTGCAGTCATATTTAACATTAAGCAAACCAAGCTGGTGACTAGGGGTCCGTCACGCACACCAGCTTTGCCATGGTGGACATTCAGCGTATTACTACAAAACACATTTGAAATAACTTATTAAGCATCTCATGTAGCTGAGATGTGCATCACTGTATTTACTATGTACTGTTTCCTACGGGGAAAATTGAGATTACAGCCCTTCCCGCCTCATCTCAGCCACTTGGTATGCTTAGTAACCCCCTCCATTATATTTTATGGGTGTTTGAGAGCCTGCTTGCTAATAAAAATGGTAATATTTCAGAGCAGAAGATGACCTCAAATCATAAAGCAAGGGGCCCCGATGACACTGTGCCCTGTGAATTGGCATCTGCAAATTGGCTTAATAGACCGCTATGGTTGATCATATATTTTCAATATATATATATATATATATATATATATATATATATATATATATATATATATATATATATATATATATATATTTATTTTATTTTTTGCCTTTTTTTTTCTTTACCTCTGTGGGGTGCATAGAGGAGCCCTACATTATTTTGCCGCTGGGCCCTCTATTCACTAGCTCCACCACTGCTATATATAGTACTTGATTTTTTCTTTTTCAATTTAAAACATTTCAGTATAGTCCTTATTTCATTATTGCTCTCTTTGTTTTCATTGTGTTTTTGCATTGTACCTAACCCATATATTTCTGCGCAATATGTTGGTGCATGACAAATAAAAGATAATAATATTAATATTGCTGTTTTATTATAACCCGACATCTGACACATTTCCTTATGATACAATATATAAAATTAATGCATCAATAGAAATATATTTTACGCCTACTAGGAATCCCAGTCATTGTTATTGTAAAGACATTTACAAGACTTGCCAAGTAAAGTTATTAAAAAAAAAATTATAATTGGAATCACCGGCCAACATTATTAACCCAATAAAGTATTTTGTTTGGCATCTATTTAGAGCAAGACTAACTATTAAAAATATAAAAACCATCAATAATGCTTAATTTTACAAGCCTCTGGGAAATTCCAGTAAAATTAGTTGTATAATTGCATGTGTATATATTTTTTTTAACCATGGAATCTGGAATGGAAATCAAAATGTGTATTAAAAATATATATAGCACTATAAATAAATGTTGTCGTTTTTTTATAATATTGTTTTGATTGATTTTAATATTGTTATAGAATCACGAAGCCCATAAATGTAATATAATGCATATAAAAGATCATGATCTAAATATTGAAGAATAAATTGGTAAAATATATAAATTTCTTGAAAGTGCACTGCACATGCCGCAGGTTATTATATTACTGACTGAAGTTGTGGACCCATACAGATCTAAAGCCGCTCCAACCTTTCCCAACCCCTTAATAATTATGCAATCAAAGCAGTTTATGAAGCACCGGGACCTTTATTATAGAAAACACAGATTTCCATGTCTATTAAATGCTACAAAGAATAAGCAGCTCTTCTAAATGGCTCCTGCAGTAATTGGTTAATACGCTTGTTCCTCCACGGCTCACACAATAAGTACTACAAGTTAGTCAAATTTTAGAAGTTATTAAAAATCCTACTTTTTTGGGGGGGGGGGGGGGTTCTTAATTTGGTATGCATAAACTGGAAAAAAAAAGCTATTTTTGTAATAGTTGTGTATAGAAACCAAAAATCCCAGAAAAATATATACATTTTTTAAATTTGAACGCTAAAAATTAATACATGACAGAAAATGTGGATCGTCAGTACCCTTTAAATTTGCAATGCATCTAATCTGATCCATAGTAATATGTATTTTAGGGCGTCTTACAGACAACTCCTTTTTCTTTAATAACGTTCTCTCTTCACTGTCAAGTCTGTAACTTAGGTGAGCATGATTGTGTGTCCACACTAATGTTACAGCACATCCCTTTCAGTCAATCAATTCTTTCAAAGCTCCAGCTGTCTCCTCATTTTCCATACTTTATAACCTCAGTTACACTATTATATACAATGTTTAACCACAAAAAAAAACATGGGACATTGCTGGTTGATCCCATTTGTCATTTGGTGACACTGTCTTGCAAGATATCATTTATTGGTACACAATAGAACGAACAGTATATTTAAGAATTAATATAATGTAGAAATTGCTTAGATTATCATAATTGTAAATTGCTTGCGGAAATGTAAAAAAATATTTTTAGAAACATGAAGAGATTGTTTGGGTTTAATTGTTATAAATACTGTAGACTCTCAGGTAACCGGCACCCATGGGAATTGGTAGATGCCAGGTAAATGTAGTTTCTGGTTGCTTGAGACTTACCTTTAAAATAGGTTTATGTACATAGGATGCTCTGCTAAGTATATTTGTCAGTGAGGGTTGTTCTAGCAGCAGCTTTCACTCCTCAGTTAAACACAGATACGTTCGGCTGGAGGGTGCGGTGCTGATCCCCGGGAATGTAACACCAACATTGCCCTGGCTCAGTCACTCATGCCTGTCTGTCTGCTTTCAGGTAAAAAAATGAATTGCAGAGACATACAGTGGATTAGATCTAGGTGCCTATAAGCATCTTGTGGCATGACAGCCTGGCTCCTGGCATTTGTTGAGCCCTGTAAATGTTATTTTCTTTTTAAAGTACAGTATTGAATTTTTTTTTTTTTTTTTTTTTTTTAGAGTTCTGGTTGCTTGCGTTCCGGTTAACATAGTCTACTGTAAATGTATTAATAGAAACTCAGCTTTTGGATATTAACCCTATTCTAACCTTCAAGCCAATAGCAGCACAAATACACAGAGCAATGTCTGGGCTCCTCCTTGCTTCTTTGTGCAGGGGTCAACACATTCCATGTTTGCTGCACAAATTGACCTTGCAGTATTATTGAGTTATTTTTAAAGGATGTGCTCCGACTCCAAGCTGAGCATCCAGGACTTGTGAGGAAGCTGTCTTTTTGTTGATGCTCTATTATAGATCTGAAGTTACTAGCCCAGTGCGTGAATGCATCTTGGTTGGTGCTTCAACAATTCATGAACATTTAGAAGGCTCCGCTTTGAGGGAAGAGCATGGCCTTTGAACAAAGCTCACTTCAAGACACACATTTAGTAATGTTTTGCATTTTTGCTTAAAGAGGTTCTAGAATTTGAATACTTAAAAAAAATCTAGGTAATAAAGGTACCAGTTGACTTCTATTAAATAATTGCATCTTCATAAATTAGCCTTTTTACTCATGGGATCTGAGCATGCTCATTCTTTGGATTTTCACAAAAGATCCACGAGCCCAGAGAGTAATCGGTAATTATTGGGAATTAGCAAGAGATATCCGTATGTATTAAGTGGTTCGATCAGAAAAGTTGATTGACAGGTAAACATTGCAGTCTTCATATCTCTTTTAGTTTCTAAGCTGGCAATGTTGAAGAAAGCTTTATACACAAGTGTTCTATATGCCTATTGTTAGCCAAGGGCATGGTCCTCAACTTCTTTTGTAGATGTCCAAATGTGAACACAAATGTACTATTTATTGATTTACTGTACTGAGTACAGTGGAGGGCTTCTATTACTTTTTTGCCCACCATATGCTAATTGATTGTTGTTGTGCTTAATCACCTTCATAAAAAATCTATAGCACGAGTCAGGAACCAGCCTCATACTTTTGAGATCCATTTAAAGATGCTAAGTAGGTCTACTTACTTGTGCATAATCCATCCTTTGCAATGTAGACTCCTTTGCATGCCCTCACCCAGTTTCCCAGAGAGCAGTGCAAAAATTCTGAGCAGGAAGTACATTTTTTATCTTGAACCCGAACATATATGTACTATTTATTTACTCTGTCAGTTTTTCGAAATCTATGTATTTTTATTCTATGGATTTACTGTACCCCGGCGCTAAGGTATATGTTGATGCTATACAAATGATAAAATGCTACATTTACTGTAGGAAAAAATGCATTTAATTCCTCAAGTAATTACCTGTAGTGCCAATTTTAAATGCAGGATGGCATCTAAAAACTAGTCTGAACCGATCCAGCCACCCATAGAGAAACGTAAGCACAATCAATCGATCCTACCATCAAATTCAGATTTGTATAAGATTTACGTGGGGAAGTACTGGCTTAAGTTCCATATTAGTTTGTCTTAAAAATTATACAAAATCATTTTGAGATGTACTTCTTATTAATGAAGTTTTGATGCCTTTGTACTCGGGTAAATGACCTTCCTGACTTACATGAATCAAAATGACCCACGTGCAATGCTGGAGCAAAAAATGCAGCTGTCAGCATATTCATCAAAGTAATCTTGGAGCCTTTTCTTTTCATCAGTCTGGTACAGAGCCTGTGCTTTATTTAACAGAGCTGCTGGGAGACACTGATAATATTCTCTTCTGCTTTAATTCACCAGACCCTTCTTACTTTGATGTGTTTTTAATACCTCTCCTTGACCTATTTTTAATTTAGAGAAACCTACTCTCCAAAAATCTTGTCCGTGTTCATTTAATTTTGCAATTTTACTCCTGGCCAATATTTTGTCTTTAAAAGAGAAAAAATAATAGTTCACGGAGTACATTGCCAGATAACCGTGCCAGACCGCATTGCCAGATTAATAAAACAATGAAATGCAGGTTTAAACGCCAAACAATAAGAACAAAAGGGAACCCAGTTTTATTATATATAAGTAATGAATTATCTGCATGTTCTACAAAGAATCGTGAGATTTCAAAGCAGTTTTGGTTTGTTGTAGGTCAGTGTATTGTATATATAAAATAATATTATTTTGTGAAATGTATCTGTTTTGAATAGTCGGCTTGAATGATAAAACAGAACTATTTTATTTTGCTTTTGAAAATCTTTTTTTTTTTTTAAGTTTGTCTGTTTCAAACTTACAATTTTTATATAAAAAAAAAATAGATTAAAAGCAACATTTGGTGACTCTGTAGCATAGGGTGTTAACACTAATAAAAATCAGGTGCAGAATAAGTGGTGGATCTTGTAAAATATATGCACTGTAAGTTATTTTTCAATATGGTATGTGGATATTTTAGGTGGAGAAAAGTTAATGTGTGCTTTGGAAAAAAGGCATGGTTTCCAACACAAGTAAAAAGGAAAGGAAATCTTTTGAGGGCTGCTGTTTGCCCACCATGGATTTAGTCTGAAAAATATACATTTCTTCTGACAGTCAATAGAATAAAATAACATACAGTATATCTTACATTTTTTTTTTTATTTAGTTTTATATTTCTTCATATTATATGAAACAATACGTTGCTATCTGTGGAATATATATTGTTTCACATCAAACAAACAAACAAATAATTTAAACTTTCTAATTTATTTATTTTTTTTTTTTTCATATTGTTTATTTTATTCTATTGACTGTGTTTTGTGAGGTTTTTTTTATTTTTTATTTTTTACTATAGGTTGATCGTGTCAGTTATTCTTAAGAATGTGTGTATATAATCCAACCCTAGCTTTGCTCAAAGACATTCAAATGTAAACACAAGTGTACTATTTATTTACTGTACATGGAGGGTTTCTTTGGCTCTTTGGCCCACCATATATTAAATGATTGTTGTGGTACACTACCTACTCAAAATATTCACCACACAAGCTGGGATCCAGCCACACGCTGGTGACAAGCCGTATGCTTGAAAGGGCTGTACGTGGGTAGGATTCCTGGCTTGTGTATAATCCAACTATAGCTTTGCTCAAAGCTGTTTTATACAGCGGACATATGCTTAAGGGAAGCCATGTTTAATATGGTTATGTATTGCAAGAGCATAGCCATTGTGGGCACATTTGCATGCCCCTGCTAAGGTTCCCATAATGCTGTGTAATAACTTGTATCTCTAAATTCTGGGTATGAAACAAGTTCTTTAACTTATTTTAGACATTCAAATGTGTATATATGTATGTGAGTGCGTTTGTGTATATATGTGTGTGTAATATAGATATGTGTGTGTGTGTATATATATATATATATATATATATATATATATATATATATATATATAATTATTTATATTATTTTTTATTTTTTTATAGTGTGCCTTCATATTCAATCCACATTTTTTTTTTTTTTTTTAAATCAAAGACATTTAAAGCCTGTAGGTAAAGGTTATCTTTATTTTAAATTTAAAGTGCAGCTCCTCTGCCCCTCCTAATTGCCTTCACACTATTAATCCCTCATCACTTCATGTTGGACAGTTGCGTCTCATCTCAACAGGAACTCCTAATCATAATAAGTCTTGTGCACTTTTACTTTCAAATGTTTTGATGGCCGTGGAAACTATCCGTAAATGTACACATAAGAAACTCTGTCCTGAAAATTTAGCACTTTCTTTTGTATACAAGTGTGGTAAACTTACATTAAAGTGCGATGGGGAGTTATTGCTTTATCCTTCTGTAATCCTCGCCTGAGGTACATAGCAGCAGGGGACCTTTAAAAACTTGTACATCCACAAGCTTGTGTTTTATTACCATACCTTGAAGGTAAAAGTTGCTTAACAATCTAACTAGTCAACCAAACAAAATTTTCAACGTGGTTGGATTTTCTTTTCTGAACTGATTTTCTTTTTCCTGGTACATTCCTTGTAAACTACTAAGATTTCCAAAAGTCTTGTTGAAAACACTGACATTTTAACTGCCCCTTTCATATTGTGCTGAAAGATGCTTCCTCTGTATTCAAAGTCTCCTCCCATGGGAAGTTGATCTGAGAAATAAAATGGTAGATTCCCCTGCAACACAATTGCATATAAAGGTTAATAAAATAGAAAGTGTATTTCTTTTTTTTTTTTTTACAATTTGCCTAGTTTCAAATGTATTTTATTCAAAAGAGCACATTTTCAAAATAGTATGGGACATTTTATCAAGTGAAACAGCCTATCCTATATGTATGTTTTTTTTGTTTTTTTTTTATACAAAGTTATTCACTACTTTGGTATTTATTCTTAGATTATAAATCCGAAACCAGCATAAATAAAAAATTATAGTAATATTTTTATGTGAGGTTTGTGACCTAATAACATGAGCTAGATGATTTAAGTAGTCTCTGGTTGATTAAAATGAATATTGTCTTCTTTTAAAAAAAAAACAATAATATTCAATATGTAGTAAAAAGTACAAAAGAAAAGATTACCATTACAAGTTGGTTGTAGTAGGTGATACACAAGACTGGGAACAATCTTTATAGGGTTACAGATAAATTCATCTCTGCAAATAAGACAATGCTTCTTAATATGTTAGCAACTCACACAATATATTTAATTGGGAAAACTGATTACTGAGATTCTAGTATCTTCTTTGTCAATGTGGTTAACGTCTTCCCTGTCGCAGTTTAATTATACCAATGAATCATGCAGTACAGGGAGGACGTGTTCTTGGCATCACTTTTATGTCCTTATTTGAATATTTGCATACCCACCCACCTATCTTTTTAATAATATTTTCTATTTGTCATCGGTCAAATATGAGCAAAATAAACATGTGGGCGTTGTAAAATATGCTCTTATAAGAGATGCAATTGTTTGGTGGTGTTGTTATAGTGTGAATGATTTTATACTCGTATTCCTTACAGTAAAAATGTAGATTAAACTGACACTGGACAAACATTTATTTGTGTTCTTTGTAAAGTCTTTTAAGGCACTATAGGATTTGATCAGGCTTGAAGGGTACAATGTGTATGTATAAATCCTAGAACATTTGTTTGGCACCAGTTATCGTAGTGATGGAAAATATATAATGGCAGATTATGGATTTTGTTGTCAAATATGGTATATTATCATTTTTTATATATATATAATTACAGTGCCTTGCAAAAGTATTCACCCCCCTTCGCATTTTTTGTGTTTTTGTTGCTTCACAACCTAGTATTAACATGGATTGTTGGATGGTTTGCGCTTGTGAACAGCAATCTTTAAGTCTGACCACAGATTTACTATTGGATTGAGGTCTGGGCTTTGACTAGACCATTCCAACACATTTACATGTTTCCTCTTAAGCCACTCAAGTGTTGCTTTAGCAGTGTGTTTGGGGTCATTGTCCTGCTGGAAGGTGAACCTCCATTCCAGCCTCAAATCACGCACAGAGTGGTACAGGTTTTGCTCAAGAATATCCCTGTATTTAGCACCATCCATCTTTCCCTAAACTCTGACCAGTTTCCCAGTCCCGGCTGCTGATAAACATCCCCACATCATGATGCTGCCACCACCATGTTTCCCTGTTAGGATGGTGTTCTTTGGGTGATGTGTTGGGTTTGCACCAGACATAGCATTTTCTTTGATGGCCGACTAGTTCAATTTTAGTCTCATCAGACCAGCGCACCTACCTCCATACATATTGGGAGTCTCCCACATGCCTTTTCACAAACTCAAAACGTGCCATTTTGTTTTTTGCTGAAAGTAATTTTTCTTCTTGCCATTCTGCCATAAATCCCAACTCTATGGAGCGTACGGCTTATTGTCATCCTATATAAAGATACTCCAGTCTCTGCTGTGGAACTCTGCAGCTCCTCCAGGGTTACCTTAGGTTTCTGTGCTGCCTTTCTGATTAATGCCCTCCTTGCCCGGTCCGTGAGGTTTGGTGGGCGGCCTTCTCTTGGCAAGTTTGCTGTTGTACCATGTTCTTTCCATTTGGTTATGGTAGATTTGATGGTGCTCCTGGGGATCATCAAATATTTGGATATGTTTTCATAACCTAACCCTGACTTGTACTTCTCAACAACATTGTCCCTTACTTGTTTGGGGGTGCATACATACGCATATGCCAATTTTCTGTTTTTCTATTTCTAAAAAATAGTTTTATGTATATATTTTTCTCATTTCACTTAACCAACTTTAGTCTATTGTGTTCTGATCCATCACTTAGAATTCAGATTAACAAAACATTAAATTGTAAGGATGTAATGTAACAAAATAGGCAAAAGTCAAGGGGGTGAATACTTTTTCAAGGCACTGTATATGAGTTTATGAATTATCACATTTTATTTGCATTCCTTTTGGGATAGTTTACTGGTAATTTATTAATATATGAACCATATATAGGTAAAAGAAGATGCATCCTCTGTGACACACCTGAAAAAATGGCTGCCCTAGGGCCTCATGCAGTTGCCAGCAATTAGATTTATTAATATATGCCAACATCTCTCTGTGCACATGGGTGAAAAAACAGCCATAGAGTAAGAGAGTAAGACACAGTGAGCTTATGTAGCCAAATGTTTATCTGCAATAAATTAATTTCATTACGTTTTTATTTTAGTTTTAGATTACATGGTGTGGGGGCATAGAGAGGCTCTTCTCCTGCATGCTATTTATAAGATCTTTAAGCTAATTTTTAACAAAATCTATTATATTTTACAGGTTTGTGTATTTATTATGCCTACTGCTTATAAATTTGTATTGCTAAACTGGAACACATTAAAGCATCTTTAAATAAGCACGGATTTAATAAAGTTTAGGCGGAAGTATCTTCTATAAAAAAGGCATGCAAGAACAAGGGGTCACTATGCTTCTATTGGGCTGAGAACTCAAGAGTTTCAGATGTAATATTAGGAATCCCATAGGAGACCATCTATCAATATGTTTTCCTTTGTGGCTGTAGACTGCGTGAGAACTGGTGAGAGAAAAATGTAATATTTGTAGGGCCTAAGGGTGAGCTTAGTTCCCAGGTATTTTCTCGCCAAAGGAACAAAGAGATACCTTCCATCACATCTAGTACTGTATGATTATAAGTGGACGGCATACCCATAGGTCTTCATCAAAGTGTATGGAGAATACAGATGTCACATCATAGTTAAATAGCCTGTTATTAACTTTTTAGCACTCTCAGATGTGTTATGTTTGCCTTTTTAATCTGTGACAAGAAATAGTTTTATAACTTCTTAATGTCTTATTGCTAAAGATGAAAAAATGTGTCTACGAAGAGGAATGGAAGGTAGGAAGTAAGCCACTGTGCTTGTGTATGGGTTTGGTGCTATATATATTTTTATATTGTATCTTTTTTTTATTGCTGCAATTGTACCTAATATTATACTATATTTTTTTTAAATTAATTCACAATCCCTAAAATACAAAAAGTGACATGGGAGGAGCCCTATCTTTCTCTCCTTCTTCATCTCCTACCTGAATGGCCAATAAAGTGCAATACAATATTCATCAATATAACATCAAAAGCAGTAAGTCAGATTCACAGCTTCTCTATACAATAGATTACAGCTATTACAGTCACCGAGAACCTTGGTGGTCTGGCTCATTGTTAAAAATCTGTAAAGTATAATTCTAAAGGTTAAAGATCGATCTAGCGTTTTATTAATTACTATGTGATTGACTATAGGCGCACCAGATACCTTATTAAATAAAGTAATTTAAAAATCTGAGTGGTCTAACTTTCAAATCTTATTAACATTTTAAAACTGTTAAAAAGCATTTATAACCAGGATGTAGATAGCAACTTGCCACATGAAATGTGTTCATTGAGCGTAAGTAAGGAGCATTGGCTTCAAAAAATAGTGAAGTCATAGAGAGGCCAACTTGGCCTTGTTAGACTGGTCACTTTTATGCTGTTTAATGGAGGGAATCCACATCATAGAGCTAATCTGCAGACTGGAACTGTCAGTACCATTACTAATTATTGTGTTAAAGCAAAACGAGTGAACCGTGAAACACTAGTTAATGATAACCTGTTTTTCTTTCCTCTGCAGGTTCCTTCGTATTTTGGAAGCAATAACTGTTCACGGACATCCAGTCTACAAAAGAAACTAAACTTGGCACAGGCTACGGTGTTTCTTAACGCCAGCACTGTATTGAATGTTCATATTCTAAACAAAGTATTGAAACAGATGTGAGTAGCCAAGTTGATGATGTGACGTAACAACGTCTTACAACTAAAATCGATTTATCCGAACCAGATAATCTTCAGCTGTCAAGATGCCGGCAAAAACACCAATTTATCTGAAAGCTGGGAATAACAAAAAAGGTAAAAAATTTAAATTGAGGGATATACTATCTCCTGACTTGATTAGCCCACCTTTAGGAGACTTTCGCCACACTATACATATCGGGAAAGATGGACAACACGATGTGTTTGGTGATATCTCTTTTTTACAAGGAAATTATGAACTGTTGCCTGGTAACCAAGGAAAACAAAGAAATGGGCATTTTAATGGACACAATGAATTTCTGAGAGCCAACAGTACCTGTGATGCAATGTTTTCAGAAACCTCTTCACCTGTGCTCAAAAATGCTATATCTCTACCTACAATTGGTGGATCACAAGCCTTGGTCTTACCTTTGCTATCCACAGTGACATTTAATTCCAAAAGGGACTCTTTTAGCCCTTCCAAGTTACCAAGGCTCAGTTGTGAGCCCGTGTTAGAAGAAAAACTACTGGAGAAGTGTCAACCATATGAAAATGGCCACCAGTATGGCAGTGAAAGCTCATGGAAAGTCAGTGGATCAACGTCATGCTCTACAAATGGAAGGTCAAGTCATTCTTCAAGTCTTTCTGAACAATATAATGACTGGCAAGGGATTGACTTATTTGAAGACAGCCATCTTACATGTGACATAGAGAGTACAGATTTGAAACCAGAAGCATCTATTTCTGATCTTGCAGGTTCTCTCCTTACTCTCCAACTTGACTTGGGACCTTCTCTTTTGGATGAGGTGCTTAATGTTATGGACAAAGATAAGGCCTAAAAATCGTGGTCTCCCGCTCTCACAACATGGTACATTGATGACATTTAATAACAGTAGCACGCAACAAGATTTCATTTTCTACGCTTTTGGATATCTTTTAAGATATTTACACCCTGCATGTTTTTTGATGGTTAGTATGGAGTGCCTAACTAAAAAGAACTAAACCATGTTAGTATTTGTTGTATTTTGGTTAAAGTTCCCATTGAGCATGTGGTTTTTCCAGCATTATAGGACATGCTATAAAGAATACATTTAAACAATGATATTTTGTTCTTTTAAGTTAATTGCCCAAATATGAACAACATAAATGTACAGCTTAAACAAATTGAGGCAACCTTTCCCATAATAACACAATCATTTATACTAGCTTACCTCTACTTCTGTATATGTTTACCGTTCGAGTGTGCCATCCCATTGCTTTGTCATATTACAAATACAGGTGCAACATTGTTCAGCTTTTGCAGTATGTGTCACAACGTATCCATCTAGATATACATATTTTAGGTGTCAACTATTCGCTACGCAAACCGTAACTAAATTAAATTATTTCCGTTCAGATATCCTTTTTATGTGCCTTTGTATTTTTACAGCAAAGTTTGTATTTTATAGATATTGCATCACCATTTTTTTATCGCTTGCAGATTTTCATTGCAGGTTTATTGTATATTTTTGTGAGTGTTCAAGAAAGTATGTATAATACTTTTTTATCTAAGTCATACAAATGCTTTAAGGCTATATATGTTTCATTCGTAAACAAAGCACTGATTTGCTCACATGAAATAAATAAAATGGTAAATACTAAATTATCTGATTAAAATGTGACTATTTGAGAAAGTCAGTCATTATTTATGGAGTTAAGGGATAGAAGTGAACATATACAATCTTTCTGCAATATAGTTCAAAGTGTTTGTTAGATTTAGCCTTGTCACTTTAAATACACAATTGAAGCACTTGTAATATTGTTTGCATTATACTTTTTAAATGCAATACTGATATATGTTTAAGAAATGTTAAAGTATATTACAAAATAAATTGACTTATACAGAAAAGGACTTTTTTTTTTTTTTTTTTTTAAATGATTTCTTCTAGAACTGTTTTTTGTCATCATATAACGATTCAATATAAATAGATGTGCAGCTGAAATCATTGGAGATATATTTGAATTCCCAGCATGCATACACCATAATCCCTTTTAACAATATAATTAAAGGGCACTATATACTTGATAATAAGTTTGGGTTTTTAGAACTATTATATACATTTATTCTTAAGTGGTGCAATACATGCTACAAAATAATTGTTTATAAAATATTTTGTTGTTCAGTCCTTCAGTCGTCTCTGACTCTCGGTGACCATATGGATGCAGCACACCAGGTTTTATTTGTTTGTTTAGTAACAAAAGTAGTAATAAAAATCAGGATTTAAAGAGAATAAATACAGCATATAAAACTTGCATTTGAAAATTAACTTTTCAGAATTCAGAAGAGTTCTGTGTTTCTGGGGAGAACTTCTCTCACCCCTTGATACTACATGGGGGAGCGGGTTGAGAGAAGCATATATCCTAATGTCCAAAATAGGAAAGTAGAAGCTACCTGGGCCGATCTTCTTTTACCCCTTGATACCACATAGGGGGTAGAGAGAAGCATATATCCTAATGTCCAAAATAGGAAAGTAGAATCTACCTGGGCCGATCTTCTTTTACCCCTTGATACCACATAGGGGGTAGAGAGAAGCATATATCCTAATGTCCAAAATAGGAAAGTAGAAGCTACCTGGGCCGATCTTCTTTTACCCCTTGATACCACATAGGGGGTAGAGAGAAGCATATATCCTAATGTCCAAAATAGGAAAATAGAATCTACCTGGGCCGATCTTCTTTTACCCCTTGATCCAAAATAGTAAAGTTAAAATCTAAATGTTGAAAGCTACATTGGCATTTTGTCCTTCAAATACTAATTTTATTGTTAATCCGGTATTAAATAAACAAAGGAAACCGTGTTATATGTCCACTACTGAAAAGCCATTCTGGATTGCAGGCTTGACAGAATTTATAAAGATTGCAGTATGTAGCTCTTACATTGGATTAGGCGGAAACTTTGGTGTAATGTATATATGGATATTAACTTACAGGACAAGAATGCAACTAGAGAGGAGGTTAAAAAATATTGTACATTAAAAATATAAACTTCTCATGGACAAAAATATTATATTTGGATTAATTAAGAACCTGAAAATGTTTTTTAACTGTTTTGCATAATTTTCAGACTGCTCAGGGGCCATGTTTCTTTTACTAGTAAGGTGTTTAATACACTTTACCACCAATGTAAATAGACACACTGACAAGGTTTATAAATGCAACTAAATTAGCACTTCCAAATTAGATTTCCACTGGTAAATTACATTGTTATTTTTTCACAAATAATTCAGCTAAAAAGCTGTTTGACATGCTCTACACTAATAAAAATGTAGCATCTTCTGTGTCCCTTCTATTTATCTATATTGTTTAGTCTTTCAGTCATGTCCAACTCTCCTTGATCCTATGGACCTCAGCAAGCCAGGCACATCTTGTGTCTGGTTGTGCTCGTCCATAAGGTTTTCATGGCAACGATACTGGAGTGGGTTTTCAGTTCCTTCTCCAGTTGACTGGTATATGTCTGACCACTCTGTTATGATCCGCCCATCTTGTCTGACCCAACATAGTATAGCTCACAGCTTCACTGAGGTACACAGCCTCTTCACCACAACAAGGTAGCAACCCAGAAGGAGGTATATTTCTTCCTTCTATATTTTTAAGCAGAGCATGGGATTTATTATAGTAAGAGACTTATTTTTAGAAACAAACTATTGAATGCTTTAAAGACATATTTAGCGGGGACTTTTCCAGAAATATCTTAGATCTGTGTAGAAACACATCCTTTGTTTTTAGAGTAGAGCCACTGATTGCAGGAAGCAGCATGTGCCATAATCTGTCTTGTCAAGTATGAATTGATAATGTGGTGTCTGCTCACTGTGGCGTGACATGCTAAGGAATGTGTCAATGGCGGGTCAAAGTCACTTCTTTTCAGTTATGTGAAACAGGTGTGAACAGAGGGGCAGCTATGACCGGGCACTTAGAGGAACCTTGTGAATTGGCTTATCATTCTCTATCAGCAGGTGCCATTCTAAGTGTAAAAATTACCTCTTATGTCTATATAAAGTCATTGTTTAGAGGAAAAATAGTATTGTATTTTTTCCAGCATGGATATCTCTCCAATCATCTAGGAATACAATATGGTTATTTGCCACCACCCTATATTTATTTGGCCCTTCTGTAGCATGCTGTTTTTTTCTTTTTTTATTTTTTTATTATTAAACTGGCATGGAATACAATTTTTTTTTTCATGTATAGAGCATGCTTTAAACATAATCAAAGTTGTGTTTTGCATGAACAAATATTAAGTAAAACCTGTTTAAACTTAAAGACATATCTAAGGTTCCCTGTTCTTACCTTTTTTTCTAATCTAACACATGCTGCTTATATCAGAAACACACATTACATGGAGTCATTTTATACACATACAAATTTATTTTATTTAAAAATAAAACTTGTTTTCCACACCCCCAGAGCTGCTTACATAAGCACAGTGAACCTACCAATAGAAACACAGCATTTGGGTACAGATTTTACTAACCTACAGCAGCAAAATGCAAAGATCTACACAGTAGTGTCTGGCTCATCCTGCTTCCTACATTGCATGATTCCTTGCTGCACAAACTCCCGCCATCAAATTGCCTGTGATTGGCCAAAACAAATTATGAATGTGATGCTAATTTTAGCAGGGATTTACAGGGGTGTTTTAGAAAACTTTAGGGTAAGTATAATGTTTGTTTTGGTATTTTTTCATGCAAATAAAATGTTCGCAGATGCACGTAGAATCCATTAAACTTAAATATGCTTTTAATGCTCCCTTCCCTGTAACAAGCCAGGTTAAGAAACAAAGGGATGACTGCCCCTCATTTAAGTCATGAGCATAAAAGCTTTTGTAGAGAACATATTTATTTTAACAGACTATGCTTGTGCCTGAGAGCTTCCATGTTTGTCTATTCCACTCGTCCTGATGTCTTGGAGTAAAAGACCCTTGCAAGTACTCTTACATTACATATTAATACCAAGTTCTCACTTGTCAACAGATTTATTAAAAGGTAGATGGAAACAAATATTTGACAGTTTTTTTTTTTTTAAATGAATGTCTCAGAGCGCACATATGTATAAAGATTTTATCTACTTTTGGTAATCTTTAAAAATGAAAGAACATTTAAAAGACAAATTACAATTATTTTCCCCTTTTTTTTTTTTTTTTTGTAAAAAAAAAAAATGATACCCTCTGATACATTATTGTTTAACAAAAAAAACCTTTCCAGATAGAATTTTTATTTCCTTCATCATCTGCTCAGATTGCCTCTTAATACTCTTTTAAATCCTCTATAGCATGATTAGTTATTATATTTACAGGCATTACATGTCTCTTAATGGATACGGCATTTCTTTCATTCCATAAATGGTAAACATATATAATTTTACAAAGCATACAATTCTATGATGAAAAGCATTTAACTTTTTTGGGAAACAACCCATAGGCTATTTGAGGATAACATTTATTTAAAAATAAAAAATGAAACTTTTAAAATTCCAAAATTCCTATTCCAAATAGCTACATGGTTGAGGCAATATAGTCTCTATATCATTACATGTATTCTCCGGTCAACTGCTGTCATACTACATTTCTATATTTTAGGGACCCATGGAACAATGACCACAATCTATCCTTTATCTTCGGTGGTAATCTGGGATAATTTATCTGCTGTAAAACTATAGTATGGACAATACTTCAAGTTCCATTTGGATGGTGTTATATCACATATAATGGCATAGATCCTATTTTTTGAGTGATTGTTTTAATACATCCACCCTGAAACTTTTAAAGGAACATCTCCATGTTTAAAATGAAATATCAAACTAAATAAATATATCTGTATTTATCATATTTAGTCCTCCTTTTGTTTTTGGCAAACATGTAATATTTCTGCTCATCAGATTTAACCTGTTTTCCCAAAAAATCTGGATGAAAAGATTACATAAACATATCACAGCTTTATCAGGTGGTGGAAATACAAAATTCTGGTAAACAAAGATGGACAGCAAAAAGGATTTAACAAACCTAACCAAATTTTTAAAAGACAACTTCCAATGCTTCCATCTCATAACCTTTATTTTACAAATATTGTTTTTCTACCCAATTCAGCACCAGTGATTCTGAGTTAATAAATTGAACTCCCAGGATACTACGATTGTGTCTCGGTTTCTATACCTAAAGGAAGAACATACATTTTTGCTGGTTCCCCAATCTAAAAAGCTACACATTTACTGTAATTCATTTGGGATCTGTCTGAATATTTCTCATACTCCAAAAGTAAACTTTCATATCAATTTATGGAATTCACAAAAGCCAATGAATCATCAGCATAGGCAACACACTTTACATGGCCATTGGTGCATGTCAGATGTTTATATTGATCTCAATCATCCTCCGAAAAGGAACAATCCCCCCAAAAACCTACAAATAGGACACGCCTGACTTGTCCCTGTTCTTATGGGAAAACGTTCTCTCATCCATATATGGATGATCTGTCTCCCCTCATTATTACTATAGAGCAGCGGTTCACAAACCTCTCCTCAAGACTCACAAGACAGCCTATGATTTCGGTGTAACACTGTTTGAATAAAGATGAGACAATTAGAGTCTGTTGAATGCTAATTTGTCCTCATGTTCACACAGTGTTACAACAAAATCATGGCCTGCCTGGTGGGTCTTGAGGAGAGGTTTGGGGAATGCTGCTACAGAGAGCTCTCAGCCAGGGCCCAAACATTCCTGATTTTCCATACTTTTCTAACACAGAGAAAAAATACAAATGATTAACATGATTAAACCATTTTCCTAGTCTAGGCTCACTATATATCCACATAAAGCTTATCTCTTTGCTTATTCAAACATCTCTCGCACACTAATAAGATTTTGCAATCTGTCTCACCCATATATCACAATCTGTCTCCCAGTATCTCAATGACTCCACCAGAGGACCCATCTTAGAAAAGGCTTTTATAATTTGTGTTAAGTAAATTGATTGGGTGCCATTTTTGTTATATCTTTTTATCACCCTTTTTATACATAAGGACTGAGACTGTGAAGAGGGCAACCCTGTATCATTCTGCATAACATTATACTGTATATCTCACATAGGATTGGGCTAAGCAAATTACCCCCCCAAAAAAGTTAAAACTTTGTTAATCAATCAGAACCATGAGATTTCTTCTTCACCAGATCCGTGGTGGTGCTAGGACCCGACTCCAGTTTTGGTGTCTCTATTTGGTTCAATACTCTCTGGATATGACTTTTACTAATGTTTTCACAGTAAACAAATCCTTGTAAAAAGAGTTTACCAAATGAAGGATTTTCTTAGAGTTAGTAACAGTTTGTTGGTTTTCATCCCATTGTGCTGTCATAGTTCTCTTCTGTTTCCTTTCCTTATATTGCTCAATAGATTAGGTTACGTTTTTTTTAAAGACCCCATTTTCCCCCTCATAAGTTAGATAGGAGAGAACGTCATACTGAAATTCTCTCATTCTATTTTTAATTCTATAATATGCATTGATTTTAACACCTTGCCTCTCTGAAGTTCAGAAAGTGCATGACACAGCTGCACCCACCATGACAGATTTGACATTATGAGATCTACCTACCTCTTTCTTAAATACAATCTTTATTTCTTGTTTTGTTTCTTCCCACCATATACCAGCATTATCATACATCTCCTTCATGGTTAATATTGCCTCTATAAGACCTTTTATACATGGAGACCACTCTATCTCATTTAAGAATATTAAAATTAAACCTCCAGTATCCTGGTCCAAATAAGACCAACTCCCCAATGTTCAGGTGACACCTACAAGAACATGATCTGACAAATGTACAGATCTCACTAAAACATCATTAAATATGGTTTGTTAGTTTTTTTTTCCACATAGATTTGGTCTTTTTGACATTTAGTATCAAACTTTATATTGCGTCAGGCTTTTGAGTCCTAAAAACATCCACTAAATCAGCTTCAGTGCACGTAGTACTTAAGAGATGTGAATCCTACTGAATGTGATCCCTTTTTCTATCTCTGTCTTGAACATCTGAAACACAGTTGAAGTCACCTCCAAATACTACAATCCTTGCAGTGTGAAGATATGGCCTTACCATAGAAAATAAATATTTTCTGTCAATTGTAGATGGAGGGCCATAAATGTTTATTGTTCTATAATTAACATATCCAGTAATTGCATCTACTAAAATACACAGTAATAGTAATGATTCTAAACATAGTAATGATATATTCGTGTTCAGTGTTTCTTCTTCCACTTCCCTTTTAGGGAGTTTTCTGATGGTAAAATCCTTTTATTGGACTATTCAATCATATTAACACCCAACATTTTTGATCAAACCCTTTCTGTTGATAAATCCAGGTCAGAGTCATCGATTATATCTCCACAGTTTTTTTTTCACCCAATGCTTAATAATTATTTTCCCAAATAATTCAATTAGGATCAGGAAATATGTTATCCGCAGTTTCTTGGTTGAGACATCCACATTAGCGACACTGTTAGTTTTTGCAATGGTTTGCCATTCCTCTTCCTCACCCTTGGATTTGCCTCAATCAGCAGTATGGTGCATCTTTCCATCATTAACAGGATCATCAGCTCCTAATATAATGCTACTCTCTTTTCTTGGAGTTCCCATGACCTCATTTGTTCAAGATGGCACATGTCTCTTGCCTATGTTCTTCTGAGAGTTATGAACAGGTGTTCTATCTAGTCTCTCTTACACATTAGACATCTCTCTCTGATTGTGCTCTTCCCCAGGACAATCCTTAAAAGAATATCAACCTTCATAGCAGAGATTACAACCAATGAGCCCAATTCAATTGAGCTTTTGCATGTTACTGGAGGCTGTAAGTGAGGTCACAAGTTAATATGCTATTCAATTGGCGTCTTTTTGTGGGCTCCAAAAGAGTTCCTAGTTACGGCCTTGAAAAAATAATGATGGTTAAACCTGTAACTTACAGCCTCTCGAAGCCTTTGATCTTTCACTTTCGCAAGAGTTACGATGGCTAAAATCGCAAATCGCTATTCAATTTATTAATTTCCCCAAGCCCGCAAACGTTTTCACACCCGTAAATGACAAATGAAGGAGAACATTTTATGAGTGCTAGAGAGGTCCGCAAGGGGGTTATACACCTGTTCGTAGCACTGTAAATGCAAATAAAAAATCAATACTGCACTAAATAATGGGGAAAGCGATGATAGACATTAGAATTAATTGCACAACAGTCTCAAGCCCGCAAATAGGCAGTGTATAAGATTTCTTTTTATGTCTCATTTCGGGGTTAAATCAATCTCGGTATTAATGAGTTAATACATATCAGGCCACCCATATGGACTAGAACAATATTGGCATTTATTTTCATAATTCTTTATTTTGCGTTTTGTGAGTCTGATCGCAATTCGGTACCCCAAACCTAAATGATTGACATGTAACCTCCATGTTTTACTGCCGTAATAATGACTCATTTTCTATTGGCTGATTAGAAATAGGATGTTACGGGCTTGCTTAATTAATCATGTTCCCACCCTGAACTGCTACGAACCAGTGATGGGTTTACCGTTTTCAGGCTTTGGGACAGTAACAGTTGATCAATTGAATAACTCCGGATTCGGAGCACGCAACACACTTGCAAACATATGGCCTACAACGATGGAGTTGCGGGCTTGCAATTGAATCGGGCCCAATATCCTTATCACATTCAGAACTACAGTATGATGTCGTATTTTACCACACTCAGAACAATCAGATTTTATCACAGAAGAACTGTGGTGGAATCAAATTTAAAACAATTTTTTGGTTGCCCCCAGTAAAAACATCTCCCAATCTCTTCCAATATACACACAGTTTGGGAGGTGACAGGCCACATTATTTACCTTAAATTTGTAGCCTCCATTCCAGAATCCCTACAAATTTATACATCTCACTGGGCCACTCTTCACAGCACACTGCGCCTGTAGCCGGTAATCACATATTATAATTGTCTAACTGCGATTCGTCGTCACGCTTCAGACGAATCGCAGTTAGACAATTATAAACTGCTGCGCATTGCGCAGAGCGCGGCGCGGCCCGAGAGCAGATGAAAGAGTGGGGAAGAGGGGGGGGGGGGGGTAGAGGCACAGAGGGAGAGTGGGGAAGAGGGGAGGGAGAGTGGGGAAGAGGGGGGGAGAGTGGGGGAGAGGCACAGAGGGAGAGTGGGGAAGAGGGAGAGTGGGGAAGAGGGGGGGGAGAGGCACAGAGGGAGAGTGGGGAAGAGGGGGGGGAGAGGCACAGAGGGAGAGTGGGGAAGAGGGAGAGTGGGGAAGAGGGGGGGAGAGGCACGGCACAGAGGGAGAGTGGGGAAGAGGCACAGAGGGAGAGTGGGGAAGAGACACAGAGGGAGGGGGGAGAGACACAGAGGGATAGGTGGGAAAGAGACACAGGGGAGGTAGAGGAGGGGGAAAAGACACACGGGAGGGAGAACAGGGGGAAGATACACATGGGAGGGAAATGGGGGGGGGGGAGAGGGGAACAGACACAGGGGGAAGGGGGAAAGAGACACAGGCCAGGGGGGAACAGGCACAGAGGGAGAGGGGGGAAGAGGCACAGAGGGAGAGGGTGGAAGAGACACAGGGGGGAGAGATACAGAGGGTGAGGGAGGAAGAGACACAGAGGGAAGGGGGGGAAGAGGTACAGAGAGAGGGGGAAAGAGGCACAGAGGGGGGGGGGACAGAGGAAGGGGTGAAGAGACACAGTGGCGAGACACACAGAGAGAGGCGGGGGAAGAGGCACAGAGGGAGAGGGTGGAAGACACAGAGTGGGGAGAGACACAGAGGGTGAGGGGGAAGAGACAGGGAGGAAGAGGCACAGAAAGAGGCGGGGGAAGAGACACAGGGGAGTGAGAGGAGGGGGAAGAGACACAGGGGAGAGAGTGCAGGGGGGAAGATACACAAGGGAGGGAAATGGAGACACGAGGAAGGCCGTAACAGACACAGGGGGAGGGGGAAAGAGACACAGGCCAGGGGGGAACAGACACAGGGGAGGGTTGGGGGAGACACAGGGGGGGGGGAAGAGATGCATGGGAGGGAGAAGGGGGAAAGAGACACAGGGGAGGGGTTTAGAGACACGGGAGGGAGAGGGAGGTAAAAACACAGGGGGGCAGGAGATACAACGGAGGTAGACGAGATGGAAGGAGACACAAGGGAGGGAGAGGAGGGGGGAAATAAGACACGAGGGAGGAAGTAGACAGAGGGAGAGATTCATTGCAAAGGCGCTCATCACAAGGCCAGTAAAGTAGAGGGGGAGAGGCTTACATTGTGTGGCAAACAGCATTGCCAGGCTTCAGTTTTTATTGCCGTCATTTTTGACGGGCAAGTCGCTAGTATATATATAATCTTGCGTCAAAAGCTCAGTGTCAAAGGTTATAAAAACTTCAACTGTTCTGGGGTGAGAGAACCTGAATGTTCCTATTCTGGGTTATGTTTGGCTTCCTGATATCCAGTACTTCTGGAGTTTTAAACTTACTTCAGAATTCCTGCTATTATGAGCATGTTACACAGATTACACCTCATGGAGCTGGAAACCAAGGGCCCAATTCAATTACAAGCCCACATCTCTTCACACGGCAAGGATGGCCTATTCCTCTTTGATTTCGGAGCTATTCAATTGATCAAGCCCGCAAGTTACTGGCCCAAAGCTGACTCCGTAAACCATGTACAGGTTCATAGCAGTTCAGGGCGGGAACATGCTTAATTAAGCAAAACCGTAACCTCCCATTTCGACTCAGCCAATAGAAAATAAGACATTATTATGGCAGTAAAACATGGAGGTTACATGTCAATTAATTAGGTTTGGGGGTCCGATATGCGATCAGACTTGAAAAACCGCAAAATACAGAAATATAAAAATTAATGCCAATACTGTTCTAATCCATGTGGGTGGCCTGATATGTATTAACTCAGTGATTCCTGAGATCGATATAACCCCCAAAATGAAACATAAAAATAAATTTAATTTAGTGGGGATTTGCGAGCTTGAGACTTTTTTGCAATTAATTATAATGTCTTTCATCGCTTTCATTGAGGGTCCTCTCTATAACTCATAGGATTTTCTCCTTCATTTGCCATTTACTGGTATGAAACCATTTGCAGGCTTGGGGAATTGGAGCAATTGAATAGCGATTTGCAATTTTAGCAATCGTAACTCTTGTGAAAGCAAAAGATCAAAGGCTTCGGGAGACTGTTAGTTCCGGATTTAATGATCTCAAAGTTTCCAAGGCCATAACTCGTAACCCATTTGGAGCCCGCAAAAAGACGCCAATTGAATTGCAAATTAACTTGCGGCCTCACGGGCTCCAGTAACGTGCTATAGCTCAATTGAATCCCGCTCCAAGAGACACTTTCAGCAAGTCTTTCCTAACAACAGATTTGCACCTGGAAATTCATACTGACTGATGTGCCTGGGATGGTTCACCTGATACCCCTGAAGGTTCAGCACTGGGTGAGGGAGACTTTGTGGATACTCCTCTCCCTCCAGGATCAGCCACCATCTTGGATCTCAAGCCCGCCCTGTCCAGTGTGAGGTGGGTGCTGCAACTGCTGTCAGTAAATTAGATCCACAGACTCTCTGAAGCTTAAACAGGTTTTACTTACTTGCATATTTTTCTTGCAAAAACAACTTTTATAATGTTTAAAGCAATGTTTGAATGGGTAACAAAAACGGTTGTGTTGTAAGGTTCTTTGAAATTACAAATAGGGTTTTCTGAGGCTGGGGTTGCTGGTACGTAAGGACAGGTTCATAATAGTGATCATGCCGCTCTATCACAATCTATGAAACCTTTACTGAATCTGGCCATGTCTGTGGCAAATGTCATCACACCGCACTGTTAAATGTAATATTAATTTTATAATTGTACAATATATTTATTTGAACTGATTAAAGGATTGATGTAACTAGCAATGTGATCATTTCAGTATTGAACATTAGTATAAGGAACTTTTACATCTATTCTAATTAAAATAATTTGTCTCTTATGAGGCAACAAAAATTGCTTCTTTTTCCAGTCATCTTGAATGTGCTGCTCCTGTCCTCAATTTTAAAGTCCTAATGATAAGCCCTAGAGTGTGATAACATTACTCAAATTAATCCACGTTAGCTCTAGTAATAGCATGTTGATAAGGAATTTTCAAAAAGAGTAAGCCTAGGCTAACATATTCTGTAGTGGTACAAACAGACATTGTGACTGGGAACAAGCAAACATTGGAAAAATGCAATTTTACACATAGGATGCCACTGAGTTTAATGTATTTTTTGTACAAGGTATTTTTGGCAGTGCCAAAGAGTGCTCCAATTATCGAACAATTGCACTAATTTTACACGCCAGCAAGGTAATGCGTAAGATCCTACAAGCTCGGCTTCAACATTATATGGACCGGAAATTAACCTGGTACAAGCTGTGTTCCGCAGAGGAAGAGGCACAAGAGATCAAATTACCAATGTCTGATGGATAATAGAGAAAGCAAGAGAGTTCCAGAAAAACATCTACTTCTGCTTCATAGACTATTCTAAAGCCTTTGATGGTATGGCTCACAACAAAATGTGGCAAATTCTTAAAGAGATAGGAGTTTTAGATCATCTCATCCACCTCCAGAGGAATATGCGGACCAGAATTTAACGTGAAACAACCAAATGGCACAAGATCAGGAAATGAGTGTGACAAGGTGGTATATGGTCACTGTACATCATGCGAAAGGCCAGACTCGATGAATCCAAAGCCGTGAGAGAAATATCAACAACCTCAGGTACGAGGATCAATGATACTACTTTGAGGAGAAACTAAAGGGCCTATTGATGAAGGTTAAAAAAGAGAATACAAAAGCTGTCCTGCTGTTCAACATCAAAAAGACAAAGATCATGACAAAGAGCAATCTCAATTCTTGGCAGATAGATGTGGAAGAAGTGGAGGCAGTGACAGATTTTATGTTCCTGGGCTCCAATAGCTCTGCAGATGGTGACTGCTGCCATGGAATTAAAAGCCATGTGCTTCTAGGGAGGACAGTTATGGCAAGTCTGGATAAGCTATTAAAAGGTAAATATATCACACTATCATCAAAGGTCCTCATAGTTAGATCTATGGTATTCCCAGTAGTAACATACAGAGGTAAGAGCTGGAAATAAAGAAGGCTGAGTGCCAAATTGATGCCTTATGTATGCTAGTGCTGGAGAAAACTGCTTAGAATCCCTTGGACTGCAAAAGATCCAGTCAATCAAAATTACAGAAAATCAAGCCAAACATTTCACTGGAAAACTTGTTGTGTTTCATGAGAAAACACGGTTTGGTAAAGAAGGCTCTGATGCTGGGAAAGATTGAAGGCACACAATGAAGGGGACAGCAGAGGCGTAGTTTGTTAGTTAAAGTAATTGAAACAATGAACATTAGCTTGAGTGAGCTCAGAGGGACAGTGGCTGATAGATATGCCTGGTGTGCTGCGGTCCATAGGATCATAAAAAGTTGGACACTACTGAAAGACTAAGCAACAAATATTGTAAAGTTTTTACTACAGACTGATATATGTGTATATTGGCGCGCTACAAATTAAAGATAATAATAATAATACTTACAGTCTGCTGGTCTGTCTGCCAAAATAAAGATTTTCAATGTCCTTGGTAAGTTAGATCTTCACACAATAGCATACATGAGCCACAAAATGAATATTTCTGAAAGTATTTACTGTAGAGAAAAACTGCTAGAACAATGTATATTTTAATGCTCTTTAAAGTGAAATCAACTTCCTGTTGGGTCGACATAGACCCTATAAATATTTTTCCAAAGCATAATGTATCTGTATGAATGGTTTTCTTATGGGCTGCTAGACCATACAGTAGTCCAGTATAGTATGATGCCTCTCCAGTTAGGTTATTAGCAAATCTTTTTTATAGCAAAGAATATCATAGTACCGTAGTTTATAATTTTGGCACAAATGAAAACTGATAATTCTTATATATGGCCAGAATATTTAATTAAATAACATTTCCTGAAATTACATCATGGAAAACCAGTGGTAAGTACCTAAGCTTTATTGCTGGATTGTTTATACTGTTATATTTCCAAAGAAAATGTTGTTGACATTAGTAGATTTAGAAGTGGTATACGGCGGGTGATTCAGAATACTCTAGTAATCTTTTAGCCTTAAGTGTTAGAGATGTTCGATTTATGACAGTCTGTTAAACAATCATCTTTAACAGGGGTTTATAACCATTTCACACAAGGGACCTGTGACGACCCAAGGATTTGGGGAACCATGCGCACCCCAATTTCCTCCCTTTGAGTCATGACTTTTTGTGTTCAAGATCTCAGCATCCCCAGCAATGGTTAGGAGACAATAACAACATTTGTACCTTTGCTTAGTACAAGCAGACTGACTTTATTTATCCTTCAGATACATTTAGAGATATTACTAAACACCACCCACCAGGTCTGTATCGAAACCCCCATCTCTACTTGCTAGCTCTCCTTTTACAGAGGGCCAAAAAATAACCTCCCCCTTTATGGCTATCTGAAGCCAGGGAAGGATCCACACCTGATCGGCTCTGAGCACCACATAACTTTTTGTAGAAAAACATAACCCTTTGTCCCATACGTGAGTGAAGTAGCTTTTTATAATATTGGCACATCATAGAGCCGGCTTATAGCACAACTACATCATTTAAACTATTAAAATGACCCCAAACCACCTTATTACACATAATACATAAAGGGGAAAAATAACACATAACTGAAAGGCAATTTGACACAATTATTAAAACACATCCCATGTCCATTTGGTAGTCGTTGATATTAGCAAACAGTGTTACTTGTGGGGTACAGGGGGTCACATCATGGCCCCAAATAGTTCATGACAGGACCATTTGAGTTATTTTTCTCACATTATTCATGTGACATCTGTTTGCTAATATCAAAGACTATCAAATGAACATGGGATGTGTTTTAATGATTGTGTCAATTTGTCTTTCAGTGAGAAAATATCTGAAACCCTGTTAGTTGAGGAAATATATATATTCATGTATCAATAAACTTCAAATGCAAAATGTATTTATTACTAATCATCCATATATTAAAATGATTGTATTTTAGGAAAAAACACCCATACTTCAGAAGTAACGAACAACTTTAGCAATTTTATAAGGTATCATTATAGGTATTTATAAAAATCCAAAAATCCAACATTTTCGCAGATCTATATAGCTGAAGGAAGTTACAATTGCATTCAGAGATCAGCTAACTAATATAATTTAGAGGGATGGAGTATATTAGGGACAAAAATGTTAGATTAGAGTTGTGAGGGATAGTAGTATATAAGGTTATATGTTAATGGGACATTAGCTGCAATAAGGTAGCTCCTTGGCAAGGCGATATTGTTCAATTATTACATGGAACAAGTGCACTGTATGATGGGCAGTAGTATTAATAAGGTGAGTGATAACCCTGGTGTGGTGCCAGCGGGCCAGATGCAATATCATTGGAAAAGGGTAGAATTTCAGGCATGTGATCGGTTATTACTGTGATTTTAATGTTAGAATGATGCTGTCCTGAATAGATGTTTTACTGTATTTTTGAAGCTTTAAAGGTTCGGAGAAAGTCTGGTGATTTATGAAAGTGAGTTCCAAAGGAGGGATGGACTGAGGAAAAAAGTGAGATTGAGGGGCGGTTATGAGTGGGAAGACCAAGTAAAGATTTTTTGGGGAGTGAAGGGGATTTGTAAAGGCAGAGAAGTGCTAGAGAAGAAGGCATTGAGGAAATGGTTCATTTGATAGGAAGAAAACCATGACAGAGCACCATCAGGGATCCCAAAGGAGTGTAAAATATGCAGGAGGGTGATCAAAGGCAGCAGAGAGCTCTAGAATGTGGAACAGCGAATAGTGACCCTTAGATTTGGCAATGAGTAGGTCATTGGCCACCTTTGTTAATGCAGCCTCTGTGGAGTGACTGCATTGAGAGCCAAATGGGAGCGTGTCAAGTAGGGAGTACGGAGAGGGAAAGAGAGCTAGACTTAGCTATAAAACATATTTTGAAAAAATATATACATTTTTGATGACAGTGTATAGAACGTTTTTTATCTTGTTTAACTTTAATACTTCTAGCTTGTAGCCTTTGAGTGCTTGGTCATCTTATCTATTTGTGGAGAGAGTTCTGTTTGTGGGAAGGGAGATTTGTTATATATAGTATCTTTCATCTTGTTTGAATGTGGTATATTTATATGAGTGTATAATTTTATAAAGCTTTTGAATGGCTTTTTAAATTATTTGATAGCAGGCTGGAGGAGGGCTAAGGAAGGACTAAGAGATAATAAGAGGGTGGAGAGACAGAGAGCTTGGGTGGCTTTGGGACTTTGATATAACTTTCATTTGAAAAAGACAAAATGTAAACGGGGCTGGATTTGAAATTATAAAAGATTTATTTAAGAACAAAGTAGAGACAATGGAAAGTGATGCTATATTTAATTATTAAAGCTATATTCATGTATGTACAACAGCACCTTTAATGAAAAAAGTGTTAATGATCCTTACTCAATGTGCTTTGTGGAGTCACCACAGTAGGATATCATGTTGTTTAGTTAGTCAAGTTAGCACAAAAGATCAGTTATTTCTTATTATACTCTTCTCCATCTTGTAATGAATACAATTTACAAGGCATTCTCAGTGTAAGAATGTCCTGTTTAGCCAGGTCTGTTATACATTGACGTAGCTGATCTGATCTTTCTCTTTGTTTGGGATAGATTAAGGAAGATTAGAAGATCAGTGCACTGATGAGCACAGCATTCCTCTAGAATGTAGCCACAGGTCTGGTACCAGTATAGCATTCCATGCATTTTGAACAAATGGTTGGAATCCAAATCCATCTTGTAATAGCAGTCTATTGCACATTTCACATTGTCCAAATTCCAGCTGAAAATTATGACTTTTACTGAGCAACAAACAAGGGTTTTTTAATGCAATGGAAAAAGAAGATGCAATACATAGATATATAAATGTTATTAACCTAAATTGTTTTGCTATATAGCCAGTAAATCAATTAAATTGATAGTAAAATCCCATGTTTTTCTATTATACATGAGTTAAAGTAAAGACTTTCATTCTTTAAGTCATGTGTTAGCTTGTTTCTTACTGTACAACTCTACTCTCGTTTAAAGCAACACTGAAATCTGGAAAACCCTTTTTACATTGAATCAAAATGAATCTCTTCAATACTTTTTATAGACATTTTAATGAAATATATGAAATATTTTACGCTTACTTGCTTTATTTTGCCATCTATATTGCTCAATATAGGGACTCCGATTTTCCCCTAACAGAGATTTTCTCCATCTTGTGTAGATGGAGCTTGCAACATATGTCACTGAATGGAGCAGAGCCATCTACACAGCTGGACAGGGTACGTTTACAACATGACATGGGGAGCCTTCAGAGTGAGTCGTGCCCCTAGAAGGAAAGGAGTACTTCATTGAACAAATAAAGAGTACTATAAATTATTATACACTAACAGTACACACAACTCTTCCATTAATGAAAACTAGTTGTACTTACATAATTAAAATACATTTATAAATGCTAATTATATGTATACATATACATTATGGAACATCAAAATATGCATCAATTTAAAAAAATCAAGGTCTAAACATTGTGCCCCATGTAAGTAATAGATAAAGAAAAGTGGAACACCTGCTGAGGTTACTCAGAATTTCAGTGTGATTAAAGTAAAGGTTGAAGTTAAAATACGGTATTACGTCAGCCATAGCAGCTCTATACTACTCTAAAGGTCCATTTTAGTAGTCAAGTAGCATGTTTAGTAACTGATTAGGAATACAAATTTAGCAATGTAGCTTCCTACAGATCTGCTTCTGTCCATCCCTGTAATGTGTCCCCTGGGTAAAGAGGTACTGCCCAGAAGGAGAGCAGTTGAGGCATGCGGGACTTAGGCTGCAATGAGCACAGAATTGCACTGCGAGCCTTGCGAAGCGAGACTAGCAGTTGAGGCAGGCGGGATAGGTGCTCAGTGCACTGCGAGCCTCGTGAAGCGAGGCGAGCAGTTGAGGCACGCATCACACAGGACTTACGACCCGTAGGACTTAGGACCGAAACCCGTACGTGCACTATGCGCCTCGCAAATAAACTACTTTAACGGCCGACCCACGGAACTGGAAAGTCCTGAAAAAAACAACAAATATGGCTCAAATTAGCTTGCACACTCACACACAGCACAGTGGGAGAGCCAGGGAGCCTGTGAGTAAGATGCAAATTAATTTGAGACTTATTTGCAATGTTTTCACAATCGAAAATCGACTAAGCGAGAAAAAAATGGCTGCCGAAAAAATGCAACATGACGAAAAAGAAGGCGAAGGACATAAAAATAGCCTCGAAGGACGTAAAATAAGCCTGTAGGATGTAAAAATTAGCAATAAGCACTAACACTTAATGCAACCCTGTAACACTTAATCCAAGCCACTAACAATTAACACAAGGCACTAACACTTAACCCAAGCCACTAACACTTAACCCAAGGCAGTAACACAAACCAAGACAGTAACACTCAAGTGCCACACCTATAAAGTACACAGGGTGAGAGGCTTGCAATGAGCGCTGAAGGCGCTGATTGCGAGCCACGCGATGAGTGCCGAAGGCCCTCATCGTGGGGCTCGCGAGGAGCACTGAAGGTGATCATTGCAAAGCAGGAAAGTTGGGGCTCGCAATGAGCGCCAAAGGTGCTCAGAGGGCCCATAGCCTCACATTGTGTGGCAAACAGTATTGCCAGGCTTTCAATTTTAATCCTGTCATTTTTGACTGGCAATTTCCTAGTATTTATATATGTGTGTGTTTTAACTTAGTTTAATTAATTGTAGAGGTATGGTTTTAGCTTTGCCTAGCTCCTAAGAATCAGGACAGCCAGGTCACACATGTGAAGGATGGCAACACAGAGGGAGCATACAGGAAGAAACAAGGTGAATGCAGAAGCTGACAGGCTGTTAGTTTGTTGGCTTCTTAAAAGTATATGAAGTGTACATTCTATGTGAAAATATCATTGGGGAGGCTAAAAGTAATTAAATAATCCTATTTGAAACATTTATAAAACAAAAAAAAAATCTTTCTTAAGACCCAGTATAATGTGTGCGATACAGAATAGCATGTACCAGTGTCCTGCAGCAATCTGCCTCCTAATTTGTAGCAAAGTCAGCTCCAGAATACAGTGATGTTTTTGTCTATTTTCACATTATATTTACCTATGACTGTTTTAATTCCGCTGTTACCTGGACTGACCTGTCTACTGAATATAGTAGTCATCCTACTTTCCAACGAGAATCCTTTTCCACTGCTAGCCACAAGTAAACACTGGACAAAATTCTGAGAAATGTAAGATATATTGACCAACTCTGGAAGGAGCTTCACTGTAATTAGTCAAAGGCACGTTACTGAATATTTAGATGTTTTTAGAATCTGCCTTAAGACCTGTATTTGACTGTTACTAAATATACTGAATGTGGTAGAAATCGATATGTAACTTGCTTTTTATATAAATTCTAAACATGTACAAATTAAATCTAAATAGAAACTTAATCTTAAGAAAAATGTAATTTTACTGCACAGTGACCATAAGTATCCTTGGCCAGATTATATTTAATCTTGATGAAGAGTTTAATTACTACATTCAGAGTTACAGACACCTACAGTTGAGGATGAACTAGCAGTCACTTAGCATGTTTTAGATTACTCATGTCAACTGTGGTAATTTGATTGTTAAGAAAATTTGACAGTAACAGAAGAATGGTATATACAAAATCTAAAGAATAACACAGTCATCTAGGAAGATATACAATGCAATCTACAATGGGACAGAAAGCAGGGGTTATTTTAGGAGAAACACAACTGACTTAAAGCTTCATGGATACAAGGATTCACAGAAGATGCTTAAAAAGAAAGTCAATTAGAGAGGTTTTTTTTATCAGATATCCTGGCTGATTACTCTGTAAGCAATAGAAGCTTCTTGGAGTTATCTTCAATGCTGGCATATACTGCGCCCTGCAGTCAGGTGCTCCTAACTGATGGGAAAGCAAGGCCTGTGAAGTTTCAAACACCCTGTGCTTACATTAACAATATATTGTAGAGATTCAGAGCTTGCTCAATTAAATCTTAGTGAAACATGCATGTTATGCATTTTCATGTTTTAATATGTTTTGTACATTAACAGTCTCCCCAACAATCTTAATTTCTGATTTTTGTGTTGAGTGTAATCACTGCTACTCATTGCTAATTACTCCATGTGGGCTTGCACATGCTCACATTCTTTTACATAGCAAGAAATTAAGATGCACACAATTGTTCTCAGACTCCAAGCAGCAATCAATCTGAGTATGAGCAACCCCCAGGAAGTACCTAGTTAAAATGCTTTAGAAAGAAACTATAGTGTCAAAACCCATCAAGGCTCTTTAAAGTAAAAGATACATACAGAATAACTAAAGCAAGTTTAGCAAGATCGAGCAACTGGGAAGGTCGTTGGATCCCCACAAAACTTGGCTTTAACTTGCAGTTAAGAAACTATACACTTATTCCAGTTGTAAGGAACATTCATGTTAGGGAAGGTAAACATTTTCTTATGAATGTCATTATGTAAGTATTTAACTTATGATTATAGTAAACCAATACAGAGGATAGCATTCCATGGCAGGAGATAATAGTGAGGGATCCAGTCAACACAATAAAGGTCAGATAACCCATCCTGGCTGGACTCCTTCATACTAGTGATCATTTCACTCCCATTAACTCCCAACTAGCCGATCCTTACAATACTACATATAATCTCAATTTGCCATTAGTGCAAGGTGCTTCCAGGCAGAAACAATGACCCATTGTGTGATTTATAAAGTTATGTCAGATGAGGGCCTCATTGACTGCTCATAGTTAGGGGTAGAATTAGAGACGCCTAGCTGCCCCTAGGAAAACCTGTCACTTCCCTCCTGAGTCCTATACTTAGAATATGAGCCAATCACCATCCGGGGTAGCCTATCTGGATTGGTAAAGCGCTGGGCCAAGATACCAATCAGAGGAGCGCCTACCAGATACGTTTCTGAATGGCTTGAAGAATGACAGGAGAGCGGTGGGGGAATACAAATTCATGAAGTAACACAAATGTGCTGATTTATGTAAAATGTTTCTATTTTACTATTGTGTTATTTGGGGTAAAATTCCCCTTTTTGCAAAATAGCGCTTATGCGCTCTGAGGAAACACATATACAAAGTGTGATCCTTACCGAGGGGAATGTGTGCTGTAAACCAAGCCCTGCTATTCTTCTTACTCTCCTGCGTACAGAAATTCACCAAACTGGAGGGACCTAGGGGTAGGATCGGTACTGCTAAGCCGATTCAAGCTCCATTAAAGAATAGGACCTTACATTTCTACATCACATGTTTTTTTCCCCTGCAGGCCTCTAAGAGACTGTAACATTGATCTGTTTCCCTGCTACCATGCCTCTGAGCATGCCACTGTTTGAGTTGGGCGGGTAGCAAGCTCTGAGTCTCCACATTGTATTATTTAATATAAGTACAGCATGATCAGGGCTTCCAATTGTTTCAAGTGGTGGTGTAGCCATGCCCTGTTTTCTAATCACTCAGGAGCGCCTGACATGCTCAGGTTTCTTCAAATTTCTAATATAGTATAAGCCACTCGATAAATTGATCAGTTTCTATTATAATAAACTTCACAGGATACATGGCAAATTAATAAGTAAATATTTGCTAAGCATTTTTATAATACAGGTATACCCCTTTTAATGCTAAACCCTGCTATAGCGCTGTTTTTGCCTGCCAGATCGCTTTTAACGCTTTGATTTTCTATAGCATTGCCCCGCTATAACGCTGTTTTTGCCTGCCCGACCCCTGAACGCTCTGATTCGCTATAAGAAAACAGAATCCAGGATGAGCCAGAAGCTTCAAACATTAATAATTTAAATAATTCTATGTTCAGTTTGTTTTAGTGTTATGTTTGCTGTTTCTTTGAAGTTCATATAAAACCAAAAAAAGTTTACATTTCAATTGAAATTTATGTTTTTTTCATGAGTTCCCCTATCCCTATCTTCCCTGTGTTAAACTGCCCCGTTTAGAGCTGTTTCGCTTAGCACTCCTATTGCTTGGAACCTATCTACAGCGTTATACGAGGTATTCCTGTACCAGGGAAAATATACAGCTATAAAATAAGTTAAATATTTCTACTAGTGATACATACAACACATCACAAACACAAACCCTATGGTGAATGCTTTCAAAGATAACGCAGAACATTTGTGAATACAGGAGAGCCTGCAGTGCGAAACAGGCATTAAAGTCCTTTCTAAGCCCCCTTAATACTTAATCAATTTAGACTATTGTGCCAGAAAAATGGGCTTCTGACAGTGAACTGTAATAACTGTATGAAATATGAACAAAACAATGTATGCAGTTTCCTGTTGATCCATCTTAAAGAACCCCTGATGTATCATATTTGTAGAAAGCTAATAAGAAGACACTGTAGAAGGAACTGACAACCCACTCCAGTATCTCTGCCTTACTACCAAGTGTGTTAGCATGGTGTGTTGCGGTCCATGAGGTCACGGACAGTCTGACACAATTGAGCGACACACACAAAAAAAGAAGAACTTCTCTTGATAATGTACAAAACTTTCTTAGAAAGTACTCATTTATGCTTTAATGGTGGCAGACATTTAGCCTTTGTTCCTATCATGATTAGCTGATTTAAAGGAATGGGAAGAGCCATTCAGGTAACATATCTATCTATTCAATCCTGTGATTAGCCTCTTGATAATAGAAGAGCAAGACCCAGGATAAAGTTTACTAGAAGTTCAAGGTGGAAGTCTCAGTGACACATGCAGAGTCTACTATATTTAAGATTTCCTCTAAAATGTATGCTCATGGCTTACATAACTGGTAATGTTAATTTGTTACATACTTTTCCCCAAATTACAATGGGCATTTAAATTGTGAAAAGACAAATGGAGCATCCGTAAGAAAATCTCACCCACTTTGGAGTTTTAATTATGTGGCCTCTTTTAAATGCGCACATCCAATTATCGAAATAATCCATAATAAGATTTAATTGGTGTCCTTCACACGCTTGTTACGTATTGATCACTAGAGCTCTGATTCTCATTCTCACTAGATATTTATTGATTGTAATGTTAAAAGCAAAAGACAGATTAGAGATGACCTCTAAAAGACAAACTAGAAAAAGCAGAAAAGTGTATATGCCCCAATATGGCAAAGCAAGTAATGATAATTTATTTAAATACAACCTAAAATGATTGCTTACAGGATGTAGACATACAAAAGTGAAGTTGTTCCACATAAAGATTGACATATCCACTATTTGTTGAAGTATGATCCTCAGGGAACCTGATATCGGAAACTTAGAAACAAATACAGGGTACTATCATCCTTTGAAATGGTGGTACTAAGGGCACACCGACTTTCGAGCTGGGGAGAACAGCGATCCGTCCTGTGGGCGCCAACAAATGCGAGCGCCCACATTTGTGCTCCAGAAAAGAGCTTGCCGACAACTCCACGCCACCATGCATCCCAATCTGCCAGAGAGACTGCAGGTTAGAAGGCATCAACGCTCCTCTTCTGCACCCCATCTCCACACTCTGTCCCCTGCACCTATGCTCTCTCTCTCTATCCCCTGCACCTATGCTCTCTCTCTGTCCCCTGCACCCATGCTCTCTCTCTGTCCCCTGCACCCATGCTCTCTCTCTAGCCCCTGCACCTATGCTCTCTCTCTGTCCCCTGCACCCATGCTCTCTCTCTATCCCCTGCACCTATGCTCTCTCTGAACCCTGCTCCTATGCTCTTTCTCATCCTCTCCCTCCCTCCTGCACCCCAACCCCTCACTCTGTCTCCTCATCCCCTCACCCCATCCCGTCTCTCCCCTCACCCTATCCCCTCCCTCCCCTGCACCCCATCCTCTACCTCCCCTGCACCCCATCCTCGGCTGTTGTCCAGCGCTCAAAGGACATGCCACCAGTACTAAGTATATACTTTATAAACACACACAAAAAACTTTTCTACCCCAACATGTTTCATTAAATAAACTTCTTCAGTAAAAAAGTTAGGATATATAGTGTACAAAAACACACATAGAAATAATTCCAGATATGTCAACTCAAAACTGAAATTAGAACATATTATAATATTCATTACTAATACTCATATAAGAGCAAATACACAATGATAAAACAACAAAAATGGTTTAAAAATATATTGAACCAATCAGCTCCTATAAAGAGCAATTATTCAATATTTTCTTGAATCAGTTTTTCTTACCTCTAAGTCTCTGTTACAAGATGAAAACAGTCTGTAAGTGGCTAGTACATCTAGTACCAATAGAAAAATTGTATGCATGAGCACCTGAGGCAGACTATTGTGGGGACTGTTTGGAGGGGTTGAGTGACAACTGGGCTTTTAAAGCAATTGTTAAACATTATGTTTCAATAAACAAACAAAAACTCAGATATTTTATTTTAATATTAAAAACAGTACCATAGGGAATTGCTAGTTTAAAATTAGCATTGTGTTTAAATGAATGATAATCTAGAACATGTTTTGATGAACTTTGTAGGTTAAGTTAAGTTATTAAAGAGCAACACTGCACAACCTACTTGACTGAAAATAGAAGCACTGACCAAATTACATATTTCCCAGTTCCATTCACCATCAGGACTGAACCAGTCACTCCTGCAAGGGCTCAGCCAATGACAGTGGGCCTCATACCATCCACCTGAGCAGAAGCACTGACCAACTGACATATTTCCCAGTTCCATTTAGCGTCAGGACTGAAGCAGTCACTTCTGCAAGGGCTCAGCCAATGACACTGGGCCTCATACCATTCACCTGAGCAGAAACACTGACCAACTGACATATTTCCCAGTTCCATTCACCATCAGGACTGAACCAGTCACTCCTGCAAGGGCTCAGCCAATGACACTGGGCCTCATACCATCCACCTGAGCAGAAGCACTGACCAACTGACATATTTCCCAGTTCCATTTAGCGTCAGGACTGAAGCAGTCACTTATGCAAGGGCTCAGCCAATGACACTGGGCCTCATACCATTCACCTAAGCAGAAGCACTGACCAACTGACATATTTCCCAGTTCCATTCACCATCAGAACTGAACCAGTCACTCCTGCAAGGGCTCAGCTAATGACACTAGGCCTCATACCATCCACCTGAGCAGAAGCACTGACCAACTGACATATTTCCCAGTTCTATTTAGCATCAGGACTGAAGCAGTCACTTCTGCAAGGGCTCAGCCAATGACACTGGGCCTCATACCATTCACCTGAGCAGAAGCACTGACCAACTGACATATTTCCCAGTTCCATTCACCATCAGGACTTAACCAGTCACTCCTGCAAGGGCTCAGCTAATGACACTAGGCCTCATACCATTCACCTGAGCAGAAGCACTGACCAACTAACATATTTCCCAGTTCCATTTAGCGTCAGGACTGAAGCAGTCACTTCTGCAAGGGCTCAGCTAATGACACTAGGCCTCATACCATTCACCTGAGCAGAAGCACTGACCAACTAACATATTTCCCAGTTCCATTTACCTTGGTTTCTTTTGCCTGCAGATTTAGAGCATCACATACCACCACTTTTCTGCTTCTGAACTCATATAACATGCCCTCCTATATACCTTGTCAACACCGACCCACCTATGCTTTGTGTTACTGTATATTGCATGTTTAGCACTATCACCACAGAATTATGGTTCACATTTAGCCACAGACTTAATAACTGATTAACCCTCTACATTCTTTTCAATTACTAGCCAAGCTCTTGTGTCTTCCTTTTAATTTCTTCATTTTGTTTCATTAATCCATTTAGATTGTAAGTATTCACGTTTTCAATCTTGGAAGGCTGCTTTTGAGAAAAGCACCATGTAAGTAAGATGGAGTATGTTGGTGTGTTATAAAAAAATGGATAATAATAATAACAAAATCAGAACTAACTATCTATTTAACTTTTATAAAGTGTTTGGCACCTCCATTACATATGTCTGCATGTTCACCTTTCTTGTCAGCTGGGCAGGAGCATTAGTAAAGTCAAGTTACTTTTGTTATGGAAATTCATAATGACGTGTTATGGAATAGTTACTTCATTTAGTTTAATGTCTAAGGCTCCCTTCTTCACAAGACAGGAAAACTGACAGCTTAATTACATTTTTCAAACAGTAATGAACATGCCTTATAACTAAATTAAAGGCTAATTTCATCTATCATTTTTCCCTCTCTAAAACTATGTGCCCATTATATATTCTACATTTTCTGGGAATTCTGTGTTACCTTTACATTTTTGACAAGTAACTCAAATATTAAAAAAGGTTTAAAAGAGCAGACATTAAAATAACAAAAATAAGTTGCATAAAAAAGAGTGCCGAAATTTTTAAAAAAAGTACTTCCAATATTATGGAAATGCAGTTTTGGAGCAAAGCCAAGATCTCTCTGAGAAGTTTGTGATTCTCATTAGCAGCCATTAATTCCACAGGAAGTAAAGTACTGCTCCATAAGGTGCAAAGACCGGATAAATGCCAGATTGTCTGATTGTTAGCCTGCAATGATGAAGTTTAGATACAGGTTTTGATATTGTAATTTCTTGAAAGATATATTTTTTTGCTGAAAATTAAAACCTATTGAATGATTATTACATAGTCTTTTTTTTTCCATTTAGGATTCTTGGGACCTTTACAGTGTTTACATTAAGGAGTAATGTATTAAACTTCTTAACATAAATATTAAGGAAGAAGTGAAATCACGTTGGAATACCAGGAGCTGTATGCTGTGGCCCACTGGAGAAGGAACTGGCATAAAGATGTGTCTGGTGTGTTACAGTCCATGAGGTCACGCAGAGTAAGAAATGACTGAGCAATGCAAAAATACAAAAAAAGAATACAGACACTTAACATAACTGCCACAGTCTAGAATTGCAGCAGCATGGCTAAAGCACTTTGACATGTTGGCGAAACGGTCATCAGGCATTTTTTGGCTCATATTGTCCACATCCTTTTTTGTATAAGCTAATAAACACTTTTGAGGTTCCCTAATTTTGGCATGGGGTTTATGACTATTTGGTCTCCCTTGTTTGTTACAGTCTATAAGTGTGCCCATGATAGTAATCATAGGTTTGGATGATGAGCCTGTTTGATATATCTTTATGATGTTGTTTTTATTATTAGAGTGACCTATTTTGTTTTTGTGGGTATATTTTTTTACCCAATAAAAATATCTATTATATCTATATATTATAGAGTTCTAGTTTATTAGGAGCATCTCTATGAAAGACCCTATATAAGTAGGACCCGATGAGGTCATATGTCTGCTCTCCTTGCTTTCCCTATTCATTGAGAATCTCTTCCTGGTATCCTAGTTGGTTCACTCTATTTTATGTGGCTTAGATTTGTTTAATAGAGGTTTATTTTACTACTCATTTCCCCTTTATTTATTTTTACTGTTGATTCACTTAAAATAACTGCTGCAGTCTAGAATTGCAGCTGTGGTTTGATTGGTACTTTAGTTAGCTCTCAATCTTTTGATCCAATCACATCACACAGTTCAGAATTCCAAGTGTCACTGACAGAAAGGGAAATTAAATGCTCTTCTAATGGTGGCTCACATCTCTCCTCAAACACGAAGCTGGCAAACTAAGAGCTCAGTTACATGACTTCTGTAGGAAATCCTGCGAGGGAACTTTCCACACGCGGGGCTGCATACCTATTACCTTCCTCCCACATCAATCCCTTACAAGTCATTACTGCATATGAATTGTTCCATGCACAAGAAGATTTTATGTAAACTGCAATTACATGACTCTCGGAAGAGTAAATAAACATCTTACGTGTTCTTGTAAGGCTATGTGAGACAAATCCTTATATGTAAACTCAACCTGCTACAAGAACAGATAGACCCGTCATGAGAACACTTACAAGACAGTTAAGCAGCTACAATTGTCCAAGAATGAGTAACAAATAGCATAAAGAAGCATTTCTCCAAACTCTAATGAAAGAAAACTGACGCCTACACATCCTAAAGCACAAAAAGGAACATTTCTAATAGTTAATACAGCCCTATACACAATACTAAAGAATAATCACACAATTAAACACTGACACCCAACTAATGCTAACTCACACCTGTTCAAAACAGGGGTTAACACATATCTGTGATTTCACAATGATGTACTGGGATGACACTCTAAACAAGGGCCCTTGTTCTATAGAAATATCCATAGTAAATGTGCATTGGATAGGACGTCGTATAAATATATGTGGATATCAGAAATCGCAACATTTTACATTTTGTAAATCCTTTATGAACACTGCCACAATTCATGTGCCTTTATCTCCTGACTTTTATCACATGGTACACGCTAAGAAGCACAGCATGGCATTTAGCCTTTGTTGTAGCAACGATAATAGGAGCCTATGAACTAATTAAAGCCATTTTATTTTAAAGATTATTTTTGCAAACATGAATTGATTGTGTCATCCACTGTTTATTAAAATCTAAAGCTATGCGAGATGTGTTCACCAATCAAATGTATGTTGTTGGTGTGTGCTATATATGGTTCACTTATCAGAATCAAAAAAGTGAAAATACAAACATAATATCAGGGTCCACACCTAGGTTTGACCTTGGTGCAGATATCATGGCTTGACACAAGTACGACATAAACTACAGTCTCATGCCACATAAGCTACAGTTATGGCTCCGTCAGAAGTACCTCTCCTAGCGTTTGATGCAATTATCCTGATTGGTTATTAAGCCCGGATCTATCCAGCAGCCAATAGCCAATCATACCTCTGAGACTATTTATTGCTGCTCCAGCCTTTTGTAGGTTCCTGTGACTGGGAGTTTTTTTGGTTGTACATGTGTCTTGTTTGCTACAATTCCTGTTCACTTTTGGATCCATCTTTGCTGCTGACCCAGATTGTGCTGACCTTGTTGAATGTCTGCTCACCCGTGATCTTTGGCTTACCTGACCATTCCTTTGCCTGTGCCTTTGGACTTGCTGCTTTGGACTTGCCATCCTCTGGTACTTCTCCCCTGGAGGGTTTCACCCGGCCAATAATGGACAATAATAATCCTGTCTCTGCAGGGATCTCTCCTAGGGAACCTTAAAACCAAACTGCTTTGGATGGATTAAGTACAAGGCTTGCAGAAGTCCTGTTTGTCTGGTTTAGGTTTAAGCTAGATGCACACAAAAAGCACTTTTTGTATTCTAAGTTATCAAATTACTGGGGCCCTGCCCACACTCTGTACTCGATTGGAGCCACATGCTGCCCATCTGTCTGATCCAGCTCTGATGCAAGTGGCAGTATTACAGTTGCCTGTAAAGCCTCCCACAGCATCTTACATTCCCCACGAACCTGCTCCACTACACTACTCTGGGGATTCAACTGCTTGCAACAATGTTCCATACAATGGGAGCAACTTCTGGCACGTTTCACCTCCCATCACACACATGTGGCATATGTAATATCTTTGCTTGCATATGAAGGTTTGGCCTGGGCAACACCACTCTAGTAAAGGAATTCCCCTATTGTCAAATATTTTGCCCCAATTTAAGAGGGTTTTTGATATCCCTGGTCATACATCTGCCTCTGCTAATGCATTGTTACATCTCCAGTCAGTATACCATGGAGTTTTGAGCACTTGCTACTGAGTCTGGCTGGAATAACAAGACTTTTTGGGCAGTCTACCCTATGGGTCTTTCTGAGCACACAAGATTAACTCACTCATTATGCTATACCAGATTCCCTGGAAGGTTTGATCCCCTTCGTTACCCAAATAGATCTATGTTTGAGTGAACCCAACACAGAGAAAACTCTGTCCAAACTCTCAAACTTCAAATTGGCACCCATTTCCAAAATCCTTCAGCTACTACTTCTTTACCAACATACACAAATCAGCTCCACTAATCTCTCTGAGCATCATTGTGGAACCAAAAGACACTTCCTCAGAACTTGTCCTACACAACATATGCTTAATGAAGTCGCCACTGATCATATGCATTATGCTGACTGTAGAATAAAAGACTCCCCAATTCTCCAAGAATGAGATTTAGTTTGGCTTTCTACAAAAAAACTTCTCCAAGTTGGGTCTGAAAAGCATTGGTCTTTTTCCTGTTGAAACCCCAACCCTTTGACTTACTTTAAAAATATACCCTGTATTCCATGTGGTCTAACAGAACCAATTTTCCACCCATTTTTTGTGAATGACCATGAAGAATTTGAAGTGTCTGCTATTGTCCAGAGACCATCCCTCAGAGAGGGATGCATTGTCAGGGTCTACGACTGGGTTTTATCTCGAGGCAGATATCATGGCTTGGCACAAGTACAACATGTACTACAATCTTGTGCCACAGTAGCTACAGCTTATGTGTCCTAGAGACAGAAGTACTCCTCCTAGCTTTTGCTGCAGATCTCCTGGTTGGTTGTTGTTAAACCGGCGTCTTTTTACTAGCCAATCACACCTCATCTCTGATTATTTATTGCTGCTCCAGCCTCTTCTGAGTGCCTGTTGTATGTTCCTGTGACTGGGAGTGATTGTATACTACAGTTCCTGTTCCCTATTGGATTGATCTTTGCTGCTGACTTGGAGTATGTTTTGGATTATTGTTTATGCCCGTGGAGTTGTTGCTTTGGACTTGCTACCCTCTGGTACTTCACCACTGAGGGGTTTCACCCAGACAGCCCTGAGCTGGCGTGTTGGAGGGAGACAAAATGTCTGCCATGAGGAAAATGTAATTTTTAGCCCTGTAAGTTGCTCCTTCATAGACCAGGCAATGTCCTGTTGTTGAAGATAATGTTTCTTCAGTTTGACTTCCAGCCGGCGATTGTTCCTCCGGTTTTAGTGCAAGATCCAACTGATCTCATGGAGCTCTACCAACTCCAGAATATGCCTGCCCCTTCTCCTCTTGATATTGCTGGTCCAGTCCTTTCTCTACTTCCAGTCTGTGATAGGGTGGCTGTGGGGGAGTCAAATATGCCTCCCAGTGGTGCAGTGAGAGCTGGTGGTGATGGGAGTATGGAGGGGCAGGAGCTCAAGTCCCAGGGTCTTTCCAATATGAGCAGGCTGGCCCATACAGCCCATGGGTTGAGATCCCCCTCCTCTTGAGAAATATCATCCTACCGTGTTGGTGTCTGCTACTGCATCACTGTAGAAGAAGAATAGCATATATTTATTTTTCTAATTCTCATAAGCATAACTTCAGTCAATATTTGTATGTAATTTTCAATTTTGGGTGGCATAGTCAAGAATTAGGAGACATATTGATAATGTAAATGTCAGCAAATTATGATGTCATGGGTATGGGAATTAACATAATGAATATTGTCATTTTGCTGATCTATCCATTGTATGGTCTTAGAGTTATGTGAACGCATGGATTTGACTCATTATAGCAATTCCTCCTGGGAATAATTGGTGGGCTTTATGCTTCTTGTCAGCCTCATGACCATGTGTCTGGAGATCTCCTCCCTGCACTGGCCATTAAGCCTGGAGCTTACAGCCTTCTTCCCCCACTAACCCCAGAGGTCTTGATTACTGGCCCTAGGTCTTGTGTGTCAACACTAGGGACACTTGGACTCTCCCTCCTCTCTTCCACCATCGTCCCCTCTCTCCTCCTCTACCTGCCTCAATCACCCTTTCTCTTCCTCACCATGCCTCCACTCCTCTCTTGCTTGCCTTTCTCTCCTCCTCTCCCTGCTTCGACTCCTCTACCCACTCTCCAACTCTCACTTTCTCTACCTCTTTCCCCTGGGCTCCTCTCCTTCTCAAACAAACAATCATGCCACTCACTCACAGATTCACACACATTCACAGACACATACACTATTACCACCCACTCACGTGATTCAATAAAAAAAAAGAAGAAAAGATTATTCAATTTTTGGGGTTAGAAAAAAGAATGAATGCGTCTTGTCCCATGTTAGGTGTGTGTAGTATGCATTATGTAATTAGAGCATATGTGTATGTGGTAGGGTTTATGCAGCAAAGGGTTATGGGTAGGATGATTGCATTGCGGGAGTGGGAGGTAGGTGTTGGGTATGAAGTATTTGGTAGATTTGATAGGGTTGAGGTAAGGCCTTTTTAAATTGTGATAAAAGTTAGTAACATAGGCTACGTAGGCTATATGGTACGTTTTGATCAGTTCATTTTTATAAAATACCTTAGTCATATATAGCAGGGCTGCTTTTAATCTATGTTTTAATGTGTTTTTATCAGAGAATTATTTGATATTTACTTCTGCATTTTCTAGGATTTTATAATAATTTTTAAAGTATCAATTTCTTCTTGATATTTACATTTCCCTCTTTATCATATGGCATATTATTTATATTTTCAAGATATGACGAGTGAGTTGGCCATGAGTGTCCAGTAATCTAGATAAATAATCAGAGTATTGCAGTATATAAAGATACCTTTTATTATTGGACAAACATTTTAGTTAGAGTGACAGGCTTTCGAGAGTTGAACCTCTCTTTATCAAGCAGGAGTATTGCGTCTGGAACGCTTGTCAATCTAACTAAAATGTTTGTCCAATAAAAAAGATATGACTACATATTGCAATACTCGGATTATTATTATTATTATTTTGGTTTGTTTTTTTAATTGTATTTTTGGACACATCTGTGGACATTTAAATGAATACAGATGTGAATTACAATAACATTCTATAAGTGCAATTAATAGTAGTGTTTAATGAATGTTTATTGATGTACTTCACCATAGTTGGGTTCTCTGCACACATATGATATATATATATATATATATTACTTGTACATTTTAAGTGTAAAGGATAATGTAGCAACAAGAAACCAACCCCCAATATTCTCTCAACCAAATATCCTTCAATCTCTTTGGACCTGTGGGTTAGTTTACACAACATAGCACAGTCAATATATGAGCAGAAAATCTTTAGATTTATAGACTTGATTGTGCAATATGTAATGATACATTATCTCATTACTGGATGTGCTACGGGAAATGTTTCCCATCATTAGCTTTGACTCCTAGATTCAATCTCTAAGCTGCTCACGTAACACCTAAAGACCATTGCTACATATCAGTTCTTTACGTGACATAACCAGTAGGAGCCACAGTGGAGGGAAGAAGTATTTGATCCCCTGCTGATTTTGAACGTTTGTCCACGGACAAAGAAATTATCAGTCTATAATTATAATGGTAGGTGTAGTTTAATAGTGCGAGACAGAATAACAAAACAAAAACCAAGAAAAACTCATGTCAAAAAAGTTATAAATTGATTTGCAGGTCAGTGAGGGAAATAACTATTTGATCCCCTATCAATCAGCAATATTCCTGCCTCCTTACAGGTAATGAGCTGAGATTAGGAGCACTCTCTTAAAGCGAGTGCTCCTAATCTCAGCTTGTTACCTCTTGTGGAGTTTCAATGATCATGAGAACGGTGAGGAATCAGCCCAGAACTACACAGGAGGATCTTGTTAATGATCTCAAGGCAGCTGGAACCATAGTCACCAAGAAAACAATTGGTAACAGTTCAGAGGAGAACTGGGTGAAAGTGTAGTGGTCAGATGAGAACAAAATCGAGCTCTTTGGCATGTGTGGAGGAGGAATGCTGTCTATAACCCCAAGAACACCATCCCCACAATCAAACATGGAGGTGTAAACATTATGCTTTGGGCGGGGGTGCCTTCTGCTAAGGGTACAGGACAACTGCACCGCATCAAAGGGACGATGGACGGGGCAATTTACCGTCAAATCTTTGGTGAAAACCTCCTTCCCTTAGCCAGGGCATTGAAAATGTGTCGTTGATGGGTATTTCAGCATAACAATGACCTGAAACACACAGCCAACGCAACAAAGGAGTCGCTCAAGAAGACGCACATTAAGGTCCTGTAGTTGCCTAGCCAGTCTCCCGACCTTAATCCCATATGAAATCTGTGTAGGCAGCTGAAGGTTCAAGTTGCCAAACATCAGCCTTGAAACCTTAATGACTTGGATAGGATCTACAAATAGGAGTGGGACAAATTCCATCCTGAGGTGTGTGCAAACCTGGCGGTCAACTATGAGAAACGTCTGATCTCTGTGATTGCCAACAAGGGTTTTGCCACCAAGTACTAAGTCGAAGGGGTCAAATATTTATTTCCTCCACTGACCTACAAATCAATTTATAGCTTTTTTTTTTTTATTCCAAATGTTTTTATTTTCTTCACATACATAGTTAATACATCCAGGCATACAATCGTCTGTTACATAGCATAAAATGTGATACATAACCATTGATTCTCAGAACACCTAATACATAACACACGATAAATAACATGCATCCATTCACAGGCAGATGGACCGTATATCCATAAAAAAAAGCAAAAAAACTAAACGAAAAAGGAAAAAAATAAAATAAGGGAAGACGCCAGCCTTCACTTATAAACACAAGTGCTTTGAAGATTGTAGAGGTGGAGTTCGAGAGGAGAGAAGAGAGGATCAGGGGATCAAATCACACCTTGTCCCTATTCTGAATCCTATATTGGTCCCATATTGAACATTTTATTTTAATTTTCTTCCTTGAGACAGGATCTATTTTTAGATAATCTTCCTCAATCTGTCTATTCCTGTTAATGGCAACTTCTATTTCACTTCACAGCGGAAAATATGAAGTTTTCCATCTCCCCACATCATGTCTTCCAGGGATCTAAGTCTGTCATTCCTATAGAAATCCGCCAAGACCAGACTTCCCATCTGGTGTAGATTATTATAGTAAATCTAAATCTGATTGCCCGCATAGGCGTAATTGGGGATGGAAAAGGTGCTAAATCCCATCTCTGACCACATCTATGCCAAGTCCTAATCGCGGTCTGGACCACCAGTGAAAGTCTCTTTAATGCGCGTTTATCCAGGTTTCTTGACCAAGTTAAAGTTTCAATATTTAATTCTCCAACAAAAGCTCTCTCAATATACCAATATGCCAGCTTCATCTCCTGTAATTGCAAGTTTGGGAAATGGACCCAAGTGTATGGCTTCATAATAGTCAGCAAGGTTAGGTGTGGCCAAACCGCCTCTCTTAAATCCTCTATCTAAGATTTCCTTTCTTATATGAGACATTTTGCCACTCAGCATAAATAAATACATTTTCTTTTGAAATAATCTCAGTTTATATTTGAATATGCTGAGTGGTATGTTCCTCATCAGATACGTAACTTTGGGTAAGTTATTCATCTTGACAGTGGTGATTTTACCCATCCATGTGAGATTTAATTTATTCCAGGCCTGTATTGAAAGGGAGATTTGTTTATATAATTTGTCAAGATTTGCTTTCACAAATTGCCTTTGCCTCCAGTCAAACTTGTAAATATCTCTTAACTCTTTTTTAACTTCTTTTAAACCTAGCGTCATCATTTGTGATTTTGTAGTGTTTATTCTATAATACGAAATGTCAATGTATTACTCTATTAAGGGGAGAAGTCTAGTCAATGATGGAACTGGTTTTGACAGTGACTTTCATAGTTGTATTTCCTATCTTTATACCCTTGATACTTTCGTCCAATCTTATGCTTTCTGCGAGGGGTTCTATCATGAGAACGTATATCAGTGGTGACAAAGGACACATCGGTCTCATCCCGTGACTTATTCTTTTTTTTCACATTCCTTTTTTTATTGGTCCCTTAAAGGGAGGAAAAAAAATATTCCACAGTATATCAGTAAGCCATGATACGCAGATCAGGCAACATCATGCTATTTCACAACTTGTATAGGTGGAAATTTTAATTTAACCAGTTATGAGACCTCCTTAACACCTTTTTCCGTTTTCTAAACATTAAACCTTAATAACTTTCGCTTTAAAGACTGTTCGGTAACTATCACAGTAGTCCTTAGCTCGCAGGCTAGGATGGTGAGGCCTATGTTTCAATTAGTATATCATTGCCCGGGCCCATTAGGCCTTCTCAGCTATGACCTCTCCTCCCCCTTTCCTCCTATACACATACTAACTCTATCCCTTGGAGCTAGGGCACCTTCTTGTTGAGATTAACTGAACAAATAACGAAGTGTAATATTGCCTAAAGATAGGGGAATGTTATCCTCTTTATTTCCTTAGAGTAGGATACTCTATGTAGGGGCTAGGGTCTTCTTTAATGAGCTTCTCAAGAAACTCCTGTACTAAAGGCCTGAACCTAATGGAACTCTAAACTTTACCCTTATCTTTCCTTGCCCTTTTCCATCCCCTTTGCAGTTAACCAAATCACCTTAAATAACACTTAAAACTTAACTCAGTTTGGTCATTTGAATTGATCTGAATGAAGGAGAAGACCAAATAACCTTCTTAATGTTGCCTTATTTTCTTACCTCCTTGCTGCGCCCAAGTTCCTCGCCTGCTCCCCCGACCTCCTCATCACCTTCCCCTCCTCCTCTACCTCTTCTTGCTTTCTCTTTCTCTTTGATTCTTTTTTTTTTGCCTAAGTTTACCCAACCCTTTGTTACTTTAATTGTTTCCCACGGGTTCCTCTCTATCTATGTTCCCACTGTTCGAGCCCCTGTTAACCAGCCACGGATCCCATATGTCCCTGTACTTCTGAATAGCATCTGCTAATATATGAGTCATGTGTTCGTTCACCACTATGTAATTTATTTTGTTCCTTATTGCCTGTAGTTCAAGTGTGTCTGACTTCCATTGCTTTACAATGTGTGATTTGGTGGCTAAGTATATATATTGGAGAAGCTTGTTTTGAGAAGGGGATAACCCCAAATCTGGGATTCCTAATAAGCAGGTTTCCATTGTGCCCCCTACTCGTGTTCCCAATGTTTCCGAGGCAAGATCTGACACTTCTTTCCACATCTGTGAAACTTTGGGGCAGTCCCACCACATATGCTTAAAAGTTCCTAGAATGTGGCACCCTCTGGTACACATTCTCCCTCCTGTCTTGCTCCATTTTGTCAACCTCTCCGGGTCAAGTATGTTCTATGCAAAACTTTAATGGCTGTTTCTAGAAGTGTTTGGTTTAGAGAGCCTTTGTATATGCTTTTCCACGCTTCCCCCCATCTCTCCTCATTCCATTGTTCACCCAGATCCTTCTCCCACTCCTCCATATATCTGTTCCTTTGTTTCCTCCAGTGGTTCATTGTATATATCATAGATTCCCCCAATAATTCCCTTAGTTAAAGGGGCCCTCTGGCATATTACAGATAGCCAGGTTTTTTGGGGAGTCCCCAATGTTCTAGATATCTTGTTAACCAGGTGTTTGATTCCACAAAAGTTGAAATGTTGGCTGATGGGGATGTTGTGATGGTCTCTTAAAAATTCAAAAGTTATAGGAGTCTCAGTGCCCGGCCAAGCTCCCAATCTATCCAGTTTCCTAGATTTCCACCACCAGTTAGCTTCTGAACCTAGTCCCTGCGGCAGCCATGGATGGCAAAGGACAGACATCATTGGGGAGGGATGTTTGAAGAGGGATGTATGCTTTAGTGCCCATTTCAAGCCTTGCACTGTGGTGGAAATAACCGGATGTCTAATCCCTCCTACTGTATCTGGAACTTTGTCTAGCCACACCAATGTATCCCTGGTGTAAGGGTGTAGTATTTGATCCTCCATAGTCTTCCATAGAGGATGGTGGATCCCTAAGTGGCTTATAGGAATGAAAGCTAACTGTGCTGCTCTATAATATTTCTTTAAGTCTGGGCATGACAGTCCACCCTTATCCTTGTGTTTAAACATTATTTCCTTTTTAATTCTGGGGGGTTTACCCTTCCAAATGAAATGGGACACCTTTCTCTGGAATCCTTTCAGTTCAAGCTGAATGATGGGGACCGGCAAAGTCCTGAACAGGTACAGGAGCTTCGGAAGAACCGACATTTTAAAGGCATTAATTCTGCCCAACCAGGAAATAGGATATCACTTCAGCATATCCTCGCTTAGTTTTTTATAGATCACAGGGTAGTTAGCCCTATATATGGAATCTGTGGACGGCGTGAGTTTTATCCCAAGATATTGGATGTAGGCTTTAGCCCATTGCAATTTGAACCTTTCCGTTATTAATTCTTTGTTTTGGCCTCTAAGTTTAATGCTAATGCTTCTGTTTTCTCAACATTTATAAGTAAGCCCGATCTCTGGCCAAATTCTGTTAGGGTGCCCAATAATAATGGGATTGATCTGTAAGGGTCTGTAATTGTGCATAACATGTCGTCTGCAAATAGGTTGATTTTAAAATGTTGCTGCCCTATTTTAAGCCCCTTAATTCCCGCGTTCGTCCTAATCGCCTGAGCGAGAGGTTCTATCGCAATGGCAAACAGTAGGGGGGAAAGAGGACACCCCTGTCTAGTTCCCCTCTCTATTTTAATGGTCTGGTTGTATTTGCCCGGAAGTTTAAGTCGGGCTTCTGGGTTTTTATAGTATGTATTTATTAAGTTTAAGAAACCCCCCTTAAAACCAAATTTATTTAAGACCTCTTTAAGGTATGGCCACTCCAAAGAATCAAAGGCCTTTTCGATGTCTAGTGCTAACAAGCAGGCCGGGGTTTTGGTACTATTAGCGTGGTGTATTAGGTTCACCACCCTCCTAATATTATCTCTGGCTTGCCTGTGGGGGATAAACCCCACCTGGTCCCTATGTATAATCCTTGGGAGAAATTTTGAAATTCTGTCCGCTATTATTTTTGCCAGTAGTTTAATATCCCCATTTAGAAGGGAGATGGGTCTATAGTTTTTAATTTCTGAGCTGTCCTTCCCTTCTTTAGGGAATAGGGTAATTTCCGCTAAGTTCATTTCGGGAGGGATCTCCTGACCATCCAGGATATGATTATATAGTTTGGTTAGTCTAGGTGTTAATATATCTGTAAAGGTTTTATAGTACATGTTCGTGAACCCGTCTATGCCCAGTGCCTTTCCCATTTTCATTGCCTGGATTCCCTTTCCTACTTCCTCCTGTGTGATCCTAGCATTAAGAGATTTTACCTCCGATTCCTCCAAACAGGGCAGGTCAAATCTATCCAGCCAAGCTCTGATACTGTATACGGTTTCTTTACTTGAAGCTGAGTAGAGTTTTTGGTAAAAATTATAGAAAAGTTCTTGTATTTTGGTAGGATCTGCTGTTTTGATATTCTCTTTATTCTTTATGCAGTACATTTTCGAGAGAGCTTGTTTAGATCTTAATTTTTTCGCTAACATCCTGTTCGCTTGGAGGTAGAATTTGTGTTGGGTTCTCCTAAGAATTTTCTCCGCCCCTTCCGAATAGATCTTATCTAGTTCTACTCTCACGCTTTCTATTTCTCGCCTAGTCTGTGTTTTAGGGTTTTGTTGATTTAATTTTTCTAATCTTCCTAATTCCTCTGTGAGTTTTATTTCCTGGGCTCTCTGTTCTCGTCTGAACTTAGATGCCTCTTTCATGCAAATGCCCCGGATGTATGCCTTATGAGCTGCCCAGACCCAGCCGGTCCCCACCCCAGGTGTCTCATTTCTTTAAAAAAAAAATTCCAGTTCCTGGGCTATTCGTTTTTTAACTATCGGGATCGTCAGTATTCTTTCATTCAGTCTCCATTGATAAAGGGGTTTAGTCATGGATCCTAGGTTTATGGTCGCCTTAACCAGACTATGGTCTGACCAGGCACACGGTATTATTTCCACGTTTTGAGAGTCATGTATAAAGGTAGGGTCGGTGAGCAAGTAGTCGATTCTGGAGTATGTTTTATGGTGGTAGGAATAGAAAGTGAATTCCCTGTGTCCTAAATGTCTTTCCCTCCAGAGATCCACTAGCTCGAGCTCTCTTAACAGTCTGTTAATTTGTTTCAATCTTTTAGTGAACTTGTCTCCCAAGTCTTTCCCTGTTCTATCCTTTTTGACATCTAGTACCAAGTTAAGGTCCCACCCCAGAATGATCCTACCCTGCTTTGCCGATGACAAATGTTTCAATGCCCTGATGAGATGTTTATGAGGAGAGATGGTAGGGGCATATATTACTGCTAGCGTGACCGGGATGTCTAGTACCCTTCCCATCAAAAAAAGATAGCTTCCCTGTCTATCTGTAATTTTTTTGTCCAGAGTGAAGGGAAAGTTTTTGTGGAGTAGGATTGCCACCCCTTGCCTTTTGGCACTGCTACTTGTTGTGTGGAACGTAGGAAAATTCTTGTTCATAAATGTCGGGATTTGTTGATGCTTAAAGTGGGTTTCTTGAATAAAAATTACTGCAGGGTTAAGTGTTCTGTAAGATTGAAACGCCTTGTTCCTTTTAGTGGGGGAATTAAATCCTTTAACGTTATGTGTAATAAAAACGTATTCAGCTTCACCCATAATCTATAGTGTCGTGTGTAGCTAATGTCTGCCGAGACTTACCCCTAGGGATAGAGGATTCGGAGTCAGCGCCCGAGGAGTAGGAAAGCCGGCGAGGAAGCCCCGCAGTCCTCCATCCACCAATCTGGTTATGTATAGTATGAAGAGAGAAAAAATGATGACCAAACATATACAAATAAAACTTTTCGGACCCTTGGTCCTCCCCCCCCCCCCTTTCTTCTTCCTCATGTTTCCTTTCATCTTGCACCTATTGTGCCTAGGGAGTAGCCACTAAAAAACCCAGAATACTTCCCTAGAATGAGGAAATTCTCTTTCGTAATCTAACCCGTTCCTAAAACTGAGCGAGTCGAAAAGTACTGAACTGGAGTGCTAACCCCCACTACATTGGAGGGAGCAACAAGTATTGTAAACTGCAACTAGTATTCTCTTATAAGAATCAGATATCGTGGATATTTTGGGAAACCTTACCCCAACTCCTACCTAAGTCTTATAATAGTAATTCCTGCGCTTTACAATAAAGTCCATTAGTAAAGAATAACCTGATTGTCTCTGCAACCTTGGAAATCATCTTTAGAGAAAGTCAAACCCCTACTGGAGCATTCCCTTGTTCGGTTCTTACTGCTCCATCGCTCCGGTCCCTAAGCCCCTTGTTACTGTCATTCCTTTGCTTTTTCTTGGCAGAAACATCCACCCAGTCTCTAGTTGGTCTTTCCCTCGGCTTAGACAACTGGCCCATTAGATTAGAGCCTTCTGTGAGCAGTTGTAGGCGAATAAGCTTTTTTTGGAGCGCGCCCAGTGAATGAGCCACATGTGTTTGCTCATTCCAGCGAAATTGTAGGCTAAAGGGGAATCCCCAGCGATACTGAATTCTGTTCTTTATTAAAATTTCGAGAGCCGGTCTCATTTCTCTCCTTTTCGCTAAGGTGGATGGAGCTAAGTCAATAAACAATTGTAATTGTGTTCCGTCCAGGCCAACTATTTTAGGCAATTTCCTGGCTGCTGCCATTAGCAGATCTCTGGAGCTCTGTCTCACAAAACAAACTTCTATGTCCTTAGGTTTCTCTGAATTGATTGGACCTCCAAGCGCCCTGTGGGCTCTTTCAATGAGCAGCACCTCCCCTGTTTGATTAGGTAGGATGGTGGCAAACACTGCTTCTAGATAGGGTACAAGATCCTGCACATTTTTAGGAACACCTCTCAACCGTACGTTATGCCTTCTGGATCTATTTTCCAGGTCTTCCAATTTATTTTCAAGAGCCTCTATACGAGTTGAGTTGGCGCTGATATCAATTTTATCATCCTCTTGTGTAGAGATTATCATCTCTGTTCTTTTTTCTAGCTCGTGTGTTCTCTGTCCTATTGCACAGATCTCTTCTCTCATCTCCTTTAGTGCTAATGCAAGTTGAGTTTTCAGCATTAGTTCAAATTTCGCCATTGCCGAGACTGAGAAATCCACGTCAGGGATTCTCCACTAGGTAGCGCCGGAAACATGTGCCTGTTAGACCAAAGTCCATCTGCTGCTTCTGTGCTCCAATATGGCCTCCTAAGTGTGCATTTTATATAGATCTCATTTTGCACTTAGACCCGTATCTTTTTTTGTATTTTTTTTTTCTTTTCCTCTTTTTTTGTTTTTTTGTCGTCGCGGGTGGGGGGGAAATGCTTTTCGGGCCTGTATCGAGCACTTAGGGTGGGCGGGAAGCTTATCAGGCTGTATGCCTGTATGGTGATGTGTGTCCTGGCCTCCTACGAGGTAGCCTTTCCTCCCCTCAGGAGCATCCGTGTCCCTTACCCCACTCACCCTCCTTGGTGATTCCGTCACTCCGCGGTCTCTTCCGCTGTACCGCTCCCCTTGCTGGACGCCCCCCCGGGCCGCTCGGTCCTCTCCGAGAAGGGCAGAGATTGCGCTGTCCCCACCAACGCCACACTCCGGTGCTGCACTAGATCCCTCCTGCGCCGCAGTGGCAGTCAAGGAGAGAGCCTTCCCCGGTAGCTGGTTTTCAAGCAGAGGGGTCACATTCAGGCAGGGAAAAGATGGCGTTCCCGCACAGGCCTCACCCTCGTGGCGGGCTGATCTCAATAAACCCACAAACCATGGGTATCTTTTTAATCAGCCTAATGAGCTGGGATAAATAAGGCTATATTTGGCTGTGTAAAATTGCTTCTTAGAGAGTAAAAACCCCTATTATTGGGTCTTAAGCTGGGGAGCTCCAGTGTTCCACGTCTACTCTCTTTGGCTGGTAACCACGCCCCCCCCCCCCTCCATCCCATGACTTATTCTAAAGTTCTTTGATTTAAACACTCTGCCGGAGACATAAGCATCGACTTCTGTATATAAGGCCTTAATTGAGATAGAACCAAACGGCCCGAACCCATACTTCTCCATCACACACTCCATATAGTCCCAATTAACCCTATTGGATGCCTTCTCAACGTCTGAGGATAGGGCATTCGATGGAATTTTTTTCTGATCTTGCAAATTCTAAAATGTCTATTAATTTCCTGATGTTTTCGTCTCCCTGTCTTTTTTTAATAAAACCAGTTTGGTCAGTTAATTCATACTGAAATTCTCTCATAGGACCTCCTGTAACTATGAGTCAGTATTGCAGGAGATTCTGTTTGCTCGTGTCACTCAGTTGTGTCCTAATGTCCGTGACCTCGTGGACCGCAACACTCCATGCTGAAACACTTGGTATTCATGGCAGGGATACTGGAGTGGGTTGCTAGTTTTTTCTCCAGAGGGCCACAACATACAGCTCCTATGTGGTATTCCTAAATGGTCTTCCATCCAAAGTACTGACCAGGCCCATCAGCTTCAGGGTGAGGTAACCTCTTGGTTCCCTGATTTGGAATCGAACCCAGGTCGACAGTGAAAGCACCGAATCCCAACCACTGGGTCACCAGGGAAGATCAGGAGATCCTACTGGAGCCATATAATGGAGCTCTAATTTCCATAACTTTTACATGAATAGTTAAGCTTTTTGTAAGTTTAGTTGTGGCTTGCCCTAACAACATGAGATAAATGTTTTTATTAGGTATTGATGATTTAAAAAAAGAAGATTCAGTGATTTAAGCAACATTCTACTATTAAACTTACTTTAAAAGTTCAGACTCAGATTATTACCTGCACTCATCTACAATAAGGTCAGTGGGGAAGACACTTTGTCTAACAGGCTGCTAAGTTTTCAGAAACAAAGTGTTCTAATACAACAATCTTCAATGGCTGGGGACTTGTAACAGTGGTTTACTTTGACAAGAAACTTTTGCTGTGGGGGCAGCTTTTGAATCACTGTTTATTCTCTAATCATGTCTAATTGTTCTTAAAACCCTTTAGACCAGGGGTGAGCAATTAATTTCCCAAAGGGGCCACATGAGAAACTCGAAATGTTGTGGAGGGACGAACCATAAGTTGAACTTAATTCTGCTCAATATTAATTTTATAGCTTAATTTTATTTTCTCAGTGCCAGGATCAGTATCTACAGAATGCTATCCATCCCAGTTAGTCACAAAACTGCTGCTCACAAATTGCCCTCTTTTACAATTGGCAGTGTTCTTTTGTGTCCTACTGTAGGTCACTGTAGCAGGTGACAGCCAAAGGGCTTGCTGTGGCCCACAGGCCGCACAATGCCCAGGTCTGCTTTAGACCTGTCTCTCAGCCAGCCCCCACCTATGCCTTATTGATCATATTAGGTTGGAGACAAATACCCAACTGAAGCCAAATACTCTAATCTTTGAAAATGAATTTAATGTTAAATATTGCTATTATAAATTATTACTGATTGTACATAAAAACCTTCTCAAAAAAAACTTTCCAGAAGCAAAAGGACAATCCAGAGCGTATAGTTATATTTTTAAACTGTAATAAATTAGTGGATGCCTTGCCAGCCAAACGCCAAAGTAATCACAAGCCCCGCTACAGACATTTTCCACTGAGTATAATTTTTTTCATCCTAATAGTGAAAGCCCTGTTTTGTGCACAAAGACATAGTCTTAATGCTTTTTGGAAAGCAAAATAATTTTTTTGTAGATTTCCATTAATCTCCCCATATTTCTCCTTTTCACCTGAATTTCTGTTTCGCTCTCCTAGTCAGGGTTTCATAACAATTGTTTCATTCTTTGCTAAGTAATATATTTAAAATGTAAAAAAAAGGCTATGATATAGCCTGCAGCGCTGGAACGGAATCGTAAACTTCAAAACTAAGCAGTAATGCTCAGGGGATTTCTAGATAATTAATTTAAATTTATAATGGAATGCCTTTCCTGGCTTTATGTTTAGATATGTCATTGGCTCCGGCATGGTTTTAAAATTAGAGATAAATAATGTATTCAGAAACACTACACATTTCATGATTAATGCTCATAGACACAGACAAAAGTACTGTATATAATAAAGAAAAAGGTTAACGCTTACGATTTACAATTTATTGTTCTTAACAAAATGTGAATTGAATGCCAGAACTTTTACTATGAAAATTGCCTTTCCTTAGTTGCGATTGGTATGGTTTTATCCGTCACTTAAATGATTACTGTATTTTGCTAAAAACTATAAAAAAAGAACTAGCAGCCCGCGCCATGAAAGCCGAGTGGATCAGCATGACCATGGACATAAAGATGTTTCTGATTGTGTGGTCCACAAGTGCACGGAGAGTCAGACAAGACTGAACAACACAACAACAACAACGAATAGTTAGGTAGGACTTGATAAAAAAAACACATTTAAACACTTACTTGCTATTTTCAGTGGTCAAAAGGCTCCAGATCTTTCCACCCCATTAATGAAATATTGTGGCTGGAGTGGATGCACCCAGAGGGAAGTGCCAAATTGAAAACCGCTCTTTGACACAAATATTAGTAGGAAGTAGTAGTATAATCTTGTCATGCAATTTGATATGATATAAATATTACACTGTATAGATTAATATAGTTTCTTAAAATATTACAATGTATAGATTAATTGAGTTTGAGGATCAACTTATCGACAAGTATACGCTGTGTGCAGAAATAGCATTTATTGGTATAACAGTAAATATCAAGGATAAACAATTATAAGGGCCTCATTCTATTATCGGCCGCAGCCGCTGCGGGGCCGCAAGGACCGGCCGCAAGCTATTCTGCTATTCTATTCCCTTACGGCCGTAGGCTCCGGCAGGCTTGCGGCCGGTGCCTTGCTATCTCTTGCGGCCGATCGCGCCGGAGGAAAGCCTTTGATCTAAAACGGCCGCAAGAGATTTGCAATTCAATTGCTCCGGGAAACCTCTCTGCAAGGCTAAAAACGAGCCGCAGTTACTTGCAGGAAAAAGGTCTCGCTAGCACCAATTAAGCACATAAAATAGCTCAAATAAAGCCATCCTGCACTTTGAGAAGACTATAAAGGGATTTTAGGTGTTAGAAAAAATAGCACATAATTATACTGTACTCAAATCCGTAAAATATTTCATTTTTAATATCCGTAAAATATCCATGTAAAAAGTCCAGAGTGCTTGGAGCACCTCAGACACACCCACGCCGCAGCCGGCAAATAAACAGTTAATTTGAACTCGGGTTTGGGCAGATGTGCAAGCTTGAGAGTGGGTTACTTTTAATCCTCATGTCCCCCAATATGATCCCTAGCATTTACAGAGCTGTACAGTGCAGGCTTGAATTTATTTTTGAGTTTTTATATTTCACAGATTACGGCCGGTTCCAAGATATGCGGCCGGCCGTAAAAGGAGATCCTTGCGGGGCCGTATAATAGAATCGCGAGTTAACTGAACCCTCGCAAGGAATCGCAGCCTTACGGCCGATTTACGGCCGATAATAGAATGAGGCCCTAAGTGTTTACACTTGTAAGATTTGATATTTAGTTAGATCACAATATACAATCTACCCAATGTCTATTACAATCTCTTTTGGATGATTGGATAACAATTAGTCTTAACACACTTTATATTTGGTTAGATCAATATAGAAATCAATAAGCAGTGTATACAAACTTATCAAATGTGGATTAACAATTTTAATACAATCTATATTTTGTTAGTTCAATATAGGAGTATATATGCTCCTCCACTCCTCTGCGCATCTTCCAGCTGCGTCGGGACCCGGTCAATGCTAATGACGTGACGCGCATGTGACGTCATGTCATTAGCATATGCCGGGTCCCGACATGGCCGGAAGACGCACGGAGGAGCGGAGAAGCAGCTGCTGATGGATGGTAAGTGAGGGGAAAGGGAGAGGGCGAGGTAATTAGAAAGGGGTAAAGTAAGGAGGGGGGTTGAGGAGGGAGGATGAGGAGGGGTCTTAGAATTAATAGCACAACATTCTCAAGCTCGCACATTGCCCCCAAAAAATAGTTTGAAATACACCCTCCAAGCTTGTAACTCGTAATCGAAGCCGGTAGGACTTTGACAAATGGAGGCTGAAATCAAACCTCCATTTGTCAAAGTCCTACGATCTTCGATTACGAGTAACAGGCTTGGAGGGTGGACTTTACTGATGTCATGACGACAAGCTCTGTTTCCATTGGCTGTTCCTTACTCAGGGGTTACGGCTGACTGATTGATCATGTTCAAGCTCGCAAATGCTACTCACTAAAGCATGGTTTCCGAATTTCGGTATCGGCCCCTAACTTGCGGCCCCAGCCAATTGAACAGCACCCTAAGTTTTGGTCTCTGTGGCCTCGCAGCAGTCCCACAGATGTAAGTCCTACATTACCTAACTTCAGATTCCTCAATTGAATGAGGCTAATACACTTTTAAATACAGGATTGAAAATGTGTGCATTCAATTGCCTGTTAGATACCATTGTAAGAAATTAATATATCATTTCCATAAATCTTATGTTCTTTTGGAAAGGTCAATAAACAAGCAGACCAATAAGGCATAATTAAAAAGATATACTTTACATAAATCAAAATACGGTTACAAAATGGGTTTACACAAAGCAGATAACAGACAAGAAATATTAAGACGATATTTGCAAATATAATACTTATATGACTTCTACATTAGGTAATAAAAATATACAGTATTCTACCCCCTGTGGACAGCTTTATCTGCAGGGTCCATCTCTTTAGGCCTCAGATCAGGGATCACAGCATGGCTTCAGCTCTGCTCAGCTGGGCACTCCTTCCTGTTTGGCTCTGCCCTCGGGACTGCTTCATGGAGGCTCTCTCAACTAGACAAACTCTGGCCTGGTATATCTTTTTCTTGGACACTCCCCCCTTGATCTGTGACTGCCTATCTCAACTGAAATTTTTCTCACCTCCCCCAAACAGGTTTATTTCTAACAGCTGTTGAAAATGGGAATCCCGCACACGCAGATATCCCTTTGTTTACACAAAAACACCCTAGTAACAATAATAAGGCCTTCTTATAAATTTGATCATTCTGATTAGCCTTAGTATCAGAAGGGAGTGTAAGTTTATACAATATGAATAATCTATCACTATAAGATTGGACATATTCTCCCCTCTTCTGATTTTAGTTGCCAAAAGCAGAATAATGATTAACGTCATCTGTACCCAGGACATTTAAAATCTCTTTAACCAAAAGCTCTTTAGACCTAGACTCTACAAAAACATCAGAAGGCAAACTATCAGCCATATTAAATTGCGATTCGAACAACTCAAAAGGGCTCTATATAAGCACATAGCATATTTTTTTTACAGAGGTTTTTAGTTAGTGAACTTATATCCAAAAGCAAGGTCTTCACTAACTAAAAACTTCTGTAAACAATTATGCTATGTGCTTATATAGAGCCCTATTCAGTTGGCTAAATCGCAATGTAATAAGGCTGTAGATCACAGAGATTGATCCAAACAAGCCATAATCACAGCAGATGTATCAGTCTCAGTTAAATTTGCATTACATTTTGAAAACTTTTCAATTCTTATCACAATTTCAACAGGATCACCAGGAAAACCTATATAACCAAGTGATTTGCTCTGAGCCTGAATATCACAACTCGAAAGAGACCTATTCCCACTAGTTTCTGAAATGACCTGCCCATGTGCTCCTCTCTTGAGCTCAGCAGAAACTGGTGCCATTTTAAAACAATCAACTTCACTTTTCTCAAAAACATTGCAGTCCACTTTCTGGACCTCTGTCTCATTACATTCTAAAACATTAAAAGCAGATACAACAGCTTTTCTTTGACCCAATTGTGCTTTCAGGTCATTAATCTATTTTCTACATTGAGAATGATTAGTCTCCTTACTAGCTGCTAACCATCTTACTGCACTTTCTGCATCTCTAATTCTTTCCCTAAGTTGTTCATTTTCATTGTGTAGATTCTTATTTTCTAAAAATGTCTTCTGGTTATCTAAACCCAAAGCACAAGCTGCACTGGGTTTCAAAAACAATAGTTAGGCCATAACTTTTGTCTCTAAAGCTTGTTCTTGCACACTTAAATTTTTATATTGTTCTGCAATCCACTGGGCATCAAACATTAAAATTATTTTCCCTTTTTGATTAAGGCATCTTGTCTTTTCCTCAATGGTGTTTAAAAGCCTTTTGTCAACTTTTTTCTTCCTATTAAGGGCAAAAAAGAAATATGGAGAGAGGGAACTGAATCGCAAGTATTGTTTATTTGTTACATATTTGCGACATGTTATTATCTTCTCATTAAGGTGGTTTATTCTACCACTTTTTTCTATTATATCCCTATCACTATAATTCTCTGTGCATAAATATAAATAGTTGTTTGCTTTATTGACTGTAAATATTTTTGGGAGATATAGAGTGCCTAGGTTTCCACAATACAGTTGTTTTTAATATATTTTGTGCTGTTTTATCTCAATTCCCCTTTTTCTCAACTCTATGATTATCAGTGTATCCTGTGTTTACTGGATCATCAGTATAGGCTGATATATGAGAGTTGATTTGTTCATAAATAGTACTTTAGTACTGTATAAGTCTGGGAACCTTTTGTTGATCTAGGACCACTATATAGCATTAGTAATATCTAAAGTACCACATTTTGGAATAGAGTTTAAAAGTCAGCACATTTATTTTAAATTGTTTTTCAGTGTTTTTCCAGGATAGAGAGTATCCTAATAAAACATAAATTCTTATGTATGATATTATAATCACCTGCTAATGTAAAACTCGCTGGAGGCCCAGGATAGACAGCTCAAAAAGTAAGTGGCACTGAGTTGTCATTGTCGGGACCAGGGGGCACAGAGTAAAAAATAATAATTTGCAACCCGCCCCCCAATTCTTTTTTGCACCAGGGTCCTCCATTCCGTTGCTCCGCCACTCATTCCACTGGTGCCTCAATGTAATTATGATACATTATTTTTTCTACTGAACCTCCAGAGTAATAGATTCTTACTTTCTGGAGCCTCCCCCTTTCTTCCTGTTCTTATGAGAAGTGACATCTTGAACTGCTGTGACTATACCATGCCCAGTATGTTGTGCTTCAAACCACCAGTGTCATGCTTCAGCAAGGTGCTGCAAAGCTTGCAACTCGCCACTGCTTGCAAACTGCAATACACTAGTAGTGTAAAACCCAACCCATCTGTGCATGGCTTCAGGTCACAGCTATGTAAGATGTTAGATCACTGAGGAGAACTCAATAAACAAGGGAAAGGCCCCAGAAGGTAAAATCTGTTTCTCTGGGGGACTTCTTAGACTTAAGTGTATATTTTATATGATAATTACAAATGGCGAGGGTACAATTAAAGGTATATGCCAGTGCGCTGGATTATGAATGTATCTGAGAATTAGTAGTGTATGAAAAAAATAGTTTGCATGGAAAAATACCAAAATAAACATTTAAACCATTACCCTAAGGTTTGCTGAATTTCTTGCATTTGCAAACTGTTTTCTAACAATGTTGACACCCCCTGAAAATCCCAGGGAACATTAGCATACATAATTCATTGAATCTTTTTGGTCTGTGAATTGAGCTGCATCTTTCCTTTAGGTCTCTGTTATTCCCAAAACAAGGTCTATGTCCCTTTATTCACTGATTGTTTTATCTAAATCCCAGGTGATACTTCCCCCAGCCCCAGTGAATTGCCCCTGTGATCTCTCCCAGCCCCATTGAATTGCCCCTGAGATCTTCCCCAGCCCTAGTGAATTGCATGCACTCACACAGAGACATGTGAACAGAAAATGTTGTAGGTCACTGCAGGACCATAAATCAAGCATAAATGCTTATTTGCCTAAAAGACAAATTAGAATAGGAAGAAGAAGCTGAAATGCTTGGTTTCAGTACAATTATAATTTATCAAGGAGAGAGTGTATGTCTAAAGAACAACCATGTAAACGCTCAAGCATTTTTACTGATATGTCGATTTATGGTCCTTTAAAGACCCAATGTAGCAGCCTCATGTAGCTGGCTGCATACAGCATTGCTGATTGGCTGCAAAGCTGGGCATGCTCACATGGACACGGTACACTTTTACAAAAATGAACCCTTTCAGGAGCCTAGCTCAATCCTGGGGATGTAAACATCACCTGCAACAGTTTTTTTTTTATACAAAGCTAAAAAAAAATATTGCATGCAATTAAATGTAATCATACACTATTAATTAATTCCCCTCTATCAGATGCATTCATAACCCAGCTCACTTGCATATACATTTAATTAAATAAGCTATTTAAAACATTTATTTAAAACAAAATAAAAATGCCTAAAGTGTCCCTTTAAAAAATATTTACAGAGTTTAGCAGGAAACTTATCTCAATAAAGATAACATCAGACTTCTAAAGTCAAAAAACAATACTCATGTGCCCCTGGGACTGCTGGAAAGAAACGGAAACATGAATTTTACATGAATTGTTTCTTTAACAAATCTTTTCATGATCATGCAGATTTCTAATGGATCTTTTGGAAAAGGACAAAAAAGTCAAGAGCATATTAAAGCTAGAACAACGAGAAACATATTACTGGAAGGTAAACAACATAAAGGTCCAAAATTTGCTGTTATATAGTTAAAAAGACACTATACTCTGGGATTTTTATTATGCTTTTTTTAAGAACTAATATTGAAAATGCACAATCTTATATCAAAAGGTGCTGTTATTTGAATCTTGAAGCTTCTCAGACGATACAAATTTTTTTTTTTTAATGCAAAGTAAGGTCACCACAGTCTCTATGTAAATCTTCGGTCCATCCAGTTGATAGGTAGTAGCTGCAGCTCTCAGTTCTTACCAAGCTTCCAAATTAAATTGTGTTACAATGTGATGATATCAGTGTTACTGAGGTGATACTGTGGCAATGTGTCTACACGTTTCACCCACTACAGGACTTGTCCTGGAGAATATATTATTGCTACTACCTTGGTAATGTCATCACGTTACAACTCCACCTCATCTAGTAATGGAGAGCTGCAGCTACCAACTACTAACTGAGTGGACTAAAACAAGTTTGCAAGTTTTGGTCTGGATTTGAGGCTTTCCTTTTTGTGCACAAGTGAGTCAATCAACACGATGGGGGAAGCAATAGTCTCACTTGGCTGCAGCAGAGATATCCTCAAATCCAGGCTTGTGTGTGGCCCACCAGTACCGAACTTGGACACCTCTGGACTAAAGGAGTATCTAAGGTTTCCAAATTCGGTCCTGGTGGGCCGCACACAGGCCTGGATTTGAGGCTTTCCTTTTTGTGCACAAGTGAGTCAATCAGCATGATGGAAGACGCAATAGTCTCACCTGGGTGCAGCAGAGATATCCTCAAATACAGGCCTGTGTGCGGTCCACCAGGACCGAACTTGGACACCTCTGGACTAAAGGAGTACCTAAGGACTAGGGTAACTTTGTATACCATAAAAGATTTTTGTGTTATTTTTAATATTGTCTAAGAAGCTTCAAAACAGATCTAAACAGCAATTTTAATTTTAGGGGACTTAACATGCTGCAGTTAACATGTACCCCACTACTCAATGCTACTTATCTACATAATATCGATAATGGGCAAAATAATTTAAATGAGGTAAAAAAATAAAATATTCTTAATTTATCACCTATATATGCAACTGTATGATGTCCTCCACTGTTGCCTAATATCTACAAGGTAAGTAAATAATTTCTGAGATTTAAAAGCTAACACTGCACCATTTAAACCTGACAAAATAAAAAAGCAAACCAAATGAAAAAGTGTTTGCAGCTTGTTCACTTCATTTTGAATATTCTACATGATGGTGCGGAGCAGTATTCACAAGTCCCTTACATACGCTGCTGAAGTATGTGATAAATATACTAACCAATAGGAACAAATGAATATAAATCAGGTTGTGTAAACCATTGTCTGCTTGTTAAATATTGGCAGGCCAATAAAACATAAAAGGTTACAAAGTTAAGAGCTTGTTTATTGCACAGGAAACTACTATTTGATCCAATATCAGTTGAGTCAGATCAGTGATTGATTTTCCTTGTGAGTAACTCAATTACTTTTTTCTTCTCCTTAGTTTTAAAGAAAATGGCAAAGTAAAGGCTCTAGCTAGGAACACTGTGATCGGTTTGAAGATCCAAATCAGTTCTATACATTTTTTCTGTACCTAATTGGGCATTTCATAGGCTCATTAGGAAGGGGAGAAGTTCATAGAGATTAAATGGCTGCCCACTGCTTATACTATTGTGTAGTTACTAGCTTTTAATGTAAGGAATACACCTGAAGTAGGCAACGTTTCAAAAGGCAGATGCTGAGCTTTTATTTATTTATGTTGATGTTAATCTTGGTATATACTGTACAGATACAGTGAAATACTGTATTGTTTTTACACATGCAATAATATGGGTTAATATGCCCCCTTTTAAATTACTCTTTGCATACTTAATAATGTTTAAAGCATTTTGTTTTAAATACATGAAAAAAATATTGTGTTCAATGTCCCTTTTAACAAGAATCATCCTGCTTTTACACATAAAATAGATCTAAGAAAATATAGTCAGTTCCTGTATTATTCTTTATTATTTCTTTCTACAGCTTGCTTTCACAATATATTGTTTATTGCATTGAACTTTTTATACCATAAGATGAAGATGAAAAAGAAGATGAAGAATAAAAGGTACTGAATATTTAAGTCCAGATTTCAGTGACATCATATCAAATAGTATGTATAAGTGCCTCCCTTTTGAATATCCCTCCATATTTGATGTTTATACCATTATTCTCCAAAGCATGGAATATTTGGTAAATTGTTGTGTGTTGAACTGTTTTAAAATATGTTAGTACAATTTAATGTAGTTGCCACCATTTGGTATGCAGACATATTTCTGAGATGCCTCCCCTCCATCCATCCCATCGAACTACTAACATTACACCTCCATCTTATCAAATTACCCGCACTAGATTTCTTCTAAAAGTCACATCATCTAAACAAGTTTTTCATTGCCCCACCTCATCAACTGGAGATAGACACAGCAGAAGGTGGACACAGCAAAATAATAACCCCAGTGGTAGAGCTGATAGGACAAACCAGACTAGACTCTACAAGGAACAATAGCTGAAGTTGCAAGATGGCTTCATTCAGGAGTAAAACAAGCTCCTAGATAGAAGAGGCCTGCATGGATTATCTCGCTGTAAATAAGGAGGACTGCACCTCTATGTGTTTTCTGTAATTGTTTTCAGTCAGTTCCCACCCATATGGCTGCTTTGCCACATATCACATTGGTGGTCTATTACAATAAAATCATTCATTGTTTGTAATGTTTTGTTACCTGTTGTATATAACAAATGTGTTAGAATAGCCACATGGTTAGAAAATGTAAAGTATCTAATAACCATTTCACAAAAAGGTACTTTAGCAGTAACAGCTGTTTGTCTAGTGACAGATAGCCTGACATATCAAAACTGAGTTATTTAGCCAGGCAGTTCCTGTATTCACTGGATCATTCAGTAGCAGCGTATATTGGAAAATGCATACCATTTTTGTATAGCATTTTGATAAAAATGTAGGGTATGTTTTTTCTGGGCAGTCTTTCCAGCAGGTGATATGGTCCTCCTCTTGCCTATGATCTCTGCTCCCTACTATTTGTTGCTTAGCTTGCTTTAGCCAGATCTGGGGCATCATCCAGTGAGCCTTCCAGGTAGGAGGACCCACCAAGGTCACAGGCCTGTTCACTCTATTCCTGCTTTTGTGTGTGCCATTTGGCCAAGAGACCCATATATATGAAGTATAAATTACTTATATTCCTACTATTTATTACAAATTACAGGAGCTAACTGATTTATATTGTGATGTGGTTTAATAAAGGATGATATTAACAGTTCATAGTAGGCGCTCACCACTTTATGATTCAGATTGAAGATACATTTGGTATCAGGCACTGTCAACAAGTTCAGTAAGACCTTTGTAAATATTGCTATTATTAAACAACATGCCAGTTTCTAACAATGATAATTTTGACTTCATTATGTACTAGCTATTTATTAACATCCTTATTACATTGTGATTTGGCCAATTGAATAGGGCTATATAAGCACAGAGCATATTTTACTTACAGAAGTTTAGTTTAAAGAAATATGCTCTGTGCTTATAAAGAGCCCTATTCAATTGGCCAAATCACAATTTAATAAGATTGTAAGCTACCTATTTCTCTGGCTTTTTACTTAATTTTCTCTTAAAGTATAAAACAAGGTGCAGAGCATTTCCAGTAAAAAAACTAAATGTTAAAAATAATATTAAAATAACTGACATATAATATATAATAATATTTAACATATTATATATAACCTACATTTAAAGTATTAAAGAAACATAACTTTTATTCAAAACTAAACTTTTTTTTGCAAACACCATTCGGATGGTATACCGATTCTTTAAGAGCCAGGCTGGTGAAGGCATGTTAACATTTTTGTACTATTCCTTAGCTCCAACCATTTGGATTTAGACAGCTCTGTTTATGATACTTGAGTAGGGTTAGCTGTTCTGGATAAGCTGAGCTGTGGCAGGTGATAACTTTATTATACACTTTGACATTGCAGGGTTAATAAACTGCACTGAATTTCAACAATCAGGTGGACAGGATTTTAGCTAATGGCCCACTGTGCTGTAAATTGGCTTCATGGCCCTAAAAGGACATTGTTTGCAAAACTGAACAATTAACCATGGGGAGAAGGAATTTAACTTACAAATCACTGTTGGACATCTTTTTTTTTTTCTAGTCACTGGAGGTAAAGAATTTACTTATTAGACATTTCCTAAAAAGGACATTGAAGAACATCAGCAAAAGGAATGTCAAATAACTGTTAGCATAAGTTTTGCCTTTCAGTAGGTATAGATTTGATATGGACTGAGCTTTTGGGGAAGGGATTCAATAGGGGTAGGGGAACAGACTGTAGATAGCCAAGAACCCACAATAGGATATCTTACAACAGTAATATGAATATATATATATATATATATATATATATATATATATATATATATATATATATATACTGTGTGTATTTATATGTATATAGATGTATAATGTATGTGATAGATATATAGATAGATAGATCTTTTTACTGGGAAAGTATGACATATTTAAGTTGCATATTTTAAACATAAATTGTGGAGTAAAAATACCTGGGAAGAACCAAGGGATTAATCATTTATCACACCGTGGGGTTGATAGGGAGGACCAACATGCCCTATTGGTAAAATAAGGTATAATAACACAAATTGTAGCAATGAAACATATCATATCATCCTAGATGAAAGTATTTACAGAGAGTATGATATTTTCATGGAATTTATGCATAAAATACATAACTTTTTAACACTTTACTGTAGTTGTAAAATAAGACATTTAAAAATAGAAATTGTATCTAGCATAATTAAAGCCTCATTAGCTCAACTATATAAAATAAAGAATATCTCTCCCTTAGATCCTTTCAGTGTTTGAGGTGGGCTGACAGAAAGCCGCAAATCTCCATATTGCAAGTTCCACAGTCATAGAGTACATCTAATACCCAGCACCATATGACCATGTGGACCAGTAGGTTTCTAGATGGACTAGAAGCAGCAATATATTGATTCACAGCTTGCTGATCATCCACAAACACAATGACATGCTCTGAGGGATTGGGGGATGGAAAGAGGTTAACATGACAAATCACTAAAGGAGAGTAGAGGGGATCACATATATATTTGTGAGCATGCGGGTTGTTGCTAATGCGGCAGGCACACACGCAAACATTAAAAACACAATAAATACACACAAAAAAAAAACACATAAAAAGCTTACCTACAGCAAGGGGGCACACAGGACCTCTAAAAGTGAAGTTACACCTAAATTTAAGTCGAAAATACAAGAGTTTAGCCACTTGAAAATCCCCTAACCGAAAAAACCCCAAAACGTGGCTACAGGACCCTAAACACGCAAAACACCACCAAACACATACAGATTTTCCGAAAAAGCCGGTGCAGTTTTGATCTTTTATTTGCATTTACAGTGCTACGGACAGGGGTTAAACCCCCTTGTGAGTGCTATCTGGTACTCGTAGGGTTGTCTCCTACATTTGCCGTTTACGAGTGTGAAACATTTGCGGGCTTTCGGAATTGTAGCAATAGAATAGCAATTTGCCATTTTTTTGCTCAGAACTCTTGTGGATGTGAAAGATCAAAGGCTTCGATGAGCTGTACGTTCCGGTCTTAACAACCGCAAGGATTTCAAGGCTGTAACCCGTTTGTAGCCCACGAAAATAAGTCAATTGAATAGCAAATTAACTTACGGCCTTCATTACGCGCTCCAGTAACTTACAATTGCTCAATTGAATCGGGCTCATAGTTTCCACTGGATAGCAGCCAGTGAAGAGCATGGTCTAGGCCAGGGCTTTATGAAGGTTGAGCATCAGGGAGCCATTGCTTCTTAAATTTTACTTCTTGCTCCTGCATTTTTTGGCTAAATCTGCAAACGTGTATGTACATACACCACTCTCTGGCTCCTAAGAAAAGTTTAGCTGGCCAGTCTGGCTGACTCATAAATCTGGTTTATACAGTATCTGTCAACCCCTGGTTGCCTCTCAGGCAGAGCCACACTCATCTCCTTAATGAACTTTAATAGTTGGAGTCTTCAGGTTGATTAGAAACTGATGTTTAAAAGTCAGATTATTTCTGCGTATACCTTTTTTTTTGCTATGATTTGTTTAACTTATGTTGTGTCACAGAATTTTAGTGCACCTTTAAATGTTTTATATGGTGCTAGATTCCCTTTAATGAATTAGCTCCTGTGTTCCCCGCAAACAATAAATGAAAATCCTTTTTTGAAAAGTGCTACAAATGAAAACCTCATGCCCAGTACTTTGAAATTATCTCATTAGAATATCTATTATTAAGGTTGTCTGTAACAAGTTTCAGTCAACAATTTCAATAACAACAGAATTTGCTAGCAGCCTTTATTTTATAATTTTCGTTCAGTTTTAACATTTTCTAAAGAAAGGAAAAAGAAGAATTGTGGTATAACAGTAAATATAGCATCTTTTAATGTGACCCAACATGGTTTACGAGATGTGTTCTTCATGTGACCAATGCTTAGTAGCTTATTTAAAAGCAAGCTTAGTGCCAAAGGCATATGAAACATTGACTCTAATGTGTTGAGCAATGCCCAGCAGCTTTCTGAGCTATTGCTGCCTTCTGTTCATGACTCAGAGAGTGGCTTAATCATTTCCAACAGGAAATCATAGATTACAACATTGTAAAAGTATTATACCTTAGGCGCCAATTCACAATATTGTTCTAGCAGGTAAAAGACCCCAATGGTTGCATGGTCATATAAGTACGTAATCAGAGAAGTGAATACAAGCGGTAAAAGTGACATCATCTTCTTGCTATAACAATCTAGATATTATAACATTTATGGTATAAAGCTTTAAGTTAAAATGTACAAGTAATGAGTTTTAGATTCCCTCTGGACAGGTCCAGATATAGTCAAGTTTTTATTCCACTCACATCTATTAAGAATATTCTCAATACACATTTTGTACAGCTACAGTGACATAACTACCTTAATTACGGTAGGTCGTATTTTGGTAACACTTGGAGTATTTTGGTAAGACTTGGAGGGTTTTATTGACTGCAGAGCTGATTTTTATTCCATGATTTTTAGTTTATACAGTAACTAGTAACTTGCCCGTCAAAAATGGGATAATATTTGAAGTGTCTCTACCCCCTCCTCTGTGTCCCTTCCCCCCATCCCCTGTGTCTCTTCCTCCCCTCTCCCTCCGATGTGTCTTTTCCCCCCTCTACCTCTCCTGTGTCTCTTCCCTCTATCTCTCCCCTGTGTCTCTTCCCCCCTCTCCCTCCCTGTCTCCCTTCTCCCTCTCCCTACTCTGTGTCTCTCTTTCCCCTCTCCCTCCCCTGTGTCTCTCTCCCCCTCTCTCCCCTGTGTCTCTATTCCCCTCCTCTCCCTCCCCTGTTTCTCTGTTCCCCCCTCCCCTGTGTCTCTTTTCCTCCTCTCATTCCCCCTCTCCCTCTTCCCCCTCTCTTGTGTCTCTTTCCCCACTGTCTCTCCCCCTGTGTCCCCTATCTCTCTCCCACCACTGTGTGTCTCTCTACCCCCTCTCCCCCCCTGTGTCTCTTTCCCCCCCTCTCCCTCCCCCTCTCCCCTTCTCTTGTGTCTCTCTGACCCCCTGTCTCCCTCCCTGTCACACTCCCACCCTATGTCTTTCTCCCATACTCTCCCCTGACTCCCCTGTCTCTCTTGTCTCCCCCCCCCCCTCACCTCTATGTGCTGTGTCTTGCGCACTATGCGCACCTTATGCCACACATTTCTCATGCACTGTTTAGAGCGCTATGCGCATGTGCGGCTCTCAGATCTGATGTGCGTTGTTATCTCTCTCCTACCACCTTTGGCACTCATTGCATGGCTCACAATGAGTGCCTTTGGCGTTCATTTGGAGCCTCTCCCCCGTCTACTTTATGGGGCTCGCGATTAGTGCTGCTCATTGCAGGCCTTGGCAACCCGCAACTTTCGTGGTTCGCAATTATCACCTTTAGCGCTCATCGCGAGCTTCTCCCCACTCTCTGACCCCTGTGTCTGTTTCCCCTTCTCTCCCTCCCCCTCCTCTCCCTGCCCTGTGTCTTTTGTTTTTCCTTATTCTTTGTCTTTATCCTCTGTGTCTCTGCTTAAGTTTTGTGTGGCTCGCGATGAGTGCCGTTGCTTGCGTTGTTCGGCTTAGTGTTAGTGGCTTCGTGCTCGTTTTTACTGGCTTCGGCTAAGTGTTACTGACTTCAGGCTCATTTTTACTGGCTTCGGCCTCGTTTTCATCCTATTACGTTCCTTCGGCTGCCATTTTTTTTCTCGCTTAGCCAATTTTCGATTGAGGAAAAACACCAAATATGCCTCAAATAAACTTGCAACCTCTCCCCCTGTGGCTCTCCCCCTGTGCTGTGTGTGAATGTGTAAGTTTTTTTTATTCTTTATTATTTGCCGTTTTTGCTGGTCTTTTAAATTATGCGGTTGAAAAAATTTAAGTTGTTAAAATTGTAAAGTGCGTGCCTCGCAATCAGCGGCAAAGTGCTACGGATTTCGGCGGTGATGGCAGCCATCGATCTGAGCGCCTTATGTGCTCATGTCTAAGCTGTTTTAAAGTCCTGCGGGCCTTTGGCGCTCATTGCAGCCTAAGTCCTACGGGCCTCGTGGTGAGCTCCTTCGGCACTCATTGCAAGGACCACAATTTTTAACATTGCGTAACGACAACTCGCAATTACGACAACTAAATGTGATTAATTTTGCTACCTTTTTAAATTGCTAATTGACATTCTCTATCTATCCATCTATCTATCTATCTATCTATTTATCCATCTATATGCATCACCAATGGCACATTCCACTCATCTGTAAATAGTAAACCAACATACAGATGCAGCTACCTGCACAGCCCCAATTTCCAACCCTCCCACACTAAACAAGCCATAATACATAGTCAAGCTATGAGATACCATCACATATGCTCAAACAATGGAGACAAAAATTTGTGACAAACACTGTGACAAAAATGTAAAAACACTGTCTGAATCTTTCAAACAGAAGGGTTACAAACCATGTATTATTACCCAGAGAATAACCACTGCCATCAAAATACCCTGTGAACACCTATTAAAATACAAAACAAAAGAAACTACTTCACGTATAACTCTAGTGACCACATACCATCCAGTTTTAAAGAAATTACTGAAAATAATCAAAGATTTACAGCCATTACTAACCAAAGATGCACAATTAAAACATATATTCCCCAAACCACCCATCCTTGCATTCAAACAGCCACCAAACCTAAAACAAATACTTGTCCGTAGAAGATTGGCCAATGAACACCTGAGAAGAGAAAATGGAACTAAACCTTGTAACAAAAGTACCTGTAAGTTATGTCAACACATTTGTAATGACACACATAACAACAATATATAACATCAAAGGACCGTATACATGTACATTCTCCAATGTGGATTATATAATACAATGTACTTTATGTAAGACAGACTGTTACATTAGAGAAACCATCCAAAAACTGAACTTAAGGATGAATTTACACAGACATTCAATAAGAAAGCACAATGAAGACAAATATGGTACCCCAGTTGACACCATTTTAGCCAGAATTATTACTCCATCCAAAGTTTAAAAATCTAAATACTCTAAAAAACACCCAGGAGAGAAAAGCATTTGAAATAAGATGATCACATTCTTCCACACTAAAAATACAGGACTTAATATGGACTTAATATGAATATTTCTTGTGAATTGTTTTTACGATAACAGGCTTGTTACTCTTAGTGAGGTGTCTGTCCAACAGGAAGCATATCACTGTGGACTACAGTGCTCTGTTTTATCATGTATATATTGATGTATATGTGCATATAGTAGGTGTGTGTATGTTTCCTATATGATGTTGTGTTGATTCCCCCTCTAGGTATTTACCTGATGATGTCAGATGCCGTTTCTACTCTCTCTGCATCTGCTATTTACTTTGAAACTGAGGGTTCCATCTCATGTTAGAATTGCTTCAGACTTGATAAAGAGAGGTTGAACATCTCAAAAGCTCATCAATATAAATAAGGCAAGAAAAGGAATACTATGGCAAATGGACTTAAAATCAAAAATCCACTAAGATCTACACATAACTCAATATATGCTGAAAATGTATGCAGACATACAAGTGAAAAACTAAGAAACCACCTAATACATCAACTTTATACAAAGAAACACCAACTAAATCACCAAAGAGTAAGCCTCCTATAACAACTAATGGAGAAAAACATATATGAAGTTGAACATGTAGAAAAAGAAATACAACATCTTCACAAGAAACAACAACATTAGTTTATAAAAAATAAAAATTGAAAACTCAACTGCCTCTTCCAACAAAGCAACAGACACCAGGTACAAGAGGAGAAAATAAAGGATCCAAATACAGCCCAAAATTATGCTAACAACACATCTAAAAACCTACCAACTCAAACAAATTATTTTCCTGAAAACTATACAGAACACACAGGAATTATAAATCTCGCAAGAAACCAACTATCACAAGCAGAGGCATCTGTTCTCTCCAAAGGATTGTCTTTCAGACATAAATCTATACAACTATATTTGGACATGGAAGAATTCTTCAGGAGATTGAGACTGATAGATTTTTTTCCACAGCAAGGGACATACCACAACATAATTAGATTGTAACAGGAAAAAACACACATTTCAACCCACCACCTGGTCGTAACACCAAACTGGACAGTTATATATAAAGCTTCCCCATCAAATCGGCAGACAAAGGAGGTGCAGTTATTATTATGAATACTCAGGACTACATAAATTAAGCAAACAGACAACTATCAGTTAACACCTACTACAAGAAATGGAACCAGGACCCTACAGAAAAATATGCTCTTCAACTTAAGAAACTCATCAAAACATTCCCTAAAAATACACATCAAGAATTAGAACAACTCATACCCACCAATCCTATGGCACTCATTGCGAGGCCCATAGGACTTAGGCTGCAATAAGTGCCAAGGGTGGTCATTGCAGGGTTCGCAATAAGCGCCGTAATTGCTCATCGCAAGCCCAGCATGACTTGGTGCAAGAAATTGGACCCTTCAGGGTCCCTCAATGTGTCATCTGTCAAGGTATTTGCCAGATTGTGGGCGCACTTATTGATGGCCACGATCGGCGCCGAAGTACGTAGCACTTTGGCCATAATGCAAGGCACTGAACACTTTCAGTAAATTACGACTTTAACGGACAACATTTTTTCAACTGCGTAACTCAAAAGACCCCCAAAAAATGCCAAATAATTAAAAAAATTAGCTTCAACACTCACACACAGCACAGGGGGGTCACAGGGGAGCCTGTGAGTGAGGTTGCAAGCTAATTTTAGGCTAAACTGTCGTTTTTCGGACATCAAAAATCAGCAAAATAAGAAATGGCAGCGGAAAAAACGTAACAGTATGAAAACGAGGCTGAAGACAGTAATACTTAACCAAACAACGTCAGGCACGCGGGACTTAGAAAATACACAACGCTGAAACCAGTAACACAGCAGTACTATGCACGGCACGCGGAACTTTGAAAAAAAAAAAGAAACGTCACTGGTGTGCCACGGTAAACTTGTGCAGAGACACAGAGGAGAAAGACACAGGGGAAGGAGAGGGGGGGGGGGGGTGCAATGAAACACAGGGCTTAGAGACAAAGGAACAGAGACACAGGGGAGGGAAATAAGGAAAAACAAAACACACAGGACAGGGAGAGGAGGGGGAGGGAGAGAGGGGGAAAAAGACACTTGAAGGGAGAAGGGGGAAAGAAACACAGGGGTCAGAGAGTGGGGAGAGGTTTGCAATGAGCGCCAAAGGCGCTCTTTGCAGATCTTGCGATGAGGACCTCATCGCTGGCCTTGCGATGATCGATGAAGGTACTCAGCGCAAGGCACGAAAGTGGCGGGTTGTACGACGTCTGCAATGAGGGCTCACGTTGCGCGCGTACTACACGGGGGGAGAGGCTTGTGATGAGAGCCGAAGGTTATCATTGCAAAGCACGAAAGTTGCGGGTCACTAGGGCCACGGGATGAGAGGGTCGCAATGAGCGCCGAAGGCACTCATTGCGAGCCATGCAATGAGCACCGAGGGCGATCAGTGCAGGGCTCACGCATTGTGTGGCAAACAGCATTGCCAGGATTACAATTTTATTGCCGAAATTTTTGACTGGCAAGTTGCTAGTATTTATATAATATGTAATTTGATCACTAATGGATTCCCCCCCCCCCCCCCCCCCTGCATATTTTTTCCAGTCCCTATGCCCTTGGGGTTAGGATTGGAGTTATAGAGATTTTTCAGGTTTAGAGTTATTATTGGGGTCGGTATAGGTTTTGGGTTTGCATTATAGTTAGTAATAGGCATGGGTGTAGGAAGATTTTTCTATGTTTGAATGTATTATCTATTTTATGGCTTGTGTATACAATGAGCAATATCCCCCCCAGAATTATTCTGGCTCCTACACCCCTGTGAAAAGGGTTAGGGTTATGATTAAGTTTAGGTTTGCTTGAGGAAAAAATGACATCTTCAAAAGTAAGAAAACTATTCCTTTTTAATTATTTTAAACTGCATAATATTTTTAATAGTCTATGCCTAACAAACAAACATATAGGTCTAGGATTAGCATTGATGCTAGGGATAGAGTTAAGATTATGATTAGGGGTAGATGTAGACATAGTGCTAGGATTAACATTTGAGATATGTATATGGTTAGGGTTATGTTAGAGTTATAGGGTTAGAGGTATACGGTTACATCTAATATTAAAGGACCACTCTAGACTGGTAAAATCTTCACATGTTTGTGAAGTATGTAAGACAATAACAACATTAGCAGGTAAGCAAGAAAATTACATAAAAGCATTTTAGAGAAATATTGTATATAGATGACTGATTGTATCATGTGGGATTCAATTTTAGTTTGAGGGGGCGGATAATCCTATGGTGCCTTACTTTCCCAGTCAGTTCTATTATCAAGGGACTTTTTGAGGAGAACCTTTATTAACAAAAGTGAAAACAGAGCTTATATACCCCCTACTGTCCCCACACTTCTACCAGGTTTCTAGTCCCTTCACAAACAAAGACAAAAAGGAAAGTTATTATTTAAACAACATCGAATACAATAGGTAGGTAGGGTTAGGACTAAAATTTAGGATAGGTCTAGGGTAAGGATTAGCATTGATATCAGGAATAGTTTTAAGGTTGTGATTAGGGGAAGGTATATATTAGAGTTAGGATTAACTTTAAAGGTAGGTATAGTTAACTAATTCAAGCATGCCCGGAATAAGCCTAAAACAATAGTGAGGCTTAATGAAGTTCGTCATATTGAATTGGTATTAGAGATATGATTAGGGTGAAGTATAAAGTCAGGATTTACATTAATGATAACATTAATGTTAGGGATGGTTAGGGTTATGATTAATTGATTCAGAGGAAGGCAAATAAAAAAAATCTTGAAACATTGCTAGTTGTTTCATAAGGGGAAAAAATCCTTCCTGATCCCAAATACTGGCAGATGGATTATTCCCTTGATCAATACCCTTCTCTATAGTTACCCAACATTACCCTGTATGCCCTTTTTATTCAAAAACATATACAACCCCCTTTTAAAGTTATCTATTGAATCTGGTGTAATTACCTTATTTGGTAGAGAGTTGCATAGTGCTTTTCATAAATCACCTAACAAGATTGAAAACCTATAATATAAAGGGATAGAATAAGGGTTCACATTAGTGGTAGAAGTAGCATTAATGTTAAGGATATCTGTAGTTTTAAGCATACAATTCTGGTAGGTATAGGGTTAGTTTTAACATAAATGTTAGGAATAAATATAAGGTAATATATAATTAAGGGTTAGTGTTGTGATTAAGGATCAGTGTAGGGTTAAGGTTAACAACGTTAGAATTAACATTATGGTTAGCACTTTTGCTACAGATAGGATTATTGTTATGAATAGTGGTAGGTATAGTGTTAGGGTTAGACTTAATGTAAAGGCTAAGATTACAGGTAATTATATGGCTAGAGTTATCATGAGTGTATGGGTTAGTTTTATAATTAGAGGGGTAAATATTAGTTTATGGTTAAGATTATTTTATATATAAAGGTCAAGGATATGAGTGTTAGGAGTAAGTGTAAGATTAGGGATAGATAGTGATAGGGTTAGCCTCAAAGTTATGGTCTTCTTTTCCAGTTTATTTTCCCTTCTTTGATTTTTACTTATTTTTTCCTTATATTTTGCTTGAACTTTTTTCCTTATATCCTCCTATTTGAATTGTGTTGTAACCATCATATGTGCAGGTATTGGGTTATTTGAATAATTTAACAGGAAATCTAAGTTTATTTATATATTAAAACATTTTAAGCATTACAAATAAATAATCCGGATATACTATTCATGCATCAGACATGCTATTAATTCATATTGGGACAAGCTATCTGTCTCCACTGGGTTTGTTAACTTGTTTCTGACACTTTTGATGGAAAAACACAATTACAGGAGGCTTTCCAAATTTTAATATTACAAAAACATATAAATCAAAACAAATTAAAGAAAAATACAGGCCTAGCTCCCACCAAAGCACTATCTTCACTTACTGCCTTACTCCTCCCTAACTGGCTCTCATCCAGCTAACCCTGGATGGAGCAAAAACAAAACAGTCCAATAGTTTGGTCACAACTCACTGACCTGTATCCTTTAGAGCTCCAGAATTCCACTTTGCTGCAGATCGCTCATCCTCAGTTCTACGCTGTGGCCTCTCTGTCTGTGTCTCTTTTCTTCAGCCCAAATAAACTCTACAAACACCTGCTTGTGTCTTTGTCTGTATATAACTCAGACCACCTGAGAACTCAGTCCATCCATCGGCTTCAAGTAAACAGTTTTCTCATAGCCTTTTCCAGGCTGTAGGCTTAAATACAGCCTATAGGCCCAAACACAGCCTGAAACACTGCTACTGCATTGCATAAATATCCACACCCAATTCCCAACTCCAGTCTTTTATCAGATCTCACCAGGTGATACTCCGCTATCAGAATAATCTGGTACCCAAAGGGACAGGAGGTGAGGGAAACACTGGGAAGTGCTTGGATGGGAGAGGAAGAGATACCTGATGTGAGTTGTCATTGCTTTCCTCTTACTAGAAACCAGGGGTAAAATATTAATATATCCACAAAACCAGCATAACATAATACACAATCTTTCAGCTTCAATAATTAGCAAAAAGTAACTATTTATAAAGCATATGGAGTATGCTTAGGATATTCATAAGGCTACCATGAGAATGTATTAAGCCAAGCATAGAATGGGCAGACTGGAAAGGTCTACTCTTTGTTTCTGCAGTCAAATATATATTTCTAAGTCTCTATACATTTGGAGATTATAATCCTGTAGTTTTGTGGTACAGATTTACAGACCTTGGAACATTTAGAGCTCCAGTGTGGTAACTGGCATTTATTGGCAATAATTCCCCATTATTACAAGATTTCACTATATCTTTAGAGGTGTTTCTGCAGTCAAATATTTATTTCTAAGTCTCTATACATTTGGAGAGTATAATCCTATAGTTTTGTGGTACAGATTTACCAACCTTCAAACATTTAGAGCTCCAGTGGGGTAACTGTCATTTATTGGCAATAATTCCTTATTATTACAAGATTTCACTATATATTTAGAGTTGGATCAGAAAGGCTGAATGGCAGGAAAATGTAGGTTTACTGTAAGAATATTTTTTTTAATATCATTCTTGTCACTACATACATGCTTAATTGATATCATATGAGGATCCACTGTATCATTTTAATAGTTTTAAACAAACAGATATAAATTTAAACTTACTTGACAAAATTCAAGAAACGTACGTCGGGTTCACGTAGGAACGCAGTCGCGGGTCTATGACGTCACTTAGAAGCGTCTAGACCGCGGCGTGTGAGGCAGAGAGCAGGCGTTTTTTCTTTTCAGACCCATAGAGTAAAGCCCCTTCCTTGTGCTTCAGATAGAAGCTATTTAGCCAATACTTAGCCACAATTTAGGAAGGCACAGCTATTTATAATAGGATCCTGACAAGATTTGCCCGATATCACTGGGATAATATTGAGGCTATTAATGGTGGAATTATACGGTTTTCATATCAGGCCCATAGACTAAAGTCCCTCCATTGATTTTAAGAGTTATGCTATTTAGCACACTCTAACTTTGAGGAAGTCTCAGACATTTATAGATGGATATAGGTGACTTATGCAGCAATAATTGAGAGCTACTTGGGCATCATTTTATTAATGAGCACTGCAGTCCCTTAAGCACAGTGTACTTTTTACACAATACAGTGGGGTGCCACCCAAAGTCACAGCAATATTTAAGCACCCAAACTTGTCACTGTGTTCCTTGAGAAATCTACCATACAGGATAATTGAATCCTAGTATCTATATTACCATACTTGCCATATGCAACATACTTTCCTAGCACTTATTATCAGTGTATAACATACAATTGTATATTATACCTACTAGAGCACTTTGCACTTTATATATTTAGCACTTTATTTGCACAATAGTCACCTTTTTTGTGACGACACCAGCACTTTTTTTGTATATGGCCAGTATACCTTAGGCAGGTTTCTCTATTTAGATATATTATTTCCACCAATTTCATAGCTCCGCCATCTCTCAGCCACCTATGTGTATATATTTTAATATGGATTTTAATTATTAATATTAAAAGTTAAGTTTTACTGTACAGTTTATCCTCTTCGCTCTAAGACAAGGATTATTAGGTGTGCCCTAAAATAGGATCTTTTCTCTCTACTTGGCTTTACTAAAAATGTAACAATAAGATCAGAAAGAAGCGGGGTAGAGTTTCCTTCCTGTGAATGGTGCAAATTAAAAGCCAACATTACCCAAAAATAAAGAATTTTGTGATATAATACATTAACAACATTTGTGAAGTATGCAGTTGTATTAGTAGATAAAAAAATGAATACGTTTGGTGCCATTCAGCCTTTCTAAACCACATCTAAAGATATAGTGAAATCTTGAATTAATGAGGAATTATTGTCAATAAATGCCCGTTACCCCACTGGAGCTCTAAAGGGGTTGACAATCAGGGGATATTTAATTGTCTGTGTTGTACAATTAGAAAAAGTATTATTTAGTACATTTAAAAAAAGTGTAAGATTCTTTATGAGTTTAATACAAAAAAAAGCCTTTTTGTACACTATCTATCTATCTATCTATACATCTATCTATCTATACATCTAGCTATATATAGTAAAAAAAAATAATTTTTATGGAAAGGGGTACTAAGTTAAAATTAGGGTACAATGTCAATAAAAAATGTTTACTACGTTAAAAAATGTTAAATGCATTTTCTTAAGTGTTTAACATTCTTTAACATGTATGTATTCTTACATACGGAAAGTAACCAAAATTACTTCTGGGTAAAAAGAGTAAAAGTTCATTTGTGTAATATATTATTTTTTGATAAATTTATATAAAAATGGAGCACATTGTGTATTTAGTTCTAGTATTTATTACCTTATGGTTCTCATTAAAATGTATACAATTCTTCTTTGTCCCTTGGAAGACAGTGGGCTCTGATTTTTTTTTTTTCAGTGAATTCTCCTTTTTTGTCTCGTAAAAGTGTGTTTACTTAATCTGTTGATAATGTAAACAAGTTATTACTGGCCCAATAATGTGCAACTCATTAAAAAAAAAGAAAGCATGGCTCGCTCAGTCAAGCAATTGTCATGTATTTGTGTTTGTTGTACTGGGACTAATAAATCAGCAGTGTAGTCCCATTAAGTGGTTCCAAGTATAATAGCCTGTGGAATGTGCTGAAAAACGACACTATGTCACGTGACTAAAAGAAAGACAATGCTACGATGTTCTATACGTCTACAGTTAGCGGTTTGTAGTCAGAACACCACGGGAAAACTTAAAGTATAATGCTAATCACAAGTACTGCACCATTATTTATTTAAACAGAGATTCCAGTGAAAGTATGCCAGGAATGTCCATATGTATAGTGTAACAATAATACCAGGTCTGATTATGTCTTGTACATTTTATTGTTTATTTAATTAGAATGATTGGGAAGTTGACATTTTCCATTGACAGAAGTTGGTTCAGTTTTCGTGATGATTTGACTGTGGTTTTGCAAACTTGTGTTAGTATGCAAAAGAATGAGTGGAATCTGAGTTAGGATTTATTGCTTGGTTGTGGTTTAATATGCGTATATAAAAAGAAAGAAATGTAGAAGATAAGAACAATGCATAAATGGAAAACTTAATCCAGCCTAGTGAGTCATATGCGGTATTTTAATGAATAGGGAAAATTAGATCAAAATATAGTGTCTTGATGTTTTAAGACTTTGTGTCTCTATTTTGTGTTTTAACTATATACATTGGAACACAAAGGTGTTCTTATAAAAAATAAAGGAAAGACAAGACCTATATAATTAGTAAGGTTCTATAGTGTACATAAGAACATAACAAGAACAGAGTAAATTGTTTAAATAAGTGTTTCCCAAACTAATTCAACCACACATATCTGTGTTCCAGAACTATTGATGAAACACCTGTACACTAACCTGTACATTAGGATATTTTCTCAGTACCCCAAATCCATTTATATCTTTCAATCTGGCACTGGTTCCTCAATATATCTTCACTCCTTCACTTTCTAGGGTCACTTTAGACCCTAGGATCACTCTCTATGGTTGAACAAGATGGAATAAAATGATTGTGTTCAACCTTAGGTTTGAACCATAGTATCGTGGTGCTTTAAACCTTAAATGTTTCAGAGTATTAGTAGGTATGTGATCGGGAATCCAGTGCCAATATTTGATGACTGCTCCCGGGAAGCAAGTTTTTTCTATCTGTGAGGTCACTAAAAGTGTTCCGATTTTCTATTTATTACGTGCTACTGGTTACCATTGAACTTTGAACAAAATGTAAACCTGGGGTTCCACAGAACACTGATCTAGATTCAATTGCAAGCCCGCAGTTTACGTTTCACAGGCCGTAAGTCTGTGGGCTTGAGATTTGCTACAGTTACAGAGCGATTCAATTGTACAAGCCTGCAAGTTACGGGCCGAAACCCAAAACCGTAAACCATGCAATCAAAAGTAGCATTTCAGAGCGTGATCATGATCAATTAAGCAAGGCCGTACAGTGGGGGGAAAAAGTATTTGATCCCCTGCTGATTTTAAACGTTTGTCCACTGATAAAGAAATGACCAGTCGATAATTTTAATGGTAGGTGTATTTTAACAGTGAGAGACAGGTTAACGAAAAAAAAACAAGAAAAAAAGTTATAAATTGATTTGGAGGTCAATGAGGGCAATAAGTATTTGACCCCTTTGACTTAGTACTTGGTGGCAAAACCCTTGTTTGCAATCACAGAGGTCAGACATTTCTTATAGTTGGCCACCAGGTTTGCACACATCTCTGGAGGGATTTTGTCCCACTCCTCTTTGCAGATCCTCTCCAAGTCATTAAGATTTTAAGGCTGATGTTTGGCAACTCGAACCTTCAGCTCCCTCCACAGATTTTCTATGGGATTAAGGTCTGGAGACTGGCTAGGCCACTCCAGGACATTAATGTGCTTCTTCTTGAGAAATTCTTCTTGAGCCACTCCTTGTGTAGGTCTACAATCTTGTCCATGACATCCTTGGACAGCTCTTTATTCTTGGCCATGGTGGAGAGTTTGGAATCTGATTGATTGGTTTTGTGGACAGGTGTCTTTTATACAGGTAACAAGCTGAGAGTAGGAGCACTCCCTTTAAGAAAGTGCTCCTAATCTTAGATCATTCCTGTATAAAGACACCTGAGAGACAGAAATCTTGCTGATTGATAGGGGATCAAATACTTATTTCCGTCACTGACCTGCAAATCAATTTATAGCTTTTTTTACATGAGTTTTTTCTTTTCTTTTTTTTGTTATTCTGCCTCTAGCTGTTAAAATACACCTACCATTAAAATTATGGACTAATCATTTCTTTGTCAGTGGAGAAATGTTCAAAATCAGCGGGGGATCAAATGACCCCCCCCCCCCCCCCCATAACTACTGCTTTAGAAACAGCCAATAGTAAATGATGATTTTTTTTTTGCATTCACAGTGCTACGAACAGGGGTTAAACCCTGTTGTGAGTCCTACATTTATCATTTACGGGTGTGAAAACATTTGCGAGCTTGAGGAATTGGGAATTGTAGCAATTGAATAGCGATTTGCGATATTATCTATTGGAATTTTTGCGGGCTTGAAAGACCAAAGGCTTAAATGGATTGTAAGTTACAATTTTGGCAACCGCAGGGATTTTCAGCCTGTAAGCCGCAGCTCGTTTAGGGGGAGGTAAAAGGCGACGATTGAATAGCAAATTAGTTTACTGGCTCCATTATGGGCTCCAGTAACCAGCAATTGCTCAATAGGGGCCACAGTTTGGGACACTGTTCTAAAGTATTTTTTTTACATTAATAGAGGCAAATAGAAGATACATTTTGCATGTGTATGCCCAGAACTGTTTGCTGTTATGGCTGTTAATGAAGTTGGGACATGTAAAAACAGGTATGCATTCTTCAACTTTTTCAAAGGCTCTGTTAACAAACAAAATAGTAAAATGTTTATTATTATTATTAATGATAATAATAACAATAAAAGTGACTTTTGCCTTTTTATACCTACTCTGATCAATTATTTATTGATGATGTATAGGCCAGAAAGGTATTGTGTGCTTGAATAACAGTGGAGATGGAGTAAAATATTAGACAAAGGAATGCAGCTGATAGTAGAAAGGTCATCAGTCCATGGGACCCCCTTCAACCCAATTCAGAGACTATCTATAATGTAAATAGGTAGTTAAAAGCCAGCACTTTAGGGTGAAACAGTGTCATAGTGCATAAAATATAACACATGAAATTTTACTCACTGTACATGACTTTAATCCAATATGAGGTATTAATAAAGTTCTAAGATTTCCCAATGGCCACCCTATACCACATGTCCTCCAGCTGCAGGATGTTGTTTCCTACAAGTCCATAGGTAAAGTGGCTTATGTAGAAGTAAAGACAATAGGCCATGATTGTTTTGCTGTGACTTAAACTGCTTCATCAAAATAACCAATTTTATATAATTTATTTTATAGGTACAGTATATCTAAATTGCCCTGTTTTTACCCTTTTCTACTCTAACAAACGCTGCGTATATCAGACACACACATTACATTGATTCATTCTATACACATACAGTTTTGTTTTATTTTAAAAATAAATCTTGTTTTCCACACCCCCAGAGCTGCTTACATAGGCACAGTGTACCTACCAATAGAAACAATGCATTTGGGTATGGATTTTAACCCTTTACTAGCCTTCAAACAAACTGCAGCACAGAAGAGATCTACAGAGCAGTGTCATTGTGCTGGTGATTACATGCCTTCCTGCACAAACCACTATCCCTGATTGATACAATGTATTAGCTGCCTGTGATTAACCAAAACAAATTATGAATTTTATGCTAACTTCAGCAGGGATTTCTATGGTTGTTAACTCTAAAAATCAACTGCTTGCAAACTCAATAGATTTAGCAAACTATACGGTAAGTTTAATAATACTTATTTTGGGATTTATTCATGTAAAAAGTATTTTCATACACTGACAATTCTCCTCTATCAGATGCACTCATAATCCAGAACATTTAAATATGCCTTTAAAAGTGCACTGTCTTCATGAGCTCCAGAGGGGAGAAGACAAGTAGGAAGGCAGAAAACAGATTGTAAGCACTTTTTAATAAAATAACATAGACAAAAGTAACGAGATACGAGGTATATTATATTCCTAGTTAAATCCATATTATATTCCTAGTTAAATCCAGAAATCCTCAATGTACCTTTAAATGCTGCTGTAGTTTGGGGTAGTTTTGAGAATTTAGATGACATATTGGTTGTAACTTTGTGTCCATTTAAAAATACAGATTATTAAAAATACAATGAAATCTAAACTGAGAGACAAATAATAAAAAAGTAATGCATTTTGCCTTTTCAGAAAGTTCTTTTCTGCTGCAATGATATTCAAAATACTCCCATGGGAGAAAAATGCATATCCTGGATAATATGAATCTCTCAGGACACAAGCTGACACACATCTGCATCTGGATGGCAGTTTTTACACTTCAGCAGCTTCGGAAATTATTACATTCAAAAGTAAACTGACAATTGTTGTTTAGGTAAATACATTTTCTAGAATTTGGAGAGTCTCTTGGGAATGACTGATGATGAGCTCGTCTAAAACTAAAGATATGCAGCTCAGTTCATCCATGAACAAAGCTGCTGTCTCAGATCTTTTCGGTGCCAGCCTCTTTGTGCTTACGTTGGTTTGTTGCAAAAGAAGCCAGATCAAAAATATAGCTGAAAAAAGAGATGAGACTGTATCCAAGCTGAATGTCTGTCTAGAACCATTTTAAGAAATAAGCCAAATATTATTTTTATTTATTTTAATAGACATGGACTAGACATGAATATCTTGATTAATACAAATATAACATTATACAGTTTTGCCTTTTTCTTGGATAAACATTTAATTTAAATGGACAAGCTTTGGAGAGATACAACTGTCAAGAACCATACTTACTAGATGTTATAATATGTGCTTAAACACCAGTAACAAGTTTGGAAAAAATATATATAACAGACACTGAGACAGAAGAGGCAGGGCAGAAGTCATCATAAAAGGAAGGTATGTGAAAGTTTGGGAAGGTTGCTCAGGTCAGATGGATAAAAAAAATAAAGGAAGAAAGGATCACATGACATTTTGTTTTGGTGATGTGTTAAAAACCAAACCTGTATTAAGTCCTGTATCTTTGGTGAAAAAGAATGTGATCATTTTAATTCCAGATGTTTTCCTCTCCTGAGTTTTGAAATTGCCTCTGAGTATCTTGATTTTCAGGATTTGGATGGTGTGATCTGGATAAAAATGTGGTACAGTGACTGTCTTCATTGTGGTATTTAATAGAATGTCTATGCGGATTCATCTTTAGGTGCATTTTGTGGCTGGTTCCCCTAATGTAACAGCCCCTTTCACATACAGTAGATTTTATAAGGTAAACACACTGGAGGATGTGCATGAATATGATCCCCTGATGTTATAGGTCTTGTTGTTATGTGTGGCTGTGTCATCTTTACAGATGTACTGACATTGAGCCACATTCAATTGAGTGATTTTGAGATCCAGTAGCCCGTAAGTGAGGCCGCAAGATATTTTGATATTCAATTGGCGTCTTTTTACGGGTTCTGATCGGCTTCCGAATTACGGGCTTGAAAATATTGCGATGGTTAAACACATAACTTACAGCCTCCAGAAGCCTTTGATCTGTCACTTTCACAAGGCTAAAATCACTCTTAAATTGCTCAATTTCCCTAAGCCCACAAATCTTTTCACACCCGTAAATGGCAAATGAAGGAGAAAATCTACGATTGCTAGAGAGGACCCTCAAGGGGGTTAAACACCTATTCGTAGCACTGTGAATGCATAAAAAAAAATCACTACTGCACTGTAAATGACGGGGAAAGCGATGATAGACATTATAATTATTTGCACAACAGTCTCAAGCTCGTAAATTGGCAGGAAATTAAATTTATTTTGATGTGTCCTTTCAGGTGGAGTTAAAACGATCTTGGGTATCAATGAGTTAATACTAGAACAGTATTGGCATTCATTTTTATAATTCTTGATTGTTTGGTTTTGCGAGTCCGATCGCATATCAGACCCCTGAACCTAATTGATTGACATGTAACCTCCATGTTTTACTGCCGTAATTATGACAGTCTCATTTTTTATTGGGTGATTTGAAATGGGCGGTTACTGGCTTGCTGAATTGATCATGTTCCCACGCTGAAGTGCTCCGAACCAGTGCGTAGTTTACGGTTTTGGCCTCTTGGGCCCGTTTTGTTGCAAGCTGTGGTACCATTTTTTCTGTTCAGTTATTCACTGGTCAATCTTCTAATGACCAACTTTTGTTTCAGGTTTGGTAGTTGTCTAAATGCAAGAATGGGATGTTTACCGAATACATTGTTTTTATTCTGTGTCCTCTGTTGGTAGTGGCTGTAAATATTGGAAAATCCTGTACATTTCCTCCAGAGCTGGATGGTGTGTGGCCACTAGTGGCTCCAGTTGTCCCCAGTTTTGGCGCATATATGGTAGTACCTCATTGCATGGCTATTGATGATGGTTTGCTTAGTGTCGGAGGGATTGAAACGAGCTGTGAAGATAACTACATCAGTAGGAGTATTTATATACAGATGAGTGGAGTGTACCATTAGTGTTTGTTATAGTAATGTCCAAAAAGTTCATCTGGTACTGAACAAATTGTGAATGTTTTTGATTTTATTCTCCTTCAGTCTATATGATGAACAGATCATCTATGCAGTGGTAGTAGCAAGGTTTGTGATAAGAGACAGGTAGGACTCTCTTTTCTAGTGCTTTCATTTGGTAGCCATCTCAGCCCCCAAAAGGTATCACTGTATATTGCATCACTATTATTATTTATGTATATAATGCAACAAACTATTATAAGTATCATACAGTGAAATACATTTTAGAGAGAGTTATTCATTCTATTTATAAGTTGCAATTTATCAAAATGACTAAAATTACTAACAGAATAATAAAATGTTTTAGAGAAAGAAATACCATTTAAAAAGTTAAAGGCATGAATATTTTGTTGTTTTTTTATAAAAATTTTGTTTAAAAAAAAGTGCATTTTAACCACATTGCTTTATTTGTGTAAGTTTAGAAGAGGATAATGTTTTTTTACTGTAAATAATGTAATGTGCCTTCAGGGTACTACTGCAATCAATATAACCCTGCAGTCAGTGGTCTGCTTCTTCCTAGGGTGTCAAGGCCCAGACCTTTGGCAGCACATTTTCAGGGGGTGCAGACTGCTTGAAGTTGCCAGTACTATGCAGTGTAATAATGTGTGCACATGCATAGAAATATCTACTGTATATGTACTGACAGTTCTGTGTGTAACATACTCTGTATATACATACACATATATACTTGTGATCTTATATACAGGTGTGTGGCATTCAGTAACTGAGGTGCAGGAGCCACACAAATAAGAATGGGTTTAGCGTAGCATAAAATCTAAATATACCTCTGCCGCTTGTAAAACGTTAAGAAAAAATTAATCACTTAGTGATAATAACCAAGCCACAAGGGTGAAAAAATGTGCTTTAGGAAATACCATGAAATTTTGCTCATTACACAAGCTTGTTTTACAAAAAGATATTAGTATTCAGGTAACATTGCTGCAGCCCCCAAAGATGGGATCCCGAAACCTGGATACATTTATGACATTGAGTGGGGATAATCTTAATTAAGTAATTTGATTAATCAAATATTATACTTTTCTTAAACCAGTTCTAATAGCTTCAGCTTTCAGAGGCTTAGATTTAGTTTAGAGATATTCATAATCACATGGATTGAGATGTAAATTCTTTCTAAGAAACCTCAAACTGTTCATACGGATGTTTTGGTTGGAAGCATTACATATCCTGTAGATTTTTTTTAAAGGACATTGTCATTACCTAAAAATGATGAAGGGAAGTTTTCATGTCTCTTTCTCCCTACCTCTGTATCTCTCTTTCTCCATAAATAATATATAAAATATGATTTTATTCATCTATTTATTAAGATCTATTTAGATTTTCAACATACAATTTTATACAAATAACAAGACTAAAAAGTATTTTTTTTATATTAATTATACATAACTGTATAACATTTATTAGTTAGCCTGGTTTTTGGACTTTAAATCCAAGGACCCTCATTCAATTGAGCCTTTTGGGAGATTGGGCTCGGAAATAGAGCCCGGAACTTTTTGCTATTTAATTGGCTTCCGTTTGCGGGCACTGATCGAAATTACGGGCTCTGAGCTACGATTCATTGTGATTTATTGTGATTGTTCAAATCGCAAGTTAATGTCCCACCAAGCCTTAATCTTTGATCTTTCACAGCCGCAAGACTTCCGAACGCTAAAATCGCAAATTGCTGTTCAATTGCTCCGATACCTCATCGCTAACCACTCCGTCAAGCCCGCAAATGGCAAAAATTGAACCACAAGTTACTGGTACCAAGGAGGTGTTGCAAAGGGCTTAATGACATGTAACGAGCACTGTAAATTCAAATATACACGCACTACTGTACTTTTATAAAAAGGGAAAGTAATAGCACAACATTCTCAAGCTCACAAATCGGCCACAAAAATACTTTATTTTATGTTTAATTTCTGTGTTATATTGATCCTGGCAATCAACGTGTTAATAAATATAATCGAACTTGCATGTAATAGAATATCATATTTATGGCTTTATCAATATTATATTATATCTGGAATGTGGATCGGATCGTAACTTATAATTCAAGCCCCTAGGACTTTGAAATCACACCTCCAATTTTTCTTTGACGTCCTATGGGCTTGAACATGATCGCTGACACAAGGGCGTAACTCGTGGTTAGAAACAGCCAATGGAATGTGGGTCCAATCGTGACTAATGGTTCAAGCCCGTAGGACTTGAAAAACGGAGGTTGGATTTCAAAGTCATACGGGCTTGAATCACGAGTAATGATCGGATCCACATTACATTGGCTGTTTCTTACCGCAAGTTACGGCCTTGCGTCAGCGATCATGTTCAAGCTTGCAAATGCTACTTTCGATAGCATGGTTTGCAATGTGTGATATGGGGCAGGGACTTGTGCACTCGCCAATTGAATAGCACCATAAGTTGCGGCCACTTCGGGCTCGCAGGAGGCCCGCAGACGTAAATCCAACTTACCTAACTTCCGATGCCTCAATTGAATGAGGCTCAAGGTATCTAAGTTCTGACGTAAATCAAATTTCACTGAAAAAAAATCCAGTTAAAATAAGAAATAAGAAATACCGTAAGCAACCTACTAAAGATAAAATGTAACCTTTATTGTGTTAATGTTAAAATCTCAAATTGTTAAAATACGAATGATTAATAACAATATATCTCTACCAGTGATAACTGCCACAATGTATTTTTTTCCTTCAACTTCTATTAGTTACTCATTTTTTAGTGTCTGATTTTATTCCACAGATTACAAAATACCAACAGATAAACATAATATAACAAATCACTCTCTCTTCTTCCTCCTTTCTCCTCCTCTGTCCGCAGCTTGACTGGTAAGTATATATAGGCGACCCTTGACATTTATTGGGGATCCATTCCCAGGGTCCCTGTGAATGGTGAAAAACTGAGAGTAACTTAGACTATTACCATCCAAGCTGGTAGGGGCTATTACTGCCCAGTGCCACCAACTACAGATTAACTATCTTTAAAATCTCGGCCCCAGTACCCTGATATCGGGATTCTGTATCAGTCCTTGCATCAGAAATCAGCACTTCCAGGCTACCAAGAGACTCCAGATCTGCTTCTTCCTATGGGGCTTGATAAGACTTGTTACAGTCAAACCTACCCCAGCAGGATCCTACAGAGTCTCTCAGTACCTCCATGCAGCCATCCAGGAAAATAAAAGACATACCATTTTCTATATGCTTCAGCAGTGAACTGCCTTTACTCGCTTCCAAACACAACTACCAACAAAATTACAGACAAAAACACAGAACCAAAGCACAACCCACATTCCCTCCTCCCCCTCTGACCTCATTGATCTGGCACATATTGGTTGTCATTGGGGGGGGGGGGGGGGGGGGGGGTTCCCTTGCTCTATTTACAACCCCAATGGGCAATAAAAACTAGTTTAAAACTTTATGGCCGGTCCTTTGATCATGCGGGAGGGACTAAGATGGCTTTGGGTTAGGGAACATCTGGGAATTGCACCTCTGAACTAAATATACTAGACTATGACATGACATTAACTATACTCACACATTTATTTATGGCACAAAACACAGTAATATTACATAAAGCATTACTTACAGGATGAGGCAGGGGCATATGTCATAAGAAACTTAATGCATGTTGGCAATATAATTCCCTTACCCATTTTCCAATGGGGAAGTCTGTTCTCTATGGTAGCTCACTGCGCCAAATTTAAGGCCCTGGAAAGGGGTCTGTGACATTAAGATTTTCTCTAAAACTGTTGTTCATTTGTTACACACTTCACCATTTTTTTTACTCTCACAGTGATTCTTAAGGATGGGCAATTGATTAGTGCATACGATACTGATACGTTTTTTTGTGATGAAATGCCTAAATAAAAATACTTTCAGAGAATGTAAATTGTAATATTATATGATGTTTTCAATAGGTACTGCTAATGCTCTATACTTATACTAGTGACTTGCTCTATATTTGTACTAGTGACTTGCCCGTCAAAAATGACAGCAAAAAAAATCCGCAGCTTGACTGGTAAGTATATATAGGCGACCCTTGACATTTATTGGGGATCCATTCCCAGGGTCCCTGTGAATGGTGAAAAACTGAGAGTAACTTAGACTATTACCATCCAAGCTGGTAGGGGCTATTACTGCCCAGTGCCACCAACTACAGATTAACTATCTTTAAAATCTCGGCCCCAGTACCCTGATATCGGGATTCTGTATCAGTCCTTGCATCAGAAATCAGCACTTCCAGGCTACCAAGAGACTCCAGATCTGCTTCTTCTTATGGGGCTTGATAAGACTTGTTACAGTCAAACCTACCCCAGCAGGATCCTACAGAGTCTCTCAGTACCTCCATGCAGCCATCCAGGAAAATAAAAGACATACCATTTTCTATATGCTTCAGCAGTGAACTGCCTTTACTCGCTTCCAAACACAACTACCAACAAAATTACAGACAAAAACACAGAACCAAAGCACAACCCACATTCCCTCCTCCCCCTCTGACCTCATTGATCTGGCACATATTGGTTGTCATTGGGGGGGGGGGGGGGGGGGGGGTTCCCTTGCTCTATTTACAACCCCAATGGGCAATAAAAACTAGTTTAAAACTTTATGGCCGGTCCTTTGATCATGCGGGAGGGACTAAGATGGCTTTGGGTTAGGGAACATCTGGGAATTGCACCTCTGAACTAAATATACTAGACTATGACATGACATTAACTATACTCACACATTTATTTATGGCACAAAACACAGTAATATTACATAAAGCATTACTTACAGGATGAGGCAGGGGCATATGTCATAAGAAACTTAATGCATGTTGGCAATATAATTCCCTTACCCATTTTCCAATGGGGAAGTCTGTTCTCTATGGTAGCTCACTGCGCCAAATTTAAGGCCCTGGAAAGGGGTCTGTGACATTAAGATTTTCTCTAAAACTGTTGTTCATTTGTTACACACTTCACCATTTTTTTTACTCTCACAGTGATTCTTAAGGATGGGCAATTGATTAGTGCATACGATACTGATACGTTTTTTTGTGATGAAATGCCTAAATAAAAATACTTTCAGAGAATGTAAATTGTAATATTATATGATGTTTTCAATAGATACTGCTAATGCTCTATACTTATACTAGTGACTTGCTCTATATTTGTACTAGTGACTTGCCCGTCAAAAATGACAGCAAAAAAAATTGAAGCCTGGTGAGGCTCTCTGCCCTCTAAACTGCCTTCCTCTACTTTACTGGCCTCACAATGAGCACAATTGGCGCTCATTGCGAGCCTCTCCCCCCCACTACTTTACTGGCCTTGCGATGAGCACTTTTGGTGCTCATTGCGAGCCCCCTCTACCTCTCCCCCCCTCTACTTGATGGGAGGCACTCATTGTGAGTCTCTCCCCCCTCTACTTCCTCTCCATCTGCTGTGTATCTATTCCCTCCTCTCCCTCCCCTGTGTTTCTTCCCCCTCTCTCTCCCCTGTGTCTCTTCCCCCCTCCCGATGCTGTGTCTCTTTCCCCCTCTCCTTCCCCTGTTTCTCTTTCCCCAACTCCCTCCCATGTGTCTCCTTCCCCATCTCCCTCCCCTGTGTCTCTTCCCCCTCCCTCCCCTGTGTCTCTTTCCCCATTTCTTTTCCCTGTGCCTCTTTCCCCATTTCTTTTCCCTGTGCCTCTTCCCCCTCCTCCCTCCCCTGTGTCTCTTCCCCCTCTCCCTCCCTTGTGTCTCCATCCCCCATCTCCCTTCCCTTATGTCTCTTCCCCCTCCCCTATGTCTTTTCCCCCCTCCTCTCCCTTCCCTGTGTATCCATCCCTCCTCTCCCTCCCCTATGTCTCCCCCTCCCCTGTGTCTCTACCCCCTCTTCTCCCTTCTGTGTGTCTCCCCCTTCTAGCTCAGTTCGCACGCATGGACGCCTGCGCATGTGTGTGTCCTGTGTGCCTTTCCCTCCTTCTCTCCCTTGTGTCTCCGCTGGCTCGTGCGTGGTCGCCTGTGCATGCAAGTGCCCGCCCGCGGGCTTGTCTAATGGAGCTCATTACGCATGAGCAATGCACAACCGCGGCTGACGGGGCGCAATGTACATGCGCAACTCGCAATTTTTGCGAACATCGTATTGCGTTTTTGTTGGGCACGCTGACGCTGCGCAATGCACATGCGCAACTCGCAATTTTTGCGAGCGTCATATTGCGAGTTTGTCGGGCACACAATTTTTAACTTTGCGTGATGACAATTCGCAATACGACAACTATTATATGTGATCATCTTTATATATATCACCCCTTTTTGATCCATTATTCTCATCTAAATCAAGTAAAGGTTGGGGTTAACAAGACCAAAGAAAGCCTATCAGCAATCGAGAATTAAAAGTCACTCTTATTATAACTATACGTTGGTTTCACCATGTCCCTTGTGGTTAATCATTGTAACATTGCAGGGAATCCCTAGTATTATTAGAAATAAATCTAATTAGCCAAGTTACTTATTTGAGTATGGACATGCTCAGTATTTTAAATTTAATATGGCTTTAGACAGAAAATAATACATCCAGGCCACCAAGTCTGGCAATAATAATCCACCAGAATAAGATAGAAGACTATACGTGGATAAGAACCACTGAGTGACAGTCTAACAATTGTTAATTTGCTATAAGAATTTTTTTTTTTAGAAAAGTATTCAAATGATAAAGAACGTGTTATTACCTATAGCTTTAAATTATACTGTATGTAACCTACAATGCCCTTACAGTAAATAACACTAGACCTTAGTAAAGTAAACCTGCTAAACCGCAACTTACCCACGCCTATACAACGTACTAAACGTGTAGATCACTATAACGTGCAGTAGATATAGACATACTAAATTTCTCCTGACATATCTCTACTGCGTACTTTAAGTTGACTATATGATAGACACCACTGGGTTTACAAACAATCAGTTAATTAGTGCACTACAAATTCAACTTTCTGACAGATTTTATGTTCCAATACCCTTCAATAGACTAATCTCAGAAACCCTTGGAACGGAGAATAGGTTAGATTTCTATAGGTTCACTTTTCACTTTAAAAATTATAGACCGCTCACAAAGTCTAATTCCTTTATCCCAAAAATAATTAACAAATCTAACAAGCTAGTCTTTAAACCAAATGAGATAGCTGAAACATTTCGACACTTCTATGAGGAGCTTTACTCAGCCCCCGCACAATCAGGATCCAAAGCCCACAAATCACAAATAGATTCTTTCTTAAACTCAACAGAGCTGCCACAAATTGAGAGAACCCGAGCTGTAGAAAAGTATTCAAATGATAAAGAACGTGTTATTACCTATAGCTTTAAATTATACTGTATGTAACCTACAATGCCCTTACAGTAAATAACACTAGACCTTAGTAAAGTAAACCTGCTAAACCGCAACTTACCCACGCCTATACAACGTACTAAACGTGTAGATCACTATAACGTGCAGTAGATATAGACATACTAAATTTCTCCTGACATATCTCTACTGCGTACTTTAAGTTGACTATATGATAGACACCACTGGGTTTACAAACAATCAGTTAATTAGTGCACTACAAATTCAACTTTCTGACAGATTTTATGTTCCAATACCCTTCAATAGACTAATCTCAGAAACCCTTGGAACGGAGAATAGGTTAGATTTCTATAGGTTCACTTTTCACTTTAAAAATTATAGACCGCTCACAAAGTCCACCGTGGGCAATTTAGTTAGATCAGAAAACAGGCGAATCCACACAGTGTCAACTAACGACACGAGTGGATTCACCACGAAAGTTAAGGAGGATTGCGAGTGCTATCCTTTCGATAGTTTTATTACTACTACATTCACAGCTAATCGAAGTAGCTGTAGTTTATATTCTTGTTAAAACAGTTCACACCCCAGTGAAACGTCTACGTTTTAGATAAAGACGACTCAAAACCCTTGCCACCGCAGAGTAGTACAGAACACTTATAAGGTTGCCTTTGTATTAGATTATCACTGTGTGAAAATTCATATTTTTCCCCGTCTTCCTGTTTGTTCCATTAGCACAACCAACCTCCGAGTGTAAGGACACAATCCCAGCAGGGGGCCTATCGGACAATCTCAGCAAGAACGACAAAAGATCATTCCGTCACGACCGGCTCCCCATAAGGAACAAAGAGCTAAAAGGTAGGACACACCATGAACCTCAACATTATCTCACACAATGCTCAGGGCCTCAATGAACCCGTTAAAAGAGGAATAGCAATAAAAGAATATCAAAAACTAAGAGGGGATGTAGTAATGATCCAAGAAACACATTTTAAAAAATTAGCGATCCCCAAATATTGGGGGAAATCATACATGCAGGCATACCACTCTTCAGCTAAAGAGAAGGCTAAAGGAGTGACAATCTTGGTACACAATAGAATTAACTTTTGCCATTCCAAAACTCAATCAGACCCAGAGGGCAGATATTTAGCAATTCACGGATCCATCCAAGAACAAAATGTGACTTTCCGTAACCTTTACGCCCCAAATACCGAACAGGCACAATTCTTCGCTAAAATATCACGTATTATGATGGGATGGGAACCATCTATCCTAGTAGTAGGAGGAGACATGAACACTGTACTAGACCCAGACAAAGACCGATCTGCCAAGTCTTCCGCACACACTACGCCAACAGACACCAAAGCGTTCAAACACATTCTAAGATCCTATGGTCTGATAGACACATGGAGAGCAATAAATCCCTCGGACAGGACATACACCTTCTTCTCCCCAAGGCACCAGTCCCACTCAAGGATCGACCATGTGCTGATACAGCAACGACTAACCCATAACTTAATGGGTGCAGATATACACCCCATTGCATGGTCGGACCATGACTTGGTTCTGGTTTCCTTAAATGGCTTCATCCCATCAGGACGATCCCCTTCATGGACCTTAAACCCACACCTACTCAATGACGTAACCTCCAAAGACAAAATTACCAGAGCGATAGACGACTACTTTGCAATCAATAGTGGAAGCGAGGTGGGCAGGGGGGGAGTGTGGGCAGCCCATAAAGCAGTCATTAGAGGGGTCTGTATCCAAATAGGAGCAACAACAAAAAAATTAGAACAAGCACAAATGAACACTATTAAGAGTAAAATTTCAGACCTACAAACACAATTTACTAGGAAACACGACCCGAAGATTTACAATGAACTCCTGGTTCAAAAGCAATTATTAAATGCTATTCTTCGGAAAAAAATGATAACAATCCTCCAACGCACACAGGCCACAATGTTCAGGAGCGCCAACAAACCAGATACCATGTTAGCCAGAAAACTGAAAACACAGAGAGCTAATTCCTTTATCCCAAAAATAATTAACAAATCTAACAAGCTAGTCTTTAAACCAAATGAGATAGCTGAAACATTTCGACACTTCTATGAGGAGCTTTACTCAGCCCCCGCACAATCAGGATCCAAAGCCCACAAATCACAAATAGATTCTTTCTTAAACTCAACAGAGCTGCCACAAATTGAGAGAACCCGAGCTGTAGAATTAGCAAAACCCATCACGATAGAAGAAATTAAAGAAGCAATTAAAACAACTAAATCACCCGGCCCGGACGGGTTTACGAATTTTTACTACAAACAATGCTCACATCAATTACTCCCGCACCTTCACAAATTATTTAATGAGCTATTAAAAGGACCCCCCATAAAACAAGAATTCTTCGAGGCAAAAATTATCGTAATCCCTAAAATAGGTAAAGATCCAGCCCAATGCGGGAGCTACAGACCAATTTCGTTAATTAATAACGATATTAAAATATACTCAAAGATTCTGGCGAACAGACTGGCCCCATTATTACCTAGTGTGGTCCACCCAGATCAGGTGGGCTTTATTGCCGGTAGAGAAGCTCCAGACAACACCAGGAGAGTGTTAAACCTAATAGAAATAGCCAAAAGAAACAATATCCACTCAATGCTTCTATCTCTAGACGCAGAAAAAGCATTCGACAGAATAGATTGGACATTCATGTGGGAAGTGCTAGCCAGGATAGGTCTAGGAGAAGGTTTTATAAGAGGGATACAGTCCTTATACATGAACCCGGAAGCCTCCATAACATATCAGGGATTCAATTCTAAAAGACTCAAAATAACCAGAGGGACCAGACAAGGCTGCCCACTCTCCCCTCTATTGTTTGCTCTATGCCTAGAGCCATTGGCGATTACGATCAGGAACTGTCCAGACATCCAAGGTATAAAAGTTGGCCCCAAGGAATACAAACTCAATCTCTTCGCAGATGATATTCTGCTCTCACTGACAGAACCAACAACTAGCTTACCCAACTTACTCCACCTACTCACGAAATTCGGTACCATCTCAGGATTTAAAATCAACACATCCAAAAGTCTGGCACTCAACATTACACTACCCAAAGAGATGAAAGAAAATTTGGACAAACATTTTTCCATTAAATGGGCTCAAAAATACTTGACTTACCTAGGTATTAATATTCCAGGTTCTATAGACCAAGTATATGACGCAAACTTCCCCCAAATCATCAGTAGAATAAAACAGGACATAGAGAAATGGTCAGCCTACAAAATATCCTGGCTTGGCAAAATAAACGCAATCAAAATGAATGTTATCCCAAAAATTGTATACTTATTTAGGGCGATCCCGACACCAATTAACTTGACAGCCATAAAAGCACTACAAAAAAACCTCTTCAAATTTACCTGGAATCAAAAAAAAACAAGAGTTAACAAAAATAAGATGCACACACCCACACAAAAAGGAGGTCTAGCCTTCCCAAACCTGGTTAACTATTATAAGGCCACAAGATTGGCGCAAATGACTAACTGGTATAAGAAAGAAGCCATTCCAACATGGGTCGAGATAGAAAAACAAATCTTGGAGGAAAACCATATAACCTTATCACATACACTATGGCTCAGCGCACACAAAGAACTGAAAACACAAACCCTTAGAGGCCGTATCCGCAATTCATTAACAGTTTGGAAAGAAATTAATAAAAAATCCCCCCTGTTACATGTAGGTTCAGGTTTAACCCCTCTTTGGCAATCCCATAAGGAAGGCCACGTCACCAAAACCTCTCAGATGAAATGGTGGATACAGAAAGATCTGACTATAGTCGCTGACACCTGGACTCTGGCACAAGGGGGCACACTGAACCAAATACCTAACAATGAATGGATTAATCTGATGATAATCAAACAATCGATATTTCAGAATGCAAAATCAAATAGTCAGAATAGAAAATCAGTATATGAACAATGTTGCATTAACAACCCTGGAGGCAAGGGCAACATTTCGGTTATATACAAACACCTATCTGAGGTGTCTAGCATAAACAAGCCACACTATCAGGAGAAGTGGGAATCAGAATTACAGATCACACTAGACGATAAACAATGGAGTCAAGTTATCAAGCAAGCTAACATTTCATCCTTAAATATCACCTTGAAAGAGAACGCACTAAAAACAGTAATGAGGTGGTACCTCACACCAGCGAGACTTCACAACTCAAACAAATCACTCTCCGACAAATGCTATAGAGGTTGTGGACATGTAGGTTCGTTAATTCACATGCTGTGGGAATGTCCCAAAATTAAACATATTTGGCAGGCAATATACAACACATTAGGTAAACTGTGGGGGAAAACATTAGAGCCAAAGCCAGAAGAAGCACTATTGGGACTCCCAAACACAACACTAACAAAGAGTGAGCAATTCCTGACCAATCAGTTATACTTGGCATCTAGATGCATAATAGCCAAACATTGGAAACACACTGACCCTACATTTAAAGAAGTTCTACAGAAAATTGATCACATTCAAACCATGAGCCACTTCTCGCGGAGTTCGATGTGAGATACAAACGATGGGCCTCCTGCTGGGACATCTGGAAAGTTAGAGGTCCAAAATGAGGTGAGTCTGAGAAAGACTAGACCAACTAATAAGTTTTTTGCGGTAAATTGGTAAGAGAAAAGAAAGAAATGTAATCTATAAATTTAGAACTGGACACACAGTGATGTTAAATGTTTTGGTAAATAACTTTGTTCTGCAGGGACTAACTCTGAGACTCTCATATAAAACTATTTGGAGGAAAGGGAAAAGAAAATATTCTCACAAGATAGATGTATTGACCCCAATATCAACTGTAGAGCTCAAGACCTAGGAGAGCTACAAGTTATATCTTCACATCTGTTAACATACTTGTCCGAACTGTTTATGATAAACCACAGATTTGTTTACTGTTGTATAGACACGTTTCTAAATGTTGCACTGTTAACTAATTCTGTACATTTTGATATATAATGTAAATAAAAAAATAAAAAAATAAGTTTAAAAAAAAATAAAAAATTATACTGTATGTATTTTTTTGTTTTGTGTAATTTGTGGGTATAAATATATTTTAGCTATACATATTCTTTTCGTAGACACTGTTTGTACCTGATGGATGCCATGTTTGTGTCTTCTACACTTCCTGCTGGCTTGACGACTGGGTGTATACATGTATTTTCTACTATGTTTTAATATGTATTCATGAGTGGAAGAAGGATGGAAGGAGGAATGAAAGGGGTTTGTTGACTGGTAGCTTCAGATAAGATTTCAACACATGACTCTTCCCTTTCCTTCACATAGGTTCAGTATAGGCAGCTTGAACGTATACTTGCATGTGTCTTGCTTGCCCTTCTCCATAACCACCACCTTGTGAATTGAATAACAAGTATTACTGTCATGGCAGCTTCCATGCACACACTAGCAGAGTCTGCTAAAATAATGGAATTCTCTGAAAATGTGCTTAAAAGGGTAATTTACCTCACTGTAAGTGTTATTTGTGATGTGAAATAGCACAATAATAACAAGTACAAAACTCTAATAACAAGTACAAAGTCTAACATTTTAAGTCTATGTTTACATACCAAGTATATCCTTCCAGCTAGCTGTTGCATGAATAATAACAGATAGCCGAGTCTCGGACATGCTGTGGGGAAGCCAATGATGGATAGCAGATTTTTCCTGGAATCAGTTTACACTGCGCCGACCAGTTAACCCATAACTGACCTGTTTAGGTGAGTGGAGCATCCCATGCCTGCACAGATAGATTTGTTAAGGTTTTTGTTTTTTTTCAACTTTTGTGCACTGAAGGGGAGATCTAATCCTTATGAGCTGCTCTGCGATGTTCAAATTACAGAGAGGCCAGAGAGCAGAAACTTGAATTTTCAGCTGTAAGAAATTGCGAAGTCTGTTCCCTTCAAACGGGAAATGTCAGCAGTCTTACCATTGACTCGCATGGGACACACACCCCTTATTGTCTGCAATAGTGCAAATGCAAATGGGTAGTCAATTACATATGTAAACATATGTAAACACACATTTAATTTGATTTGATTTCTCAGTAAAAAATGCACGCATTTCAAAAATTCTAAAAGTATTTCAATATGCTTTTAGGAGATCTTTACTGTGATAAGGTCCAAATTGTGCTGAATTAAGTGGCTCTTTAAGCCCAAGCCTTTCATAGCTGTTAATAGCTTGTTGCATACTTCACAAACATGTGAAGCTTTTGCTAATCTCTAGTGATAGCAGTTCAATTGACATTTACTTTTTTGCAAGTTAATTAATTACAATATAGAAATTTAGCCTAAAAATAATAATGCTAACAACACATTTAGATATTGTTCTAAATGTGCAAACTGTAATATTTCTAGTTCTGGCTTCAACCTCCATGTATCGCATGTGTAGAAAGGGTAAACTTCACACAGCAAAAAGACAGTGTGGCAAAAACAAGCCACCTTGTTTTATTACAAAGACAATGTGTGATGTTATGTGTTTAAACTCTATATTAGATTTTAGTGATAGCCAGTTCATAAGGAGTTAACTGCATTTGGAATGTTATGATGTCTGTAACTGTCATGATGGGAGTCAGTTATTAAAGTTTATTATTATTATTATCTTTATTTATATCGCGCCAACATATCCTGTAGCGCTGTGCAGTTTAGTACATGGTAAAAAACAAACTTAACACCTTGTAAAGAATGGAGGGCCCTGTTTTTGAGCTTATAATCAAATGCTGAGACTGTAAGAACCCAGACCATCCAGGGGTGCCCCTATACTAGTAAGCAGAAGGATTAAGGGGTGAATATGTCCCCCTCACTCCTGGGGTTAAAACATACAGTATTGTAGAAAATGTGACCGGCCCCAGGCATGTAGACTAACTACCCCAAAATGGAATTTACGTTAGGAATAAATTATTACTTATTATTATTAAACTTTATTTTTTTTAAATTACAATTACATAGAAGGGGAAAATACATGTAATACATGTATGCAACACATAACTAATGTTTACAACTATAGGTAATACCAAATATTTTATCAGTTGGATATAAATGAAAATAAATCCTTATGGTAAAACTACATTTCATTTGCATTTTTTATCAGTCAATAAGCATTTTTGCTCCACCTATATCAATAATTAGGCTAATTACTCCCTAGGCTCTGCACATGCTCATTAGTATCAATGCCAGATGGCTTTAGACTGAAAGCAATGCAGGCTAACAGCAATTATATAATTGACTGTTGCACATTCCTAGAAAAAAAAGAGTAGATGTGCTTATTTGAGTATGAACAACACCTGAATAGATTTGTTCTATAGGTCTAATTACCTACTTAGGGCCTCATTCAATTGCAATTTGGCCAATTGAATAGGGGTCAAAATAAGCACATAACATATTTTTTTTAAGAAGTTTATAGTTAGTAAACATCTATCGAAAAGCAAGGTTTTCACTAACTAAAAACGTATTTAAAAAAAATATATTATGTGCTTATCTAGAGGCACTATTGAATTGGCCAAATCGCAATTGAACGAGGGCCTTAGAGAGTAGCCTCTTTTAGCTCACTTGTGTCCTTCACAGGGAGAAATATCCTGTAGTATATTTGTCTGGTTTCACTCAAAATAGTGATCCAGACCCAAAATACCAGGCAATTCTACTCTGAACAGGAGAAACAGCAAACCCCAGAGTAAAGTAGCATTGAAGTTTGTAATTTTGAGCTCTCGGTCAAAATTTCTGAATCACCCACAATTTCACAAATTTGTTAATGAGACATAATTTCCATTAATTAACAGCACTCAAGACAATGCATCATGGGTTAATCAGTAATTAATGTCAATGCTCTCTCATTAACAAAATATATGAATCTCAGTTTGTGGGTAGATCAGACAAGCTGACTGACAGCTCAAAATGGCACACTTCAATGTTAGTTTACTATAGTAAAAAGCATTTTTTTATAAAGTACTTTTACATTTATCACGTAAAGTTTTAAATACTGCTATATATGGAAACTCTGTTGTGTAACTTTAAATATCAAACACTGGGAGCTGCTTATCATCATAAGCATCTTTGAATAATTGTAGGTGATGGATACTGAGCTAGAAACAGACTCTGGGTATTGGGTCTGAGTGTCCTCCTCAGCCATGTTGTAGTAGAAGGATTATGTTGTAGTGTGTACAAATGAAATAAACACAACTCTGAGGCAGTGACCACGGCCATATCTACCTTTTTGGAGCCCTTAGGCAGTGAAGTGGAGGAGTTCCTTCACAGACCCATTTTTGCCTTTTCTGTATGTGTAAGTTCTATTTCCTGTTGTAACTGTCTTGTTCTAGGTGGTTACCCCCTAGTAGCCAGTCTATGAGCTGCAACATTTCATTTTCATTTAAGCCAGGAACCATTTTTTTTAAAAAAGTAGAGCCCCTTGCAGGGAAGTGCCCCTGGGCAGCTGCCTAGTTGGCCTAATGGGTAATCCGGCCATGGCAGTGTCATAACACAAAATGTTGGGCCAGACCTGTGAAAAAATCATTTAGATCTCCCTGCATTATTTTATGTGAGACATTTAAAGTATATCCAAATGTTTTTGCTGCTGTGCCGCATCAAATAAGACACATATAACTATGTATACCTCCATTCTGCATTTATAATGAACATGTTAAGTAATTATGATAATGTAACTATAACCTCAAAATAAATTATGTTTACTCATCTCCTAGTAGCTCAGATATCAAGGGCTGAAGGTCCCATTTTATACCTTTGTAAAAAAAAAAATGAGTGCTTATAATTTGAATGTACTGAAAAAGATGAATACAGGGTTTAATTTATTTAAAGAACCACATTAGTTTGGGAAAAATACATATTTATGAAGTATGTAACATACTAACCACATTATCAGTAGAGTAAGACATGAGACAAAAACCTTAGAGAAATTCTTAAATTTAGTAGATTCTGGTTATGTCATAGGCATCCATCTTGGACTGCTTGTTGGCCTAAAGATGAAGATTATCCTACAGAGGCATGCTCTTCTATGTACTTCTGTTTTCAAGTGATCATTCAAAGTGGCAAAATTTCAACATAAGTGTATAGAGACGTTATTTGCATCCAGAGTTCCTCCCACTTCCCCCAAGTAGCTAACATAACAGAATAAGCAAAAAAAAATCCACTAAAGCAACATTGAATACAAATAGTTAACATTTAAATGCATTTAAAAGAATCTTCGTAATCTTCCCATCCTCAATCACAGATTCTACTCCACATATATCTCTGACTGTTGACAATACCATCATCACTCCCACCGCCCAGGCCCGTTGTCTTTGGGTTCTACTGGACCCTGCCCTCTCTTTCATTCCTCACATACAACCACTCACAAAATCTTGTCTTCTTCACCTAAAAAACATTGTCACAATACATCACTATCTTACACAAGACACAAGAAAAATTCTAATCCACTCTCTCATCATTTCTTGCTTCGACTACTGTAACTTTCTTCTTGCTGGCTTCCCATCCCCTGTCTCTCTCCACTCCAATCCATAATGAACGCCTCTGCTAGACTCATCTACCATACTCAATGTTCAGTGTCTGCAGGACCTCTCTGTCAATCACTCCACTGGCTTCTCATAGCTTCCAGAATAAAATTTAAAATCATGATCCTAAGATATAGCGCCTTCAACAATAATGAACCCTCTTATATCTCTGCTCTTGTCTCAAAATACTCCCTGAACCTCCCTCTTCACCTCCTCTCACTCCCGCCTTCAGGACCTTTCTCGTGCTGCCCCTATTCTTTGGAACTCCTTGCTTCGCTTCACTAGACTATCCTCCTGACTCAAAACCTTCAAAACCTCACTAAAAACACATCTGTTGTATTTATTATTATTATTATTATTATTATTATTATCTTTTATTTGTATTGCGCCAACATATTCCGTAGCGCTGTACATGGGTTAAGAACAGGGGAAATACAAGTTTACCAAATTCAAAAGTTGAAGGGCCCTGTTTTGAGCTTAGAATCTTAGCAGAGAGTGCTTTATCCCAAAGCACCCTACAAGACTGGAAACTTGCTACTTACAATCTAAAGGGAATTAAAGGGCAGAGAACTGGGAAACAAATAAGGAATAGCAAGGATCAGGAAGAAAGTGAAAGATAGAAAGAGTTTTATTTTAGAGGGAGAGGGGAGTCATCTGAGGTGAAAGACTAGTATGCTGGCTGACTCCTAGTGTGGAGATGATATATCTGCAAGTAGGAAGTCAGGTGTTTTCCATGGCTCTATAAATTTAATCTGAATTGGGGTGTGTGGGTGTGAAGGAGGATCGGGAGGGCAGTATTTTGGTGTGCATGCAGCTCTGAGAATCTCACAGATGTAGCAGGCCTTAAAGCAGAGTGAATTTGCACTGAAAGAAATAGAAAGCATGGATTGGGGGACATACAGTACAGAAAGATGGGGGAGTTAGGGAGGAATGGGAGAGAGACCTTAGAATGAAGATATGTGAGGAGGGGGAGGAGATTTGAGGTAATTATGCCAGCCATAAATGGGGAAAGGATGGGGAAGGTGGAGACAGCCAAGCAGGGTATAGGAAACAGTTAGAAATTGAAAACAAACAGTAAGAAATATTTCTGTTTAAAGAAACTTATCAACTTTGGTCTTCATATACACAACACATCTGTCATCCCTCTATACCTCAACCTTACCTTTTAGTTTATAAGGTTTCCATCTTGCTTAGTGCTTTAAGGAAAGTACTGAGTACTGTTAATTTTAAGCTCAAAGATAGGGCCCTCCATTATTTGCGTTGTGTTAATTTTGTTATTAACTTGAACTTACCTCTGTATAGCACTACAGAACATGTTGGTGCGTTACAAATAAAATAATAATAATAATAATAATAATAATAATAATAATAATAATACAATAAAAGGATCTTACCATGTATCAAGTTAATTTCTTCATAAGAGCATACTATAAATATTCAGTGGTCTTTTAATAAATGCCTTTAAGTAGTTGACTTCTTACACTGCATTTTGCAAAAGTGAGATCTTTTCAGATTTTTTTTAATGATAATGATTTTAATACATAAATAAAATAACTAGCTCCTCTTGCTAGAGCATTATAGTGGTCATTTAAACTGACAATTCCTAACACGTGCTGAACATAATTAAAAAAAATACGTTTAATTAAAAAACCCATTCCTCTTGTATAACAATGCATATTATTTCATACATACACTGATACAATTCCTTTTTCACGGTATGATATTTTCTTTAATTTTACCGCTATTTGTTACATTTAAACATTCTTGGTAGCCAGAGTTTCTTTGCATACATAACTTGATTTTGTTAAAAAGAGCAAATATACTATTGTTATATGTATGGAGCTACAGTATGTCTGTATCTTTGCCTTATATGACCTTCAAAGGTGTTGGTTTATATGTGTAAGCATGGAAGTTGGCATGTCAGTTGTTTAGGAAATGTAAAAGTTATTTTATATGTTCTTTTCACTTTAAATAATAAAAAAATACATTGATAAATAATAGTTGTATAGTTTCTTACATTACCACTAAAGAGTATAAAGCTAGTTACAGTATTTAAAAAGATTTTATTATAATTAAATTGAAAAAAACACTGCAAATTTATTGGCAAAAACTGTGTTAAAGTATAGTTAAGGTTGCAAAGCACGAAGAAAACTTAAAAAAAACTTAACTTAAGAAACTTAAGACTGGAAAATCGCAGGATATAATATAAAAAATTACATCATCCATGAAATTACTGATGACATCACACTACAACCCTATGGTGTCACTTAATGCATTTATAATTGTACACTTAGTTGAATTTTTAATTTTTGTAGATTTCACATTTTTCAAATAAAGATGATTATTTAAATATATATGGCTAGAAATATTTTCTTAAACTTATTGGCGTTAATTGTTAAAATTATATGGTTACTAGCGACTTGCCCGTCAAAAAAAATGACGGAGCAATAAAATTTGAAGCCATGAGAATGCTGTTGAGACATAATTGAAACCATTTTGTACTGTGAGGACCTTCGGCGCTCATTGCGAGGCTTGCGCTGAGCGCCTTTGGCGCTCATCACATGCCGTGCAATGAGCGGCTCTGTGAGCCTCTCCTCTCGTGTACTTTTGGTCCTCTGAGAGAGATCTATATTTCTATGTATATGTAGTTAAGTAATAATGAATGATTTCTTAAATCAATTAATATACTTTAATTATTTATAATTGATATATGCAGCGAGCAATAGGCTGAAGAGCTAACAATCTGTTTGTATTTTGTGTCTGCATAGAATATACATTGTGTTAGTGCCCTGCTTATAAAGTGTAATGAATGTTTGAACTGTGCATTCTAAAAAGGCTGCGTGCGCGAGGTAAAGCCGTTGGTTCATTGCGTAAAGCGGCATTGTATAGTCGTAATGTTATTAATGTGGTACGCATCTCGTGAGCATTTTCCGGCTTTTCTAATAGTGTATGTTGTAGGTTGTAGTGTGATGTGTAAAGTGCTACGTGTTTAGCAGTGTTTTGCCCCGTCCGGGGTCGTGTAGCCTCGTTGTAATTTTTTGGGGCGGCCATTTTTTTCCTCGCTTAAGCGATTTTCGAGTGGCGAATATCGCCTAAATCAAGTTAAATTAGCGTTCCACCTCACTCATATACGTTCTGGCTGTTGCTCCATGCTGTCTGTGATGTTTTTGTAATTTTTTGGGGTGTATTTAGTGTGTTTTTTGGGTTTTCGGATCAGCCGCTAATCTCGTAAATGTTTGCGTCTTGTATCTTTTTTTTTTCCCAAGTCCCGCGTCTCGTATTTTACCAGCTTGCTTCACTGCGTGAGGCTCGCATCGGCTAAGTGCTACTGTTTACTGTCTACTGGCGCTCATCGGCTAACTGCTACGGTTTAAAGGCTCGCCTCGCTTTGCGAGGTTTGCAACAATGAGCGCCTCGCTTTGCAAGACTCATCGCCTAAGTCATACGCACCTCGCAAAGCATGACGACGTCTCGCAGTTTGACAACTATTATATGTGATATATCTACTTGTATAAAACCAGTTAATTAAAGTTGTATATTTTCAATTGTTCCAAACTTCATAACTTAAACCTCATACACCTAAAATCCTTTTATCATCAAATATAGATGTAAAATTGTGTTCCATGTGGTATATAAATGTAGTGCATTCTTTCTAGTGGTAGTTCCTAAGGTGATACTATTAATATTCAACAGGCTGTGGTATCTGTCTCATTTGTATTTACACAGCGCGACACCTAACTCATGCTGTGCCTGGTGGGGCTTCATAAGATGGTTGTGAATTACTTCTCTATAGGTAGAAGGTTACAGTATGTTTACTTTTTGTTTATTTTATGAGATGTAACTAAAAAATTAATTCAACTTTTTATCCTTGTATATCAGCAACGTATGCATTTAGCATTATATGGTTTTTATTATATAGGCTTTAAATTGATGTGTAAATCAAAGGACAGCAAACAGATTGATATTGGTGACACATTTTAATGGTAGATACAGTTACCCATTAATATGATTGATTGATCAAATTGATTGATTTGGTTCCATGGCTAACACAGTACCACACTATGTCTAAGTCCACACACTTTTATATTTAGTAATAAAATTTATTTTCAGTCATGTACTTTATCACTAGTTTAAATATCAATATTTTTATTATTTTCACTATGTTTCAAAATAATTTTGTAAGAATTGAGTTACCATTAAATGACATCATAGGGGGTATAATGGGATGTCATCAGTAATATCATGTATGATGACATTTTTTATATTCTATGCAATGCCATGATATCATAGCTGATGCAATTTATATCACATGTGATGTCATGAACAATGCCACTCAATGTCACAGATGATGTCATGAATTATGGAATCAGAAAAACTTTTGCAGAGAGAGGGATGCAAAAGTTACATGCTACCTTAACTTCCCAATTTCCTGTGTTCTTCCAGTCTTCCTGTGCTGCAACCTTCACTATACTTTAATACAGTATTTCCCTATATACAGTGGATATAAAAAGTCTACACACCCCTGTTAAAATGTCAGGTTTCTGTGCTGTAAAAAAATAGACAAAGATAAATCATTTCATCAACTTTTTACACCTTTAATGTGACCTATAAACTGTACAACTCAATTGAAAAACAAACCGAAATCTTTTAGGTAGAGGGAAGAAAAAATATAAAAATAAAATAATATGGTTGCATAAGTATGCACACCCTTAAACTAATACTTTGTTGAAGCACCTTTTGATTTTATTACAGCACTCAGTCTTTATGGGTATGAGTCTATCAGCATGGCACATTTTGACTTGGCAAGATTTGCCCACTCTTCTTTGCAAAAACACTCCAAATCTGTCAGATTGTGAGGGCATCTCCTTTGCACAGATCACCACACAGATTTTCAATCGGATTCAGGTCTGGGCTCTGGCTGGGCCATTCCAAAACTTTAATCTTCTTCTGGTGAAGCCATTCCTTTGTTGATTTGGATGTATGCTTTGGGTCGTTGTCATGCTGAGAGATGAAGTACCTCTTCGTGTTCAGCTTTCTAGCAGAAGCCTGAAGGTTTTGTGCCAATATTGACTGGTATTTGGAACTGTTCATAATTCCCTCTATCTTAACTAAGGCCCCAGTTCCAGCTGAAGAAAAACAGCCCCAAAGCATGATGCTGCCACTACCATGCTTCACTGTGGGTATGGTGTTCATTTGGTAATATGTTGTTTTTGCGCCAAACATATCTTTTGGAATTATAGCCAAAAAGTTCAACCTTGGTTTCATCAGACCATAACACCTTTTCCCACATGCTTTTGGGAGACTTCAGATGTGTTTTTGCAAAATGTAGCCTGGCTTGGATGTTTTTCTTCGTAAGAAAAGGCTTTTGTCTTGCCACTCTACCCCCATAGCCCAGACATATGAAGAATACGGGAGATTGTTGTCACATGTACCACACAGCCAGTACTTGCCAGATATTCCTGCAGCTCCTTTAATGTTGCTGTAGGCCTCTTGGTAGCCTCCCAGACCAGTTTTCTTCTCATCTTTTCATCAATTTTGGTAATGTCACTGTTGTGCCATATTTTCTCCACTTGATGATGACTGTCTTCACTGTATTCCATGGCATATCTAATGCCTTGGAAATTCTTTTGTACCCTTCTCCTGACTGATACTTTTTAACAATGAGATTCCTCTGATGCTTTGGAAGCTCTCTGTGGACCATAGCTTTTGCTGTGGGATGCGACTTAGAAAATTTCAGGAAAGATTAACTAGAGCAGCTGAACTTTATTTGGGGTTAATCAGAGGCACTTTAAATGATGGCAGGTGTATGCTGACTCCTATTTAACATGATTTGGAATGTGATTGCTTAATTCTGAACACAGCTACATCCCCAGTTATAAGAGGGTGTGCAGACTTATGCAACCACATTATTTTTATTTTTTATTTTTCTTCCCTCTACCTAAAATATTTCAGTTTGTTTTTCAATTGAGTTGTTCAGTTTATAGGTCACATTAAAGGTGGAAAAAGTTCTGAAGTGATTTATCTTTGTCTATTTTTTTACAGCACAGAACCCTGACATTTTAACAGGGGTGTGTAGACTTTTTATATCCACTGTATATGTGATATATATATATATATATATATATATATATATATATATATATATATATATATATATATACATACACACATATAAAGTGTAACTCTTTGAATATATTTTTTCTGTTTAATATTTACAATGGCTATTCATTGATTTTGCAATGGAAAATATTTGGACTAAAAATATCACAGAGCTAGCATTCTTTATAAGATGTTAGTCATTCTGAAATGGCAGGAAGAAGGAAAAGCAAATTATATAGCAAAACCGTGCAACCAGTTCACAGCTTATGAAATGACCTAATGTTTTCAAAGCTCAGCATGGTGTCTCCCACATGATCTTGTGGTAAGACTGTGCCCTCGGCTATTTGCACATCAAATCTATATTAAACATGTCAGCAGAAGCTGTACTGTAGGCTTATTCAGATAAAAAAGATAGACTGGCAGATTTAAATCAACAATAATTCTCCTTGTCAAATATATTTTCTTTTACGTCATGTGAAATTAGTAACAGCAATAACAGGACGTTCCTAATCCAGCTAGGGATTGATCTAGTAGATAAGCAGAGACACACTGCTCAAAAATGCAATAAAACATTGAATAATAAAATAAAATAAAAAAAACAGTATTGTACGTAATCATCTACAAATCAATGTCAGCTACAATGTGATCAACCCAAAGAGCAAACAAAGAAAGGAAGGGCTCTGAGAAAAAAAATAGCAAATCCACAAATCAAAACATCTAAAGTTATATGGGACAATTATATTTCTGAATATATATATATATATATATATATATATATATATATATATATATATATATATATATATATATATATATATATAGTTCTAAATGGGCATCCCAAGCATTAAAAAATATCACCATGATCATTTTTTTTTCCTATACAATCTTTTTTTGTCATTGAAAATTTTCAGATACAAAGTGTAACAACACTACAGTGCTCCTTTAAGGCCTCCCAAAAAAGCTAAGGTCTGCTGAAAAGTGTGCCAAATATTGGAGATGTAAAAATCTTTGAACAATAATTTAAATGAAATAGTAATGCACATTTAGACAAACTACTATATGAGGGCACAGGATGTTGTCATTAGAGCAATTTTATTATTATTAGTAGTAGTATACCTATTATTATATTTTACTAGATTGACATTTTCTCTAGCCACCCCTGTTTGACTCTATTGAGTCCCATAAAGTATGTAGTTGATCAGTTGCAACAGCTTTTACCGAAAATACCTAATACATGGTTACCAATGCAGCTATCATGTACACCCTGGTTAACCTTCTACTCCTCTCCACTACACCTTTCCTGTTGTGTTAATGCACACCTATGACCACTATACAAACTTTGGGCCATTGCACCAACCCAGCAACAAACTTCTTCTAACTCTCCTACTTTAAGCACATGTACTATAATTAACATCACTGTTTTTTTTTTACATTTTGTACTCTTCTGTAAATTGGACCTTTGATTAGTTGTACTGTTTTTGCAAAATAAAACTGTGGCTGTAACTCTGAACTACAACTGTAACTTTGAACTATGATTGTAACTTTAAACTACTGTTTTTGTAATTTTGTAAAGCACTTTGGATAAAAGCACTATATCACATATATAGTTGTGAGCGTACGAGTTGTTGCTAACGCTGCGGGCTCGCGTTGCGAGCTGCGGCCCTCGCATCGCGAGGGCCTTGGCTTGCGCAGCGAGCCAAGGCCCTCGCGAAGCGAGGGCACTGCCCGAGGGTCTCAGTTGCTGGCATGGAGCGCCTTTGGCGCTCCTTGCCAGCAACTGAGGACCCTCGCGAAGCGAGGGCCTCAGTTGCTGGCATGGAGCGCTAAAGGCGCTCCATGCCAGCACCTGAGGACCTCGCAAAGCGAGGGCCGCAGTTGCTGGCATGGAGCGCTAAAGGCGCTCCATGCCAGCAACTGCGACCCTCGCAAACTTCACGTCGCAACCCAAACAGTACGACACACACATTACGACACTCGCAAACAACATACGACACACGTTCACACACATTACGGCCTCGCAACACTCGGACGCAACTCGCGAACATTACAAAATGTAAAACACAATACATACACACAGCACATACATAAAAAACTTACCTACACCAAGAGGGAGCACCCAGCACCTCAAAAATACCACTTACACCTCGATTTTACTCGAAATAAAACAGTTTAGAGACTAAAAAAAAATCGAAGCGAGAGAAAAAATGGCCGCCGAACAAAACGAAAACGAGGCTACAGCACTCTAAACTCGCAAAACACCACAAGAAACTCGCAAAACACCACAAAACACCTACGGATATTCCGATACAGACGCATACCACACATTACTCGCCATTTTACGCCAATGCGGAAGTACACGCCTACGCTAACGGTTTGGGCTCGCGCACGCACAGTGTTACACTGCACACATTCAGCACGCTTACACAGCAGATCCACACCACTTATGCTGCAGCAACATCAAAACATATTCACAGCTCTTCCACACAATGCTTTAAAATAGGTAAAGTATATTCATTTATTCATCTATTATATATTTCATTATTACACACTAAACAGCATTAGCTACCTTACAATTTCATTGCCGTCATTTTTTGACGGGCAATTCGCTAGTAAATATATAAAATTAAAAAAGACTTAACCTTGCAAAAAACTAATTCATTTTTGCATATAATAGTTGCAAACTCAAAGTCTGTATATTCATATAAATATATATATAGGTAACTTTTTATATTAAATATCAGTATACAGTAATAGGGTTTTATGTGTTTTGTGGATAAGAATATAATATTTTTTAAGAAAAATGTAATTGAAAATTGCCATTTTCCCATCATCTTTGGGCTTTAGCTCCACCTATCTTTACATGGTTTAGCATGCAGCTGCCTATTTACTATGCAGCTTTGATGACAGAGCCTATGAATATGTGCTGAACTTTCTTGCAACAGCTTGAAAAAGACTAGATGAGCTCCAGCCTGAGGATGAAGAAAAGTTTTCAATTTAATTTTTTCTACAAAATATCAGCTTCATGAAATGCATAGGTTAGGAGATGGCTTATTGCAAACTTGTTGCAAAGCAACACTGCACATTTGTAACTGTTTTATTTTAAAGAAGTGGGTCAATTACTGTTTTAATTCGTTATAAGCCGATTATAGGATTATATGCGCAACAACAGAAATAGAGGTGCTCAATCAGAGAACAAACTAACCTTAATCGGTTAGTTATATGGGTATTATAATTAAATGATATCATGTAGTAGATCAGTCTGGTGTCACTAAATAGACTGATCGAGCTCCGATATACCAGAGAATTCTACCCAGAATAGGAGAAAGTGCAAACCGCATATGTACATTTCGGCCTTAGTTGAGCCTCATCTGCAGGGTGTAGCTGAACTCCCCAAGGCACAGAGAGTAAAGAGTGCATGTCTGGAGCCCCAAATGGTGAGGATTTTTGCTTTTCTTTTTTCATATAATATTTTTTGTATAATATAATTTACTTGTTTGAGATAAAGCTGTTATCATCATAGTGCAATATTGGATTTATTTCCCTATATTGATTTATATATACTGAGGAAACCATATTGTTATTGCTGCAAAATAAGAAAACACTTTATGAGTATATTTTTTAGATTTTATTAAATTGTGTTTTTATTTACTGTTATATACTGCACCAGTCTAATGGAATGCTCAATATTTTATTACTAGCGACTTGCCCGTCAAACATGACAGGGCAATAAAATTTTAAGCCATGGAATTGCTGTTTGACACACAATGGAAACCGTTTTGTACTCTGAGGAACTTCAGCACTGATAGCGACCCTCTCCTGTCGTGTACTTTTGGCCCTCTGAGCACCTTCATCAGTCATGATAAAGTTATATATATATTTTTATTTATATGTAGTTAAGTAATAATGAATTATTTATTGAATAAATTAATATACTTTAAGTATTTATAATTAACTAGTGAATTGTCCGTCAAAAAATTACAGCAATGAAATTGTAAGGTAGCTAATGCTGTTTGGTGTATAATAATGAAATATGTAATACAATTAATAAATGAATATACTTTACCTATTTTGAAGCATTGTGTTGAAGAGCTGTGAATGTGTTTTGATGTTGCTGCAGCATTAGTGGTGTGGAGCTGCTGTGTAAGCGTGCTGAATGTGTGCAGTGTAATACTGTGGGTGCGCGAGACCAAACCGTTAGCGTGGTCGTGTACTTCCGCATTGGGGTAAAATGTCGGGTAATGTGTGGTATGCGTCTTAGCGGAATATCCGTAGGTCTTTTGTGGTGTTTTGCGAGTTTCTTGTGGTGTTTTGCGTGTTTAGAGTGCTGTAGTCTCGTTTTCGTTTTGTCCGGCGGCGATTTTTTTCTCTCGCTTAGCGAATTTTTTAGTGTCTAAACTCTTTTATTTTGAGTAAATGAAGGTATAAGTTGCTTTTTCGAGGTCTTGGATGCTCCCTCTTGCTGTAGGTAAGCTTTTTATGTGTGTGTTGTGTGTATTTATTGTGTTTTTAGTTTTTTCATGTTCGTGGGTTGCGGACGATTTTTGCGAGGTCGTAATGTGTGCTAACTTGTCTCGTATGGTGTTTGCGTTTGTAGCCTTGTTTTCGTTTTGTTCGGCGGCCATTTTTTCTCTCGCTTAGCGATTTTTTTTGTGTCTAAACTCTTTAATTTTTAGTTAAATGAAGGTGTAAGTTGTATTTTTGAGGTCCTGGATGCCCCCTCTTGCTTTAGGTAAGCTTTTTATGTATGTGCTGTGTGTATTTATTGTGTTTTGAATTTTGTAATGTTCGCGAGTTGCGTCCGATTGTTGCGAGGTCGTAATGTGTGGTAACGTGTCTCGTATTTTGTTTGCGTTGCGAGGTAAAGTTTGCGAAGGACGTAGTCGGTGTGTCGTGTTGTTTGCGTGGTCGCCGTTGTTCTGTGGTTGTTTGTGTTTGAACGTAAATTTTGCGAGGGTCGCAGTTGCTGGCAAGGAGCACCTTCGGCGCTCCATGCCAGCAACTGAGGCCCTCGCCCGCAGCCCTCGCTTCGTGAGGGCCGCGGCTCGCTACGCGAGCCCGCAAGCGTGAGCAACGAATTGTATGCTCACAACTATATATGTGAATTATGCAGCCAGCAATAGGCTGAAGAGCTAACAATCTGTTTGTATTTTGCGTCTGCATACAATATACATTGTGAGTGTTCGTGCCCTGCTTATAAAGTGTAATGAATGTATGAACTGTGCATTCTAAATAGGCTGCGTGCGCGAGGTAAAGCCGTTGGTTTATTGTGTAATGAGGCATTGTATATTCGTAATGTTATTAATGTGGTACGCGGCTCGTGAGCATTTCCCGGCTTTTGTAATAGTGTATGTTGTAGTTCGTAGTTTGATGTGTAAGTGCTAAGCGTTTGTCAGTGTTTTGCGCGGTCCGGGTTCGTGTAGCCTCTTTTTCATTTTTTTACGCACCATTTTTTTTTTTGCTTAGGCAATTTTTGAGTGGCGAAAATCATCTAAATCGGGTTAAATTCGGGTTAAAGTCCTGCGTCTCGTAATTGTTTGTTTTCTAAGTCCCGCGTTTGTCAACCGCTTGCAGGCCAAGGCGATCCTGCATTAAGGAAGTGTTTTGCGTGTTTCATTGCCTCATCATGTTTGTGCTGATAGTTGTAGTGTGTTGTAGTGCCCTAATGGCTCGCCTCGCTATGCGAGGCTCGCAGACGATGAGCGCCTTTGGAGCTCATCGCCTAAGTGCTACGTGTTAATGGCTCGCCTCGCTTTGCGAGGCTCGCAGCAATGAGCACCTTTGGTGCTCAGCGGCTAAGTGCTACGTGTTAACAGTTCGCCTCGCAGCAATGGCCTAAGTGCTACGCGTTAACGGCTCGCGAGGCTCGCAAGCGAGCCTAACTCGGATGCACCACGCAAAGCATGAAGACGTCTCGCAGTTTGACAACTATTATATGTGATGACACAACCAGTTTGGAGACAAACTGAAATAAGACGCCTTAGTAAAGAAAATGGAAGTCTGCAGTAAAGAACTATTGCATATAAAAAAAAAGAAAAATGTAAACTACATTTTTTTTAACTTCCTAGCAACATTTGCTCACTATCAAGTTTTGTTATTCAAAAGACTGACAATGGTGGTCCTGAGAAACAGAAATAAATATAAAGTTGGTCCATTACAGTGGCTCTTTAAGACTCTTATTGGATTACCTATAATTGTGCTATAGCTACATTATGTACTTAGCCTGTGACATTATTATAATACTCAACTACAACACTAGAGCAGTTGATTACAAGCAGTTTTTTCCTCTCCCCCATCCGTGACTCTATTACAGCTTCTTTTGTGGTGCCAGTGGAGACAGGCAATGTCTTGGCACTCAAGGGGCTAGTCCAAAGTTGTTCCTGTTTAATGGGGCTGTTTAGACAATTGCTCCTTTTCAGTTACTGCTGTTAAAAATAAAATAAAAAATAGTTTCCCCTCAGGAACCAAATTGTGCATTGAAAACATCATATTACAACAATGCAGAAGGTAATAAATGAAATAAAAAATAGGCAATGTTTTTACACTCCAAGTTTAACTTTATTATTAGATGGAAATATTAAATATTGAGTACATTTTATAAGAATTTTGTTATGCCTCTGCTGATCCTTGGAGGAATCCTTGATACATAATGGAAGTTGTATGTGTGTGTGGGAGAGACCTTTATATTTATGTAGAGTTGCATCTATTGAAATACAAACACCTACCAATTTGAAACATCATCAATATACTATTTCCTTTTTTCTATTCTATATTTGTAAGACTTTAACATATTTAACAGAGCTATACAAAAAAGTACAGACACGCTTAAAAGGAACCCTTTAAAGGGACATGAAGGGCTCCCTGTTTTTAAAATTAAAATAATCTACCTAAGTGTTATTTGCATATTTAAGCATAATTGTATTAACAAATGCGTAAAAGCTCTATTTTTAGTAATTAAAACCTTCCAAACAATTTCTGCTAAGGTCCATCCCATGCAGGACATGCATCTATTGTACTAGATGTACTAGCCAATGCATACTAACATGCTGCTGAGACATAGTCTGTGACTGGCTAATACATCTAGTACTATAAAAACACTTTTTGCGTGAACTACAAGGGCAGACCTTAGCGGGGACTGTTTGGAATGTTTTAGCACGTAAAATTGGAGCTTTTAAGAACTTGTTAATAAAATACTTCTAAAGTTTAGTTCAATATTGAAAACAGGCAACCTCCCATGTCGCATTAATCATTTTTTTGTTTTATATAAATGTTTTATCAAGGTGACTTAGTTAATGTTATCCTGCTCATTGACATTGTCACAGAAAACTTAGGTCACAGCTGTAAAACATGGCACTCTATATAAGAAAGAACAAACAGAAAAATGGGATGTTCCAGTGATAGTGATAAAGCTGGTAAATGGAGGGCCCTTGTTTAAAATAATGCATAAAGTGATTTTACTTTTCTCTCAAAACTCACACTTAGAGTATAATTTATGGTCTCTAACAGTATTAAGCATATCTTGAAGTGTCAAATTTATAGTACGCTCATATAAAGAACTTTATTTGACAATGTACAAAAGTATTTTACAGAATATAATTAAATTGAGCCTTTCATTTTTATCTATTATATTCAATTTTAGTTTAATGGCCACAGACATTTTCTTTTGTTTCTTATATAATAAGAATCCTATGAGGAATGTAAGGAGCCATGATCTCACATAAGAGCTCTATACAGTGATGTTGAAAGACTAACACTATAAATATCCTACAACATAGAATACGCCTTAGTAGGATAACCCTTCCAAGAAGGAATCTGCCATGATACAAGCAGTGTCAGCTAAATTTAAGATTTTCCAGAAAAATGTTAATTATTAATCCTGCTGTTTGTTTCTGAAAAAGGCACATGGTTTTCATAATTCTCTTCTCGTAAAATTCTAATGAATGGCCTCATTCCTTTATATGTGAACGGACTGGGAGCTTTGCCCTTCAGCTTTCCAATCTTTCATTTATTAGAAATGCTATGGCATAGATAACCTCTCAACCACGTCCAAATCACTGGTATTTAAATATGTTCAGAGTAGGCCAGTAATAAATACTGTTACCAAGTAAGCATATTATTAAAATGCATTCTTGTTCTTTTTATTGGGCCATCTTCTAAAGCTCATCTATTTGTGGCAACCTTGATACTCCAAAACGTCATAATCAAAAATTAAAACCATACTTAGCGTGATATTGTGAAATAAACGGTTGAAAGTGAAAACAGATACCAACCAACATATCATTTATAGTGGAAATGTTTGCATTGTTATAAAGTGCGCTGATGATTTTGAGGGAACGCACCAATTAAGTGGTCAAAGCAACTCACACATAAAGGACCACTGAAGCCTCATGTTTATAGTTTGCTTGACTTGACTTTAAACAGATTAAAAAAAATTACACCTTTTACGTTTTAACTATTCTATTCAGTTTGGTTTGCATTAGTGTGTAAAAGTATTAGAAATCTAGGAGGAGTGGGATGAACTGCTGTTTCACACAAAGATCTGTATTCATTTATGTTAAACTATTGTCTTCAAATAGCCCCTTAACAAAATAACTCAATGGCAGAGGCCCCATAGGATAATCATCATACTCCAGCTACAGATTAGCAGCCCAAGACAGATTAACCCCTAAAATAATAACCCCACCAAGGCCCAGCCTAGACTCTAGCTGCTATGTGAGCTACTGTGAGCCGTCGGATAGCTTCTTATAGGAGGACCTTAAATTAGTTTTTCTTTTAGAATTGGTTTTGAACAGTACACTTTTTGAAGCTGTCCTACTTCATGGGCCGAAAGACAGGACTGATGGCTTCAATCGTGATGATTGTGTACTGTTACCAGGGTGAAGTGTTGGCCGAAGGGAGGGTCAAGGACCATGCTGGACCTTATAAGTGTTAATTAACTAATTTATTTTCTTTATAGGTACTGATTGTTTATTTCAGTATGAAATGCTTTTTGGTTTTCATTTTAATCTGTCATTTTTTTTTTTTTTTTTATAACAATGAGTTTTATTGTCACCGCATATAATAAATAGTTCACAACTTTGATCTCGGCACGCAGGCCTGTCCATTTCTCATATGTCCAAAGCACCCAGTAAACAAACATTTATATACATCAGAGTACAAAAAGTTCTGGACCATTACTGTAAGAAAAGTCCAGATGTAGGTTAGCCTGTTTTAGGTCAAGCCGAATAGTGCTAGTATATGCATAGTGACTATCACTTTTTTTAAAATTTTATTTATAACATTAACCTTTTAGAAACATAAAAAGGAACCTAACACTTGAACAGCTTGCTGGCCGGTCCCCTCCCCGCTTAAGGACTCCCTAAATATAGGATTTTTTTTTTTTTAAATAGGATTGTCCCCCAGTCCCATCGTTAACCCCTTCCCCGGACTCCCGGGCCTAATTAACTGAGGAAATGAACCTACCTTACAACCCGCCACTAGTTCTAGCACCCTAATGTCAGGCCTATGTATACTGTCCATGGGTCCCAAATTTTCCTGTACTTATCCATAGAGTCATCCAATAGATGGGTGATTCTTTCATTGATGGCAATATAATTAATCTTTTGTTTAATCATCTGGAAGTTTAGGTTACTGGATTTCCAGGCTTTAGCAATATGACTCTTAGCTGCCAATGTTATGTATTGCAGCAGTCTGTTTTGGGAGGGAGCCAGAGTGCTATTGGGGATCCCCAGCAACATGTTATCAATAGACCTGTCTACCGGGGTAAGGAATAAGCCAGAGGCTAGTTCTGAAACTAAGTCCCAAATCTTTACTACCTTGGGGCAGAACCACCATATATGGGAAAATGTCCCAGTTGCCTGACACCCCCTAAAGCATAGTAGGCTTTCTGACTTTTTCCATTTTGCGAGCTTTTCCGGGGTTATGTATACCCTGTGGAGCACCTTGATGGCGGTTTCTAGGATGCTATAGTTAAGGGAGCCCCTATAGATGTTGGACCAAGGTACCCTCCATTTACTTAGGTCCCAGCTCGTATTCATGTCAGTTTCCCAATCAGCCATGTGTTTAGGCTTGAGTCCAGCTGGCCTGGCATTGAATGTTTTGTATAGCATCCCTAGGGTGCCCTTCGTTAGAGGTGCCACTTGACAGATTTTAGACAGCCAGTTCATTTCTGGGACTGTATGATTTTCCAATAAGGAGAGTACAAGATGTTTTAATCTGCAGATATTGTAGTGTTCTGACAGGGGCATATCATGTTTATCCCTATTTTTTTTCGAATGAGATAATTTGCCCCTTCTCTATCCACTCTCCCAGCCTATCCAGATTTTTATTCTTCCACCAGTGTTGGGAGGATAGATTTAGGATAACTGACATCTGGGGGTGATTAAGGAGTGAGATCATGTAGGATGGTTTTGGGAATAAATTTGTGTGTTTGCGGGCCCATTTCCAGCATGTCAGAGTATGTTTTATTATGGGATTGGAAATGTCTTTAATTTTGGGGGGAGTTTCTGACAACCACATAATAGAGTCCCAAGTCAACGGTTTCATTGATTGGTTTTCTATGTAAATCCACGCCGGCTGATGGGTCGCTGAATGGGCTATTGGTAGAAAGGATAATTGAGCGGCCTTGTAATAAAATTTAATGTTAGGGCAGGATAGACCTCCATCTAATTTGTGTAGATACATGATTTTTTTAGCGATTCGTGATGGGCCTTGGTTCCAGATGAACCTAAAGATATGCCTTTGGAATTTAGATAACTCTTTATGTTTAACCTGAATTGGGAGGGTTCTAAAAAGGTAAAGAAGTCTGGGCAAAATGTTCATTTTAATTGTGTTAATTCTCCCTACCCAGGACAGGCGAAATTTCGTCCATCGGCCTAAATCAGCCATCAAGGTTTTTAGTAGCTTAGAATAATTCTCATTATATAGATCGCCCAGGTTTGCCGTTAACCTTATCCCCAGATAGTTTATATATTTAATGTCCCAGTTGAATTTATACCTTTCATGTAAACTATTTTTTTCTGCTGCCGGGACGTCGATGGCCAGGGTTTCAGTTTTTTCTAAGTTTAGTTTTAGTCCCGAGATTTGGCCGAACCTTTCTAGTGTTTTAATGAGTTCCGGAATTGATTTACTTGGTTTGGACACCACACAGAGTAGATCGTCTGCGAACAGGCAGATTTTGAAGTGATGATGTCCCACCTTTATCCTGGAAATCCCTGAGTTTGCCCTGATCTCCCCGGCCAGCGGTTCCATTGCCAATGCGAAGAGCAAAGGGGATAGCGGGCATCCCTGCCTAGTACCCCGTCCTATTCTTATATTCGGAGTCGCTGGACCCGGGAGCTTCAATTTGGCCGAAGGGGAGCTATAGAAAGAATTCAGCAAGTTGATGAACTGGCCACTGATACTGAATTTACTAAGGGTCGCGAATAGATAAGGCCATTCTAGGGAATCGAAGGCCTTTTTTATATCGAAGGCCATAAGGCACGTTGGTGTTTTAGAGGTTTTGGCTTTATGTATGAGGTTAAGGACTTTCCTAATATTATCTCCTGCCTGTCTGTGGGCCACGAAGCCTACCTGGTCATTGTGAATCAATCTTGGCAAGAAAGAAGCCAATCTGTCTGCCATAATTTTGGAGAGGATTTTCATATCACAATTTAGAAGTGAGATTGGCCTGTAGTTTTTCATTTCCAGGGGGTCCCTACCTTCCTTGGGGAATAGTATAATTTCAGCAGCGTTAAGCTCAACAGGTATTTTTTCTCCGGCTAGAATGTTGTTGAAGAGTGTGACTAGGTGTGGGCCAAGGGTATCTATAAATGTTTTGTAATAATTATTGGAAAACCCGTCTGGCCCCGGAGATTTCGCAGCTTTAAGTTTGTGAACCGTTTTGCGGACCTCGTCTAGCGTTATTGGGGCGTTAAGGGCCCCCAGCTCTTCCCCCGTTGTGATGGGGAGATCCTTTGAATTTAGAAATGATTTTATTTCATTACCGTTAAGAGCTGTGGAGCCTTAATAGAGGGAGTTAAAGTATTTGGTGAAAGTAGACTTAATTTTACTTGGATTGGCTGTGAGCTCACCCTCCCGCGTTTTTATTTGCTGGATTTTATTCTGTGTGCTTTTTGATTGTAGCTTTTTGGCTAGGAGTGGGCCTGGCTTGTTAGCTTTATCGAAAAAATGTTGCTGAGTCCACCTTAGGGCTTTCTCAGTTTGGTCCGAGAGGAGAGCGTCTAGGTCTGTCCTAACCTTGTCTATTAACTGTCTATTTTTGATATCCGGCTTGGATTGGTTTAATTTTTCAAGTTTTGGCAGTTCTGCTTGTAGTTCAATTTCTCTGGCTTTTCTTCGTTTTTTGTATTGGGATGCTAGTTTGATAAGGGTTCCCCTAATGTAGGCCTTGTGTGTGACCCATATAATGCTTGCCCTTATCTCTGGGGAGAGATTAACCTGAAAGAACAAATCCAGATCCTGTGAAATTTATTTCTTTACCTCTGGGTTAGCTAGAAGTCGTTCATTCAGCCTCCACGAGAATGTGGGCTTCCCCCCTGAAGCCCATTCCAAAGCTAGCTTTACCGCGGCGTGGTCTGACCATGTACATGGAATACGTTCGGATTTCTTTGGTCTAAGAGGGAGGAATCTGCAAGAATGTAGTCTATCCTGGAATAGGTATTATGTACCTGGGAGAAAAAGGAGTATTCCTTAGCCGTGGGGTTAGTTTCCCTCCATATGTCTGTCAAGTTTAGCTTAAGAAGTAGGCGCTTGATTGTCTGCAGTTTTCTAGAAAACCTCTCTTGTCCCCCTTCCCTAGACCTATCTTTTATTGGGTCCATCACCAAGTTCAGGTCCCCCCCAATTATTATTTTTCCCAACCCTGGTTTATCTAGAGTTTTTAGCACCTTTATGACAGTCTGATGAGGGTTTGTTGTAGGGGCGTAGATAGAGATCAGGGTTGTCTTAATACCCTGGACTAGTCCCGTTATTATTACAAAACTGCCTCCCGGGTCTATCTGTTTGTTCTCTAATGTAAAAGGGAAGTTCCTGTGAAGGAGTATGGCCGCACCTCCTTTTTTAGTTCTTTGGTTGGCTAGGAACACTGTAGGATAATTCTTATGTAGAAAATTTGGATGGTTGTTGTGTACAAAGTGAGTCTCCTGCATGAATATGACAGAGGGGTTACTATCCTTATAAGAGAGAAAGGCTTTGCGACGTTTAAAAGGGGAGTTAAAACCTTTGACATTGTGTGTCAGGAATACTATGTCTAAATTGTTCTGGTTTACCGCCATGTTTGTGGTGAGGTGAGGTGTTGTCCTGACTTACCCCAATCCAATGGAGAAATCCTGATAGCCTTGTGGCCTGGTGTGAATGGCTGGGAGAGTGGATAGTTCCATAGCCCGGCAGACCTACCGCCTGAGAGAGTATTGACTGAATGAGGACTGCCTTCCAACCTGATGGAATTACCTCTGGGGAGTCTTGCGTTCAGGAAGGGAGAGAATGAGACAGCCAGCAAGCTAACAAAACAGTAAGAAAATACTAAGACATAACAGTTAAGCCGATGGCAATAACCAAAAAACATTTCAAGAGCATTGATCCTCATTATAATTTACCGATAGCACCTAAGTGCCTAGGGTGGATAGGAAAAACACTCCTCCTCCTGACCCTAGTATGAGGAAAAAGAATACAACTGAATAGTACTTGACTAGATCATTAATACATTTACATTACAGAACATCAACCCTGGAGAAGGCCCATCCCTGGAGAAACGTATAAACTATGAGAATACGACATACCCAGATCTATAGTCTCTTTGATAATTTGTTCACTTTTCTCTGGTGTTATATCTAACAATATATACTCCAACTTACAAAATGTAATGACATTAGAATATAGCCCTAGGTTTACTAGCCAATGTTAGACCCTTTATACATTATTTTAATATGTCTCAAGTTTCTGAATTTTGTAAAAGTTCACCCTTCCTGCACCGGAGTGGAGGAAGTGCCTGGGGTGGACTTGCCAGAAGTCCCCGGCTCGGATTGTGGCGTACATACAGCGTCTCTGTGGTTTCTTTGTTTTTTGTGGATCGGTACATCAGTCCACTGCCTAGAGGGCCTGTCCTTTGGCCTCACTGCTCGTTGTTCACGAAACTCTTTCATGGTTGCAAGATTGAGACGGATCAAATGTTTCTGGCAGTCCTCCAGAGAGAATGCGGAGTAGGTGGAACCTCCAGCTTGGAAGAGCAAGCGGAATGGGAAACCCCATTTATATGGGATCTTGTTTTTTATAAGAACATTTAAAGCCGGTTTCATTTCCCTGCGTCTGTTCAGGGTGGTTGGTGTAATATCAGCAAAAACCTGCAGGTGAGATCCATCTGGGCCAACAACTTGTGAAACATTTCTGGCGGCCGAGAGGATATTATCCCTTGTTTTTTGTCGGAGGAAACGGACTATTGTGTCTTTGGGTAGATTTTGATTGAAGGATGCTCCTAGGGCCCTATGTGCCCTTTCAATTTCGATCTCTTCAACTTCTTCCCCCGGCAGCAAGGACCGGGCCACCTCCTTGATGTAGGGTTCTAGGTTAGTTACCCGTTTGTCAATCCCTCTAAAGCGAATGTTGTTTCTGCAGGAGCGATTTTCAGCATCCTCTAGTTTGTTTTCCAGAAGGAGAGTTTGCTGAGATGTCCTTCCTGTCTTGATCTTGAGATGAGACCAGTTGATCCGTGAGGTTTTCTAATTGGTGAGTTCTCTGTTCCAGCTCTTGGATTTCTTTCTTAAAGTCCTGCACGGCTTGGGAAAGTTGGGTCTTTAGTAAGGTTTCAAATCTTGTCATCATTTTGTCAATCATCTCCGGGTCTTGTAGCGTGCCTCTCTGTTCCCCCTCCATATCCGAATTGTCAGATAGGTCTGCAGCGGGGCTCTGAGGTGAGGGTTGGGATTTTGGGAGCGTTTGGAAGTGTTCTTGAATACCTTTAGCTGCCAAGCTCTTGCGTGTTTTACCCTTCATCTATCCCGCCTTATCTCATTTGTGGTTTACTGAGGCCTCGTAGTTGATCCAGCTTTTGAGATAGGAGGATTAATTGTTTATAGCAGGGTTTCCCATTTTCTTGTCTTCTCTTATTAAATTAGCATATTGACATATTGCAGAGCTGTAAGGTGCAATCCTAGTTAGGGCCCTCTCTTCTTTATTAGTTTGACATGGCTAGGGAGACTTGTGATGGCAGTCCTGGATGTGTGCCATGTGGTGATTGATTAACCGGCATTTATCCAGCCCTTAAGTGAGGCCAGAGGGCACTGTATTTGCTTACCCAATGCTTTGGCAGGGAGGTTAAGCATAGCTCAATCCAGGGCCAACATTTTCAGCAATGCAAATGCGTCATGATCACTGGTCACAGTTCATTTCCAGGGTGATTAGTGCTGCTCCCCTTCCATTACACTGAAGCACAAAATGGCCGCCACCTCCTGTTTGGGCCTGACTGGGAGGTTATGTCCTGGGCCCCCTTTTTAATAAAATACTGTGGCCTGCCTGTGGTGGTTAGGGATTCATAGATACCCCTCCACTCCTTCAGGGTTTCTTGGGAATCGGGGGGGGGGGGGGGTACCTTGCTTATCCCCAGCCGCTGTCTGTGATTTCCCTGAGTGGACGCGTGGTCCAAGATAACGACCCAGCTAGTTTCAGCGTCTTCTTCAGGGCCAGGCTGCTGGGCTCCTGCTGGGGTCCCTTCCCCTACCAGACCTCCGGAGGCTCACTCCGTTTCGCCTCTTTGCCCCCCACGGGGTGGAATGCTGTCTCGGGGCCCCCCCGACAGAGCCCCAGCCTCCCCTGTCTTGTCTGGCTCTCCCCTATGGCCCCCTTGTAGTACTCACTTTTAACTAAGTGGGTGTATTGTGGGATGGGGTATCGAGGGGAGATTCACCCCGCCGGGTCTTCTCTTTCTCTCCCTTAATCTGTCATTTTTATTTATTTATTATTTTTTTTTGTAATTGTTATATTTTATTCAATTTTTTTTATTAATTGAATGTGGATTTTTTAAACTGTATAAGTCCCCAAACCATTTAGGGAACCATAAGGACAAGGACCATGGGACCCCTATCGGGGTTTAGTGATAGCATTCATGGTGGTCCTTATGGACCCCCATTAGTGACAGGGATTAAGGAACATGTGGGTCTTTGTGGACCCCCGTTAGGGGTTATGAGAGAGCCTATCAAGGTCCTCATGGATAATAAGATTTAGTGTCCATGAGGGTCCTTATGGAAAACCATTAGGGGTAAGATTAGGGATCATGGATATCCATAGGGCTAATATCAGCTAGAGGTGGTAGATAGGATTAGATAATCAGGGTTATGGCAGACCCTAGTTGAAATGATCTATTAGGGGCTAGGGTTGGTTTAGGTAGGGCTATTATTTAGGGAGACTTACCCACTATTCATGATGGTAGGGAAAAGAGGGCGGCCAAAAGGCCCTGTGGTTATTAAGGTTCTCGGAGGGCCCACAAATTTGTTTAATATATGGAGGCTGCTTAAGGTTATGAGGTCATAGACGTAGAGAGTGGTCACACATGATTGTGAGCACTAAAAGTTAAAAGGTTTTATATAATAGTTTGAGATTGTTGGTAGAAATACTCTCACAGCATGGACTCATTAGGTTTTTTAACATGCAGAGTGTGATTGCTCAGTTATCTTTCATATGTGATTTTCTAACATCAGGAGCCAAAAAATCTAGACTTAGGTCTCCAGCTATGGTTGCCATAGTTACAGCTCTGTACCAGCACTGTAAGCCAATAGACAGGCCATAGGGACTGAAAAATGGTTCACATCACAGCAAACATGTCTCCTACAGGTACTCACATCTCATTCCTAAATGGAAAATTTTGATGTGAACAATTATTATTATTATTATTATTATTATTATTATTAAGTTTTATTTGTAACACACCAACATATTCTGTAGCACTATACAGAGCATAAGAGCAAGGAAAGAAACAATATTAGAAAACTGCAAAAAATGGAGGCCCCTTTTTTGAGCTTAGAATCTTTGTAGAAGATGTTTTTTTCCAAAGCACCCTACAAGATCGGAAACTCACTACTTACAATCTAAAGGGAGTGGAAGGGGCAAAAACTGGGGGAAGAAAAGATAAGGAATAGCAAGGGTCAGGAAGCAAGTGAAAGTATTATAGAAAGTAATTTGAGGTGACTGATTCTAGTATGTAATATCTTATCTGCCCCTAGTGGTTAGATAATATAACCAGCAAATGGGAAAGTCAGAAGTTTAGCTTTATAGAGTTAGTAGAGGGGCAAATTTCAAACACGTGGATTATGGATAACCGTTAGATTGTAATTTTGAGAGTTTCAATCTTGTGTCAGTGCCTTGGAATCAAGCTCTATGTACATTTGATTTTATGCTCAAAAACAGGGCCCTCCATTCTTTACAAGGTATTACATTTGTTTTTGCTATGTACTTAAACCCTGTACAGCGCTACGGAATATGTTGGCGCAATATAAATATAGATAATAATAATAATAATAATGGGCAGAGTTAGCAGCCCTGGGAGCTGAGCATGGCAGAGGAAAGGTTGGACTGAATGAGGGGCCATGGTTAGGAGTTAAATCTCCAGCGGCCAGCAAAATAAGCAGTGAGAGTTAGAGGAGGTCAGAGTCGGACTTGCAGAAGTGTTTCTGCTTATGAATTTTAGAACAATGACTATTATAACAGTACTAGGAATTTGCCCATCAAAAATGACGGGAGTAAAATTGTATGCCTGGCAATGCTGTTTGCCACACATTGCGAGGATATGGCCCCTCTGAGGCCATTCAGCGCTCATCATGTGTCTCGCAATGAGCACTCATTGCGAGGCTCTTCCCCCATGTACTTTACAGACCCCGCGATGAGCGCTTTCGGCACACATCTCGAGCCCCGCGACACTCATTGTGAGCCTCTCCCCCGTGTAGTTTAGGGGCCTTGCAATGACTGTTACTACCTTGGGTTAATAGTTAGTGCCTTGAGTTAATTGTTACTGCCTTGCGTTAAGTGTTACTTCTTTGAGCTTGTTTTTAAGTCCTTCATCCTCGTTTTACGTCCTCCGTCCTCGTTTATGTTGTTTTTTTGGATGCCAATTTTTTTTTGCCATTTACGTTCTTGAAAAAACTGAAAATATGCCTCAAATTAAGTTGCAACCTTACTCACAGGCTCCCTGGCTCTCCCCCTGTGCTGTATGTGAGTGTGTAAGTGAATTTGAGGCAAATGTGTTGTTTTTAGCAGGTTTTTTCGAGTTCTGTGGTTCGGTCGTTAAAGTCATAATTTTCCGAAGCCCACAGTCCATGTACGTGCTTCTGTTCCTAAGTCCTACGGGCCGTAATTTTGTGAACCACGCTAAGTCCTATGGCCTCGCGATAGCCTACGTCCCGAGTACCTCAACTGCTCGCCTCGCCTTTGGCGCTTATTGCAGCCTAAGTCCCGCCCGGTCGATGGCTCGCCTAGCTTCACAAAGGCTTGCAAGGCCGCAACGGCAGCCTAAGTCCAAGGCGCCCAAGGGCTCACCTCGCTTCTCAAGGCGAACAGATCGTGACCAATATCGTAAGTGTTCCGAACAACCTGCAGATCCACAACTATATATGTTATGCACATTTAGTATCTCACAACAGTGAATACACCCCTCACATCTTTGTAAATATTATATTATATCTTTTCATGTAACCACATTGAAGAGATGACACTCTGCTACAATGTAAAGTAGTAAGTGTACAGTAAATTTGCTGTCCCCTCAAAATAACAACACACAGCCATGTCTAAACCATTGGCAACAAAAGTGAGTACACCCTAACTGGAAATGTCCAAATTGGGCCCAAAGTGTCAATATTTTGTGTGGCCACCATTACTTTCCAGCACTGCCTTATCCCTCATGGACATGGAGTTCACCAGAGCTTCACCGGTTGCCACTGGAGTTCTCTTCCACTCCTCCATAATAACATCACTGAGCTGGTAGATGTTAGAGACCTTGCACTCCTCCACCTTCCATTTGAGGATGCCGCACAGATGTAAGTATTGGATTGCAAAATATGTGTTTTTGTAAAAATTATCTACTAGAGCTAAACTTGAAGAGATTACTTCTGCTTTTGTTGTACTAAAGTGTAGGTACTTCTGCAGATAGTAACTCATATAGTATCTCCATTCCACATATGTTTCTGTCTATTTTGTATTCTGAGGAAATAGACAATATTAAGCCTCCTAGCGGTAATCCAGAGCGTGGCTTGGGGTTCATTTGCTCTTCCTAAATCGGTAACCCCGAGCCATGCTCGGGGTTACTGCATGGAAGATTTGCCTGGTCCCCCTTCCTCCTCCTCCCTCCTTCCCATCATCCTTTTCTTCCCTCCTTCTCATGCTCCTTTCCCCCTCCTTCCTATCCTCCTCCTCCCCATCATCCTCCTCCCCATCCTCTTCCTTCCCATCCTCCTCCTCCCTCCTTCCCCCCCTCTTCTGTCTTCTCTCCTCTCCTCTCTTCTGTCTTCCTTCTAGCCTCCAATCAGCTCCTGCTGCTGATCGGAGCCCCGCAGCGCATCTTATGCCTTTCCCTGGAAACGGCATATGCTAATGACGTGACGCGCTTGTGATGTCACGTCATTAGCATATGCCGGTTCCAGAGAAAGACATAAGATGCGCTGCGGGGCTCCGTTCAGCAGCAGGAGCTGATCGGAGGCTAGAAGGAAGAGAGGAGAGAAGACAGAAGAGAGGGCGCGAGGGGAGAAAGGAGGGAGGAGGATGGGGAGGAGGAGGATGGGGAGAAGGAGGATGGGAAGGAAGGGGGAAAAGGAGGATGAGGGGGGAAAAGGGGGATGAGGGAGAAGATGAGGATGAAGGGGATGAGAAGGAAGAGGAGGATGACGGGTGATGAGGGGGGAAATGGATAATGGGGCAGGATGAGGAGGATAAGGGGTGATGAGGAGGATAAGGGGGGAAAGGGGGTGAGGATAAGGGGGGAAATGGAGGAGGATAAGGGGAAATGGGGGAGGAGGAGAGGGGGAAGGAGTAATGGTGTCTAAAGGCGGTATGATTATGTCAGTATTTAGAATGTACCGCTTTAACATTCAACATTCAATTGGCTGAATTTGAGATCCGGTAGCCCGTAAGTGAGGTTGCACGCTATTTTTCTATTCAATTGGCATCTTTTTGTGGGCTCCGACCGGCTTCCTGAGTTACGGGCTTGAAAAACTTGTGTCCGTCTAACTCGTAACTTACAGCCTTCAGAAGCCTTTGATCTGTCACTTTCGCAATGCTAAAGTCCCAAATCGCTATTCAATTGCTCAATTTCCCCAAGCAATGAAATATATTAGAATTGCACAACAGTCTCAAGCATGCAATCTGGCAGGAAATAAACTTTTATTTTATGTTTCATTTCGGGGTTAAAACGATCTTGGGTATTAATGAGTTAATACTAGGACAGTATTGGCATTCATTTTAATTATTATTTATTTTTTATATCTTGAAAGTCTGATCGCATATGGGACCCCCATTTGGAAGAGAATGACAGGTAACCTCCATGTTTTTCTGCCGTAATTCGGACAGTCTCCTTTCCTATTGGCTGATTTCAAATTAAAGGTTACGGGCTTGCTAAATTGATCATGTTCCCACCCTCATCTGCTCCGAACCAGTGCATGGTTTACAGTGCTGGCTTCAAGACCGCAACTTGCAACCTTGAGCAATAGAATAGCCTCGCAAACAAAGGGGAACTGGAGCCCACAAATCACTCTCAGACAATTGTCTGTCTGCGATCGAGTTACGGGCCTGGATTTGAATGTGGCCCAATGTCAGCAACTTCCTATAATTCCTCGTACTCATGTGGTGCTGGCTCCTGCACTAGAATTACAAAAACAGTTACAGTAACGACCCAGGGGAGGAGGTCCAAATCAGCTCCATAATCGTCGTGCTTTGGCTACAGGAATCCTCCCTTGGACCTTGGAGTGGATGGGCTTCTTAGTGACCGGCTTCTTTTCCAGGACCATCGGAATGCAGAATATCAAGGTGGTAAAAATGACAAACAGTGGTTATAACTTCTAAATAAAAGAGGGAACACATTGCTTATGTTCCCTAGAAAAGTGTCTTTATTGATAAAACCACCCCCCTGTAATACATCACTAGCCAATCTGTATGGTGTAGGTGTTAATCCCATCACAGGGTGAGCTGGTAATAATTTCAAAACCTGAAACACTTCCCTTCTAAACTAGTTAACTCAACCTATTTCATTTCCTGTCTACATCTAGATAATCCCATCAGGAATGTTGTCATTAAGATGTATAGTCATATTGTTCAAATGTACTGTTTCTGCTAATTATCAGGGACTGGAATGGTGAACAGGGGAGATGATAAGGAGTATATAGTTCTTTCTGGGCAGGATTTTCATTGGTGACTAGCAGTCTCCAAGCCAATCATCATAATCACAATATTTAATTTGGCTAATAGGGCTTTTATTATGTTAAATGCAACTTTTAAATGGCTGCGACTTCTTTTCCTTTAAATTAAACACTATTTTTATTTATTTTTAAACAGTTTTACCATAATGAATTCTAGTGTTTTAAAAAAAAACATTTTACTGTGGTCTTTTAACTTTAGCTACAATGAAAACTTTGAAAAGTCTGACTAAGAGAATAATTAAGCAGGAAAGAGACTCATAATCCTAATTTTGAATTAGCAAAAATACATTTTGATGTCTCTGTCTGACCCTGGAAGCATCCATGATACTTTGGTGGAAACTGTGTGTCACTGAGGTGTTTACATTTCTGGAGAGCAATGCTTGCATCTATAGCCTGTTTCTGGGTCTGTGAAAGGGGGAGGGGTGTAGTGGTAATTTCAAACAGATCAAAGATCCAGAACTCTCCCATTTCCCTACACTCTCCACCCCTGCTCCATTCTTTTGATTTAGGATTGATGTACCACAGACAAAATAGATTCCTCCACTCATAAACAGAGTCTTCAAAAATTCAGTTTTCTCTAAAAATGTTTTATATCTATGACATATAGCTGCTTGTGAAGAAATACATTTCACAACACACACAATGTTTATACTTTTATATATTACTTTGTCATTTTTGCTTATACTTCTATGGCCAAGAGAAGACCTTGAATGCAATTTCTATTGAAGTATATAGTAGTACATATAGGGCCTCATTCAATTGAGATTTGGCAAAAAGAATAGGGCTCTATATGCACATAGCATATTTTTTACAGAAGTTTTTAGTTAGTGAGCTTCTATCCAAAAGCAAGGTCTTCATTAACTAAAAACTTCTGTAAAAAAATATGTACTGTACATTTGTGTACTGTATTATTAAAAGCTTAGCAATAAAATGTTTTTTTTTAACAAAAACATGTTAGTGCAGCTTTTAAAACTTAGGTTTGGACTTTAATTTTCAGACTTCTGCAAAAATAATTTTCTCCATTCCCTATTAGGTGTTCGGATGGTGGGAGACGATCAATCCAGGAAGCTGTCCCAATAGGATCTACCTGTACATTTTTAACTGAAATGTTTGAATTTTTTATTTGCTGCTTTGATCCATTCTCTTTGACAAACTGTCTGCTACTTTCTCTGGAAGGTGTATCTTTATATACTAATGAGCTTTCTATTAGTCCTGTTGATAGCAATTGCAGTTGTAGCTACCACATTTCCATTGTGGGAAAAAAAAATTCCTGTGCATTCACAGTCTCTTTTCACATCAGGAGGCAGCAAAGTATTCGAAATGATAGCTCTCCCAGCAGCATAATTGCGTATAAAAAAGGTATTTTTTTAATACGTTCTAAAAATATGTTTTCAAGTGCAGTTCTTCAAAAAACCCTACAGAGAAAAAAAGGGACCACATTGGCCCTTTAAGAATGATTTGATGTTAGGGAAATTTGTTAGCTTGCTGTGTAGGTCTTTATTCATGAATGTTATTACAGTGGAAAACCTGTTGACTTTGCTCAAAACATGAACAGCCTCATCAAGGCCTCGCGTCCATTTCCTCTTCATGTTTGTGTTCCAGAAACTGAAGACGCTTATTCAGGAAGCACTTGAGATTTTCGTTTGATCTGTGCACTGCGGGCAGCGTTTCTGCAGGGTGTGGCTGGGAATTACACAAAATGTGTTTCTAATGAATCTAGAAGCATGTTAAGAACTTGTAAAGAAATGTAAGCTTTTCTCATGTTTAGAACATTAAGAGGTAATTTCATATGCTTCGATTCAGCCAAATGCCTTGCTATCATGTGGAAATGCACTGTGTAATTTATAGCAATAACATTCAGTTTAAAACTTTTAGATCAACTTGAAAAATAGTCACATTTATTGGAAGTTTTATGAGAACTGATATTGTGAAACCTGATGAAATTCAGTTGCTTGGCAAATAAATGAATTGTAAATGAAGAATTTGTTGGTTGGAATTGCTTTGGTACCAAATCAATGTATCCTGACAAAATTCTGGGCACAGAAAAAATACTTGTTTGTGCAGTTTTACCAGGGTCGTTGCAGTAGATAACTTCTACAAACAAGCTGCTTGCAATGTTTTTAAAGGTATATACTGTATAGGTTTCCTGGCTTTCAAATGTCTGTTAAGAAAAGCTCAGTGTACTTACAAAGTTATAGGCAGGAAACTAAAATCCAGCTTTGTACACCCACAGGGAGTTTACATAACCAAGTACACTGAGGAGATCAGCCAGATACATTTGACCTTTTTGGTAGAGATACTTTACAGCACAGCCAGGAACCACAGAGCTTGATACAAATGTATCAGTTGCCTGAGCCTCCTCCTGATTTTCCAAAACAAATGATTAATATTATGCTAATTTAGCCCATGTTTCAGGGGCTTGTTAAATATAATTTTCAACTGTCAGAAATTACAAGACATTTTGCTAACTTCAAGGTAAGTGTTTAAATATTTATTCTGGTATTTTTTTCATGCAAAAAATGTTTTCATGCAATACTGATTCTCCTCTATCAGATGCACACATAATCCAGGAAATTTAGATATGCCTTTAAGTTTCTTTAGTGAGAAAAATGGTCAAAAAAGATTTCTGCAGCAATATAAACAAGTGAGCTATTATTAAAGAACCTTTATAGTTTAGGAAAAACTTCATATGTTTATACCAAACTAACAGGATTAACAGTCATGTAAGCCATGAGCATTGAACAATTTTTAGAGAAAATATTTGATTTTATTTATATATTTTTATTTTAACAGATTCTGTTTGCACCTGCATAATTCTATGTTTTCTGGAATTTTATTGTACATTCAGAGGCAGGATTTGTTGACTCATCAGATATGTTTTTAGCATTTGTCATCTTCCCCCTCTGCTGCACAGAAGTAAACTTGCAAGCCTTGCTTACCATGCTCTGTACCAACGCTCTCACTCTTTGAAAAGGAATTAGGACTGTCATGGCAGCCACTGTGCAGTGAAACAAAAGAAAGCAAATAAGTAAACAAAAATTGTGAACAAAGCCTAAAACAATAATAAACAAACAAATGTACAAACGTAATAAGGAACAAGCAAACAACGTGTTTCAATGGCCCAAAGTTAATCTCCTCAGGGTAATTTATACATCCATGTTACACATCCATGGTGTTTGTTTGTTCCTATACATTAAATAATTTATATGTGTGAAGAATAAAGGAATGTTATGAGTAGATTATGTTTGTGCAGTTGTTTATTATTGGATTAGGTTATATCACCATTTTTGTTTTTTTCTTTGGTATCTTCCTTTCTTGTTTTGTTTCAGATTCTATTTGGTAAGAGATTGTGGTACTGTTGCACTATTGGAGATTGAAGGAAGAACTATATAACCAACGTCGTATAAAAGAATATATTTGCCTTTTTGGATAACTTCCATGCACTAGCAGAGCCTACTAAAATGATGATTTTCTCTGAAAAGGCTATTGTTTTCTTGACGTACACGGTATACATGTTTTTAGTATGTTGCATACGTCACAAAAATGTGAAGTATTTGTGTGCAACCTCTTAAAGAGAAAATGGGTATCCCTTTAAGCTTTTAACATTGGCTTTCCCTCATGGGCTTACATAACTTTGACAATAAACATTACAAGGAAATATATATGATGTAACTTCTCCATATTTTAATCCTAATAGCTTTAAAAAATGATCTTAAATATGTGGCTGGTTGCCAAATATCCCACTATATGGGCTTGATTTAAAAAAGCAACCAAGTTTTATGTTACTATAGTGGATCACTCCCAAAACCAACAAATAGGTCTCAGGAAAACATTTTTTTAATGTGTTACCCTTTCTGTGGTATTCTACCCAAGTGGCTCCATAAAAAAATCAAATAATGTTATAAAAACACACCATGAATGGACTTTTATTCACTCTACACCCCAAGTTAAACTGACCTGACAAGGGGCCTCATCCAAACACGATTTGGCCAATTGAATAGGGCACTATATAAGCACATAGTATATTTTTCTACAGAATTTTTTAGTTAGTGAAGACCTTGCTTTTGGATAGAAGTTCACTAACTAAAAACTTCTGTAAAAAAATATTTCATTTGAATGAGGCCCAAAGGGTCTGCAAATAATACAGTTCTGGCCTTGTGTGACACCTGACTAACTACTCAACCTATCACTTACAGAGTGAAGCATGGAGGTGGGACTGTTCCCGTAGGCACTGTGGATAATACGTTTTAACTACATACTGATTACTGAATAATATCCTAGTTGTACACATTTTCTATACATCCGATACTACTGGCTTTTTCATGCCTGTTACTCTTTCTTTTCCAGCAATAGGCAAAACCTACTTTATTGTACTTTGCTTAGACACCGTTCATCAAAACAAGGAACTGACTCTACCATCAAAGGTCGTCACTTTTGTAATAAATTAAAATCTAATTGCGCTATCTGTACTTTTATGTAATAAACAGTTTATGTATGTTATGTTGTTATAATTATCATACATATAACTAATAAACTGTAATAAAAATGTGAAGCTTTTTCCTAACCCTTTATGTATAGCTCTTTTATACTTGAAGGAAGCCATTTGTTTCTGTAGTAAAAGTGCGCAGAGACATAAAAGTGCAGAGACATTTATGATGAGCTGATTTCAGTCTCCAAGGGTCTCACCTACTTGACAAGGAAGATACACTCACACATGGTGGAGAGAAGGTATTATAAGTCAATAATGGAGTTATCTAATATAGGATGTGATTGTAAAAACAAGGAATAACAGAATGTTTGTTTTTAGCTTCATAAAAATACTTAGTTCTTAAAAATAGCATTGTGAAATATGATTTAATATGTGAATATGATCAATATTAGTAGCACCAAGTAATTACATTTTTATTGACCTTCTTAATATTATTGACTTGCTTACTGTAGGATAATTGAGTATTTATAAAAACATACCAGCAATTCATCTTTTCACCACCTGGAAGTATTATTGAACAATTCACCACCATACACAGAATTACACATTGCCATGTCCAATTAATACCTCTCATTCCTGCTATCTCTATGCATGATCCTTCTGCATTTTGAAGCCTACTGAATAACCCTGGCCAGTTTGCATCCTGCCTTCTTAACAGCTGGTACCAGTGTTGTTCAAAGGATGCTCAAGACAAATTTTGACTTTGGCTACCCCAGTTGTTGTCAGTCTCTCCCTGGCTCTTACTGGCTAATTACCGTATTTATCGTCATATAACACTCACCGGCGTATAACACGCACCTCATTTTATGAAGGAAATTTCAGGGGAAAAAATAAAAAATGTAAATAAAGAACTTTGAAGCAAAATCCTCAACCTCCCTCCTCATCCTCCCTCCTCAACCCCCTCCTCAAATCCCCCATCTTCAACCCCCTCCTCCACCCCCCATCCTCATCCTCCTTCCTCAACCCCCCTCCTCAACCACAACCCCCCTCCTCAACCCCCCTCCTCATCCTCAACCCCCCTCCTCATCTTCAACCTCCCTCCTCATCCTCAACCCCCTCCTCAACCTCCCTCCTCAACCCCCCCATCCTCAACGCCCTCCTCAACCTCCCTCCTCAACCCCCCCATCCTCAACCCCCTCCTCAACCTCCCTCCTCAACCCCCCCATCCTCAAACTCCCTCCTCATCCCCCCATCCTAAACCCCCTCCTCAAACCCCCCATCCTCAAACCCCCTCAAACCCCCCATCCTCATCCTCCTTCCTCAACCCCCTCCTCAACCTCAACCCACCTCCTCATTCTAAACCCCTCCCCCCCTCCTCAACCTAAACCCCCCTAAATAACTCCCCGTCACTTACCTGATTCTGTTCCGGCCTCCGCTCCACTCCTTGACCCGGCGCGCATGCGACATCACATGTGCGCCATGTCATTAGCATATATGAGACTTGATAAAAGGAGGTTAAGCCTCTCGAAAGCTCGTCATTATAAATAAGACGTTTGTCCAATACAAAAGGTAGCAAATTATATTGCAATACTCATTATTAATCTATGTATATATATGGATTAATAATTACTAAATTACTATATATATATGCTAATGACGTGGCGCACATGTGAGGTCACATGCGCGCCGGGTCAAGGAGCGGAGCGGAGGCCGGAACAGAAGCAGGTAAGTGAGGGGGAGTTATTTAGGGGGGTTTTGGTAGAGGAGGGGGGTTTAGGTTGAGGAGGGGGGTTTAGGTTGAGGGGGGGTTAGGTTGAGGAGGGGGGTGTTAGAATGAATATCGGCGTATAACACGCACCTATAATTTGCTCCCTATTTTCAGGGAGAAAAAGTGCGTGTTATACGCCGATAAATACGGTAAATCCTTTTGCATATATAAATATAGAAAAGCATATTAATATCTAAAATAATTTACTGACTATATCAAACATTTATGGTCCTATCATGGTCCCAATAATGTTTATGATTATGGTTAAGTGGTTTAAGGACATCTGGTTTAGTAGCATTTCAAGGGTCCAGTAATTTAGACAAGGGACTATAGAGAAGTAAGTTTCAACTTTTGGTAAAGGAACAATTTAGAAGAAGTGGCAACTGTTGGTAGAAGAGAATATTAGAGGAAGTCAAAGAACAATAAAAGTTCAGTGCTTAGAATAGTATAATGGATGCTATGATAAGCAAATTTATATACAGAGACAATGTAAATATTATTTATAAGAAAATAAAGCTATCCAGATACTGATAGTTGAGTACTATGCAGCATTTATGTGCAGTACCTAAATCCTTCCAAAGTTGACTGGATGATATGAATAGATAGTGAGGTATCTTGTTTACAAAAATCCTAAAAGCAATTAAATAAAAGCACCCAGGCGTTTAGTATAATAAAGGGACAAATAAATCCAATATCATATTATGAGACAAGGAACCTTAACATTATTGAAAAAATATCTATTTTTAACTTTAACAAAATAAAGCACTAAACTTTGTTTTAAAATATATTTTATTGAGATTTGTTTTCTCTTTTTGAATTAGTTAAAGAAAAAACAATAAGAAGCAAATAAAGGGGAGTAATTGCAGTTATTTTATGAATAAACTCATACCCAATCTTAAAAAAAAATGAACACATATATATATATATATATATATATATATATATATATATATAGTAATTTAGTAATTATTAATCCATATATATATACATAGATTAATAATGAGTATTGCAATATAATTTGATACCTTTTGTATTGGACAAACGTCTTATTTATAATGACGAGCTTTTGAGAGGCTTAACCTCCCTTTATCAAGTCTCAAGCAATACTAACGTGAGATGGAACCCTCAGTTTGAATAATAACAGCAGATGCAGATAGAGTGGAAACAGCATCTGACATCATCAGGTAAATACATACAGGATATGGGGAATAAACACAACATTGCAAAGGAAACATATATACACATATTATATACACATATACATCAATATATACATGAAAAAGCAGAGCACTGTAGTCCACAGTGATATCTTTCCTGTAGGACAAACACCTCACTAAGAGAGCTTAGTCTGTTATAGTATAAGAAGAAAAAGAAAAAAAATCACATGAAATTCTGATAATGTGTTAGAAAACCCAAGTCTATATTAAGTCCTGTGTTTTTAGAGTTGAAGAATGTGATCATCTTTATTTCGAATGCTTTTCTCTCTTGGATGCTTTTAAATTTTCCTCTGAGTATTTTGACTTTTAAGTTATGGATGGAGTGATCATTCTGGCTAAAATGGTGTCCTACTGGGCTACAATAACTGTCTTCAATATGTTTTCTTATTGAATGCCTGGGTAAATTCATCCTTAAATGCATTTTTTGGCTGGTTTCTCCAATGTAACAGCCTTTGTCACATAAAGTACATTGTATCATATAAACCACATTTGACGATGTACATGCATATTATCCTTTGATGTTATAGGTTTTGTTGTTATGTATGGCTGTATCATCATTACAAATGTGTTGGCATAATTTACAGGCATGTTTGTTACAAAATTTAGTTCCATTTTTTGTATTCAGTTGTTCATTGGCCAATTTTCTGCTGACAAGTTTTTGTTTCAGGTTTGGTGGTTGTTTAAATGCAAGGATGGGAGGTTTTGGAAATATATATTTTAATTCAGTATCTTCAATTAGTAATGGTTGTAAATCTTTGATTATTTTCCGAATTTTCTCTAAAATTGGATGGTATGTGGTCACTAGAGGTATACGTGAAGTAGTTTCTTTTGTTTTGTAGTTTAATAGGTGTTCTCTGGGTATTTTGATGGCAGTGGTTATTTTTTGCGTAATAATACAGGGTTTGTATCCCTTTTGTTTGAAAGATTCAGACAGTGTTTTTAAATTTTTATCATTGTCTCCAGTGTTTGAGCAAATCCGATGGTATCTAATAGCTTGACTATGGTTGATGGCTTGTTTGGTGTGGGAGGGATGGAAACTGGAGCTGTGTAGGTAATTACATCTGTCTGTAGGTTTCCTATATATAGATGAGTGGAGAGTGCCATTGGTGATGGATATAGTAGTGTCTAGAAAGTTTACCTGTTCTGTGGAGAAATCCAATTTAAGTTTTATAGATGAATGGAAGGTATTGAATTAATTATGAAAGTCTCTGAGTTTGCTTTCTCTTTCTGTCCAGATGATGAACAGATCATCTATGTAACGGTAGTATTTGTATGGTTTGTAAATGGATACAGATAAGAAGGTTTCTTCTAGATTGGCCATAAATAGATTTGCGTATTGTGGAGCCATTTTGGTACCCATGGCAGTCCCCATCATCTGTAGGTAGGTATCTTGGTTGAAAGTAAAATAGTTGTGGGTAAGGATATATTCTATTAGTTTAACAATAATATCAGGGCCATATTTATTGTTTTGCCTGTTTGTTGAAAGAAACCTAAAGCAAGCCTCAGTGCCATCTTTGTGTGGGATATTACTGTTAAGAGACTCTACATCCATGGTGACAGGTAGTGTGTTAGCAGGTAGGTCTTTAATCTGACTGAATTTGTTGAGAAAGTCAGTGGTGTCTTGTATATAGCTACTGGTGTTACTAACTAATGGTTTAAGGATGTTTTCAACAAATCCAGATATCTGTTCAGTCAGTGTGTCCATACCTGTAACAATTGGACTCCCTGGGTTGCCTGGTTTGTGGATTTTTGGCAGTAGGTAGAAAGTCCCAGTGGTAGGATTGGCAGGGATGAGTTGTTCTAATTCCTGATGTATATTTTTAGGGAATGTTTTGAGGAGTTTCTTAAGGTGAAGAGTATATTCTTCTGTAGGGTCCTGGTTAAATTCCTTGTAGTAAGTATTGTCTGACAGTTGTCTGTTGGCTTCATTTATGTAGTCCTGAGTATTCATGATAACAACTCCACCTCCTTTGTCTGCTGGTTTGATGGTGATGTTGGGATTGTTTTTTAAAAACTTTATGGCAGTTCTTTCTGATGGTGTCAGATTGTGCAAGTCTCTTTTATATTGTGTTGTTATAATGGATGCAGTTCTCAGGCGAAAGCTTTCTATATAACTGTCCAGTTTGATGTTACGACCAGGTTGTGGGTTGAAATATGTATTTTTTTTCTTGTTACAGTCTAATGATGTTGTGGTATGTCCCTTGTTGTAGAAAAATTCTGCCAGTCCTAATCTCCTGAAGAATTCTTCTATGTCCGAGTATAGTTGTATTTTATCTAGTTTTATGTCTGGACAGAAGGACAATCCTTTGGAGAGAACAGAGGTCTCTGCTTGTGATAGTTGATGGTTTGAGAGATTTACAATTCCTGTGTGTTCTGTATATTTTTGAGAAAAACTATTTGTTTGAGTTGGTAGGTTTTTAGATGTGGTGTTAGTAGAATTTAGGACTAAATTTGGGTCGTTTCTTCTCTCTTCCATTTGCTGTTATATATCATGTTATATTATATATCACATATATAGTTGTGAGCATACGAGGCGTTGCTCACGCTTGCGGGCTCGCGCAGCGAACCGCGGCCCTCGCAAAGCGAGGGTCGCTGTTGATGGCAAGGAGCGCCAAAGGTGCTCCTTTCCAGCAACTGCGACCCTCGCAAACTTTACGTCGTAACGCAAACAAAATACAAGACACCTTACGACACATTACGACCTCGCAAAAAATGGCCGCAACACGCGCACCTCAAAACATCAAAAGTACAAGAAATACACACAACAAATACATAAAAAGCCAGGACCTCGAAAACTAAAGTTACACCTCAATTTATATGAAATTAAAGCAGTTTAGACACTAAAAAATTATCTAAGCGAGAGAAAAAATGGCCGCCAAACAAAACAAAAACGAGGCTCAAGGTCCCTAAACCCGCAAAACATATATATATATATTAGTGATGTTGTGAACATCAAATTTTAGGTTCGCGAACAGCGGACGCGAACTTCCAACAAATGTTCGCGAACGGGCGAACCCGGCGAACCGCCATAGACTTCAATGGGCAGGCGAATTTCAAAACCCACAGGGACTCTTTCTGGCCACAATAGTGATGGGAAAGTTGTTTCAAGGGGACTAACATGCCGGAGGGGGATCCATGGCAAAACTCCCACGGAAAATTACATAGTTGATGCAGAGTCTGGTTTTAAGCCATAAAGGGCATAAATCACCTAACATTCCTAAATTGTTTGGAATAACATGCTTTAAAACATCAGGTATGATGTTGTATCGATCAGGTAGTGTAAGGGTTACACCCGCTTCACAGTAACAGACCAATCTCCCCGTTTAATGTACTGCAAACAACCGCAAACAGACCCTTTGCACAACCGCAAACTCCCCATTTGCACAAGGTTGGATACCAAGCTAGCCATGTCCCGTTCCTTGTCCTCACTGATGTCATTGAAGGTCTCTTCCTCCACCCAGCCACCAAGGGTCACTGAAAGGTGACAACAAGCCCCCTGGGACGCCTGCTGTGTTTGGTCTTCCACCTCCTCAAAGCCACCTTCCTCCTCTGACTCCTCTTCTTCAGACTCCTCTCTCTGCGTTGCCTCTGTCTGCATTATTATAAGGTGTTTACTGTTAAGTAGTACTATTCCTATCAGTTTAATCCCTGTTACGTCCACTATTAGGGGACGTGTATATGGCATTGATTTTTGGAACAGGGAGATGGAAAAAGATGCTTGGTCGGACCTCCTACTTCAAATTTGGGGCACTGCGCGTGCAATCTAAGGTGCCACCAGATATGAGTGTCACTGTGCACTGGCAAAAGTTGGCAGAGTAGATGCAGTAGGCTTCACACACACACCTGTAGGCAGGCAATTGGTATTCAATCTATTACAGTCAAAAAAGTGTTGTTTTATGTCACTGTACACTACTGTTGCACCAGATATGACGTATCACTGTGCACTGGCAATAGTTGGCAGAGTAGATGCAATAGGCTTCACACACACGCCTGTAGGCAGGCAATTGCTATTCAATCTATTACAGTCAAAAAAGTGTTGTTTTATTTCACGGAGCACAATATAAGCTGTGAGCCTGACACAGGCAGGCAACTGAAATTAGATTTAGTCCTTCAGGTCTGTAGTGGAAGCTAAATACACAGCCTGGCTATCTATTTCCCTATAAAATCTCCAGCAGCTACACTATCTGTCCTCTCACAACGAATGCAGCTTCAGAATGATTCTAAAATGTATGCTGTCCTTCAGATGGAAGGCCCTGGAAGGGAGTGTATGCTGCCGATTGGCTGGAATGTGTCTGCTGACTGTGAGGTGCAGGGTCAAAGTTTCCTCAATGATAAAGAATAGTAGGCGAACCGAAAAGTGCATGTGTTCTCCGTCCGATGCGAACGCGAACATGCCAAAATCATTGCGAATAGTCCGCGGACGAACTGTTCGCGACATCTCTAATATATATATATATGTAGTATATGTAGTAAGTGGTACAGTGGTATAGTGCGATGTGGTTATATATAATTTTAACTACTTGATATGGGACCAAGGAATATTCTTTTAATTCCTGTGCATGCAACTCTGAGACCACATAAGCGTTCAGTGTTGCAGTTGTTACGTGAGAAACATGGCGAATGCTCCTCTGAAGTGAAAATGGCTACTGCTGCTCTGCAGAATAAGATAACACATATAAAAATATATATGAATATATGTACATATGGTTAAAAATAGCACTCTAGAACAACACAAATAAAGATAGAAACTAAAGTATTAAGATTCTTTGAAAACTAATCCCAACTGAATTTTATAGTTGTTTCGTCAGCTGGGAGAATTAAAGTCATATTTTTTCCTCCCATTTTCCACTGAACCAATATCCTACGTTTTTATGCTTTGATCTATAAGACAGAGTTATGCAAATGACAGACTATGTAAAATAAACGTTGTACATATAACATAACATTGAGCAGAACAAATATTTCACTTAGCTAACATTTCTTCTAGGAATGAAGCTATGATAAACATTCACAAGGAAATATTTGGTACTGGAAATTATATCAATGCTAGTAATGGACAGTGTATATAAATTAATATTTATATACTTAGTTTCCTATAACATTATTAACTTACTTTAGGTAAAATTACTTACCTCTAAAAAAAACACAATTTTATCATATTTTGAATTGGAGAAGTATCCAATTCATGTGATATTTTGGAATAGTTTATGTGTAGGAGTAAAATATCTGTTAATTTTTTGCCTGCAAGCAATTTTGGTTCTCTCTAAAAACTAGCATAAGGATACACATACAGATAACAAAGTATATATCATGAATCATTTAGTTTAGAAAAAAACACCAGGGCCCCTATTAAATTCCAAGCCCGCAGTGGCCGTTGTACAGCCTGTATGTCTGCAAGCTTAAAATTTGCTGGAGTTACAGAGCGATTAAATTAGAAAAGCCCGCAAGGACATGGCCAGAACCCAAATCCGTAAACCATGCTTCGGTACGTAGCAAATTATTCAAACCTGTAGTTACGGGTTTACACGGACCTAATAGTAAAAGAGATCATCATCATTACATCACAAAAACATGGGGGTTAAATTTAAATCACTTATGGTTTTGAAGTCCGAGTTACGATGAGACCAGCATTCCAGAAATAATGCAATAGGAAAAAATCAATAAATATAATATTCTAGTCCACATTGATTGCTGGGATTAATATAACACGGAAAATAAACCTGAAAAAAATGATTTGCGAGCTTGAGAATGTTGTGCTATAAATTTGAATACCTTCCATCGCTTTCCCTGTAATTTAAAATACAGTAGTGTGTTTATATTTGCTTTTACAGTGCTACGGACAGGAGTTTAACACTCTTGCGGGTCCTCCCTAGTACCCGTAGGATTTTTGCCTACATTTGCCATTTATGGGTCTGAAAACAGTTGTGGGCTTGAGGACTTGTAGCAATTTAATTTACGATTTGCAATTGTAACATTTACAGGTTTGAAAGACCAAAGGCTTAGCTGGGTTGGAGTTTAGATTTTGACAGCCTGTAGGGATTTTCAGCCTGTAACTCGCAGATCATTTGTGAGTAGCTAAAACAGGCCAATATAATTGCAGTAACTTTTGCGGCCTCCTTTACGGGCTTCTGGAACTACATATCGGCAAATTTAATAGGTAGGGCCCCAGGTCTGCTGGACCGTTTGATAAATGTAGGTATACTCAGAATGATTTTTTGTTTCCTGGCATCGAGTTGTCTCAACGGGTAATCAGTTGCAAAAGTATTTACTTCCACATTTAATCAAGATAGAATATGAGTTAATGTTTCAGAGACAATCTTAGCCCCTTGACCACTGCACATTCTTTCTATAATATCATCACAAGTTGTCTGTTGAGCACAATGTTTAGTACCCGTTGGAAAGTTTCCTACTAGGCTTTGGAGACACGTGTTCACTGCTGTTCAGATGTCTAAGTGGTATAGATATAGGGGTGGGGCTAAGCAGCACAGTGTGACGGGCATATAGACCTATAAAGTTAAGAGACTGAAATTATAACTACTAGTATTAAAATGTTTAAACATTCTAAATCAAGTATAGATATGCATGTACTTTCATTTTTACAGCATTCATTTTTAGAGTACAGTGGCCCATTAAAACCTTAATAATAAATAAATAAAATATAATAATATAATAATAAAATAATAACAAAATTAATAAATATAGGGAATTGTGGAATTATTTCCCGCTTGTTTTTGATTTAACATATATCAGCAAGTTAAAACAACACTGAAATTTACGATTCAATAAGAATGAACAAGTCAAAGTAGGCCACAACCATTATATCTACCAAACATCTTAGCTTAGCTAAATCTCAGGATAGCCTTATGCTTATCTCAGTCATGCTTGAATTCCTTACCTATGTTTGACCCAACCAATTCCACTGAAAAGCTGCTTTACTTAATGTGGGAGCCCCCTTCCATCTTCTCTTTACAAGATAGTCTCTTACAAAAATCAGTTAATAGCTAACAATAGATGTTGGTGTTCAGACCACCCCAAGATTGATCAGATCGCCTTTTTGTGAAAGTAATTATCTTCCATAATCACATATAATAGTTGTCAAACTACGAAACGTTGTCACGCTTTGCGAGATAGCTAGAACTGCGTCCCTTGCAAAGCGAGGGACGCAGTTCGGGCCACAAATGCGGACCCTTTGCAAAGCGAGGGGCCGCAATTGTGGAAGGTGGAGGCTCCAACGTCAGCTGCAATGAGCCAAAGGCTCATTGCAGGCCGCAAATGCGGACCGTCGCTAAGCTAGGGGCCACATTTGCGGAGGTGGAGGCTCTATAACTCCTCACAAACAGTTACAAACACCCACAGAAGCGGGACTTTGAAAAAAAAGTTCTAACACGCAATGACTAAATACGGACTTACACAAATAAAATACGAGCCACGGGACCTTAATGGCCGATCCGCGCACAGCGGAAAACATTACAAACACACTAAATACACAGAAAAATTAAATAAAAACCTTACCCACAGCAAGGGGGGACACCCAGGGCGTCTGGAAGTGAGGTTACACCTCAATTTAAGTCTAATTTACCAAGTTTAGACACTCGAAAACCCCCTAAGCCTCACAAGGAGCGCCAACGGTGCTCATAGGACACAAACTACACCAGGGGACATGCTTGCAATAAGCACAAAAAGGAGATCAGCGGGCACCTTACAATGACAGCAGAATCGCCTCTGATAACAAAAAATACACCAACTAAGAGGCACTCAGCGCGAGGCTTGCAATGAGTGCCAATGGATCTCAAACGACCAAAACTCTTACTGTCTGTGGTAAACAACATTACCTGCTTTACAATTTTATTGCCCCGTCATTTTTGACGGGTAAGTCACTAGTAAATTAAGAATCCCCATTTATTCCAGACCTGAAGGATGAGGGCTGCTACAGGTCCAATGCTTGCAACTGCTCCTGAACTCTACTAAATCATTTGACATTTTTGAAGGTTACTGTCATGTCACATCTCTCCATTTTGGTCCCTCACCTGTATCCATTATCACATGGAGTTATCTAATTTGATTTTTTATTGACATGCTTACTATTACTTGCTTACTACAGCATAACTGAGTGTTTATGTAAATATACCAGCATTTCTTCATATCACCCACCTGGAATTATTATTGAACAATTCACCACCATACACAGAATTACAAGTTGACATATCAACATATAAAGATTTTGTACCTCTTCTTCTATCTCTATGTCATTCTGCATCCTGTCTTCTTAACTGCAGTGTTGTCCAAAGGCAACCTCTATGCATCAATTAAAGAAGAACATATTACATGCCCAGCATAAAGGGACAATTTTACCATTCATTTAAACCAAAATGGAAACTATTAAAGCTTTGGTTGTTCAAGAAAGTGTATCCTATAAATGCAACAATTACTTGAAGTGGGTTAAAATACCTAGTTTGGGACGGGATGGAGACTTGCAGGTTTCCTATTTGTAACCTGGTTCACAATGTCAACTCAGTTTAATATACTATACAACCAAATATCTTTAAAAACAACGGTTAGTAAAATGCAATACAGACTTTTTGTATGTTTGCAGTAAAAGTTACTTGCGTTGTGTTCATGACAGAAGAAGCACGTTTTTACACTATTAAATGCACATGTCTTTCTGTGCTTTACTATTGTGCTTTACTATATAGTAATAGGTAGAAAGATTTAAGACAAACAGGCAACATCCAAACACACATGCACTTACTTGCTGTATACCCTATAATCCCTGTACTTTGTATTAAATATCTACACCACATTTAAACGTGTGTACATAAGGATGATGTCTTGGAGAACCCTTTGAGATTTAATACTATTCTCCAAAGGATTGGATAGGAATAGAGATCTACGTTCTTGATAGTCACCCTAGCATAATCTACTACACAACATGTATGGTGAAAACCACAGTCCTAGTCACACACAAGATAAAAATACTGTCACTCTTATGCCCACTTGCCCCCACTTGTAGCTTTACCAGTAAACCACTTTTATTTGTTTGGGTACCTCTGTTCTGTGGGAGTAAATATTATAATGTACACACAAAATAAAATAGCTCAAATTGTGCATCAGGTGATTGGCTGCACCTGACACACTTACTGTATATACTCAAGTATAAGCCGAGTTTTTCAGCCCTTTTTTAAGACTAAAAAAGCCCTCCTCGGCTTATACTCGAGTCACCCTGCTCCTGCTGCCCTCTCCCTCCCCTGTGTCTTTCCTCGAGTCACTAAGTTTTTCCAGTATTTTGTGGTAAAATAGGTGCCTCGGCTTATACTCGGGTCGGCTTATATTCGAGTATATACAGTAAATGTAAACATATTTATGATATTTTAGGTATTTTAGATACAGGTCATAAGATTATTTGAAACCCGCATTTGTTTGGAGACACAATGGAAGTATTATCAACTTAATTTCTAAACCATATGCAATGATTAAATAAATTATTTTGAAAAAGATCATAACATACTGTATGTTGGATACCTATTTCTTTTAACAATCATATCACATTTATCAAGACTGGGTGATTCTTCATTTTTTCTTTATACTAATCTCCAAGTATAATATTTTATTTTTATGCAAAAATGTAATTACAAATTTTGTTAATATTATTGTATAGCCCACTTTTAGGCATTCATTGCATGCTTTCCACTAAACCCTAGTATTACTACATGGGTCCCACTGCTCCAGATGTGCCAAGTTGCTCTTCTGATTGACAGCTGAAGAAGGTATTCTCTAATTCTCTGGTGTATCTTAGTCTAATTCAGATAACCAAGATACACCAGAAACCCAATGGAAGATGATATTGCTGTTAAAGAAACTTCTAAAACAGGTTTGACAACTTCTGAAAAACCATCTTTGAATTCTTTGCTTATAACTGGGCGATCAGTCACAAGAGGGCCTATGTTAGTGGGTCTGTGATTGACTGGCTGGGAACCAAACGGCAAGGTGCTGGTAAACAGTATTACATTTCTCTCCCAGGATGGGCAAACCTATTCCACGTTGCAGTCTCTCCTATTAGAGGGCATAGCAGGCTGAGTGACTAATCAGAACAGAGCAAACAAGCACAGCTAATTTGATTAAGCCAGTCCACCCAGAACCTATGGTGCCCATTATTCTCAATGGGAGGAAGGTGCCATTTATTACAGGATTTTGAAGGTTGCCAAGGGGCAATGCAGATGGGATTAGCTACAAGGTCTCTGAAAAGAGTTATAGCACTTTTGCTGCTTGGTTGGTGTCTCAGGAGGGTTTCTTTTCTGCCAGGACAAAGGTTTTTCTCTGTTGATGCCTTGCAGGGGTGACTGGTCGTTCTTCTACTCTCCATCTTCCCACTGATATGAAGGCTTTGCCTCGGTCCTAGCCCTGGCTTTAGACTGCATCTCCCCAGGTACCATACCCGTTTTTGCTGTGTCACTTTCCTCTAGAGACTGCTCCCATGTTGATGCCTTTGGAAGGTCGTTGTTTCTACAGGGAGGATGTTTTTGCTGTCCGATCTCCCACAGGCTGGATCGATCACTCCGTTCCATCAGCTCTTGGCTCCAGTCGCCGTTTCGATTCTCGCTCTGGCTTCTGAACACACCTCCTTGAGGTGGTTTGCTTGGATAATGTTCTTCTAGTTACTGTTTCCCTGTTGATCCCTCCAGAAGGTCTCTTTTTCTGAAGGGAGGAGGATTTTGTCCGATCTTCCTCAGCTTGGATTGGTTGCTCCACTCCATCAGCCCTTTGCTCTGGAATGAAGATAAATGCACAATCAGGTGGAAAATCATGTGTTTCCCAGGGTCAACTCTTTCTGCTGACTGCTCCACCAATTGCTCTAGAAGGTGCTGATGCCTTGCAGGGTGATTCGTTGATCTGCTCCTTTGGATCATTGGCCGGCTCGCTCTCCGTAAGCTTCTTTGCTGCAGACTCAGGGTTAGGGACCCCATCAGCAGTAGGATCTCAACCTCCCTCTGCCCGGGATCTACTGGGATGAGGCCCCAACACAGCTTGGACCATGATCCAGCTGCCATACTAGGTCAGTCAGGTGGCACATCTCTCTTCAGTCCAGATTCCATCAAACTGATGTTTTGCTCCCAAAGTATATCTGTCTCCAGAAACAGTCAAAGCTAGTCAGGTCCTTCTAGCTGGTACAAGGGTTCACATTGTTTGGCTTCCGGCTCCAGAAGGTCAATGAAGGCCTGCTCCAGCTCCACCCCCTAGTAGTCCAGATCCTTCATATAATCTTCAAGAAGCTCCTCTGGCCAGGAGCTTAGGAACACTCTCCACTGATTCAGCAAGGCCACCACTCAGAAATCATATTTATCCAATCGCTCAGACAGATCATCCACTCTTCATGTTCCTTGATCACCTCCTCCAGAACTTCCTCCCAGAAGAGGATCTAATCCATGGCAGGCAACTCTTTGATGACTGCTAGATGGTTTTCTCTGCGTTGGAGAGCTCACCAGCCTCCACTGGAGACCCACTAGTGGAAGATCTTGCTTTTGAATAAAGAGGGTTTTGAACCTTCAGTGAAAGCTCTATAGTCCAAAACCGCTATATTGCTATTTATAGGCCAGTCGGCGTACATTTACAGGTATAAAACAATAGAAACTTGAAAAACATGTTTGGCAACTTTCGAAAACCATCTTTGAATTACCCTCCTAAAAAGAGGTTGCCAATCACAAGAGGGTCTATATCTGCGGGTCTGTGATTGGCCGGTGGGGAGCCAATCGGCAAGGTGCCAGTGAAGAGTTTTAATTATGATTGACTTATATTTCAGCCAATGAAAATCCTCAAAATGCTTATTTAAGATAGGAAGCAAGCCAAAAGTCATTTGTCAGCGCAGGAGTTTCTTCTATGAGGAGCTCCATTAGTATTAGTTCTTTTTATGTGCAGGCCCATTTCAAAGGGCCAAAGTTGAGAATCACTAGTTTCAATCAAGATTGAAAAGGACATATTTTTCAATCAACATGTATGGCCTTATCCAGGGCAGAAGATTGAGGACAAGAGCTTTGTGGATCGTCACAGGAGGGCGCCATAGGACAGGTAAAGTATCATCCCCCCCCCCCCCCCTTACAGGTAAAGTAAATTTTTCATTTTTTTTTGGTAATGTTTTTTTTAATTTTAAATACGGACTTTGGGGGTCTTTGTGAACCCCCATGAGTGGTTTGGGTCTCAAGGGGCCCCCATGGTGCATGGGTTAATGTTAGGTGCCATCGCTGTCCATGAGAACCCCCATGGTTATACAGGTTCATGATAGATGCTATGGGAGTCCATGAGGATCCACATGGAACAGGGTTGATGCTGGGTGCCATGAAGAACCACAAGGTTATAATTATTGATACCATAGGGGTCCATTGATCTGTTAATGATAAGTACCTAACAGACCCCATGGCATTGGATTACATTTCTATCTTGTGGCAGGGGTGTGATATGGGATTAATTATTAGATGCCATGAAAGTCCAATGAGGAACACCCTTGGTATAGCGGTTATATTTAGATGTGATGGGAGCCTATAGGGAAACCCCTGGGTTACAATAGGCAGAGAGGTCACAAACCTATTGATTTGTTTTTTTTTTATTCAGGACTTTTCATTTGCTGCCCCTATTTTCTGAAACTCTATGCCCTGCTCCACTAGACTATCTTCCTGCCTCAAATCCTTCAAAACCTTTTAGTCACTCTCCTACGAACTGTGTCTATTTTATTAATACCCTTATGAAGTTATGTTCTCCAGATGCAGACTGCCCAGGGATATACAGAGTGGAATTAATATATCTCCTGCTAGATCATGTTTCAATACAACCAAGCATCATACTGACTGGCTGTAGACCGCCCCAGGCCTCCTGGGGTCGGTACGGAGGGCAACGTGACCCGTGCAGGAACGGGAGTAGTGTAGAGTAGGAATGTCTAGCTGGGGGGCAGGGTCGTGACCCTGTTAGGAGCGGGAGTAGGGTAGGATAGGAGTGGCTAGCTGGGGGGCAGGGCCACCTAGAGGTTTGGCGCCTGTTTTGTCAGTGTGCCCCCAGCTAGCCAAGAAGGCAGATCCCACCCACCCATCCCTTATATATTTTGGAACATAGGTGTTAAATTATTGAAAATTGTAAATATGTGTTCAAAAAAAAAAAAAAAAAAAAAAAAAAAAAAAAAAAAAACAATATATATATATTTATGTATGAAAAATGGGAAAATATGTGTTTTTATAAAAAAAAAAAAAAAAAAAAAAACAAGTACCCATACAATAAGTCGAGTATATTACGCTAATCTGTTTACGTTATTAGCAGTTGTATATGTATTCATTTCAGGCCGAGTTATGATGTGCCTGTATTTTGTTGTTGTCACAGCAAGGCGGTGGTGAGGGGAGTCGCCGGGACAGTGGTAAAGTGGGGGTGATCCTACCCTACGGGGGTACGGATGCTCCATCATGGTAGGCCCTGGACGAGGGTCAGGGCGCAGAGTGTACTGTCTTGTCTCCCAGGCTCCTCCCCTCTCTTGTTTACGTATATTTAATTAATGGCTTGTTATTACGTGAACTTGGTTTACCAATAAACGCTGTGGCCAGTATGCACCCCAAGCAAGTTGTTGTGTCTAATTATTTATTGATTAAGGGTTTAGAAAGGATTCTGCATAACAAGATTATCCAGGGAGCAAGGTATACCCAAAATGTCACGCAGACACACTCACTGGGCCTTTCACGGGTCATGTACTAGTACCACACTAGATCACAGTTGGTTTGCCAAGCATCATACTGGTTTTTCCTGTACCTTATTTTTGATTTGTTTGCCTACTTTTAAGTCAGCTGATAATTCCCAAGTCACTTTCCTCTTCTTCTGCCATAGTCAAATTACCATTAAAGGTATATGAAAGTGAGCTGTGTTGTTAATGCACCTGACAGTGGAGAATTTATAGTGTCTGAAAAAAATTGTTTGCATGAAAGAATTCCAAAGTAAACAGTTAAACCGTTAGCCTGAAGTTTGCTGATTTTCTTGCTTTTGCAAAGAGTTTTCTCTCAATGTTGACACCCCCTGAAATTCCCAGGGATAATTAGCATAACCTATACAATTTTTCTTTTAGGCCTGGGGATTGTGCAGGCATGCTCAGCGACTGAAGTCTGTCCTACTGTGGCAAGTCACATGATTTCTGCCACTTTCCTTTCCTTTAGCAAATCAGCATGCGCATGTGCTGCATATTGGATATCTCCTTAAAAATGAGATATCCAATATACAAATCTCAGTTGCTGGAGGTGTCTACATCACCCCCAGCACATTTTTTTCTTTTCTGCAAAAAATGTTTGCATTTTTTCATGCAAGCATTTTTTGGTAGGTGGGCTATGATGCATTCTGCAGGATGCATTGATAACCCACCTCACTTTCATAGACCTTTAAGCATATATTATTCTATACATTTACAAGTATACATTCTACTTTTTGTGCCGTAAATGGCTAATTTTATATTTATCAGCATTAAATTGTAGATCCCACAGCTTATTTATACAATAAAAAGGTTTCATAAAACTTAATTAACAAGATCAGTACATACAGTCTGTCTAGCTAGACCCGTGGACACATGCCAAAACAGGAAGTGATAACACACCTCAGTTATTCATGAAAAGGAAGATATTGTGTTCAAAATTAAATTTCAGTGGCATTCTGGTGTGTAACAGAAAAAAACAGTACATTGCAAGGTTCAAGATCAAATCCATCTTTAAACTCTCTGTATTGGAACTGTAAGGCTGAACACAGAGTTTCTGGAGTCTGGAACATAATTTGCCAGACTCAATGTTATTCAAATGTTCTATAATGTGGGACATTATGTTGCATGTCCCACCCACAAACTGGAAATGACACATTGTACTTTTGCTGAGATAAATTGCAGGATTTACAATATATGTGGGAATTGGTATCAAATGCTGGTAATTGACGAAATACACATTTTACATATGAATTATTTCTTATTACTTAATTATTATTTCTCTTTTTAGACAATTATTATTATTATAGTTTATTTTTAGATTTCCAGCAGATTCTGTAGAGCTAGGAGTACAATAAACAATGGATAGACATTAGAAGGCAGATAAAACAAGACATACCATGGTATGTAAACATTGGTACATTAGGAGATGAGTGCCCTGCTCTCTCTCTCTAGGGGATGGAAACTTTAGGGAAGAGGCCTGCTGCATGGATTAACGATGAGGGATGTATTAACTAGCTCTATTCCCTTATAACCAAACTGAGAGACAAAGACCCCTATTCAATTGAGAAAATTGTAGTTTCGGGAGCATGTAATGGAGCCCTTAAATTAATTTGCTATTCAATTGGGGTCTTTTTGCTAGATGCAGACAATTTGCAAGTTATGGGCTGAAAATCTGACCCAGCTAAGCATTTTAACTTTCGAGCACGTAAATGTTACAATTGCAAACCGCTATTTAATTGCTACAATTCCTCAAGCCCCCAAATGTTCTCACACCCGTAAATTGCAAATGTACAAGAAAATCCAGAGTACCAGATAGGACTCCCAAGGGGGTAAAACGCCTGATCATAGCACTGTAAATGAAAATTAAAAATCGATACTGCACTTTAAAAGATGGGGAAAGGGATAAAAGATATTAGAATTAATTGTACAACAGTCTCCAGCTCGTAAATCTGCAATAAAAAATATATTTTTTTAATGTTTCATTTCCGTGTCATATCAATCTCGTGAATCAATGAGCTAATACATATCAGGCCACCCACATGGACTAGAACAGTATCGTCATTCATTTTTATTATTTTGTACATTGCCGGATTGCGAGTCTGATCGCATATCAGATTTCTAAACGCTAATTGATATAACCTCCATGTTTTACTGATGTAATGATGACGGTTTCATTTACAATTTTGTTCTACATTGGCCATTTACTTGTGTGAAAACATTTAGGGGCTTGAGGAATTGTAGCAATTGAATAGTGATTTGCAATTTTAACATTTATGAACTTGAAAGATCAAAGGCTTAGCTGGGTCAAAGTTACGATTTTAACAATCACAGGGGTTTTCAGCCTGTTGCTTGCAAACCTTTTGCGGCTAGCGAAAAGACGCCAATTGAATAAGAAATTAGTTTACAGGCTCCATTACGGGCTCTCGAAACTACAATTTTTTCAATTGAATAGGGGCCAAAGAACCTTATGTTAAACTTGCCTACGAGTATCTTTATACTCCTCTTCAGAGAGTTTTACCACATATACTATGATTTCCGTATTATTATGAGATTCTTGAAGAGCAGGGAACCTTGTAATAAGAAAATCGAATATAATCTGGACTTGTTATTTCTAAATTAGTAATTAGCAAATATAACTAGTTTAAAGTTGAACACAATGGAAAAAACAGTGACAAAGTGATTTTCATATAAAATAGTAATGTGAACATTTACATAAATATTGTTTATAGTGTAGTATCATGTATCACTTATATTCTGATGCCATGTGTCACTCACCTATTACATTTTCTTCCACTTCTTGAAAAAAAAAGAAGTTTGAAAACTTTGAGCATGACAAAGAGTATAAGTAGGAAGGAAAGTCATACATACATGGAGCCCGATTCAATTCCAAGCCTGCATCTCGCAGGATACAAGCTGTATGTCTGCGGGCATGCTGCGGGCTCCCGGTCATCTCCGATTCCAGCGCTATTCAATTGAGCAAGGCCGCAAGTTACGGGCCGAGGCCTTAAGCCCATAAAAGCCTCCCGCGGTCGCAAACGGTTAATGGGCTGGCTGAGATGTGATCCAATCACAGAATAACGGAGTGCGACACAGACCTCTCAGCCAATAGAAAGCGGTCTCGCTGCAGATGATTGACAGTGGGAGATTATAAAGTTGCGTTCCACATGCCCATGCATTGACTGTGTTGTATTTTCTTCTGAAGTAGCACGCAGGTCCTGGAGTTAAAGGTTTTTCAGTCAGAGAGTAGGCGAGTTCTTTTTATTTCTTTTCATCTAATTACAAATTTACACTTGATCCTTGATTACACATAATAGCAATATACATAAATTAAAGAACACACATAGATCTAGGTCACTCCATACAGACCCCCGCCCAGCAGGAACCGGTGCAGCGGGAGGGGTACAGAAGAGGAGCTGAGGACCCCGGTTAGGAGGAGGAGGATATCATCTGGGCAGTGGAGTAATCAGCAGGGCCAGCAGCTGCACCGCCACCATTTGACCCCACTGTCCACTCCTCCAGAAACTAAACTTGCCACCAGCGCCCTCCTACTGGAGGGACCAGCAGAGCTTGATCCCTACTCCTCCTTCCCTAAGCAGTGCTGGCGACAGGCTGCCACCACCAGGCTTAACAATTACATCACCCCCCCCCCCCCCCATGGAGCGAGGCTCCAGCTGGTCCCCAGATCCTCCCCACTGGGCAACCGCCACTTCTTCACCAGGCCATGCCCAGGGAGCTCCATCCCCAACACCAAGCCAGGCTGCGCAAGATACAAGCCAGATGCAGGCCTTATGCGCCAGCAGATGGAGTGCCAACGTGGGATCCAGGCCAGCATCTCTGCCAATCATGCAGAGGTAATGTTTAGCCTGGTCAGGCACAATAGGGAGGAGAGGAGGCACCATCAGATGATGGAATCACACCTGGCCGGGCTGCTCGAGATGGGAGAGTACAAAGCGCATTTCAATACCTGACTACGGATGCTTTGCGCAGAGCTCTGGTCCCCAGCCCCGCCTCCTCCACCACCGGAGGCCTCCCCCACCCACCCACAGCCTGGCCACTCCTCCCCCCATGCCTACGCAAAGGACACCGCTCACACCACTACCACTGCTATTGCCACGGCCTCCTTGGGGGATGCCTCGCCCTGCTCATCCCGCACCAACACCAAGGGGAATGGGGCCCTGTGGCTAGGCGGAGAAGGATCTATTGGTCCAAATGTTAACATTATCTATCCTGGCTACAGAGTCTTGGATCTTGGCCTATGTGATGATGATAATTTGTATGCAGATGGCTACCTCCCATCGATGGTCCATGATCCTCTTCTCTGTGGACATGTAGGGTTCGGTGTAACATTTCACCAATTGATGGTTACTGAGGATTGCTGTCGAGAAGAGATGCTGCAGTCCCTATCTTTTTTAAGGCCTTATTGTGTAGGTTCTATGGCCTTGCTGGGGGGGGGGGGAGCAAGGCCATAGAACCTACACAATAAGGCCTCCCGGTCCAGGCTCGAGACTCCGCTCCCACCGGAGCTCCTCGGGCCTCTGGCTGGGCCTTCCTCACCCCCGGGCCCGCTCTAGGGATAAACCTGCCCAGTATGGGGACTGCTGTGGGGTGCTGCGGGGTTCTGTGTTATGGGCTGCCCGCCACCTGCGTGTCTCCCCCACGCGATCTTGCTTACCCCAGCCTCCGCTTCTTCTGGCGTTGCCGCAGGTCCCCTCTCGTTGCTCTCCTCCTTCACTGTCTCCGCAGCTCCGGCCAGGCCTTCCTTTCCGCGTAAGGGGGGGGGGGGCGGGAGCCACTGCCACGGGAGGCCGGATGGTGTAGGCCTCACCTCGCATCTCCGCTTCCCGGCTCACCTCTTATCCCTCTCTCATCAGCCGGTGTCTCACTCGTCCCCCCCTGGGGCACAGGTGCTTCTTTTGGGAAGAGGAGGGATGTTTTCTGGCCTTTTTAGGCCCTGTTGGCTGTTTTGCACGCAGGAGCTGCTCCTCTGCACGTCCTGTCGCTGCCCCTGTTAAGACAAGCCCTGTGCATGTATTTTTAATGATTCTGTTAAAGGCTATATTGTATTCTCATTTTACATATATAAATAGTTTGGTGCATATTTGACAAACAAGCGTCGTCTTTATTGAACTGCAGTAGTCTTTTAATATAAACCTTTATTCTCAGACCTTATGTCTCTATTCCATGCCTCCCAATAGAATTCTTATAAGGCAGACTCATAGATGTGGAATTTGTGAAAAGCAAGTTTGCTGAACTATTCTATGGCTCCCTCAAAAAAGAATCCCATAAAATGTACTCGCTTAACCCCTCCGGTAGCCTGTAGCTCTTCAGTTCTAATGTGTGCTCGCAGCCTGCCTAAACTATTGAAATATGTGAATTATGATTGATTAGACTATTAACCTATCAGATATGGGGCAGAAAAAAATCAAATACTGGATTCTGATTGGCTGAAATATGATTGACACAAATTTCAGCCAACTGGAATCCACAAAATTAGTATATAAAGCGAAGGCGTGCTTAACATTTTTTAATCTGAGCTAGAGCTCCTCAGAGGAGGAGCTCCGTTAGGCGTAGATTTTATAGAGCGGCAGATTTTTTAGGTGGAGGCTCATTTCCATGGACCAAAGATGAGGAACAAAGGGCTTTAATCAAGACAAAAGATAATTGAGTCTTCAATCAACATGAAAGTGTTGCTTATCTACTGTCTGCTGAAGAACAAGGACAATTTCTTTGATGATGACTGCTGCAGGATGTCAAAAGGATAGGTAAAGTAGGTAATGTACTTCCCCCTTGCAGATTTAATTTTGTTTGTACTATGGGGTCCTTATGGACCCCCATGGGGACCCCTCTGTTGGTAGGAAGGGTGCCATGAGGATCCATAAAGACCCCCATGGTAATAAATTATTATACCATGGGGATCTGTTGAAACCCAATGGTATAGAGGTTAGTATTAGGTGCTATGGGGGTCCATAGGTGCCCCCATGTTTATAGTTTAGATTACTATGGGGGTCCATAAGGTTATACTTTAGTTGGGGAATCCCCTAGCTCATAGGGGCTAGCGTATATGAAGGGGGAATCTGGGCTTATAGAGGGTAGTTGTATTAACCCTTTAATTGTGTCCCGTTTGAGCAATCAAGCATCAAATCTGAGCCAATTAAGGTGTTAGCTTCTTCAATGCAATGGATTTGAAGTATTCAGGCTCCTCATTGGCATTTTTTTGTAGTTGAAAGTACCTCTAGGTTTTTTTTTAATTTGAGGTTTTCAGAAAAACATTCAACTAAACTTCAGCAAAATGTCTTTGCTGGAGGCATTTGTTAGTAATTTTTAAAGCACACTGGGCACACTGGGCTTACAATATTAGGTATATTTCAAGCACTCAGTGACATTTATCATAGGTTACTTGTTTGATGTGATAGCTCAGTGATGATTTACAAGTGAATTTCACTAGGCTCAATTTTAAGTAATAGCATGAAGGTTGTGTCTGAAATGCAATGGACTGCAGCACTGTGTAGGGATACCACTTCTGGTATTGATGACTTGATCAAATTGATGAATTACAGTAAAGTGCTGCTCCAATAGGGGCCTATGGCATTATAGCATTTAAAGGACCGTTCGAACTACGCATAAAGGGGAGCTAGATGTTTTAATTAAACAGTGATTATTAATACAATTCATGTGTAACTGGCCATCTCAACATGAGCTATCACGATTGAGATGTTTTGTGGGCAATTTAGGAGTTTGTTGAATTTAAAACACTAGTCATTATGGCCTTCACATTATTCACCAAAGCATTTCTATGCTCTCTGCCCACCAAAATGCAGTTGTTTTACAGCTGAGTTGCTGTTCCCATTATTACAAATCATTCTGTAATACAAGATATGCAAAATGTTCTGAATGTTTATTAATGAATTATATTTGTTATATGCCACATGATTTCCGTTTTAATAGAAGCCACAATGTTGAAATATTATATGTGCCAGGTTCTTTTAAAATAGTAATCATGTGGCATATTGCAAATGTAATTTATTAATAAACATATTTGTAATATTTTTGTGCTTCTCATGGCCAATAACTAACATGAATCCTGCATATTACTAAATTCCTCTTCATACTGATAGTGGTGCATGTCCAAGTGCAACCACTACTGATAATAAGTAAAAAGGTGGGTCAAATGTTTTCAGAATGCATTGCAGAACTCCCCTGAATAAAATGAGTGAATATATTATTATTATTTATTATTATCTTTATTTATATTGCGCCAACATATTCCGTAGCGCTGTACAGGGTTTTAGTCGTTGGCAAAAAACAAACTTAACACCTTATAAAGAATGGAGGGCCCTGTTTTTGAGCATATAATCAAATGTACATAGTGCTTGTTTCCATGACACGGACACACACTTGAAAACTCGCAAACTTACAATCTAAGGGTTTAGGTGTGATACAAAAGGGTGACAAATACAAAATGACAATGTGAATGCAATTTGTTTAGTCAATTGGAGGGGTTTATTAAGCTGTGGAGTGTGCAGTTGTAATTATAAAGGCTGAAGGTGATAAGATTTTTTAAATAGGTGTGTTTTTAGTAATTTTTTTAAGGTTTTGAGGCAGGAAGATAATCTAATGGAGCGAGGCAAGGAGTTCCAAATAGTAGGGGCAGCACGAGAAAAGTCTTGAAGACGGGAGTGAGAGGAGGTGATGAGAGAGGAGGAAAGAAGAAGGTCGTTAGCAGAACGAAGGGGGCGGTTGGGAGAGTATTTTGAAACAAGAGCAGATATATAAAGGGGTGCACTGTTGTTGAGGGCTTTATATGTTAGGGTCATGATTTTAAATGTGATTCGGGAAGCTATGGGAAGCCAGTGGAGTGATTGACAGAGAGGAGCTGCAGACACTGATCGTTTGGTATTGAAGATGAATATAGCGGAGGCGTTCATTATGGATTGGAGGGGAGACAGACGAGAGATGGGTAGGCCAGCAAGGAGTGAATTGCAGTAGTCGAGTCGAGATATGATGAGAGAGTGTATTAGAATTTTAGCTGTGTCTTGTGTAAGATAATGACGAATTTTGGAGAAGTTTTTTAGGTGAAACTGACAAGATTTTGTTATCGATTGGATGTGAGGAATAAAAGAGAGGGCGGGATCCAGTAGAACCCCAAGACAACGGGCCTGGGAGGTGGGAGTGATGATGATGTTGTCAACAGTGAGAGATATTTGAGGAGTGGAAGCTGTAGTAGAAGGTGGAAAGATTAGGAGTTCAGTCTTAGACATGTTGAGTTTGAGTTGACGAGTAGACATCCAGGAGGAAATGCTAGAGAGGCCGTTGGAAACATGAGCTAAAAGAGCGGGGGATAGATCGGGTGCAGAGTGGTACATTTGAGTATCATCTGCATAGAGATGATACTGAAATCCAAAGGATTTTATAAGGGTGCCAAGGAAGGAGGTGTAGATGGAGAAGAGGAGGGAGCCTAGGACAGAACCTTGGGGAATGCCAACAGACAGAGGGAGAGGTGAAGAAGAGGTGCCAGAGAAGGAGACGCTAAATGTATGATCTTTTAGATAGGATGTGAACCATGAAATAGCTGTGCCCTGGATGCCAAATGAGCGTTTTGGATTTGAAGAGGGTGGTCAACTGTGTCGAAGGTAGCAGAGAGATCCAGGAGAATTAGAATGGAGAAGTGACCCTTTGATTTAGCAGTTAGCAAGTCATTGGTGACTTTTGTGAGGGCTGTTTCTGTTGAGTGTTGGGCACGGAAACCAGATTGGAAGGGGTCAAGAAGGGAATTGGAGGAAATAAATTGAGTGAGGCGATTGTAAACAAGCCGCTCAAGCAGTTTAGAAGCCAGGAGAAGTAGTGAGATAAGGCGGTACTTGGAGGCAGAAGCTGGGTCAGATGAGGGCTTCTTGAGAATGGGTGTAATTATGGCCTGTTTTAAGGAGGATGGAAACCTGCCAGTGTTTAGGGAGAGGTTGAATAGATGTGTGAGAGCTGGGATAAGTGCGGTGGATAGGGGAGGGAGTAGCTGTGAAGGAATAGGATCATGTGGACATGTTGTAAGGTGAGAGGTTAATAATAACGTAGATACTTCATCCTCGGTTACAGGGTCAAAGGAATCCATAATGGAGGAGGGATTGGGGAAGGGTAAGGGTTGGGTGTTGTCGGTCTGTGGAAAAGATGGTGGGATAGGGCCAAGCTGGGAGGAGAACTCATTTCGGATGGTTTCAATTTTATTTTTAAAGTGGCTGGCAAAGTCATCAGCAGTTAGACAGGAAGGGGCAGGAGGTGGGGTGGGCAAAGGAGGGTGTTGAATGTAGCAAAAAACGTTTAGGGTTGGAGGACAGGTTTGATATTAGTGATTAGTGATGTCTCGAACATAACATTTTCGGTTTGCGAAACCGCGAACTCGAACCGCCACAAATGTTTGCGAACCGGCGAACCCGGCGAACCGCCACAGACTTCAATGGGCAGGCGGATTTTAGAACCCACAGGGACTCTTTCTGGCCACAATAGTGATGGAAAAGTTGTTTTAAGGGGACTAACACCTGGACTGTAGCATGCCGAAAGGGGGATCCATGGCAAAACTCCCACGGAAAATTACATAGTTGATGCAGAGTCTGGTTTTAATCCATAAAGGGCATAAATAACCTAACATCCCCCTCCATCATCCTCCTCCCCTGTATCTCTTTACCCCCTCCCTCATCATCCTCCCCTGTGTCTCATTCCCCCTCCCTCATCATCCTCCCACCTCCCTCATCATCCTCCCCTGTATCTCTTTACCCCCTCCCTCATCATCCTCCCCTGTGTCTCTTCTCCCCTCCATCATTATCCTCCACTGTGTCTCCTTCCCCCTCCCTCATCATCCTCCCCTGTGTCTCTTTCCCCCCTCCCTCATCATCCTCCCCTGTGTCTCTTTTCCCCCTCCCTCATCATCTTCCCCTGTGTCTCTTCCCCCCCTCTCTCATCATCCTGCACCGTGTCTCTTTCCCCCCTTCCTCATCACCCTCCCATGTATCTCTTTACCCCGCCCTCATCAGTCTCCCCTGTATCTCTTTACCCCTCCCTCATCATCCTCCCCTGTGTCTCTTCTCCCCTCCATCATCATCCTCCACTGTGTCTCTTTCCCCACTCCCTCATCATCCTCCCCTGTGTCTCTTTCCCCCCTCCCTCATCATCCTCCCCTGTATCTCTTTTCCCCCTCCCTCATCATCTTCCCCTGTGTCTCTTCCTCCCCTCCCTCATCATCCTGCCCTGTGTCTCTTTCCCCCCTTCCTCATCACCCTCCCCTGTATCTCTTTACCCCTCCCTCATCATCCTCCCCTGTATCTCTTTACCCCTCCCTCATCATCCTCCCATGTATCTCTTTACCCCCTCCCTTATTATCCTTCCCTGTGTCTCTTCCCCCCTCCATCATCATCCTCCCCTGTGTCCCTTCCCCCCCTCCCTCATCATCCTCCCCTGTATCTCTTTTCCCCCTCCCTCATCATCTTCCCCTGTGTCTCTTTCCCCCCTCCCTCATCATCCTGCCCTGTGTCTCTTTCCCCCCTTCCTCATCACCCTCCCCTGTATCTCTTTACCCCTCCCTCATCATCCTCCCCTGTATCTCTTTACCCCCTCCCTCATCATCCTCCCCTGTGTCTCTTCCCCCCTCCATCATCATCCTCCCCTGTGTCTCTTTCCCCCCTCCCTCATCATCCTCCCCTGTGTCTCTTTTGCCCCTCCCTCATCATCTTCCCCTGTGTCTCTTCCCCACCTCCCTCATCATCCTCCCCTGTGTCTATTTCCCCCCTTCCTCATCACCCTCCCCTGTATCTTTTTACCCCTCCCTCATCCTCCTCCCCTGTATCTCTTTACCCCCTCCCTCATCATCCTCCCCTGTGTCTCTTCCCCCCTCCATCATCATCCTCCCCTGTGTCTCTTTCCCTCTTCCTCATCATCCTCCCCTGTGTCTCTTTCCCCCCTCCCTCATCATCCTCCCCTGTGACTCTTTTGCCCCTCCCTCATCATCTTCCCCTGTGTCTCTTCCCCCCCCCTCCCTCATCATCCTCCCCTGTGTCTATTTCCACCCTTCCTCATCACCCTCCCCTGTATCTCTTTACCCCTCCCTCATCATCCTCCCTTGTGTCTCTTCCCCCTCCATCATCATCCTCCCCTGTGTCTCTTTCCCCCTTCCTCATCATCCTCCCCTGTGTCTCTTCCCCCCTCCCTCATCATCCTCCCCTGTGTCTCTTTCCCCCCTCCCTCATCATCTTCCCCTGTGTCTCTTCCCCCCTCCCTCATCATCCTGCCCTGTGTCTCTTTCCCCCCTTCCTCATCACCCTCCCCTGTATCTCTTTACCCCTCCCTCATCATCCTCCCCTGTGTCTCTTTACCCCCTCCCTCATCATCCTCCCCTGTGTCTCTTCCCCCTCCATCATCATCCTCCCCTGTGTCTCTTTCCCCCCTCCCTCATCATCCTCCCCTGTGTCTCTTTCCCCCCTCCCTCATCATCCTCCCCTGTGTCTCTTTTCCCCCTACCTCATCATCTTCCCCTGTGTCTCTCCCCCCCCTCCCTTATCATCCGGCCCTGTATCTCTTTACCCCATCCCTCATCATCCTCCCCTGTGTCTCTTCCCCCCTCCATCATCATCCTCCCCTGTGTTTCTTTCCCCCTTCCTCATCATCTTCCCCTGTGTCTCTTCCCCCCTCCCTCATCATCCTGCCCTGTGTCTCTTCCCCCCCTTCCTCATCACCCTCCCCTGTATCTCTTTACCCCTCCCTCATCATCCTCCCCTGTATCTCTTTACCCCCTCCCTCATCATCCTCCCCTTTGTCTCTTCCTCCATCCATCATCATCCTCACCTGTGTCTCTTTCCCCCCTCCCTCATCATCCTCCCCTGTGTCTCTTTTCCCCCTCCCTCATCATCCTCCCCTGTGTCTCTTCCCCCCCTCCCTCATCATCATTCCCTGTGTCTCTTCCCCCTCCCTCATCATCCTGCCCTGTGTCTCTTTCCCCCCTTCCTCATCACCCTCCCCTGTATCTCTTTACCCCTCCCTCAACATCCTCCACTGTATCTCTTTACCCCCTCCCTCATCACCCTCCCCTGTGTCTCTTCCCCCCTCCATCATCACCCTCCCCTGTGTATCTTTCCCCCCTCCCTCATCATCCTCCCCTGTTTCTCTTTCTCCCCTCCCTCATCATCCTCCCCTGTGTCTCTTTTCCCACTCCCTCATCATCTTCCCCTGTGTCTCTTCCCCCCCTCCCTCATCATCCTGCCCTGTGTCTCTTTCCCCCCTTCCTCATCACCCTCCCCTGTATCTCTTTTCCCCTCCCTCATCATCCTCCCCTGTATCTCTTTACCCCCTCCCTCATCATCCTCCCCTGTGTCTCTTCCCCCCTCCATCATCATCCTCCCCTGTGTCTCTTTCCCCCCTCCCTCATCATCCTCCCCTGTGTCTCTTTTCCCCCTCCCTCATCATCTTCCCCTGTGTCTCTTCCCCCCCTCCCTCATCATCCTCCCCTGTGTCTCTTTCCCCCCTTCCTCATCACCCTCCCCTGTATCTCTTTACCGCTCCCTCATCATCCTCCCCTGTATCTCTTTACCCACTCCCTCATCATCCTCCCCTGTGTCTCTTCCCCCCTCCATCATCATCCTCCCCTGTCTCATCCCCCCTCCCTCATCATCCTCCCCTGTGTCTCTTTTCCCCCTCCCTCATCATCTTCCCCTGTGTCTCTTCCCCCCCTCATCATCTTCCCCTGTGTCTCTTCCCCCCCTCCCTCATCATCCTCCCCTGTGTCTCTTTCCCCCCTTCCTCATCACCCTCCCCTGTGTCTCATCCCCCCTCCCTCATCATCCTCCCTCATCATCCTCCCCTGTATCTCTTTCCCCCCTCCCTCATCATCCTCCCCTGTGTCTCGTTCCCCCCTCCGTCCTCATCTTCCCCTGTGTCTCTTCCCCCCTCCCTCATCATCTTCTCCTGTGTCTCTTCCCCCCTCCCTCATCATCCTCCCCTGTGTCTCTTTCCCCCCTTCCTCATCATCTTCCCCTGTGTCTCTTACGCCCCCTCTCTCATCATCCTGCCCTGTGTCTCTTCCCCCCTCCCTCATCATCCTCCCCCCTCCCTTGATGATAAGGGGGGGAAGAGACACAGGGATAAGTGTGAGGGGTGTTAGGGTAAGGGGTGTTAGGGATAAGGGTGAGGGGGTTAGGGTGAGGGGTGTTAGGGATAAGTGTAAAGGGTGTTAGAATGAGGCATGTTAGGAATAAGTGTGAGGGGTGTTAGGTCTTAGGGATAAGTGTGAGGGGTGTTAGGTCTTAGGGATAAGTGTGAGGGGTGTTTCTTTCCCCCCTCCCTCATCATCCTCCCCTGTGTCTCTTTTCACCCTCCCTCATCATCTTCCCCTGTGTCTCTCCCCCCCCTCCCTCATCATCCTCCCCTGTGTTTATTTCCCTCCTTCCTCATCATCCTCCCCTGTATCTCTTTATCCCTCCCTCATCATCCTCCCCTCTGTCTCTTTACCCCCTCCCTCATCATCCTCCCCTGTGTCTCTTCCCCCCTCCATCATCATCCTCCCCTGTGTCTCTTCCCCCCCTCCCTCATCATCCTCCCCTGTCTCTATTTCCCCCCTTCCTCATCATCCTCCCCTGTATCTCTTTACCCCTCCCTCATCATCCTCCCCTGTGTCTCTTTACCCCCTCCCTCATCATTCTCCCCTGTGTCTCTTCCCCCCTCCATCATCATCCTCCCCTGTGTCTCTTTCCCCCCTTCCTCATCATCCTCCCCTGTGTCTCTTTCCCCCCTCCCTCATCATCCTCCCCTGTGTCTCTTTTCCCCCTCCCTCATCATCTTCCCCTGTGTCTCTTCCTCCCTCCCTCATCATCCTGCCCTGTGTCTCTTTCCCCCCTTTCTCATCACCCTCCCCTGTATCTCTTTACCCCTCCCTTATCATCCTCCCCTGTGTCTCTTTACCCCCTCCCTCATCATCCTCCCCTGTGTCTCTTCCCCCTCCATCATCATCCTCCCCTGTGTCTCTTTCCCCCCTCCCTCATCATCCTCCCCTGTGTCTCTTCCCCCCCTCCCTCATCATCCTCCCCTGTGTCTCTTTTCCCCCTCCCTCATCATCTTCCCCTGTGTCTCTTCCCCCCCCCCCCTCATCATCCTGCCCTGTATCTCTTTACCCCCTCCCTCATCACCCTCCCCTGTGTCTCTTTCCCCCCTCCCTCATCTTCCTCCCCTGTGTCTCTTTCCCCCCTCCCTCATCATCCTCCCCTGTGTCTCTTTTCCCACTCCCTCATCATCTTCCCCTGTGTCTCTTCCCCCCTCCCTCATCATCCTGCCCTGTGTCTCTTTCCCCCTTCCTCATCACCCTCCCCTGTATCTCTTTTCCCCTCCCTCATCATCCTCCCCTGTATCTCTTTACCCCCTCCCTCATCATCCTCCCCTGTGTCTCTTCCCCCCTCCATCATCATCCTTCCCTGTGTCTCTTTCCCCCCTCCCTCATCATCCTCCCCTGTGTCTCTTTTCCCCCTCCCTCATCATCTTCCCCTGTGTCTCTCCCCCCCCCCCATCATCCTCCCCTGTGTCTCTTTCCCCCCTTCCTCATCACCCTCCCCTGTATCTCTTTACCGCTCCCTCATCATCCTCCCCTATATCTCTTTACCCCCTCCCTCATCATCCTCCCCTGTGTCTCTTCCCCCCTCCATCATCATCCTCCCCTGTCTCATCCCCCCTCCCTCATCATCCTCCCCTGTGTCTCTTTTCCCCCTCCCTCATCATCTTCCCCTGTGTCTCTTCCCCCCCTCCCTCATCATCCTCCCCTGTGTCATCCCCCCTCCCTCATCATCCTCCCCTGTGTCTCTTTCCCCCCTTCCTCATCACCCTCCCCTGTGTCTCATCCCCCCTCCCTCATCATCCTCCCACCTCCCTCATCATCCTCCCCTGTATCTCTTTCCCCCCTCCCTCATCATCCTCCCCTGTGTCTCGTCCCCCCCCCCCTCATCATCTTCCCCTGTGTCTCTTCTCCCCCTCCCTCATCATCTTCTCCTGTGTCTCTTCCCCCCCTCCCTCATCATCCTCCCCTGTGTCTCTTTCCCCCCTTCCTCATCATCTTCCCCTGTGTCTCTTCCCCCCTCCCTCATCATTCTGCCCTGTGTCTCTTCCCCCCTCCCTCATCATCCTCCCCTTTTTCTCTTTACCCCCTCCCTCATCATCCTCCCCTGTGTCTCTTCCCCCCTCCATCATCATCCTCCCCTGTCTCATCCCCCCTCCCTCATCATCCTCCCCTGTGTCTCTTTTCCCCCTCCCTCATCATCTTCCCCTGTGTCTCTTCCCCCCTCCCTCATCATCTTCCCCTGTGTCTCTTCCCCCCTCCCTCATCATCCTCCCCTGTGTCTCTTTCCCCCCTTCCTCATCACCCTCCCCTGTGTCTCATCCCCGCTCCCTCATCATCCTCCCACATCATCCTCCCCTGTATCTCTTTCCCCCCTCCCTCATCATCCTCCCCTGTGTCTCTTTCCCCCCTCCCTCATCATCTTCCCCTGTGTCTCTTCCCCCCTCCCTCATCATCTTCTCCTGTGTCTCTTCCCCCCCTCCCTCACCATCCTTCCCTGTGTCTCTTTCCCCCCTTCCTCATTATCTTCCCCTGTGTCTCTTCCCCCCCTCCCTCATCATCCTGCCCTGTGTCTCTTCCCCCCTCCCTCATCATCCTCCCCCCTCCCTTGATGATAAGGGGGGGAAGAGACACAGGGATAAGTGTGAGGGGTGTTAGGGTAAGGGGTGTTAGGGATAAGGGTGAGGGGGTTAGAGTGAGGGGTGTTAGGGATAAGTGTAAGGGGTGTTAGGTCTTAGGGATAAGTGTGAGGGGTGTTAGGTCTTAGGGATATGTGTGAGGGGTGTTAGGGTTAGGGTGAGGGGTGTTATGGATAAGTGTAAGGGGTGTTAGGGTTAGGTGTTAGGGTTAGGTGTTAGGGATAAGTGTGAGGGGTGTTAGGGTTAGGGTGAGGGGTGTTATGGATAAGTGTAAGGGGTGTTAGGGTTAGGTGTTAGGGTTAGGTGTTAGGGATAAGTGTGAGGGGTGCTAGGGTTAGGGTGAGGGGTGTTAGGGATAAGTGTGAGGGGTGTTAGGAATAGGGTGGGGGGTGTTAGGGATAAGTGTGAGGGGTGTTAGGGTAAGGGGTGTTAGGGATAAGGGTGAGGGGGTTAGGTGTTAGGGTGAGGGGTGTTGGGGATAAGTGTGAGGGGTGTTAGGGTTAGGGTGAGGGGTGTTAGGGATAGGTGTTAGGGTGAGGGGTGTTAGGGATAAGTGTGAGGGGTGTCAGGGTTAGGGTGAGGGGTGTTAGGGATAAGTGTGAGAGGTGTTAGGGTTAGGGTGAGGGGTGCTAGGGATAAGTGTGAGGGGTGTTAGGGTTAGGGTGAGGGGTGTTAGGGATAAGTGTGAGGGGTGTTAGGGTGAGGGGTATTAGGGATAAGTGTGAGGGGTGTTAGGGTTAGGGTGAGGGGTGTTAGGGATAAGTATAAGGGGTGTTAGGGTTAGGTGTTAGGGCTAAGTGTGAGGGGTGTTAGGGTTAGGGTGAGGGGTGTTAGGGATAAGTGTGAGGGGTGCTAGGGATAAGGGTGAGGGGGTTAGGTGTTAGGGTGAGGGGTGTTAGGGATAAGTGTGAGGGGTGTTAGGGTTAGAGTGAGGGGTGTTAGGGATAGGTGTTAGGGTGAGGGGTGTTAGGGATAAGTGTGAGGGGTGTTAGGGTCAGGGTGAGGGGTGTTAGGGATAAGTGTGAGGGGTGTTAGGGTTAGGGTGAGGGGTGTTAGGGATAAGTGTGAGGGGTGTTAGGGTTAGGGTGAGGGTTTTTAGGGATAAGTGTGAGGGGTGTTAGGGTTAGGGTGAGGGGTGTTAGGGATAAGTGTGAGGGGTGTTAGGGTTAGGGTGAGGGTTTTTAGGGATAAGTATGAGGGGTGTTAGGGTTAGGGTGAGGGGTGTTAGGGATAAGTGTGAGGGGTGTTAGGGTGAGGGGTGTTAGGGTTAGGTGTTAGGGTGAGGGGTGTTAGGGATAAGTGTGAGGGGTGTTAGAGTGAGGGGTATTAGGGATAAGTGTGAGGGGTGTTAGGGTTAGGGTGAGGGGTGTTAGGGATAAGTATAAGGGGTGTTAGGGTTAGGTGTTAGGGATAAGTGTGAGGGGTGTTAGGGTTAGGGTGAGGGGTGTTAGGGATAAGTGTGAGGGGTGTTAGGGATAAGGGTGAGGGGGTTAGGTGTTAGGGTGAGGGATGTTAGGGATAAGTGTGAGGGGTGTTAGGGTTAGAGTGAGGGGTGTTAGGGATAGGTGTTAGGGTGAGGGGTGTTAGGGATAAGTGTGAGGGGTGTTAGGGTCAGGGTGAGGGGTGTTAGGGATAAGTGTAAGGGGTGTTAGGGTTAGGGTGAGGGGTGTTAGGGATAAGTGTGAGGGGTGTTAGGGATAAGTGTAAGGGGTGTTAGGGTTAGGGTGAGGGGTGTTAGGGATAAGTGTGAGGGGTGTTAGGGTTAGGGTGAGGGTTTTTAGGGATAAGTGTGAGGGGTGTTAGGGTTAGGGTAAGGGGTGTTAGGGATAAGTGTGAGGGGTGTTAGTGTTAGGGTGAGGGGTGTTAGGGTTAGGTGTTAGGTTGATGGGTGTTATGGATAAGTGTGAGGGGTGTTAGGGTTGGGTGCTAAGGTGAGGGGAGGATGATGATAAGGGGGGGAAGAGACACAGGGGTGTCCTTGCAGCAGAGATCAAAAGAGTCCTTCAGGACTGTATTGCACACTGTGTACAGTAGCCTAGCTATGGTTTTCCCTATTGATGCAGTATCACCTACACTCAGCCTCCTCTCAGTAAGACTGCAAGTTAGTTATGATTCCAAAATGGCTGCTGTCCATGAGTTAGAAGGCTCTGGAAGGGAGTGTATACTGCTGATTGGCTGGAATGTGTCTGCTGACTGTGACATGCAGGGTCAAAGTTTGCTCAATGATAAAGTATAGGGGGCGGGTCGAATATCGCATATGTTCGCAGTTCGCCGCGAACGCGAACATGCTATGTTCGCCGGGAAGAGTCCGCCGGCGAACTATTCGGGACATCTCTATTAGTGATGAGAAGTAGTGTTGTTTGGCAAGATTGACGACAGACAAGTAGGATCGCAAGGTAAACTTGTAGTGGAGAAAGTCTGTTGAAGTGCGAGATTTCCTCCAAGAGTCGTTCTGCAGTGCGTGAGCATCTCTGTAGATAGCGTGTTTGTGTAGTGTGCCATGGTTGTGGATGAGAGCGAGGGCGTTTGCTTGTGATTAGGGGGGTAAGAGAGTCAAGGGTGGAGGTTAGAGTAGCGTTGTACTGTGAAGTGGCGATGTCAGGGCAGGCAAGGGTGGTGAGGGGGCTGAGAAGGGGTTTAAGTATCTTTGAAAATTGTTGTGGGTTGAGTGCTTGCAGGTTTCTGCGTAGTCTGGTGGCAGGATTTGAAGAAGGGTGGTGAGTGGAAGATGAGGTGAGGTTGCAAGTTAGCAGGTGGTGGTCAGATAGGGGAAGTGAGGAGATGTCAAGGTTGGAGATAGTGCAGAGATTAGTAAAAATAAGGTCAATGGAGTGTCCACCACGGTGAGTTGCGGAATATGTCCATTGTGAGAGGCCAAGGGAAGAGGTAAGTGCAAGTAATTTTGCAGTTGTTGGGGAGGTGGGTGTGTCAGTGGCTATGTTGAAATCGCCAAGAATGAGGTATATTGGAGGAGAGAAAGTGAGGGAGCCAGGCAGCAAAGTTGTCCAGAAATTGAGAGGGTGATCCAGGCGGGCGATAGATCACTGCTACTCGCAGAGGGAGAGAAGATGTGGATAGTGTGGACTTCAAAAGATGAGAATTGAAGGGAGAGAACAGGGGGTATGCAGTGAAAAGTGCAGAGAGAGGATAGTAGTATGCCCACACCTCCACCTTGTTTGTTCCCAGGTCTAGGAGTGTGGCTGAAGTGTAGACCACCATAAGAGAGTGCGGCAGGGGAGGCAGAGTCAGATGGTGTGAGCCAGGTTTCCGTGGTAGCCAGTAAATTGAGGGAGTTGGAAATGAAGAGGTCATGAATGAAGGTAAGTTTATTGCAAACAGACCTTGCATTCCAGATGGCACATGAGAAGGGCAAAGTAGATGGTTTGTGACAAGTGATGGGTATTAGATTATGGGTGTTTGGGCATTTGCTACCCTGGGGACTCTGCATGGCTGACAGCAGGTGGGAATGAGTGAGGGGCCTGGGTTAGGGGATATATCCCCACAAGCCATCAGAAGAAGGAGAGAGAGTAAAAGGAAATGGGAATAGGACTTACATTTCTGCTTTCCAGCTTTAGGGGAGGGATGAGATAGTGACTGGAGGAAGGAGAGGAGCCCATGGGAGCAGAGAAGAGGAGAGGAAAGCAGGGAAGGTGAGATAGTTATGTTATTGGAGACATGATGTGTAGAGACAGTATGAGAGAGTCTGAGAAAGAGGCAGCAGGTTATAATAAGGAAGGTGGTGTGAGGAAACATAATGGCACTGTGTAAGCAAGTATTCTTGAAGGGGGTGGTTAGAGGTAATAATCAGATGTCACTGATTGAACATGTGCAGGTAATTAGAATATAATGAAGAGGCCTGCTGAGTTGCCCCAGTTCAGAGCAGTTACCCTTGGTGGATTTCCCGCAGTATCCTTTGACTTTGCTTAAATGACCACTGTAAACCGACAGCACAATTTACCATTTTTATTTCTGCTGACCAACTTACTGAGGGCCTCATTCTAATGATGGCCGCAGGAGCTTCGTGGCCGCAAGGGGTGGCCACAAGCTACTTCCCTATTCTAATCCACTGCGGCCGAAAGCTCCGGCCGGCTTGTGGCCGGCGTCCTACTTTACCTTGCGGCCACTCCTGCCGCAGCTTACTGCAGAGAAGGCCTTTGAGATCACGCGGCTGCAAGAGATTCGGCCACATGAAACCACCCATTCCTGTTCAAATGCTCCGATAACCCCTCCGCCAACCCCGACAAACGCCGAAAATGGTGCTTGCGGCTGCTCCAATTAAGCCCCCCACTGGCTGCAGGGGACCCGATCGTGACCCAATCGGGACCCCTGCAGTGTCCCTTCATCACCCCTATAATTCAGGGATCCGATCGAGACCCCTGCAGGGTGCACACATTAACCCTATAATGCAGGGGTCTGAAGGGGACCCCTGCAGTGTCCTAACATTAACCCTATAAAGCAGGGGTCTGATCGGGACCCCTGCAGGGTGCACACATTAACACATTTCCTTGTTGTAGGGGTCCCGATAGTGACCAATCGCCCCCCCCCCCCCCCCCCGCAGCATCTACGACATTTGAATTTCCCGCTGTGGTCTTATATTCAAAATTCAAGCCCGGGGAATTGCGGGGTTTGAACTATAAGTACCCTCCCCCATGGCACCTAAAATTAACCCCATCACTCATGGGGGTCAATACAGACCCCAATAAGCCTCCATCGAACCCCATCCCTTATGGGTGTCTATACAGACCCCCATAAGCCTCTATCTAACCCCATCAGTTATGGGGGTTTATACAGACCCCATAAGCCTCCATCTCACCCCATCACTTATGGGGGTCTATTCAGATGTAATAGGGGTAAATATATATTCAATGCAGCACTGTGCAGTGCTGTAATTGATAGGGAACATTAGGGTGGACATGAGGATGACATGTAGTACATTGGCTAGCTGGCACATTGCCGCTAGCCAATACTGTCATTTATGGCCACAAGTCCGCCGGGCTTGGAGAACGGGTTACTGCCTTGAGGGTCTTTCAAGCCCGTAGTCCCGGGCTTGGATGTACTCCAAGGCAGCAACTCGATCTCCAAGCTCGGTGGACTGTGGCCACAAATGACAGTATTGGCTAGTGCCGATGTGCTACATGCAATCCTCATGTCCCACAAACTTTTTAGTTTAGCGGGCTTGCACTCTGATCTGCGGTCTAACGCCCGCAATCAGGTACAAGTCCGCCAAAGCTAACGGACGATTGCCTGTCTTGCAAACGGCCGTAGGAAGGGGAGTGCTGCGCCTCCTTTCTTTTGAATAGCAAATGAGCAATCAAATCCGATTTGGCCAATTGAATACGGCTCTATATAAGCACATAGCATATTTTTTACAGAAGTTTTTAGTTAGTGAACTTCTATCCAAAAGCAAGGTCTTCACTAACGAAAAACTTCTGTAAAAAAATATGTTATGTGCTTATATAGAGCCCTATTCAATTGGCCAAATCACATTTGAATAAGGACCCTAGTAAGGGATTACAGCGTTGCCGCCATTTTGCGGCCATCGTTAGAATGAGGCCCTGAGACGGGAGGAGTCTTTAAATGCAGTGGAAAGTTTAATTTGCCCAGTAGGAATGTGGCAACTAAATCTGCCAGTGTTTTCAACAGGGCTAAAGGAAAAATACAAATAATAACTGCATGTAATAGTTAAAAATGTAACGTTTAAATTTTTTATGCTTTCATAAAGTTATTCATTATCAAGTTTAGAGGTTCATAAGTTCATACAGAATTAAATATGTTATTGTTGTATCTTCTAAATAAAAGATTCTGCTACTAATATAGTAATATCAGTTGGAATATTATTCATACACTTACTACACTTGCTTCCTATGTGCAATTTGTACTGAAAGGTGCCTTGTAAAATCTTACTGTGTCCCATAGGATAATCTAGAATTGGAGAGATTATCCAATACTTTTCCAACACTTCAGCTTTTAGTGCATGTTGTCCTATATAGTTCAGGCAATAACTCTGAAGACTTTCACACATCCTGTGGCATTAAATTGGAAAGTGGGAAATATTTAGTCATGCAAAGTATTATTTGGCAAATACAAAGGAACACTTAAATATATATTGGAGTTGGTGTGATACATATAAAATAAAGCTATAATAATTCTAATAATACCAGGTGCACTAGGGAGCTGTTAAACGGCTCTGAGAATATTTATATATTTTAGGAATATTTCAGTGTTTTACATATCACATATTAAACCAATATTTTATATATTAATATAACATGAGTTAATAGAAACATTTCTCTTGTAAATAAGGAAATAGGATATGCATTGTTATTAATAAGAATTGGACATAATAACATATGTAAAAAGGCTTATACAATTTAAGTGTGCAGCTTAAGATAGAAAAAAATAAATGTTCAAATCTGGAACAATGTGAGTAACAATGTATAAGACAGTGAAAAGTATGTTTTGGACAATTGTTAAAATGACATGGAATTTATCAGTTCTGAAAGCACTCAAAAACAAAATTAAAAAATGTATTGAATTTTTTAAATTGATGCATACAATTTTCTTTCACTTAAATATCAAACATATATAGCTAATAGCTGTATAGAGCTTCCTAGACACTGCAGGTTCTGAAATGACTAAAGACCACGAGCACAGTCAAATGGTAATATACTCCTTTTGCAACAATGAAAAATATAATTTTATCGCTGAGGATTCTTTAGAGCAGTGGTCCCCAAACTTTTTGGCACTGGGACCGTTTCCATTGAAGAAAAAAATGTCCGGATCACTATCTAGTAAGTACAGGGGGATACATAGCTAGGGTCATATGATTTATGTAGCCAGAAATGAGATCCGGTAAATTGAGTTACTGTGGCACCAGAGGGTGGTAAGGAAATGTTACCATCAAAAGTGGGTGGTAGGTATTGAAAGGTTGAGGACCCCTGCTTTAAAGGTTTAAACGCAGGGCATAGGAACTGGGGGGATGGAGGAGAACTAACCCCCCAGTTATATAGTTACCGTATTTATCGGCGCATAACACGCACTTTTTCTCCCTGAAAATAGGGGGCAAATGATAGGTGCGTGTTATACGCCGATATTCCCTCCCCCCTCCTCATCCTCAACCTCCCTCCTCATTCTAAACCCCCCTCCGCATTCTATGCAATATATGCTAATGATGTGTAGCGCGCATGTGACGTCACATGCGCGCCGGGTCAAGGAGCGGAGCGGAGGCTGGAGCAGAAGCAGGTAAGTGGGGGGGGGAGCTATTTATGGGGGTTTAGGTTGAGGAGGGAGGTTTAGGTTGAGGAGGGGGGGTTAGAATGAGGAGGGGGGGTTAGAATGCGGAGGGGGGTTTAGAATGAGGAGGGAGGTTGAGGAGCGGGGTTGAGGTTGAGGAGAGGGGTTGAGGATAGGGAGGTTGAGGAGGGGGGTTGAGGGGGGGGTTGAGGGGGTTTGAGGATGGGGGGTTGAGGAGGGAGTTTGAGGAGGGAGGTTGAGGAGGGGGTTGAAGATGGGGGGGTTGAGGAGGGAGGATGAGGAGGGAGGTTGAGGAGGGGGTTGAGGATGGGGGGGTTGAGGAGGGAGGATGAGGAGGGAGGTTGAGGAGGAGGTTGAGGATGAGGAGGGAGGTTGAGGATGAGGAGGGGGGTTGAAGATGAGGAGGGAGGTTGAGGAGGGGTGTTGAGGTTGAGGAGGGGGGTTGAGGAAGGAGGATGAGGATGGGGGGGTTGACGAAGGGGGTTGAGGATGCGGAGGGGGGTTGAGGATGAGGAGGGAGGTTGAGGAGGGGGGTTGAGGTTGAGGAGGGGGGTTGAGGAAGGAGGATGAGGATGGGGGGTTGAGGAGGGGTGTTGAGGATGGGGGGGTTGAGGAGGGGGTTTGAGGAGGGAGGTTGAGGAGGGGGTTGAGGATGGGGGGGTTGAGGAGGGAGGATGAGGAGGGAGGTTGAGGAGGGGAGGTTGAGGATGAGGAGGGGGGTTGAGGATGAGGAGGGGGGTTGAGGATGAGGAGGGAGGTTGAGGACGGGGGTTGAGGTTGAGGAGAGGGGTTGAGGACGGGGTTGAGGATAGGGGGGTTGAGGAAGGAGGATGAGGATGGGGGGTGGAGGAGGGGGGTAGAGGAGGGGGTTTGAGGATGGAGGTTTGAGGAGGGGGTTGAGGAGGGAGGTTGAGGAGGGGGTTGAGGTTGAGGATTTTGCTTCAAAGTTCTTTATTTGAAATTTATTTATTTTTTCCTGAAATTTCCTTCTTAAAATGAGGTGTGTGTTATACGCCGGTGCGTGTTATACGCCGATAAATACGGTATATAAAACAGCACCTACCTATCCTGCTTTGAAGGGGACATCTTATCTCTGGTTTCTAGTAGGAGGAAAGGGATCACAATGCACATGAGTGCATTGTGATTTCTTGCTCTTCCTCCCCTGCACTTCCTAATGCTTCCCCTCACCTCCTGTCCCTTTGGCTGTCTGGATAATTCTGATATCTGGGCCTCACTAGATCAAGATAATTTGTGTGATCTTGTAGGACCTGACTATAAGATCAATAGTAGAACAGTAATGCTATTAGTCCTCATGTGGTGCTATAGCTCTTGTTCATTCTGTCACTGCTTGAATCTTCGTCATTTTAAAACTGTATCCCTCAGATCTTTTTCAATTCTTACTCCCTTGTTTGAAAAAAAGAAATGTACTATTACAGTGAGGAGAGTATACAGCATTTAGAGGGGTCTTGTAGCTTGTAGTCAATCCAGAACCTCAAACCGTGTCTCTATACTTCTGATTAAACTCAAAATATGTTTGAGTGCTGTAAAAGTTAACACAGTATCATTTAAACAATTATAAAACTGTGAAAACAGCTTCAAATAAAAAGGTTCTTACACATTTTCCACTAGACACTTAATTTGGTATATAGATGATTATCAGGTTGGCCTCTATGTATAAAGAAGCACTCCAGACTACTGTATGCCTTCATATCTTATACATTATCTCAACATATATAAAGTAAGATTTTACAGATGGATGTCTGGATAATATAAGCCCCAAGTTCAAAGAACGTTTTATAATATTTGTCTGCTTACTGTTACATTTCCTAGAAAACTTTATACAGGACACACTCCATATACTGTAACTTTTGTTTTAAATATGAGTAAGACTTTTTTTGTAGTGCCACATAGCAATGGTACCCACGCTTTAGTGCTAAGAGGTCTACCTTTTTGATAGACATGCTAATTAAACCTACCAGACTAGCAGCACAGTGTCAACTGTTCCTCAGTCCCAGTCAAATACAGTTTTACGTAACAAACACAAAATGGATTCCTGTACTCATAAACAGAGCCTTCAAAACTTCAGATTTTAACGAAAAAATGCTTTATGTGCATGTCTTACACAGCTGCTAATATTGTTAGTTTGGTACATATTTCACAAACAAGTGTCTTGTTCTTGAACTGTAGTGGACCTTTAAACCCATGCCTGCATGAGGAGTTTCACAGGCAATGGAGATCTACATCGGGTACAACTGCTTTTTATAATACTTAATGTGAATGCTTACTTATACTTTACCCAGTCTGTTCTCTGGATTGGGAAAGCATGCTCTTCTTCAACAATACACAGTTCATTATATCTATCTAAAACTTGCACACAGCTGTACTATTATATCTCGTTATCTATAACTATATTACCAAGAAATTCCTTTCCTACAGTGATTTTACCATTTTGTTTTAAGTAAAATAAAAAGGTTTAAATTACCGTGAGGCCATCTTAATAACTCAGGGGTCACAAACAAGGAGCCTCATTCAATTGAGGCTTTCGGGAGATCCGGGCTCCATTGGAGCCCGTAATTTTTTTTGCTATTCAATTGGCTTCCGTTTGTGGGCTCAGATCGAATTACGGGCTCTGGCCTACCATTCAATAAGATGGTTCAAATCAAGTTAATGCCCTCCAAGCCTTTGATCTTTCATGGCCGCAATAGTTGCGATCGGTAAAATCACTAATTGCTAACCACCCAGTCAAGCCCGCAAGTGGCAGAAGTCGAACCACAAGTTACAGGTGCCAAGGAAGTCTTGCAAAGGGCTTAATGACATATATGGAGCACTGTAAGTGCATATATAAACACTCTACCTTACTTTAATATTAATATTAATAGCAAATCATTCTCAAGCTCGCAAATTGGCCCAAAAAATACTTGATTTCATGTTTAGTTTACGTGTTATATTGATCCTGGCAATCAATGTGTTAATACATGTAATGGAACTCGCATGTAATAGAATATCATGTTTACGTCTTTATCAATATTCCATTATATCTGGAATGTGGGTCAGATCGCAACTCATAATTCAAGCGTGTATGACTTTGAAATCCAACCTCCGTTTTTCATTGAAGTCCTACAGGCTTTAACATGATCGCTGACGCAAGGCCGTAACGCGCGGTTTGAAACAGCCAATGTAATGTGGGTACGATCGTTATTTGTGGTTGAAGCCCGTAGGACTTTAATGAAAAATGGAGGTTGGATTTCAAAGTCATACGGGCTTGAGCCACAAGTCAAGATCGGACCCACATTCCCTTGGCTGTTACGGCCTTTCGTCAGGGATCATGTTCAAGCCCTCTGATGCCACTATCGAGAGCATGGTTGCGTTGTGCGCTATCGAGCCGGCACTTGCGAGCCCGGACAATTGAAAAGCACCTTAAGTTGCGGCAGCTGCGAGCTCGCAGCAGGCACACAGACCTGCATTGAATGAGGTCCAAGCTCCTTAGTGAGAATAACTGCAAGCCCTGCTCCTGGAGAAATGTAATTGCCACTCTCATGCACACAACTGTTAGTAAAGTGTAATGTACAGGGAGTGCAGAATTATTAGGCAAATGAGTATTTTGACCACATCATCCTCTTTATGCATGTTGTCTTACTCCAAGCTGTATAGGCTCGAAAGCCTACTACCAATTAAGCATATTAGGTGATGTGCATCTCTGTAATGAGAAGGGGTGTGGTCTAATGACATCAACACCCTATATCAGGTGTGCATAATTATTAGGCAACTTCCTTTCCTTTGGCAAAATGGGTCAAAAGAAGGACTTGACAGGCTCAGAAAAGTCAAAAATAGTGAGTTATCTTGCAGAGGGATGCAGCACTCTTAAAATTGCAAAGCTTCTGAAGCGTGATCATCGAACAATCAAGCGTTTCATTCAAAATAGTCAACAGGGTCGCAAGAAGCGTGTGGAAAAACCAAGGCGCAAAATAACTGCCCATGAACTGAGAAAAGTCAAGCGTGCAGCTGCCACGATGCCACTTGCCACCAGTTTGGCCATATTTCAGAGCTGCAACATCACTGGAGTGCCCAAAAGCACAAGGTGTGCAATACTCAGAGACATGGCCAAGGTAAGAAAGGCTGAAAGACGACCACCACTGAACAAGACACACAAGCTGAAACGTCAAGACTGGGCCAAGAAATATCTCAGGACTGATTTTTCTAAGGTTTTATGGACTGATGAAATGAGAGTGAGTCTTGATGGGCCAGATGGATGGGCCCGTGGCTGGATTGGTAAAAGGGCAGAGAGCTCCAGTCCGACGCCAGCAAGGTGGAGGTGGAGTACTGGTTTGGGCTGGTATCATCAAAGATGAGCTTGTGGGGCCTTCTCGGGTTGAGGCTGGAGTCAAGCTCAACTCCCAGTCCTACTGCCAGTTCCTGGAAGACACCTTCTTCAAGCAGTGGTACAGGAAGAAGTCTGCATCCTTCAAGAAAAACATGATTTTCATGCAGGACAATTCTCCATCACACGCGTCCAAGTACTACACAGCGTGGCTGGCAAGAAAGGGTATAAAAGAAGAAAATCTAATGACATGGCCTCCTTGTTCACCTGATCTGAACCCCATTGAGAACCTGTGGTCCATCATCAAATGTGAGATTTACCAGGAGGGAAAACAGTACACCTCTCTGAACAGTGTCTGGGAGGCTGTGGTTGCTGCTGCACGCAATGTTGATGGTGAACAGATCAAAACACTGACAGAATCCATGGATGGCAGGCTTTTGAGTGTCCTTGCAAAGAAAGGTGGCTATATTGGTCACTGATTTGTTTTTGTTTTGTTTTTGAATGTCAGAAATGTATATTTGTGAATGTTGAGATGTTATATTGATTTCACTGGTAAAAATAAATAATTGAAATGGGTATATATTTGTTTTTTGTTAAGTTGCCTAATAATGATGCACAGTAATAGTCACCTGCCCCACAGATATCCCCCTAAAATAGCTAAAACTAAAAACAAACTAAAAACTACTTCCAAAAATATTCAGCTTTGATATTAATGAGTTTTTTGGGTTCATTGAGAACATGGTTGTTGTTCAATAATAAAATTAATCCTCAAAAATACAACTTACCTAATAATTCTTCACTCCCTGTATATTCTTGTAATTGATATTAGTCAGACATACCATATATATGTTTTTCATTATAAAGTGGTCCTCTACTTTTTAACCTCACTTTTTAATTTTTCTAATAAATATACTCTTTTGAGTTATCTCTTGAATTGGTGTATGTTTCCTTATCAGAACCTGAACACTCTAGGATTTCATGGTTCAGTTTGGTCCGTAAGCCTAAATAGGCACTGAACCGGTACACAGTTTGCAATGCTTGGCTTTGAATGTCTTAGCCAGCAAACCCTTCAGCTCACTCATTAATTAGTTAATGCATTTGTATTAAAGTGAGATTAATAGCCCATGTTTTAATTTAATAAAAAAGGCGTGCGTGGTGTCCCCTACTGGTAAACTCCCTATGCAGCAGCCTACTGTGTCCTCCCTGGAAGTGATTCTGCTCTTAACATGGTAATGTGGAAAATATCTATGGTATAAAATTCTTTAATATTTTACAACTTTTTTTAATTATTCAATACTAAGTACAATCCATTTGAACTGGCCATACTGTTAAAGTGTCACAGCAAATGTCCCAGTTACAGAAATTGCACAGAAATTACACAAATAAATGAAAATAATTACAGCTAGCCTAGTTATTATTTAAACAATAGTGGATATGTTAGCAAACAGAGATACAAAGTTAGATATTTTAGATAAAAAAACATGTGTAAAGGACTCCCCTCTCTCTAACTCTCTTTATCTAGGGGTTTATCTAACTTGGTATGCTTATCTTCACCCAGGACATAAGTGACTTGGTCCGTGTGTGAGACAGAACTGAACCATAACCTGAAATAAACGACACAGACTACCAAATGGGTATTAACCAGGCCACAGCATTGTTTACAGAATTGATACAGAAACCCAAGGACGCTGTACCCCCTACATGGAAGGAGCTCACCCCCTTCCCAGAGTCTCAGTGGAACCCGGTGTCCAGGAGACTTCTGGGACCCACCAGTACCGGATACCATAGCAACCAGTGAGCTCCAACCTAAGGAGATACAGCCCCCCCCCCACCAAGCTGTGACAACATAACATTTAAACAGGGAGGGAGGGAGGCCAGATGTAGATCCCTAGCCACACTGAGTCCCAAAGTGGGAAACCACCCCCCTATGATACCTCCCATCAAGCTTCACCCATGTTGGGAAAACCAGCCCTACACTTCCCTGCCCATAGCCAGGTCAAATGCCCCCTTCTCTATTCTCTCTCTGGGGGCAGTCTAGAGTTAAGTAATGGTACTAGATAAAGAGAGTTAGAGAGAGGGACTTCCTTTATACATCATTTACGCTCAGTTATATAACACTTTCGCTCATATTTTTTAATAACAACCAATTGTAATAGTATTAGTTTATATGTATACTGTTTATTTCTGCAATACCCAGGACCTTTGCTGTGCCACTTTAACCACGAAATATTTAGATGTCCCACTTTTGTTTTTTTACTTGCATTTGCAATAACTTGTTGATTCCATGAATCTTTTTTTCCTCAGTGTTTTTAAGACATATTAAATACTTTGGTTTCACTCTGTCTCTGTGTGTAGTCCCATTGAATTTTCAAAACTCTTTTTGAAGACTAGTTTTTATCTAGCAAATTTCAGAGCTAAGCCCTCGTGACACTGAGCACAAGCCACTGGAATGTGGTGTTGATTTAGCTTGACAGCTATAACTCCACCAGTATGTTTAAAGAGAAGAGTTAGTCAGATTATACCCAGGCCTGTTAGTGAACTCATGATATGTACTGCTTTCTACAAATATATGTACTTTTTTTTTTTTGCGGCGCTCAGTCTTTTCTGACTCTCCGTGACCGTAACACACTAGGGCATCTTTTTGTCCATGGTCATGCTGATCCACTTGGTATTCATGGCAGAGATACTGGAGAGGGTTGCCAGTTCCTTATCCAGTGGGCCACAGCATACAGCTCCTGGTATTCCTAGGTGGACTCCCATCCAAGTAATGACCTGGCCCAACCCTGTTTGGCTTCAGGGTGCTGTGACCTCTTGCTTCCCTGACTCTGAGTTAAACCCAGGTTGCAGTGGTGAAAGCACCAAATCCTAACCACTGGACCAACAGGAAACCTATATATGTACATTATAGCACCCCAATATTATGTATACAGATTAAAGAGACAGTATTTTATCAACACTGCCTAACATTTACAAACAAAATTAAAAAAAAAACTGATGGATATTTCACTGCTCTATAAACAATGTTATATAACCCAGTTAGTTCTCAAACATGTCTCCAGTGGTGTGGAGCTTGCTTTACTTAAAGGTTCTGAAAGGACCAAATATCACTAGGGCACTTGAATGACAAAGCACTGACTAATATGAAATATTTTCCTCTGAGTTCTTTAGACATGTGAACCTCAAAGGAAAAGAAATGTAAACAATAAAAAAACTTATAAAGGGGGTCTCTAAAGAATAGCTACGTAAGGCTTGATAAGAAAAAAACAACTTTATTAAACATTTAGGGCCTCATTAAATTAGCCCTCGTAGTTTCCTCGGTCCGTGTGATGCTCCCCCCTGCTCCCTATACACATCCCCATGCAGTAGGGGTCCCTATCGGGACCCCTGCAGCCCCCCCCTCACATTAACCCCTTGCAGCGGGGGTCCCCTCTGTATTTAAAACGTTTAAATTCCACACCGCAGCTCCTTAAAGTGCCCGCAGCACACTATTAGCAATCCCTTCCGCGGCACCTAAAATTATCCCCCCTCTATGCTGGGGGTTCCCATCAGGACCCCCAACGTGTCCCCACATTAACCCCTTGCAGCGGGGGTCCCCGATCGGCATACATCAGGCCCCAGCTACATTTAAAACGTTTAAATTCCCCGCCGCGGCTCCTTAAAGGGCCCCATAAGCCTTAATTAACCCTATAACTCATGGGGGTCAATACAGATCCCCATAAGCCTTAATTAACCCTGTCACTCATGGGGGTCAATACAGACCATCATAAGCCCTTAATTAACCGTATAACTCATGGAGGTCAATACAGACCCCCATAAGCCTTAATTAACCCTATAACTCATGGGGGTCAATACAGATCCCCATAAGCCCTTAATTAACCCTGTCACTCATGGGGGTCAATACAGACCCCATAAGCCCTTAATTAACTGTATAACTCATGGGGGTCAATACAGACCCCCATAAGCCTTAATTAACCCTATAACTCATGGGGGTCAATACAGATCCCCATAAGCCTTATTTAACCCTATAACTCATGAGGGTCAATACAGACCCCCATAAGCCCTTAATTAACCCTGTCACCCATGGGGGTCAATACAGACCCTCATAAGCCTCTATTTAACCCCATCAGTTCCATAAGGGTATATTATGACCCTTATGGGGCAGTTACAACCCTAACGTTAACCACATAAGTGCCATGATGGTCCTCAAGGACCCTCATGACACTAAGTACAAACACTACACTGCACTAGACCCCCAAATAAACCATTACATCTAAACTAACCCCCCTCTACACTAATCTATTAACACCTACACTATCTACCTACATTACCTACCTACCCCCTAATAAACCCCCCACCACTCTAATTACAGAAAATAAAAAAACTATCTATCTAACATACAATAAATCCTAATATACAATAAATCTTATCTATCTAAAATACATCCCCCAATCTATCTAATGTACAATAAATCCTATCTATCTAAAATACATAACCCTATCTAACATACAATACATACTATATAATATACAATAAATCCAATCTATCTAAAATATATACCCCTATCTAACATACAATAAATGCTATCTTCATACACAAACCCTAATTCTAACCTAAAATAAAATAATTAAGACCACTTACCTTTGCAGATGTCCCTTCAGATCACCAACCTAGAGGAAAAAACAAAACAAATTAGTACAACACATTAACATAGAATAAATAAACTGTATAAACATTCTAAATATTCTACTCACCTTTCCAGCATGTCCCCGTCCTTCTTCTTTTCTTCTCCAGCGCGGCCCCTGTTAAAAAAAAACATCATATTAGTACAACTTACATATAAACATAAAACAAAATAAAATTAACATAATATACATTGTACTTACCTCCCCGCGATGTCCCTGGCTTCCTCCTCTTCTGCCCCAGCTGGGCCCTGGAACAATCCGCGCTCTAAAAAAAAAAATCTAACGTATGTCTACACTTGCAGTCCTCCCCGATGCTAATGAGCCTCCTAGAGCCTTTTCCAGAAGGAAATAGGCAATGGCGCCTTCTGATTGGCTGAAAACACTGTCTATCAAATTTCAGCCAACCAGAAGGCGCCAATGTGTGAGCCAATCAGGATGGGATACACCCCTATCTCCCATTATGAATAGCTGAAGGAGCTATCAATCTTTTCTAAACCAATCAGAAGGCACTATTGCTTTCAGCCAATCACAATGGGATAAACCCCCACGGGGTGATTGGCTGAAGACATCTGCACCTTCTCATTGGCTGTAATACTGATTGTCAACAGCCAATCAGAAGGTGCAAATAACTTCAGCCAGTCACTCCGTGGGGGTGTATCCCATTGTGATTGGCTGAAGGGTATAGCGCCTTCTGATTTGCTGTTATCACTGCAACCAATCAGAATGTGCAGATGCCTCCAGCCAATCACCCTGTGGGAGTGTATCCCATTGTGATTGGCTGAAGGCATCTGGGCCATGTGATTGGTTTAAATAAAGATTGACAGGTGCATTAGCCAATCAGAGTGGGATTTGGGGGTGCATCCCATTCTGATTGGCTCAAACATTGGCACCTTCTGATTGGCTGAAATTTGTTAGACAGCGTTTTCAGCCAATCAGAAGGCGCCATTGCCTATTTCCTTCCGTAAAAGGCTCTAGGAGGCTCATTAGCGTCGGGGAGGTCTGCGTGTACGGACATCCGTTTTTTTTTTTTTTTTTTAGAGAGCAGATTGTTCTAGGGCCCAGCCGGGCAGAAGAGGAGGAGGCCGGTGACATCGCGGGGAGGTAAGTACAATGTATATTATGTTTATTTTATTTTGTTTTATGTTTATATGTATGTTGTACTAATATAATGTTTTTTTTTTTAACAGTGGCGGTGCCGGAGAAGAAAAAAAGAAGAACAGGGACATCCTGGAAAGGTGAGTAGAATATTTAGAATGTTTATAATGTTTATTTATTGTGTGTAAATGTGTTGTACTAATTTGTTTTGTTTTTTCCCCTAGGTTGGGGATCTGAAGGGACATCTGCAAAGGTAAGTGGTCTTAATTATTTTATTTTAGGTTAGAATTAGGGTTTGTGTATGAAGATAGCATTTATTGTATGTTAGATAGGGGTATGTATTTTAGATAGATTGGATTTATTGTATATTATATGGCATTTATTGTACGTTAAATAAGGGTATGTATTTTAGATAGATAGGATTTATTGTATATTATATAGTATTGATTGTATGTTAGATAGGTGTATGTATTTTAGATAGATAGGATTTATTGTATATTATATAGTATTTATTGTATGTTAGATAGATAGGGGGTATTGTGTTTTATTTTATTGTATTTGTATTGTATTGTATGTATTCTGTATGTATTTCCTTTTCAGGTATATAATTTTTTTTTTCTGTAGTTGGGGGGTTGTAATATATATTTTTTATTTTCTGTAATGTTCCTTTTTTTATTTTTTGTGACAGGTTTTTTTTATTTTCTGTAATGTAGATTTTTTAATGGTGGGGGGTTTGTTAGGGGGTAAGTAGGTAGTGTAGGTAGGTATTGTAGGTGTTAATAGGTTAGTGTAGAGGGGGGTTAGTTTAGATTTAATGGTTTTTGGAGGGTATAGTGCAGTGTAGTGTTTGTACTTAGTATCAGGAGGGTCCTTGAGGACCGTCATGGCACTTATGTGGTTAATGTTAGGGTTGTAACTGCCCCATAAGGGTCATAATATACCCTTATGGGACTGATAGGGTTAAATAGAGGCTTATAAGGGGCTGTATTGACCCCCATGAGTGACAGGGTTAATTAAGGGCTTATGGGGGTCTGTACTGACCCCCATAAGTTATGGGGTTAATTAAGGGCTTATGGGGGTCTGTATTGACCCCCATGAGCTATGGGGTTAATTAAGGGCTTATGGGGGTCTGTATTGACCCCCATGAGTGACAGGGTTAATTAAGGGCTTATGGGGGTCTGTATTGACGCCCATGAGTTATGGGGTTAATATTAGTTGCCTGGGGTTAATATTTTTTTGCGTGAGTCCTTTCAGGACCTTTACTGTCCTTTAAGGATCCGAAGGGCGGGAAATTTTTCATTTTAAATGCAGCGGGGTCACGATCAGTGCCGATCGGGGACCACCACTGCAAGGGGTTAATGTGGGGGGCTGCTGGGGTCCCTATGGACCCCTGCAGCAAGAGGTTAATGTGGGGACACTTCGTGGGTCCCGATGGAGACCCTCAGCATAGAGGGGGGTTAATTTTAGGTGCGCGGGCGAGATTGCTAATTGTGTGCCGCGGGCCCTTTAAGGAGCTGCGGCGGGGAATTTTAAAGTTTTAAATGCAGCGGGGGCCTGATCGGTGGGGATCGGGGACCCCTGCTGCAAGGGGTTAATGTAAGAAGGCTGCGGGGGTCCCTATGGACCCATGCAGCAAGGGGTTAATGTGGGGACATTTCAGGGGTCCCGATGGGGACCCCCTGGATAGAGGGGGGTTAATTTTAGGTGCCGGGGGGTAGCTGGAGTACCCCCCACAGCAGGGCTTATGTGTGGGACTGCTACGGAGGTCCCGTTTAGGACCCCCGCAGCAATTGATGTGGTGTGGGAGCCTACGAGATCACTCGCAGACTGTCACTCCTCATGTAGATTTTCTCTGTGTTGATACGGACGGCCCTGCTGCGTAGCTCAAACGTTGCTCGCAGCAGGGCTAATTTAATAGCGTTGTAACTTTTATAAATTTGCAGCACGTAGGGTTTAAGTAGAAGCCTCTTATCTACGAGGCTGGAATTTAACAAGGCTGTTAGTTTGGATAAATATAAAATTATTGTTATTTTTCAATGTCCCTCCCAGACTGTATAAGTTCTGGATCTCTCCACCCCATGCATGAAGTATTGTGGCTGGAGTGGACCTACCCAGAATCACTCTCTGAAATACACATTAGGGAGCAGTGTAAACTGAGCTGTTAGTCATGTACAGTACATACACACTTTCTAGTCACCATTATACTGCAGTTGTGCCATGTACATATAGATAGCCCTCTGCCTTTGGTGGTTCCACTCTAAACACAATACTTCATTCAGGGCTGGAGAGATATGAATGCCTAGGGACATGATTGAAAATATGTATTAACTTTGTAAATGCACAGTACATTTTTAATAAAGTTTTTTTTTTCAAGAGTTAATCAACTATCCTTTAGAGACCATTAAATTTGTTTTTTACCCTTTCTACTTTATTTTTACTGCTCTGCATGATGGTGCAGATCAATATCCCTGAGTTTGAGATTCCTTTAACATTCCAATGCAATATCTGGTCTGAAATATCACTGCCTGGAAAACCTCATGTTTATGTAGCTCAGTATCTGGCCAGATGCAGGCCACATCTACGCTTGTCTTGAGCATGTCTTCAGCCGGTCAGCATCTGTATGTTATCTGGTTTGAATGACTCAAGCATCATTACTCATGTCATCTACTGATTGCTGAAAACTAAGTCCAAAAAATAAAGCCCATTCACATTTCATACAAATAATTGTAAAAGACACATTTACGCCCAAAACTTTGATTGTAAATAAAGAAACACAATACTGGAGCAAAATACTATATACATAGGCTCACTTATAGACAGTAAGCAAATGATATATATATATATATATATATATATATATATATATATATATATATATAAAGAGTGAGGTAGCCATGCATATCCAGTAATCCATTTGAATAACCAGAGTATTGCAGTGAATAGTGATACTTTTTTTATTGGACAAAAGTAATTATAATATAGCGACAAGCTTTTGAGAGATAATGCCTCTCTTTATCAAGTCAAAAAGTGATACTGATACAAATTCATAAAATTGAACTTTTCGGCCATCAAAGAAAATGCTATGTCTGGCACAAACCCAACACATCACATCACCCAAAAAACACCATCCCCACAGTGAAACATGGTGGTGGCAGCATCCTGCTGTGGAGATGTTTTTCAGCAGCCGGGACTGGGAAACTGGTCAGAGTTGAGGGAAAGATGGATGGTGCTAAATACAGGGATATTCTTGAGCAAAACCTGTACCACTCTGTGCGTGATTTAAGGCTAGGATGGAAGCCCTCCACCATACAGTAGTACAGTTAATAAATAGTACATCTGTGTTCACATTTGAATGTCTAAAACAAGTTAAAAAAAATATTTCCTGCTCAGAATTCCAAGAAATACAGTTATTACACTGCACTCTGGGTAGCTGAGCATGGAACATATGCAAATATATATATATCACTCAGTTCAAAGGGCGTTATCCCTCAAAGTGAGTTAATAAATAATACATTTAAAGGACCTCAGGTGGTACCTTTTTTCTATATGGTCTTCTAAATAACTGAGCTTGACAATGTGCAAAATATTTTTTCAAGCATTATTTCTGTGGAACATACTGACAGCTGTTTTTCACAGCCTAAAACATTAAGGCTATGTATTAAGTGCAGTGCCATGTATTTTACATATATGACTACAGTGATCCTTTAAATGTAGAGTTAAAAACTGGCTTTACTCAATACAATTCATGTGTAATTCTGTGCAGCCTGTTTAACATTATTTACAAGCACCACTATTTGTCCCACTTTGATCATTCTTCCCAACCTTTTTTAGTTCACTGCAAGGAAGCTGTCATACATATTGCCAATACTGATTTGCCTAGAGAGCAGCAGCCTTGCATGTGATTTCTGTCAGATAATGAGCTTTAACAGAAGGGTATTTTGCAAATTCTAGCTCCAGTTTACTTTGGCGTTAGAGACAAATGGGCTGTAGGCGTCAACCTCCTACTTTTAAATGCTGACCTGTTAGTGACACTAGAGGCTGGGTGAGTACTATCTCTTGCTAACACTTCCCATCAATGATTTTAAGCCATGGCTTCAAAGAATTATAAAACAGTGTCTGTGATCCTTATATTATAAGATCCCTGATGAAACCACAGTTATTGATGGGCCAACACATCCGGTTAAGGCACCTGACGCTGTACTATTAAGAAGTGGTGTTGTCAGCATTTAGGCTGAAGGCATTACTCGTTTGGAGAGTTTACATCAATGGTTCCCAAACCTCTCCACCAGACAGGCCACAAAGGTGAAGTAACTAGTATTCAACAGGCGGTGGAGTCTTAAATTTCTCCTCCTGTGTTTTCACACAAGGCCTCATTGTAATCGGGGCCGTAAAACAGCCTAAAGTCTGCGATTCCTTGCGGTCGGCTTACGGCCCAGCGTAGCACTATGTCTATGCTACTATTCAAATGGGCTGCGTCGCAAGGTGGTCCCTCTTACGGATGATCACAAACAATGCAATCGGCTGTAGGCACTTCGTGCTTGAACAGGATCGCGGCCGCAAGGCCGTAACTCTTGTTTCAAGCCCGCAAACATGTAAATGCAAATATAAATTCAAGACAGCAGTGTAAAGAACTGTAAATGATGGGGTACACAATGGATGACATGAGCATTAGCAATGCTTTACAGTGCTGTCTTGAATTTATATTTGCATTTACAGTGCTCTGAGTTTGCGGACTTGAACCACGAGTCACAGACTTGCGGCCGAGAATATCAAGTTACAGGCTTAGACCGCAAAGGTCTTACTTTCAAAAAGTAGCACTAATTGCAAATAAAAAAGCCATCCTGTACATTTATTAAAAGACAAAGTGATGTTTGGTCTTAAAATGAATAGCACAACATTCCCCTACTCTCAAATCGGCATAAATAACTATTTTATTTCATGTTAAATTCACGTTATTCAGTCAGACGGTCTCCCGTTGGACTTTAGTACAGAAATTTGACATGAAATAAACTATTTATATTTGCCGAGTGAGAGTAGGGGAATGTTGTGCTATTAATTCCAAGGCCTAAAATCACTTTCACTTCTAATAACAGTACAGGATGTCTTTTATAATTTGCTTAATTAGTGCTACATTTTGTAAATAAAAGCGTTGCGGGACCTCTGTGGTGTAAGTAAGCTACGGCTCGATTTATCGATTTACAGGCTTGACAGAAGCGTGAGTGTAGCATTTGAATAGCGATTTGGGATTTCTAGCGGCTGCAACTCTTGCGGCAGCGTAAGATCAAAACCTTTGACAGAAGTAAGCTGTGATTGATCTGATCACAAGGGATCGCAGCTTGATGGCCGTAAGCCCCCAGAGGCCACAAATAGAATAGCTAAGTAGCTTGCAGCCTCCCCTTGCGGCAACTTATTTAAAAAAAATAGGATTTGAATGAGGCCCACAGTGTTTGACCTAAATCATGACCTGTCTGGTGGGTCTTGAGGAGAGATCTGGGATCCAATGGTTTAAATGAAAAACAAAGTATGTTTATGTGTATTTAGTTCCATTCAGTACTGCATCAGCAACACTTTAGCTATTAATAATAGTTCCTTAGAATGAAGTGATCATTATTGGGTTCTGTTGGTAATTGAATAGGATACTCCACATAGAACTCTATAGGCGAACCCTCCTCCTACAACCTATGGACAGAAGGGCAGTCTAAAATGGAATCCTATATAACACAGAGTCATCAATATAACATTGTATCTAAAATGCTTTTATGCTCATGTCTAGCATGGCTACCAAAGTCATCCATTTGTTACAAATTTCACAGGCATGTGAAGCTTTTCTCAAACTATAGTAGTCCATTAACTAATATGTGATAGGTATCCTCTTTCAAGACTTTAGGATTCAGCACCAGGTGACTTTCTTTGCATCACCATCAATTAAACTTAAAAATACAGATGCAAACCGCAGCAAAACTTTAGCCAGAAAATTGAATTTAAAATCTTTACCTAATGATGGCCGCTGCTGTACCCTCCCTACTTTTCTCTTTGTTCTGCGCACTACTAAGAGGAATACAAACATTTCAACTGAGATTAGACAGGCTTTTTAACCTTGACTTTAAAGATGTGGGGGGTTATGGGATTGTAGCTATAGTCCCCTTATACTACAGAGCATGCTCCATGTTACCCACCCTGCCTAATTAATCTTATCTCAGTTGAAATGTTTGTAATCACATATTACATTTCTCACTTTTATATGCAATTATTCTTTACTGCAAACTCGCATTATGTTTACTAAGCTTCTTACAGCTTCTGCTTAACATGACATATCCTTGTAAACTAATGAGCTTTCCATAAGACCTAAGGAGAGCACTACACATGTATCTGCTACATTCCCATTTTGCAGATAAAAACTTCCTGTGCGTTCAAAGTCTCGTCCCACCTCAGGAAGTTGATCAATGGAAATTTAAATGGCAGATTCCACACCTTTAGTTGTTTAATAACTTCCTGTGAGAATATATACTTGTAGAGTTCTCAATAATCAGTTACTGGATAAAAAGTTTCACCTTGTCTGTGATCAAGTGATTAGTTTCGTAGGACCGAGGTATGCATATAAATGTGTTTATGTCTGCAACGGAAAATGTCAAGTTGCAGTTGAGTATGAAAGGCAATATTTTTACCTACATAAATATCTATATTTTCAAGATATGATCAAGTAAATGTAAATCAATCCCTTCTCTGCTGAGTGTCCTAAAATGCATTGCCTGGCAAATTCTCTTTTAATAAACTATTCTAATGCTAAGGGCATCATGGCCCGGGTAAAACCATGGAATGATGAATTATTTCTGAGCACCGTATGTAAATACTTCAGGAAAGGCACTTAAATTTAGAGTAATATTTATTTTAGCACGTAGAAACATAGGGGTGAAAGAATGAGCTGCGTCTCTGTTGTCTGTTAAATCACTCAATATTTTCACAGCTCTTTTTATAACATTGGATCTATTTATGGAAGTGCAAAGCTACACATATTTTTCAGTCCTTTACAAGAAAAAATGTGTTGAGAGAGAGAAGAGGAACAAGGTTAAATAAATAGATCTATTGTACAGTGTTTGCATTTAGAATCATTTTATATGTTCTTTTGGAAACAGAAAGCAGATATTCTCTAATCAGTAGCTCTCAAGGAGAAATATGGGTTGTGATGCTTCTGAGACCTTATATGCTGGTCCTCAAGGATAAAGAGGCATGAATATTTTAGTGAAAAAGATAGATAAGGATAAGGATTGGGTGAAAACACTGAGTTGTGGGTTGGTGAGAAGTCGGATTGTTGTGGAATAGAGAAAGAGAGAATTATAAGGAGATATAAAGAGATAATGAAGGTAAAAAAGATAATACGGATGGAGAGGTGAAAACTGGAATTAAGCGGGTAGTATAGAGGAATAGGGAGTGGTGAGAATAAGAGATAATGAAGATGCAATAGTGAGGAATGATGAATGGGATAAATAAAAGCAATAATTGTAGGCAAAAAGTGGAATAAGAGGATGAGATTGAGTCAAAAGAAGGTAAGAGAGGAATTATGGGAGGAATAATGAAAGATGATGAAAGGTTAAGAGAGAGGAATAATGAAAATATTGGAGAGTAGTGAAAATGAAGTGATAACGAGAGAGTATGATTGCTGAAAGGAGGGATGATGGGATAAGACAGAGTGATGATGAGGGATTGATGATGGCAGCGTGACAATGATGGAGAATTAGGAAGTGTAAAAGAGGAATGATGAGGACAGGAGAAAGGACTGGAGAGATGTGAGAAAGGGAGTGAGAGAGGGTGAGAGAGGGAGAAAAGTGAGTAAAAAAGAGTGATGATGAGAGAAAGAGGTATGATGAGAAGTTGAGAAAATAAAAAAAGTAAAAAAAGTAACGATGAGGCAAGACTGAAACTTTCAACACATTGCCACAATCGAAAAACTTTGGTCCTAACAAGGACTGTCTCTTGAGGGGAACTGGAAAGATTTTTTTTCTTTGTCGCATGAGAAATTTGGTATTTGATAATATTTAACTTCTCTTGAAGGATTGCCCTCTGTCAACAAAAGCACCCCAATACCATGTGTAACCCTGTACATAGGTTCCGACACTCAGAGTGCTAAGCGAAACAGCAATAAATGGGGTTATTAGGGTGGATAGGGATAATGGGAACTCATGAAAAAAATACACAAAAGCAATTGAATTTTTTTTTTTGTTGGCTTTATATGAACTTTTAAGAACCAGCAAACATAACAACAACACAAACTAAACTTGTTTTATACAAATTTTAAAGAAACAGCAAATCTTATCTAAGCAGTCAACTTTAAATGGCAGATATGGAAGCTTCAGGCTCATCCTCCATTCTGGGTTTTTTAGTCACAAACTCGTCCAAGGACATCTGTCTTTGCTTTCCACAGCCATTGAGCAGATATTGGTAGCAAGACACAGCCCCAAGAACGCTGCATCTCACATTTATGCTCTTGCCATCGCTGATTTCCTGGGCTTCCTGAATGCCAGTATGAAAAGCGCTACGGAATATGTTGGCGCATTACAAATAAACAATAATAATAAGTTGAGGTCCTTGTTTGAAAGGATCTTGTCTGAAGCTTGCAGCAACTCCTCAATGTCCGGGGCGTTGATGTCTCCCAGTCCAGCCATATTGATCAGTTCTACAATCTCAGGAATGATGGGCTGCTCTGGTTCCACATCCACACACAGCTCTGGCCATATCTTATTCCACATTATTTTCAAACATTGCTGTGTGACTTCCTTCCAGGAAAAATCAGAGTTAGTTATGGTCTGCAAATCCCCAAAATCCATCACAGATCCTTTGTCCCTTCTGTCTGCATGTGCGGCGAAGATAAAAGGCCTGGAAGGTGGCAATGACCCCTGATCCACTGACTATATGAGTGAAGTAGTGTTGGGTGGCAGGAAAACTACTTCCACATGGATGCAGCAATCTAACTCTGACAGGTTGGTAGGGTGTCTTGGAGCATTGTCAATCAACAGGTGCCATTTGACCTCAGTTCCTTTACTCCTGCTTTAGCTTTGCATGGATGGACAGAAATGTTTGCTGAACCAGTTTTTGAAGATATCTATGGTGCTCCAAGCTTTATGATTGAATTGCCAAAGGAACAGCAAAGTGGATTTTGGAATCCCCTTCATGGCTCTAAGTGTTTTTGAATTTTACACCAGTAATGGCTGGATCTTGAAATCGACACTGGTGTTCTCACTCAGAGGAAGGGTTAGGTAGTCTTTGGCTGCTTTGAGCCTTGGTGCTCACTTCTGTTCATGTAATATGAAGGTGTGCCTTGGCATTCACTTCCAGAACAGTCCAGTCTCATCAACTTGTTCTGGTGGATAATTGCCTCTTTCTAGGATGTCCTTCAAAGTGGCTGGAAAGGCCTGCAGCAGCTTTAATGCCAGCACTCGCTGATACTCCCATGATTTTGATGTTATACAGGTTGTTTATTTTCTTGAAGCGGTAGAGCCAACCTCTGCTGACTGAAAAGTTTTCTGTCCCATCTGGTGTTTGTCTTTCGATATGACTGTAGATGCTTCTGGCCTTCTCCGTGATGATGGCCTGGCTGCGAGGCATGTTGTGCTCTATTTCGTCATCGATCCAGGTGGAAAGCCGCTTCTCCATTTTATCCTGGGTTTGGCATCTGGACCGGCTAATCCTCTTGACAGAAGATGTAGTGCTGGTGGTTGGCGAATACTTGTTTTTTAGGATGGTGAGGAATGTGGAAGGTGGCAACTTTAAATCCGCTCAAATATCCACTTGACATTCCCCTTTTTCCAAGTGGTCCAGCACCTGCACATCAAGAAATATGCTTTGGCACTTCAATTTGGGCTGATCTATTTTGCATCCACTCATTTTCTGTAATACAATACAAAAGTAATACAGTTACTGTAGGTTTTATTGGACAATTAACAACCACATGATACGAAACAAGGGAACATGAAAAATATTCTGTACCATGGGCCTCATTCAATTGCGATTTTGCCAGTTGAATAGGGCTCTATATAGGCACAGAGCATATGTTTTTTACAGAAGATTTTAGTTAGTGAAGACCCTGATTTTAGATAGAAGTTCACTAACTACAAACTTCTGTAAAATATGCTCTGTGCTTATATAGAGCCCTATTCAATTGGCCAAATTGCAATTGAATGAGGCCCCATGTCTCTAAATGGTTGAGGTAGGATTTGATCTCCTTCTGTGGCTTTCTGGTAGTCTAGGCTGACATTGTTCTTCTCTTGCTTTCTTTTGTCAGCTGCTGAATCTCTTTTAACTCTGTGTCGGGGTATGAGTGTTCAAAGGGGTCCTGCGAGGAAAAAAAAAGCATTCTAGAGGGGCACATTATTAAAAGAGTATCCGTCCCCCACTAGTATAACTAGACTAGAGACAGAAAAGCTGTTCAAGATAATCTCCTTATTGCATCTTTTTTAGAGCTACAACAATCTTGTACTGTATAGTGTCTTTGAATATAATAAGGCATTATAAATAATCATTAATAGCAATAATTAGAAACATTATATGTGTTATTTTTCTCATAATTATTTAACATTCTTTCCAGTTGCTTTTTAACCAGGTCTGAGAAACCCAGTTTATATAGTTTTATCATACAAATGGTCATTTGTAAGCTGACTGTACATGGTAGCACAGGCAGCAGATAAAACCCATGGGTTTTGTGTGATTTTGAGACAAATCTGTTTCTTATCCATCCCTAATTATGCAACAACTGTCATTTAAAGGACTACTGTATAGTTTTTGTATTGTATTTCAACCTTTAGATTGTAAGTATGCGAGTTTTCAACCTTGCATGATGCTTTGGGAAAGCTCTATGGACCCTGGATTTTAAGCTCAAAGACAGGGCCCTCCATCTTTGTAATGTGTTAATATTGTTTTGCCTTGATCACAACTTATGTATATCGCTACGGAATATGTTGGCGCATTAAAAATAAACGATATTAATAATAATAATACTGTAATGGACTAAGAAATGGCGCTAGTTGTTTTAATCATACCTCATGAGTCTGATTGGCTTTTGATGATTAGATTTTCAGTCTCTAGTTGGGTTGATTGTCTCTACCTTGACAGGGTAATTAAATGAAAGGGGGGATTTTGCTGAGAGATAGGTCTAAAGGGTTTTAAGAACAATCTGATTTGTGCAGGAGGCACCTTTAAACCGCATGTTACTGAATGGTTTACATTCAAATTAGCCCAATATTCCTTATTATCTGAAACTACATTGATTTGCAATAATGAGAATAATTGTACAATGCCACATCATCATATTGCTTTCACTAGCATTCCATCTTAATTTTGTTTATTTGTGTTTACATCTCTATTTAGCTGATTTTCAACAGTTGCTGTGGATTTCATCCTGTAGAATAGCTCCATGGTCTTTTACTCACTGTGCTCAAGACCTCCATCTACTGTTCTTCTTGGATTAATACAACCTTGTACTGCAAGAAACCAGTTGCAGATGACTGCCTCTTGTGACAAATGTCATTGTAGCTATTAAGAGCTAAATGCTTGACACCGAAGCAGGAGATGGGGTAATTGAAACTGTCAGTGTGTTTTTTGTTGTTGTATTTCACATGGATAGTACTGTGACTAAATAGCAGGGGCCTCATTCAAATGCGATTTGGCCAATTGAATAGGGCTCTATATAAGCACATAGCATATTTTTTACAGAAGTTTTTAGTTAGTGAACTTCTATCCAAAAGCAAGGTCTTTATATAGAGCCCTATTCAATTGGCTAAATTGCATTTGAATGAGGCCCCAGGTCTTTTAAACTTCAACAGCCTTATTAAATTGCAATTCGGCCTATTGAATAGGGCTCTATTTAGGCACATAGCATATTTTTTTACAGAAGTTTTTAGTTAGTGAAGATCTTGCTTTTGGATAGAAGTTCACTAACTAAAAACGTCTGTAAAAAATATATGCTATGTGCCTAAATAGAGCCCTATTCAATTGGCCGAATTTGTAAGTTCATGAGAGTTTTCTAGAGCATGTATAGTTGGTAACGCTGGGATGTCTTTGCGGTTGTTGTTGAAACTACCTCTGCAGTACAGTGTTATGCATTTGATGAGTTCTTTTATTTGCAAAGATTGGCAAATGGTCATTTGGGGACTTAAAGGGATACCATAGTCCAATATTTTCAGTACACTATTTTAGGAATTAGAATGCATAACAGAGCGAAAATGTATAAAAAATAAAGGGACAAGGTCACTCTTAAGTCATCTGCACTTATGGGATGGTCACTTTAAAAGAGGGACATTGAGACTTCTGGGTTGGCAGTTATCTTGCCCAGATATGGGAATTTGCAGCTATATAAGGTTAGTAATTGATAGTAATTGATAGAAGTGAAAAAGTGAGACCTTGAAGTCTGTCTAGGCAGATAGCCTTGCTGAGAGCATACTATTTACAGAAGAATTATGTATATCGAAACAAGTTGTATAGACTAAGAGAGCACAACTGGAATCAGAGTGGCCTCTCTCAGGAGATGACAGTCAGGAGTCACTGCCTCGAGATAGGATCAGAGAAGATGAGCCATGCTACTTTTACAATAATAGAAATGCTCCAATCCCTGCCTTGGATACACCAGGTAAGAACACAGGGCTTCCAAAGAGGGTACCTACCTCAGCGCTGGTTATCACAGACTAGTCAGTTTATGAACAATGTATGCAAGGAACACCTCTTAGAGAAGGCACCAAAAACATCTCCTAGAGAAGGCTTCAAGACGCACCTACTAGACAGGGCTACAAGAAACACCTACTATAGAGGGCACCATAAAACGCCTACTAGAGAGGGCTTTAAGTAACACTTACTTGAGAGGGCTTCAAGAAACACCTACTAGACAGGGCTTCAAGAATCATATACTAGAGACGGCTACAAGACAATAGCGAAGCTGACAAAATCAGAGGTGCACTCAACCAAATGGGAAGACTCTCCCCATTACAGTGCATTTGCTATGCCCCTTAACTAGACATTATGAATGCACATAATGAATGGAGAAATATTATTATAATTTTATAAAAATGAAGCCTCAAATAGTCAGCTGATAAAATAAATTTCTGAAATGAACATAACATGCAACTTTTTTTTTACCAACAGACTTATTCTTGTTTTCACTTTTGAATTATCTCATTACTTTTGAATTATCACATGCTGGAGAATTAAGCTCTTGTTCTCCGGGATTTAACTCCAGGCTCATTACAATTTTGCACTTGAAACAAGGCAAGCATGTCAGCTAGGCTTTGTAATGACTGGCAATATAGGTAGATTGCCCATTTCTGGTCACATTCTGAAAGTAGAATGGAAGACCTACTATAACAAATGTGCCAGAATGTGCTGCTTGTGTTTTTAAAGTATTGTTGATATAAGATATGTAGAAGTAGATTAAGTCTGAGCTTGTGTGACAAGACCTTAGCTGAGATGTGTCAGTCCATTTTGAGCAGTAGTGGGCAACAGGCATTTGACCCTCAGGCAGACCCCATATGACTCCCAGCCTGTTCTCTGGAGTCAGAGAGCATGTCCCTTATATCTCTTTAACACTGTGAAAGCTACATTAATTATAGCTTGTGACAATCGGGGGAAGGGGATATTACTGCCCTGGGCCACCTGCTATTGACTACAGGTTAACTACCCACAAGGACCGCTTGGGTTCTTGGAAATCTCGGCAAAAGCACCCTGATATCTGGCTTCTTTATCAGTCAGGGTCTCTCCATCAGGAATCAGCACTTCCAGGAGTCTCTGTAACTTTATTGTGGTAGTGACCAGGACAGGTTACTTGCAGGGTGGAGATAGGATCAGTATTGCAGCCACCAGGAGCAAAATATGAGACCATAACATTTCTATATGTCTCAGAAGTCAATGACCCTATATTTGTTTCTTTGCCTAGAATATATATCACAAAAACAAAACCACCCCCCTCTATAGCTAAAATAACACCTTGTAACTAAGGCTACCAACCTCCTTTACAACTTAAGCCAGAAGAGGATTCACGCCTAGCCGCTCTCAGTAGTTGTAAATCCATATAAATTTAGTAGAACTCAACCCCCTGTCCCATATGTGACTGCATCAACTCTACACCATACAAGCTTGATGCCATGACAGTAGCCATATGCACACATTCTATCCATGATATACTATACTCACACATTACACTCACCCTTTTAAGGACTTATGGGCAGTATATGAGGCCCTTCAAGTGCATTGGTTGCCTGTAACTGTCTTACAGATGCCTTGATGCCATTAAACTGTGACCCATATTTGGGCGTGTCCTATTGTGACCTTTACTTTGAACCAGTGGTATAGTTACTACTGGTGCAAAAGGTCCCAAGCACAGTGGACCACTGCAAGAGAGGGATCCATTGCTAAATGGAGTAAGAATGTAAGACAGAGAGGCTGATAATTATGTTTATTTAGAAAGGTGATCTGCTCGTCCGATAGGTGATATGACACCTACATATCTGTTGTTTTATACTTAGCTTATAATTAGAAAATGCCTTTGCTGAGCCTTGATTTATCTACAATACGTAGGTGAAAGTTGTATGTGAGTATGGGGTGTTTATATTTCTCCAGATCTGTAGTTGTATTTCCTGAAGCAAGGAGTTAGATTCTGGGCCAGTGAGGGGGAAGAGTTGTGGTGTCAATTTTAATCTATTCCAATTATCTTAGCAAACGCTTTCTGTTCCCTCTTATTAAAACTCACACAATCATGATCCAGCTCTGATGAACAAACATGGATTCCTGTGCTCATCAAAATCCAGATTTATCCAGAAAAAGTTTTTCTGTCCAAGCTTACATAGCTGTTAATGTAGTTTGTTTGGTACATATTTGACAAACAAGTGTTTTTTTTTTCTTGAACTGCAGAGGTCCGTTAACATGATGTTTCCCAAACTGATTATAATTGTCAAAAACCCTGAAATCAACAAAATGCTAAATACATTTCTATTATGTTCTGTTCTATATGCTTTACTCTAAAGATGGCATATTTATATATATATATATATATATATATATATATATATATATATATATTATCGGTTTACATTTAAGTCTATTGGAACATAATTCTTCACTGAATTTTTTTTTTTATTCCAGCTTTCAGGTTTTTAATTTTTTTATGCATTTTGTAATTTTGCAGTATTTCAGCAGCATCTAGTGGTGAAATGTAAAAATGCATATCTAATATCCAAATTGAGTTTACTGAAATACACTGATTGAGTGCTGTTGTTGTTGTTTAGTCTCTCAGTTGTGTCCGACTCTCCGTGACGTTATGGACCTCAGCACGCCAGGCACATCTGACAGCAACTGCCCCTCCTTAGTTCCATAAAGCTCATGCTCATTGCTTCAATTACCTCATCTATTCATCTGTGCTTCGGCCTTCCCCTTCTTTGTGTGCCTTCAATCTTTCCCAGCATCAGATTGTGCTCTAGGGAATCCTGTCTTCTCATGATAAGGCCAAAATATTTGAGTTTTAGCCTCCTGTGAACAGCTTGACTTGATTCCAATACTGATTTATTGGACGGCAATTTATTGAATAGCAATTCTATGGCATTCAGAACAGCTCTCACATGACTGCCAAACAGGCAAACACTTTGACCAAAAAACTGATTCAATTATTTATGGTCTTAACATTCTCATACGTCTCATAAGTTCTCATAAGTCCTACAGTGCAGCCTGTGTAAGATTTAGTCTGCATCTTGTATTAGTACAGCCTCTGTCTGTAAGTGCTAATGTGCCCAGCCTGTGTCTGTAAGTGCAAATGTGCAGTTTGTATAAGTGCCAATGTGCAACCTGTGCCTGTAAGAGCCCAGTATACCCAACCTGTGTCTGAAAGAGCCAATGTTCCCAGCCTGTGTCAGTAAGAGCCCAATGTGCCCACCCTTTGTCAGTAAGAGCCAATGTGCCCAGTCTTTGTCAGTAAGAGCCAATCTGCAGCCTGTGTCTGTAAGAACCAATGTGCATGCTGTGCCTTTAAGAGCCAATCCAATCTGTAGCCAGTGCCTGCATGTGCCAATGTGCAGCCTGTGTCTGTGAGAGAGCCAATGTACAGCCTATGCTTGCTTACAAGAGCCAAAGTTCCAAGCAATAACCTCTATCCTCCTTCTCCTTCTCAACATCACCATCATCCGAATGGGCCCTCAAGTCCTCTCAGTACATTTAAAGTGAAGTTAAATTCGATATTATTTGATGCAATTATTTTTTTATTTATTTATGTCTGTTTACTTTTAAGGATTTTTATCAAATCCAAAGACCATCAGTCCAAAATAAAATATGAAAAATCTGGGGTCTGGAACAGATTATTTAAATTTATATTGATTCCTATGGGAAATGCTTGTTTGGAACTCGACCTGTTTTGGAACTCATCCTGCCATCCGTAACGAATTAAGGATGAGAAGCAAGGTACCACTGTATATGTATGTGTGTATATATATATATATATATATATATAAATATATATAAATATAATTTATTTATTTTTTGCACCGGGCCCCCCATGCGCTAGCTCGGCCACTATATATATATACACAGGAATACCCACTTAACGCTGTAGATAGGTTCCTACTGCTATGAGTGTTAAGTGAAACAGCGATAAACAGGGAAGTTTAACATGAGGAAGGTAGGGATAGGGAAACAACGTTGAAAAAAAGATACAACACCAATAGAATTTTAAAACTTTTTTCTACACACAGCAGCATAAAGAAACAGCAAAATAAACCAAGGGTTTTGCACCCAAAAAATTTAAGAAACAGTACAAAAATTAAAGAAACAGTACAAAAAAGTCCACTTTAAGTGGTGGATGTGGCTCCAGGGTCATCCTCCTGTCTTGGTTTCGTGGCCACAAACTGGTCAAGGGTCAATTGTCTTTGCCTCCTGTAGGTAGCAAGACATCCCTCCCAGCACAATGTGCCTTGCATTCCTTCTCCTAACTGCATCAGGATCGTTGGCCACCAAATTATTCATTAGGTCATTGATCTGATTCAATGTCCTGCTTAGGAGCTCAGAGGACAGTTCTTTTTAGAGGCTCAGTGTCAGAGTCACTGGTGTCATGAGATTCCTCTTTACCCTGTTCAGCCAGTTCTTCCAGGTCCTCATTGGTGAGGCTCTCATCTGAAGCCTGGACAAATGCTCGATGTCCTGGGCATCTGTGTCTCCAAGTCCAGCTGTGGTCACAATGTCCACTATCTCCGCTATGATGGGCTCTTGCAGTTGTACATCCTCACACAGCTCTGCGGAGATAGTAGGCCTTGGAGGTGGCAAGTACCCCCTGTTCCATAGGCTGGATGAGCAACGTTGTGCTGGATAGCAGGAACAGGATTTCTACAGGGATGCAGGTGGGCAGCTCAACCAAGTTAGTTGTATGGCTTGGAGCATTGTCCATGACGAGCAGAGCTATCTCCTCTGGTCCCTTGCACCGACAATAACGCTGCACGGAAGGGCAGAAATGGTCAGTGAACCACTCGCTAAAAATGTCCCTGGTGATCCATGACTTCCAGTTGGACTTCCAAATGACTGGCAAACTGGACTTGCTTATGCCCTTCATTGCCCTCAGTGTCTGGGAGTGGTATACTAGCAATGGCTTTATAGGGGAGTCACAGCTGGCGTTCCCACCCACAAGAAGGGTCAGCCTGTCTTTGGCCCCTTTAAAGTCCTGTCCTCTCTTCTGCTCCCTGGTGATGAAAGGGGGCTTGTCATCCGCTTCCAAAAGAGCCCAGTCTCATCCACAGTGAAGAAAAGCTCCAGTAGGTCGTTCCCACTTTCAACCATGTCCTTGAAAGAGGCTGTAAAAGGCACAGCAGCTTCAGTGTCTGCACTTGCCGCTTCACTGGTGATCTTAATATATTGTAGAGGTTGCACGTTTTTTGTAAGCGGTCAAACCAGCCTCTACTTGATGTAAATTTCTCCCTCACATCTGGATTTTGGCTCTGGATTCCAGATGGACTGCCTCGTCTCCATCTCCTCAATGGCATAGCACCTGGAGCGGGTGATATTCTTCCCTGAAGAAGCAGTGTCTGTAGTCGCTGAAGTGTGAATCTTGTCCTTATTTTTTAGGATGGTACGGATGGCGGAGGTTGGCAAATGGAGATCTGCCCCAATATCCACCTGCCGCTCTCCTTTCTCCAGTCGGTCCAGCATTTTAATTTTTACATCCAGAGAAATACTCTGGCTCTTGGCCTTAGCCTGTTCCTTTTTACGCTCAGACATCTGTAAAACAGTACAAAAAAATACAATGAATGTAGATTTTATTATTCAATTAACAATCACATTTTCAGAAACAAGGGAGCAATGACAATATTCTGAACCCTACCTTGTCACTGGATGTTATCTCCAGGATATGGGGGTCCCTGCTGGCAATAGCTCTCTCCACTACGACTTTCTTTCCCTTGCAAAAAAACACAATGAATGTAGATTTTAATAGAAAATGAACAATTAACAATCACATTATGAAAAACAATGGAACAATTACAATATTCTGTACAGGTGTACCTTTCCAGTGGATGTTCCCTCCCAATGTGACTCTCTCTGCATTACCCTAAAAAATGTAAATAAAAGTAAATTTTATTAGACAATTAACAATTAATAATTAATTAATAACCACATTATTAAAAACAAGGGAACAAGGAAAGCATTCTGTACTTTGCCAATGGATCTTGCAAGTAGGATTTTGCTGTCTCTCTCTCTTTCTGTCTCTCGCTCTCTCACTCTGCCCCTCTTAATGCTTTGACGCAGTTGAGAGCTTTAAACGGGGTCCTGCAAATAAAAAAGAGTGATATCGTGAAGCAGAGTGTTAAGTGGGGTCCCGCAACAAAAAACATTGTTATAGCAGTGTTTAGCGCTCTGCGAGGTAGCGTTAAGCGGGGTATGCATGTATATATATACAGTAAATAAATAGTACATTTGTGTTCACATTTAAATGTCATTAAATGTCTGTTCATGCCCAGAATTCTGAGAAATCTTATTACACTGCACTCTGGGAACTTTATTGTATGCTTTATAATTAAATAATACTATTAAAATGTTTAATCTTAAAATGCAACTGAGCCTCATTGATTAAATTCAATAGTTTATTTATAATTTCTGTTGTGTTCATTATTTATCATCCCTCTGTACTGGAATATCACTGGTATCACTTCAATACTTAAAGTGAATAAGTAAAAGGAGAAATAGAATAAGCCAAAATTATTGCATATACATATATATATATATATAAATACCGTATATACTCGAGTATATGCCGACCAAGTATAAGCCGGGGCACCTATTTTACCACAAAATACTGGAAAAATGTATTGACTCGAGGGTGGGGAATGTGCTGCCCCCTGTGTCTCTCTTGTGCCTTCTGTGTCCCCCTCTTGTGTGACCTGTTTCCCCCTCTTGTGTGCCCTCTTTGCCCCTCTCTTGTGTCCCCATCTATAAAGATGTCTCTTCCCCCCTCTCCCTCCCCTGTGTCTCTTCTCCCTGTGTCTCTTTCCCTCCCTCTCCATTGTGTCTCTTTCCCTCCCCCTCCCTTTCCCCATATCATCCTCCATCCTCATTTTCCCTACTCATCCCTTTCCCCCTCTCCAATTACCCCCCCCCCTTCCTTTCCCTTTCCCTTCTCTTTCCCTTTCCCCTCTCTTACCTTCCATCAGCTGCTCCTCTGCGCATCTTTCGGCTGTGTCGGGACCCAGCATATGCTAATGACGTGACGTCACATGCGCGTTAGGTCATTAGCATATGCCGGGTCCGACACAGCCTGAAAGATGAGCAGAGGGCAGCAGGAGCAGGGAGCAGGGTGACTCGAGTATAAGCCGAGGGGGGCTTTTTCAGCATTAAAAAATGTGCTTAAAAACTCGGCTTATACTCAAGTATATATATATATATATATATGTGTGTCTGTGTATATATATATATATATATATATCACATATATAGTTGTGAGCGTACGAGTCGTTGCTCACGCTTGCGGGCTCGCGTAGCGAGCCCGCAAGAACTGCGTCCCTCGCAAAGCGAGGGACGCAGTTCACCGCAAATGCGGGTCCTCGCGAAGCGAGGGCCCGCATTTGCGGTTGTGGAGGCTCAACGTCGGCTGTGTTAACACACACATACACACACACGACTTTTTTAACAGAATAAACCCAACCGCCCAGCCAACAAAAACCCAGCAACGTCCCCGCAAATGCGGATCCTCGCGAAGCGAGGGTCCGCATTTGCGGTGGTGGGAGCATCCCAACATCGGCTGTGTTAACACACATACACACACACACAACTTCATAACAAAAAAAAACTCAAAGTCGCCTCACACCCGCTTACACCCAGACACACAGACGCAAGACTTAACAAAAAAACAGTAAAAAAGGCCCTTCACACGCTCTTAACACACATACGCACGACTTAGAAACAAATACACTGCGTCGTACACGTAAAAGCTAACTGCGTATATCGCAAAAAAATACGGCAACATCGCAACAAAATACGGCCGCATCGGAAAAAAATACGTCCGCGAAAGACCCATTCCAACCGCCGCGCATCAAAACATCACAAACACAAGAAATAAACACAACAAACACATAAAAAGCTTACTTACAGCACGGGGGGTCATCCGGCACCTCCAAAAGTTCATTTACACGTCCATTTAAGTCAAAACAAAGAGTTTAAATGACCGAAAATCGGCTAAGCGAGAGAAAAAATGGCCGCCGAACAAAACGAAAACGAGGCTCCAGACGTAACTACACTACACTTACTCGCAATAATGAAACACATACTATGCGGAACGGATCACACTCATATTAAACACCATTTTAACCACTACTACGCACAAAATGGCGGATGGAACGCAAATTGTAAGCTGGAACGCAAATAGCGCATGCGTATTGCGTTCGAACGGTCTAACTTTCCAGAATGTTCTACAAGTTTATAAATACTGTCTATTTGACAGAGAAAAATACATTTCTCCTCAGGTGATGAACAGAGTGACTTCGGAGATAACTGCTGCTAAAACTTGAGAAGATAATTCTTTCCTAATTTACTACTTTACATTGTGCAAATTACAACTGAGAGGTAAGCTATAATATATTACTTATTTTATTATCAAGACAGGACATAAAAAAAAAAAATAAAGAAGACAAAGAGGTTTATGTATACTGACACGCACATATATGCGTATAATGTATACTGACAAGTGACACGCACATTTATGTGTATAATGTATACTGACAAGTGACACGCACATTTATGCGTATAATGTATACTGACAAGTGACACGCACATTTATGCGTATAATGTATACTGACAAGTGACACGCACATTTATGTGTATAATGTATAGTGACATGTCACATGCACATTTATGTGTATTGCCCCTGCAACAAACTAATTAAACAACTACATTTAAATTACATTAGAAAAAAATAAGTTGGGACTATTAAAATACTATTAAAATATGAGTCATGTATACTGATATGTGACACGCACATATATGTGTATCATCTATAGTCACATGTCACACACACATTTATGTATGTTGGCCAAAAATAAAAATAAGGTTAATTTAACAATTAAAATATGATTCATGTATAGTGATATGTCACACGCACACAAAAAAATTACTTTCAACTATGGAAATGTGCTTCATGTATGTGACATATGTGTGTAGACCCCACCAAAAAATAATGTTAATCAATTAAATTAATTTACTGCAATTTAATAGATCACCTAAAACTCAATCTTTCTACTTTTTTTAATATTCAAACAGACTCTGCATCAACAGCGTCTCTCAACAATTTGCACCGTGCACTGTGAAGCACAATCCCTTTTAAAGAACACCAACAAAGAAGAAGAGGTAACATACAAAAATACTTTAAATGCTGAAAAGGCCATGGTTTGTTAAATACAAATAAAAAATTCTATAATTCACTATTTCACTTTATTTTTCAAACAGACACTACAAGAAGACCGTCGGATTAAGATTGGCAGGAGCGGACCCTCTGTCATTCCACACTTCAATCAAGGTACAGTATTAAGTATAAAAAAGAACCGAACCATGAGCCTTATTCAATTGTGAGTTGGCTAATTGAATAGGGCTTTATATAAGCACATAATAGATTTTTTAGACAGACATTTTTAGTTACTGAACTTCTAACCACAATCAAGGTCTTCACTAACTCAAAACTTCTGTCAACAAATATTTTATGTGCTTATATAGAGCCCTATTCAATTGGTCAAAACGCAATTGATTCAGGACCTAAATATGTTTAATGGCCGAGGGCCTCATTCAAATGTGATTTTCCCATTTCAATAGGGCTCTATATAAGCACATTTGACTCAATTTAACTAAAAACTTCTGTTCAAAAATATTCTCTGTGCTTATATAGAGCCCTATTGAAAAACCAAATTCAATGAGGCCCTCACAATATAACAAATCCAGCAAACAAAGGCCCTCATTCAATTGATATTTTGGACAATTCAATAGGGCTCCAAATAAGCACATTTACAACCCTATTGAATTGGCCAAACTGCAATTGAATGAGGGTCAAAGTATGCAACATATGGTACACACAAACTGGTACACACAAAACAGGATTGTAACAAACACATAGCAAACTAAATTTATATTCTTTGGCCCTCATTCAATTGCGATTTTGCAAATTGAATACGGCTCTAAATAAGCACATAATATATATTTTTTCAAGAAGTTTTTAGTTTGTGAAAACCGTGCTTTTGGATAGATGCTTAATAAGTTAAAACTTCTTGAAAAAATATATGTGATGTGCTTATTTACACCCCGATTCAATTGGCCAAACTGCAATTGAATGAGGGCCTTTTTGTTTAACAACCTATAACCATTAGAAAAAACACTACATAAGTATAACAAAAGTGGTGCCCATCAAACAGGATTGTACGAAAACTCACACAAACACATAGCAAACTACATTTAAATTCTTATTTTAATGTTTAACAACCTATAAGCCTTAGAAAGAAGCCTAAATAAGCATACCAACATTGGTGCCCACCAAACAGGATTGTATGAAAACTCACACAAACACATAGCAAACTACATTTAGATTCTTATTTTATGTTTAACAACCTATTAGCATTACAAAACTACATTAATAAGCATACCAACAGTGGTGCGCATCAAACAGGATTGTATGAAAACTCACACAAACACATAGCAAACTACATTTAGATTCTTATTTTATGTTTAACAACCTATAAGCCTTAGAAAGAAGCCTAAATAAGCATACCAACAGTGGTGCGCACCAAACAGGATTGTATGAAAACTCACACAAACACATAGCAAACTACATTTACATTCTTATTTTATGTTTAACAACCTATTAGCATTACAAAACAACATTAATAAGCATAACATCAGCGGTGCGCATCAAACAGGATTGTATGAAAACTCACACAAACACATAGCAAACTACATTTACATTCTTATTTTATGTTTAACAACCTATAAGCATTACAAAACAACATTAATAAGCATACCAACAGTGGTGCGCACCAAACAGGATTGTATGAAAACTCACACAAACACATAGCAAACTACATTTACATTCTTATTTTATGTTTAACAACCTATAAGCCTTAGAAAGAAGCCTAAATAAGCATACCAACAGTGGTGCGCACCAAACAGGATTGTATGAAAACTCACACAAACACATACCAAAGTACATTTAGATACTTATTTTATGTTTAACAATCTAGAAGCCTTAGAAAAAGGCCTAAATAAGTATACCAAAAGTGGTGGACACCAAACGGGATTGTAGAAAAACAAAGAAATAATGTCATTTTTTAGTTCATACAAATACATTCCAATAAAATTACATTTTCATTTTTAGTTTATATCAGATACTGCGTCAAGAACATCGGAACAGGAGTTTCAACTGAGGACCACACCAGCGGACGAGGACTTTCAACAGAGGACCAGACCATTGGACGAGGACTTTCAACAGAGGACTACACCATCGGACGAGGACTTTCAACAGAGGACCAGACGATTCGACGAGGACTTTCAACACAGGACCAGACCATCAGACGAAGGCTTTCAACACAGGACCAACAAAGATTCTGCTTCAAATCAAACTTCAACCAAGGTACAGTATAACAAGTAAAAAAAGAGAAAAATTAATTAATATTCTTCTTTAATGTTTAACCACCTATAAGCCTTAGAAAATAGCCTACAAAAGCATACCAAATTTGTGGCGCACCAAAAAGGATTGTAGAAAAACACAGAAATAATGCCATTTTTTCATTAATACAAAGACATTCAAATAACATAACATTTTCATTTTTATTTTATAACAGATACTGCGTCAAGAACATCGGAACAGGAGTTGGAACTGAGGACCACACCAGAGGACGAGGACTTTCAACAGAGGACTACACCATCGGACGAGGACTTTCAACACAGGACCAGACCATCGGACGAAGGCTTTCAACACAGGACCAACAAAGAATTTTGCTTGAAATCAAACTTCAACCAAGGTACAGTATAAAAAGTAATATCTATCATCTATCTCTTATTTGTCTTTTAGGGCCAATAATCTTTAACACTAAATACAAACTTCAATGTAAACTTAAAGAATAAATTGGCATAGTCCAAAAAAGTCTAAAAACACAGAATCTATACAATTTGTCATTGTAACATTCCAGTCCTAAACCCTAATTTAATTGCCATTTGACAAATTGAATAGTGCTGTAAATAAGGACATAACATCTTTTTGAAAATACCTTTTTAGTTACTGAAACACTTGCTTTTGGATACATGTTTAATAAATAAAAATTTCTTTAAATAATTATCTGATGGCCTTATTTAGACTTTTATTCAATTGACCGCATTGAAATTGATTAAGTATAAAATGTTAACACACTATTCATAACTATTTGTCATGAAAAACAACTTAACATCTCAAAATAAACTAATGGTACATTATTTTATTTTTACAGATTAACATGGCTGATAACGAGAGTAAACAAGAAAAGAAAAGACGCCAAGCAAGAGAACGACGACAGAGAGCAGACAGCCAGCAGACACCGGAGAAGAAGGAAATTCGACGAGAAAAAGAACGCAAAAGAATTGCAAGCAAAAGACTGTCACTTGCAGAAATTAAAGATATGTAAAAAAAAACAACAAAGAAAATAAAGCATTTACAACCTGTTGCTCAAACATCAGATGACATTTTACCAGAAAAAATACAAGAGATACCAAAAAAAGCAACAAAGAAAACAAAGCATTTAGAACCGTTTCATGAAACATTACATGACATTTTACCTCAAACAATACAACATATACCAAGAAAAGCAACGAAAAAAACAAAACATTTAGAACCTGTTGTTGAAACATTATATGAAATTTCACCTGATGAATATGAAAGTCAAAATCCTATATGCTTTGCAAATTGTCCTCTACTCAAGTCTTTAGCAGTAGAGGTTCATAGTTGTGGGGACATGACTACTCAATGTCAGTTTTGTGAGGCTTATTATTTTAAACAGGAGAGACCCAGAGATGGACAATTTATTAGTTGTTGTCAAAAAGGCAAGTTCAAACTTCCAGAAAGGAAAGAATTTCCAATTTATTTACAAAATATTATGACTGAACCTACTTTTCCAAACTACAAAAATTTTAAGACAAACATAAGATCCTACAATAGTGCCATATCCTTTGCATCCATGGGGGCAACATTAGCTGCTAATGTACCAGGACATGGTCCTTACTGTTTTAAAGTCCAAGGACAAATTTATCATCGCACTTCCCATTTACATCCAGAGGAAGGAAATAAAAGAAAATTCGCTCAACTATATGTTCTAGATACAATGGAAGCTGTTGACCAACGTATGCAGATGGAAGAAAATAAAAAATGCTTACCCACTGTTTTCATAGAGCTAAATAACATTATGGACAACAATCCCTACAGTAAAGCTTATAAAAAATTGGCAGAAGTAGAAAATGAACAACTACTTCATTCACAAACACATCAATTACCAATGCCGAAGGTTAATATGGTGCTTAAAAGAGACAGACATACTGATAAACGTTGTTATAACTTGCCAACAACAAATGAGGTTGCAATGGTGTTTCAGAATGATGAAGGAGAACCACCATTTCAAAGAGACATTCGAATATATCCTAGAAATGAGGACCAACCGTTTATTAATATGAGTATCTTAAGTCCAAATTTAGATCCAATGACATATCCCATCTTTTTCCCACACGGAGAAGCAGGTTGGCAACCAAAATTAACTCTTCCCAGTTACCCAAATGCTAAAGCCAGAATCCGAAATAATGTTTCTATGCTTGAATTTAAAGTAGCTCAAATTGCCATTCGCAATGTATTTAATCCAATTTTATGTGGTGGGAAACTAACACAACAATGGATTATTGATTCATATTTGCAAGTTGAGGCAAATAATTTAAACTTTATCAAATATCAACAAGATAAACTCCGTGTAGAACAATATTCTGGACTCATGGACTATGTTGCTGACGTGGCTACAAGCAGAGACATGACAGCTGGCAAAGCCATCATTTTACCATCTTCCTTTCAAGGATCTCCTCGGAATATGAGAAAAAGATACAATGATGCTATGGCTATTGTGACAAAATTTGGCAAACCCGATCTATTTGTGACATTTACATGTAATCCACAATGGCCAGAAATTACACTAAATCTACTTCTTGGACAAACTGCTTCAGATCGACCAGATTTAGTAGCCAGAGTTTTTAAGATTAAATTAAATGAATTAATACGTGACTTCACTATAAATCAGTTATTTGGCAAATGTCTTGCTTATGTATATACCATTGAATTTCAAAAAAGAGGCCTTCCACATGCACATCTTCTAATAATACTTCAAGAAAAAGATAAATTAGATACTTCAGACAAAGTGGATGCAGTCATTGTTGCTGAACTACCAGATCCAGAACTATATGGTAGACTATATGAGATTGTTACTCATCGCATGATTCATGGACCCTGTGGTGACCTTAATCCACAATCACCATGTATGGAAAATAATAAATGTTCCAAAGAATTTCCAAAAGATTATAGAGACAAAACCTATGCCAATTGTGATGGATATCCACTTTATAAAAGAAGAGAAGGAGATAGTGCCATTATTCGTGGAAAAAAAGTGGACAATAGATATGTAGTACCCTACAATCCACATTTACTCATGAAGTACAACGCCCACATCAACGTAGAAGCCTGCACTTCCATCAAATCCATTAAATATGTCTACAAATATATTTACAAAGGTTACGATGCAGCTACTGTAGTCGTCAAAAGTGCAGACAACCCTGAAAGTAGTGAGTTAGTACATGATGAACTTGCATCTCATGTAGATGCTCGCTATGTCAGTGCGCCAGAAGCTATGTGGCGGCTTTTAAAATTTGAAATGCATGATAGATCACATGCAGTATATAGGTTAGCAGTACATTTGCCACAACGACATTTAGTCTATTTCCATGCTGGAAATTAAATGAATGCATTGGCCCAAAGTGAAGATCGTCACACTACACTAACTGCATGGTTTGCATTAAATTCCACTGATGCTGAAGCAGCACAATACTTATATATTGAAATTCCATATCACTATGTTTTTGTGAATGGATTATGGAGACCAAGAAAAACCAGAGGCAATAAAATAATTCCACGAATTTACACAGTCAGTCCAAGAGATGTTGAACGTTTTTGCTTACGGATATTACTTTTAAATGTTCCAGGAGCACAAAGTTTTGAACAATTAAGAACTGTTAATGACATTGTATATGAATCCTTCCATTTAGCTGCAAGACATAGAAACTTACTCGCTGATGATACAGAGTGGGAAAGATGTTTAGAAGAAGCAGCACAATGTCAAATGCCACGAAAGATGAGAGAACAATTTGCTTTTATTTGTATCTTCTCAAATGCTCCAAATGCATTAGCTTTGTGGGAGACTTTTAAAAGTAATATGGCTGAAGACTTTATGCGACGATACAATGAACCCATTGCACACTTAAAAGCGTTAATGGAAATCCAAGAAGTCTTTTTAACTCATGGATTAAGTTGTGCAAGTTTTAATTTGCCTGATCCAGGTCTTATAGATGACATTAACTTTGAAGACTATGACATTCAACTACAAGCAGAAAGAACAGAAGAAAGACTTGCAACTTTAAATACACTACAATTGCAAGCATTTCATGCCATTAAAAATGCTATAGATGATGACATGGTGACAGAGCGTTATTTCTATCTTGATGGACCTGGCGGATCAGGGAAAACATATTTGTACAATTTATTAATGAGTTCAGTACGAGCACAAGGAAAAATAGCAATGGCGTTTGCCACTACTGGAATTGCTGCACTTTTATTAGAAGGTGGAAGAACTGTTCATAGTGGATTTAAACTGCCAGTGCCTATTTTAGAAAATTCTGTGTCAGATATTCGCATGACATCCTTACAAGCAAAGAAATTGAAGAAATGTAAATTAATTATAATAGATGAGGCCACAATGATGTTGTGCTATGCCCTCCAATGTATTGACCGTTTGCTTCACACAAACACATAGCAAACTACATTTACATTCTTATTTTATGTTTAACAACCTATAAGCCTTAGAAAGAAGCCTAAATAAGCATACCAACAGTGGTGCGCACCAAACAGGATTGTATGAAAACTCACACAAACACATACCAAAGTACATTTAGATACTTATTTTATGTTTAACAATCTAGAAGCCTTAGAAAAAGGCCTAAATAAGTATACCAAAAGTGGTGGACACCAAACGGGATTGTAGAAAAACAAAGAAATAATGTCATTTTTTAGTTCATACAAATACATTCAAATAAAATTACATTTTCATTTTTAGTTTATATCAGATACTGCGTCAAGAACATCGGAACAGGAGTTTCAACTGAGGACCACACCAGCGGACGAGGACTTTCAACAGAGGACCAGACCATTGGACGAGGACTTTCAACAGAGGACTACACCATCGGACGAGGACTTTCAACAGAGGACCAGACGATTCGACGAGGACTTTCAACACAGGACCAGACCATCAGACGAAGGCTTTCAACACAGGACCAACAAAGATTCTGCTTCAAATCAAACTTCAACCAAGGTACAGTATAACAAGTAAAAAAAGAGAAAAATTAATTAATATTCTTCTTTAATGTTTAACCACCTATAAGCCTTAGAAAATAGCCTACAAAAGCATACCAAAATTGTGGCGCACCAAAAAGGATTGTAGAAAAACACAGAAATAATGCCATTTTTTCATTAATACAAAGACATTCAAATAACATAACATTTTCATTTTTATTTTATAACAGATACTGCGTCAAGAACATCGGAACAGGAGTTGGAACTGAGGACCACACCAGAGGACGAGGACTTTCAACAGAGGACTACACCATCGGACGAGGACTTTCAACACAGGACCAGACCATCGGACGAAGGCTTTCAACACAGGACCAACAAAGAATTTTGCTTGAAATCAAACTTCAACCAAGGTACAGTATAAAAAGTAATATCTATCATCTATCTCTTATTTGTCTTTTAGGGCCAATAATCTTTAACACTAAATACAAACTTCAATGTAAACTTAAAGAATAAATTGGCATAGTCCAAAAAAGTCTAAAAACACAGAATCTATACAATTTGTCATTGTAACATTCCAGTCCTAAACCCTAATTTAATTGCCATTTGACAAATTGAATAGTGCTGTAAATAAGGACATAACATCTTTTTGAAAATACCTTTTTAGTTACTGAAACACTTGCTTTTGGATACATGTTTAATAAATAAAAATTTCTTTAAATAATTATCTGATGGCCTTATTTAGACTTTTATTCAATTGACCGCATTGAAATTGATTAAGTATAAAATGTTAACACACTATTCATAACTATTTGTCATGAAAAACAACTTAACATCTCAAAATAAACTAATGGTACATTATTTTATTTTTACAGATTAACATGGCTGATAACGAGAGTAAACAAGAAAAGAAAAGACGCCAAGCAAGAGAACGACGACAGAGAGCAGACAGCCAGCAGACACCGGAGAAGAAGGAAATTCGACGAGAAAAAGAACGCAAAAGAATTGCAAGCAAAAGACTGTCACTTGCAGAAATTAAAGATATGTGAAAAAAAACAACAAAGAAAATAAAGCATTTACAACCTGTTGCTCAAACATCAGATGACATTTTACCAGAAAAAATACAAGAGATACCAAAAAAAGCAACAAAGAAAACAAAGCATTTAGAACCGTTTCATGAAACATTACATGACATTTTACCTCAAACAATACAACATATACCAAGAAAAGCAACGAAAAAAACAAAACATTTAGAACCTGTTGTTGAAACATTATATGAAATTTCACCTGATGAATATGAAAGTCAAAATCCTATATGCTTTGCAAATTGTCCTCTACTCAAGTCTTTAGCAGTAGAGGTTCATAGTTGTGGGGACATGACTACTCAATGTCAGTTTTGTGAGGCTTATTATTTTAAACAGGAGAGACCCAGAGATGGACAATTTATTAGTTGTTGTCAAAAAGGCAAGTTCAAACTTCCAGAAAGGAAAGAATTTCCAATTTATTTACAAAATATTATGACTGAACCTACTTTTCCAAACTACAAAAATTTTAAGACAAACATAAGATCCTACAATAGTGCCATATCCTTTGCATCCATGGGGGCAACATTAGCTGCTAATGTACCAGGACATGGTCCTTACTGTTTTAAAGTCCAAGGACAAATTTATCATCGCACTTCCCATTTACATCCAGAGGAAGGAAATAAAAGAAAATTCGCTCAACTATATGTTCTAGATACAATGGAAGCTGTTGACCAACGTATGCAGATGGAAGAAAATAAAAAATGCTTACCCACTGTTTTCATAGAGCTAAATAACATTATGGACAACAATCCCTACAGTAAAGCTTATAAAAAATTGGCAGAAGTAGAAAATGAACAACTACTTCATTCACAAACACATCAATTACCAATGCCGAAGGTTAATATGGTGCTTAAAAGAGACAGACATACTGATAAACGTTGTTATAACTTGCCAACAACAAATGAGGTTGCAATGGTGTTTCAGAATGATGAAGGAGAACCACCATTTCAAAGAGACATTCGAATATATCCTAGAAATGAGGACCAACCGTTTATTAATATGAGTATCTTAAGTCCAAATTTAGATCCAATGACATATCCCATCTTTTTCCCACACGGAGAAGCAGGTTGGCAACCAAAATTAACTCTTCCCAGTTACCCAAATGCTAAAGCCAGAATCCGAAATAATGTTTCTATGCTTGAATTTAAAGTAGCTCAAATTGCCATTCGCAATGTATTTAATCCAATTTTATGTGGTGGGAAACTAACACAACAATGGATTATTGATTCATATTTGCAAGTTGAGGCAAATAATTTAAACTTTATCAAATATCAACAAGATAAACTCCGTGTAGAACAATATTCTGGACTCATGGACTATGTTGCTGACGTGGCTACAAGCAGAGACATGACAGCTGGCAAAGCCATCATTTTACCATCTTCCTTTCAAGGATCTCCTCGGAATATGAGAAAAAGATACAATGATGCTATGGCTATTGTGACAAAATTTGGCAAACCCGATCTATTTGTGACATTTACATGTAATCCACAATGGCCAGAAATTACACTAAATCTACTTCTTGGACAAACTGCTTCAGATCGACCAGATTTAGTAGCCAGAGTTTTTAAGATTAAATTAAATGAATTAATACGTGACTTCACTATAAATCAGTTATTTGGCAAATGTCTTGCTTATGTATATACCATTGAATTTCAAAAAAGAGGCCTTCCACATGCACATCTTCTAATAATACTTCAAGAAAAAGATAAATTAGATACTTCAGACAAAGTGGATGCAGTCATTGTTGCTGAACTACCAGATCCAGAACTATATGGTAGACTATATGAGATTGTTACTCATCGCATGATTCATGGACCCTGTGGTGACCTTAATCCACAATCACCATGTATGGAAAATAATAAATGTTCCAAAGAATTTCCAAAAGATTATAGAGACAAAACCTATGCCAATTGTGATGGATATCCACTTTATAAAAGAAGAGAAGGAGATAGTGCCATTATTCGTGGAAAAAAAGTGGACAATAGATATGTAGTACCCTACAATCCACATTTACTCATGAAGTACAACGCCCACATCAACGTAGAAGCCTGCACTTCCATCAAATCCATTAAATATGTCTACAAATATATTTACAAAGGTTACGATGCAGCTACTGTAGTCGTCAAAAGTGCAGACAACCCTGAAAGTAGTGAGTTAGTACATGATGAACTTGCATCTCATGTAGATGCTCGCTATGTCAGTGCGCCAGAAGCTATGTGGCGGCTTTTAAAATTTGAAATGCATGATAGATCACATGCAGTATATAGGTTAGCAGTACATTTGCCACAACGACATTTAGTCTATTTCCATGCTGGAAATTAAATGAATGCATTGGCCCAAAGTGAAGATCGTCACACTACACTAACTGCATGGTTTGCATTAAATTCCACTGATGCTGAAGCAACACAATACTTATATATTGAAATTCCATATCACTATGTTTTTGTGAATGGATTATGGAGACCAAGAAAAACCAGAGGCAATAAAATAATTCCACGAATTTACACAGTCAGTCCAAGAGATGTTGAACGTTTTTGCTTACGGATATTACTTTTAAATGTTCCAGGAGCACAAAGTTTTGAACAATTAAGAACTGTTAATGACATTGTATATGAATCCTTCCATTTAGCTGCAAGACATAGAAACTTACTCGCTGATGATACAGAGTGGGAAAGATGTTTAGAAGAAGCAGCACAATGTCAAATGCCACGAAAGATGAGAGAACAATTTGCTTTTATTTGTATCTTCTCAAATGCTCCAAATGCATTAGCTTTGTGGGAGACTTTTAAAAGTAATATGGCTGAAGACTTTATGCGACGATACAATGAACCCATTGCACACTTAAAAGCGTTAATGGAAATCCAAGAAGTCTTTTTAACTCATGGATTAAGTTGTGCAAGTTTTAATTTGCCTGATCCAGGTCTTATAGATGACATTAACTTTGAAGACTATGACATTCAACTACAAGCAGAAAGAACAGAAGAAAGACTTGCAACTTTAAATACACTACAATTGCAAGCATTTCATGCCATTAAAAATGCTATAGATGATGACATGGTGACAGAGCGTTATTTCTATCTTGATGGACCTGGCGGATCAGGGAAAACATATTTGTACAATTTATTAATGAGTTCAGTACGAGCACAAGGAAAAATAGCAATGGCGTTTGCCACTACTGGAATTGCTGCACTTTTATTAGAAGGTGGAAGAACTGTTCATAGTGGATTTAAACTGCCAGTGCCTATTTTAGAAAATTCTGTGTCAGATATTCGCATGACATCCTTACAAGCAAAGAAATTGAAGAAATGTAAATTAATTATAATAGATGAGGCCACAATGATGTTGTGCTATGCCCTCCAATGTATTGACCGTTTGCTTCGTGAAGTCATGGAGAATACTTTTCCATTTGGTGGAAAGGTAATGTTGTTGGGTGGCGATTTCAGACAAACATTACCTGTCGTTGTACATGGAAATCGAACTGACATTATCGAAACATGTATAAAGTCAAGTATAGTGTGGAAACATTTTACCCATCTTCAACTGCAACAAAATATGAGATCAGAAGGCCAAACTGATTTCAATGATTGGCTTATTAAAATTGGAGAAGGCAGAACAGAAAAAATACTACATTTACCTGATGACACTGTAGAGATCCCACCTCATATGATTTGTCAACAAGATATTATATCGGCTATATTTGAAGGGAGCATAAATAACGAAGAATATTCCGAGCTTGCCAACCAAGTCATACTGACGTGTAAAAATAAAGATGCATTAATCCTCAATAATAAAATCTTAAAAAAAATTTATGCACCACAAAGAAATTATCACAGTGCTGATTCTGTACTTGCTGATGACAATGAAAGTCAGGCTAACTTTTCGACTGAATTCATAAACTCTTTAACTCCTTCTGGAATGCCACCACATATTTTGCAGCTAAAGAAAGGTGCAATTATCATGTTACTGCGAAATATGAACCCCAAAAAAGGCCTATGCAATGGCACAAGATTAATTGTTCAACAATTAAAGGACCATTTTATAGATGCTGAAATTTTAACTGGGACCCATAAAGGAGAGAGAGTTTTCATACCAAGAATAGATTTAGCACCAAGTGAAAGTAGTCTCCCTTTTATACTTCAAAGAAGACAATTTCCCATTATTATGGCATTTGCCATGACCATTAATAAATCACAAGGTCAAACTTTCAAATCTGTGGGTATTTTCTTGGAAGAACCAGTTTTTGCACATGGTCAATTGTACGTTGCGTTGTCACGGTGCAAAAATCCACAGGCTATTAAAGTTTACATTGAAAACAATGAAAGTCAAGGTGATTTATTAGAAGATGGACGTATTTTTACTAAAAACATTGTCTACTATGAAGTACTATAACTTTGAAGGATACAAATTAACGATGCAAAGATTTTTTTAAAGCATTGCAAAATACATAACAATTGGTTGTTTAATTCAGTCATAATTAATGGAAGTCATGTTTATGAATGATTTGCCTCACAAAATACTTGCCTTGCATTGTTAGTAAAAATTATGTTAAAATGTTAAGTCACTATGTTAATGTTTCTAATGTTACAAGTTTAAAAAATATATTTTCAAGTTATTTCATTCAACAGATTACAAAGTGGATGTTAACAGGTCAAGCACCTTTTAAGTCACAATGTAAATATTGTCTGTTATCTTAAGATTACTACCTACATTAATGTTTATCGCCAGTTTATGTGCTCAGTAATAAATTACTTTAATTACGTACGTTTTAAGAAGAGTTTTACTGTATGCCTTCCTCTACATTCAATGTATATTCAAGTTAACAATTATTGTGATAGAAATTGAATTTTAATACTGATTAATTTAAATGTCAATTGTTTTTACATTCAAATGTTAATACTTTTAATAAAAAATTAGGTTACAAAATGTATTCACTATGTTCCTGTTTATAATGTTCAAAATTATACAAATGTTTTGTTAACTTCTAAACTTACATAAAAAATAAAGTTCAAGTTTAAAAATATATACTTTGATGGTTATTGCTTACATATAGTTTAAACTTCATGTTAAAATTCGCAACGTTTAAAGAAGGGTTTTTACTTTTTGCTTTCCTATTCATTCAATGTATATTAAAGTTAACAATTCTTCAGATACTAATTACATTTTAAAAAAACATTACATCAACATTTTACAAAAATACACGTTCATATTAAAATACTTACAAGGGTCAAAAATATATGTTAATAACTAAACAACTTGACAAACATATACATCACATTGCCGTCATTTTTTGACGGGCAAGTCGCTAGTATATATATAATTACTAAATTACTGGATTATTGGACATCCACGGCTGCTTCACATATATAAAAATACGCATTTACATAGACATCTATGTATATTATAGTACTATAAATACTTTCTTACCTGCCCAGTGCTGCACTCCACTTCCTGGGGTGAGAAGAGTCCACTGCAGGTCAGAGGGCGACGGGGTCCGCAAAGATCAGAGGGGGTTGCAGGGGCCAGCAAGGACCGAGGGGCAGAGGGAGGCTCACAGGGGGCTGCTGGGGCCACAGGGGGCTGAGGGAGGCCGCAGAAGTCTGCGAGTAGCCACATGGCTCTGAGGGAGGCCCAGAGGTCCGCGAGGGACCACAAGTGATCCACTGGGGCGATAACGGGCCATGGGGGCCACAGGGCCTACGGGGGCACAGTGAGGCATAAGGGGTGCAGGTGACCCACAGGAGGTCCAAAGGGGCCATAAAGGGTCCGTGAAGGCCACAGGGCCTGGAGGGGCTACAGAAAGCCATAAGGGGCTGCAAGGGACCCACGGGAGGTCCGTGGGGGCCACAGAAGATCCACGGGGCCATAGATCTTGCTTAATGTTATTCAAGTTTGTTCTGTTTATTAAAGTGGGGAACATAGATGTAATACAAAGCGCTTATGGCAGGGTAAGGAACACGGGAGGTCAGGGACCACTTGGGGAAAACATCACATATTTATGAAAAATGAAACAAAAACTAGAAACCATTCACAAATATTTAAGCTATGATCAAACAAACATTTTTGGACAAATCATAATTAATAAAAATGCTGTGTATAGAAATTTCCATTTTATCTATCTACCACCTTTCCTGATGGGTTGGAACCTGTGGGAATGTACTTTCTACTGAAAAATGGAGTGGTGGATGAGGGAGGAAAGAAAATGGAGGAAATGTTTATATCAGAGGTTAGCAGATTCAGTCCTGGAGGGCAACATACATGCCTTTATTTGATGATATCCTTGCTTCGCACCGGTGAAGCAGTCACTTCTTCAGTCATCCTGATTTGTTCACCAGTGCACAGAAAGGATATCTTCAAATCCAGGTTTGTGTGTGTCCCTCTAGGACCGAACTTGTGCACCCCTGATTTAGATCACTGTAAACATGCAAACTCTGCTCATGCAAAAATGCAAACAAGCTTCTCACACAAGCAAACTTCAGTGAAGTGTCATGGATTCCCCAGCGACCATCAGAGGCATCAATATTTTTTTTCCCGAAATATAAACTAGTGTTATGACACTTTTGCTGCCTAATTAGGGCAACAGTAAGGCTCACTTTTTTTCGAACAAACCTATATATTTTTAGTAAAAAACATTAATTGTCTGTTTAACTGTGGTAGTTGTTTTGCTTCAGTTATTTGATACAGGAAAACTTTACACTCTTTTGTACATTCACACGCCAGGAAAATATCATTTTAATATATAACTACCTAAGCAAAAACAAATACTTAGCATACTTTCCTCCATTTTTTAACCCACAAGTTAGACTAAATAAAGTACATTGCTCCACTCGCAGCCCTCTTAAATTCCCCCAATGTGAAAATCCGTTGTGGAGCCTACTAGACTCACGGCTATTAAATTGGTAAAGCTACCTGCAAACGATCTGCAGGTTACATGCGTAAAAACCCTACGTGTTGTCAAAATCTGAACTCCATTGCCGCAAAGCCTTTTATCTGTCGAGCCTGTAAATGTTAAGTTTGCAAATCGGTATTAAATTGCTACAAATCCACTGGCGTACAGACCCTTAACCCGCAAATGAAGCCAAAAAGCCTACGGGTACTAGAGAGGACCCGCAAGGGGGTTAAAGTCCTATCCGTAGCACTGTAAATGCAAATATCAACACAATACTGTATTTTAAAATAAAGGGAAAGTAATGTTACTGTAGTTATTACAATTCATACCACAACATTCTCAAGCTTGCAAATCTACAATATAAAAGTATATATATATATTTTTTATGCTGAATTTCCCTGGCAATCAATGTGTTAATACATATAATGGAACTTGCATGGACTAGAATATCATATTTACTGATTTATTAATATTGCATTATTTTTGGAATACTGGTCCGATGGTAACCTCCCTTTTTCAGTGACGTAATTATGACGATCTCTTTTACTATTGGCTCTGTCTAAATCCGTAACTACAGGTTTAACGAATTGATCACATTCACGGCCACAAATGCAGCGTGCACAAGAACAGGTTTCAATGTCAGCCACGTCTGTAGCCGGCTTGTCTAATGTAATAGCTCTATAACTCCGGCGAATTTCAAGCCTGCAGGCTTTGTCGGGTGTAACAGTGCCGTTACGGGCTTTAAATTTAATATGGCCCTTGGTCTATTTCTCTGTCATTTTTGATAACTTTTTTAAATAATTATTTTTTTCAAAAAACATATTTTGGTAATGTATTAACGCAGATTTAATGCTGATAAGAACCAAAAGTCCATCTAGTCTACCTGTTCCGTCTACCCAATTAAATCTCAAGATAGCCTAATAGTAATCCCAGATATGCTTAAATTCCTTAACTATGGCCCCTATTCAATTGAGCAATTGTTGATTACTGGAGCCCGTAATGTAGCCCGTAAACAAATTTGCTATTCAATTGGTGTCTTTTAGCGAGCCGCAAGTGATTTGCAGGTTACAGGCTGAAAATCCCTGCAGTTGTCAAAATCGTAACTCCATACCATCTAAGCCTTTGATCTTTCAAGCCCTGTGAATGTTACAATCGCAAATCGATATTCAATTGCTACGGCAAATGTAGGAGAAAGTCCTACGAGTACCAGATAGGACTCGCAAGGGGGTTAAAAACCTGTTTGTAGCACTGTAAATGCAAATAATAAATCAATACTGCACTTTAAAAGATGGGGAAAGCAATGAAAGACATTAGAATTAATTACACAAAAGTCTCAAGCTCACAAATCTGCAATAAAAAATCTTTTTTTTTATATTTAATTTCTGTGTCATATCAATCTTGGGAATCAAGGAGTTAATACATATCAGGCCATGCACATGAACTAGAAGAGTATCGCCATTCATTTTTATTATTTTGTACATTGCTGGATTGCGAGTCTGATCGTATATTGGACCTCTAATCGCTAATTGATTGACGTGTAACCTCCATGTTTTACTTATGCAATGATAACGGTCTCATTTACTTTTGGCTGTTTCTAAATCCAGCTTACATAATTATAATAAAAATGGCATTGTGCCAAGGGGTCTAAAAATTCAATTGACTCCGACATTACATTTAGCGACGGATGCGTTCATTAATAAATGGACCACCATCACTACCAAATGTTCTTTAGACTTAATAGACTTAATTTGTACAACTGAACAAAGTAATTTAATTAAGTCCATAGATGTATTTAACATAGAGACCATTTAATGAACTCAGTCGCTAACTCAACATCAATATTGAGATATTCAAAAATAATTTGAAAATACGTAAACAGCGGAAGTTTATGAGAGATCAGAATGATTTTAAAACAGGCAGGATTTATTGAAATATCAAGCCATTGGCAGTGTCTGCAAATTACACTGATATTAGTTCTTCTGAGGTGGAAAATTCAGGTGCAGAAGAATTGAGGGGAGCTCAGAGTCAGTCTGAACGAGAATTATTCCCATCCACCTCTTGAGGAGTTCCCCACTAACAGACCCGATTTAGCAAGAAATAGTGATTTTTTAAAGAGGGCGCCAAACCAAAGGAAAGGCAGAACGTTAAGACCACGCAGCAGGCGCAATCAGTTTCTATAAACATGCCAGTGATCTCAGCCACTACTCAGTCTCCTAATACCCAAATTAAGTCACAATCACAGAATAATACATCTGTAGTCACACAGAAGATATTTTTTGTAGTAAAACTTATCAAAAAATTAGCTTACAGAGTCTCAAATATCATTATTGAATTGTCTGTCATTTGTGCCAGTAATGAATACTGATGTGTTTGAGAACATCAAGGATCTAAACCTCTTCGCATGCAAATTAGCCCTTTGTTATAACATCTTGCAAGATAGAACAACCTATCATACATTACTATGAAATCCCACCAGGACTTTCAGGAATGAACTTAAAATAATCTTAGATGAAGAGCCACTGAGGCTGCTGAACTAAGGTCAGGCTGCTCAGGATAGGATCTGCCCTACAAGCCTGGCACAGCGTGACCCTCTCCCTGATCCAGCTCATGTAAGTGACTCTGCATTTCTTTATTAAGCACAATACTGGTGCACGGCCATCTATATTGCTCCTTCACATACAGACTGCCTCTGGTAGCATATATCTGACCAGAATAACAGTGAGAAGGCTTCTACGCCAATTCTTCTCGCAGTGGCACAGACCACTATTTGCTGATATCCACGTACATACACCTGGAAAGACACAGCATCAGGAGTGAAAGTAGCCTGGGAATGCAGACCCCCACCCCATTTGTGCGGCATCAGTTACCCAGTATATATTGGCCATTGGCGCGAGGTTGTCACAGCGCTTTAGGGCAATTCTGAAGTGACAGTGACACCTAGTAGTTGAAAAATTCAAGACGCCTGGCAGGGGAGGACTGAAGAAAATGGGCACGCACGCTTCATATAGAAGGTATATGCGGAAGGGATCCTGGAGCTAGAGGCAATGGGGAGGCGACAAGCAGAGTAAGCTAAAATAATGAGATTCTATTCATGAGCGACAAGGAATACCCCAGTACCCTAGCCTGAACAGCCGCAGCGCACATAATAGTCACAGACCCCATGCCAGGGGCGGTGTCCTAGCAGCCCACACAAGTTAAAATAGCCAACACCAGTGAGACCCTCTTTAACCAAGACGAACCCCCGGTGACCTGTGGGCCTGGAGCAGAAGCAGGACCGATGATGAAGAAAGGGAAGAAAAGCATAACCTCCAGGGGCATATCCGATCATTTCCCAGTAGCAACCACACCGAAAAACAAAGCAGGGGAGAGCTCCCCAGAACGGTCGGAGATGTCGGAAGCTGAGGGAGATCGGCCCAATACAATCACAGATGTGGACTTCTCGGTGTCGGCAATGGCCAAATTCGAAGTGTTGCTGAAAACCCAGCTGACGTTGGCCCTAAAGGAGGTGAGAGATGAGATCTGTGCGGTGGGACAGAGAACCCATGAGCTGGAACGAACAACTGACATAATCATATCCGCTCAGGAGGAAGATAAGCTGGAGATAAGTGCTAATACTTCCCGCATTAAAGCTCTGGAAAGCAAGATAGAGGATCTAGAGAATAGATCCTGAAGACACAACGTCCGTCTGAGAGGCGTCCCGACAATAGTGGGAGACATCATGGCGTACCTTGAAGCAGTATTCTTTACCATCATTCCCGGCCATCAAAAGGAGGAACTGCTGATAGAAAGGGCCCATAGGGCTCTGGGTGGCCCAAGCAACCCAGAAAAACCAAAAGACATTGTTGTGTGCTTTCTGAGACAAAGTTCCAGAGACTTACTAATGGCTAAGGCAAGAAGGTTGCCCAAGATAGTGGGGTCCGGACGGTTCTTCTTTACAACTGTTTGCAGATCTTGCCCCAGCAACCTTAGCAAAAAGGAGAGAGATGAAACCAGCTCTGGAAATCTTAACTGCAAACAAAATCCAGTATAGATGGGGATTTCCATTTAGCATCCAATTTGAATGGAGGGAGCAATCACATAGAGCTTTTTCCCTGGCAAGCCTTAAAAAAAAGCTGGTGCATTTACAGCTGGTACCAGAAGGTACTAACCTGTTGGGTCAGCTACCCAGACCCAGAGAGAGGCCTTCCAGAGAATGGTCCGAAGTCTCCGTCAAGAAAAAACAAAGACACAACAACAGACTGGAGCAACGAGATCAGGGTAGTGGTACCGAGGAAGGGGAGCCACCATGTAATGATATAATGGACTGATAATCTATTTAATAGTAGCAAGGACTAAAGGCCGTACTTATGGTCAATAATGTAGAGTCTCACTTTACTGTTTAGGATGAGTCAGAGTATTGGCCGGGTGGAAGCTGGGGTTTTGCTTAGCAACAAAGCGTATCAAGAACGAGGATCGAAGTTAGGATAATCAAAGCGGAAGCTTATATTGCTTGTTTGCCGCCCATAGTTTATTGGGGGAAGTTTTTTTTTTTGTAGATAAAACTGAGTAGTATAGTTGTCTACTATCAGGATGTTCCTCACACTAGCGATCTTTAGTGGGTTCAGGGATCTCCACTCCCTAGGCACGAAGGTGCAAGATGATTAGTTATGTGAGGAGGAGGGGGGAGGGTGGGGGGAGCAGGGCCCAAAATGGTTTAGTTTTTCAACTTCTGTTGTTAATGTGTTTTTGCTGTATTTCTCTTGCTCAGGCTGGTAAAGAAACGGATGCACTGGCAACTCGCCGGCTCTCACGGACCTCTCCCGCGGAATCCAAATCCTCTGTCTCCACAAATGGTGAGTCGCTACTGACAATAGTAACACACGACTATAATACCTATGGCTGAGTCAGAATACTTCTGCATCACACATAACGTTAGAGGCTTTAACACCCCCTCCAAAAGAAGCAAAGCGTTCCAATCTTACAAAGCCCATAACCCGGCGGTAATATTTATCCAAGAAACACACTTTAAACGCCGCCAGGTCCCGTCCTTTATGGACAAAAACTTCCCCATATTTCACACTACATGTAGTAACTCTAAGAAGGAAGGGGCAGCGATTCTGTTACACAAAAATTTCCCATTCATACTAGACAAAAAAGTAGTAGATAAGCAGGGATATTACCTGTTTCTGACAGGGACCGTCCTAGACCTCCCGGTTACCTTAGCCACCATATATGCCCCTACTAACTCTCCACTCATTTAATCAGAGCGCTGAGACACCTAGCGAAAGTGAGGGAGGGTAAGATCATCCTGGGGGAGACTTCAATCTGACGTTAGACGTGAAAAACGATAGAACGGGTAAAGACTTAGGAGGCAAATTCTCAAAAAAATTGAAAATAATTCAATTACTGTTAGGGGAACTAGGAGTAGTGGATCTATGGAGGGAATGTCACCTAGGGACTAGAGAATTCACCTTCTACTCATACCCCCACAAAGTATACTCCAGAATAGATTACATACTAACGGACTCAGTACTGTTAAAGGAGGCTAGGGGGGTGGAAATAGTACCCTGTGCTTGGTCAGACCATAGCCTGGTTAAGGCGACCATAAATCTAGGCCCCACAACTAAACCTCCATACAAGTGGAGACTGAACGAAAGAGTATTGACGATTCCGTCAGTTAAGGACAGAATAACCCAAGAATTAGAATTTTTCTTTGAGTCTAATGAAACACCGGAGATGGGGATTGGCTGGGTCTGGGTGGCTCATAAGGCAAACGTCAGGGGCATGTGTATAAAGGAAGCGGCCAAGTTTAGGAAAGAACAGAAAGCTCGAGAACAGAAACTTACGGAAGAGCTAGGCATCCTAGAAAAGGGTAACCAACAAAAACCTAACAAGCAGACTAGGCGGGAAATTGAAAGAGTGAGAGTAGAATTGGATAAGATTTACTCAGAAAGGGCAGAAAAATTGCTTAGGAGAACCCATCATAAATTCTTCCTCCAAGCAAATAAACCTGATAGGATGCTGGCGAGAAAGTTAAGATCAAAACATATGCAATTAAGAATTCATTGTATAAAAGTAGGGGGCAGTGTAAGAACGGCTAATCCCACTAGGATGCAGGAAATGTTTTTCCACTTTTATCAGAACCTCTACTTGGCGGCCGGTAAGGAAACAGAAGGTAGCATAGGATCATGGCTAGACAGGTACGATTTACCAAGACTGGAGGAAACTGAGGTAGAAGCGCTAAACACCAAACTTTCACTCGAAGAAGTTAGGAAAGGAATACAAGCATTGAAGAGTGGTAAAGCCCCGGGTCCAGATGGGTTCTCCAACATGTATTATAAGATCTTCAAGGATCAGTTGGCACCCAGATTAGCCAAGTTGTATAACCATATCTTAGAGGGGCAGTCAATTCCCCCTGAAATGAATCTGGCTGAAATAACTCTTTTTCCTAAGGAAGGGAAGGACAACACAAAGGGTTAAGAATTACAGGCCCATTTCATCGCTGAACGGGGATATTAAACTCTTGGCTAAGATTATGGCGGACAGAGTCTCAACATTTCTTCCACGTATTATCCACAAAGACCAGGTAGGGTTTGTCCCCCATAGACAAGCTCGAGATAACATTAGAAAAGTAATTAATTGGCGTTAGACATTGAGAAGGCCTTTGATTCTTTGGAGTGGCCATACCTTGGGGAGGTCTTAAAGAAATTTGGTTTTACAGGAGGATTCCTAAACTTAATTAATACATATTATAGAAACCCGGAAGCGCTTCTGAAGCTCCCGGGCACACTGAATCAGGCCATCAAAACTGTCCCCCTTACTCTTTGCCATCGCAATAGAACCATTAGCACAGGCAATTAGGATGAACTCAGGGATCAAGGGTCTGGTAATAGGGCAACAACACTTTAAACTTAACCTGTTTGCAGACGATATGTTGTGCACAATAACAGAACCTGAACATTCCATTACTACCTTGATGGACACCCTCTCAGAGTTTGGTCGCAAATCAGGGCTCCTCATTAACGTCGGGAAAACAGAAGAATTGGCTATAAATCTGGATTCTCACACAAAAGAATTAATATCAGACAAGTTCAAATTCCAATGGGCCAAGGACTACATTCAGTATCTAGGGATAAAAATCTCGCCGCATACAAATTCCTTATATAGGTCTAACTATCCCCCGCTTTATAAAAGACTTAGTGAAGATATGCATAAATGGTCTAGCTACCCTATTTCATGGCTGGGAAGGATTAACTCCTTTAGGTGTGTAAGAATGAATAAAGGATATGGGGGATTGATATGTTGAATTAGGTTTTTGGGATCAAGAATAGATACCTTGTACCTAGGAAGGTCATTTTTCAAGGGTAGTAAGAAGGGAAGGGCTATAGGCTTAGAAAACCAGGCTTAAACCCGAGTATGAGTATAAATAAAGACAAAAATCCCTATTAGAGATTGTTTTTCTGTTTTTTTTTTTATTTTAGGATTTCACATATGGTTAGTTTAGTTGGCGTGGGTAGGATTTATTTAAGTTAAATGCTATATGGAATGTCGCAGGTAGGGTAAATACAAAGAACACTAGAAGGGGCATTTGGGGATTAAGGTTCATATTGCTAAATGTAATAGGCCCCATTAAGCCTAGCCTGCGAGCTATGGATTACTGAGTAAATATATGAAAAGTTACAGTGAAGAAAAAAAAAAAATAAGTTATACCCAATTATGGTTAGTGTTGTATTACCAGAAAACGGAAAAGGAGGGGGGAGAGATCACGTTGATTGCTGAGTCAGGTTACATATGTTTATAAAAATGGTTGTAGAAGGTTAATTCCTGACCTGTGAGTCATGGCTTACTGATATATTGTTGTTTAATGTTTGAAGTGACCAATAAAAACTATTGATGGAAAATAATCTTAGATTCAGCAAAATTAGATGGCCTAATTGATAAAGACAATTGTGAATATTTACTCCCAAGAAATCACACCATAGCGACTTTAGGTAGACCGATAGTGTCAGGGAATGATAACCTGACACAAGGGATTAGTCTTTATGTTGATATGTACTTGAAGGAGTTTTTCTATACTTTGCCATCTTACATCAAAGACACCTCAGACACATTAAGAAGACTAGATGGAATTTATATTCCAAACAGAGGGTTTGATAGCAAGTATAGATGTTGAATCACTGTACAGCAGCATACCTCATGAACAAGGCTTAAGAGCAATACAATATTTTTTGAATAGTAGAGGCTCGGATAGTGATTCTCTGAATGCATTCATCTTAAAACTATTGAAATGTATTCTAATAATGAATTACTTCTTGTTTGATGGGAAGTGGTACCACGAGATCAGAGGTACTGCTATGGGCACTCCATGTGCCCCTAGCTACGCAAACTTGTACCTTGGCTGGTGGGAGAGTCAATATGTGTTTAATGATGGTATACAAAACTATACAGACAAACTCCTGCTATAGTTGAAATTTATTGATGACGTGTTGGTATTGTGGAATGGGGACTCGGACCAATTTAGATTTGCGAAAGTGAATCAAAATGATTTAGGTTTAAGATTCACCTATACAGTCAGTGAACATCAGTTTGCCTTTTTAGATCTTCGAAAAACCAAAGATCATCTTGCCAATATTGAAACAAATTGCCACTGTAAGGAAACAGCGACCAATTCACTTTTACATTGGAAAAGTCATCATCCAGAACCGCTTAAACGTGGAATTGCTCTGACATTACTACCTTTAAAAATCAGGCAGATAAATTGAGGATAAGCTTCCGTGTAAGAGGCTATCCAAATAGATGCCTTAAAGAAACGTATAAACGTGCCATGACTTCTAACCTCAATTAACTCCTAAATTCGAAAAAGAATAATAATAATAATAAAAAAAATATATGTATTGCCATATAGTAAAAATTGGCGTGAAATAAAACAAGCACTAACAAAACATTGGGATATCCTAAGATTAGACAAAGATATTGGAAAACTAGTAGGGATGAAACCATCCATTACCTACAGGAAGGCACCAAGTATATGGGATAACCTAGTCAGGAGTTTTTATAAATCAGATAATAAGAACATACTTACATGGTTTCGAAAAACCAAATGATTGTTATAAGTGTGGACACTGTGCAGAATGCAAATCTGTGAAACAATGTAAAGTATTTATACATCCTGACACTAAGGAAGAATTTAACATCAAAGAATTTTATAGCTGTTCAATGATCGGAGTGATTTATGTGGCTTATGTAACAAGATTTATGTAGGCAAAACATCAAGAACTTTTAGAAGACGTATCTGGGAGCATTTATACAGCATTGCTAAATTGGCAGATACTCCTATTACCAGGCATATGAGAGCATATTTTGACGCTAACAAAAATCACATCTTATTTACTGCAACTGATGGAGTAAAAGTTGGACCTATGCAAGTAGATATAAAGAGTAAACTTTTGCAGATTGAATGTAGATGGATTTACAGCCTACATTCTTAGTCTCCCCTGGGTCTAAATGAAGGCTTATCCTATAGTGCCTTTATTTTAGACTGTTTACACAGTTTGATACAGTCTCTAATATAGTCAAACATATTCGAGACAATTGGATATATATATGTGTAAATACTTATGTCTCCTAATATATTAAGAATGTTTATTCTGCTCATTACATAGAAACTTGAACTAATACATAAAATATTATGCTGGGACTGGTTGTAATACTGAACAAACATAATAATAACAATAATAATATATATATAAATAAATAAATACACAACAAAATTGTGTTGTTTTATTAATATCTCTTTATGTGGTAGTTTCCATGAAACATAAATTATATGGACAATTTAATATCAATAAGTTTTCTTAATAAATATTATATACATATTTATAAATGTTGTACTATAAATGTATTAATTTTTTTTTTAAGGTTTTTATTAGGTAACCAAATAAACCTGTGGTTAACATAAAAGCCAAGCAGCAGTTTGACATTATTAACATACAGTCATACCCTATAAGGGGAAAAAAAAAAAAAAAGAAAAGAAAAGGTTAACATTACATTACACCATAAGAAGATACCATATAATAGTCGAAATCAAGTTAACCAAAAAGATCTATCCCCACTTGTGGGAAGGTCTAAGGGTAGCCAGGTTACCTAAGTTTTTCCAATTTTCTAAGGAAAAAGTTTACCTAAAATAAAACAGTTTGGTAGGCTCGGTCTAGCAGAGCAAACATCCAGAGCCTAAGTAAGAAACGAACAGAAAAGAAAAACAAAAAACTACCTATGTTGTATAGACACAATATAACTCTAACAGGATCCCTTCTGAATACTAGGATCTCTCTTATAGCTCTGTACTGCCCCACTACTGCCCCCCATAATACTCTCATTAAACTCCTTGCTCATCTCAAATCAATAGATACAGGCAAAATCATTCTAGGGGGGATATCAACTTAGCTCTAGACCCTAGCATGGATAGGTCCTCTAAGTCCCAGGGAGATAAATTCTCCAAAAAAACTTAAGCACATCCATAGACTGCTCGAGGAGCTTCATCTGCTGGATACTTGGAGACTGAAACATCAGGGACAGAGGGAGTACACGTTTTACTCCCCAGTGCATGGCTCACTCCTTCAGTACTTAATGCTAGCAACAAAGAGCCATATAGCGAGGCAATGGAAATCTCCCACTCTTACTTTACAATCAGTCATCAATAAGATGAACTACATTGCTATAAATGAAAGGCTAACCCATTTACTGGAGGACCGTATGCCTATTTTTCTCCATATATGGAATCCCTGCATTCATTCTCCCTATAGCCCCCCTATCACGTGAAGTCTTCTTCATTGTGCTATATTTTGCTAATTCTTACATTGGAGCTGCGGACCGGGGACTGGAGGAGGAGGGACGGGCGGTGGATCTGAGCTGGTAACCAACAGGAATTTAAATTTCATGTGTAGTATGTGTAGTCAACAATGCTTTTTATTTTTCATTTTTTATTATACTGTTTAGTGGATACAGTTTAAGATCTGACTCCCAGGGACAATAAACATAGGGGGCATACAAAACCTGGTCCAGAGGAAAGTCAACTTGGTGTGTGTGTAAGAGAACCAAGTGATCTAAAGTTCCAAAGTTGCCTTGGAAAATATGTAGGAGTTCAGCATATCCTACTGGGAAGTGCAAGCCTAGAGTAATGACTCCCGATTGCAAGTCTTAAATAGTCATTGATGAATATCAGGGAAAGCGATCCAAAATAAGATTTTCGTGGGTGACGAACGCACAACCGGATTACTAGGAATGTCCAGCAAGGGTTTAGAAAGAAGCGTAGAGACGTTTGGTGTGACCTCAAATCGGGAAGGCCTCCGGGGTCGCTTAGGTTTCGAGGCTGTCACCCATTGCGTAGTTGAGAAGGCGGCATTTTTGCAGGTTCCACCGAGCTGGGGTCCAGAGGGTTTGGGGGTTTCGACAGTCCAGGATCTGGGGCTAGATTGAGTTGAGCCAGGAAAGCCATACATTCTTTACATTCTTCCAGTGAGAAAGCTGTATAAGCGGATGAGCCCACTTGAAAGGAGAGGCTGAATGGGAAGCCCCATCTAAATTTAATTTTGTTGTGAATGAGGATTGCAATTGCGGTCTTCATGAGTTTACATTTCCAGAGCGTAGATGGTGCTAGATCCGCATAAATCTGCAGAGTGGAGCCGTCTGGACCCACAATGGCCGGGGACTTTCTGGCTTCCTGTAGAAGAAGGTCTCTTGCATTCTGGCGGAGAAAGAGGACCAAAACGTCCTTTGGTTGATCGGAGTTCTGGGGACCTCCCAAGGCTCTATGAGCTCTCTCGATTTCCCAAGCTGACTCTGGGGGCGTCGGTAAGATGGACTGAATAGTTGTTTGCAGGTACGGCAGAAGATTAGTTACCGCTTTAGGAATGCCGCGGAAGCGAACATTGAATCGTCTCTAGCGGTTCTCCAGGTCTTCTAGCTTGGCTTCAAGGGTGGAAATTTGTAGTGAGTGTTGGCCTATAAGAAGATTGTGACTCAATCATTTGATCTGTTAAGTGGTTGGTGCGTTGACCCAAGTCTTGGATTACCTGCTTGATTTCCCTGACCGCCGTGGATAGGCGAGCTTGTAAGAGAGCATCTATTATTGCCACTGTCGCATCTGTCAAGTCCACATGTGGAGGGCAATCCGGGGTATCCTCAATGTCCAAGCTGTCTGAAGAAGTGGGATCTGGCTGCGGAGATGGAGCCGGTGGAGGGGCTTGTGTTGGAAAGTGATCCTTAATTCCTCTAGATTGCTGGGTTTTCTTGCTAGATTTCCCCATGATGGATAGGAAGATAGTGTTTTTAGCGGGTAAAGCTGAGGCACGAAAATGTGAGAGGACACTGTCTAGGCTGACAATTGGGAGGCACAGGGATAGGCTTTCTTTCTGTTAACAAGTAGGGATTATATCCGCTTAGCCCTCAGGTATAGATACTAATTTCTCATCGTTAGATAAGGATCATGTCCAAGCGTAACAGCTCTCTGTACCCTGCTTCTAGGACTTTAACACTGTGCAGGCACTGGGGTTGAAAGTGTTAGGTACACCTTAGTGGTTCATTACTTTAGCTCTTAGCAAGCCCAGATTGGAGGGTATCTGTGCAAGCATGTTAGCTTTTGTTTCTTGCCTTTGTTATACTTTGTCAATATGAATGTGGGCAGACTTTGACTCCAAGCCCTTTAGGCTTCACTCTAGAATTGGAGGTGGGGGAGGTGTATGGGGCCCCTGGATTGGAAGGTCTGATAAGGGGTGATAATCTGGGACCTTATAGAGCAGAAATAGTCTGCATTCATTTTCCACAGTCTCCCACATAAAAGGCATAGGTTATATCCGTGTTATTATGAGATATAAGCTGCTGGGTGTTTTTTTGATTTACATAATTCACAATTATACAGTTTATTGTGAGTACCATCCAGATTTTATTCTATATCTACAAATCGTTACACAGAAAATATCTCCAATAGTGTAAGGCATCTAGATTAAAACTGTATAGGTTTGATCCAGACAAGCAATTTTGGTGTTTACCAACCTTAAGTATGGATGGTATTTATCAGAGTCTCCTTTGTTCTGGTTCAGCAGCAAATCTCAGAAGAAAAAGTTTCCAAACTTGGGGCCCTATAAAATTCCAGCCTCGTAAATAAGAGGCTTCTACTTAAGCCCTACGTACTGCAAAGTTTCTCTAAGTTCCAATGCTATTAAATTAGCCCTGCTGCGAGCAACGTATGAGCTACGCAGCAGGGCCGTACGTATCTACACTGCGTAAATGTACATGAGGAGTGACAGCCTGCGAGATGATATCGCAGGCTCCCACTCCTCATCAATTGCTGCGGGGGTCCTAAAAGGGACCTCCGTGGCAGTCCCCCACATAAGCCCTGCCGTGGGGGTACTCCGAATACCCCCCCCCCCGGCACCTAAAATTAACCCCCCCTCAATGCGGGGGTCCCCGTCGGGACCCCCGAAGTGTCCTCACATGAACACCTTGCTGTAGGGGTCCATAGGAACCCCCGCAGCCCCCACACATTAACCCCTTGCAGCGGGGGTCCTCGATCGGCACCGATCAGGCCCCCCGCTGCATTTAAAACTTTTAAATTCCCCGCCGCGGCTCCTTAAAGGGGCCGCGGCAAACTATTACCCAATCCCGGCCGCGGCACTTAAAATTAACCCCCCTCTATGCTGGGGGTCCCCATCGGGACCCCCGAAGTGTCCCCACATAAACCCATTGCAGGGGGGGTCCCCGATCTGCATAGATCAGGCCCCCCGCTGCATTTAAAACTTTTAAATTCCCCGCCGCGGCTCCTTAAAGGGGCCGCGGCAAACTATTACCCAATCCCGGCCGCGGCACTTAAAATTAACCCCCCTCTATGCTGGGGGTCCCCATTGGGACCCCCGAAGTGTCCCCATATAAACCCCCTGCAGCGGGGGGCCCCGATCGGCACCGATCGTGACCCTGCTGCAATTCAATTTTAAATTTCCCGCCTCGCGGGTCCTCAAAGGACCGTAAAGGTCCTGAAAGGACTCGCACTAAAAATATTAACCCCAGGCAACTATAATTACCCCATTAACTCATGGTGGTCAATACAGACCACCATAAGGCCTAAATTAACCCATTAACTCATGGTGGTCAATACAGATCACCATAAGGCCTAAATTAACCCATTAACTCATGATGGTCAATACAGACCACCATAAGGCCTAAATTAACCCATTAACTCATGGTGGTCAATACAGACCACCATAAGGCTCTATTTAACCCCATCAGTCCCTTAAGGGTATATTATTACCATTATGGGCCTGTTACAACCCAACATTAACCACATAAGTGCCATGATGGTCCTCAAGGACCATCATGACACTAACTACAAACACTACACTATAACCCCCAATAAACCATTTAATCTAAACAAAAAACCTACAGTACAGAAAACAAAAAACCTACAGTACAGAAAAAAACAAAACAAATTACAACCCCACCCCCCACTACAGAAAACAAAAAAATACATTACAACCCCACCCCCCACTACATAAAATAAAAAAATTACACACCTGAAAAGGAAAGACAGATAAACACAATACAATACATACATATAATACATTACATACATTACATACAATACATGACATTACATATAATATATTAAATATAATATATTACATATAATATATTACATATAATATATTAAATATAATACATTACATACATTACATACAATACATGACATTACATACATTACATATAATATATTACATATAATATATTAAATATAATATATTACATATAATATATTATATTACATATAATATATTACATATAGTCCAAATCAAATACCCCCTATCTATGTAACATACAATCTATTTAATTTAAAATAAATCCTAACTATATCAAATACATCCCCCTATCTATCTAATATACAAAAAATCCTAACTACATACACAGACCCTTATTCTAAAATAAAATAAAATAATTACAGTCCTAACTACATACACAGACCCTTATTCTAAAATAAAATAAAATAATTACAGTCCTAACTACATACACAGACCCTTATTCTAAACTAAAATAAAATAATTACAGTCCTAACTACATACACAGACCCTTATTCTAAAATAAAATAAAATAATTACAGTCCTAACTACATACACAGACCCTTATTCTAAACTAAAATAAAATAATTACAGTCCTAACTACACTGACCCTAATTCTAAGCTAAAATCAATAAATTAAGACCACTTACCTTTAAGATGTTGCTTCAGATCACTAACCTATGGGTCAAACAAAACAAAAAAATTAGTACAAAACATTAACATCCAATAAATAAACATTCTATACATTCTAAATATTCAACTCACCTTTACAGCATGTCCCGTCACTGTTTAGCTCTTCCGGCGCGGCCCTGTTAAAAAAAAAACACAATACATGAATAAATTAATACAATATATAAACAATAAATAAAATACACAAATAAACATCTAAATATACATTTAACTTACCTCCCCGCGATGTCCCCGGACTTCTCTCCTTCAGCCCCGGCTGGGCCGCGGAACCATCCGCGCTCTAAAAAAAAAAAAAACTAACGGAGGTCTGCACTGGCAGACCTCCCCGACGCTACTGAACCTCCCGGAGTCGTTTCCGGGAGGAAATTGGCATTGGCGGCTTGTGATTGGCTGAAAAAGCTGTCTATCAATTTCAGCCAATCAAAAGTCGTCAATGTGTGAGCCAATCAGGATGGGATACACCCCAATATCCCACCCTGATTGGCTAAAACACTTGTCTATCTTTCTGGGAACCAATCACAACGCTCAGATGCCTTCAGCCAATCACTATGGGATACACCCCCACGGAGTGATTGGTAGAAGACATCTGCGCATCCTGATTGGCTCCTACATTGACGACTTTTGATTGGCTGACAGCTTTTTCAGCCAATCACAAGCCGCCAATGCCAATTTCCTCCCGGAAACGACTCCGGGAGGTTCAGTAGCGTCGGGGAGGTCTGCCAGTGCAGACCTCCGTTAGTTTTTTTTTTTTTTTTTTTTAGAGCGCGGATGGTTCCGCGGCCCAGCCGGGGCTGAAGGAGAGAAGGCCGGGGACATCGCGGGGAGGTAAGTTAAATGTATATTTAGATGTTTATTTGTGTATTTTATTTATTGTTTATATATTGTATTAATGTATTCATGTATTGTGTTTTTTTTTTAACAGGGCCGCGCCGGAAGAGCTATACAGTGACGGGACATGCTGTAAAGGTGAGTTGAATATTTAGAATGTATAGAATGTTTATTTATTGGATGTTAATGTTTTGTACTAATTTTTTTGTTTTGTTTGACCCATAGGTTAGTGATCTGAAGCAACATCTTAAAGGTAAGTGGTCTTAATTTATTGATTTTAGCTTAGAATTAGGGTCTGTGTAGTTAGGACTGTAATTATTTTATTTTAGTTTAGAATAAGGGTCTGTGTATGTAGTTAGGACTGTAATTATTTTATTTTATTTTAGAATAAGGGTCTGTGTATGTAGTTAGGATTTTTTGTATATTAGATAGATAGGGGGATGTATTTGATATAGTTAGGATTTATTTTAAATTAAATAGATTGTATGTTAGATAGATAGGGGGTATTTGATTTGGACTATATGTAATATATTATATGTAATATATTATATTTAATATATTATATGTAATATATTATATGTAATGTATGTAATGTCATGTATTGTATGTAATGTATGTAATGTATTATATGTAATATATTATATGTAATATATTATATGTAATATATTATATTTAATATATTATATGTAATATATTATATGTAATGTATGTAATGTCATGTATTGTATGTAATGTATGTAATGTATTATATGTATGTATTGTATTGTGTTTATCTGTCTTTCCTTTTCAGGTGTGTAATTTTTTTATTTGCTGTAGTGGGGGGTGGGGTTGTAATGTATTTTTTTGTTTTCTGTAGTGGGGGTGGGGTTGTAATTTTTTTTTTTTTTTTCTGTACTGTAGGTTTTTTTGTTTTTTGTACTGTAGGTTTTTTGTTTTCTGTACTGTAGGTTTTTTGTTTTTTGTAATTAGAGTGTTGGGGAGGTTTATTAGGGGGTAGGTAGTGTAGGTAGGTAGTGTAAGTGTTAATAGATTAGTGTAGAGGGGGGTTAGTTTAGATTAAATGGTTTATTGGGGGTTATAGTGTAGTGTTTGTAGTTAGTGTCATGATGGTCCTTGAGGACCATCATGGCACTTATGTGGTTAATGTTGGGTTGTAACAGGCCCATAATGGTAATATTATACCCTTATGGGACTGATGGGGTTAAATAGAGCCTTATGGTGGTCTGTATTGACCATCATGAGTTAATGGGTTAATTTAGGCCTTATGGTGGTCTGTATTGACCACCATGAGGTAATGGGTTAATTTAGGCCTTATGGTGGTCTGTATTGACCATCATGAGTTAATGGGTTAATTTAGGCCTTATGGTGGTCTGTATTGACCACCATGAGTTAATGGGTTAATTTAGGCCTTATGGTGGTCTGTATTGACCACCATGAGTTAATGGGTTAATTTAGGCCTTATGGTGGTCTGTATTGACCACCATGAGTTAATGGGTTAATTTAGGCCTTATGGTGGTCTGTATTGACCACCATGAGTTAATGGGGTAATTATAGTTGCCTGGGGTTAATATTTTTAGTGCGAGTCCTTTCAGGACCTTTACGGTCCTTTGAGGACCCGCGAGGCGGGAAATTTAAAATTGAATTGCAGCAGGGTCACGATCGGTGCCGATCGGGGCCCACCGCTGCATGGGGTTTATGTGGGGACACTTCGGGGGTCCCGATGTGGACCCCCAGCATAGAGGGGGGTTAATTTGAAGTGCCGCGGCCGGGATTGGGTAATAGTATTCCGCGGCCCCTTTAAGGAGCCGCGGCGGGGAATTTAAAAGTTTTAAATGCAGCGGGGGGCCTGATCTATGCAGATCGGGGACCCCCGCTACAAGAGGTTAATGTGGGGGTGCTGCAGGGGTCCTGATAGAGACCCCTGCAGCATGGGGATGTGTATAGAGTGCAGGGGGGAGCCTCCCACTGCTGTCTCGGGCTGTTCCGAGGCAGCACGTAGAGGCTTTCGGATCCCTTGCGTGGACTTTTTGTCCACGTAGGGATTCTTACGATATGCGAGACTCGTGCATAGATTTAAGGCTACGTAGCTCTCTCGGAGCCTATTCTCGGCCATTTTCTCACAGTCATATCGCAAAGCAGGCTGCGAGAGATTCGGTTCTCGCAAACAGCAGGAAAACTGCCTTTTGCGAGCACCGAGAGAACTACGAGGGAGAATTTAATAGGGCCCTTGATTTTTAAAACCAGCTGGGTCCTCCTGTGCACTATCCTGGTCATATATATCAATTTGGTGATAGATAAGTCACTTTATGTATGATCTTATATGTTTTTTCAGCAGAGCTCATGCAGCACACATCCTCTTTCATATATTATATCTTTGAGGGATAAGCTGCTGGTTCTTCTCTTCAAAAGTAATACAGCTTATTGTGTATTATATCTTTAAATTATTACACAGACTAGATATCCAGTAGTGTAAGGCAAATAACTGTATAGGTTTTGAAACAGACAGCCAATATGAGTCTTTACCAACCTTAAGTAGGCATGTTGTTTATCAGTGTTTCAAAGTCTCCTTTGTTCTCAAATGTATTCATTTTTTAATAGCACTGAGAAACTTTATATATTGAACACAAATAAATAGATTTAATATATGTGACACAATTGCAAATTGGCGTTATATATCTGTGTTATAAAACATATGAACAGAAACAAAATTAATTGATCACTAATTGAATCAGTGGATCAATGTATGCCATATTAGCTAATCTGTGATAACTTAAAATATAAAATATAAAATAAAAATAATTATAACGATATAGAAGCAAGGGAAGCAAATATAATTCTCACACTATCCAAATCTCTAGTACGCCCTCATTTGTAATATGGAGTACAAGTTTGGGCACCACTTCATAAAAGGACATTTTAGAGCTGGAAAAAGTACAGAGGCAACTAAGCTAATAAAGGGAATGGAGGGGCTAAGTTATGAAGAAAGACTAACAAAATTAAACTTATTTACTCTAGAAAAAAGGTGTCTAAGTGGGGATATGATTATCTTACATAAATATATCCAGGGGCAATAAAAGGCTTTGTCAAGGGAACTTTTTGTGCCAAGAGGTTTTTAACTGACAAGAGGACATCATTTGAGATTAGAAGTAAAAAGATTCCACCTTAAAGAAAGAAAATGGTTCTTCTCAGTAAGGATGGTTAATCTGTGGAATTCTCTACCAAAGCAGGTGGTGACAGTAAATAACTTTAAAAAGGGATTGGATATATTTTTAAATAAAAAAGGCATTAAGGGCTATCCTGGATAAATAGAGAGGGAGTATTGATTCAGGGATGAATCCAATCGGCAGTATCTGGGGTCAGGAAGGAATTTTATATTTTTTTCCCTGTTGAGACAATTGGCAAAGTTTCACTGTTTTTTTTTTTTCAGTTTGCCTTCCTCTGGATTAATTAACAATAAATCCGCGTATTGCAGATTAGAGGAGATCTAACAAGGTTGAACTTGATGGACTAAAGTGTTTTTTTAACCTAAATTACTATGTAACTAAAGTAACTATGTAACTATAACGCTTATATGTAGAGTGTAAGAGCTTCTTAAGAGTGTCCATTTATGTCAACATTACAACATTTTTATATAAGTCGATTTATTTACACAAACTAAACACATCATACATATAATAAGACACATGAATAACGACTGTAAACCAGGGACATTTGGTGCATATGGGCAACTGGACAAGCACCCCCCCCCAATTATAAATCACTTTAATATTGTTATTTAAGTTTAATTATATCTGTATATCATCATTCATGTCTTTTTTCATATGATTTTGCAATAAATATGCAATATGTGTCACATTACATTAACCCTTTGTGTCCCTTTCCCTTGACTGGGGTCTCCCTAGTGCTGTAACGCTCATCCTAAATTCACTAAATTTAAATTCACTATGCTAGGAAATGTATAAATTTTCCTGTGTGTGAGATGCATTATCAACCAATCAAGCCTATTGCTGAGTGGCAGCTGCCACAGCCACACAGGTTTCTCTCTCCTCTTTATTCCCTCCTTATTTCCCCCTCTTACTAACTCACCCTCTCTATTACTAGCACAGGGAGAGAGAGAAGGAAGAGAGAGGGGGAGAGAAAGAGGAGGGGGAGACAGAGAGAGAGAGAGAGGAGAGGGAGAGGAAGGGGAGAGAGAAGAGAGAGAGGAGGGTGACAGAGATAGATAGACGAGAGAGAGAGAGAGAGAGAGAAGAGAGAGGAGGGGAGAGAAAGAGGAGGGGGAGAGAGAGAGGAGGGGGGAGGGAGAGAGGACAGAGAGAGAGAGAGAGAGAGAGAGAGAGAGAGAGAGAAAGGAGGAGAGAGAGGGGAGTGAGAGAGGAGGGGAGAGAGAGAGGAGGGGGAGAGAGAGAGAGGAGGGGAGATAGAGAGGAGGGGAGAGAAAGAGAGAGAGGAGAGAGAGAGAGAGGAGGAAGAGAAAGAGAGAGGAGGGGAGAGAGAGAGAGGGATAGGGTGAGAAAGAGAGGGAGAGGAGGGAGAGAGAAGGAGGAGTGGGAGAGAGAGAGGAGGGGGTAGAGAGATAGAGAGGAGGGAGAGAGAGGATGGAGGGAGAGAGAGAGAGGGAGGAGGGGTAAAGAGAGAGGAGGGGAGAGAGAGAGGAGGGGAGAGAGAGAGGAGGAGAGAGAGAGAGAGGGATAGGGTGAGAAAGAGAGGGAGAGGAGGGAGAGAGAGGGAGGAGTGGGAGAGAGAGAGGAGGGGGTAGAGAGATAGAGAGGAGGGAGAGAGAGGATGGAGGGAGAGAGAGAGAGGGAGGAGGGGTAAAGAGAGAGGAGGGGAGAGAGAGAGGAGGGGAGAGAGAGAGGAGGAGAGAGAGAGGAGGGGGAGAGAGAGAAGAGGGTAGAGAGACAGAGAGAGAAAGGGAGAAAGAGGAGGGGAAGAGAGAGAGGGAAGGGGGAGAGAGTGAGAGGAGGGGGTAGGAGAGAGGAGGGGAGAGAGAGAGAGAGATAGAGAGGAGGGGGGAGAGAGAGAGAAGGGGAAAGAGAGAGGAGGGGGGAGAGAGAGAGAAGGGGAAAGAGAGAGGAGGTGGGAGAGAGAAGAGGGGGGAGAGAGAGAGAGAGAGGAGGAGAGAGAGAGAGAGAGAGAAAGAGAAGGGGAGAGAGAGAGGAAGAGGAGAGAGAGAGGAGGGGGGAGAGAGAAGAGGGGGGAGAGAGAGAGGAGGAGAGAGAGAGAGAGAGGAGGAGGAGAGAGAGAGACAGAGAGAGAAAGGGAGAGAGAGGAGGGAGAGAGAGATAGAGAAAGAGAAGGGGAGAGAGAGAGGAAGGGGAGAGAGAGAGGAGGGGGGAGAGAGAAGAGGGGGGATAGAGAGAGAGGAGGAGAGAGAGAGAGGAGGAGAGAGAGAGACAGAGAGAGAAAGGGAGAGAGAGAGGAGGGAGAGAGAGATAGAGAAAGAGAAGGGGAGAGAGAGAGGAAGGGGAGAGAGAGAGATGAAGAGAGGGATGGAGATATAGGAAGAGAGGGATAAATAATAATAATAGATAGATAGATAGATAGATAGATAGATAGATAGATAGTGGAATAGAGAGAGAGAGAGAGAGTGAGAGAGAGAGGGATAAATAGATAGGGAGATAGATAGAGAGAGAGAGAGAGGAGGAGAGAGAGAGGAGATGGAGAGAGAGGAGGAGAGAGAGAGGAGAGAGAGAGAGAGAAGGGGAGAGAGAGAGGATGGGGGAAGAGAGAGAAGGAAAGAGAGAGATGAGGGAGAGAGAGAGGAGTTGGAGAGAGAGGAGGGGAGAGAGAGAGAGGAGGGGAGAGAGAGAGAGGAGGGGAGAGAGAGGAGGGGGAGAGAGAGGGGAGGAGAGAGAGAGAGGAGGGGAGAGAGAAAGAGAGAGAGGAGAGAGAGAAAGGAGGGAGAGAACCAATCAACCAATCAAGCCAATTGCTGAGTGGCAGCTGCCACAGCCACACAGGTTTCTCTCTCCTCTTTATTCCCTCCTTATTTCCCCCTCTTACTAACTCACCCTCTCTATTACTAGCACAGGGAGAGAGAGAAGGGAGAGAGAGGGGGAGAGAGAGAGGAGGGGGAGAGAGAGAGAGAGAGAGAGAGAGAGGAGAGGGAGAGGAAGGGGAGAGAGAAGAGAGAGAGGAGGGTGAGAGAGAGATAGACGAGAGAGAGAGAGAGAGAGAAGAGAGAGGAGGGGAGAGAAAGAGGAGGGGGAGAGAGAGAGGAGGGGGAAGAGAGAGAGGACAGAGAGAGAGAGAGAGAGAGAGAGAGAGAGAAAGGAGGAGAGAGAGGGGAGTGAGAGAGGAGGGGAGAGAGAGAGGAGGGGGAGAGAGAGAGAGGAGGGGAGATAGAGAGGAGGGGAGAGAAAGAGAGAGAGGAGAGAGAGAGAGAGGAGGAAGAGAAAGAGAGAGGAGGGGAGAGAGAGAGAGGGATAGGGTGAGAAAGAGAGGGAGAGGAGGGAGAGAGAAGGAGGAGTGGGAGAGAGAGAGGAGGGGGTAGAGAGATAGAGAGGAGGGAGAGAGAGGATGGAGGGAGAGAGAGAGAGGGAGGAGGGGTAAAGAGAGAGGAGGGGAGAGAGAGAGGAGGGGGAGAGAGAGAGGAGGAGAGAGAGAGAGAGGGATAGGGTGAGAAAGAGAGGGAGAGGAGGGAGAGAGAGGGAGGAGTGGGAGAGAGAGAGGAGGGGGTAGAGAGATAGAGAGGAGGGAGAGAGAGGATGGAGGGAGAGAGAGAGAGGGAGGAGGGGTAAAGAGAGAGGAGGGGAGAGAGAGAGGAGGGGAGAGAGAGAGGAGGAGAGAGAGAGGAGGGGGAGAGAGAGAAGAGGGTAGAGAGACAGAGAGAGAAAGGGAGAAAGAGGAGGGGAAGAGAGAGAGGGAAGGGGGAGAGAGTGAGAGGAGGGGGTAGGAGAGAGGAGGGGAGAGAGAGAGAGAGATAGAGAGGAGGGGGGAGAGAGAGAGAAGGGGAAAGAGAGAGGAGGGGGGAGAGAGAGAGAAGGGGAAAGAGAGAGGAGGTGGGAGAGAGAAGAGGGGGGAGAGAGAGAGAGGAGGAGAGAGAGAGAGAGAAAGAGAAGGGGAGAGAGAGAGGAAGAGGAGAGAGAGAGGAGGGGGAGAGAGAAGAGGGGGGAGAGAGAGAGGAGGAGAGAGAGAGAGAGGAGGAGGAGAGAGAGAGACAGAGAGAGAAAGGGAGAGAGAGGAGGGAGAGAGAGATAGAGAAAGAGAAGGGGAGAGAGAGAGGAAGGGGAGAGAGAGAGGAGGGGGGAGAGAGAAGAGGGGGGATAGAGAGAGAGGAGGAGAGAGAGAGAGGAGGAGAGAGAGAGACAGAGAGAGAAAGGGAGAGAGAGAGGAGGGAGAGAGAGATAGAGAAAGAGAAGGGGAGAGAGAGAGGAAGGGGAGAGAGAGAGATGAAGAGAGGGATGGAGATATAGGAAGAGAGGGATAAATAATAATAATAATAGATAGATAGATAGATAGATAGATAGATAGATAGATAGATAGATAGATAGTGGAATAGAGAGAGAGAGAGAGTGAGAGAGAGATGGATAAATAGATAGGGGGATAGATAGAGAGAGAGAGAGGAGGAGAGAGAGAGGAGATGGAGAGAGAGGAGGGGAGAGAGAGGAGAGAGAGAAGGGGAGAGAGAGAGGATGGGGGAAGAGAGAGAAGGAAAGAGAGAGATGAGGGAGAGAGAGAGGAGTTGGAGAGAGAGGAGGGGAGAGAGAGAGAGGAGGGGAGAGAGAGAGAGGAGGGGAGAGAGAGGAGGGGGAGAGAGAGGGGAGGAGAGAGAGAGAGGAGGGGAGAGAGAAAGAGAGAGAGGAGAGAGAGAGAGGAGGGAGAGAACCAATCAACCAATCAAGCCAATTGCTGAGTGGCAGCTGCCACAGCCACACAGGTTTCTCTCTCCTCTTTATTCCCTCCTTATTTCCCCCTCTTACTAACTCACCCTCTCTATTACTAGCACAGGGAGAGAGAGAAGGGAGAGAGAGGGGGAGAGAGAGAGGAGGGGGAGAGAGAGAGAGAGAGAGAGGAGAGGAAGGGGAGAGAGAAGAGAGAGAGGAGGGTGAGAGAGAGAGAGATAGACGAGAGAGAGAGAGAGAGAGAGAGAGAGAAGAGAGAGGAGGGGAGAGAAAGAGGAGGGGGAGAGAGAGAGGAGGGGGGAGAGAGAGGACAGAGAGAGAGAGAGAGAGAGAAAGGAGGAGAGAGAGGGGAGTGAGAGAGGAGGGGAGAGAGAGAGGAGGGGGAGAGAGAGAGGAGGGGAGATAGAGAGGAGGGGAGAGAAAGAGAGAGAGGAGAGAGAGAGAGAGGAGGAAGAGAAAGAGAGAGGAGGGGAGAGAGAGAGAGAGAGAGGGATAGGGTGAGAAAGAGAGGGAGAGGAGGGAGAGAGAGGGAGGAGTGGGAGAGAGAGAGAGGAGGGGGTAGAGAGATAGAGAGGAGGGAGAGAGAGAGAGGATGGAGGGAGAGAGAGGGAGGAGGGGTAAAGAGAGAGGAGGGGAGAGAGAGAGGAGGGGAGAGAGAGAGGAGAGAGAGAGAGAGGAGGGGGAGAGAGAGAAGAGGGTAGAGAGACAGAGAGAGAAAGGGAGAAAGAGGAGGGGAAGAGAGAGAGAGAAGGGGGAGAGAGTGAGAGGAGGGGGTAGGAGAGAGGAGGGGAGAGAGAGAGAGAGATAGAGAGGAGGGGGAGAGAGAGAGAAGGGGAAAGAGAGAGGAGGGGGGAGAGAGAGAGAAGGGGAAAGAGAGAGGAGGTGGGAGAGAGAAGAGGGGGGAGAGAGAGAGAGAGGAGGAGAGAGAGAGAGAGAAAGAGAAGGGGAGAGAGAGAGGAAGAAGAGAGAGAGAGGAGGGGGAGAGAGAAGAGGGGGGAGAGAGAGAGGAGGAGAGAGAGAGAGAGAGAGAGGAGGAGGAGAGAGAGAGACAGAGAGAGAAAGGGAGAGAGAGGAGGGAGAGAGAGATAGAGAAAGAGAAGGGGAGAGAGAGAGGAAGGGGAGAGAGAGAGGAGGGGGGAGAGAGAAGAGGGGGGATAGAGAGGAGGAGAGAGAGAGAGGAGGAGAGAGAGAGACAGAGAGAGAAAGGGAGAGAGAGAGAGGAGGGAGAGAGAGATAGAGAAAGAGAAGGGGAGAGAGAGAGGAAGGTGAGAGAGAGAGATGAAGAGAGGGATGGAGATATAGGAAGAGAGGGATAAATAATAATAATAGATAGATAGATAGATAGATAGATAGATAGATAGATAGATAGATAGATAGATAGTGGAATAGAGAGAGAGAGAGAGTGAGAGAGAGAGGGATAAATAGATAGGGGGATAGATAGAGAGAGAGGAGGAGAGAGAGAGGAGATGGAGAGAGAGGAGGGGAGAGAGAGGAGAGAGAGAGAAGGGGAGAGAGAGAGGATGGGGGAAGAGAGAGAAGGAAAGAGAGAGATGAGGGAGAGAGAGAGGAGTTGGAGAGAGAGGAGGGGAGAGAGAGAGAGGAGGGGAGAGAGAGAGAGGAGGGGAGAGAGAGGAGGGGGAGAGAGAGGGGAGGAGAGAGAGAGGAGGGGAGAGAGAAAGAGAGAGAGGAGAGAGAGAGAGGAGGGAGAGAAAGAGAGAGGAGTGGAGAGAGAGAGAGAGGGATAGGGAAAGAAAGAGAGAGAGAGGAGGGAGAGAGAGGGAGGAGTGGGAGAGAGAGAGGAGGGGGAGAGAGAGGAGGGGGAGAGAGATAGAGAGGAGGGGGAGAGAGAGAGAGAGAGGATGGAGGGAGAGAGAGGGAGGAGGGGTAAAGAGAGAGGAGGGAGAGAGAGAGGAGGGGAGAGAGAGAGGAGGAGAGAGAGGAGGGGGAGAGAGAGAAGAGGGTAGAGAGACAGAGAGAGAAAGGGAAAAAGAGAAGGGGAAGAGAGAGAGAGATGGGGGAGAGAGAGGAAGAGAGGGATAGAGATATAGGAAGATAGGGATAAATAATAATAATAGATAGATAGTGGGATAGAGAGAGGGATAAATAGTTAGGGGCATAGATAGAGAGAGGAGGAGAGAGAGAGGAGGCGAAGAGAGAGAGGAGGGGAGAGAGAGAGGAGGGAGAGAGAGAGGAGGGGGGAGAGAGAGAGAGAGAGAGAAGGGGAGAGAGGAGGAGAGAGAGGGGAGGGTAGAGAGAGAGAGGAGGAGGGAGAGAGAGGAGGGGGAGAGAGAGAGAGAAGGGGAGAGAGAGAGGAGGGGGAAAGAGAGAGGAAGACAGGTATAGAGAGATAGGAAGATATGGATAAATAATAATAATAATAATAATAATAGATAGATAGATAGATAGATAGATAGATAGATAGATAGATAGATAGATAGTGGGATAGAGAGATGGATAGATAGAGAGTGGGATAGAGAGAGGGATAAATAGATAGGGGGATAGAGAGATAAGGGGATAAACAGAGAGAGAGGTTTATAGAGAGATAAGGGAGAGAGAGAGAGGGGAATGAGAGAGAGAGAGAGGGATAGAGAGAGAGGGGGATAGAGATAGAGAAGGATAGAAAGAGAGAGAGAGAGAGGGATAGATAGAGAAAGAGATAAGGATGGGCAGAGAGAGAAAGAGATAGGGAGGGATAGAGAGAGAGGGAGATAGAGAGAGAGGGGGGATATAGAAAGAGATAGGGAGGGATAGAGAGAGAGAAATGCAGAGGGATTAGAGGGAGGGAGAGAGGGATAGATAGAGAGAGAAGGGGATAGATTGGGAAGAGGGTGATAGAGAGAGTCAAAGATAGAGAGTTAGAGAGACTGATAGAGAAGGAGATAGAGAGAGAAAGGGAGAGATAGAGATATAAGTAGGGGCAGATAGATTAGAGAGAGGGTAAGATATATATATATATATATATATATATATATATATATATATACAAAGAGAGAGAGAGAGAGGGATAGGGAGGGAGAGATATAGAGAGGGGGAGGGAGAGAGATATAAGGAGAGGGTGGGAGGGAGATAGGGAGAGGGAGATAGGGAAAAGGGATAGGGAGGGGCGAGAAAGATAGGGAGGGAAGGGAAGAGAGAGATAGGGATAGAGAGATAGGAAGGGCGAGAGATAGTGAGAGGGATGGAGAGAGAGATCGGGAGAGGGATGGAGGGAGGGAGAAAGAGATAGGGTGAGAGAGAGATAGGGAGGGAAAGAGGTAGGAAGGAGAGAGGTAGCGAGGAAGAGAGGTAAGGAGAGAGAGAGATTAGGAGGTGATGAGGGATAGGGAAAGAGGAATATAGGCAGAGGGATAGGCGGGAGATAGGGAGGGAGAGAGATAGGAAGGGCGAGAGATAGGGAGGGAGGAGAAAGATAGGGAGAGAGGGGCTAGGCTAGGGAGAGGGATGGGGCTGATAGGGAAAGAGGGATATATGGAGAGGGATAGGGGGAGATAGGGAGGAAGAGAGATAGAGAGGGAGGGGAAAGATAGTGAGGGAGGAGAAAGATAGGGAAGGAGAGAGATAGGGAAGGGGAGGAAGATATTGATTATATGTTGTGCTTATTTATTTATTAATTGTAATGTTTCTTTTTCTTCCTAGGGGTGCCGGATGTCAGACCTGCACCAATGAAGGATAGGTCCTTAAGCTAGGGAAGAAGGCTAGAAAACCATCATTGCATTTTAGGCAAGGTAAGTGGGCTTATTTACCCTATTGTAGGTTTAGGAAAGGGGTTGTTTTAGGTGTAATTAGAGGGGTTTTAGTGTATGTAATGTATGTTTTTATTTAATTGTAATATAGTCTTTTTGATTTGATGTAATGTCTTTTTTATTTTGTGTAATTCTAGGTTTTTTATCTTCAGTAAATTGTGTTTGGATGCCAATCAGCGTCAATCAATACGAAACAAAGGCGCAAATCTAAAATACTATAAGACTCTGCAAAATGAAGCGGTCTGTTCCCCTTGAAGACGTCAGAATAAGTCTGACGAAATGTGCGTTTGGGTTCTTTTATCTTATTGTTTTTAATATGTAGGGGCTGCACCGATCTAGTCTTGCTGCATTTATGCTAAAGGGTAGTGAGAGAGGGTGTTCCAGACGGCACAACTCAAGACTGCCGTTAGATTAGATTTAGTCCATTGTTTAATGCTATAGTTGTTATAACAATGGCAATGCATTCATTAAAACACCAGATCTAATAGTACTGCCAAAAGCTATAGTATTAATGGAATCACTATATGATTGTGGTTCTTTATCACCCCCATTTTAAACGTTAATTAAGGGTCCTAGATAAAGCTAGAGGGAGGGAGGTTATTTATCAATAATATATATATTTAAAATACACAACTTTCAAGCTCAGATTTTTAATACTTTCACTCAAAACTTTCATTAACAATCAGTTGCAATTATGTTTATTTATTTGTGTGATTTTTATTTCCTTTGCTGAATCACTTTATGTATAAACTTGAATCTCAAATATGCCTATTTAATAACATCTAGTCTGCAACACCTCATTTCTTGCGTGAGAACGGAGGATAGACTGTAGGCAGCAAAAGAACATCTGGATACAGTCCAAGGATTTGCTTCCTTGAATGAGAAAGCTCTTTTGTTTCTCACTAATTCTATTAGTTTAGCAGGGAGCAGTTTTACATCCTAGTCTGGGCCAAACAACAATTACACTGTGATTACACTGTGAATGTGTCTCCATCTAACATGCAAGGTTTGTGACTGGCTTTCGTGATTTATCCACATCAGGTTAAGACAACTATCTACTGGCAAAGTGATGGAGAACTCTTGGGGATGAAAATATTAAATAGTGAAGTGGCGGGGACATTTTGGAGACTTAAAATCTTAGGGATCCATTACAATTGGATACATCGTTGCTCTCTCTTAACTTTGGAAGCTTTTTTGCACAAGCTACATATCCATTCCAATTGGAGCCTTCACAAACCTTCCAATAAAGTACGGAACACAAACCCAGCCTGTTTTTACATTGTCCCTAAGTACCATGGTACCCTCACTACATCTGTCTATATAAACCTCTTCCCATGGCAGAGAAGGGATTAAAAATGAAAATACATAGATAGACCCCACTGCCTATCATCCCATATTGGCCCAGGGAACCCCAGGGCTTTTCTCCTCACATGTGCTGAAGGGAACCCCCAGGGATTTCCTCCCCCACTTACCCAGTTCCCCACCTAAATATATAACCATGGGGGTCTATATAGACCTCCATGACACCTATATATTAACCACGTGCCATGACATGTAATATAAACCTATGTGACATGGAGGTCCTTCTAAGAAAATGGATACAAATTTGACACTGGCCTTTCGGACATGTATAATTGCCTCCTGCCCATAACATACTTCCCAAACCATCTTTTTCTTCTAGATCTGCCTATGCCCTATATATCTTTATCTAAATCTCTCAGTACAGCTTCATCACCCTTTACCATGTAAGTCTAAGATATATGCCATTGAGGTCTTTCATGGCTACTAAGAAGCATAATATGCCACAGAATTGTTCCTATTGTTAACCCCTTCCATCGTGGTTCCTTAAGGACCTCTGTGGATTTGAACAATTAACCCCATACCACAGAAGTCCTTAAAGGAACCCTATGGTACTGAAAGGTTAACCAGTATTACAATGGGAGTCCTTACGGTATTCTAACTTAAACCTTACTACCCCCATGGTATCTAAAATGAACTCCCTATTACCATGGGAACCCCATAGTATACTCAAGGACCCCCATGGCACCCTAAGTAAATAAATGAACCCTACACTAAACTAACAAAAAACTCACTACACAATAAAAAATGTAAAATAACTACAATTATACTAACTAAATAAAAAAAAAAATGTAAATGCCCTGGATAAAACGACTATCCAACTTGCTGGAAAAATCATGTCCTCTACTGTCTTGACTGAAGGCAGCGATCCTCAATCTTCTGAGCCATGGAAAGGGCCCTCCGCCTAAAAACTTGATGTTCAAAATTTAAAAAATAAATTAACTACACTAACAGAGCTCCTTCTCTTAGGACAATTATTCAGATTGGAGGATCTTATCAATCTTAGCATTGTGATTGGTTCAAACAATTTTCTCACACTAATATAAGCAGGGTGATATTAAGTACTCAATTCTGATTGGCTTTTGAGAAAACTGTAAGCATTTCTGACAGCATGACTTTCACGAATACATTTATTATCTAACTCCTGCTAATACCCAGCAGCCCTTAGTATTGAATTTGTACTAGGTAGCTAAGTGTCCAACAGTCACAGAGGTTCCTGTATAGTGCAAACTGGCTTGTTTTACATTCATCTTGCTGCATACATGACTGAAGAGTGTAGCCAATCATAAGCTGCAGTGTAGATTAATAGTCAATTTTCACAAAGATTTGTTTAACTTGAGAAAGATGGAGAACATAAATGAATGTATTATAAAGGAACATGGTTAAAGTCCCAAAAGATGTTTGCTCTGTGAATCGTACAAAATCATTCTGTGTATTAAAGGTAAACACGCCCATCCAGGTGTAGCTGACTTGATCCTTCACAGGTAAAGGGTGGTGAAACTGTACTGAGAGATTTAGATAAAGTTGTTTACGACATAGGCAGATATAGAAGGAAAAGATGGGCCAGATGGGATGTATGTTATTGGCGGGTAAGCTATTATTCAATTCAGAAAGGCCAGAAACAGGGCATACATACACACAGGGGTGGAGATACCTATGGTGCAAGCTGTGCACTGCACAGAGGCCCTTGCCTCTAGGGGGCCAGGGGCTGCACCTGACAAAATTAAAATTTTTGGTGGTGTGTAGTGGAGGGCCCAGAGGAGGAAGTGTGGGAGCATCTGCATCGGAAGGGACATATCTTCCTGACCTACTTAACCCCTCCCCTTACCACCCACTATCTGCCCATGTTCCCCAATATATTTCACTACACCTGCTGCCTCCCAATATGCCACTGCCTACCACTACCCCCAATGCCTCCACTAAACATTTTTTTTAATAATTTTACAATGTTGGGGACCCTTGGGACACCACTCCCTGGCCCAAACAACATGCCCCCCCCCCCCCCCTGCCCCCTCGAGCCCTCTGTAGCACTGCACACACTGCTCATGGGTATTGTAGCTTGTGTGTCTTCACATCTGCGCGCCAGCCGAACCTCAACTGCTGCAGCACAACGCAGGGGCAAGAAGTAAGTGATAGGGATAGTGGCCAGGCTGGAATGCCTTGATGACTTTAGGGTTCTCTCTAAATGATTTATAGACGAATGTCAGCCAATCTGTTCTCTTTTTATGTGCAATATAAAACAAATGTTTCCTAAGGGTGGCTTTTGCATTATACATGACTATTATAATACTAGATACTTGCCCGTCAAAAATGGCTGGATTCAAATTGTAATGCAGGCAATGCTGTTTGCCACACATTTCCCGTAAAAAATGATGGGAATAAGTTTTCCCCACCTCTCCCTTCCCTGTGTCTCCTTCCCCCCTACCCTGTGTCTCCTCCCCCCCGTGTCTCCCCCCTCACCCCCCTGTGTCTCCTCCCCCCTCTCTCCCCTGTGTCTCCTTCCCCCGCTGTCTGTCCCCTGTGTTTTATTTTCCTTTCTCCCTCACCTGTGCCTCCTTTCCCCCTCTCCCTTCCCCCTCTCCCTTTCCCCCTTCTCCCTCCCCTATGTCTCCTTTTCCACTCTCCCTCTCCTGTACATCCTTTCCCCCCTCTCCCTCCCCTGTGTCTCCTTTCCCCCATCTCCTTCCCCTGTGTCTCCTTTTTTACCATCTCCCTCCCCTGTGTCTCCTTTCCCCCCTCTCTCCCTCTCCTGTTTCTCCTTTCCCAACGTCTTGTTTCCCCCTCTCCCGCCCCTGTCTCCTTCTCTCCATGCCTTGTGTCTCCTCTTCCTCTCTCTTGTCTCCTTTCCCCTCTCCTCTCCCTCCTTTGTCTCCTTTCCCCCCTCATTTCCTCCCGTGTCTCCTTTACCCCTCCTCTTCCTCCCTTTTGTCTTTTCTCCCCCCTTCCCTCCCTTGTCTCCTTTCCCCCTCCTCACCTCCCCTGTGTCTCCTTTCCCCCCTCCTCTTCCTCCCATGTGTCCTTTCTCCCCTCCCTTTTCCCTCCCTTGTCACCTTCCCCCCCTGTGTCTGGTACCTGGATGGAATCCTGCCAGTAGCGCCACACTCACCTTCTCTACTGTTCCCGGCGCTCATTGCAGCCGTACTGAGCCGCTGGAGAGCCTTTCTTTGTGAGGTTTGCAGTTCGACTGCTCAGCTGGCGAGCCTTGCTTTGTGAGGCTGGCGATTGCGTCCCTTGCAAAACTAACATTGCAAACACCCCCAACACTGACAACAATATATGTGATTTACATATTAATATTATAATATATATAAATATTTTAATATTATAATATCTTAACATAATATATATATACTAGCGACTTGCACGTCAAAAATGGCAGGGCAATAATATTTTAAGCCATGGGAATGCTGTTTGAGACATAATTGAAACTGTTTTGTACTGTGAGGATCTTCAGCGCTCATTGCGAGCCTCTCCTGTCGTGTACTTTTGGTCCTCTGAGAAATATATCTATTTCTATGTATATGTAGTTAGGTAATAATTAATGATTTATTAAATACATTTATATACTTTAATTATTTGTAATTGATATATGCAGGGGGCAATAGGCTGAAGAGCTAACAATCTGTTTGTATTTTGCGTCTGCATAGATTATCCATTTTGAGTGTTAGTGCCCTGCTTATAAAGTGTAATGAATGTTCCAAGTGTGCATTCTAAATCGACTGCGTGAGCGAGGTAAAGCCGTTGGTTTATTGTGTAAAGCGGCATTGTATAGTAGTTATTAATGTTATTAATGTGGTACGCGTCTCTTGAACATTTTCCAGCTTTTGTAATAGTGTATCTTGTAGGTTGTAATGTGATGTGTAAAGTGGTACGCAGTTTGCTTTGGTTTTGCGGTCCGTGAGCATTTTTCGGCATTTGTAAGAGTGTATCTTGTAGTTTGTAGTGTGATGTGTAAAGTGCTACGTGTTTTGCAGTGTTTTGCGCGGTCCGGGGTCTCTCGTCTTGTATCTCTTTTTTACGAATCCCGCGTCTTGTATTTTTTTTGGTTCTAAGTCCAGCGTCTGGTATGTTAACGGCTCGCTTCGCGAGGCTCGCCTGGGCTAAGTGCCATGGTTTAATAGCTTGCCTCGCTTTGCGAGGCTCCCAGCGATGAGCGCCTTTAGTCCTACACGTTAACGGTTTGCGTTGTACGCACCACGCAAATCGTGACGACGTCTCGCAGTTTGACAACTATTATATGTGATATATATATATATAAATATAATAATATTATAATATAGATTTGTATAAATATATTAATATTATAAAACATATATATGTATAATTATATTAATATTATAATACTAGCGGCTTGCCCGTAAAAAATGACGGGGCAATAAAATTGTAAGGGAGGTAATGCTGTTTGCCACAGACATACATTTTTTTGGTGGTCTGAGATCCTTTGGCGCTCATTGCGAGGCTCTTGGTTGTTGTACTTTTTTTATGAGAGGCGCTTTTGCTGTCATTGTAAGGTCGGCACTGATCTCCTTTTTGCGCTTATTGCAAGTCTATCCTCTGGTGCATTTTGTGTGCTATGAGCAGCGTTGGCTCTCGTTATGAGGCGCGCAGTGAATGGCTTTTGCGTTTATTCCGATAGTTTTTTTTTTTTTTAATTGTGTATATGTACTTTTGTATGCTAATTAAATAATTAATAAATTAATATACTTTACCTATTTGTAATTAATATATGCAGCAAGCAATGTGCTGAAGAGCTAACAATCTGTTTTGATGTTCCTGCAGCATACAATGTAGGTTTGCACTGTTGGTGAGCTGAGGTGTAAGTGTCAGCAATGTGTGCAGTGTGTAGTGTAAATAGGCTGTGTGCGCGAGGGGAAGCCGTTAGTGTAGCTGTGTATTTCTGCAGTCTGTAAGTTAGTGTTGTAAAATGGCGGCGAATGTGGTACACGGCTGTGGATGATTTAGTGTCCTTGCTAAAAGTGTATCTTGTACCTCGTACGGCTTTTTGGAAAAGCTGTATGTGTTTGGTGGTGTTTTGCGGTTTTAGGGTCCTGTAGCCTCGTTTTCGTTTTTTTTTCAGCGGCCCCTCGCTTAGGGGATTTTCGTGTGTCTAACCTCGGGACTTTGGACTTAAATTGAGATGTAACTTCACTTACCCACAGCCAGGGGGGTGCCACCAACCCCCCTGGCTGTGGGTAAGCTTTTATGTCATTTTTGTGTGGGTGTTTGTAACCGCTTCTGAGGCTGCGTAGAGCCCCCACCTCCGCAAATGCGGCCCCTCGCTTTGCGACTTCCCCGTCAAAAAAATGACGGTCAATAAAACTGTAAGGTAATGCTGTTTGCCACCCAATATAAGGCATTTGGTGCTGTGAGTACCTTCGGCGCTCATTGTTAGCCTCTCCCCTGCTCTTTTTGCGAACCTCTCCCCTTGTGTACTTTTGCTCCTATGAGCACCCTTGGTGCTCATTGTGAGCCCCACGCTGAGCGCCTTCAGCGCTCAATGCGAGCCTCTGCCCTGCTCTTTTTTTATATATATATATATATATATATATATATATATATATATATTTGAATAATATTTAATTCATTAATGAAATGATAAATTAATATACTTTACCTATTTGTAATTAATCCATCAATATTCTAAAGAGCTAACAGTCTATTTTGATTTTCCTCCAGCATACAATGTACATTTGGACTGTTGCTGACCTGAGGTGTAAATATGCAGCGTGCGCAAGGGCAAACCACTGGTTTTGTTGTGTAAAGTGCCATTTTAGAATTGTAATGTTATTAGTTCCAAGTTAGTTTTGTAAAATGGCGGCGATTGCCTATGTGTTACGAGGGTGTGGGTTTTTTCTCACTTAGCCGATTTTCCTGACTGTCTCCCAGTGCTCTGTGTGAATTTTTTTTTTTTTTGTTATTTTGTTGTGTTTTTGTTGTTTTTCGATGTACGCAAATCGGCCGTTAACTTCCTATTTTTGCGACCTCCCGCGGGTTGTATTTTTTATGGCGGCGATTGTCTATGTGCTAAGCAGGTGTGGAGCATTTCCTGTGTAAATGTCTTATGTGTCTGGCGGGGTTTTGCCTGGTTAGGGGTCGTGTAGCCTCGTTTTCTTTTTTTTCGTCCGCCATTTTTTTTCTCGCTTAGCCGATTTTCAAGTGTCGAAAATGCTTGAAATTGACTTAAATATGCGTGCAGTATCACTCCCAGACTGGCTGTCTCCCCGTACTCTGTGTGTTTTTTTATTTATGTTTTTTTGTTATTTTGCTGTGTTTTTGTTGTTTTTTTTGTTGTATCTCTTTTTTACGAATCCCGCGTCTTCTATTTTTTTTGGTTCCAAGTCCAGCGTCTGGTATGTTAACGGCTCGCCTGGGCTAAGTGCCATGGTTTAATAGCTTGCCTTGCTTTGCGAGGCTCCCAGCGATGAGCGCAAATCGTGACGACGTCTCGAGGTTTGACAACTATTATATGTGATATATATATATATAAATATAATAATATTATAATATAGATTTGTATAAATATATTAATATTATAAAACATATATATGTATAATTATAGTAATATTATAATACTAGCGGCTTGCCCGTCAAAAATGACGGGGCAATAAAATTGTAAGGGAGGTAATGCTGTTTGCCACAGACATACATTTTTTGGGTGGTCTGAGATCCTTTGGCGCTCATTGCGAGGCTCTTGGTTGTTGTACTTTTTTTATGAGAGGCGCTTTTTCTGTCATTGTAAGGTCGGCACTGATCTCCTTTTTGCGCTTATTGCAAGTCTATCCTCTGGTGCATTTTGTGTGCTATGAGCAGCGTTGGCTCTCGTTGTGAGGCACGCAGTGAATGGCTTTTGCGTTTATTCCGATAGTTTTTTTTTTTTAAATTGTGTATATGTACTTTTGTATGCTAATTAAATAATTAATAAATTAATATACTTTACCTATTTGTAACTAATATATGCAGCAAGCAATGTGCTGAAGAGCTAACAATCTGTTTTGATGTTCCTGCAGCATACAATGTAGGTTTGCACTGTTGGTGAGCTGAGGTGTAAGTGTCAGCAATGTGTGCAGTGTGTAGTGTAAATAGGCTGTGTGCGCGAGGGGAAGCCGTTAGTGTAGCTGTGTATTTCTGCATTCTGTAAGTTAGTGTTGTAAAATGGCGGCGAATGTGGTACACGGCTGTGGATGATTTAGTGTCCTTGCTAAAAGTGTATCTTGTACCTCGTACGGCTTTTTGGAAAAGCTGTATGTGTTTGGTGGTGTTTTGCGGTTTTAGGGTCCTGTAGCCTCGTTTTCGGGTTTTTTCAGCGGCCCCTCGCTTAGGGGATTTTCGTGTGTCTAACCTCGGGACTTTGGACTTAAATTGAGATGTAACTTCACTGACCCACAGCCAGGGGGGTGCCACCAACCCCCCTGGCTGTGGGTAAGCTTTTATGTCATTTTTGTGTGGGTGTTTGTAACCGCTTCTGAGGCTGCGTAGAGCCCCCACCTCCGCAAATGCGTCCCCTCGCTTTGCGACTTGCCCGTCAAAAAAATGACGGTCAATAAAACTGTAAGGTAATGCTGTTTGCCACCCAATATAAGGCATTTGGTGCTGTGAGTACCTTCGGCGCTCATTGTTAGCCTCTCCCCTGCTCTTTTTGCGAACCTCTCCCCTTGTGTACTTTTGCTCCTATGAGCACCCTTGGCGCTCATTGTGAGCCCCACGCTGAGCGCCTTCAGCGCTCAATGCGAGCCTCTGCCCTGCTCTTTTTATATATATACTAGAATATTGCCCGTCAAAAAATGACGGCAATGAAATTGTAAGGTAGCTAATGCTGTTTGGTGTATAATACTGAAATATGTAATAGATTACTAAATGAATATACTTTACCTATTTTGAAGCATTGTGTTGAAGAGCTGGCAATCTGTTTTGATGTTGCTGGAGCATTAGTGGTGTGGAGCTGCTGTGTAAGCATGCTGAATGTGTGCACTGTGTGGTATGAATATCCGTAGGTCGTTTGTGGCGTTTTGCGAGTTTCTTGTGGCGTTTTGCGAGTTTAGAGTGCTGTAGCCTCGTTTTCGTTTTGTTCGGCGGCAATTTTTTCTCTCGCTTACAGTTTTTTTTAGTCTCTAAACTCATTTATATCGAGTAAAATGAAGGTCTAAGTTGCATTTTTGAGGTCCTGGGTGCTCCCTCTTGGTGTAGGTAAGGTTTTTATGTATGTGCTGTGTGTATGTATTGTGTTTTACATTTTGTAATGTTCGCGAGTTGCGTCCGAGTGTTGCGAGGCCGTAATGTGTGTGAACGTGTGTCGTATGTTGTTTGCGAGTGTCGTAATGTGTGTGTCGTGCTCTTTGGGTTGCGACGTGAACTTTGCGAGGGTCGCAGTTGCTGGCATGGAGCGCCTTCGGCGCTCCATGCCAGCAACTGCGGCCCTAGCTTCGCGAGGTCCTCAGGTGCTGGCATGGAGCGCCTACGGCACTCCATGCCAGCAACTGAGGCCCTCGCTTTGCGAAGGTCCTCAGTTGCTGGCAAGGAGCGCCTTCGGCGCTCCATGCCAGCAACTGAGACCCTCGCCCAGTGCCCTCAATTTGCGAGGGCCTTGGCTCGCTGCGCGAGCCAAGGCCCTCGCTACGCGAGTGCCGCGACTCGCGTAGCGAGCCCGCAGCGTTAGCAACAACTCGTACGCTCACAACTATATATGTGATTACTATATAATGTGTAGATGTATCGGCTGGGCATGCTCTTGTGCATTATTATTATTATTATTATTACTATATAATGTGTAGATGTACCGGCTGGGCATGCTCTCTGCGTGTGCGCTTTCTCTATCTGCACCCTATGTGCAATCTCTGTCTCTGTACCCCTCACTCTCTTTGTCAATCTCTCTGCACTCTCTCTCTGTGCGCTCTATCTGTGAACTCTCTCTGCGCTGTCTTTGTGCTCCCTCACTGTCTGTGTGTGCTCTTGCTCTGTAATTCTCTTTATGTCTCCCTCTCTCTCTGTACCTGTCTCCCTCTCTCTCTGTACCTGTCTCCCTCTCTCTCTGTACCTGTCTCTCTCCCTCTCTGTAGCTGTCTCCCTCTCTCTCTGTAGCTGTCTCCCTCTCTCTCTGTAGCTGTCTCCCTCTCTCTCTGTAGCTGTCTCCCTCTCTCTCTGTAGCTGTCTCCCTCTCTCTCTGTACCTGTCTCCCTCTCTCTCTGTACCTGTCTCCCTCTCTCTCTGTACCTGTCTCCCTCTCTCTCTGTACCTGTCTCCCTCTCTCTCTGTACCTGTCTCCCTCTCTCTCTGTACCTGTCTCCCTCTCTCTCTGTACCTGTCTCCCTCTCTCTCTGTACCTGTCTCCCTCTCTCTCTGTACCTGTCTCCTTCTCTCTCTGTACCTGTCTCCCTCTCTCTCTGTACCTGTCTCCCTCTCTCTCTGTACCTGTCTCCCTCTCTCTCTGTACCTGTCTCCCTCTCTCTCTGTACCTGTCTCCATCTCTGTACCTGTCTCCATCTCTGTACCTGTCTCCATCTCTGTACCTGTCTCCATCTCTGTACCTGTCTCCATCTCTGTACCTGTCTCCCTCTCTGTACCTGTCTCCCTCTCTGTACCTGTCTCCCTCTCTCTCTGTACCTGTCTCTCTTCCTCTCTGTACCTGTCTCTCTTCCTCTCTGTACCTGTCTCTCTCCCTCTCTGTACCTGTCTCTCTCCCTCTCTGTAGCTGTCTCCCTCTCTCTCTGTAGCTGTCTCCCTCTCTCTCTGTAGCTGTCTCCCTCTCTCTCTGTACCTGTCTCCCTCTCTCTCTGTACCTGTCTCCCTCTCTCTCTGTACCTGTCTCCCTCTCTCTCTGTACCTGTCTCCCTCTCTCTCTGTACCTGTCTCCCTCTCTCTCTGTACCTGTCTCCCTCTCTCTCTGTACCTGTCTCCCTCTCTCTCTGTACCTGTCTCCCTCTCTCTCTGTACCTGTCTCCTTCTCTCTCTGTACCTGTCTCCCTCTCTCTCTGTACCTGTCTCCCTCTCTCTCTGTACCTGTCTCCCTCTCTCTCTGTACCTGTCTCCCTCTCTCTCTGTACCTGTCTCCATCTCTGTACCTGTCTCCCTCTCTGTACCTGTCTCCATCTCTGTACCTGTCTCCATCTCTGTACCTGTCTCCATCTCTGTACCTGTCTCCATCTCTGTACCTGTCTCCATCTCTGTACCTGTCTCCCTCTCTGTACCTGTCTCCCTCTCTCTCTGTACCTGTCTCTCTTCCTCTCTGTACCTGTCTCTCTTCCTCTCTGTACCTGTCTCTCTTCCTCTCTGTACCTGTCTCTCTCCCTCTCTGTACCTGTCTCTCTCCCTCTCTGTAGCTGTCTCCCTCTCTCTCTGTAGCTGTCTCCCTCTCTCTCTGTAGCTGTCTCCCTCTCTCTCTGTAGCTGTCTCCCTCTCTCTCTGTAGCTGTCTCCCTCTCTCTCTGTACCTGTCTCCCTCTCTCTCTGTACCTGTCTCCCTCTCTCTCTGTACCTGTCTCCCTCTCTCTCTGTACCTGTCTCCCTCTCTCTCTGTACCTGTCTCCCTCTCTCTCTGTACCTGTCTCCCTCTCTCTCTGTACCTGTCTCCCTCTCTCTCTGTACCTGTCTCCCTCTCTCTCTGTACCTGTCTCCCTCTCTCTCTGTACCTGTCTTCTTCTCTCTCTGTACCTGTCTTCTTCTCTCTCTGTAGCTGTCTCCCTCTCTCTCTGTACCTGTCTCCCTCTCTCACTTTGCTGTCTTTCTCTGAAATGCAAATGGCCGCCACGCTTCTGTTAAGATCAGGTGTTAGGCCCACCCCCACTTACATCATAGCCACGCCCCCTTTATGATGTCAGCGTTAGCAACATTTTCTGCTGCTCACAACTATATATGTGATATATATATATATATATATATATATATATATATATATATATATATATTTGAATAATATTTAATTCATTAATGAAATAATAAATTAATATACTTTACCTATTTGTAATTAATCCATCAATATTCTAAAGAGCTAACAGTCTATTTTGATTTTCCTCCAGCATACAATGTACATTTGGACTGTTGCTGACCTGAGGTGTAAATATGCAGCGTGCGCAAGGGCAAACCACTGGTTTTGTTGTGTAAAGTGCCATTTTAGAATTGTAATGTTATTAGTTCCAAGTTAGTTTTGTAAAATGGCGGCGATTGCCTATGTGTTACGAGGGTGTTGGTTTTTTCTCACTTAGCCGATTTTCCTGACTGTCTCCCAGTGCTCTGTGTGAATTTTTTTTGTTTTGTTATTTTGTTGTGTTTTTGTTGTTTTTCGATGTACGCAAATCGGCCGTTAACTTCCTATTTTTGCGACCTCCCGCGGGTTGTATTTTTTATGGCGGCGATTGTCTATGTGCTAAGCAGGTGTGGAGCATTTCCTGTGTAAATGTCTTATGTGTCTGGCGGGGTTTTGCCTGGTTAGGGGTCGTGTAGCCTCGTTTTCTTTTTTTTCGTCCGCCATTTTTTTTCTCGCTTAGCCGATTTTCAAGTGTCGAAAATGCTTGAAATTGACTTAAATATGCGTGCAGTATCACTCCCAGACTGGCTGTCTCCCCGTACTCTGTGTGTTTTTTTATTTATGTTTTTTTGTTATTTTGCTGTGTTTTTGTTGTTTTTCGATGTGTGCGTTTCGGCCGTTAACTTCGTATTTTTGCAACCTCTTATTTTTTTTTTTCTAAGTCCCGCAGGTTGTATTTTATTTTTTTTAAATCCCTATTTCCTCATGGTGCTGTTTTTTTTTTTTTCTAAGTCCCTCTTTTCTGGGTTTTTTTACCGAGAGTGAGGCGCCGTAGAGCCTCCACCTGCGCAAATGCGGACACTCGCTTCGCGAGGTCCGCATTTGCAGCCTGCAATAAGTCTTAGGCTCATTGCAGTTTATGACCCCCTCCGCAAATGCGGCCGCTCGCATTGCAGCCGACGTTGGAGCCTCCTGCGTCCCTCACTTTGTGCAGTTCTGGGAGCTTGCTTTGCGAGCTCGCAAAAAGTGACGACTTGCAGTTTTACAATTATAATATGACATATATATATATATATATATATATATATATATATATATAATATTAATATATTTTTATATATATATATATATATATATATATATATATATATATATAGAAAAAATTGCGACCTTCCCCCCATGGGCACTTTAAGGCAATACAAATATTGCGTTATTAAAGTTAACAATTATTACTATTCTGAGAGACTATACATGTGCAATATAATTTCTTCTATAGGCAAGTTTTGTCTGAAAAGTTTGGGAAGGTTGTAACTCTGTAGTAGCTAGTATATTCTATCTGTGTGAGCTTAATTGATCTTGTAATTCACAAAAGGTTTTGAAAGATAGATTATCCAGGTGAAGTAGCACTGTTTACTCTTATTTTAAGAATTGTATTATTTTTCCACCAATTTAGAACATTCATTCAATTTATAAATCCAAAGTCTAACAAATCAGGTGCATGTCAAGCAAGGAAAGCTCTTTGTCTACATATGATCTCTTGTAAGTAGCTGATGTTAGTAGTGTGATACTTAACTCTCTTGAAGCCCACCATGTTTGCATGCAACAGGCATAATACAAATAAGATAATGAGCTCTTTGCGTGCTAGCTAGTGATTAAAGGCTAAGCGTGATCAGAGAATATTTGTCACATGTCCAACTCAACATGATTTAAGGAAACTGTCACCTCAAGTCAGGCGGGTTAGTGGGAGGCCAAGCCAAGTTCCATTTTTTAAGAATTTTAATTAGCAATGAGCAGAGTAAAATCCATAAGCTGGCTAAAAGTTTTATAAGTGCTACTGTTTGGGATTTATTCTTATGTCTAGTTAGTTCAGGCTCCCCTCCAAACGAGGATTAGCCCTCCACCGGCTTGTTATCTACAAAAAGTTCAGTCATACCCATAATCCTATCAACAAACACCAGGAAAATATTAACTACAAATTTATACAGCATATGGGAACTGGTCCAAATTAAATAATCATTAAAGTATCTTAGACTGGAGCAACAAGTCTTATCTTAAAAACTGTAGCATGAGAAAGTTTGGGAAGCCAAGGCAGAATAAAAACAAGATTAATTAAATTCACTCAATCAGGATATGTTTGTACCTGTAGAATGTACTGCAAACATTTTGAGATATAACTGGTCTATAGAATAAATTATACACATAGATAAGATACAATTGCATAGTCTCCCAGAATATTATAAATGTCTAATTTCCTTGAAATCACATGGCAAGAGAGAAAAATGTCTTAAAATGGGGGCTCTTAAGAAATACATAAATTAATGATAAATGATGGCCTCAAATGCTGTCTTTGGAAAAGCAGTCTTGACATTGCCTTAAAGGGCAATTGAACTCACATGTTATGCTTTGAACCTTCAAATGGAGAGTTGAAGAGCACGTAGAAAAAGTGTCTCTTGCTGAATTCATGGATGTAGAGACATTTTATTTATGGGTTGAGGGGTATTTGAATCCCTTAGTGAAACTGCCATCTAAGTAATCTGCTGTACAGGCCTGAGTGATAACTCTTTGATGTATTATCCTTATACACTTACTTTCAGTCATGTGGAGAGCAGCAGAACATTTGCCTGCAGTGAAGAGTTATTGCGTTCAAACCCAGGTGCATTCTCTTATCTTTTCTTAATAGTAGTTATTCAGTTCACACTATAAAGCAAATACAGAAAAACTATTAGGCGTTTCTATAAAACAACTATAGTTTCTGAAGTGTATAGACTGTTACAGTCACCAATTCCCTCCTACACTCATTCAGAGCATTGCAGAACATATCTTGAAGATTTGGCACATGATACATTGACAGTTACACGGTTGAGTCACATTTTAATGACCACCAGCTAATATCCAGAATAATGGCTGTGTGCAGCACAGACAGCAGCTAGACGGCATGGTAGTGAATAAATAAGATGCCGTAAGATTGGCAGACTGAGTTCGTAGTGGAGGATCCATATGGTAATCAAGGTGGTTCCACAGGTGCTGCTGGAAGATCCCATCAGCTCCAGGGAAAACAGTCAACATGTATGGGTGTACTTGATCTGCAAGGATGGATAGAGGGGACGCAGACAATGACAACAAAAACATTCCCTACATTATAACGTAGCCGTCAGCAGCTTGTGTTCTTCCAACAATGGTTACAGAGTGTTTGTTCTCTGAGATTTTGCTCCTGACATGCCAACATCCATCCAGTCAATGGAGCAGAAAATGTGAATCATCACAGAAGGCAACCCTTTGCCAATCAGAAGAGGTCCATTTTCGGTAATGTTGTGCAAATTGAAGCATTTTCTGACAATGAACCTTGTCAGCATTGACCATTTATTTGCTGGTGATAATAATGTGACTTGACCCTGTATTTATCTGTTGTTCTGATAATAAAACTATGACACTGACATAATTTGCCCGTAGCTTATTGGATACACAAGGGGGTGTCTTTTTTTCTGGTTTGACCAGCACTAGAGCCCTATAGCTGCATGTTTCAATGAGGACAATTCAATCCAGCCCTATTCAATTGGCTATAACACGCAGCTCATTGACTGTGTGACCAGTCCATTATCTATGCAGATACTTGCTGGAATGCTTCAAGCTCTATGCCAGCAATAACAAAATATATCCATAACTGAGTTATTGATTGATTCAAAACATGCAGACAGCTTTCCTATATAATTTCCATTTATCTTCCAGTGCTTAGTAGCTTTGGTGTGTCCCATTCTCTTTTAATACCTGAGAGTTGTACTACAGACAATTGGACATCTGGTACCTGGTTCCAACCATGATGTTTACAGGACTTGCTTGGAGAGACTGTGGAGATTAACTTTACATATAGACACTTAAGCAAATGCAGCAGAATTGTTCTCGCGAGATTCAATAAATGTTTATCTGTAAATTAATTTGTTTACAAGGAACAAATAAAATACAAATAATAAAAAATCAGACAACAAAAAAGCATTGACATGACTAATGACGTCAGGTAGAAGCATGGTCAGACATGCACACAGCACAGGGGTAGGGGGAGAAAAATCACAACTACTAAATAATTAAAAAGCTTCCAGGTGACTTTGGTGGCTTCCAGCCAAGCAATGTGAGTCATGTAACAGGAAGGAGGTGGAGACAGGGCCATCACTCCAAGCAGGTTAACATTTTAAGACCATTTTATTTACAGATCTTTTTTGTTGATTTTATAAACACGCATCTCTTGAACTAACAAAGGGTGCTTTATAGAATATGTATTGAAATTTACGCAGAAACTATCCCATATTTATGGCAGCTAAACTAAAAAATTGTCAAGCATGGAGAGAAATAATTAGCTGTATAAATAACTTAAGATAAATGAGTTATGAACTCATATAAACAAATGATAACATAACATATATATGTAACAACTTTGTAATCAATAACAGTAAAATGAGGTGGAAGCAATATATAGCTGTATATATTTATGGACACAAAATAATATATACAGTTAACAATTTATAGATAGAATCTATGGATAGAAGTTTTTCTCATTTATTATATATTTCTTAAATATTAAATGTTTACACACAGACATTCAAAAATACTGGTAGCTCATAAAACTATGTTTGTGCAAAAAAAGAAAATATTTACAATCATGCATTAATTGCATCTAAAATGTGATCTGATCTTAATCTCTTTCATAATAATAGATAAGCACCAACCTATCAGGTTCACCAAACTGCACAAAGGCTCCAAAGCAGATATCAGAAGGAGGCGATGTCTATTACCTATAGGCAGTGGTGGCTAGTGACTTTCCAAGTTGGTGGGACGGAAGACAGAGACCTGGCCCCTCCTGTTACATTGACTCCACCCAACAGTATAAATCCGCTTACTTCACAACATGGTAGCTGTATATGCCCTGCCCAGTGACACAGACTCCACCCACTTACTTGATTTTTCCCCTGTCATTTTAATTACTTATTATCTTGATGAGGGTGAGATGGTGCTGCTTCTGCTCCCTAATCTTATGCTGGGAAGTGCCTCCATTTTCTTGATGTGGGTGAGGTGGTGCTGGTTCTGCCAACTTTTCTAATGCTGGGAAGTTCCTCCATTTTCTTGATGATATGAAATAATTAAACAGAACACATAAAATACATGTTAGATCACGACATGTGGCTATGGCAGCTCGTAGAAATAGACAAAAATCATCCCATAGACAGAGACTGGGATAAAGATATATAGAGAGAAAGGGGGATAGAGAGAGAGGTGGATAGCGAGTAAAAGAGAGGGATAGAGAGAGAAAGAGGAAGAGATAGAGAAGATTTTTTTATGCTGCCTGTACATAATTAATATTAAGTTGTAAAAAATTACTGGTTAATTAAGCATATATTTCTAATTCTGCTTCTTTAGCAAGGGGTGTCAGAACCAAAAATGCTTCCAAGTTTGAATATAGATTTTTTCAAAGGTATGAGAAATAGCTTGAGATTACATGCAACTGTCTTGTGATTTATCGGATTTACCCGCCAATCTCTGTGGGTTATTCAAAATAGTTTAGCATTTACTGAGACTCCAGTGATATTTAAAAAAAATGCAATTCACTCAGATGTTATATTTAGGTGGCAATGGAGACAAGCAAAATATAGATTGGAAGATTGATAAGACAGAGAGAGCATTTAGCTTGAAGCAAAGCCCAGGATGGATTATGCATAAAGCCTTTGTGGACATATTTGAATGTCCCAGCTCAAGTTCCCAGAATGCAGTTGAATAACTGTATTTTTGGGAATTCTGAGCAGGAATTGTTTTTTTTAATTTATTTTAGACATTCAAATGTGAACTCAAATGTACTATTTATTTACTTTACAACCGTATGGTGGAGGGATTCTATCGCTCTATTGCCCACAATAAATTAAATTACTGTATATACTCGAGTATAAGCCGAGTTTTTCAGTCCTTTTTTAAAGGCTAAAAAGGGCCCCCTCGGCTTATACTCGAGACACTCTCCCCCTATAGTTTAGACCACATTTCGGGAAAATACAGCATTTTGCCTGTTTTTTTTTTTTTTATTCTCACATGTACCCTGATCTGTAGTACTAGACAAGTCACCAGCAGGTGATAAATTAGTGTGTCATTGTCTGCTGCACAAAGGGTTTTGTAAATTAAAGTGACAGCAGCAGATATTTAAAAAAAATTAAGAATTAACATGATATCATTCATTTTTATTTTGTTATTATTTAAGTTAAACAATTAAGTGAGTGATGGGGGATTAAATCAGTGCATTCATTTTGGGAGGGCAGTTGCCCATTTGCTCCTATGCACTAGCTGCCCTGGCATATAGGAAAATTGTCATAATAACTTTAGTGAAGCATTTTGTAGTCCCTGCAGATCTGAAGATGACAAGAGACACAGAAAACAACTCAGCAGCTGATTGCCTCATCTGAAGTGGACAACACAGCACCATTCTTATGACTGACTATCTTTATTAACTATGCATCCGAGAAAGAGAGAGAAATTAATAAATATTTAAAAATGGTATAAACTCTATATTATTTTTATGCAATAAATCAAGGACTACTTGTTGTCGTTTATTTGTTCAATCATGTCTGACTCTACATGACCCGATAAACCGCAGCACGCCAGGCACATCTGTCGGCTACTGCCTCTCTGAGCTTTATCATGTTCATTCCTTCAATTACATCATTTATATATCTCCGCAGTCCACTTCCTTGTTGGCTCTCAATATTTCCCAGTATCAGAGTCTTCTCTAGGGAATCCTGTCTTCTCATGATACAGTCAAAATAATTTCTTACTTTGCTTCTAATCCTTGACCCAACAATTTTAGATATGACAGAGGCCGTGATCTAATTTAAGAGAGCAAAAGGTTTTTATTTAATAGAAGAAAGTACTCCACTGCCAGAGACAGAACTACTGCTGGTCCAATAGGTGGAAAGCAGGTTATAGGTTAGGGACCCTCTCCTACTGGCAGCATGGTCTAAAGGGAGACGCTTAAATTAATAGGGGTAGAACATTAGTTTACCTACCATGCATATGTAACCATACAGGGTTAAGTTGCAATGGGCACCTAAATTATTTTGCAGCAAGACTCTTCAGTTACTAGCTCCATTACTGAAACATTAGTAGATACATGGAATATGCTGCCTATTGAAGTGGTAGGAATTAATGCAATCCATTAATAAAAACATAATTTGGAAGACTACAGCCTAAAAATATACATCTCTAGTGTAAATTTTGTTATGATGGCCAACATTACCTGCTGTATAATTTATTGTAAAATGTAATGTTCATTGTGCCTTGTTAATAGAATTTTCTCTAATTGATATGTTACACAACATCACCATCTAGTGCCTGAATAGCATAACATGCTTAAAGGCATATTTAAATTTCATGGATTGTGAATACATGAAAAAATCCCCAAATAAACATTAATAAACTTACCCTGAAGTTAGCAAAATTTCTTCTATGTTTTGGCAGTTGAATTTGAGAGTAGACACCCCCTAAAAAAAGAGGCTAAATTAGCATAACATTCATATTTTGTCTGGCAAATTAGAGGCAGCTTCAATATTGTAGTAAAGTATGAGGATCCTGTCGCTGCAGCAAAGAATAATGGGATTTTAAGTCTGACACCTATCCATGAAAGAAGGTGCTATGTATTTTCATATAAGAGTCTCTCTCTCCCTGCAGCACATTCCACCTCAACTCTCTGCAGCTCATTTCAACTTTCACATTCACTCTACAGCTCATTCCACCTCAGTCCCTGACACAAAGGATAACATAGAGTTCACATATAAAACACAATCATGCTGAAATACCAAACACTGGCTGCAGTGTGGGTTTAGCCTTTGTTATTCTCTGTACCTTCTCTACCACCCCCGCTGGAAGACAATTCTATCTATCAACTACTGCTGCCATTTTTTTTAAATTTGAATTGATGATTGTGGGATGAGCTGAGTTTGGCAGGGCTAACGAACCCCCAGCTGAGGTAGCTCTCAGCACTGCAGATTATTTCTCTTCCACTGCAGCAAAGAATAACAGAGTTTAACAGAGTTTACATATAAAATAACAAAGTTTACATATAAAATACAATCATACTGCTATACTAAACACTGGGTACCATGTGGGATCAGCCTTGGTTTTTGTCTGCACCTTCCCTACCACCGCTGCTGAAAGACAATTCCATGCTGCAGATTTTTTATTTGCATTGCTGATGGTGGGAGGGTCTTTCTCTCTCTCTTTTTCTGCCTAAAATATTACAAATAGTTCCTAACTGGTTTCTCCCCTTTGTAGCTCATGAAGACAAGTTGCACAGGTTGCACAGTGTCTCACAACAGCCAATCAGTGGAAACATTTTGTGACATGTTGCTTGAGAAAGGTCTCTGACAGGCTTAGTTTGAAACACTGCACTTAACACTCTGTATATTCATGAGCTACATGAGATACAGAGGGCAGACCCAACAGGTAAAAATTGTTTGATTTTAGGCAGAGCAAAACAGAGCTTTTGGAGTGAAGTATCGAAATACCTATACAATTAGACTCTCAGGTACCAGTTCCAGCCGGGGCTTCCTCTGCACTGTGCTACACCTACAAGCTAGTGGCAAATTGGACTATGTGGCCTTGGTATCAGGGGACCGCATGAGAATGCTTTACTGTTTTTTGACTGTACTGCAAGTATGTATCATTCAATAAAGAAGAGTGATGGAGGAGACATGTCTAGAGCTGTCTCTTTCATCTATAAAGGATAATTTGCTAAGTATATCAGGTTCTACTGATAGCTCCATGATATAAGGGAACATGATATAAGGGAAGGATCCTGGTGGCAGTTCTTAGTCTATCTAGCTGTGCTCTACTGTTTGTGTTCTGCCACAATAACTATTCAGATGATTCTGAGTAAAAAAAGTTGATCTTTTGTCACAAAATGTACACTGAAATAGACTGATGTTAGACACACACAATCTCAATCTAATTATTAACACAGTCTGCTCATTATGGCAAAACAATGTCCTTTGGTGTTTTCATGCAGTTAGACACCCTTCCCCACATTTACTAAGCACAATTTACTAAGCACATACAAACTAGCATACAAAGGATATGAAGGATACGCAATGCTAAAAATCTCAGGAATGTTTTACAGCTAGCAACAATGTATAGACAGTTTTCTGTGCTCTTTGAGTTGAAGCCAAATTGTTGTTGGGATGACCCCTTTATTGTTACTAAATGAACATTATTTAAAAAAAATGTTGTTACCATAATGTAATGTAAAGTTGTGGTGCTTCAGCATACAAATAATTTTAAATCATACAGCTACTTCAATAACACACCAACCCCTATGGGTATTCATGGAAAATCAACAAATAACACCCTTCAAATGGGATTCTATTATTTGGTCCCCAAATGTCCCCCCCAACATAAATAGACATAGTAATCTTATCATTAGATTTTCACTCTCCAATTGGAATCGGATTAACACAAAACATCACTTAGCAACTAAACTAACTTAGCCCCCACTCTTACTACTCCTTCAATCTGGAAATACTTAAGCGAGGATCAAAAATTGGTGGTCAAGGCATGAATAAGATAAACTAGGTTCCTGGATAAACAACAACTCTCAACTCATTGTTATAGACTCCCAAATCTCACCTCATTGTTATAGACATTGCTTAACCCCAGACATGTTTTTCCACTTGCGGTGGGAATGTACAGTAGTACAGTGGTTATGGACTGAAGTTCTAGAGCTAGGCTCTAGAGTCCTGCAAATCGCAATAACCCCCACAATCGAAACATGTCTTCTAGGCAAAATCAATCCCTTGATATCGAGAAAACAAAACAAATGGCTACAAGACCTAATGATATCAACGAAAAGCCACATAGCCACAAAATGGAAGTCTTCTACTTTAAACATTCAAGAAGTAATCAACAAGTTATTACCATAATGATTCATGACAGACTGTTGCATTCTTTAGAAAACACATAACCTCAATTTCTAGAAATATGGAACCCATGGCTCTCCTCAACGCAAGCTATAGACATTACTTAAACAGATAATTACACTTTAACTACTGTATATACCGTATTGGTCCAAATATAAGCCGCACCCGCATATAAGCAGCATCCATAAAGTTCAAGGGGAAAAAATTGAAAAAAGATAGTACTCAAATATAAGCCGCACCCGTAAAATTGGAGAAAAAAAGACTCTCAAAGTGATCAGCCATTGCAAGAAACAGGCTTTCTAATTAGCACTGTAGCTTTTTTTGCAGGTTACAGGCTTTAAGGATGTTAGAATCACTAAAACCGTAAATTGCTATTCAATACCGCAGTCTAAAGCACGAAAATCGGCACCCTTAACTCGCAATCGCGCAAATCGGCATTAATTTTGCGTTCGCGAATAGAAGCCGCACACGTAACAAGCAAAGTTTGCAAATCGGCAATGATTTTTTTACGGTTGTGAATATAAGCCGCACCCTTAACTCGCAAGCTCAAAAATCAGAAAAAAGGTGCAGCTTATATTCGCACCAATACGGTAAGCCTCTCTAAACTCCCCTCAAAAATAAAACCGGATACCCCTTCATCGACTGGTTGCCGGTCATTTCCTAAACAGGTACGATATTTGGATTACCGTATTTATCAGCGTATAACACGCACCAGCGTATAACACGCACCTCATTTTAAGAAGAAAATTTCAGGGGGAAAAAAAAAAATTTAAATAAAGAACTTTGAAGCAAAATCCTCAACCTCAACCTCCCTCCTCCTTCCTCAACCCCCCTATCCTCAACCCCCTCCTCAATCCCCCTCCTCAACCTCAACCCCCCTCCTCAACCTCCCTCATCCTCAACCTCCCTCCTCATCCTCAACCTCCCTCCTCAACCTCAACCCCCATCCTCATCCTCCTCATCCTCAACCCCCTCCTCAACCTCCCTCCTCATCCTCCCTCTTCAACCCCCCCATCCTCAACCCCCTCCTCAACCTCCCTCCTCAAACCCCCTCCTCAACCCTCCCATCCTCAACCCCCCTCAACCCCCCTCCTCAACTACCCCATCCTCAACCCCCCTCAACCCCCCTCCTCAACCCCCCCATCCTCAACCCCCCCTCAACCCCCCTCCTCAACCCCCCATCCTCATCCTCCTTCCTCAACCCCCCTATCCTCAACCCCCTCCTCAACCCCCTCCTCAATCCCCCATCCTCCTTCCTCAACCCCCCTATCCTCAAACCCCCTCCTCAACCCCCCTCCTCAACCCCCCTATCCTCAACCCCCTCCTCAACACCCCTCCTCAACCTCAACCCCCTTCCTCAACCTCCCTCCTCATCCTCAACCCCCTCCTCAACCTCCCTCCTCAACCCCCCTTCCTCATCCTCCTTCCTCAACCCCCCTTCCTCATCCTCCTTCCTCAACCCCCCTATCCTCAACCCCCCTCCTCAACCTCCCTCCTCAACCCCCATCCTCATCCTCCTTCCTCAACCCCCCTATCCTCAACCCGTTCCTCAACCCCCCTCCTCAACCTCAACCCCCCTCCTCAACCTCCCTTCTCATTCTAAACCCCCCTCCGCATTCTAACCCCCCTCCTCAACCTAAACCCCCCTAAATACCGGCACCCGGTATATGCTAATGACGTGGCGCGCATGTGACGTCACATGCGCGCCGGGTCAAGGAGCGGAGGCCGGAGCAGAAGCAGGTAAGTGAGGGGGAGGTATTTAGGGGGGTTTAGGTTGAGGAGGGGGGTTTAGGTTGAGGAGGGGGGGGTTTAGAATGCGGAGGGGTTTTAGAATGCGGAGGGGGGGTTTAGAATGTGGAGGGGGGTTTAGAATGTGGAGGGGGTTTAGAATGAGGAGGGGGGGTTGAGGATGAGGAGGGGGGAGGGAATATCGGCGTATAACACGCACACATCATTTGCCCCCTATTTTCAGGGAGAAAAAGTGCGTGTTATACGCCGATAAATACGGTATATATAAAGATTCGCTCATAGTTTGTTCAAGGTTGATTTTTTTAAAATAATTTTTACCTTTCTTTTCATTTCCTTTCCATTTTTATAATATGTTATGTGAAACATTGATATTTTAAACCTAAACTCTGTGTTGGTAATTACAACATAAGATCTCAACCAGTATTGTTTATTGTATCAAGATTGTTATAGACCTTCTTACAACCTTTTAACAATCAGTGTTAAACAAATAATATACCCCGCATAACAAATTCCTTCTTAAAGATTGTAAAACTTTATTAAGCAAAATGTTTGTAATAACACTGGCTTTGTATGAGAATAAAAAAATATTGAAACAAAAAAAATCATACAGCCACAATAAATTGCTACGATTTTATAAATTGTAGCTCGTAACGTAGCTCGCAAGACTTCAAGCTAATAAATTGGCCTCTTAAAGCAACCTGCAGACGACTTCCGGGTTAAGACGCATCAAGGCGGAAAAAAGCCTAGGGGACGTGAAATGTGGAACTTCGAAGCCCTAAACCCTTTGTTCTTTCAAGCCTGTAACCACTATGTTCCAATTTAGCTATTAAATTGCATCAAGATCACTGGCATTCAAACTAGTAACTCACAAATGGAACCAAGAAGCCAATGAGTGCTAGAGAGGAGCCGCAAGGGGGGTAAAGTCCAACTCGTAGCACTTTTAATGCACATATCACCACACTACGGTACTTGTATTACAAGTGAAAGTGATGTAAGGTCTTAGAATTAGCACAACATTCTCAAGCTCGCAAATCGGCCGAAAAAAATGTTTTTTCATGTTCCGTTTTTGTGTTATATCGATCAATGTGTTAATACATATACTGTAACTCGCATGTGATAGAATGTCATATTTACGGCTTTATCAATATTGCAATACATCTGGAATGTGGGTTCGATCGTAACTCGTAATTGATCCCCGTAAGACTTTGGAAATCACACCTCCATTTTTCAGTGACGTAATTCTGACAATCTCTTTTGCCATTGGCTCCATCCCAACTCGTAACTACGAATTAGACTAACTGATCACGTCCACGGCCACACATCCAACTAATGAAAGATGGTTTATGGATTTGCCCCACAAGCCCGTAACTCGCAGCCTGTTATAATTTAATAGCACCGTAAATCTGCAACTTGTCAAGCTTGCAGTCATTGAGGCTCTCACGTTGCAGATACGAGCTTCGAATGTAATGTGGCTGATAATTGGGATCTAGAAATGTAAATCACATTTCAATTCCGCCCATCTAGATATTATCATTATTATAATCTTTTATTAGTAGAGCCAGCAAAATCCATAGTGGAACTTGCCCTAGCAAGATAAGCTAATTGTTTAAATTATGTATTAATTGAGTTAATATAACTCATATTCAATAATTTGTAAAAGCATTATTCAATATTAAATTTACTTTTAAATCACATCAGCCTCTAGTTGTCCCCTCCTTATTGGGCCATCAAGGCCAGGGGGAGGGGGCAGGCTGGGTGATAGGTCTAAAGGGCTTTAAGAAAAATCTGCTAGGAGAAAAGTACAGACACTCATTCATAGGCTGCTTTGCCAGCAAGAGCTTCTTGGCAATGGATACTCTTGGTACTCGTTGTTAATTGATTTCAGTGGTGAAAACAACAAGTACCAAACTCCCATAAGGAGAATGTAAATTGGTTTTAGCAAGTGCCATGAGTACCAAGGTAGCCTGACAAGTACCAAGGATTTTTCCTCACCCAGACACGTTTAATACCGAAATCATTGAGTTTGGAGGTAGTCGAGTATGGGGGTTCACTATATATGTGAGTATGGAGCAGTGTTCACATATTAAGCATGTGTATCTCTAGAACTTAGTACTAATTTGCTATTCAATTGGTATCTTTTAGCGAGCCGCAAACAATCTGCGGGTTAGAGGCTAAAAATCCCTGCAGTTGCCAAAATCGTAACTCCCAACCCATCTACCTTTGATCTTTCAAGCCTGCAAATGTTACAATTGCTAAAATCGCAAATTGCTATTCAGTTGCTACAATTCCACAAGGCAACTGGCAAATGTAGCCAGATATATTACGGGTTCCAAATAGGACCCAAATAGGACCCACAAAGGATTTACAGACTAGTTTGTAACACTGTAAAAGCCAATTAAAACACACCAATGAGCTTTACAATATTTGGAAAGCAATGAAAGGCAGAATTCATTGCACAACAATTCCCAGGGAACAAATAGGCTTTAAAAAATGTTTTTATTTCCTCATATGTTGGAATGGTCATGCATATGCCAATATGAAAAGTGCAAGATGCTGAAAGCAATTAAAGAGACACTACCTGATTAAATTGCAACACAAAAACATGAAACTGCCTGCTATATTATCCCTTTCTCATTCACAGAGGCTTTAATGTGTACCCTAAAAATAAAAACATAATCTTATATACATCTAACTCACCAGATCTAGATTGGGAAAAGTAATAGTGGCCAAATTACACAGCCACATGACATATATTAAGTACCAGGGGAACATACACCACACTTGAGGGTTGTGCAGAGGCACATGGAGCAACAGTCAACCTACTGTACCACCATCAGGGATAATCGCCGCTCTGCCCATCCTGGAAAGTCCCATGCAATTGCTGGTGGCCATGTGCCAAGATGTATACCCATTATCATTTGGTGGAGTCCCATCAAGTGTTTTGCTATCAATCAATTCTCATGATTACTTGTCACATTGTATCAACCCTTCAGGGGAATGTTGATACTCCACAGCATCACAAATTGGACCTCCCATGTGTATTAACCCTATATTATATTATTATTATTATTATTATTGTTATTATTATTATATGTATTAATCTATTGCACAGTAACTAGGGCTCATTAGTTTACTGATATAGGAATGTGACACAAATGTGATGTATGTCCCAAAACCCCAACCATTAAAAACACACTGACATGGTGATAACGGTATAACAAAGCTTTATTTCAAATACAGAGCACAATCAGAAATGTACAAGACTGTGCATTAATATCATGCATATATACTTTTTCCCCAAAAGCCTCTTGCCCTTCGGATCCCGGAAGGGCAAGAGACTTTTGGGGAAAAAGTGGTTACCTAAAGGGGGTAATGTCATAGTCTAGAATAATCATGATGCAAAGCACCTACCAGGGTCACATGTGGTCACTACACCACTGCAACCGGAATCTAATGAAAAAAAGGATCATCATAAAACACTCCATTTAATCGAAGTAAACAGTAAAACACAAAAACCATGCATGTACAGTACAGTGCTAAATACTGTAACTGTAACAATATACAAACTCACCTGATTGCCATCTGCAAGCATTGCTAACCATTAGCTAGTACTCAGGATATCTCACAGGCCATGACCATTAATAATGATGTGTCATCTCACAATAAATGCTTAGCTGTGACCAGCATCAGTGGTCAAGGTGTACTATCACCTTCTCCATCTCATATTGTTAATCGACATTGATATCTCATGCTTACTCATGATATCAGCAATAGGGGAAAACAAACGCAGCAGCCAGATTCACTGTTACTTGTCAGACACAAGGATCTGTTCTCACACTGATATTGAGGAGAGGATCACATGCTTCACTGGTGCATGTATTAATGCTGGCTTTCACTAACATGCCATTGTGAGACTTTGCAAGTCCAACACCATAGTGATATTAGGCTACATTTAAGCTAACAACAATCATGTCTTAGATATCTGGCTATATGATAACTTTAATATTGTGGGAGGGGGGGGGGGGGGCGGTCATTGAAGGAATTCTACCTGAAAGGCACTGGGAATATCTTAGAATTACTTAATTTCTTTGACAATGCTTGCAGATGCAGAAGATGCCTTCATGGACCTGAATTGTGCCTAAGACAAAAAAAGAAAAAACACCTGCAAAATAAGGCCTTAAATAAAGATAGGGACTGCAACATCTCTTCTCAACGACATTCCTCGGTGACCATCAACTGGTGAAATGTTAAACAGAACCCTACATGTCCACAGAGAAGAGGATCATGGACCATGTTATTGGAGGTAGCCATCTGCATACAAAATATCACCATCACATAAGCCATGATCTTGTAATCTGTAGCAAGGCTAGATTACATTTGTACCAATGGATTGTCACTGAGGAGTGTTGTTGAGAAGGCAAACACATATGTGCAGCCCCTACATCCTCCTCCCCCTTGCAGAAGGGCCTTAATCCCCCATGGCTGGCCGCCTTTTCCTTGGTGGTGGTGGTGGTGGGGGGTGACAGGAGGGACCAGGAGGCAGCGGCAAATACAGTGGTGCTAGTGGCAGAGGCATGGGGGGAGGAGAGGAGCAGCCAGGCTGCAGATGCACGGGGGATGCCTCCGGGGTGAAGGACGTGGGGCTGGGGACCAGGGGTGGCACATGGCATCCACTGTAACCTGTTGGATAGTGCTCTGGCCTGCCTCCATCCTGAGAAGCCCAGCAAGGAAGAATTCAGTCATGAGATGGTACCTTGTCTCCTCCCTTTTGCACCTAGCCAGGCTCCTCATCACCTACACATGATTTGAGGAGAGGCTGGCCTGGATCCTACAGAGGCAGAACAGTATCTGGTGCATGACTGCCAGCATCTCCCCCTGAGTAAATTGGCTTGGTGGTGGTGGGGATGGAGGTCCTTGGGGGGGGGGCATTGCTGGGTGAGGGGGTGGTGGTGGTCCAGTGGGGAGGGGCTGTGGCTCGGCTGGAGCCTGGCTTCATAGGAGTGGTGGTGTGGCTGGTGGTGACGAACTGCTGGGGGGAGAGGGAGGTGGGGGCAAGACCAGCTCGTCCCTCCAGTAGGAGGGCCCTGGTGACATGCTCAGTCTCTGGAGAAGGGGGACAGTGGGGTCAAAAGCCCAGATGATATCCTCCTCCTCAGAACCAGGGCCCTCGGCTCCTCTCCTTTCCACCTCCCCATGTGCCGGTTCCTGACCCACCACTGGACCCAGACCTCCTTGATGCTGAAAGAGAGAAAAGAAGGGTACATGTTATTAGTAAGATGAATAATACATTGTTTTAGGTTCATTCCTAATTATTTGACATCTAGCCTTGAACATGGAGGATTCTCCTAATTGCAACTATGAGCAGCTATCATTTGCTAGATGTGATCTATTCTTAGGTTCTTGATCTTGATTGTTCTTGATTCCGGCTGCGGTCTGTAACTCCATACGCTGCAGTCGGCACACCCATACATGGACTGTCTATTGGTTGATTACTGTTGTTGTGCCCACAAATGACAGTAATTTGTTATCTTCATGGAATCAATGACGCATGACTGATCCATCTATCCCTTGTTAATTCCATGAGCTGACATGTCAATGTCCTTGCTGGTCATCATGTACCTGTGTAGTGTGTGTGATGTACATGTGGTGGCATGTTGGTGCATGTGATATTCCCCTGACATGGAGGCTTGATCCTGCTGGGTCACCAGGCCTGAAGTTCCAGAGGTGTGCAACTGCCTCAGACAGTAGTTGGCTACCCTCTCCCACTCGTTATACTTCACAGCCACTCTGGGGCCACCACTTGGTGCTGCCGATCACCTTGGCCCAGACATCTTCAGACCAGTGCTTTACAGAGCTCACATCCATTTCCGCTATGCCCACTGCTGTTACTGCGGTCGCTACCTCCTTCCATGCCTGGGCCCGAGGCCCGTGCCAAACATCCGTCCCCCCACCCCCCCGTAATGATAGGGGGGCGTTAACGGATCACACAAAGGAGGACCACATTCGTCTTGTGCGTGTAGTTTGGGGCCCTGTGTCTGTCCCCAGCCTCTAGCCCTTCCGACTGTGGGTGGGGATCCTTCTCTCCCTTGTCTGCCCTTGAGGCCTTTCCCTTCACGAACTACCACATCCCCTAGGATCAGGCCCCTCCCCTTCTGATTGTGAACTTGGAGTGCCTATCACTATGGGCACCCCACTACCACCCACCTCCTCTCCTCCACTTTACCACCCCCCCCCACTTGCCTCCTCCATTTTTCTCCTCCTCCACTCTTCTTCTCCACGAAGCCACTCTCCTTCTCCACTCTCCACCTCCTCTCCTCCACCACTCCTCAGGGCCTCCTTTCTCTCCTCCTCGCCTCTCCTTTTCTCCTCTTCCCCACCTCTCCAATCCTCTCTCCTCCCTCCATAATATCCCATACATAATATAAGGATAAATCAAAATAAGTATATCTTTATATATATATATATATATATATATATATATATATATATATATATATATATATATATAGTAGTACAAAACAACTATGTCAGAAGTGCTCATCAGAGAACGAACCAACCTTAATAGGTTAGTTCTATGGCCATGATACGCCACTCTGAGAGCAACCTCTTTTAGCTCACTTGTGCCCTTCACAGGGAGAAATATCCTGTAATATATCAGTCTGCTCCCACATTTAAAAGAGTGACCCAGCCCCGAAATACCAGGCAATTCTACCCTGAACAGGAGAAACAGCAAACTCCAGACGCGTTTCGGCTATTATGGGCCTCGTCAGTGAGGTGCAGCTGAACTCCCTAAGGCACAGTGAGCAAGGGGTCCACGTCTGAAGTCCCCTATTACCCTTAGGGAGACTAAACCCTAAAGGTAATTTGCATATACAAAACAACTATGTCAGAAGTGCTCATCAGAGAACGAACCAACCTTAATAGGTTAGTTCTATGGCCATGATATGCCACTCTCAGAGCAACCTCTTTTAGCTCACTTGTGCCCTTCACAGGGAGAAATATCCTGTAATATATCAGTCTGGTCCCACTCAAAAGAGTGACCCAGCCCTGAAATACCAGGCAATTCTACCCTGAACAGGAGAAACAGCAAACCCCAGAAAACACCTAGGAAGTTGCTAGCACGCTGAGCGAACTGGGTTAAGATGGCTACTTCATCTCAAGGAGCGCGGGCTAAACATATCAGCGTCTTAATGATTTTCTAGCTGGCGGTGACAAAACGCAACTTGTTTCAAGAACGTACCTGCTCGAGTTTCGGAGGGTACTCCTGCACTCTTTGCTAGCTGTCCCACGGAAGGCATCAGAGCACTGATGAGGTGAGACAAGCCCTGAAATGGCGGCATTTGATTAGCTGAATTTGTGTCCATCAGAATGGGCAGCCTGTCTGGACTGGGAGTTGGTTTATGATTGTGGTGTCGGAAGAGGGAGGTCTCCAGGCCCGGCGCTCTCAGAGACACATGATATCCAGTAGGATATATATATTTAAATCAGCACCAAATCATGTTTGCTAATGATGCTGCCTAACATGTATTACTCCAGTTGAAATTGAGCAGGACGTGACAGGCAAGATATGGAGGCGATCTCACGCTCTTTTAAAATGTTACAAAAAGATTAGAGTTGGCGTTCATCCAACAGGTAACCTAAAGACTGGATCTCTGTCTTATACCCTGACTGGTGGGATATATATAATTATGCAAATCCGACAGAGACGGCATTAAAGGCTATTGGATACCAGAAGACGGACACAAGTGTTCTCTGAAATACGCAGTTTGACTACAACTAGCTTCTGTCCTGAGATCCACTGGGGGTACAAGGAAGATTACTAAAGCTGATGGAGGTGTCTGACCAAACTCATTGAGTATTTGGAAATGGTCTGTGTTTTTCTGAATTATTAAGAACATGATTATTTAAACAAAAGGAGAACTCTTCTCTGACTCCAACTGCATCATCAGGGGAGAGAGGTATTTCCTAAGGAAGGTTTTATCATATATTTATGGACAGTATCAGTAAAGAGTGGGTATATCCCTTAAAGACTGGCTCTGTGGAGGGGCGTGTCCTGCTACTAGAGCTGAAAGACGTGTGGAGCTGCAGCTCCGCAGCTATCATATATATAATAAGACATATTAATCTAAGTTTAGGAATCTGCCCCATCAAATAATACTATTAATAACGCCTGAATAGACAGGGAATAAAAGGACATATCATTCAACAACTTTGAGCCGGAATTCAGACCCACGCAGTCTAAACCTACATCATCAGGCCTCCTGCGGCATCTTCTCTCTGCGCAGAGGAGAGTGAGTTCCTGTGAAAGGGTACACACGACTCCCGAGACCTACCACAGTGAGGAGCAGTGACACCGGAGGCGTGGAGGCTATCCATGGAACACAGCAGTCCAGACTACAACTGCGTGAGTCAAGACAGCTTGTGAGACGGCGGGAGGCGAAGGCCCGGTGGGTTCTGGGGCATTGGCATCGGACAGACTGGACAAGCCGGGTTGGCTGGAGGACCCGACACCACTCCCATACCCAGGCACAAGAGGGGACCTTGGGGCAGAAGCTGTCTGGCCAGACTGGGTGGCAGCTGCGAGGAGGTGCAGGGGCAGGAGAAGGTCTGGAGCACCACAGTAAGGAGCAAAGGCAGCATAGACCCTGCGGAGTAACAGAGACTCAGATGATAGAGTCAAGACGTGCAGGCAGCGTGAGACAAGGTACTGGGCAACAGTATAAACCCCAGGGAGTCCACCATACTGACTAAGGTGGGAAAAGGCTCCCTTTATGAACTGCCATCTTTAAGCCCCAATCTATTTTGCCATGTGGAGGGGCATTCATTGTACATAACGGAATAAACACCTCATGCTGCCCAGGATTATATGAACTGGACAGGGCAGGGGTGCTGCCCAGGGGCAGTTAATGGACATACCACCCCTACTTCATCCCCTGGAGCTGCTAAAGCTTCCAGAGTCCCCACACATACACTAGTAACGTGGTTTCCCACCAAAATCATGGCGGCCATTTTAAGTCTCTTCAGAAAGATTAAAGATCACGCTATAGGGCTTATACAGTTTCGCCCCCTACTGGAGCCTACATGATCTAAAGAGATCAGCACAGGGTTTTACAGAGCACCAGTGTTTAGGGGGACATGCCCCTGAAAGACGAGCCAAGATAACATTTTAACACCATCCTAAACCTTAATGAATTTGGAAGCAAAGTTTCACATATCAAAGTCTCCCAAAGCCTTGACACACTGACTCACACTACACCAAAAAATTGGATTCCCAATCAAATGCAATATTGAATTGAAAGAGCTAGGCCACTGTTGTTAAGCTCACAGAACTAGTAAGTGGTTTGCAGGGGAGACTATTTAAATACATTATCTTGGAGGAAATATTAAACATTGGTGCCATCTAGTGGACAATCTTTATAGCTTAATATAGCTCTTTTTTCAAGAGCCCACATTGCTTGAGACGCAGGGCTCTACAATTATCTCCACTAATAAGTAACCCCCACTCTGGCCACAGGGCTTGACCTATGGACCCTTCTAATGCTATAAGTGAATAGGCTTAGGCTAGGTGGAACCAGTCCCTTTTAGTTGGTACTATTACAACAAGATTTTGGAGACCTCAAATCTTTAATTCACATATCTAATATTGCAGATTTTATGACCTGGATTTTGTAATGGGTAAATCAAAGGAGAAACTTATCCTCCAGGAGCATTCCGGAGCACGTTAAGGCAAGTCAAAGCTTCTCTGCATACTTCAATAATGGGATCCTTGGAAGGCTCTGATGTATAAGAGGATACTTCACCTTCTAACCAACATGCTAAATTGTCAGACATATCTTTAACGGATTTTAATAACCTACTTCAATCACACTTTGACAAAGCAGTTAAAGAAATAAGGCAGGACTTACAAGATCTGGGGCACCATACTCACTTATGGAAACAGTAACCGATCAGATTGTGGATACCCAACAGAAAGATCATCTGGATATTACTCAGAATTCTACCCATGTAGCTACCTTGGAAAATACGCTTGAAGACCTGGAAAACAGGTCCAGATGCAACAACCTAAGATTCAAAGGGATCCCGAATCGGTAGCGGATCTGAAATTATATTTGAATGCGGTTATTCATAATATTTTACCAACCACTCTCAGGACTTCTGGGAAATAGAAAGGGCACATAGGGCCCTATATAGCCGTCTGCATAAGAACAACCAAACGATGTCATATCTCAATTTTTTACATCAGGGGATAAGGGATATGATACTTGCAACATCTAGAAAATCAGAGTCTGTTGTCGGCCCAGATGGAGCCCAGATACAGATATTTGTGGACTTGGCATACCTCCACACAAACAACTAAAGCCGGCCCTTACAATTTTGATTGAAAATAATATCAAGTACAGGTGGGGGTTTCCCTTTAGCCTATCATTTCAAGTGGATACGTCTACTCATGTAGTCCACTCGTTAGAGGAATGTCGTTCGGTTCTCTCGAAATTGAACCTCATAGCTAATGAAGACACTTTGGAAATTCCTCAGGGAACAAGTCTGCCTCAAAGACCGGTGAGACAGTGGACAGACGCCCAACGGACCAAACGTCAGCGTAGACGGCTAGATCAGAATTTAGAGCAAGCCACTTTTTATCCAGGCCCATCGGCAGAGAGCTAAACTTGTATGGCCACATTGGACTAGGGAGAGGTTATGGTAGAGTGCAGTAAAATGAATCTGTCATGGCACCTGGACATTATTAATTACCATTTATGAGACTGGTTAGATCTTTGTAATATGATTGAAGTTATAAAGATAACTTTTCCAGGTGTAAGGTGGCAGAAGAACACACTCTACAACAAGATTCCATTTCCTACAGTTTTGATCATTGAGTCCACTATATACTTTACAACAAAATGTTCTAGCACTATATGATGTTTGTATCATAGTTTGAGGAACGGGTTACATGGGCGAGTGGGACGAGAAAACTCTAGGTCCAGTGGTTGGAGAACTTATACATGGACTTTTTAGTAGTGGGTTAACGGTGGGTTAAGTCCCTAGGTGTAGGCTTTTTAGTGGGGTATTATTTTATTGACTTTAGGTAATAAAATATTACCGATTGTTGATTGGGAGTTTCTTCCTCAGTAGAGGGGATTATGTAGGAAAATTGGAATTCTAACTTTCCTCTCCTGGCACAAAGGTGCCTTAAGTACCTGGTTGAGGAAGGAACAGAGTTTATATTTTAACAGGTTATGGTTATGTTTGTTATGTCTTTTTTCTCTCCGAACTCCAGGCTATATGATGAAATCCCTCCGCCTCCTTCAGGGCCAGTTCCACGTACCGTCAGATCTCCCATCCATAGGACAACATGGGGTGATAGAGATATTAACTGGGATTGGCAAAGCATCTTCATATCTAAGGAGGTACCATAACAGCCACCTCTTTTGTTTTTGTTTCATATAATGTTAGGGGTTTTAACTCCCAGTTTAAGAGGCGCAAGGCTTTTTTATCCTATAAACCCTTACATCCGGAAGGGATTTTCCTACAGGAAACACATTTTGCGCATAATAGACTCCCAAATTTTTTACATAACATGCATCTCATTTTTGTAGCTACAACCCAACCTACCAAGAAGGTGGGAGTAGCTATTTTATTACATACAAATTTTCCATTTATCATTGAGCACAGGAAAATAGAATCAGGGGGCAATTTTGTGGTTTTGACGGGTACAAGACTATCTTTGGTATCATTTTACTCCCAACCTACTACCCCGCATAAATCATTTATACATCTACTCAAATACCTAGTCAGCAGATCTAGGGAGGATAGTGCTAGGGAAAGATCTCAACCCGGTTTTAGATCCTTATTTAGACAGATCGGGTCGGGACAGGAGTGGCAAATACTCAAACTAATTGAAGCAGATTAGTTTGTTACTCAATGACCTGCACTTGTGGGATGGATGGAGACTGCTACATCAGGGTGAGAGGGAGTATACCTTCTATTCGTCAGTACATGGCATGTATAATACATACCATTATGATAGAATCATCATTTTCAGATAATATAGATAAGGCAGATATCCATCCATGCCCGTGGTCCGACCATTCCCATGTTAGCATTTCAGTCAATATGGGCCAGAAGAGCAAACCTCCTTATACTCAATGAAAAAACTTTATCAAACCCAAATGTGGCAGGCCAAATAGCTGATGAACTTGAGCTATTTTTCTCGACCAACATCAACCAGGAGACATGGGATGGACATGTGTGGCTCATAAGGCCTTTATCAGGGGCACTCTCATAAAAATTGCTTGTAGACACAAAAGACAGACCAAAATGAGAGAGGAGTCCCTGAGGAGGAACTTGATAGATCTAGAAAGATTGAATCAACAAAACCCTTCCAAGCCCCTACGTCAAAAAATAGATAAAATTAGATCAGAGCTGGATTTATTATTATCTAACCACACTGAAAAAGCTGTCACTATGCTAAGGCTAATAAACCGGGCAGCTTACTGGCTAGGAAACTCAGAAGCAAAATCTCTCAGTCAAAACATTTTTGAATCAGAACTCCTGCTGGTGATATCACAGCCAGCCCTAATAATATACAAAAAACCTTCTTGTACTTTTTTCCAGCAGATATATTCATCCTGTCCGCACCAACATCAGCAGGAATAACAGATATTTGCCTTTTTTAGCTCATGTGATTTGCCCACACTGTCATCAGAGGAAGGGGATCTCCTTAACTCTAAGGTTACGGAAACAGAGGTTAGGAAAACTATTAACAGCCTGAAGTGTGGGAGGGCCCCGGGCCCGGATGGATTCATTAACTTATATTTTAAGAAATGTATGTATATTCTCGCCCCCCATTTAACAAATCTTTTAAATAAAATTTTTAGAAGGTCACCCGATGCCCCAATAATTCAATTAGGCGGATATGATATTTTTCCCCAAAGAAGGTCGGGATCCCCTAGAAGTTAAAAATTATCGTCCAATATCACTCCTAAATGGAGATATCAAAAGTTTAGCAAAGCTGATGGCCAATAGAATCTCCCAATTTCTTCCCAGATTCATTCATAAAGACCAAGTGGGCTTTGTCCCTTACAAACAAACGGGGGATAACATTAGGCGCACTTTAAATTTGATATCATGGGCATCCCAAAACCGTACCCCAACTTGCTTATTGGCCTTAGACATAGAAAAGGCTTTTGATACTTTAGAGTGGCCTTATTTCAAAGCGATATTACTCAAATTTGGCTTTGGGGGAAATTTATGGACCTCATTGAGACCTACTATTGATCTCCCAAAGCAAGGTTGAAACTACCAGGCGAATGCACAGTGCAAATTGAAGTATAACGGGGCACCAGACAGGGATGCCCCCTCTCACCCTTACTCATTGCCTTGGCAATAGAGCCACTTGCTCAGTCTATACAATCAAATCCAGATATGCATGGGATTCAGATTGGTCACCATCATTTCAAATGCAGTCTCTTTGCGGATGACTTCTTAGGCTCATTCACAAAACCTACCACCTCCATTCCTGAGCTACTATGAATTCTTACTCATTTTGGAAACCTCATTAGGTAATGCACTTTCTCAACCAGAGATTCAATATCTTAAGCAAAACTTAGATTTTTCATGGCCTAAATAACATATTAATTATTTAGGGGTTTATATAACCAGTAAATTGGCAGGGCTATATAAAGCTAATTATCTACCTTTGTACAAAGATATGATGCTGGATTTACTGAGATGGTCGAAAGGGAGAATTTCATGGTCAGGCAGCATAAATGCAATTAAAATGAATATTCTTCCCAGGCTTTTTTCGCACACTTCCGATCCCAATTGTTTATAGGGATATTGAGAGGTTTCAAAATCAAGTTTTTATATTTATATGATACTACAAATCCTCAAGGATTTCCAAATCTTATATGTACAAACACAAAACGGGGGGGGGGGGGGGGGCTCTCGTGTGTCAATTTTAAATAGCATTATAAAGTGGCACAACTTTTGTTTATCCCCCTAGCACATTCCTCTCAACACCATCCATTGTGGGTCTTTATAGAAAACTTACAAATGTCCCCATTCGTATGGGGCACCATTATCTGGCTTCCCAAGCCGAATAATATCCTTGGGAAAATAAGGATACCATTTGTCAAGCACTCATTGGTGGTATGGGCATGGGCGATCCGAAATTATAACTTAGCCCCAAAACTCGCTAGCATGCCTCCTATTATACCCAATCCACTACTAACTTTTCAGCTAACTCCAATTTCTAGACACTGGTGGAGCTCCCGGAATCTACTGACTTTTGGGGCCTGGTATCAGGATGGTGTAGTGGTTACTTTTGAACATATGAGAGACAAATATAATCTGCCTTTAGTAGAGCACTACACCTACTGTAGATTCAGGTTTTTTTTATGTTCCACTATAAATTCTTTTGGAGTCCCGGAAACCAACTGGCTCGCTAGACATTGCAGGGATCTTCCACTGTCGAGCAATATTATAAGCTTATTATATGATACCTTTAATGAGACTTTGCGGTCACAAAAAAATATATATATACAACTATGGGAAGAGGATCTGGGATACACTCTAGATGAAACAGTTTGGGAACAGAGTTGGCGCAGTCTTACCAGAGGATCTTTAAACTATAGCGTGTTGGAGACTTTGATAAAGGTCCTACAAAGAATCTATCACACACCAGTTAAACTCTTTAAGTGGGGATTGGCCCAGGTCTCTATGTGCTTTAGAGACTGCAGGGATTCAGGTACATTTTTGCATATATGGTGGGCATGTCCTGGGGTGAGGGGGCTTTGGACAGAGGTACTTCAACTGGCTTCAAAAAAATGTAAAAACTAAAATGTACAAGTCCATTGAGGTTTTCCTCCTAGGCCGCTCCAGCTCGCTTCTAACATCCCATTGAAATCAATTGTTACAGTTTCTGATGCTGGCTACAAAAAGCCATATTGCTCGGCAGTGGAAGTCCTCAAATTTGAGTCTGCAGGCAGTCAAGGATAAATTACATTTTATTTTGATTAATGAACGAATAACCCATTTATTGGAGCACTCAGCTCCAAAGTTTCTGGATATTTGGGCTCCATGGTTAATGGAACCAGATAGTATCTCACTGGAGTCCAACACGAGCTGTTGACATTATTTATTCAGCCTGGATAATCTGTGAATGAACTGTTTTAATACTTTATCGGCAATTATGGCTATTGGATAAAATCTACAGGGGCTTGTTATTATATTAAAGGGCAGTCTAGGCTCCCCTAAAATATTAAATATAGCCAGTCCTTCAGGTGATATCTTATCCAACTGAGTATGGTTGTTAGCGAATTTCTGAGATAATTATTAAATCTACTACATTGTATTAGCAAGCACTAAATAAGCAAAATGAAGAATAAAGATAACCATCCCACTAAAGGGAGAACGAAGGATAGTAAAAACAGGGTAATGCAAAAGCGAGTAGTTTCTTTTCCTCAGAGAAATCAAATCCCAGGGGTAAATCACAATTAAATTCCTCTTCACAATCACAGCTAGATTCAACTATTGAACAATTAGAACATAAATCTGTCCCTCTTCCAGTGGAAAGAACAGAAAGTCCTTTGTAGGAGGAAGAGAAACTAACTACTACAATATTGAAATTATTGTTAAACAAATTAAAATGTTCAATTACAACAGAATTATCAAAGGAAATTACCCAAAATTCAAAGCAGATTCACTTTTTTGGTGAGAGAATTAAAATATAGCAGTGGAACACAAAGTTTCACTATATGCCGATGATGTCATGATGACAATTACTGATCCTATTTATTCCCTATCTCATTTACAACATATTATAGAACGGTTTGGTAGAATTTCAAATTCTAAGCTTAATATTGTTAAAACAGAAGCTCTAGCATTAAATGTATCAGGTCAAGATCTGATGGAATTAAAATCGAAATATAAGTATTTATGGAAAGAGAATAATCTTAAACATCTTGGAATAATCTTAGACGAGGATATTCAGTTCATGATCACAATTAATTATTGTAACTTATATTTGAAGTTATCTGATATCTTATCTTTTTGTTAACATATGAACTTGTCATTGATAAGGCGTATAGCGGTAACTAAGATGGACACTTTTACCCAGATTTAATTACTTGTTAAGATGTATACCTTTTCGGACGTTTTTTGAGACTGTACACTGCGCATCACTTAATCTTCAGGATTATAGAAAGCACAGTTAAAGGTCTGGTCCACTAAACCTGTAGAGAGTTGTACTTATTTGCCCCTCATATGCAAAGTTATTTGACCCTGGCTCTTATAGGACACTAGCCTCTCATAGCTTGAATAGCCACAGAAAAAGGCTATATTTGAATTCAACCTTGAATTTCTATGAGTGGAATTTAACGGCAGCATTGTACAATTCTGAACTGTATTTTAAAGGTACCTTGCACACCTTCAAGCTGCAAAATATCCTCATCGGAGACAGGAAGTGCTTGAATGTCACTATAATATCATTTCTATGCGGTCATCTGCGCTCTAGGGTCACAGAGGTCCAGCTTGTTATTCTAGGGATACGTTACAAAGCAATTAAATAAACTGTTTTTTTGGTTTTTTTCTGTGGAAATCTTTATAAATTATAGCTGGCCCTTTGGGAGCCAATTATGCCGTATAATAAACAATAACAATGACCCTCAACTTTTGAAAATGAGCATGCATTAACTATGTAAATACATCCACCACTGCCAGCATAGGGGCATGTATTAGTGCAGGTGGCATTTAAGCAAAGATAGGTTACAACTTTTGAATAGAGAAGGAGGAAGGGAAACAATAACAAAAATGGGGGGGGGGGGGGGAGAAGACAATAAAAAGAGGAACCAAGTGGAGAAGACGTGAAACAGGGTGAGAGGAGATGGCTGGTGGCTCTTCAAGGAGAAACACAAAGGGCATCCAAGAGTATTGTCTGTCTAAACCGAGCATGCAAGCCTCTCAACAATCCACGGCTTGCAACGGGCATTCTATTAAACCAAATATGGAAATAAAGTCTCCAAGCACAAAAGCGGACATTAGAGAGCTGAAGGAGCTCAATGGCTCATTTATAACTGAAATTAAAGCTGACATACAAAAGATAGCTACTGATCTAACTAATGAAATCAAAGCTGTGGATGCCAAAGTCACTCAACTAGAGGACAAATATAGCAATCTCCATAAGGAGCACAAGGAGTTGGAAGAAGTGGCTATGTTACGAGACAAACAGAGTCAACTCCAATCCCAACAGGGGGACTTGGAAAATAAATCAAAATGTACCTGATGGAGCTCTATAAAGCTCTCTTGCCCAACTTGGAGGAGGCAGAGCTTAGGATTGAAAGAATACATAGAGCATTGGGCAGACAGCCTTCTCCCACTGAAAGGCCAAGAGAGGTTATAATTTGGTTTCACTACTGCTACATGAAACAATTGTTTATGAAGGAAGCCAGATCAGGAGGTCCTGAAATAGGGGGTTGTACTCCTAGCATTTTTTCAGACCTATCTCCAGTTATCCTATATAAGAGACTATCTCTAAAACCGATACTGGAAGTTCTAACTACCCACGGCTATAGCTACTCATGGGGTTTCCCTTTCAGTCTACCCACAAATAGAGATGGGAAGTTTTTCACTATTCGCAAACTTGAAGAAGGGGTGGCTCTTCTTTGTTCCTGGAATCTTGCAATTTAGGAGTCTCCTGACCTGGCGCAAGGACACCCTCCTCGCCCACAAAGAAAACCCAGAAACTAAATTAATTGGTAGAATTGATGTTAAAGATACAACACTTGTGTGATGTAGCACCGATAATTTCTTAAGACAAGTTTATAGACATCTGGTTCCTCCTGGCTGAACTTTGTTAAAATGCTACCAATATCGAGGAGGAATTACAGACTGGGAAATACCTTTTTTTCAAACAATATGGTTGTTGTAGACATGCTCTTACTGTTTTTCTTCCATTAATAGACGTAAGACTATTTGTAGTCTTGAGCAACTGCTGAAAACTATACCAAGCCTATCTGTAGTTATAGATTTTGGTTCGAGAATGATCCTATGTACCACACTATAATGTATAGTTGCTTAAGAGTTAAAATTCACAGAGAGGGCATGGGGGTAAAGATCTTTTCTCTCCTGTGTCTTTTTTTCCTCTACCATCCCCTGTGCCTCTTCCCCCTACCTTCCCTACCCTGTCTCTCTTCCCCACCCCCCTGTGTCTCTTCCCCTCCCTGGTGTCTCTTCCCCCCCTCTCCCCTCCCCTGTGTCTCTTCCCCCTTGTGTCTCCCCCCTCCCGTGTCTTTTTCCCACCCTCCCCTGTGTTTCTTCCCCCCCCGTATCTCTTCTCTCCTCTTTCCTCCCCTATGTCTCGTCCCCTCTTTCCTCCCCTGTGTCTCTTTCCCCCTCTCTCCCCTGTGTCTTTTCTCCATGTCTCTTCCCCCCTCCTCTGTGTCTCTACCCCCCTCCCCTATGTCTTCTCCGCCTCCCCTGTGTCTCTTCCCCACTCCCCTGTGTCTTTCCCCCATCTCCTCTCCCCTGTGTCTTTTCCCCCCTCTCACTCTCCTGTGTCTTCCCCCCTCTCCGTCCCAAGTGTCTTTCCCCCCCTCCATCCCCTGTGTCTTTTCCCCCCTCTCCCCTGTGTCTTCCTCCCCCTCCCCTGGGTCTTCCTCCCCCTCCCCCCCCCCTCCTCTCCCCTGTGTCTTCCTCCCCCCACCTCCTCTGCAGCTCTGCCGCCCAATGTGCACACACCACATGCCCCCACTTGCAGTGTCCGTACAGACTTAGAAATTACTGGTAAGTGTGTACCCCTTATCTCTTCCCCCGTGTCTCTTTGCCCCTCTTCCCTCCCCTGTGTCTTCCCCCCTCCCCTGTGTCTCCCCTGTGGCTCTTCCCCCTCCCCTTTGTTTTCCCCCCATCTCCCCTCCCAAATCACTGCCGATTTGCGAGTTACATGTGCGGTTCTGTGCGCGAACGTAAAATTACTGCCGATTTGCGTGCTTGAGACTGCGGTATTGTAGAAATTGAATAGCGATTTATGGTTTTAGTGATACTAACATCCTGTAAAGCCTGTAACCTGCAAAAAAAGTTACAGCACTAATTAGAAAGCCTGTTTCTTGCAATGGCTGATCACTTGCAGATAGTCTTTTTCTCGCCAATTTTAAGGGTGCGGCTTATATTTGAGTACTATCTTTTTTCTATTTTTTCCCCTTGAATTTTACAGGTGCGGCTTATATGCGTGTGCGGGTTATATTCGGACCAATACGGTACCTCTTTAATTTCCTCCAGATCCCCAATTGTGTCTCTATTGAAAGGGCAGTCATACATTTAGCTGAGCTTATGTGTTTTTTAACTTAATAGTAACAAAACTATAGGCAGCAATTAAACATTAACAGCCTTATTAAATTGCAACTCGGCCAATTGAATAGGGCTCCATATAAGCACAGAGCATATTTTTTTACAGAAGTTTTTCGTTAGTGAAGACCTTGCTTTTGGATAGAAGTTCACTAACTAAAAACTTCTGTAAAAAATATGCTCTGTGCTTATATAGAGCCCTATTCAACTGGCCAAATCACAATTTAATAAGGCTGTATATACATAGTAACTGTAATATATAGTCTGATCGTACGGCCAACAGGAAGGTCCTATGTTATAATAAATAGGAAATAGTGTTGTCAATATTTACACATACCTCTTTAAATTTCTCCAGATCCTTAAATGTGTCTCTATTGAAAGGGCGGTCATACATTTAACTGAGTGTATATATGTTTTTTAACTTAATAGTAACAAAACTATAGGCAGCAAGTAAACATATACATAGTAACTGTAATATATAGTCTGATCCTACAGCAGATGTTGATTGACTAGTTATCACTGCCAGCTGGACAAAGCCATCTCCTCCCATTGACATTATAGTGGGAAGAGACCAGCAGCTGACCAGTCTGACCTTTCAAAGCTTACTATATGAAGTCAAAGATAATGGGCCTTATTCAATTGTGATTTGGCCATTTGAATAGGCCTCTCTAAAAGCACAGAGTATATTTTTTTACAGAAGTTTTTAGTTAGTGAAGACCTTCCTTTTGGATAGAAGTTCACAAACTAAAAACTGTAAAAATATGCTATGTGCTTATATAGAGGCATATACAATTGGCCAAATTGCAATTGAATGAGGCCCAATGCCTGTAACCTGAGCTTTCCAGGAAGAGGAAATAGAACAGAAAGTAAAAAGTAGTAGTTTCACTTTGTTACTCTGGTATTTCACAACATATACAGCATTTACAGTTTGTACAGCATATACAGAGTTTATACAGCATATACAGAGTGCTGGCACCCATTGTAGGGTAAGTGACACATAATTATTCATTGCTTGGTGACTATATACACTTTATGATTTAAATGATTTTTCATTGTTATTTTTGAGCAAACATAAATGCATAGTCTTGTTTAGGTTTATGCTGTCCTAGGCCATTCAGATTTGTGTGCCCGCATGCCCTACCTGTAGCCCCTTCCCTTTCATTTTCTATATCAAATCGTTAATTTTTGTGTTCATGTATAAATATGTTATGTCATAAAGCACCAACTACACAGATATCACTGCATATAGACATTTTTTTTGCATATACCAGTATATTCCAATGTACTGGACTGCATCTTCAGGCAGCCTGCTGTCCCCTGAAAATGTGCTAGGCCCTAGGCCTGGGCCTTGTGGGCCTAGGCAGAGACAAACCCATGCATATATTTTTAGTTCTGTACCAAATTAATTTCTTCCATATAAACAAGCAAAAAAATATATTTCTATTTATAGCTATGAGATCTTTCCTGTTCGTTGGCCGTGTGCAGTGGCGCCCATCGGCCAGTAGGTAGCGAGGCTGAGCCGCTAACCCTAACACCCCTCACCCTAACACCTCTCACCTTAACACCTAACCATAAAGCCCAAACACTAACACCCCTAACCCTAATACCTAACCTTAACATCCCTCACCCTAACACTAATCCATAAGAAATTGATGGATCCCTCGGCCGTGCCACCTTGTGGCCGATGGGTGGCACTGCACACTTTTTGCCAACAGGAAAGGTCCTAGCCATGTTATAATAAATACACATAACTCTTTAAATTCCTCCAGATCCCCAAATGTGTCTCTATTGAAAGGGTGGCCATACATTTTAACTGAGTGTATATATGTTTTTTAACTTAATAGTAACAAAACTATAGGCAGCAAGTAAACATTATATACATAGTAACTGTAATATATAGTCTGATCCTACAGCAGAAGTTGATTGACACAGGAAACCACTTTATCAAAGCAAATTGAGAGCATTTTATTGCTATAACTTTGTGCCTGACTAGTTATCACTGCCAGCTAGACAAAGCCAAAGGCTTGCAGGTGTGACGGCGCCGCTGGCTGCAATGAGCTCCTTCGGCTCTCATTGCAGCAGTTGCGAGCCTCACAAGCGTGACGACAAATTGCAGTTTGACAACTATTATATGTGATATTAAAGATAACTATATAATAATGTATAAAATAACTGGCTCCTGTTTTTAGGGCATTATCTTATCATTAAGTAATAATACGTCATTGTTGAGCACGTCAAAGTTAGGTAATGTTACTTTTCAATTGATAGTGGGAATTGTTGCTGTTCAAGCTATTGTACAGGGCATATTTATTACTACACGAGTCAAATTTGTAGTAAATAAACAAAAGGATCAATTAAAAGATAAACAGCTTTCCCAGTTGATTTCCAAGCCTATATCTGATGGTGCTGACATTGTAATGTACAAAGTTCAAAGTGTGACTAATAAAATAGAACCCAAATTTGAATGAAAAAAACTAACAGAAATACAATTAAAGTGCCTCTGTAGTTTGGAATAAAACTTGGTCCTTTCCCTCTTCACCTTCGCAAAATCTACTTGCTGCAATCCCGCCGCCAACCGACAGATGGCGCTGCCGATTTTCATATAAGGCGCACCGAAAGAAGAGGTCTTGAGCTATGAGAGTCGCACCCGAGGCGCTGGGGGTCCGAGTGCCCGCGCCGAACATAGCGATGGCCAGCGGCGTCGAGTTGCGCCACATCGGAGGGGAGAATAGTTCTTTGCCTTACATCAAACATGACGGCGCCCGAAAATTGACAGCGCCATCTGCCGGATGGCTTCTGTAACTGCAGCTGTCAGTGCGGCCGAAGAAATGCAAAGGTGAAGAGGTATAGATCCTAAAACTTCACAATATAACAACATTAGCAGCTAAGTGAGCTACAAGCACAAAAACATTTGTAAAGAAACATTTAGGTTTGTGCCATTTGGGATTCCATATTGGACTGTTAGTTTGCCTATAGCTTGAGGGGGGTGGTTATCCAACTGGAGCTTAATTTTCTGTTTGGCGTTATTTTGACGTTGTTATTTAAAGTAACAGTCTTTCAGCCAAACTGAAAAGAGATCTTATCTGAACCCAAACCTCCTGCCATTCTTCCCGAGTTTTTAACTCTGTTAGGAACAAAGGCAAAATATCTGCTGTGATTAAAGCAAACTAAAATAGTTACATGTAAAAGGTTTAATTTTTATAAATTGTGTTCTTCAAAAGGGGTTACTATAAATATGACTCTTCCACAAGCATTTCAATTTTCCACTTTAAAGTGATACAATAGTCCAAAAAATTATATCACACATTTAAAAGATCTTATTTTAAACATTCTGAAAGTTGCTTTTGTTTGAAGAATAAGTAGTCATGTGGATCAATTACATTTAAGTGAGATAATGATTGTTTTCTCTTCTTCTACATAATATCTATGGTAACATTTGCAATGACCTGAGAGAATTTATAGGACAAAACTGTTTGCTAATTCAGGCATAAGTATTGTATCTAGTGCATACTTGTCATAGTCACATTATACTCCTAAAGACAAGGTTATAATAAAAGTTGATAATTATTTTTAATTTTTTCAATAAAGGATAGATTTTTTTAGAAATACGTAGGGGAGAGAGAGAAGCACAAGCTGCCAGATAGTATAGTACAATAGATGTATTAGAATACTAGTCAACTGCCCGTCAAAAATTACAGTATAATATTGTGTGTTCTGTCTCTTTGTGCGCCCTCACTATGTGCACCCTCTCTCTCTCTCCTTCTCTCTCTATCCCTCTCCTCTCTCTCGCTTTCTCTCCCTCCTTCGTTCTCTCTCACTCACTCCTTCTCTCTCTCCCTTCCTCTCTCTCTCCCTCCCCTTCTCTCTCTCCCTCCCTCCCCTTCTCTCTCTCCCTTCCCTTCTCACACTCTCTCCTCCTTCCTTCTCTTTCCTTTCCTCCTTCTCGCCCCTCTCTCCTTCCCTCCTCTCTTCCTCTCCTTCTCACTCTCGCTCTCCTTCTCACTCTCTCTCTCCCCCTCCATCCTTCTCTCTCCTTCCCTCCTCTCTCTCCTTCTCACTCTCTCCCTCCTCCTCCTTCTCACTCTCTCTTCTCTCCTTCTCACTCTTCTCCCCTCCCCTTCTTCCTTTTCTCTCTCTCTCCCCCTCTCCCCCCCTCCTTCCTTCTTTCTCCCCCCTCATTCCTTCTCTCTCCCCCCTTCTTCCTTCAACTCCCTTCCCTTCTCACTCACTCTCTCGCTCTGTCTCCTCACATTTCTGGTTTGGCTCTGTCTAAGCAGTAAGTTACGGGTCTTGCTTACTTGATCATGATCAGGCCCTGAAATGCTACATGTAGAAACATGATTTACGATTTGGGCTTCCTGCCATGTACTTGCTTTTAATCGCTCTGCAACTGACGCAATTTTCAAGGCTGCAATTTTGCAAGCGTTGCACACAAACTTGCAGTCCCACAACTACAGTGAGTGCAGAATTATTAGGCAAATGAGTATTTTGACCACATCATCCTCTTTATGCATGTTGTCTTACTCCAAGCTGTATAGGCTCGAACGCCTACTACCAATTAAGCATATTAGGTGATGTGCATCTCTGTAATGAGAAGGGGTGTGGTCTAATGACATCAACACCCTATATCAGGTGTGCATAATTATTAGGCAACTTCCTTTCCTTTGGCAAAATGGGTCAAAAGAAGGACTTGACAGGCTCAGAAAAGTCAAAAATAGTGAGATATCTTGCAGAGGGATGCAGCACTCTTAAAATTGCAAAGCTTCTGAAGCGTGATCATTGAACAATCAAGCGTTTCATTCAAAATAGTCAACAGGGTCGCAAGAAGCGTGTGGAAAAACCAAGGCGCAAAATAACTGCCCATGAACTGAGAAAAGTCAAGCGTGCAGCTGCCACGATGTCACTTGCCACCAGTTTGGCCATATTTCAGAGCTGCAACATCACTGGAGTGCCCAAAAGCACAAGGTGTGCAATACTCAGAGACATGGCCAAGGTAAGAAAGGCTGAAAGACGACCACCACTGAACAAGACACACAAGCTGAAACGTCAAGACTGGGCCAAGAAATATCTCAAGACTTTTTCTAAGGTTTTATGGACTGATGAAATGAGAGTGAGTCTTGATGGGCCAAATGGATGGGCCCGTGGCTGGATTGGTAAAGGGCAGAGAGCTCCAGTCCGACTCAGACGCCAGCAAGGTGGAGGTGGAGTACTGGTTTGGGCTGGTATCATCAAAGATGAGCTTGTGGGGCCTTTTCGGGTTGAGGATGGAGTCAAGCTCAACTCCCAGTCCTACTGCCAGTTCCTGGAAGACACCTTCTTCAAGCAGTGGTAAAGGAAGAAGTCTGCATCCTTCAAGAAAAACATGATTTTCATGCAGGACAATGCTCCATCACACGCGTCGAAGTACTCCACAGCGTGGCTGGCAAGAAAGGGTATAAAAGAAGAAAATCTAATGACATGGCCCCCTTGTTCACCTGATCTGAACCCCATTAAGAACCTGTGGTACATCATCAAATGTGAGATTTACAAGGAGGGAAAACTGTACACCTCTCTGAACAGTGTCTGGGAGGCTGTGGTTGCTGCTGCACGCAATGTTGATGGTGAACAGATCAAAACACTGACAGAATCCATGGATGGCAGGCTTTTGAGTGTCCTTGCAAAGAAAGGTGGCTATATTGGTCACTGATTTGTTTTTGTTTTGTTTTTGAATGTCAGAAATGTATATTTGTGAATGTTGAGATGTTATATTGGTTTCACTGGTAAAAATAAATAATTGAAATGGGTATATATTTGTTTTTTGTTAAGTTGCCTAATAATTATGCACAGTAATAGTCACCTGCACACACAGATATCCCCCTAAAATAGCTAAAACTAAAAACAAACTAAAAACTACTTCCAAAAATATTCAGCTTTGATATTAATGAGTTTTTTGGGTTCATTGAGAACATGGTTGTTGTTCAATAATAAAATTAATCCTCAAAAATACAACTTGCCTAATAATTCTGCACTCCCTGTATATTATTGATATAAATTAACAAACATTCACTCACATTTAGTACACTCAATGCAATGGGGTACAGTATTGTGCATAATCTATCAATGTCCGAGTATGGTGGTTTCTGTATGGTGTAGGCCCAGGTTCCAGAAGTGGAAAAGCTTGTTGCAGGATGGTAGTCCAAATGGTATTCCAGCAAAGTCCTCAAACCACAACAATATTAAGGGTGGATTGACCCAAAAACTATGCATGTGAAAGGGACCTCACTCCACTTACTATAAATTCTTACTATACTCTTACTATAAATTAACACACATAAATGCAATACTGTACCTCATTGCATTGCGAGTACTAAATGTGAGTAAGTCTCTGTTTATTTATATATTCAAATAAATCTGATTGTACTACACTATCTGGCAGATTACGCTTCTCCCCCCCCCCCCCCCCCCCCCCTTACCTTTTTGTGTAAGTTTATGGGCACACACGTGAACGTTGCATGTGGAGGATCAGCAAGCCAATCCAGTACTTTATTTGAAGGAGAATTACAGAGAAAAGGGATTCTTTTCCATATGATTTTACCTTACCTCAAAGACTCTTTCTAAGTGCATTGGCCCTTAAAGGATAGGAATTACGAATGCTTTTCCATAACCAAGGTTGGACTAGAACTGATATTTTGCATGGATTCATTTGAACACAAGACTATTACTAAAGTTTACTAAATACATAATTCCCCATTCAAGGTGGGACTAGAACAATTTTTTATATTAATTTATTTATTTTAACACAGGGCTATTACTAAAGACTTTAATCATATTGGTATTCTGACACTTCGGTGAAAGTTATTTTATCTTGGGCTCCTAATTGTGCTATTCATTTGGCAATTATTTTTATATATTTGAATTTATGAGGTGAACTTTGGGAGTAGCGCTCCTCTTTACGTGCTGTCCCTCTCTTACTTAAACTTTGAGGAGGTAGCTCTATTATCTGTTGGTCTAAAGGTTATATTTTTGCCTAACGTCTTTCTTCCTATGCTCTTAAGTTAATTCGGAAATTATCTCACAAATGTATATCTTTTCGTTGTTCAATAGAGATGAGTAAGGGTCTTAGAATTTTTGTAGTGTCTTATGTGAGATATATTCCATGCAAAATATGCAATGTATAAAATATATGGGCCTGATTAATTTGCAAGCCCGCAACTCGATCGTAGTAGGCCGTATGTCTGCGGGTGTGTTACGGGCTCCCGTTCGTCTCCGATTACAATGCTATTCAGTTGCTCAAGCCCGCAAGTTGCTGGCCCAAAACCGACTCTGTAAACCATGCACTGGTTCGTAGCAGTTCAGCTGCGGGAACATGATCAGTTAAGCAAGCCCGTAACCTCCCATTTTGAATCAGCCGATAGAACTACATTATTATGGCAGTAGAACATGGAGGTTACATGTCAATCAATTAGGTTCGGGGGTTCGATATGCAATCAGACTCGCAAAATAAAGAATTATGAAAATGAATGCCAATACTGTTCTAGTCCATATGGGTGAATTGATATGTTTTAACTCATTAATAACCGAGATTGATTTAACCCCAAAATGAAACATAGAAATAAATCTTATATACTGCCGATTTGCGAGCTTGAGACTGTTTTGCAATTAATTCTAAGGTCTATCATCGCTTTCCCCGTTATTTACAGTGCAGTATTGATTTTTTATTTGCATTTACAGTGCTACGAATGGGTGTTTAACCCCCTTGTGGGTCCACTCTAGTACTTTTAGGATTTTCTCCTGCTTTTACCATTTACGGTGTGAAAACATTTTCGGGCTTAGGGAAATTGATCAATTGAATAGCGATTTTGCAATTTTAGCCATCATAATTCTTGCGAAAGTGAAAGATCAAAGGCTTGAGGGGCTGTAAGTTACGGGCTTAACCATCTCAATTTTTTCAAGGCCGTAACACATAACACGTTTTAGAGTCCGCAAAAAGACGCTAATTGAATAGCAAATTAACTTGAGACCTCACTTACAGGCTCCAGTAACTTGTGAAAGCTCAATTTAATCAGACTCTATCATTTTAAAAGTTTGATCAGGGCCGGATCTAGGCAGTAAAGTGGAGGAGCCCCTGCAAACACAAGGTATGCACGGACCCATATTTGCCTTTTCTGTGCATATAAATTCCTTTTCCTGTTGTAATTCTCTTGTTCTAGGTGATTACTCCCTAGTAGCCAGTAAATGAACTGCAGCATTTTGTTTTTTTTTAAGCCAGGAACCATTTTTTTTAAATAAAAGTGGCGCCCCTCATAGGGAAGCGCTGTTAGGCCGCTGCCTAATTGGCCTAATGGGTAATCCGGCCATGTGTCTGATAGATAATTTGAGACTATAGTGACCCATTCTACTACTAATTGGTTCACTCTGATCAGCATACTTTTATCTGAAAATTAAGCAGTACTGATAAGTAAACTGATCTTTACTCATAAGAAAAGATCTCAGTAAACAATCAGTAATAGCTTTCTAATCTTTGTCTAATGTATAACAGTCACGTTCTGTTTCTTTCTCCAGAGTTTCAGAGACCTATTCTGCTGTGGCCTCTTCAAGAATAATTTACAAGTAAGTTGCCTTAATATTATCTTTCAGTTTGATGTTTTCTTCTTTTTGCAAGAAGTAGACAATTAAGACACAGAAAATATTTTTTAAGAATATGTCAATGCAGGGGTGAAGCTAGAGTAAGTGCCACATGTGCCCATTACAGGTTACAGACAGCAGCCTGGTGTAAAGGAGGATTCTTATTATTTTATTGTTCAGGAATGCGCGCCTGTGCATGTGCACTAACGCAGGTGCACACACACAAAAGCGTGCCCCTCAATAGCGCAACTGTGCACTCTGATGTTGGGGCACACTACAGGATGAACCGGGTCAGGTCCGTCCTGCCATCCATCCAAGGCAAGTAGGTGTAGAGAGAGAGAGGAGCCAGGCTTGGGGCAAGTAGGTGTAGAGAGAGAGATGAGCCATGGATGGATGGCATCCTATATACAGGTATGTGGGTCAGTATCACTCACCCCCATGAGCTCCGATCCAAGCCCCCTCTCAAATTTATGGTGCCCCCTAACTTTGCCCAACTTTCCTACTACACTCTTGTAGATATTGCCCCAGTTACTGTTTCTTACCCAGCCCTTATCACCATGTCTCCTCCATCTCTTAAACCAGGCCCACTCTCCTGTACCCCTTGTGCCCACTCTTTCTTGTCATAGGTGCTATTCTGTGAAGCCCCTTTAACTCCCACTCTTTCACCCATCACTTTTGCCCACATCCTCCTTTCTTTTGCCCCCACTCTCAGCCCCCTATGGTCCCGTCAGTCCATGTGCTGCCCCCTGGCTCAGGCCGGTACAGACTGAAGGGCAGGCAGATACTGAGCTCACTGATCGGCTTCTGAGCCCCATCGGATGACTCTGCCGTGCCCCCCTCCTCACATTATTACTGACCTGGGGGAGCCATGGGGCTGAGGAGCCCCTGCCCTGCCCTTCAGTCTTAAGCGAGGCGAGCCGTTAACTCTGAGCACTTAGACGATGAGCGCCAAAGGCTCATCGCCTGCAAGCCGTTAAGGCACTAAAACTCGTGGCACTTGGGCGATGAGCGAGGCGAGCAGTGGAGCCAAAGAAACACTAAGGAAATGCGGGATCGCCTAAGGCTGCAAGCAATTGACGAACGCGGGACTTAGGAAAAATACGAAGTTCACGTCAAACCGTGCAAAGCAGAAAACACGAAACACACAAAAAATTAAAATAAAAATACAACAAAAACATCACACACATCACGGAGGAACATCCAGGGTGTCTCGGAGTGAGATGGAACATGAATTTAAGTCGATTTCGGCAAGAATTGGCTAAGCGAGAAAAAAAATGTCGGTCCAAAACAATCTCTTTTGATTTTCCTGCAGCATACAATGTACAGTTGGACTGTTGCAAACCTGAGGAGAAAGTGTCAGCAATGTGGCAAGTGTGCATAAATATATACGCTGGGTGCGCGAGGCCAAACCGTGTGTTTAGTCGGCTAAAGCGCCATTTTAGATTGGTAATGTTAGTGTTGTAAAATTGTGGCGATTGTCTATGTGTTAAGCGGCTCGCAAGCATTTTCCATCCTTTCTAATAGTGTATTTTGTACGTTCCTGGGTAAAAGTCTTACCTGCTTGGTGTTTTGCGCGGTCCTGTGTCGTCTAGCCTCGTTTTCATTTTTTTTGCCCGCCATTTTTTTTTTCTCTTAGCAGATTTTCAAGTGCCGAAACTCAACAAATTTGGCCTCATCCCCAGACGTACTGGCTGTCCCCCAAAGCTGTGTGTGAGTTTTTTTTTTGTGTTTTTGGATTTGCGCAGTTCGGACGTTAACTTCGTATTTTTCCGACCATGTAATTTTTTTTTCTAACTCCTGTGTTCCTCAGCTGCTTGCAGCCTAAGTAGCAATCCCGCGTTTTCTAACTGCTTTGAGGCTTAGTCCTGTGTACTTCAATGCCTGAACTGCTCGCCTCCAGCATTTTTCAATGCCTCAACGGCTCGCCAGCTCGTTTCTGGCTAACTCCAGCGTGTTTCAATGCCTCAACTGCTCGCCTTGCTACGGCGCTCATCGCCTGAATGCTCCGAGTTTCAATGCCTCAACTGCTCGCCTCACTACGCGATGCTCACAGCCGATGAGCGGCTTTGGCGTGACCACGATTCGCAGTTTGACAACTATTATATGTGATACCACCTTTAGAACCACAGTTACGTTACTTTAACTGAAATGTTTTTGTAACAGTGGATTCACAGCTAATAAAATAATCAACCCTTACTTTGATATACCATCAGATTAATGCAAAAATAGTAGAGATGCTCATCTGAGAACGAAAAATACCTCTGTGTTTTTTTTTTTTCTATAGGTCTGGTTACCAGAGCAGCCTCTTTTAGCTCACTTGTGCCCTTCACAGGGAGAAATATCCTGTAGAAGAGTGACCCAGACCCGAAATACCAGGGAAGGGCACAAGTGAGCTAAAAGAGGCTGCTCTCTGAGTAGGTAACCAGACCTATGGAAAAAAAAACTGAGGTATTTTTAGTTCTCAGATGAGCACCTCTACACTATTTGCATACCATCAGATTTATCACAAAGCTATTAGAGGAGATGCTGTACTAGGTTAATTTTTTTGTATTATAAGTTTCAAGATGGTACTTTCTTGTGTTTTCTCCTCAGTGGAATTCATAAACAAACATTATTTAGAATTGATACAAAGAATTGGAATAACTATTTCCAAGCAGATTACCGACGACCTTCACTCAATAAATATTATTTCTGTAGAAGAAAAGGATATCATACTTTCTAAAAAAGTTAGCCAAGATGTTGCAAGAAGCTTGATTCAAACAACTCTAAAGAAAGGAGAAGAAAGTTGCGACCATTTTGTTAAATCCCTCAAAATACGAGACCAGTATCTTTTTCATGATCTGATAGGCGAATGTAAGTATATTATATTTTGTCAGTGTCTTCTGATTTCTGTTGACAACTTTATGAATTTTAGGAGCCAGATGAACTTTTGTTAGTGGCTATGGAATGGATCATATATTGAAATATATGCAGAACAATAGAAAAATTAGGATCAAACAATATTAAATGAAATTATAGTTTTTAACATGTAATATCTCAGTTGACAAAGTGTTGAAATAAAATGTATAAATGGTCTAAAATATTACTGCAAAGATTATATAAATTGCAGTTATTTGGGACGATTAACTCCTTCTGGTCTGTCTCTCTATATCCTAAGAAGTCAGAAGAATTTGTCATAAATAATGCTCCCACTGTCACTAAGGATTCTAGGTAGTGACATGCAAATGAGGCTCGAAATGTACTACCTTTGTGCCCCAACCCACTTAAGATGGGATGTGGAGTCTCAGACAGCCTTCAGCACCTAATCATGTATTAGGGTACAGTGCCTACCATAGCATACTTAATGTCTGGTCTGAGTATTCTCTCCAGCTACATTTTATAGTTACCAGCATCAACATTACACTGAATGTTTTTTTTTTCTTTACTGTATATATGGTGGCAGGAGGTTCACTCAGCTTCATAAATTATCCAGCTCATTATTGACTCAGCAACATCCTATTACCCCACTTCCTTTTATGTGCAGGCAAAGGGAAGGTGTTATTTATCCTAAACTGCTGTATGTTATCTAGACATGGAACTTACTTATTCATTATTTATATATTTCTAATACAATGGTAACTGAGGAATTACATTGTAAGAAGATGAATTGTAATAAAAGTCTAATTAAAACCAGTAGCTCCTGCATTACAGTGGTCATTTAACATAAATTTTAAATTGCTGACATTGGTCAACAGACAATACTCAACTTTCTCCATTCAATGAGTGGATCTTGTCATGGTGAATTTTGCCAAACTCCATTCTCCACAGGAAGACAGGTTTCAGTATAAAAGCAAATATTTTGTGTCAGATTTCATTTAATATGTCTTTGTAAAATTTGTAACAGGTATTTGTATTCTCTTCCTACATAGATGTTATAGGCGATGTAGAAGAAGAAGACATCAATGATTTGACAGATGATTTAAAGACTTTGTATACATCCCCAGGCTTTCAAAGATTCTATCCTCTGGGTGATGACACTGGCATTGATATATTATTTGATTTGGAAACAACATTTACAGATCCCTTACTGTGGAAGAAAAACACACAAAATCGCAGGGAAAAACTATTTACACTAGATGAACTTTTGTATGTGTTTAAGAAGAGCCCTTGTGTTATTGAAGGAGAAGCGGGCAAGGGGAAAACCACTATTCTCAAAAGAATCGCTGTTCATTGGGCGTCTGAAGATTGCCCATTTTTAGCAAACTACAAACTTGTCTTCTTCATCACATTGAACAGTGTAAGTGAAGGGCTGTATGAAACTTTATGTAACCAGCTCTTTGGTGATGATTACAAATTTAGCAAAAAGGCTTTCATGGAAAAAATAAGGAAATTTAGGGATAAAGTATTGTTTTTGCTGGATGGGTATGATGAGTTCAATTCTCAGAGATGTCCAGAAATTGAAGACCTCATTAAGAAAAACTATAAATATAAGAGCATGGTTATTCTAACTACAAGAACTGAAACAATCAGTGAAGTGAGAAAGTATGGTACTCTTCTTGTAGAAACAAGCGACTTCACAGAAAAAAATGCGGCACAGCTTATTAATAATATTTTAGATGGAAATCAAGCCAATGAATTGCTGTTACAGTTACAAGAGTCCGTTTCCATGAAAAACCTTATGAAGACGCCATTGTTTGTAATAATCGCCTGTGCTCTACAATTAGGAGAAAGCAAGTTCCAGATGAAAACACAGTCAACTTTGTTTGGTACCTTGTATGACCTAATGTATGAAAAAAGCCAAGACAAATTGTCCAAAATGTCATATATAACTAAAGAATGCATAGAAGAGAATATAAGCCGCTGTGGAGACCTGGCTTTAGACGGGCTATTCGCTCACAAGTTTAAGTTTCATCAGGAGGACCTATCCAATATCAAGGAAGAGATCTTGTTAAGCATAGGTCTATTAAATAAATACTCTGCACAAACACTTAAAGCAGCCTACAGATTTTTTCACACATCATTTCAAGAGTACACAGCCGGAAGAAGGCTCTCTGAACTATTATCATCAAAAGAGGCCTCAGATGTCTTTAAAGGAGAAAGTTATCTGAACAAAATCAACTCCGTTCTTGACATCACCACTAAATACAGCAATTTGCTTCGTTATACATGTGGATCTTCCAAAGAAGCTACTTGTAAGGTTATAAAACACATTACTGCCGTACATAGAGATGACATCAATAATTACAGACAGGAGTTGGTGGAGTTTGGTGTTAGCCTTTTTTATGAAAGTTCAACAAAATCTGATTTCAGTAAAGAATTTGAAACACTTTTTTCTGATAAAAACTTGTACCTTAATACCCACAATATATCTTCCCACCATTTTGAGTTTTTTGAGCACCTACCAAACTGTCTAAGCAGTCTGCATGTAGTAAAGTTAGACTTGTTTGGAGACTGTCCCAATCCATCAAGTGAGCAAACAAGGGAGACAGACACAACTGAACAGGCAAATGCTTCCAACAGTCATATTCCTGAGAAGACCGTCAGGTTGTTTTTTGATCATAGGCAAAATCTTCAAACATTAGTAGTCACACTCAAGGACTTCAATAAGTTAAATAAACAAGATGTAAACTATCTTGGCAAAATATGTTGCTCCTCTAACCGGCTGTGCCTGCATATTGAAAAGAGTGCAGGTATCACTGGGACTTTATCAAATGTACTGCAATCTTGCAAAAATATGCAGGATCTTATTGTTGACAACACACCACTGAGCATTGAAGACGAGAAACGAATTGTGGAAATGGAAGGCATGAAGACATTGCATATAGTCAATATGCAAACTGCACACCAACCAGGTATTCAATGCATATATAAATGTATAGATTCATTGTGCACTTTTTACACTTCCAAGTAACATAGCAAAATGTTATATATATATATATATATATATATATATATATATATATATATGTATTTATTCTTTGATAATTTAACTGTAGATAAGAAGTTTGCTAGTTTTCAATCTTGCAAGGTACTTTTGGGGAAAGCATATGGACACTGAATTCTAAGCTTAAAGACAGGGCCCTCCATCCTTTGCAACTTGTTAATAACCCATGTATAGCACTACAGAATATGCTGGCGCGTTACAAATAAACAATAATAATAATTTAAAAGGCTTCAACCACCATTACTTTAACATATTTGTAAACCATATTTCCTGCCACAGCAGTGTCGCAATTATAGTAGGATAGTAAAAATATAAATATATAAAACCAGAAGTAAGAATTGACTTGTTATCTGTACCTAACTAGATCATGAATCCTGACTGGTTCCTTGGATTCATTTCACAATAGCTTAAATATATAACATTTTAACAATTGCCTGTGAAAAATAAATAATAAAGTGCATTTATATTTGTGTTTTGATCATTTCATTATTTTATGACAATATATACTATGAAATATTGTGTGATACTACTTAAAATGACATCCTAATTTTCTTTCTAGAGCCCTTTTAAATTAACTGAATCACAATTTAATAAGGCTGCTAGTTTTTAATTAGAAAAAAAATAAATGTTGATGCCTCTGCTGGGCCCTGGGGAATTTATAAAACATAGGCGGAAGTTGTGTGTGTGTGAGAGGGTGTTTACATTTCTGGAGAGATATGGTTGCATTTCCTTAAGCAAAGAATCAGCTTCTGAGCCAGTGCGAGGGAATGGGTGTCAATTTCAATATTATCCAATTATCTTAACAGAAATTCACTGTTCCCTCATGATTCAGCTCTGAGGAAGTGATGTAACAAACACAAATTTAATTCCTGTACTCATAAACATAATCTATACAAATTCAGATTTTCCCTAAAAAAAAATATTTATTGACAACAGTGTCTTTTTTTATCCTTTTCTTGAACTGCAGTGGTTCTTTAAAATAGCTCATATTGGTTATAGTTCAAAGTTACCTTGTTTTTTTTTTTTTTTTTGCAGGTGGTCTGATATATGGACTGTTTAAGTTACAAAACATTGAAGAGTTGGTTTTACAGAATATAAACATCAATGAAGATGATGCACAAACTCTGGGTGAGTATATACAACAAACTGTAAAATTCTGGCCATAAAGTTTAGAAATATATATATATGCAGTGTAATGCAAAAAAATATATATTTATTTTATATAAAATGTATATTTTTTAGAAACATTTAAAATGTTGTATATATAATATATATATATATATATATATATATATATATATATATATTTATTTCATTTTATTTATTTTTTATCACACCCAAATGTGAAATATGATTAGTTTTGAAATCTCCATACATGGAGAGATAATACATGGGATCTCATGTGTTAGTTTTCCTTTATTGTCATAGAGAATATGAAGGTAAATGTGGCTATTTCCTTTTTTTCATATTTAGACATATAAAATACATATTTTAAATTTTTACATCATCATTAATTTACCATGTCATCATATTTACAGCAAGTGGCTTAAGCAACTTAAGAAAGTTAAAAATACTGAACCTTTCTGATCTGTCCAACATTGGGAAAGGCGTGGACTTTATTGCAGAATCAATATCAAATACTTGTCATGAACTGCAAGATCTTAAGCTAGAGAACTGCTGCTTGACTGGCAGAGCATTGACAACTTTCGGTAAGTACTGATGTCTTTTATACATTTTTGATATCTCTCTCCCTATGTCATAATTTTAGTAAAGTACTATTTTTGAAATAAGCGTTCATTTTTTTCTGCTTTTCCTAAAACTGAAAAAGTTGGGGATGTTTGGTTTCCACGATTTGAACTAAGTAGAATTTTGTAGTCACAGTAAATTGTAAAATAAACTTTGTTAAATCCTAAAACTTACTGAAATAAGTATACATTGGTACCATGTTAGCTTTGGAAAATCAAACGTATTGAGTACACAACACATTTTAAATGTTTACGGAGTAGGAAAAGAGAAAGCATTCAGGGCATAAACAGGCCATTAACCTTAGCCTGATGAAGAGTCTGAGTTCTGAAAAACTACTCAGTAAACCATTAAAAGCTATCAAATCCATTCAAAAAGTAAACAAACTTAAACAATGTTGAAAATCACAACAAATAAGCTGACATGCATATTTTTGGAATCTTGTGGAGAATCCTTACGCCACAGATGCGCGCGCCCGACCCTATATCAGGCCAGACCCTACACACACAGGCATTACAGTGACAGTCATCAAGAGAGAGACAGAAAGGGGAGCGAGGTAAGGGGTGCAGAAAGACAGCTGGGGAGGGGGACAGGCATGGGGGGGGGGGGGAAGAGGGAGAGACTGAGCAACAGGGAATAGAGAGGGAGAAAGGGTAGATAGACAAGAAGGCAGAGAGACAGCTGTTTTGTTTAAAAGGAAATGTTGTAACCAAATAAATATTCAGTGATAATCTTTTAACAATTGCTCATTTTACATGTGCAGCCTATTTCAAGATACAAATAAACATAGCCAGAGAAAATATGAAACATGAATTAATTTATTTATCCCAAAAATTACTGCCCAGCTGCTGAAGTCACAATAGACCCCTGTACAGTATTCATAGTGAGCTGTACACTGTACACATATTTGTTCTATTTACAATACAACACTCTCATTTTCTGACTCCCATCACAAGCCTCTTCTCAAATTACTTTTATTCATATCCTCATCACTCAAATGTTCTTTGTTTTACCAGATAGTACATCCTTCCCAAGACAATACATTCCTCAAATTGCGCAAGAAACACCAGCACTTCTTCTGATTCCTTATATTTTACAATGTCTCTAAGTCAATCAATTACCTGCCAAAGTCATTCCCTGTCATCTACTTTGACCGTAACCTTTCCATCTAAACTCATTCCACCAGCATGCTTTCCTACCCTCAACACATACAGATTCCCACCACTTCTCCAGCTAATTCTGTTCTCTGACATACTGATGTAAGTAAAAAGGCTGCTTCTCCATCCACCTTTCTGGCTCATACTGAAATGTAACATAGCCACTGACCTTTACCATTTTGCTCATTCCTCAGATGCAAAGAGAAGAGATTGTCTCTCAGCCTCCACCTTTCAGACCATGACACTCATCACTGTTACCATATTCAGCATCTCCTACTTTGAGCAGCCACTTATCTCATTTATTATTATTATTAACATTTATTTTAAACACCCAACATATCCTGTATCGCTAAACATGGATTGTGTTCAAAGCAAAACAATATTAACACATTGCAAAAAATGAAGGGCCCTGTCTTTGAGCTTAGAATCCAGTGTCCAAAGTGCATTCCCAAAGCACCTTGCAAAATGGAAACCTTCCAATCTAAAGGGTTTATGTGCCCACATTCCACTATCGTCCTAAACTTAAATGCCAGCTAGTACCCACATCCTCCTCCTTCAATGACCTAGCATATCTCCTCACCTCCATTTTCCTATTGCTTCAATTACTTTTTTATCCTGGATGACTTCATCTTCCACCTTAATCACCACCATTGCTCGTCCTCATCAAATCCTTCAACCTGGTACTTTTAGCATTCACACCTCTCACTCTGCACCTTCAACCTAATTCATATATTTAGCTGCCATAAATAACTTATTTCAGCAGAGCACTGTGATCCCTCACTATCTTCTCCTTTTGCTCATTCTCTCTTTTCATCCTCTTATATCTCTCCCTTCTTGTCTTCCAAACACCAGGTGTTATTTGTAATTCTCCATCATCCTACCATTTCTGATTTGTGTACCTTCATAATCTTTATCTTATTCCCTTGACTAATATCTTAATAGAACAACAATATCAAGTAGAACATATTTACAAATCCTCTCACACCCAGCCGTATCTCTGCTCTGCTTTAACCATCTTGCTCCTCCACAGCCTCGGCCCTCCATCCTCTCCACTCCTACAGCCATGAACCTCTCTTTCGGTTTAACCAATATATTTAAAACATCAGTTCATTACACCATACAATATACCATACTAGGCAGCTAATCACCGCCCTAACCCTAACTATCCACCATATTCTATATCTTGACTTGTACTTTCTGTGGAGAGCTCCTCTGATTTACTGGGTGTGACCTACAATGGACATCTCTGATTCCTCTCCCTCCTCCTCCCATACCTTTTCTCCTTGATTTACCATTCTCTCTTTACAGATATCTTCACATTTTTCTTGATCAAATGACAAATAAAATAGTGTTAAGCTTATCTGTAAATAAGGAATGTAAAACATAAGTTCCCAATTTGCACTGGCAAAAGCTATGACTAATCTATAAACAATAGTACAAAATGATTGTACAAAGGTTAAATAAAATATTATTAATTGAGATAAGCTCACTCTGACCTGCACATAGGAGTTGACTCTGTAATCCGACAAACACAGGATCAGTAGACACTTATAGACTGTGTATTGTTTCAACCTAGAAACAGTAACCATTATGTGCACCAAAAGCATTCACCATTCATATCACCATCGAATCTGTACAAGGAAGAGACAAATGTCAAAGGGAGAATGAGGAGTCCTTCATCACAAACAAAAGCATCTTACCTATGATTTGTATTTAGCAGTTTTCAAAACAATACCAGTTGACATATTACATGTTATAAGGTTATAATTGAATTTAATCAGGGAAAGGAATAATACAACTGTTTTTTTTTTCTGTTTTTTTTTCTTCAGTTTTATTATTCCTTTCCCTGATTAAATTAAATTATAACCTTATACAATACTCAGTGTTACCCACTAGGGAAAACTTCAGGTCACAGAACCTATTTACCATATTACATGTTAACAACAGATCTACACTTTTTAAAGCTATTTTAGAACCTATAGTTCATTCATTTTCCCTTACCAACTACTGACAAATCTCCTTTATATGCAGTTTTGTTAGCCAATATATTTTTCCAGTTTAGTAACATTTTTGTTTTATTTTTTACAGCACACTGCTTGAGTGCTTTTCCTAAGCTTAAAATTCTTGACTTTTCAAATAACTACCTGGAAGAGGATGGAGAACAGTCAGTGACAGAGCTGGGTATGTTAATATAAAGGGTGTGTCTCTTTCTTCATGTTCTGAAGTGCATGTTAAGATGTTAACGTCCGTTTGTTTTCAGTCCAGGCCTTGTCTCCTGAACTCACAACACTTTTACTGCCAGGAGGGTCTGATGTTAAATTCTGTTTGGATAAATTACTGGAGAAGCTCAGTATGATGCCGGGACTATCAAAACTTGGGCTGAAAAAATGGAATCTGATGGATGATGACATTGCAATGATAGGTAAGCATAAAAAGTACTCATTTTATTGCTGAGTTGATTTTCTGTTCTACCATAATCCAAGCCCAATTTATTATATGCCATACTTAAAAGGATATGGAAGGTTTCTGGATTTCACTAGGGATATAATATACCAATGTATCTATTTACCCTTTTGTGTATAGTATTTTATTAAGAAGTACCTAATGGCATACAAATAGTATCTATTTGGGTCTGCCCTCTGTAGCTCATGAAGACACAGTACAGTCATGTTGGTTGTGCAGTATCTCATATTAGTCCATTAGTGATCATCACTCAGCAACAAGCTGCTAAGAGATGGTCAGTTATTGGCTAACTTAAATTTTTCAGAGCCTGTTTATTCATGAGCTGCAGAGGGAAGACCATTTGTATGATTTCAGGCAGAAAAAAACAGCTTTTAAGTGCTTCTTAATAAAATAAAGTGCTTAAAATTACTTAAATACATAGGTATAGTACAGTATACTCCTAATGAAATTCTGAAGATTTCCATGTCTCTATAAAGGACCACTGTGATAAAGCACTCAATAAACAAATATCTTTTGTGATAAAACATTCACATTAAAAACAATATTTTTCTTCTTATCTTAAAGCTCAGTTTCTCCAGTCCTTTTCAAACTGTGGCAGAGTGTGTAGCAGATTTCCCTACAAACTACCAGTAAAGCTATCCATTATAGAAGCAGCAGCCGGGATGCCTGTGCAGATATTGCCACAGTTTGAAAAAGATGGAAGGAGCTCAAGCCACAAAACATAAGGAAACCAGCAATTTTCAGTGTAAGCTTTCTCTCAAAAAGCCCATCACAATAGACTGAAAAGTGGTTTATACTGATTTTTACTACCAAAAAGTCATGAACGTTTTTCTGAAAGATGATTTTTACAGCCCTTCAGTATATTATACAAACTTTTACTAACGAAACCTAATAATGGGAAATGTTTTTAGAAAGTAACAACAATAAACACATCCTTTTATATTTTGTAGTTACTGAGCATACTTTTTCTGCTATTGTCATGTTTTCTTGTTAACTAATGAGTAGTCAATTATACATAATGAATGCACTGGCAATTATATATGCAACATTCCTATTGTGCAGGAAACTTCCAGTTTATTCACTGTCTAACCTCAGGATGTAGAACACTTAAAACTAAAATGGTAGATTCCACATCAGCATAATTGTTTTTGCTTCTGCTTTCTCTATCTTATGTTTTTGGTGACTTTAAATTAGAAAACAACTTTAGCGTCTGTTTTAAGACAGACAAAATATATATAACAAAAACATTCACATCTCACAAAACACCTTTGCAGGATACATAAAATTAGCCAGCATTGAGACAAAAGAAAAATATAAAGAAAATGGGATACAAAATGAACTAAATTATATCTATTTTATATTTTTATCCTGTTTTCTATCAAGATATGATGCCCAGATTTGGCAATTGGAAATCAGACCCTTTTTCTTTACTTTCTTAATTTGTTGGAAATATACAAATCTCTATTTCTATTAATACATCTCACAATTTCTTGTAAAGAAGGAAGCTGGTCTAATTTCCAATATCTTACTATGAACCATTTCATAACTAATAATACATGAGAAATCAGAAGTTTACAATGTGAAAACTGATCTTCAATATTTTGGTGGAGTAATATTATTTCTGGGTCATATGGAAACTCCTTCTCTACAGTTTCTGATATTTAGTTTCATAAAATTTGAGAATATAAAAAATACATTTGGTTATTTTTTTTAAGGTGAGAGATTTCACAATAGTGGAAATAACATCCCCATTTCCTGTTATCTTATTCACCAAAATTTGACAAAATCTCCATCTTGAAAAATAAATTGTTGAATAACATATGAATAGATACATATAGCCAATTGAAGGTTGCAATGAATGAAATAATAATTTATGCAAAATAAAGCAATATATAGATATATATTTGTCATAATATCACATTTTCTTTTTTTGCAGCTACTCTTTTCAAGGGTAATTTTGCCAACCTTTCATGTGTGGACTTATCATCAAATTGCGCATCAAGTGATGGATGGAAGACCTTGATTGACTCAATGAAAAATCTGGAGAACCTGATGCATTTCAACTTTAGCACAGAGCAAGATTTCGAGCCACAGTCTGATTTGGTTCGGGCACTCGCTATTGCCAATTCTAAGCTACAGTCCTTGGACACAATTGAATTGAATAATTGGCAGCTGGATACACTTGACATAGATATGATCAATAACCCCAAAATGGTATTATTCACAGGGGAAAAATCAACTCTATAAAACGAACCCACAACTGCTGAAGTAACTGTTGATAAATGGACATAAATCAGTATATTGTGGATTAAAAAAATGTTTTGAATATTACAGTTTGCCTTCTTCAAACTGTGATCCAGCCAGGACATATTATCATTGTATTACTAATCAAGCAGTATAATAATGGAGTTTTAAAACAGGGATAAGATCATAACTTATGACTGACCATTAACCAAAGTAGTTGTCATATAGCTGGCTTAGCAATAAAATCAGTATTTAACACTATCAGTTGTCCAAGGGGAATGACATGATCAGCTGTTCTAAAAGTTGGTACCACTTGCCTAATGTGACCACTTAAGGGAAATACTTTATATTAGGACAACCTCCTCAGTAATATGTTTCCACCCCCTGTGCACCAAATAGGGGACGGAGAGAAGTTCTGTCCAAGATTTCAATGATAAAGTTTGAACATAATTTTGTAAAGCTGTGTTGAATTTATTTTCTTCAAATGGAGATCCTATTACCAATCCGCTATTAAATTAATAAATGAAACCCTATTGAATAACTGCTAAAATGGATCTTTAGCCTCACACCACATACACAATCACATATATACTTGTCAGCAGGCGGGATTGGCAAAACCCGTTGCTAACGCTGTGGCCCTTGCGAAGCGAGGGCCGCGATTGCAGCCAGGCAAGGAGCGCCAAAGGCGCTCCTTGCGCAAGTGGAGATGAGCGCCAGAGGCGCTCATCCCTACGACCCCCGTACCACTTTAGGATCGCAAAGCGAGGGGCCGCATTTGCGGAGGTGGAGGCTCCCATGTCAGCTGCAATGAGCCCATGACTCATTGCACAGCGCAAATGCAGACAAAACACCCAATGACTAAATACGGACTTACACTACAAATACCAGCCACAGGATTGAAAAAAAAAAAAATTGCGGACTTACAGAAAAATAAATACAACCCGCGCACAGCGGACAACCCGCGCACAGCCGAAAACATTAAAAATACACACAAATAAAAAAATATAAAAATACCCATAGCGGGGGGGGACACCCAAGACGTCTGCACGACAGGTTACACATCGATTTCAGTAGAATTCAAACACTTTACACACTCCAAAATCCCCTAAGCGAGAGAAATAATGGCCGCTAAAAAAAACGAAAACGAGGCTACACGACCCCTAAAGCCGCGAAACACCGCCAAACACATACGACTTTTACTAAAACCCGTAGGACCTAAAACATACACCATTAGCAAGGACGCTACATCATCCAAACCCGCCTACCACATACACATTAGCCGCCATTTTACAATACTACATTACAATGCGGAAGTACCCTGCAACCCTGACGCTTTTCCCTCGCGCACGCAGCCTATTTACACTACACTGCACACATTGCTAACACTTACACCTCAGCTCAACCACACTGCAAATCTACATTGTATGCTGCAGGAATATCAAACCAGATTGCTAGCTCTTCAGACTATTGCTCGCTGCATATATTAATTACAAATATGTAAGGTATCATTTAATTTATTTACTATTCAATTATCATTAAAACATACACATATACAACACTTTAAAAAACACCACCATACATGATCGCAATCAACAGCAAAGGCGCTCATTGCCAGCCACACGATGAGCGCCAAAGGCGCTCAGCGACAGGCTCGCAATGAGCGCCAAAGATCTCAGACGACAAAAACACTTAGGGCCTCATTCTATTATCGGCCGTAGGAGATGCGGGGCCGCAAGGATCGGCCGCAGGCTATTTGCCTATTCTATTCCCTTCCGGCCGGGGGCTCCGGCAGGCTTGCTGCCGGCGCCTTGTTATCCCTTGCGGCCGCACGCACCGGAGGAAAGCCTTTGATCTTAAACGGCCGCAAGAGTTTCGGCCGCAAGAAAATCCCGGTTGCTATTCAATTGCTCCGGGAACCCTCTCTGCAAGGCTAAAACCGAGCCGCAGCTTACTTGCAGGAAAGAGGTCCCGCAAGCACACAATTAAGCACATAATAAAGCCATAATAAAGCCATCCTGCACTCTGATGAGACGATAAAGTGATTGTAGGTGTTAGCATTCATAGCACAACATTCCCCTACACTCAAATCTGTAAATAAGTTTTATTTTATGTCAAATATTCGTGGACAAAGTCCGGAGGGCTTGGAGCACCTCAGACCCGCCCACGCTGCGGCCGGAAAATAAACAGTAATGAAATCTCGGATTTGGGCTGATTTGCAAGCTTGAGAGGGGGTTGCTATTAATCCTCATGTCCCCCATTATGATCCCTAGCATTTACAGAGCTTTACAGTGCCGTCTTGAATTTATATTTGCTTTTAAAGTTTTCAGACCTTGCGGCCGGTTGCAAGATATGCGGCCGGCCGTAAGGGGACATCCTTGCGGCGCCGTCTATTTGAATTGCAAGGTAACGGGAGCCCCGCAAGGAATCGCAGCTTTGCGGCCGTTTTACCGCCAATAATAGAATGAGGCCCTTACTGTCTGGGGCAAACAGCATTACCTGCCTTACAAATGTATTGCCCCGTCATTTGTAATAAGGAACCAAATGTCTTTCACTTCCAAGGTGGATTCAAAATAAGCTTGTTGTGTTTCTATGTTGCTTTATTTTTCTTTTTCATCACTGTAGTTCAACGATTTCTATCATGCATTTAAAAGAGTAAGGTGTATCCATTAGAAAGCTTTGCATGTAAACTCACCATCATGTACCAGTCAGGGCTGTGTGTAGTATTCTCTTGGCACTGGGCCTCTAGGCTAAGGGACTCACTGTATTGGTGGTACCATGTTTCGCTCTGGGTATATTCACTGTACAATAGAGGTGGTTATTTCCCTGTACTGTAATACTGTGCATATGTGTGAGTTACAGCTTGATAGTGGTTAAATTCATGTTAAACATGCCTGGTATTTGTATTTATTGTTTTATACATTTGTTGTAATTTAAGCCATACTGTGTGAACTGGTCTATGGAGGTGCAATTAAATTATTGTTTGCAACGGCAAATCTTAAAGATCCTCTTCTAGCCTTGTCTACTTTTTTAACAATGGGACAGTGTATCATTGAAGGCTTCCTGGGGGGATGCAAACAACCTAATATTAACCAGTCACATATTATGCAATGTGTGTGTTGTACAGTCGTGTCCGACTCTCCGTAGCCTCATGTACCACTGCAACACACCATGCTGATCTACTTGGTATTCCTGGCAGAAATACTGGAGAGGGTTGCCAGTTCCTTCTCCAGTGGGCTACAGACCCTGGTATTCCTAGGTGGTCTCCCTGCATGGCTTCAGGGTGGTGTGACCTCTTAGTTCCCTGATTGGATTGAACCTAGAAAGCACAGAATCCTAGCAATAGCTCTGAGTAATTAAATTAACTTGGTATTCTGGTCTAGTGATCAGTAGTATCTTATCAAGTGATAGTTTAATAGCACCACTGTTTTGTTAATGTGTTTAGTTACCATTGCATGTTTGCTATAAATATTCTGTACCATGTTCAACAAAATATCTGCTGGTTAAGACATATGTGGTAGAATTGTTCCTGGATGCTGGGATTTCATGCTCTGGGGCTATCTGATCTGATGAAAGGCTACCAAAATTTGGTGCATGGATGGAGAGCGAACCCCATGTCACTTCTAGGGATGGAGAAGACATAATAAGCGTCACAAACAAAACATCATAAAAGCTACATCACCTTAGGGCATTTATATCATACAGTACTCTATTTGATCATTAGGTGTTTACACTTACAAAATGTATGGCATCACTACAAATAACTGTATAATAAAGACATTTGTAAATTAAACTCCCTGGGCACATATTTGGACCTGTACAAACATCAAATTATATTCAGTTGTGAATAGGATTCAAGATTTGGGCTGTGATCCTTGACCATCTCCAACTAAGAACCAATATGAGAGCAAATTATTGTCACAGAGCACAAGATTGTACGTTAAGTTCTGGGTGTTACAATGATCTATTGTTTTTTTTAATTAAACAAATAACAGTTGAAAATCTGAAGTTTTAAGTCTGTTTACAAACATGATTAATAACAGTTGTGTTGTGCCGGTGAGGACACTGATTGATAGGAGTTTTTCCCTGAACTCAGTGACTCGTGCAAACACAGATTTACTTTATTTAATTCAAAAAGTATTTCAACATGCTTTTAGGAGATCTTTTCAGCGATGTGGTCCAAATTGTGCTGATTAAGTGGCCCTTTAAGAAAACTGACAACAAAGTGAATTCACTGCTTTATTCTGACACTTATTTAGGATCTTTCCTATAAGTTCACCACCAGCAGAGACGGCAATCGGCCAATAGGGGACGTGGTCGAGATTTTATTCAATTTCCTATTATTAGGGGTAAGGTTTAGGGTTTAGAGTTCGTGTAAAGCTTATCATCTGCAACTACCCTAACAAGAAATGTAGTAAAGTTTCGGCCATGCCACCTTTATGCTGTCTGGAAGTATTATTGTGCTCATTCTGTTCATTGTTTATAGCACAGATATGTTTTCAGTAAATTTCCTAGCTTTGGGTTAGGGTACTGACAGTTAATAAGCTTTACACTTAACGGCATTCACTAAAATCTGGGCCGCACCACCTAGTGGCCAATGGCCGCCACTGTTTGACGTCAGCTTATAGGAAAGATCAGAAAACAGAAATAGATTAACATGAACAAGTAATGTGGCCTATTAGATAGAAGACATACATGTTCAATACAACCCTTCACCCAGCCAAACTAAATAATAGAATGAACTGTGCTTTTATGGCTGATCTCACTTAATCTGCATATTGCAGAGATCTAAAAAGGTTGAACTTGATGGACTAAAAGTCTTTTTTTTAAACCTTAATTACTATGTAACTTGTAGGATATAGAAGTTTTGTGGCAGTGGTGGAGTAATGCACTGTGTAATGTTTACACTTTGCCAGTGTCTGTATTTACAAAAACATGAGACTACTGACCCCACTACTGGAATAAAAGGGCCTTTCCCTCTTCACATTCGCCAAATAACGAAAGAAATGATGAACCTTGCAAGTACCCACTTTCTTATATACTGCATTTATAGATTCAAAAAACAATTCTTCAAGTGCAACTAGTATTTCTGCCAGTACTAAACATGGCCGCCGCGGTGAATATCGCCAGTATCACAGCGTGGTTTCCATTTTGCTTTCCATAAACTATTTGAAGACGTTGGCGGTTTCACTGAATCAATAATGGAACGCCTACAATTTCATGGTACATTTTAAAGATTGGCATTTGAGACTATGATGTTCCTCCCTATCGATAAAGTGCGCGCCATTTTTCTACTACATTTATGTTGACCAGTCACGATGTAATGGCTACAAACGCCACGGTAATGGATGAGAAGAGCTCAGGCTGCTCGCCACTACCAAAGAGAGCGCGCTTCTTCTGCACAGCAGGCCGAGGCATGGAGCGGTTTGTTACTGAGGAAATAGCCTGTAAATTATCTGCTACTGATGTAAGTATGGGATAAGCCCGAAGATGGCGCCGTCACGTCAGGTGAACACTCGGCGCCATCTTTGATGAGGTCATGTTGCCAGTTTCTTGATGATAAGCAGTTAAAAGCCTCAAAAGGAATCATAGTAAGATATCAAAGAAGAAAGTGCATTTTATACAATAATTCTCAAGCAGCATGTTTACTTATTTAGTACTTTAATATCTAAGGTGTCTTTGTTGCTTTCATTACACTAAACACATATTATTTGCAAGGTTTCATTAAAGAATGGGGGTATTTTACTAGGATGTTGCAGAGGCTGCAATGAGGTGTGAAGTGTTGTGATGGCAAGTTCCCCATATGTAGGAAATAGAGCATAAACAACATAGTGATAGACATTGCAGCCACTTAGTAACTTTTTCCTAATCACAGCCTCTTTAATAGTATCGTAAAAATTTCGGACCTTTCCTGTTGCATCCCCACCAGCGGTGGTAGCCAGTTGCCACTCAGTGTAGTAATGATGGCTTGCCAACACTTTCTTCAATTTGTTCATAGGGTTAAGGAGAGGGTTAGGGAAGTGACAGATGGTAAGATTTACGTAGTAAAGTAGTGATGTGCTGTGCACGCCACTATTTTACCATGCAAAACTCATTATGTGCCACTACCCTAATCCCTAAATCTAACACTCACACTAAGAACAAATGGAACAAAGTATTGTCGAACAACCGTTGCTTTACCTAATGGCCACTGGCCTCCACTGCTGGCGGGGGCGAAAAAGGTCCAATATTCACTATAATATTTAGCAATGTGTGTATAATGTCTACTCCGGTGTTAGGGAGAGGGGGGAATGAGAAACGGGGGAGGGAGAAGAGGGTGGAAGAGACACGGGGGGAGGGGAGACACAGGGGAGGCGACACGGAGGAGGGTGGAAGAGATACAGGGGAGGGAGTGGGAGGGAAATGAGAAACTGGGGAGGGTGAAGAGGGGGGAAGAGACATGAGAAAATAGACACAGGGGAGGGGGAAAGAGATACAGGGGAGAGAGTGGGGGAGTGAGGCAAAAAGGGACACAAGGGGGAGAGATACAGGGGAGGGAGAGGGGAAGAGAGACATAGGGAAGGGGGAGGAAAGAGACATGGTGAGGAGAGACACAGGGGAGGGGGAGGGAAGAGACAGGGGGGGAGACACACATCAAATATTATCCTGTCAATTTTGATGGGCAAGTTACTAGTTATCTAATAAAAGTGGACTATTTGCTGATGGTACTGATGTTCACTAACTCAGCAGATTGAATACCATGTCTGAATTTTAGGAATAATAATTTTAGAATTCTCAATTTTTCCTGGCAACTTGGAAGAAACAACTGGAGGGAAACCAAAGAAAGAGGCAAATGGGCAGGCTAAATTAGAAAGACTTGTGAGTATAGGGCCATTTACATGCACGTAAGTGCTCTTCATGATGTGAAAGAGCACTAGATTGTATGTTAAAATGATCTCTTATTTTTAAATTAAACTAATAATAGCTCTAAAATCTAAAGTTTTTAGTCTGTTTACAAACACAGTGTAGCCTGTCTACTGACTCTTGCATGATTAATAACAGAGCCGCACAGTGAGAACACTGCTTGATAGCAGTTTTTTCCTGTGCTTAGGACCAGTTAAACTATAACAGACCTATTCAGGTGATTCCAGCATTCCATTCTCTTCACAGATTGATTTGGTAAGGGTTAACTGTATTTTCTTTTGCTCACTGCAAAGAGCTGTAGATGTGGGTCTGGCAGCAAGTAGTAAGCAACACATGTAAAGACAGACTTTACTTGACTGATTTCTCAGTGAAAAATGCACGTATTTAAAAAAAAATCTAAAAGTATTTCAACATGCTTTTAGGAGATCTTTGGTCCAAATTGTGCTGAATTAAGTGGCCCTTTAAATAGTTGGCTGTCTCTTCAAAAGAGGAATATGTTGCAGGGCCTGGGACTTCTCTAAAAAGATGGATTGCCCCTACAAAAGAGGGATAGTGAGGTAGAATACATTACATTTATTAGGAAGTCCTATAAACAAAAATAACAATGTGCAGATAATTGAAAAATATGAATGACACAATATATAAAGTAATCTGTTTTAATCTTTATAGCACCCATTAAAAAGCAATGTTTCTATTTAAATAAACATGGATCTTGCATTAATCTGAAAATCAATTATTTACTACAATAATGTTGTTTTATATCAAACCAAAATATAAACATATTCTACATAAAACAGTGGTATAATCTATTTGTACTTCTCAGTGATCACTAAAAGTGACCAGTAATTGACAATATAGGGAGATTGAGTGGCAGATCATTTTGATAATGACACGTTTGTTTTTCTTCAGATTGAAACCACGTCTGGAAAAGTGTTTTTCTCAGCAGAGCCAGACATATGCAGACTGAAGAAGCTGAAATCTGCAGAACGTCTATTTTTACTATTGAAAAAAGGCTCTCCACTATCTCTTCCTAAAAACAAAGGTGAGATATGCATGAAGAAAAATACCTGAAGTGAATTCAGCTTCAGATTGCACATCATATAACGTGGCACATAATTACAATTCCAATTCCATTATCTTTTCATCTGACTGAAAAATAATATTTAGCTGCAGAAAAGTGATTAAAGGTACAAAATACACACATGATCCCTGTGCTTCTATTTGTATACCAGTTAAAGCAATGTTATTACCACAACAATCTTAATTTTAGTTGTGTCTTATGTTATTTAGTTAGGTATTTCTTTAAGGTTAATTGATTGAATGGAAAATAATGCAGAGTCAAATAGAACCCTCTAGACATAAACAGCCTTATTAAATTGCAATTTGGTACATTTAGAAGGGCTCTATATAAGCACACAGCATATTTTTTTACAGAATTTTTTAGTTAGTGAAGACCTTGCTTTTGGATAGAAGATCACTAACTAAAAACTTCTGTAAAAAAATATGCTGTGTGCTTAAATAGAGCCCTTTTAAATGTACCAAATCACAATTTAATAAGGCTGCAGGCCTGAGAGGTGGGTGTCAACAATGAGGGATATTTGTGGAGTGTTGAAGCTTAAGAACTCAGTCTTAAAATGTTGAGTTTGAGTTGACAGTCAGGCAACCAGGAGGAAATGCTTGAGAGACAGTATTCAACATATTCTAGAAGAGAAGGGGGTATATATATCTGGTTCTGGGATATTTGAGTTATCCATATATAATTATAATTTATCTCCTTCCCAGAGTTATTATGGCAAACCTACACCCAAAATATTTTATTAGGGTGACAAAGGGAGGATGTATAGATGGAGAAGAGGAGGAGGCTAAGACTGTACTTGGGGTACTCCGACAGAGCGTGCCATAGAAGGAGACACTAAATATTTGATTTTCAAGATAAGAATAGGGTGGTCTAGCAGATCTAGGAGAATTAGTGAGGAGAAGTCACCCTTTGACTTGGTGGTGAGCAGGTTGTTAGTGACTTTAGTGAGAGCTGTCTCTGTGGAGTGTTTGGGCCTTAAGTCAGACTGGAAGGAGTCAAGAAGGGAGCTGAAGGAAAGGCAGTGGTATAGGCAGCTGTTGACGGTTCATTCAAGCAGTTTTGAAGCCAATGGAAATAGAGAGATAGGGGGATAGTTAGTTAGATGCAAAAGTTGGGCCAGATAAGGGTGTAAGACTGGATGTTATTATGTTGTGTTATTTATGGATGATGGAAACTTGACTTGGCATTTCGGGATAAATTGAATAGATCTGGGAAAGCTAGGATAAGTGTGGTAGAGAGGGAAGGGATTATCTGTAATGGAATAGATCAAGTGGGCGAAGGTGAGAGGTTGATAGAAGACCAGAGACTTCATCCTCCGTTACAGATGTTGTGTTGGGTAAGGGCAAAGGCTGGGTGCTGTCAGTTTGTTAAAGAAGGGAGTGTTTGTTTTGAATGTAATAAAAAATTTTTTTAAAGTGACTGACAATGTCTTCAGCTTTGAGACAGGAAGGGGTAGTAAATGGTGGTGGACAGAGGAGAGTTTTGAATGTAGAGAACAGATGGGTTTGGGAGGACAAAGATTATATTAATGGTAGTGAGCAGCCTATCCCAAATCCTTGACTAAAATTCAACCAACTGGACATTTTCTTCCTGCTAGTCTCTACCTTCTGTAAGTGTTAATAATCAACCTTGGATAAAGTAGAACACTCGGAGGGAGGATCTTGAAAAGTAGCTTCTGCCTAAAAACATTATTATAAAAACATTATTAAAGACCAAATATCTAACATTATTTTAGATAGTTTTACAATAATTTGCAATAATCCTTATTTATAGGTAAATTTGTCATTTCAAAGCCTTTGAAATATCTTCAGGGTCCCTCTAAAATAATGCAATCTTCATTCCAGGACATGCAATATCAACTTTAAGGAAATGTTTAATTGAGGAACAACCACAGGTGTGGTTGGATACATTGGACTTATGGCATAAACTTCAGGAGCCAATACATACTCAAACAGATCTATGTGGAGACTTTGTGGAGTTTTCTCAAAAAAGAAAACTAGAGATGGATTCAGATTTCCACATTTCAAAAAAGTGCAAGCAAAAACAAACAGCTGAAGACAGGGCCTGCAAGCTCCAAAACCAACCACAAAAGGAACCTATGAAAGAAGCAAAAGATCATGATGTATTAAAGGATGGAGAAAAAAATATCATAAGCAAGCAACTACCTGCAAACACACAGTCTAATCCTGTTACGTTTAGAGTTTCTTGTCGATGCACTGGTGCAAATGGAAAAATATTTACTACACAGGTATTTGTTGCAGAGCACCTTTTCCTGTAATGCATTTATCAGATATAAAATTATTATAAGAATCCCAAAGTGACATAGAAAGCACATTTGATTGTAATGTAGAAGACACATTTTAAAATGTATGACAGAATTGTTTTGAGATCCACATATATTAGCGTTATTGCTTCTAGAAGTGCTTCTCTCCACCGTCTGTTAATTTTCCGGGAGCTGAAAGAGGACCTGCTCAAAAACACTGTCCAACATTTTTCTTACCAGTGAACGTTTGCCACAATATCTCTGGGAAGGAGACAGATGAAGAATAGATACAACTCCCTTATGAGGTCAGTCCCTCTGGGCAGATCCTCTCACACCCCTGGACCCTTAACAGTGGGTGGAGTGAAGCACCTCTCCTGGAAACAAAAATGCTAATTTCAAATGTAAATTTTATTTTTCTTCAAATAATGATTTCATTGCTAATTAGTAACTGAATAAACAAATTAAACTTTGTTGTTTGAGCTGGGGGTCATTAGAATTTCATTATACTTTTATAGTAAATTCACCTTCTACATAATTGCCTCATAAACCACCCACTCTCTCTCCCTGATCACCCTCTAATAGATCATGCACACTCTCTCTCATCACCCCTTTATAGACTAACCCTTACAAATCATCTATACAGTAGCTGGCCCTATCCTGATAGACTGATACTCCACCCAGATAAACCCTCATTCTGTAAGAAATCACCCAATAACAGATAATCTTACTGTATATCCTAAGTTCTGAAACAGAGGGCTAAATGTATAAAAGGGAAAAATCACTCCATTAAATGTTGTCCCATTACTATGTTGTCCTCATGAGTTCTCCATCACTTCACTGTTTTATTACTTCCGTATCCTTCTTTGACATTGAGCCAGGTTTTGGGACACAATGGTGTCGAATCACTAATCTAGATATTGTGCATAATGTGCTAATAACATCTTCTGTGACATTTTATATATTCTAGGAAGTGGGTCAAGTAATTGGTGTATCATTAATAAAACATTTTGGCTGGAAATCTGATCTTCGGAGGCCTGTTCTTGAGGTAGTATTTCTAGTATGTTTATTTTTATAGTGCATATAAATGTATAAGTGATTATAGTGTTGTGTTTTGTATGCATTTTCTTGACTAAACTAGAATCTACAATCCAAAATGATTTATGACTATTTGCAATAATTTAAGTGTTTGAATTCTATCAAAAACGTTTCAATATATTTATGTTTTTTTTAGGTTTTTGTACATCTCAGTGATAATTACTCAGTGGTGGGATATCCTGTCATGAGGTAAATGTATACAACAATTTTTTACTTTTCTAGTTTTTATTCTTGTTTTTACCTTGGTTTGATAATTGTGATTTTTTACGAAACTACAATAGTTATGTTCAATAAACACTCCTTAATATACTCAAGACCCTTCCATAGGGTCAGATATAATAAGAACAATATACCCATTTGTATCTCTTTTTTACAGAATGAAGAAAAGTTGCCATCAATATAAGACTGTCCTAAATATAAGAGCAAAGCGTATTCTATCATTCTTTTTATGGGACACTTTTAAAAACAAACAAATGGCGTGTGGAAAAACAATGCTGTGTCTGAGTCGGGACCACACACATTACACATATGCATGACACCTAAATCTGTAGAACAAAATAATATAAAGGACACTAGAGCTGCTTATTATGTTTCATCTTTGTGGATAAGCCATGGTAATAATCATTTTCAGTGGACTAGGTTTTTTTACTTTATTGGTGTTTATTCATAATTATATATCTGTATTCTTTATTCATTTGGTAAAGTCAATTTTAAATTAAGAAACTGATTGAGAAAAAATGTATTCCTAGTAAGTAGAAGTACTTTTAGAAATCATCCCTAAGTTCTTCAATCCAGTTTCAAATCCTCTCCTATTGATCCTTCAGAAGATAGGACTTTGTAATTCTATATTACTAAACAGTTTTCTTTCAGGCATCCCTTGGCAAGCAGGGAATATATTCAACGTACAGGTCTAAGATCTACAGTAGCTTGGGCCATGACTTCAATTGCTGAAATCAGGGTAAGTGAAGTTTATATTTTTAATGCAGTAAACGCCATCCAGGTATGAAAGGACTGCTGCAGTTCAAAGAAAAAGACACTTGTCTGTCAAGTATGTACCAAATTAACAATACTAGTAGCTGTGTAAGCCATGGACATAAAAAATTTTTTGGGCAAAATCTGACATTTTTTTTTTTAAACCTCTGTTTGAGTACAGGAACCCATTTTGTGTTTGCTACATCACCCTGACCTGGATGATGGGGCTGTGTGTCTGAAGAAATTAGTGTAGGAAGAGAGGGTAGGAGGGAACAAGCAGAAGCCTTTGTTTGGTAACTGGTTAAGATTAAAGTTGATACCTTACCTTCCTCCTCACTGCCCCAGAAACAGGATGTTGCATCAAAGGATGCAACAGCAGCTCTCCTCTCACACACACAGCTTCCACTAATATGTCATGGATCCCTGAAGGTTTTTTTTCTTATTTGAAAACTAGCTTTTTCCTGCTTAATTATGCATACGGTATATATATACCGTATTGGTCCGAATATAAGCCGCACCTGTAAATTTCAAGGGGAAAAAGATAGTTCTCAAATATAAGCCGCACCCTTAAAATTGGAGAGAAAAAGACTTTCTCAAAGTGATCAGCCATTGCAAGAAACAGGCTTTCTAATTAGTTCTGTAACTTTTTTTTGAAGGTTACAGGCCTTACAGGATATTAGAATCACTAAAACCGTAAATCTCTATTCAACTGCTACAATACCGCAGTCTCAAGCACGCAAATCGGCACCCTTAACTCGCAATAGCGCAAATCGGCAGTAATTTTACGTTCGCGATATATAAGCCGCATACGTAACTCGCAAGCTCGCAAATCAGCAGTGATTTTTTTTATATGGTCGCGAATATAAACCGCACCCGTAACTCGCAAACTCAAAAATCGGAAAAAAGGTGCGGATTATACTCTGATCTGACCAATACAGTTTATATATATATATATATATATATATATATATATATATATATATATATATATATATTTATATTTATTTATAAAATGGTGGGCAAAAGAGTGATAGAAGCCTTCCACCGTATCACTCTTTTCCCACCATATTAGAAATGATTGTTGTGGTGAACTGCCTACTTATAAAGTCCACAACACAAGCTGAGGTCCCGCTCCATGCTGATGATAGCCAGTAAGCTTGAAACAGCTGTACATGGACAGGATTCTCGCCTTGGATTATAATTGATTTATAATTGATGTATAAAAAAAAAAAAAAATATTGTCCAGTGGTCCTTTAATATTTTTTCTTTTTTTTGAACAATCACAAATAAACAATCTTAATTAAGAATAATTACAATTAATTGCACAGCACAATTTGTTGTAAAATTAGATTGCTATTTTATATGATCACAAAAGGAATCCTTTTCACAGCTTAAAATATAAAAAAATGCAAATTCAGCTTTTACTGGCAGGTCAGCCTATCAATGATTGTTTATTATATCTCCTAACCCTTTAGATCTAAATCATCCTCCTCCCTGATATTGGGCCTCATTCTATTACCGGCCGTAAATCGGGCGTAAGGCTGCGATTCCTTGCGGGGGTTCAGTTAACTCGCGATTCTATTATACGGCCCCGCAAGGATCTCCTCTTACGGCCGGCCGCATATCTTGGAACCGGCCGTAATCTCAGAAATATAAAAACTCAAAATAAGTTCAAGCCTGCACTGTACAGCTCTGTAAATGCTAGGGATCATATTGGGGGACATGAGGATTAAAAGGAACCCACTCTCAAGCTTGCACATCTGCCCAAACCCGAGTTCAAATTAACTGTTTATTTTCTGGCTGCGGCGTGGGCGTGTCTGAGGTGCTCCAAGCACTCTGGACTTTTTACATGGATATTTTACGGATAGTAAAAATAAAATATTTTACGGATTTGAGTATAGGATAATTATGTGCTATTTTTTCTAACACCTAAAATCCCTTTATAGTCTTCTCAAAGTGCAGGATGGCTTTATTTGAGCTATTTTATGTGCTTAATTGGTGCTAGCGAGACCTCTTTCCTGCAAGTAAGCTGCGGCTCGTTTTTAGCCTTGCAGAGAGGGTTCCCGGAGCAATTGAATTGCAAATAGGAATTTCTTACGGCCGAAACTCTTGCGGCCGTTTTAGATCAAAGGCTTTCCTTGGCCGCAAGAGATAGCAAGGCACCGGCCGCAAGCCTGCCGGAGCCCCCGGCCGTAAGGAAATAGAATAGCCGAATAGCTTGCCGCCGGTCCTTGCGGCCCCGCAACCGCTGCGGACGCTAATAGAATGAGGCCCATTGTCATTAAGAATAGTGTGGAGGCTTTGACTGAAAGACATAGTTACTCTAATCTTTTCAAACAAATATAATGTTGAATATAATATTGAAAGTGAACATTATTCAGATTTCAGTATTATAATCTTATAGTGACATAAACAGGCCTGGAATCTAATTTGATCATGCAATACAGTATTTGAGGTGCAATCTCAACTGTGCATGCAATTAATCCTTCTTTAATGTAAATTCAATTGCCACAGAGAAAAAGCTATCAGTCAGAAATTGCGATTCAGCCAATTGAATAGGGCTCTATATAAGCACATAGCAAATTTTTTTACAGAAGTTTTAACTTCGTGAAGACCTTGCTTTTGGATAGAAGTTCACTAATTAAAACTTCTGTAAAAAAATATGCTCTGTGCTTATATAGAGCCCTATTCAATTGGCTAAATCGCACTTTAATAAGGCTGTATATGTTTAGACATTCATGCACTTCACCATAAAGGCATCATGCAAAAAAAAGCAGGTTCTTTGCCAAACAGGATAGTAAACACTATTTGTAGTAGTGATCGTGTATTGTGAAGTGAAAAAACAATATTTTGGTTGCACCTTGTTCTATCTTGCTATTCTGTGATGTTTTACTAAAGAACACTTGTATATCTTGAAATATGAAAATGCTGATTGAATCTTATTGATGTCACTTGTCTTGCAGGCAGGATTCGTTGTCCTTGATCCGATGTGTGGTGTAGGAACTATTTTGTTGGAGGCTGCAAAGCAATGGCCTGTATGTCAATGAGTTAACATTTCAATGCTGCAAATACTTGCTCATATATTGTTGGTTCTTAGTATTGCTTTATTGTTGTATTGTTGTGTTTTTATGATGTGGACACAAAAATTGCAGTGGATATGTTCATTATAAATGTCACATGTTGTTAGGTTTGTATTTCTTTGTGCAGCTTTAAATTTTGGACATTATGCTGGCTATAGTTGTTGGGTGAAGTTGAAAGTCTGATCTTAACTAATGCAGTAGTGTAGCATTAGAATCTGTTAGGCTAACCTTTAATGACCAATATTAAAATATTATTAATCATTTTAATATTATATTTTGATTAACAGGATGTTCGTTTCCTGGGTGTTGATATAAATGATGCCCAGTTGGAAAGTGCAATCTATAACATAAAGGAAGCAGGTCTTACTGACTCAGTAGAGTTTCTGAATGGATCTGCTCTAGGTACAGTACATGTTCAAGTTCTAAATATGTCTAAGAAAATGCAAATAATACTATTTATCTATGGAATTAACTTAAGTATTACATTATTAAATATAAAATAAGTATTCCCACAAAGCATAATTTTGTATAGAAATCACGAACACTGGAATATATCTGTAGCTGGATGCACCGGAAGGTAATCCAGATTCAGTCCAACATTTATACCGCAACATGCATTTCTTCACTCATAGGACACCTGTTAAGAATTCTTTACCTAATTCCAAGATATCCTGTACCTAATCAAAAATACTTATATTAGGGATGCAAAATGCAACCCAAATGCTTAAAGTTCCTCTCCATGATCAAGTAGAATATGTATTACAACTCAATACTGAAAACAAGTTTCTTTGTGTACTGTAGGGCTGCCGATACGCTCAGAGAGTATAGATGTCTTGGTGTCCGACATTCCTTTTGGAAGAAAGTTCACAACTTCAAAAAACATGAAAGAGTTGCTCCCTGATCTCCTTCGAGAGATGGAGAGGTAAGTACACTCTAATCACATATGATTATTCATTGCACCTTATGTATTACTCTTCAAAGAGACATGGAGTAAACAAAACTGCAGTGCACCATCAGTAAGAGACTTGAAAATCATATTAGGAAAATGTGTTTACATTTTCTAAATTAATTAGGAATTGACTTAGATATTGTCTTTTTTCATTATTGGTTGTATACCCTTGAAGTATTCCAACAGGAAACTACACAGCTAATGAGGCTGTGACTGTCACACTGATTATATTTTAGCTTTATTGCTTTCTCCACTCACTTTTTATCTTGCTGATAGATGAAGAATAGCATAAGCTATTGTGAATTCAAATTCCAGTTCTCACCTTTTTTTATGTTATAATGTTTTATTTAATTCAAATAATCAATGTAAATGTTTTCTGTTTTATCCTGTAATCTAATAATAATTATTATAGAAGGAGGAATTTTTTTTTTTTTTACATGAATGGGTGAAAAATACCAATATAGCTAAAATAGTGAATGCACCATTTCTTCACTTGCACGGCTGATTGTTATCAAAAGTATATGCAAGTGAGCTGGATTATGAATGCATCTGATAGAGGAGAATAAGTAGTGTATGAAAAAAAAATGTGCATGAAAAAATACCAAAATAAACAGTTACCCTAAAGCTTGCTGAATTTCTTGCATTTGCAAACTGTTTTCTATCAGTGACATCCCCTGGAAATCCCAGCTAAAATTAGCATACATAATACATTGTATCCCTTTGGTCTGTGAATTGAGCTGCAGCTTTCCCTTAGATTTCTGTAATACCAAGAACAAGGACTGTGTCCCTTCATTCACTGATTGTTTTATCTACATCCCAGTCTACAGCCAACAAACAAACATGTGAGCTTTACTTGTAAATGCACTACAGTACTCCTTTAATACAACATGTCTCCAGACAATCTGTTGGTATACTTTTGTTTCTGAAACTTTAGCAGCTGTCTCCTAGATAAAGCCACCTCCTTCTATTGATCTTCTATTGAGTCTGAACTTTGAAAGTAAGTTTAATGATGAAGTACTACGTTACAAAAATTGTAGTAGATGACACACCGACATTAGAGCTCAGGGGACGTGCGCGCCGACAAGTGCACGCACCAACACCACTCAGTCACTGCATCACTCAGTCACTGCAGGACCCCCCAGTCCAGACTCTCCCTCTCTGTAGCCCCCCAGAACTCCCCACCACACTCACCCACCTGGTCCTTGCCCTGGTTTGAGTCTATATGTGGAGGAAGGCTGAGGAGGTGGGTTACATTCACGAGCAGGACACTAGAGGAGAGGGTGACTGCAGCACTCTGCTGGCGCGCTGGTGTGGGTGCACGCTTTTTTCATGCATTTTGTGCACGCACAGGACGGTGCGCACGTCTTCCCTTGCTCTAAAGTCGTGCCACCGTAGTAGATACGTGCAACATCCTTACAGCTGTAGTGGACATACAAATAGAGTTAAAGAATACAAGCACGCCTGCGATATTCTGTAGTGTATGTGCATTTCAACTCCAGGATTGCTGCACAGTTTTGCAGTATGTCATCTGTAATTGCAGAGTTCTCCACGTTGAAGGGATCATTGTGTTACTTCTCAGCCAAAGTCTTCATCATCACCTGAAAACAAACTTTCAGTTCAAGGATAGCCAAAGCAATGTTTGTGCTGTGGATGATTCTCTTCATATCAAGAGTGAAAATGCAGCCAATAAAGACATCATGGACTCCAAAAATAATTTGTTTCAGTCGTTGGCACACATTGAGTCACATGCAGTCAGTCTTGGAGTGACGGAAGCTGTCATATTCAAATGCAAAAAGACATCAACTTCCTTGGCCATATAATGTATTACTTGAGTGTCCTTAATGTAGAATAATTGCTTTTATATCATACATTTTGGCGAAATAAATTTGTATAATATTTAATAATTTGCATTGTGTTTTTATTGACATGTATACAGTTTGTAAGACTCCATTAATAGCAATGCGTTATCATATGATTAGAATATTATATCTGCAATTGTATGTATGTGTGTATGTATGTATGTATGTGTGTGTGTGTATATATATATATATATATGTGTATATATATATATATATATATATATATATATATATATATATATACCTATACCTATCTATACCGTATTGGTCCGAATATAAGCCGCACCCGCATATAAGCAGCACCCGTAAAGTTCAAGGGGGAAAAATAGAAAAAAGATAGTACTCAAATATAAGCCGCACCCGTAAAATTGGAGAGAAAAAGACTCTCAAAGTGATCAGCCATTGCAAGAAACAGGCTTTCTAATTGGCACTGTAGCTTTTTTTTTGCAGGTTACAGGCTTTAAGGATGTTAGAATCACTAAAACCGTAAATCACTATTCAATACCGCAGTCTCAAGCACGAAAATCGGCACCCTTAACTCGCAATCGCACAAATCGGCAGTAATTTTGCGTTCGCGAATAGAAGCCGCACACGTAACAAGCAAAGTTCGCGAATCGGCAATGATTTTTTTTACGGTTGCGAATATAAACCGCACCCGTAACTCGCAAGCTTAAAAATCGGAAAAAAGGTGAGGCTTATATTCGGACCAATACGGCACTTAAAGGACAGCTGTGGTCAAATGATTTAAATAGCCCAACAAATAATACTTACTGCCTCTAATATATTATTTTCTATGCAATTATGCTGCTTTTGAATCTAGTTTAGTTTCCTGTGACCTACATCTTGAGGTGGGTGCAGACTCGCAAATGTGCGCTTACACAAAAAAACTGCGCTTGTGAATAGCGCGCACACAAAATCGTGACCGTGTGCGCTGATGACGGGCCACGCTACATGCAGAATCCGGGTCCACTCATCACCAAGATGGCCTATAATCATATCCACTCACTTCTGCACCCTAGTCGTATGCACCCCACCCTGCAATATACTCAATATCATTAACACCCCTCATAGATCTCACCAACAACCCAACCAGAAATATACCCAATCTCCCCAATACTTAGCTGCACCCTTAAACAACCCGGCTAACAATTTACTGAGCTCACCCACGCACAACTTATTGTTACAATTCAGATGCACCCCACTCTACTCTCAGGGACACCCCAACCAAACATCATTTGCAAGCCACCAGCAATTTACTGCACCCCACTAAGCCGCCCATGATCATATCCACCCACATTTCACCCTTCTACACCCCAGTCATCTGCAACCAACCTAGCAATATATTCAATATCATCAATACCATCAGCCATTTCACCAACAACCCACCTAATTTACCCCACTCACCTGCAACTACCCTAGAAATGTATTGTACCCACTAACAACTCATCCCACTCTGCTATGAAGGACACCCCAGACAAAAGTAATCTGCAATCCACCAGCACCCCACTCGCTAGGATCTACCATTCACTCAACTATGTGTTGCCACCACAAATACCTTACACTGCGGCAAAATGCCCCAACCCAGCAAAACGCACCCCACAATAATGTCTAAATATCTGACCTACCCAGCATCCTACTGCAACACTACCACCATAGCCATTGCACCCACCCTTCATTGCACCAACAGCCCCACACACAGCCACCCAGTGCATTAATACAGCACCCAGCTGCACATCCTATTTCACCCACCAACCACCCTGTTGCCCTTTTCTGAACTTGAAAATAAAAAGTGAAAATACAGAATAAGAATAAATCCATCAATCACGAAAAATAACTGCACAAAATGACTATAAAGAGATGTCCAAATATTGACTAAAGTCCCAGATGGAGATCAATACAATGCAAATATATCTGTACTACATCCTCCTTCTCCCTTTACACCCTGGGCCCATCCTCCTTCTCCCTATACCCCCTGGGCCCATCCTCCTTCTCCCTATACCCCCTGGGCCCATCCTCCTTTTCCCTATATCCTCTGTGCCCATCCTCCTTTTCCCTATACCCCCTGTGCCCATCCTAAGTCTCCCCACTCTGCCATCTCCTGTCCCAGGCGCGCAATTGTGTCAGGGTTCCATTGGGGCGCTCTACTGATAGGCGCGCCCATGCGTCTGAGCACATTTGTCCAAGCGCTTTAAAGCCAGGGTGCTGCATAAATACATATAAAAGGTGAAAAAATAGTGGACAAATTATTTTCTTTTTACATTCCCACAGCATGCTGTGTATTTTCCGCTGTAGTTCTTCAAAAGAGTGTAGTTTTGTGTTCAACTACTACTATCCTTTAAAGTGTTTTAACATGTATTTGCGCAGTCCATATTCAAGGAGCAAAAGAGGACTGCTATTTAGGGAGTGTGCATGCACAGATTGGAAACTCCTGTATAGAGTAGACTGTGATGTGACCATTAAGGATAGAGGCATACACGAAAAGAGAATAAGAAAATAGAAGTCCCTTGGAAGCAAGTTGAAAGCAGAAAAAGGTGAGTTAAAATATAAATTGCTCTACCTCTGTGACAGCATACATTTAATTTTTCTTTATTTATATATGGCTTTTGAAGGGATAAAAGTAGTTAGTGTGGAACTGTCCCTTTAATTCCATTCTACGTCATTGTGGCATCCCGTTCCATAGAACGGAATGTTGATTTAATTTCTACCCAAGGTCCCATGTAGGGACCAAATCATGTTACAAGGAAAATTTAGAAAAATGAAATAAAATAAAGTGTTAATTAGTGATAAATATATTTACTTATTTTTTACTTTCTAATTATTATTTTTTTACCTGTTTTGTAGTGAAGTTTAGAAGAGTACGGTATACATATGAGATTTCATTGGTACTGTAAAGATATTCCATACAGTTATCTGAACACATATCTCCAAAAGAATGTTCTGAGTAGAGTATTCATTAGTATGTTCTGTAAATTGTGTGATTAGAGGGAAAATATTCATTAGAAGGTTCTACCTCTTGTATTGATAGAAAAGGCTGTGAATACGTGTAGAAGCTGTTCCAGTAAGACCATTAAAAGCAAAACTCAGACGAATATAAGCTTGGAATTATTATCTTTTACCATAGGCATATGCTTATTGCCAAGACCATAGAAAGGTAGGCAGACCAAGCCATCTGCTGTAAAATACTATGTTTCAATGATGTTTCATATCTTCTAAAATAATGAGAATGCCATTTGACTTCTAGGATTGTGAGTCTCGCTGTATGCTCCAATTATTTCAGTAAAACTTCAGAAAATGATAACCATACATACCATTAGATCCATTTTGAGCATTATGTAAACATTTATGATGATTCAACTAAAACATTATTCATCATTTTCATATCTAATTTTATAGTATACACATGCCAGTTTCCACCATGATGAAACCGGACAAACAATGCAGGTGGTAAACACATATAAAATAATCAAAAGTAAATATTTTGACATTTTACATGTACATTGTTTTTTTACAATAAATATATACGGTATTAAATATTAATGTGCTAAATAAAAAAAACAACCAAAAAAGCAACTTTTTAGTCAAACTTCAGTTTTGTTTTAGTTTAAGGGACCACTGCAGTTCAAGAAAAAAGACACTTGTAGTATGTACCAAACTAACAAGGGGCACTATTCTATTAGCTGCTCGTAAATGCTTAACATTTCTAAATTTCGCTGCAGGTGTTTTTTCTCTCTAAATGTTTAGATGTATTCTATTGACTCAAGCCCACATTTTACCTCCTTAAGTCTAAACTCGTAAACCCTGCCTTTTTAAGTAGGATTTCAGCGGGCGTGATCATATGATCTGACAATATTTATGCAAGCCCCTAATTTACTTCTTAGACACAGCCAATAGTAAATGAGACTGTCATCATCAGTAAAATATGGAAGTTACACTTAATCTGCAATCGGAGGCTACAAATTAATTACTGCCAGTAAGTAATATTTGCAGATTGGGCTCGCGATCTAGCACTCTATAAAATGCATTAGATCATCTGTTCTAGTCCATGTGGGTTTCATAATATGTATTAACCCTTTGAGTCCCGGGATCAATATTACTTTTAAAATGTAAAAATAATATTTTTTTAATTGCATATTTGTGGGTTTGAGACTGTTGTGCAATTGATTGTAATGTGTTTCCATGCCTTCTTATGCTTTTAAATTACAGTATTGTGTGTTTAAATGATGTTACAGCTTTAATAAGTCTTTGAAAAAGCCCTTGTGAGTCCTATTTAGTACTTATTTCAGTTGCAGGTTAGACTTTATTTGCGACCTATATCTACGGGTCTAAAAGAATATCGGTTTTGTGTAACTTTAATTATTTAGAGCTGGTAAAATTCAAGGTGTGCTAAAGCCAATGGAGTTCTAAGGCCAAATTTGCTTCTTTGCCTGGCCCATAGTGATTGTGGGCGGGTAACTCGTAATCGGATTGCGAGTAGCTAATAGATTATGTGGCAATATTAAGAGCAGTTTTAAGTGTATATAAATTTACGAATTGGGCAATAGAATTGGCCTCAATATTAGCAGCTGTATAAGCCAAGGACATAAAACATTTTCTTGGAAAATCTGAATTTTTGATGACTCTGTTTATGAGTATAGGAATCTATTTTGTGTTTGTTACATAACTTCCTTAGAGCTTAATCGTGAGGGAGTGTGTTGTGGAGTGTAGAGAGGGGATAAGACTGAAATAGACACAATGCCCATTATCTCTCACTTTATCTAAAGTTAACATTGATAGATTTCTTTGCACTCTAAGCTTTTTTTCAGATCATATAAATTTAAAATAGTATTTAAGTGTGATCAGTGATTGGTATAGTCACAGTACTGAACTAATACAGCAGGAGTAGTAACAGCTTCATCTTTACACACTCTATTCATCTCACCCCAGAAATTGAGTAATGACAACTTAATATGGCGTTGTTGAGCATAACTTTCTTATAAGGGTTACAATAAATTCCTTTAGGCGATTATGAGTGATAGTTTTCAGAATTTGTCTAAATCTTAAGATATTTCTTCGACTCTGGTTTTCTAAATCCTCATTAGAATCCTTTACTTCATGCATTTTTTTCTATAGCTTTACAATTGCAGATCCATTTTTCTCTTGGTGTGCATCTATGTTAGCTTCCAACACTTCGCTCTTATCCACCAAGTTTTGCAGTATATTTCAGATCTTTGCTGTTCACTTATCTATTTCTCTAGAGATGCATTGTTTCATCTCTGATACTAGACTATCCCAGTGCATCCTATCTTGTTTTATTCCATATTTTGTCTTGTTTTCACACTTTTGTTTGTACTCTTATTTCTGTTTCATTATTTGGTTGTTTCATGTTTTCGGGCTAGTTCTTTTTCAGCTTCCTTACTAATTATTCTTGAAACCCGATTCTGGACTTCTGTGGTCTTCCTATCGAGTACTTCATATTATTATTATTATTATCATCATTATTATTTATTTGTAATGCTCCAACATATTCTGTAGCACTATACATGGATTGTGTTCAAGGCAAAACAACACACTGCAAAAAGTGGAGGCCCCTGTCTTTGAGCTTAGAATCCATTGACCATACTGCTTTCCCAAAGCACCATGCACGATAGAAAAAACTTTTTTATTCCCACCACCTGAATATTATTTCTACACTAGCGAACTGCCCGTCAAAAAATGACGGCAATAAAATTGTACGGCAGTTAATGCTGTTTGCCATACAAAGTAAGTGTTTTGGTCGTCTGAGTACCTTCTGCGCTCATTGCAAGCCTCTCGGTTGGTGTATTTTTGGTTATCCGAGTCCCTTCATCGCTCATTGCAAGGTCCGAGCAGATTGCCATTTTGCCGCTCATTGCGAGCCGCTCCCCTGTATACTTTTGGTCCTCTGAGCACCCTTAGCGCTCATTGGGATCCTGTTGTTTGTGTGTGGAAACTCTGCAAATTGTGGTTCAATTGTCGTGCAACCTAAGTCGTGCGGGTTGTAGTGATGAGCCCCTATGGTGCTCATTTCCACCAGCGCAAGGAGCGCCTTTGGCTCTCCTTGCCAGCAACTGCAGCCCTCGCTTTGCGAGGGCCGCAGTTGCAGCGGGCTCTATATGCGAGCCCTCAAGCAACCCGTATTGCTGAGAACTATATATGTGATTGAGCAGACGATTCATGCATCAACTGAGGAATCTCTGGGCAGGGTGAGCTGCTGCATGGACAAATATATGGATGCTTATTACTAGCCTTTTAGTTTATGTTCTTGTTACCTTTTTCACATTTTGCTGGCTATGTTTTCCACCATCTTTATTATCTGTAAAATTGAATGGGGTGGGATACCTGATTTAAACATATATTGTAAATTCAAAGGTTGTTTTCTACTGTTACCATTCTCTTTTGTCTGTTCCCTATATATTCTTCCAGTGCACAATCAGGGCTCAATGAGCAACTAGGTGATGAACTACTTCTCTCTAGATTTTCATTTGGCTTAATGTGTTTGCTTCCTTCACACCCCAGGCATGTTCATACTCTTTCACTACCCCTTTGTTCTGAACATCCCTTTGGTGGGTCATCATCAAAGTGATTGACCTTTCTCTCTCTCTCCTGCTGACCCACCTATAGATTTGGCTGTGAGATCCTGATTCCTCGGTTTTACTATACAGTGCTCCCTCAGCCCCACCAATTGTATCTGGGTAAGGAAGGAAGGCCTTTCTGTATCCAGGCTCTGCACCATGTTTTCCCAGGAAGGTAGGCCTTTCTGTATCCAGGCTCTGCACCATGTTTTCCCAGGAAAGTAGGCCTTTCTGTATCCAGGCTCTGCACCATGTTTTCCCAGGAAGGTAGGCCTTTCTGTATCCAGGCTCTGCACCATGTTTTCCCAGGAAGGTAGGCCTTTCTGTATCCAGGCTCTGCACCATGTTTTTCAAACAGATTGGACACAGCTCCAACTTATTCTCTTCCCATAGGACACATCAGGTCCTTCTCCCTGCTACCACTGGAATCCGCAAAACAACCACGCCAAGGTTTAGCAGGCATGGCACAACTCCTGGACACTTTGATTAAGGGCATTTGGAGGAATTTCCCCCTAAATCGGCTACTTAGGTTAAGCACTGTGCAACCAATCAATCAAACCTATCAATCCAACTATTGCTGCAGAACTTAATGTGTATAATTTCAAGACACAAACAATACCCGCAAGCTCCAGCAAATGAGCATCCACCAACACTGTCCAATTAATTTGTGTTTTGAGCATGTCTCTACTGATTGACTGCACCTATGTGATATAGATAAGTTCCATATCGTTCCATTTAATTTACTGATCTTCTCCTTTCAGTTGCAATCTCAGGTTGATATACCCTTGTAAACTAGTGAAATTTCCATGAGTCCCTATTCAAAGCACTGACATTTTAACTGATATTATTCCATTTTGGAGAGGGAAGCTTAATTTGCATTCAAAGTGTGAGTGTCTTTGTAATGCAATGAGATTTCAGTTTGTTCTGTTGATAGCACTGGCATTTAAAGTTGTATTATTTCTCTTCTAGCAGATGGAAGCTTCCTCTGCATTCAAGGTCTCATCCAACCTAGCAGAAACAAAGTCATAGAACCCAGTGCAGGATAGTTCCATATATGTTTATAAATTAAAGGGTATATTACTTGTTTCTAAAAAGTTATCAATTTCAAGTGAAGTTCTTCCAAGGAGTATATTTTAAATGTAATACTACAATGTTCAATAGTTAGTTTATAGCTCTTCAATAAGGCCTATAAAGATGGTATATGTAAGACAATGGCAGTATATAATAACACTCAATGGAATTCCATTGAGCCTCAAACTATCTATCATTTAAATATGGGGAATTTAGAATAAAACATTATTCGTTGAGAACTATTAGCAGATCAAGACTTCTAATAGCTTCCTTTGGTACAATGCCAGCATCTGAAATGTGCAATAACTGTTCACCCAGCAGTCTTTTGAACTCCATTCCAAAATATTGTCAGTCTTTCTTCTGAGGAGATTTACTCAAAATTCTCAGATAAGAGAGCCAAGAATACAAACTGAGAATACAATTTTGAATAGTATTCAGGAGAAAATCGGTGGCTGCCAAAATTAAGTTAATTATGGAATACAATACTAATTGGCATGATATGAAAAGGATTTTAGTGTAACAATGGATTTTGTCTTTGAACAGAAAGCTGGAAATCTTCCAAAGACAAATCAATAAATAATACTATTACCACTGCAGATTTAGAATAAGTAAAGTCAAACTGGAACTGGTATCTCCTTTATCTTTGGGACAAGCAGTCTAATCAGAAATTGAGGTTATTAACCATTTAAGCCAACTGAATGGACTAATACAAAATGAATGAGTTGCATAGGCTAAGCAAAAGTTTTATAATATATAAACTTCAATTCTGTTACAAAAAATGGTTTTCCATCAATCCTGAAAATTAAAACTTTTACAAGTATGATTTAAAATGGAGTAATTTTGTGCCCATTCCAATTACTGACAAATGTTTGTAATCTGTACATTGGCAAGATTTATAATTACTTAGGAATTGCATTGCTACTTGAGCAATAGGATTATAGGGATGGATTAAAATATGTTTTCCATGTGTTTGCAGTGCACAGATTATATACTGTCACAGACTATACTTGGACCTTGTTAGTGGCTCCCCAATTAATCAGATTTCCTCAGATTTGTAAATTATGTTCCTCAGATTTATAAACTATGTACTTTAATGAAAGCCTGCTGGACCTCCATGCTTCCACATAGAATGCTGCTAGGAAATAGGGCACTTGGAAAGAACTGCCCAGCCTGGGGTCCTTAAAGCCTCCTACACATTCAGCCAAATCCACATTTACGGTCTACTCTCACCATAGTTTTATCAGGTTTATGTGGTATATCTGCTCTAGTTTCTGCCTCTCTGGCTGCTTCACTATATAACTCATTTATTCTATGGCCTCTATAATCTGGACCTTGCCATCAGACCAGAGGATACTAGCACTCTGTCTCCAGGCTGAAACTTCCTTATCTGTCCACTCTGACTATAATAGGTTTGCTGGTGTCTCTGAGCTTTCTCCATATGGTGTCAAGTTGGGAAATTCTTTCCCTCATAGTCCACAATATTTTTGCCTGGTATTGCTTATTCTTCAAACTCTTGTCGTAGCAAGTCCAGAATCCATCTTGGATGTCGGCCATGAAGAAGTCGATAGGGGAACATCCAGTAGAGGCTGGAGGCCTTCCTGATAGCAAAGAGAAAGTAAGGTTAAAAGTTGTCTCCAGTTTTCCCATCTTGCGATACCACTTGTCTTAGCAGCTTCAAGGTCCTATTAAATCTTTCTGGGTGGTAGATAGAGGATCTCAGAGATTTCATCTGTAGGAGCTTGAACTTGTCTTTGATTAACTTTTTACAAAGGGAGTGCCTTGGTCTGTCAGGATTTCTTTTGGTATTGCCACCCTTGAAGAAAGTTGTATAAGTTTGTTAGCAATGTCCTTTGAAGTTGCTGTGTGCAGTGGTATAGCTTCCGGTTATCTTGTGGCCTAGTCCAGAACCACTAGTATATCAAATGACTCCTCAATTATTGGTAATTGTATTATCAGGGCCCACAGTTCAGGTTAAGGTGCAATTATCTAGCATTCTGGACAGGATGCACTATACTGAGCGACTTCTGCATATATGCCTGGCCAATAAAATTGCTTAAAAATTCGTCCCAATGTTGGGGCACTTCCTAAATGCTCGCCACCAGGTTTCAATTAGCCAAGTGTAGGACTTTCCTTCTTCGTGTTTAAGGACTAGAAGTTTCTCCAAAGCACATCTTTCTGTACAGTGCAGTAGGGGCCTTGGTTTCCCTCCTCTTCCAAGTACAGGTATCTTCTCTAAGCTCATTCCAAACATCAGAGGGCCTTCACTGTCATCTTCTCTTCTTTCAACGGCCTGATTGGCAGCCAAAGCCTCCTCAAAAGCTCTTCTCTTTATTTCTGTACAAACCTTTTTGACTTTCCATCTTTAATGCTTTGTTTTATGGGCCTTACTTTGTCCACAGAACAAGTCACTGTCCAGACATGAAAGATATGACCAGACAGATTCTTGAGCAGTCTGGGGTTTCTCTTGAAGTTTTTCAAATTTTTCCCATTTTTTGATTTCAATAATCTTTCAAAATTTGGGAAAATCCCTGGATAAAGCAGGTTAGTGAGCGAGCGATGGCACAGGGATTGTCATCTTTTTCCCACATACCTCCAGTTTTGCTGTATTTGTAGAGTAGAGATTCATGAACACATTTTATGTCAATTTTATTAGATGTTTTAATTTCACTAAGCTTTATGATTTTGCCTAAAAAGAGAGTTGCTGCAATTCCTGAATCAATTATTGTGGTTTCTTTGCCATTTAAGCTTCATGCTTTTGGTAAATTGGTGAAACTTTAAATTGTTCAGATTACAATTGAACTGGTACATTGCATTGGTTCTTCCCTGTTCCTAAAGCGCCATAATATGACATTGACTTGACATTACTTGCTGGATTTTTCCGCAAACAGTCTTTCTGTGGTATTTTCCTTCCTATTCTGGGTTCACATTTTCTTGTCTCAATCCAGACTTCATAACCCAATTTGTAGTTTGAGTATTCAGGGATTTAAACTATATTTGAATCCTGGAAGTGTCTCCCCTTGGGCCACATGAGAGTTCATACCTAGCAAGGTATCTTTCTGTCATTGTAAAAAACTCATCTGGGATCTCTGGTTCATTTTGTCCCACCCATTCTCATAAGCCAGAAGGAAGATTTCTTAAATAGTGATCCATCACCAGTAGTTCAATAACTCTCCCTGGTACATTGTTTCCAAGCCACATATATATTTTTTTGCTAGAAGCAGCAGATCAAACATCTCTGCGTGGTGGGGGGACTCACGGTCTAAAAACTTCCATGAGTGGAATCACTGTGGTAGCACAAACTCTGGCACAGATCTTTGCTTTTAGATCAGCATAATTAATTGCCTGTTCTGCCCCAGTGTCAAAGTTAGCATTTCAGAGCATCACCGTATAAGTAAGGGGCGTTGATAGTGGACCAGTAACTTTTTCTGCCCAAGTTTCCTTTGTAGCAATTCTTTCAAATGTCAGGAGATATGCTTTCCACATCATCTTTACTAGTTGTTATCTGTAGGAAGAGATTAGTTTTAATCCTGCCACTAGTCACTGAAGTCACAGTCGTATTTTCCAGCATCAGGTGCTGAACAGGAACAAAAGTTTTTGGTTTGTTTCTAGCTGAAGTTTTCTGTACTCTGCGGTTTGTCTTAGCAACTGTTGTGTAGATTCATGTTTGTTTGCAGTGACTTGTACCAGGTCTTTCACGAGTTACTCTATCTCACTTCCGACACCACATGTGACAAGTTAACAAATCTCTGGATTTGTGCCCATGATTCAGGCACAATAACTAACACAATACCAGAGACTGTATATACTTTTTCCAAGTTTTACTAAAATGTATCCAGTAATACAAAAATTACAAAACAAGGCAAATCAATGAACATATTAGGCTTCGCTTCCACCAAAGCACTCCCTTATCTAATAAACAGTTTTCCTCACTCTCCGTAATCGGCTTTCATGCAGCAAATCCTGGGCGTGGCAAAAAAAAACAGCTCAATAGTTTGTGTAACACCCCTGGCCTGTATATTTCTCCATTACTTTCCGGTGTTCCTCTCTTGCTTCAAGTGTTCTAGGCATGCCTCTCGCTGTGTCTCACTCATGTCTGTGGCAACTGAATACCATCCAGTCCATCAGCTGCCCTCCCGTACTCCAGGTGCAGTCTTAAACCAGGACTGCCCAGGTGCAGCTAATAAAATGAGCAGAGAGGTTAACTCTTTCAGCCCTTCTGGGGGATACGAGCTTTACAGAGTCTGTGACTCACATTAATACCTCATATCACAATAAACCCAGCAAATGTGTGAGAAACTGACTTCTGTTTAAAGTATAAACATAGCCCAGTATATCCTAGGGGGTGTAGCCAAATGCATAAAAAAAAAAAAATATCCAAGTACTGCCCATTTAGGGAGAGTTCCAGGGAGATTTTCCGAGGTTGAAAATTCCAGAAAAAGAGCAGTGTAGCGAAGATGTCAAAAAGAGGGTAATCCAGAAAACAGTCCAGGGTAGTGGAGAGCCTGACCAATGACCAGAAGCCTGATGGAGAAGCAGACTATAGTAGAATTATATAGTAATATGATTACCTAATGTATGTTGTATAAGATAATGTAGGATCTATATACATTTTCTCTTTATAAATATTAAGTTTATAATAAGTGTCTTTCATCTGTTCATCTAATTCACATCTTGTCAGTCTTTTAATTTATGTACAATGCACTCTCTAATATTGCTGCCAGATTCCAACAAGTGAAATAGCCTCCCAATGCTAAAATACAATGTCTAAAATTCTTATCTCCTATGGAACCATTTTAATGCAATCCATTGAAATGGACGAATTATATGAGCACAATTGCTCTGCAGGCCTGAGGCTGAAGCTCCCTGCATACATTTCTGTGCTTGGTCTTGCTTCACATTTATTTTTCAATTCGTCATCTTTTCTGCTTTTTACTCTTCCACATAAATCAATTTTTAAAAAACTCATAAATTCTTCAAGTACATTTTAGTCTCTCCTCAACTACTGTATCTGTTGTTTATCAGCTTTCTTTACCAGTATTTTTTTTGTGTCGTTCAGTTGTCTGCCACTGTCCATGACAGTGTGGACCACAACGCACCATGCACATCTTTATGTCCACGGTCATGCTGATTCACTTGGTTTTCATGGCAGAGATACTGGAGTGGGTTTCCAGTTCCTTCTCCTGTAGGCCACAGCATACAGCTCCTGGTATTACTAGGTGATCTCCCATCGACGTGCTGACCAGGCCCAAACCTACTTGGCTTCAGGGTGGTGTGACCTCTTGGTTCCCTGAGTGGAATCTAACCCAGGTTGCATTGGTGAAAGCATTGAATCCTAACCACTGGACCACCAAGGAACTAGTTATCCAGCATAGGAACTGTGAATTGGAAAGTTTTTTGTTTTTTGGGAATAGGACAGAGGGAAGAACTATTGCTCTGCAGTATGTCTATGCATAGCTACTTTCCCCATTCTTAAGTGTTGAGTTGGAGCATGGCTTATAAACAATAATTACTTTTAAAAGCACTCAAGGTTCGAGAAGTGCCTTAATCACAGGACCTGTTCTGCTACTCTATGGAAAAGCATCTCTGTCGCCTAATGAACAGGCAAGTTTCTGGAGACTGATTTCCACTGAGGGCTGAATGGGCTAAGGAAGTCATATATGGGCTTCCTCAGGGTTGTTGTGCTAGTTTATGTTCACATATAAGAGGAAGTGAAAATTGCAAAGTATCACAGAAACACATTTCTGCTACAGATTGGAAATTCAGCTGGACTCGGCTAAGTTCTAAAACTGGAGATACATAAGACCAGAAGCAAAGCTAAAAGGAGGGGAATTTTTGGATCACAAGCTATACAAGAACCTACTAGAAATGAGTCTCTCTTGGATGTAGTAATAACAAACAACATTGATATAATATCAGTATCAGGTAGGGGACGCTTTGGGGAAACCTTTATCATAACACAGTCTCATTTAAAGGTAATATTCAAATGCAAAATTATTAGGGGCCAACAAAGACTCACAATTTTAAAAGGGCATCAATACAGAGTGTAGACTGGGACAAAGACCTAGAAGGTAAAAATACAGAAAGTAATGACTGTTTAGTTGTTCAGCCATGTCCGACTCTCTGTGTCCCTATGGACTGCTGCATGCTAGGCACATGTGCCTGGAGTGGGCTGCCAATTTCTTCTCCAGAGGACACAGATTTGTCTGATCTCTCTCCTCACAGCCTCATTGAGGTACGCAAGCCCCTTCACCACAACAAGGTAGCTAACCAGAAGAGGAATTGGAATACAGTGCCTTGCAAAAGTATTCACCCCCCTTGACTGTTTACCTATTTTGTTCGATTACAGACTTAAGTTCAATGTTTTGTTCAGAATTTTATGTGATGGATCAGAACAGAATAGTCTAAGTTGGTGAAATGAAATAAGAAAAATATATACATAAAACTATTTTTTTAGAAATAGAAAACGGAAAATTGTTATGAAACGCATAAAATGCTCTGGTGCAACTGATTACCTTCCGAAGTCACATACTTACTGAAATGATGTCCACCTGTGTGCAATCTAAATGTCACATGATCTTTCATTACATATACACACATTTTTTAAAAGGCCCCAGAGGTTGTAACACCTAAGCAAGAGGCACCACTAATCAAACACTTCCATGAAGAGCAAGGAACTCTCCAAACAAGTAAGGGACAATGTTGTTGAGAAGTTCAAATCAGGGTTAGGTTATAAAAAAATATCCAAATCTTTGATGATCCCCAGGAGCACCATCAAATCTACCATAACCAAATGTAAAGAACATGGCACAACAGCAAACCTGCCAAGAGACGGCCGCCCACCAAGACTCACAGACCGGGCAAGTTGGGCATTAATCAGAGAGGCAGCACAGAGACCTAAGGTAACCCTGGAGGAGCTGCAGAGTTCCACAGCAGAGACTGGAGTATCTGTACACAGGACGACAATAAGCCGTACACTCCATAGAGTTGGGCTTTATGGCAGAGTGGCCAGAAGAAAGTTGTTACTTTCAGCAAAAAATAAAATGGCACATTTTGAGTTTGCGAAAAGGTACTGTATGTGGGAGATTCCGAATATGTATGGAGGAAGGTGCTCTGGTCTTATGAGACTAAAATTGAACTTTTTCGCCATCAAAGAAAACGCTATGTCGAGCAACCGGAGGAGAGGACAACACCGGCGGAGGCTAGAGGACCGCTGGATCCCCCCCCCCCCCCTCCGGAGGTGAGAACAGGACCCCCAGAACCCCGCGGTCAGCCCAGAGTGGCCGGGAGGGGAGAGAAAACACTGCGCCCTGGAGCGGGCGCCATCTTGTTTCCGGCAGCCTACAAAGCTAAGTGCAATACTACAAGGGGGAGCTGCAGGGCCTAAGGGGAGGAGAGCCCACAACAGCACCCCAGTAGGGTGCCAGCTTTTTTATTTTCCCTGCAAATAGGTTAGGAGGTGGGGGATTGAGGACCCAGATTATCACATGCTGGTCAGACTTCCCAACTCAGGGGCCCCATACACCACCTACCCCTCCAATCCTAGAGTGAAGCCCAAAGGGCTTGGAGCCAAAGTCTGTCCACACGTATGCTGACACAGTAGAATAAGGGCATAAAACAAAAGCTAACAGACTTGCACAGATACCCTCTTGCACAGATACTAAGGAGTACCTAACACTCTCAACTCAAGTACTTGCACATTGCTACAGGCCTAGGAGCAGGGCACAGTGAACGGCTACACATCAAGCCAGCCCCCCAGGGGTTCAAATAAAACCCTAATCTACTGTATAGGGACTGTCTTTCATCAAACAAAGTGGCTGGGAATTGATCCAAGGGCTGGAAGACTTGCTTTGGGGTTCCTTGAAGGCCCCGGGTCCAGTGACTTGATATGACCAGGATGGAGACCACTTGGACATGAACTTTACCTAACAGATGAACACCTAGTCTCTATACCTGGGGGCACCCGGCTTGCTGGTGTGATATGAATGGGACGGGGGCTTAACGGATATGATCCCTACCTGTTAACAGAAAAAAAAGACTATCCCTGTGCCTCCTGATTATCAGCCTGGACAGTGTCCTCTCACAGCTTCGTGCATCAGCGTCACCCGCTAAAAAGAATATCTTCCTATCCATCATGGGGAAGTCCAGCAAGAAAACCCAGCAATCTAGAGGAATTAAGGAGCACTTTCCAACGCAAGCCCCTCCACCTGCTCCATCTCCGTGGCTAGATCCCACTTCATCAGACAGCTCGTTCATCGAGGACGCCCCGGTATGCCCCCCACCTGTGGACTTGACAGAAGCGACAGTGGCAAAAATAGATGCTCTCTTGCGAGCCCACCTGTCCACGGCGGTCAGGGAAATAAAGCAGGAAATCCAGGACCTGGGTCAACGCACCAGCCACCTGGAAAATCTAACATACCAAATCATTGAGTCACAATCCTCTGATAGACAAGTGATTGACCAACACTCATTGCAAATTTCCACCCTTGAAGCCAAGCTAGATGACCTGGAGAACCGCTCGAGACGATTTATTGTTCGCTTCCGCGGCATCCCTAAAGCGGTAACTAATCTTCTGCCGTACCTGCACTCGACTGTTCAGTCCATCTTACCGACGCACCCAGAGTCAGCTTGGGAAATCGAGAGAGCTCATAGAGCCTTGGGTGGTCCCCCGAGCTCTGATCAACCGAAGGATGTGTTAGTCCGCTTTCTCCGCCAGAATGCAAGAGACCTTCTTCTACAGGAAGCCAGAAAGTCCCCCTCCATTGAGGGTCCAGACGGCTCCACTCTGCAGATCTATGCGGACCTAGCACCATCCACGCTCTGGAAACGTAAACTCATGAAGCCCGCAATTGCATTCCTTATTCATAACAAAATTAAATATAGATGGGGTTTCCCATTCAGCCTCTCCTTTCAAGTGGGCTCATCGGTTTATACAGCTTTTTCAATTGAAGAATGCATGGCTTTCCTGGCCCAACTCCATCTAGCCCCAGATCCCGGATTGTCAGAACTATCAAACCCTCTGGATCCCAGCTTGGTGGAACCTACAAATGGACCGCCTTCTCAACGTCCGACCATGCAATGGGTGACAGCCTCGAAGCCTAAGCGACCCCGGAGGCCTTCCGGAATAGAGGTCACACCAAACGTTTCTACACTCTTTTCTAAAACCTTGCTGGACTTTCCTAGTAATCCGGTTGTGCGTTCCTCACTCACGGAAATCTGATTTTGGATTGCTCTCCCCGATACTCATCAATGACTACTTAAGACTCACAATCCAGAGCCATTATTCTAGGCTTGCACTTCTCAGGAGGAGATGCTGAACACCTTCATACTTACCAAGGCAACTTTGGAACTCTAGATTGCTTGGTTCTCTTACCCAAACCAAGTTGATCTCACCCTGGACCAGGTTTATTATGCTCCCTATGTTTATTGTCCACAGGAGCCGGACCCTAAACTGCATCCACTATACACCTGAGAAAGGGATCTAAGCCCCCTCCCATTCCCCTATACAAGGCAACATCAAGCCCGCTTAGATCTTCCCATATAATTCAGACCCGCGGTGGATCCACAAACCTCCTCAGGAAAGGCTCCTGTCCGAGTCTCCACTCACCCCTGCCTCCTCCCCCCCCCCCCCCCCCGGCACTGGGCAGGCCTAGTAGACCGGGGCTCCCCAGACTCCTCCACTTAAATCCGATCTTAGACCCAAAAACCCTCCTACCCGGCAGCTTGTAACTACTGGCCGGGCCCTTCAGGTCTATTAGTTTAACTTTTTAATACACACCTGAACCCATACTTTACCCCACCTCACTAGTAGGGACTCCAAGGTTGGGGAGATCCCCTCCTTGCCCTCAGCACTTCGTGTGCCTTAAATTATTTAGTGAGGATCTACTCTCACTATACTGTAGATGTTTTTTATACTGTTTGATAAAAAGTTGATTTTCTGGATATTCTCTCAAAGTTTTAAACTGTTCTTTTTGTCTCTATTCTCCCCTGCATCCTGGGTTGTCTGGCTCCGGTCCTTCGCTCCTCCTACGCCTCTGGTCCTCGGCCGCCATGAGCTAAGCGACATTCGCAATATCTTTCTGAGCATCTATGAATCCTGCAGGTACAATGACTGACACGTCTTTCACCTTTCTCACTCACAATGTTAAAGGGTTTAACTCCCCATTCAAACGGCATAAAGCTTTTATCTCATATAAATGACTTCGACCCTCAGTAATATTTATGCAGGAAACTCATTTTGCTAATCATACCTACACAAATCATACCCCTACTTCATAACCTCAACTTGCCCCACTAAGAAGGCGGGTGTAGCTATACTACTTCATAAAGACTTCCCTTTCACCGTGGAGAGTAAAAAAATTGAGCCAGAGGGCAACTACATGGATCCCTTCTGAATACTAGGATCTCTCTTATAGCTCTTTACTCCCCCACTACAGCCCCCCATAATACTCTCATTAAACTCCTTGCCCATCTCAAATCATTAGATACAGGCAAAATCATTCTAGGGGGGGATATCAACCTGGTTCTAGACCCTAGCATGGATAGGTCCTCTAAGCCCCAGGGAGATAGATTCTCAAAAAAACTTAAGCGCATCCATAGATCTCTTGAGGAGCTTCATCTGCTGGATACTTGGAGGCTGAAACATCAGGGAGAAAGGGAGTGCACGTTTTACTCCCCAGTGCATGGCTCATACTCCAGAATAGATACACTGCTAATGGATTCATCTTTGTCGGATGGCTTAGTTGCCTCCGAAATACGCCCCTGTCCCTGGTCCGACCACTCTGTGGTCTACATGTCCCTAGATTTGGGCATTGTATACAAACCCCCTTATACATGGAAGCTCAATGATATGCTCTTCTCCAATCAAATCTTTCAGGACCAGGTTGCCTCGAAACTCAGCCAATAATTTTTAGATAACTTGACCCCAGGCGCGGACATAGGGTGGGTTTGGGCAGCACACAAAGCCTTTATTAGGGGCACTTGCATTAAACTGTCTTCTGCACACAAGAGACAAAAAAGAAAAAAGGAAGTTGAGATCAGAGCGTCACTTTTAGCTTTAGAAAAATCTAATCAGACCAATACCTCAACCCAACGCCGTAAACAAATAGACCTATTACGAGCAGAACTGGATTTCATATTTTCAGCGCAAACTGAAAAAGCATTGAGGTGGACGGGCCATACATTTTACACAAAAGCTAACAAACCGGATTCTCTGCTTGCTATAAAATTAAAAGGGAAGCTAGCCCACTCCAATTTTTTTAAGATCAAAAACCCCTCTGGGAACACCACGTATAGCCCAAATGAGATTAAAGAAACCTTTACCACCTTTTTTCAAAAGCTCTACTCTTCCACGCAGAAGCAACATACTAATCAAATTCCCACCTTTCTTGAGTCTTACGACCTCCCACATATTTCAGTGCAGGAGAGAGATGGCCTGAACTCTTTAATTACGGTAGAGGTCCGGACGGATTTTCTAACTTGTACTACAAGAAATACGCAGAAATTTTAGCTTCTCACTTGGTGACCTTATTTAATGCGATCTTAGACAGTTACAACATTCCACCTGAACTAAACCAAGCGAACATGGTCTTCTTTCCAAAGGAAGGCCGAGACCCTCTGGAGGTTAAAAATTACAGGCCTATATCGCTACTAAATGGGGATGTCAAAATACTTGCTAAATTGATGGCCAATAGGATTTCAAAATTTCTGCCCTCACTAATACATAAGGATCAAGTGGGTTTTATCCCCTTTAGGCAAGCGGGGGATAATATTAGGCGGATTCTGGATACCATGCACTGGGCGGGTAAACACCGTACCCCCTTATGCCTTCTGGCCCTGGATATGGAGAAGGCCTTTGACTCTCTAGAATGGCCCTATTCAAGAGCAGTATTGGCGAAATTCGGCCTTACAGGGCGTTTCATGAACATGATTAATAGCTTTTATAAATCCCCTCAAGCAGTCCTAAAACTTCCTGGTGAAGCAAGGGCTTCATTTACTATTCAGATGGGGACCAGACAGGGCTGCCCTCTATCCCCCTTACTCTTTGCTCTAGCCTTTGAGCCCCTCGAACAGGCTATTAGATCAAGCGTAGACATTAAAGGCATTAAAATAGGCCACCACCACTTTAAATGTGCCTTATTCGCAGATGATGTCCTCTGTACTTTGACAGATCTCCGCAACTCAGTCCCTGCCCTCTTTTACTTACTGGGAACATTCAGTAAAATATCTGGGCTCCACATAAATGTGGATAAAACGGAAGTTCTAAATATCTCCTTACCTCCCTCAGACGTAACATTTTTGCATCAGCACTTTAATTTTAACTGGCCTTCTAACCATATAAAATACTTGGGTGTGAATCTCACCCGTAACACCGCACATCTCCACAAGTCCAACTATACGGCCATCTACAAAACATTCACCCAAAACTTGCTGACTGGGGCAAAACGCCCTATCTCATGGTTAGGACGTATCCACTCTTTTAAAATGAATCTCCTTCCCCGCCTTATGTATTTATTTCGCTCCCTACCGATTGCCTTGAATTACATGGAGTTAGACAAACTACAACGCCAAGTCTTTAAATTTATATGGCAAAATAAATCACATTGTATCTCTAAATCAACTATGTTTAATCATAAATCAAAAGGAGGTCTCTCTTGCCCCAACTTGAAATTATATTTTAGGGCGGCACAATTGGCCTTTGTTCCAATCACGCACTCCCCCACTCACCAACCTCTTTGGAAATTTATTGAGAACTTTATGAAGGCCCCATACACGTGGGACTCCATTCCATGGATCCCAAATCCACTGACATGTTTGGGTAAACTGGACAGCCCATATATAAAACATTCCCTAACCATATGGTCATGGGCTATCCGCAAATTTCAGCTGATCCCGAGATACCCCACTCCTACTCCCATAATACCCAATCCCAGATTCCCGGATACTCTCCCTGCAGCCTCTTTATTATGGTGGAAATCCCATAACCTACTGACGGTGAATTCCTGGTATCGAGATAACACCACTTTAACATACACTCAACTAAAAGAAGAATTCAATATCCCCATTCAGGAACACTATACATTTTGTAGATTTAAACACTTACTCTCCACGTTAGAACATACACTAGGTAAACCGACTTCAAACTGGTTTACTAGGCTATGCCTGTCTGCTCCTCTTACAAAAGGTATTGTGGGTATCCTGCATGACACTTTCAATTACCCTCCCACCACCCCCCTTCCAAAATATATGCAGAGATGGGAAGAAGACTTAAATTGTAAGTGGGATAGGGAGAATTGGCAAAACTCTTGGTGAAACCTAACTAGGGGATCTTTGAACAGTAACATTCTGGAGACCTCTATTAAGGTTCTTCATAGGATATATATCACCCCGGATAAACTATTTAGATGGAAACGTTCCCCTAATCCTAACTGCTTTAGAGCTTGTCAGACTTCTGGAACCTTTTTCCACACGTGGTTGTCATGTCCCCTGGTGCAGTGTCTTTGGAACAAGGTTTTCCATCTAGCCTCCACCATACTAGGCAAGCCTGTTAGGGCCAAGGCTGATATAGGCCTGCAAGGGCACTCTGTCCCCTCACTATCGAAATACCAAAATAGACTCCTTCAGTACTTAATGCTAGCAACAAAAAGCCATATAGCCAGACAGTGGAAATCCCCCACTCTTACTTTACAATCAGTCATCAATAAGATGAATTACATTGCAATAAATGAAAGGCTGACCCATGTACTGGAGGACTGTATGCCTACCTTTCTCCAGATATGGAATCCCTGGATTCATTCTCCCTATAGCACCCTTATCTCGTGAAATACCCTTAATCAACATTGTGCTATCTTTCGCTATGTTTACATTGGAGCTGCGGACCGGGGGCTGGAGGAGGCTGGACGGGCGGTGGATCCGAGCTGGTAACCATCAGGACTTATACTTCAATACCCTTGAGACAAAATTATGTTTTTTGAATTTAAACTTATTGTGTAGTCAACAGTGTTTTTTTTTTCCATTATATGGTTTTAGCCTGCTTAGAGCTATACTGTGTCTATACATCATAGTTTGATTTTTTTGTTTGTTTTTCTTTTCTGTTCATTTCTTATTTCGGCTCTAGATGTTTGTTTCACTAGACCGAGCCTATTAAACTGTTTTATTTTAGGTAAACTTGTTCCCTAGAAAATTGGAAAAATATAGGTAACCTGGCTACCCTTAGACTCTCCCATAAGAGGGGATAGATCTTTTTGGTTAACTCTATTTCGATGTTTATATGGTATTTTCTTATAGTGTAATGTAATGTTAACCTTTTCCTCTTCCCTTTTCCCTTTACCTGGGTATGATTGTATGTGAATAATGTCAAATTGCTACTTGGATTTTATGTTATCCTCTGGTTTATTTGGTTACCTAATAAAAAACTTTGAAAAAAAAAAAAAGAAAACGCTATGTCTGGCGCAAACCTAACACATCACATCACCCAAAGAACACCATGAAACATGGTGGTAGCATGCTGTGTTTTTCAGCAGCCGGGAATGGGAAACTGGTCAGAGTTGAGGGAAGGACGGATGGTGCTAAATACAGGGATATGCTTGAGCAAAACCTGTACCACTCTGTGTGTGATTTGAGGCTAGGACGGAGGTTCACCTTCCAGCAGGACAATAACCCCAAACACACTGCTAAAGCAACACTTGAGTGGTTTAAGGGGAAACATGTAAATGTGTTGGAATGGCCTAGTCAAAACCCAGACCTCAATCCAATAGAAAATCTGTGGTCAGACATAAAGATTGCTGTTTTGCTGTTCACAAGCACAAACCATCCAACTTGAAGGAGCTGGAGCAGTTTTGCAAGGAGGAATGGGCAAAAATCCCAGTGGTAAGATGTGGCAAGCTCATAGAGACTTATCCAAAGCGACTTGGAGCTGTGATTGCCGCAAAAGGTGGCTCTACAAAGTATTGACTTTAGGGGGGTGAAAACTTATTCACACTGACTTTTTCTGTTATTTTGTCCTATTTGTTGTTTGCTTCACAATAAAAAAACAAAAACATCTTCAAAGTTGTGGGCATGTTCTGTAAATTAAATGATGCAAATTCTCAAACAATCCATGTTACTTCCAGGTTGTGAGGCAACAAAACAGGAATAATGACAAGGGCGGTGAATACTTTTGCAAGGCACTATGTATGTATGTGTGTGTGTGTGTGTGTGTATATATATATATATATATATATATATATATATATATATATATATATATATATAATAATTATGACAAGGTTATACACAGGGTGTATGTAAGCCGCAGACCCCACCAAGCTCTTTTTCCCCAGGGGGACGGAAAGAGTTATCTCCTGCAGTACTTCATTGATCAAGCTGAGCTTGGCCGGTAGAAGCCTTTTTAATTACCTGTTAGGTGACTAGTCTATGTTGGAAAGAGACACAGACAGCCACCCTGCATTCTGAAATAAAGAGAAAATTTGCAGCAGTATGGACACCTTAAATGCCCAAGGTTAAAGGTATCCCAGTATCTGAATATAATTTATTAGACTGTGTTTCGTTTACCCGCTCCCAGAATTAGTTGAGAGCGGGCTTACTAGTGAGGAAACTAGGAAGCTAGGCCTATTTATTGTATGCTTTGTTTGTTTTCATATGGCCGATGTTACTAGCGATTTAAAACTAAAACTAGTAAAGTTTGAAAAAAGCATTTAAAAGCCTCCTGTGTGGATGTTCCTCTATTAAAAGTGCCAAAAACCAGGGTGCTGACTCAGAGGGAGAAAGTTACATTGTCATACTATTGTCATGAACCCCAGAGGTTGGTGTAAGCAACAGCTTTTTGAAAGTTTCTCTCTAGGAGGACTGAAGCAGTTAACTCCTGGAGCAGTAATCAGATTAACCTGTTCACAGCATTTAAAACAAAAAAGCTGAGAGATGGGTGTGGTCGTTTGATGGACTGCAGCCAGCTGTGGAGCAGGCCACTTTATGGACTGCTATTAGCAGTAAGAAAGTCAAGGCCGCTTTGTGAACTGCAGCCTGGCAGTGAGAGGAACGTTTATGCTGCCACCTGGCAGTGAGAGAGAGAAAACTGTAGAGAAAAAAAACTGCAGACAGAGAAAAAGTCTGGACTTATGGAACAAAAATTATTTGCATTGAATTTTGTTTTAGCTCCATCCAGATTTAGCTAGATAGAAGCTGTGGTTAGTGAGGAACTAACTCTAAAATTAAAGTTAGTGCTTCAATGGATTTTCTTTCATTTTGTTTTTGGTGTGTTATTTTGTAATAATGGAAAAATATCTGAAATTAAAATTAAAAAAAGAATTCTAAGCCTCCTGTGTAGTGTACAACTGTAAGGTCTGTGACATCGAAGAAGTCATGCAACAGCATGTGTGTTTTCAGACCAAGTCCACTTTGTTCAGTTTGTGTGTTTGTTCAGCATGTGTTCTCAATTCAGTCCACTGTGTAAGAGTGCTCAGTCCAGTCCATTCAGTGTGTCTACAGCATGTGTGCTCTGTAGAGTCTAATTTGTGTGTCCAGTTTTTGCACTTGGTTGAGTGCAATTTGAATGTGTCCAGTTTCTGTTTGCTCAATCAAATATACTATATGTGTATGCCCAGTGGGTGTATTTAGTTCAGTCCACTAGTCCTCTGTGTGTTTGTCCAGTACTTATTCCGGTCCACTGTATGGATTTTACAGGGTGTGTGCTGAGTTCAGCCCATAGTGTTTATATGTTCAGTGTATGTGTTCAGTCCAGCTCACTTTGTGTGTTCTCCGTGCAATACACTGTGTGTAACATTAAAAGTTAATACACTGTGACAAAATGGTGTGCTTTAGATTAAAGACCTTGTGTATGAATATTACACCGGCTATTGTTTTAGAATAATGTTTAATCAATACCAACAATAGAGGTGCTCAGGCAGAGAACAAACTATCCTTAATAGGTAGTGTGGTGAAGTGCCACCAGGGGTCAGAAGAGAGCTCTTCAAGACTTTTCCCCAGGAGTGAGAGAGTTAACAACCTGCTCAAAAGGCAGGAGTGTGGCTGCAATCGAGCCGGCTACCTTCAGTTGGAGGATTGTTTGGAAGTGTGGAACCTGTGAATAGGAAGCCTGAGACAGCTCTGTGTGGCGAGAGAGAGGTCAGGGAGACATGGAAAGCCAGTCTGGCTGCCCGGCAGTGTACAGCCAGCTCAGTTGAGAAACATTGAGAAGAGTGTCCAGCGTGATCGGAGAGGTCAAAGAGACACAGCTCCTCTACAGATGGAGTGCAGATCCTGAAGGGAGTGGACTCTAAAACAGGCAAGTATGCAGGCCTGTGTTTTGGACTATATTATGAACTGCAGAGCAGAGCAGTGAGGGAACTGCAGATAAAAGTATAGGTAGTGCTTCAAAGAGGAGCTAGGATTTATTTTCTTTTTATTATTTTCTTTAATGCTGACAAATAAAGCGCAAGTTCTGTTAAACCTTACAAAAGGCTCCAGAGTACTCCATTGTGGTGCTGGAAAACAAGGCACGGATCCTGAGAGTGGCAGTGAATCTGTCACAGTAGGTATATGGATATATTGTCACCCACTCTAAGAGCATCCTCTTTTAGCGCATTTGTGCCCTTCACAGGGAGAAATATCCTGTAGTATATCAGTCTGGTCTCCCGCAAAAGAGTGATCTAGCCCCGAAATACCAGGCAATTCTACCCTGAACAGGAGAAACCTCAAACCCTAGACGTACGTTTCTGCTTAATTGGGACTCGTCAGTAGGGTGTAGCTGATTAACCCTAAGGCACAGTGCGCAAGGGGTCCACATCTCGAGTCCGCTATCACCCTAGGGAGACAAAGCCCTAAGTGTAATTTGCATAAGGAATAACAACAATAGAGTTGCTAAGGCAGAGATAGGGGACAATAGATGTGGAGTATAAAATGTATTGCTAACACGTTTTTAATTCCAACATTTCACAGCTAAAAATGTCCCTGTATTTAATTCAAAAAATCTGGTCAGCTCTATAAAGTTACTGCTCAATACTTTTAGCAAACCACAAGGAATAAATAGGCTGATTTATAAAGACATAAAAGCAACGCAGCAAGTCAGAAGTTATGAAGTATATTTGTCACATAACACTAGCACTGTAATAGGCTGATGGTAACACATATATTGTAGATTTTATCATTGGCATGATCCCAATATAGATAAATCAGATATTTCTGTAGTTTAATATGCTCTGATGTACAAAATGATATCATTACTGAAACTGCTAATAAAGAAAAAAATGAAAGGCTTGCAATAAAACTATAGAGATTCATCTGTATTACATATGAGAAGAGTAATTTGGTGATGTTTATAATCCATTTTAACATGACTGATGTATTGAGATCCATAGTCAATGTGTGGTACACAGTTGTTCCAAAGGAGTCTAGTTGTTGAAGAGTTACTAACTACTTTTAATGCTCGGGAAGAAGAGAGAAGTAGCCGCGAGTGTCCAGTAATCTAGATGAATAATCGGAGTATTGCAGTATATAGTGATCCGTTTCTTACAGGACAAACATTTTAGTTAGAGTGATAAGCTTTCAAGAGTTGTATCTCTACCTTATCAAGTCAGAAGCTATACTGATTGCAACAGACTTTCCAGATTTTCAATGTTAATTATAATTTTCTTGTTTGTCTTTTTTTTTCTTTTTGTTGTTGAACTTACAGCACCTCATAATAAACTATATTTTTAGTGAAAAACTCTCCCATCATTTAATAAATGATCCTGGCTTTCATTTTTTTTTCTCACTAAAACTTTAATGTTTCAGGATTTTTTCAGCGTGAAAATGCCACATAGAGTTGTCCATGGGCAAATACTGGTTCCTCTAAAAAGACTCCAACGGATTTAAAAGTTTGTACTTGTGATTTATTAATGATCGTAGTAAATGCCATGATGATGGAAAATTGTCTCCTTTGAGACTTGCTCTCACTTGGAGCCCAATCAATTCTTGGTATAAAAACTTGTTCACCTTTTATGGCTACCATTCAGAATTTCTGCATGTATGAAATGATCTCTTAATTCCTGTACAATTAATCTGGTCCCATTACAAAGTCCTTTCTTTGGGTTCATACGGTGCCTTGCAAAAGTATTCACCCCCCTTGGCATTTTTCCTGTTTTGCTGCCTCACAACCTGGAATTAACATGGATTGTTTGAGGATTTGCATAATTTAATTTACAGAACATGCCCACAACTTTGAAGATTTTTTTTTTATTGTGAAGCCAATAACAAATAGGACAAAATAACAGAAAAAGTCAGTGTGCATAACTTTTTACCCCCCTAAAGTCAATACTTTGTAAAGCCACCTTTTGCGGCAATCACAGCTCCAAGTCGCTTTGGATAAGTCTCTATAAGCTTGCCACATCTTACCACTGGGATTTTTGCCCATTCCTCCTTGCAAAACTGCTCCAGCTCCTTCAAGTTGGATGGTTTGCGCTTGTGAACAGCAAAACCGCAATCTTTATGTCTGACCACAGATTTTCTATTGGATTGAGGTCTAGGCTTTGACTAGGCCATTCCAACACATTTACATGTTTCCCCATAAACCACTCAAGTGTTGCTTTAGCAGTGTGTTTGGGGTCATTGTCCTGCTGGAAGGTGAACCTCCGTCCTACCCTGACATTACACACAGAGTGGTACAGGTTTTGCTCAAACATATCCCTGTACTTAGCACCATCCATCTTTCCCTCAACTCTAACCAGTTTCCCAGTCCCGGCTGCTGAAAAACATCCCCACAACATGATGCTGCTAACACCATGTTTCACTGTGGGGATGGTGTTCTTTGAGGGATGTGATGTGTTAGGTTTGCGCCAGACATAGCGTTTTCTTTGATGGCCGAAAAGTTCAATTTTAGTCTCATCAGACCAGAGCACCTTCCTCCATACATATTGGGAGTCTCCCACATGCCTTTTTTGCAAACTCAAAACGTGCCATTTTGTTTTTTGCTGAAAGTAATGGCTTTCTTCTGGCCACTCTGCCATAAAGCCTAACTCTATGGAGCGTACAGCTTATTGTCGTCCTATGTACAGATACTCCAGTCTCTGCTGTGGACCTCTGCGGCTCCTCCAGGGCTACCTTAGGTCTCTGTGCTGCCTCTCTGATTAATGCCCAACTTGCCCGGTACGTGAGTTTTGGTGGGCAGCCGTCTCTTGGCAGGTTTGCTGTTGTGCCATGTTCTTTACATTTGGTTATGGTAGATTTGATGGTGCTCCTGGGGATCATCAAAGATTTGGATATTTTTTTTATAGCCTAACCCTGATTTGTACTTCTCAACAACATTGTCCCTTACTTGTTTGGAGAGTTTCTTGGTCTTCATGGCAGTGTTTGATTAGTGGTGCCTCTTGCTTAGTGGTTGCAACCTCTGGGGCCTTTCAAAAAAGGTGTGTATATGTAATGACAGATCATTTGACACTTAGATTGCACACAGGTGGGCATCATTTCAGTAAGTATGTGACTTCTGAAGGCAATTGGTTGCACCAGAGCTTTTTTTAGGCTTCATAACAAAGGGGGTGAATACATACGCACATGCCAATTTCCTATTTCTAAAAAAATCGTTTTATGTATATATTTTTCTAATTTCACTTCACCAATTGAGACTATTGTGTTCTGATCCACCACATAAAAATTCAGATTAACAAAACATTGAACTTAAGGCTGTAATGTAACAAAATAGGCAAAAAGTGAAGGGGGGTGAATACTTTTGCAAGGCACTGTATTTCTCAGTAACATGACAATTGCCCCTATTTTTAGCTGCAAAATATGTTGTGGCATTCCAGATGGTGTTAATGTATTGATAAATTCAGTTGTAAAATTGGTCTCACTGTCTTTGTCATCAGCCAGAACAGAATCTGCACTGTAATAGTTTTTCTGTGTCGCATTTATTAATTTCAAGATTTCATTATTCAGATGCAATGCATCTTTATTTTTGGATGTTAATATTACTTTTTGCACAAGGTGTGATTCTTCATTGTGAATTATTCCATGTTGGAATATAACTGATATTAGTGAATCTTTACAAATCATTTCCTGTGTTATTTCCACAGTATCTTCAGGTAAATTACTTATGACCTGTGTTTTTCCTTCGCCAATGTTAATTAACCAATCATTGCATTTTTTTTGGCCCTCTGATCTCATATTTTTTTCTAATTTAAGATGTGTAAATATTAGTGGACTTACCTTTTATACATGTTTCCAGAATCTCTGTCCGATTTCCATGGACAACAACAGGTAATGTTTGTCTAAAATCTCCATCTAACAACATCACCTTTCCCCCAAAAGGCAAACATGTAGCAATGACTTTGTGCAACAAACGATCAATACATTGCAGGGCATGGCATGACATCATTGTTGCTTCATCTATTATAATTAATATAGTTTTTTGTAATTTTTTAGCTTGAGATGATTTAATTTGAATATCTGACACTGATGTTTCCAAAATGGGAACTGGCAGTTTAAAGCCACTGTGAACAGTTCTCCCACCTTCTAACAATAGTGCTGCAATTCCATTTGTTGCAAAGGCCAGAGCTATTTCACCTTTAGCTCGATTGCAACTCATCAGTAAATTATACAGATAAGTTTTCCCTAAGCCTCCAGGTCCATCCAGATAGAAATAACGCTCTTTGAGCATGTCATCATCTATTGCGTTTTTGATGGTGTTAAATACTTCCAACTGATATTTTTTGTTATTTAATATCAGCATCCAAAGTCTTCAAAGTTTACTTCATTAATCAGTACTGGATCTGGTAGATTGAAATTTGCACAATTTAATCCATGTCAAAGAAAGACTTCTTGAATTTCCATTAATGTTTTTAATTCAGCGATAGACTTATTGTAACGTTTCAAGAAGTTTTCACACATATCAACTTTAAATGTTATCCACAAAGCTAATGCATCAGGAACATTATAAAATATGCAAATGAATGCAAACTGTTCTCTCATCTGCTTTGGCATTTGACATAGTGCTGCTTCTTGTAGACATCTCTCCCATTCAGTATCATCTCCAAGAAAGTTTCGATGTCTCGCAGCTATTTGAAAGGTATCATAAACTATGTCATTCACTGTGCTTAAATGTTCATAACTTTGTGCACCAGGAACATTTAAAAGAAGTAATTTTAAACTGAAACGTTCAATGTATCATTGGGATAATTGTATTTCCACTTCTTTTTCTTTGTCGCCATTGGCCATTGATGAAAACATAGTGATATGGAATCTCCATGTATAAAATTTGTCTTGCCTCCGTGTCCTGAGAATTCAATCTAAACCATGCAGTAAGTGTTGTTTCTCTATTTTCATTTTGAGCCAGAGCATGTCTTTCATCTCCAGCATTAAAGTAAACTAATTGTCTTTTTGGCAAATGTACAGCTAATCGATACACAGCATGTGAGCAATCATGCATTTCAAATTTGAGAAGACGCCACATTGCATCAGGAGCAATTACATATTGTGCATCGAGATAAAATTAAAGTTCATCATTTGCTGCATCATATCCTTTGTAAATGTATTTGTACACATTTTATGGATTTGATTGAAGTGCAAGCTTCCACATTTATATGTGCATTGTACTTAATCAGCAATTGTGGATTATATGGAACCACATATCTATTATCTACAATTTTTCCACAAATGCAGTTTGTCCTGCTTTTTTATACAAAGGATATCCATCACAATTAGCATAAGTTTGCTCTCTAAATTCTTTAGGGAATTCTTTAGTGCATTTCTTATTTTCCATACATGGTGATTGGGGATTAATATCTCCACGTGGACCATGAATCATTTGATGTGTTACAATGTCATAGAGTTTAGAATATTTTTTTTTATGTGGAAGTTCAGCACTAATCAGTGAATCCACTCTCTCTGCTGTATTTAATGTATCTTTTTCTTGCAGTATAAAAAGTATGTGTGCATGTGGAAGTCCTCTTTTTGTATAAACAAAAGCCAGACATTTACCAAAAATGTGTGCGATGGTTATGTCATGGATTATTTTAAATACTCTTGCCACTAAATCTGGTCAATCTAAAGCACTTTGTCCCTTTTTCAAATTTTCGACTATCACTGACCATTGTGGATTACATGTAAATGTTATGAATAAATCTGGCTTTCCAAATTTGGTTACAATAGCCATTTCATCATTATATCTGTCTTGCATATTGTGAGGCGATCCTTGTAAAGAAGATGGCAAAATGATAGCTCTGCCATCTGGAAGTTCTATGTTAGTAGCTAATTTAGCTACATAATCCATCAGTCCACAATATTGTTCTACCCCAAGTTTATTTTGTTGAAATTTGATAAAATTTAGATTATTGGCTTCTACTTTTAGACATGAATCAATGATCCATTGTTGTGTGAGTTTAATCCCATTTTATGTGGTGGCAAAGACATCACGAATTACAGTTTGTGCCACTTTATATTCCAGCATAGAAATATTGTTTCTGACATAAACTTTACTATTTGGGTAACTTTGCATTTGTAATTTTGGTTGCCATTCTGGCTCACCTTTTGGGAACAAATTGGATATGTAATGGGATCCAAATTAGTACTTAATATATTTATATTTATGAAAGGTTGATCTGGATTTCTTGGATATATTCTAATATTCTGTTCAAATGGTGGTTCATCATCATAATTTTGAAACCCCATGGCAACCTCATTCGATGTTGGTAAATTATAACATCTTTGATCACAATGCCGATCTCTTTTAAGAACCATATTTACTCTTGGCATTGGCAAATGATTTATTTGAGCATGTGTCTGTTGTTCTCTTTCTACTTCAGCTAATTTTTTGTATGCTTGAGTATATAAGTTGTTCTCCATAATCTTATCAAGCTCTTTAAATACAGTGGCTAGACATTTTTGATTATGAGGAAGTGTCATACGTTGCTGAAGTTCTTCCATTGTATCGAGAACATATAACTGTGCACATTTCTTTTGCTCTCCTGCTTTTGGGTGTAAGTGTGAAGTGCAGTGTTAAATTTGTCCTTGTACTTTAAAACAGTAAGGGCCATGCCCTGGCATATTTTCTGCTAATGTTGCACCCATTAAAGCAAATGAAATGGCACTGTTCTAAGACCTGATGTTTTGTTTTGGATTTTGATAATTTGGAAATGTTACATCAGTCATTATACTTTTTAAATATTGTGGAAATGTGTGTCTTTCTGGCAGTCTTACCTTTCCTTTTTGACAGCAACTAATAAACTCCCCATCTCTTGGTCTTTCTTTTTCAAAATGATAAGCCCCACAAAATTGACTGTTAAAGCATTAAATAAGAGTCTATCGTGAGCACATACAGTATATTATTACTATTTTCTATATTCACTTGACTCTTATTTTCCAATGTTTGACATGCATTATATTTTACTTTTTCTTTTCTTTGTAGCTTCTTGACGCTCATTTTGTGCTTTTACAGTCATTGCTCTTTTGTTGGCAAGTCTCTGACGGTCTTTTTTTCTTAACCTTCTTGAATTCTCCAGCCACTTCATCTCTCCATCTTTGCTTCCGTTTCCTTAACCTTTTTTTTTTTTTGCTTGTTTTTGTTCTACATTGTCTGTCATTGTAATCTGTAATTGTAAATAGACATTATTATTTTGGGGATTTGTAATTTCATGTTTTATTATATAGCAAACAAACCATTCCAAACGTGACCTTTGTACAGTTATATTTTGCTTACCTGCATCTGCACTTTTTTTGTGTAAGGTTAAATGCTTCAGATCGCAAAATGTGTCTTCTTCCACGTCAAGTGTTGAGTGACAGCTGCAAATTGTAAAAAGAGACCAAAAAGATGTTTAAAAATCTTTTAATGAATATCCTGCTATATTTTTCCACATTGAACATTTTCCACAATTACTAAATTACTAATTATTTTTATTTTGGGAATTATGTTTAATTCTCATCAATCTTACCATTTTTTATTAATTAATATATTTTTTTAATTAATGTATTATGTTTAATTATAATCAAGGCAACACATAAAGAGCTAATCATGTATTCATAAATAAGGGCAACATGCAATCTAAAATTTGATATACCTGTAATCTTGAAAAAATTGCAGTTTAAATTCAGCAGAGCTCACACTCTCTGTTCATCCAGGTGCAGTGTTCTCAGAGAGCTGCAAACTGTAAAATGACATGAAAAGCATTTAGAATTTATATTTAAAAAATATAGTGCATACATGTCAAAATTAAAGATCTAAATATCTATTACAGCAGTCCTTAAATGACATACAGCAAAAATGTGCTAATAAACAAAATGTGATCTCAGTTGTATCAATTTATAGAAAAAATTAATTAATAAATCAACCTATTAGATTTATTTTTTATATATGCCAAACCTAAACAGCTAAGCATCGATTTGTAAATGCTTGCAATATACAATAAATCAATTTGTTTTCATTATTTTTATTTTATTACCGTATATACTCAAGTATAAGCCGAGTTTTTCAGCCCTTTTTGTAAGGCTAAAAAGGGCCCCCTTGGCTTATACTAGAGTCAATCCCCCTAGTGTCTCTCTAACCCCCCCCCGTGTCTCTCTACCCCCCTGTGTCTCTTTCCCGCCCCCCTCCTCATCCTCAACCCCCCTCCTCCTCCTCAACCCCCTCTTCAACCCCACTCCTCACTGTCTCCCCTCTAAATACCTCCCCCTCACTTACCTGCTTCTTCTCCGGCCTCTGCTCCGTCTTGACCCCGGCGCGCATGTGACGTCACATGCGCGCCGCGTCATTAGAATACCGGGTACCGGCACCCGGTATATGCTAATGACGCGGCGCGCATGTGACGTCACATGCGCGCCGGGGTCAAGATGGAGCAGAGGCCGAAGAAGAAGCAGGTAAGTGAGGGGGAGGTATTTAGAGGGGAGACAGTGAGGAGGGGGTTGATGAGGTTGAGGGGGGGTGAGGTTGAGGGGGGGTGAGGTTGAGGGGGGTTGAGGTTGAGGGGGGTTGAGGTTGAGGGGGGTTGAGGTTGAGGGGGGGTGAGGAGGAGGGGGGTTGAGGTTGAGGGGGGGTGAGGAGGAGGGGGGTTGAGGGGTGGGTGAGGAGGGGGTTTATAAGGAGGAGGGAGGTCGAGGAGGGGGGTTGAGGTTGGGGGGGTGAGGAGGGGGATGAGGATGGGAGGGTTGAGGATGGGGGGATGAGGATGGGAGGGTTGAGGATGGGAGGTTGAGGTTGAGGAGGGGGGTGAGGATGGGGGGTTGAGGATGAGGATAGGGGGGTTGAGGATGGCGGGTTGAGGAGGGGGTTGATGAGGAGGGGGTTGAGGTTGAGGAGGGAGGTTGAGGATAAGTGATGGGGTTAAATAGGCCTAGTTAGTGTTATTAGGTCCAGATAGGGTTAAATAGGTCCAGTTAGGGTTAAATAGGCCCAGTTAGGGTTAAATAGGCCTAGAAGGGTTAAATAAGGTTTAGTATGGGTTAATGGGGTATAGATAGTGTTAAGGGCCTAATGGGGTATAGTTTGAGTCAATAGTGTATTGTAGTGCTTAGACTTTGTGTCATGAGGGTCCTGGAGGACCCTCATGGCACTTTTGGGTTAACCTAGGGGTTAATTAGTGTCCTATAGGGGTCTATATAGACCCCTATTGGACTGAGGGGGGTCATTTTAGTCTCATGGGGCTCTATATTGACCCCCATGAGTGATGGGGTTAATTTTAGGTGCCGGGGGGTACTTATAGTACCCCTGCGGCTTCGGGGTAACAATTAGTGTGCCGGGGGCCCTTTATGGACCCGCTCTGGAAAATTGCGACCCCTGCACCAAGGCCTATTGCGACCCCTGCACCAAGGGGTTAATGTGGGGAGCCTACAGGGGTGCTGTTCGGGCCCCTGATTTATAGGGTTAATGTGTGCACCCTGCAGTCGTCTCAATCGGACTTCTGCATTAGGGGTGATGTAGGGACACTGTAGTAACACTGCAGGGGTCACGATCGGGTCCCCTGCAGCCAGCGAATTGCTTAATTGGGGGGAAGAAAGCTGCGGCTGTTTTTTATTGTTTTGCGTGGTTGGCGGAGGGGTTATCATAGCATTTGAATAGGGTTGTGGGGTTTCATGCGGCTGAATCTCTTGCGGCCGCTTGGGATCAAAGGCTTTCCCTACAGTATGCTACAGCGGGAGTGGCCGCAGGGAATTAGAATAGGGAAGTAGCTTGCGGCCACCCATTGCGGCCACGCATCTCCATCGTTAGAATGAGGCCCTCAGTGCGCACAGCCAATGCTAATTAGTGCCACAGCATGGTGTAGCTTATATGTATTTATTCAGTTGACTAGAGGAGAGAAGGTGTTTTTAACTCCTAAATACAAGAGCTCATAATGCAATCAAATTGATAGCAATTTCAAAAAGGAATTTTTTTTTTCTGCATGCTTTTAAATTTTAGGGCACATCTACTGACCTTCAGGGCCCTTTAAGTATAACTATTGCTTTAACTAACAGCGTTAATATGACCTCATTTGCATTTAGACAATATAACAGTGTGACTGTTTTCTGCCTCAGATGAAATAACTAGAGCAGGTACTAGGTAAAGGATTTGTAACACAAAGAATAGCTTCAAATGAAATAGCTATTTAAAAGCATCATTTAGTGCTATATCACAGAAACAGAACGCTGGCTTAATGAAGTAGACACAGCTAAAACTCATTGTTCTTCACATAACACATTTTACTTGAATGCTGTCCCATTCCAATGTAACACTGCAGTGATTCTCTCCATAATGCTTAATTGGGTGAAGATTACAGCCCATTATTGAAGTGCTTGGTAGCCCCCAGGCACATTTTATGCCACTGAAACCATTTCTGAAATAAAATAATCTTGTTTATGTAGCAGAGTTTTTGAATAAATCACATCTATTAAAGCTTTACTATAAACGTCTAATAAATAATGATGTGTTTATATTCGGTTATATTACTGCAGATGCCTTTATGAATTCCCGAAACATTGCCTATTTGCAGAACAAAATAATGAACCACTAGCAGTGTATATTTGAGAAGTCGGTACCCCCAAAAGCAATTGTAAAAGCATCAATTTTGTGTATCTTACAATACGGATGATTTCCCACATCAGCATAAACAAACTTCTTTTAAATTATTAAAGGAAAGTTTATTTAAATATATAGTCTATTTAGAACCCAAGGTTCCCTCGGATATTGCATTAATTTGCTTTCCATTTTTTATGAATATCAAAGTAGTTATTGATGTGTCTATAATCTTTCACAGGGACCCAGAGAAGGGAACCAAGTGGAATGTAACTACTAAATTAAACAAATGTGCTGCTCTGCATATTTTAACCTTGTGTATCTGAAGCTGCTGCACTAGAAAACAATTAGTTTCCATTTTTGAAGTTTGTATAGCCCAGTATTTTCAGTAAATAACAATGTGCAGAGTCCACTCTACCCTATGAGCAAAGTGGGCAGCCTCCCAGAGCACCTATTTACAAGCAACATTATCAGGGGAGTAAAATTTTGTACAGAATTTCCTCCTCCGTTCTATACGGATGGCATAGTTTGTATGTGACTTAGCAAAGAAGAACATGTTTTAGTATGATGAATATACTTCTATTGTACAGTTTTGTTTAGTCGTTAAGTCGAGCCCCGACTCTCCGTGACCCTATGGACCACTGCACACCAGGCACATCTTGTTTCTGGTTGTGCATATCCATAAGGTTATCTTGGCAAAGATACTGGAGTGGGTTGCCAGTTCCTTCTCCAGTGGATCATGATTTGTCTGACCTCTCTGCTATGACCTGACCATTTTGTGTGACCCTACATGTTATAGCTCACAGCTTCATTGAAGTACATAATCCCCTTCAGCATAAGGTAGCAATTCAGAGGAGGATTGTATTGTTACTTTACAGTTTATCTTCATTCCTTATGTATTGCTAGTGCCACTATTTTATTACTATAGTGTGTCTGTGTTTTGACTTTTAAAAATAAAACTTGGCCTTGAGTTTAAACGCACTGAAATTGAATATTTTACTATCAGCCCAAGCAGACGTTTAATTTTCCTATCCTTATTATATTGGCCCAGGGCACCAAATAGACTTGAGCTGGCCCTGACATGTGATAGAATTCTAAAATGTACATACTTTGCTAAAAATGCAAATGTTTTTTTTAACTTTTAGATGAATAAAAAAAACGTATTGACTTCCATGCAGTAGTTTTTTACCAACACCTAACACTGGTGATTGCTGCAGTTATACCAGTGCCCTGCTTCTCATAATTTATGCCAACTTCTGATACATGTGTATGGGCTTTTACATCCAAAATGAGTCATAGCTCCATCCACTTAGTTTAGAGGATACGCAGGCACTGTTTTGTTTTGAATACAGTAAGAATACCCATATGATGTCTGCATCCATCCAAAGTTAATTTTGGATGAGAAACTTCAAAAAAGATAAAAAATATACTAAAAGTACACATTTAAGGTGAAATAGACACTTAGATGACCACTGTAACTCTAGCTCATTACTGAACAGTTTCAGTGTCAACCTCTGGATAAATGTGCTGCAGTGTGAAAAACATGGGAGCTCTAGCCTGCAGATGTGGGGAATGAACAGTCTTCTAGGTCTAAGCATGCCTACAACAACCAAATGCCTCCAGGGCTAATCGGTAATTAATGGCAATGATCTCTCATTCACAAAAGATTGGAAAGGATTTCTGACATCTCAAAATGGCAAACTTCAATGTTCATTGCGCATGCGCAAGCCCATAATTTTTAACATAGCGTGACCAACAAACTCAATTACGACAACTATATATGTGATACCATTTTTTTTATAACATTCAACTGATAAAGTAATGGGTGTAGGAACTGGGGGGGCGGGGGGGGGGGGGACAAATTCCCCTCCAGATTTTTCTATGTTTGTACGTATGTATGTATATATAAGCTATTTTACAGCCTGTGTATACAATGAGCTGAATGATTCTGGCTCCTACACCCCTGGATAAAGTACTTCTTCTTTATTATATAGTTCCTAAATGAAAGGCTCACAGCCACACAGCAAGATTCATATAGCGCATTTTGTAAAATATGGGATATTTACTTACACATAGATTGGGGGCAAACACTGCAAACATAAAACCACTTTGACGAGGAAGAGACTGATATTTCTAATATACCGTAAATTCTGTTTTTGAAATTAGGATACTAAATTGATTGTGTTGCCTGAAAAATGAAAATCAATGAAATTATATTATATAACATTATATCCCATTTAATCTAGTTTACATGAATTATTTTATTTTACATACCGTATTGGTCCGAATATAAGCCGCACCTTTTTTCCGATTTTGAGTTACGACTTACGGGTGCGGCTTATATTCGCGACCGTAAAAAAAAATCACTGCCGATTTGCGAGCTTGCGAATCATGTATGTGACTTCTATTCACGAACTTAAAATTACTGCCGATTTGCATGATTGCAAGTTAAGGGTGCTGATTTGCGCGCTTGAGACTGCGGTATTGTAGCAATTGAATAGCGATTTACGGTTTTAGAGATTCTAACATCCTGTAAGGCCTGTAACCTGCAAAAAAAGTTACAGTACTAATTAGCCTGTTTCTTGCAATGGCTGATCACTTGGAGGGAGTCTTTTTCTCCAATTTTAAGGGTGCGGCTTATATTTGAGTACTATCTTTTTTTCTATTTTCCCCCTTGAATTTTACAGGTGCAGCTAATATGCGGGTGCAGCTTATATTGGGACCAATACGGTAGCTTCTGTAACAATATACTATATGCAAATAACTTTAAGCTGGCGGTATATATGTATTATGTAAATGATTACACATTCCGTAAGGAAATGGTAATAATGAATGTTTAGAAAAATCTGTAAATAATTGGAATTGTATTAAGTACATACAAGATAAAGAGCACAGAAAGTATAATTTTGTAAAGAAAATGTTTTATTAACACAGCAAATCTTCTTTGCAATATTACAACGGCAAAAAGGCCATTCCTTATGCATGGAAGTCCCCTAAGGGTTCGCTTACTTGATTGTACCAAGACCCCAGTGGTGCCTTATTGCACTGTCAATCATTCATCAAGCAAAACTTCTTTATTATAGATGAATTTATATTGTACAATCTAAACTAATTTGGTGTTTTGGGCTGTATTGTATATTCAAGACTAGTACTGAAGTTAGAGATGCAGGTTATTCGGGCCTAGCACTGCTGTCTGAAATTGCAGGGTACTCAGAAATAGTGCTCCAGTCAGAGATTGTATGGTAATCAGGCCTAGCGCTGCAGTCAGATATTGTATGGTAATCAGGCCTAGCGATGCAGTCCGAGATTGTATGGTAATCAGGCCTTGTGCTGAAGTCAGAGATTGTATGGTAATCAGGCCTAGCGCTGCAGTCAGAGATTGTATGGTAATCAGGCCTTGCGCTGCAGTCAGAGATTGTATGGTAATCAGGCCTAGTGCTGCAGTCAGAGATTGTATGGTAATCAGGCCTAGTGCTGCAGTCAGAGATTGTATGGTAATCAGGCCTTGTGCTGCAGTCAGAGATTGTATGGTAATCAGGCCTTGTGCTGCAGTCAGAGATTGTGTGGTAATCAGGCCTTGTGCTGCAGTCAGAGATTGTATGGTAATCAGGCCTTGTGCTGCAGTCAGAGATTGTGTGGTAATCAGGCCTTGTGCTGCAGTCAGAGATTGTATGGTAATCAGGCCTAGCGCTGCAGTCAGAGATTGTATGGTAATCAGGCCTAGCGCTGCAGTCAGAGATTGTATGGTAATCAGGCCTTGCGCTGCAGTCAGAGATTGTATGGTAATCAGGCCTAGTGCTGCAGTCAGAGATTGTATGGTAATCAGGCCTAGTGCTGCAGTCAGAGATTGTATGGTAATCAGGCCTTGTGCTGCAGTCAGAGATTGTATGGTAATCAGGCCTTGTGCTGCAGTCAGAGATTGTGTGGTAATCAGGCCTTGTGCTGCAGTCAGAGATTGTATGGTAATCAGGCCTTGTGCTGCAGTCAGAGATTGTGTGGTAATCAGGCCTTGTGCTGCAGTCAGAGATTGTATGGTAATCAGGCCTAGCGCTGCAGTCAGAGATTGTATGGTAATCAGGCCTTGTGCTGCAGTCAGAGATTGTATGGTAATCAGGCCTAGTGCTGCAGTCAGAGATTGTATGGTAATCAGGCCTTGTGCTGCAGTCAGAGATTGTATGGTAATCAGGCCTTGTGCTGCAGTCAGAGATTGTGTGGTAATCAGGCCTTGTGCTGCAGTCAGAGATTGTATGGTATTTGAGCCTAGAATTGCAGTCAGAGATTGTGGGTATTCAGGCCTAGTGCTGCAGTCAGAGATTGTATGGTAATCAGGCCTAGTGCTGCAGTCAGAGATTGTATGGTAATCAGGCCTAGTGCTGCAGTTAGAGATTGTATGGTATTTGAGCCTAGTGCTGCAGTCAGAGATTGTATGGTATTTGAGCCTAGTGCTGCAGTCAGAGATTGTAGGTATTCAGACCTTGTGCTGCAGTCAGAGATTGTATGGTATTTGGGCCTAGAATTGCAGTCAATAGAGATTGTGGGTATTCAGGCCTAGCGCTGCAGTCAGAGATTGTGGGTATTCAGGCCTAGTGCTGCAACCAGAGATTGTATGGTATTTGGGCCTTGTGTGGCAGTCAGCAATTATGGGTATTCAAGCCTAGTGCTGCAGTCAATGATAGTGGGTATTCAAGCCTAGTGCTACAGTCAATGATAGTGGGTATTCAGGCCTAGTGCTGCAGTCAATGATAGTGGGTATTCAAGCCTAGTGCTACAGTCAATGATAGTGGGTATTCAGGCCTAGTGCTGCAGTCAATGATAGTGGGTATTCAGGCCTAGTGCTGCAGTCAATGATAGGCCTAGCGCTACAGTCAATGATAGTGGGATTCAGGCCTAGTGCTGCAACCAGAGATTGTATGGTATTTGGGCCTTGTGTGGCAGTCAGCAATTATGGGTATTCAAGCCTAGTGCTGCAGTCAATGATAGTGGGTATTCAAGCCTAGTGCTGCAGTCAATGATAGTGGGTATTCAAGCCTAGTGCTACAGTCAATGATAGTGGGTATTCAGGCCTAGTGCTGCAGTCAATGATAGTGGGTATTCAGGCCTAGTGCTGCAGTCAATGATAGGCCTAGTGCTACAGTCAATGATAGTGGGATTCAGGCCTAGTGCTGCAGCCAGAGATTGTAGGGTATTTGAGCTTAGAGCTGCAGTCAACGATTGTGAGTACTTGGGCTTTGTGCGGCAGTCAACAATTGTGAGTATTCAGGCCTAGTGCTGCAGTCAGAGATTGTAGGGTATTCAGGCCTAGTGCTGCAGTCAGAGATTGTAGGGTATTTGGACCTAGTGCTGCAGTCAGTGATTGTAGGTGTTCAGTCCTAGTGCTGCAGTCAGCGATTCTATGGTATTCAGGGCCAGTGGTGAAAAAAAGATTTCACGGTATTCGGGTCTAGTCCTGCAGTCAGTGATTGTGGGTATTCTGGCCTAGTACAGTCAGAAATTGTATGGTATTTGGGCCTAGTGCTGCAGCCAGCGTTTGTGGGTATTCTGGCCTAGTTCAGTCAGACATTGCATGGTATTCAGGCCTAGTGCTGCAGCTACTGATTGTGGGTAATTGGGCCTAGTGCTGCAGTCAGCAGTTGTGGGTAATCAGATATTATATGGTAATCGGCCTAGTGCTGCATTCAAAAATTGCAGGGTATTTGGTCCTAGTGCTGCAGTCCGAGATTTAAGGTGTTTGTAAGGTATTTTTGCTGGGCACTACAGACAGAGATTGCAGGATAGTGTGTTTCTAGACTCCGAATGTTAAAAAAGTTTATACTGAAATCTTCCATGTTTTGCACAGTCACATAGCAAGATAATATTTTATTATTCAGATGTAAAGTTTTGGTTTAATAAAACAACTTTGGAGTTTAAATAATAAAAAAAAAGGAACCAAGGCTTTACTTTAAAAGCTTACTTTAAAAAAAAGATGTCCAATAATACAACTGGCGATAATTAACATATACCAAGACCTCATTTCATTTGCTGCACTGTATATTATGACACAGTTTGATATGGCACAACAGGAATGACATCTTTTCAGAAACATGGAACAAGCAGTCGGTTGAGATCATAACAATTTGCATGTACGATTTATCAAGCATGAGATTAACAGCATAATTTCGTTCCACAAGGTTCATTTCACACATAGAGCTTTCTCTTCCATCTGTTGTAAAATAACAACAAGCTAAAATATCAAAATGGACAAGAATTGAACACGGTTTCCTTACTAAGTACTTTTTGTCTTAGAGCGACAATTCATTTGAAGACACACAAATATGTTGCATAAATAAAAGTTGGTTAAAGCACTTGATTGCACAGTATTTCCATGCTTTGGAAGGTTTGTTTGTTTATGAGGAAACATTTTATTCTTTTAATCTGTTTCATAGTAGACCCTTCTCAATTATATTCCAAGCCATTTAGAATTCCAAGGATTTATTTGCTGAGGAAAACACACAGACCAGAAGAACACAGCAATAGGTCCAGCAGTGGTACAACGGAAGGCCTCCGGGTCATTTACAGAACTCTTTTTTTTACATGTTGGGAAGCTGTTTTTAGTAAAATCTTTTGTTTAAGCTTACAGTACTTGTGCTTTAAACAAGAATGTTTAAATATGTGCAGACCAGATTTGTAGTTCATGGAGCGTTCCATAGGCGACATAATAGTCAGCTATTCAGTCATACGCAAGAGTCTCTGCCAGACTTGAGGTGCAATATCTTCGTCCTGCTTATAAATGGATAGGCAGTACAAAGACATCCTGCCGCTAGTATTAGACCCAGACTGCACCAGGCACAAAACAAAGACCAGCTGTATCCATGTTCCACGTCACTTGGAAGCCCATAAATAAATTTTGGCACGCGATGTAGATCATAAGAGACACTTGCTGCATACGTACACAAAGAAATGGTACAAAATATTCCTGAAAATACATCAAAGAGACATTGTTAGTGTGAATTAACTAAAACTCATAGTGTTTTTTAGCAGACACATAATTGCTTTTTTGTTTAGATAATTGTTCCTGCGAGGCAGCAGATGGTAGGAAAGAACAAAAATATATTACAAAGGGATGCTTCTAATTGCACTATAGTAATTCCTCTTCTTAAATTCACAGCAAATACTTTCTATACTCTGCTTCCAAATATAATCCTGTACATTTAATGGAACAAGTGTACTAAATACAAGCATAAAACTTTCTTGCATAACAAACAATTTAGATTCAACATTGATTTTCATCATCTTTTTGCTTAATTTTTTACCAAATGTGTGCAACTTCTTCACATTTATACAATGCTCCATTCGTGTATGTTTTATCACTAGCTAATAAAAGTCTGTTCTACAAGGAAAGAAAAAACACTCTATATGAGTGAACCTCATGGCCCAAGCAAGTCAGAAACCCTGTTTTCCCACAGAATTTTCCCACTAATCATTCTGGTAACTGATTCAAAAGAGGCTCAAAATGTTCCACCTTTGTCTCTAGCCCCTTTAAAGTGGTATATGTTTAGCCATATATGCAGGGTTCCAGACAGCATTCATAACATAACTTTTGCCCTTATACAGGTCTCATTTTATATTTTATATATAGGCACAAACCAATTTTTGGACTGGGGGTGCTATGAAGGAGGCATAGGAGAGGCCCAAAGGGGGCAGCGGTGGGTTTGGTGGAGGTGGGGGCCTCTGCACATCAGAAAAACATGAAATGCAAAAAAACAAGTTACACAGCACTGGGCCCCCCTCAGAGTAGGGCCCAGGTGCACCGCACCACCGGTAGCTCCGCCCCGGAGTATGCTGTAGTGGGGTGGCCATTTTGTATGCTCACCTGGTTCATCCTCTGCGAGGGAACTTTACAGGCTGGTAGGTTTAGTGTTATTGAAAACACTGACACTAAGGAATGTTAATTTATAATAGTAGTAGCTGAAACCATATATACATTTCGCGTCCCATAAATAGTAAAAAAAACTAGGCTAAAACAAGTATCAAAAGAAAAATCTGATAGGAATTATTGTAATATACAAAATTTACTAAATACAATTAAAAATAAAAATTGATTTTGTGTAAGCATTTGATATTTTTAAGTGTTATGATTTTAACTGTAATAAAAATGTGTTTGTATATTGGGATAATTCATATCAGACTTGCATTTTTACAGTTTGCCTTTTTCTTTTCTCTACTTCTAGACTAAATCTCTTAAAACTAGGGTATGTGCACTAACAAAACAGATGCAACTAAAATTCTCAAGGATCCTCTTGAGAAAGTCTAGTTCCCCTTATGAAACACATAGGAGAGGGGCAACTACTGATGTCATTTGGCTTGATAAGTCACCACATGGTTTAGATGTCTGTCTGTGCACTGAGTCTGTCTGTATTCAGAGCCAACACATCAATTGGCTTGGACCATTTGGCTATTGGATTGAGAAGAACTGAGAAGGACTTCCTTGTATCACATATATAGTTGTCGTAATTACGATTTGTCGGTCACGCTATATTAAAAGTTACGGACTTGCGCATGCCGAAGGCCCTCATCCCAAGGCCTGTACGTGACTGGCTTGACGGGGCTGCAATGAGCACCAAAGGCGCTCATTGCGGGGCTCGTGATAAGCGCCGAAGGCGCTCATCGTGAGACCTGTACGTGACTGGCTAAAGTGTCTGTTTGTCTGGGGGCACTGTCAGTGCCCCCAGACAGACTCACAGCAACAGCTCTGTGCAGAGAGCAGAAAGAGAGTTAACTTTCCCAAATTCCTCTTTGCAGATAAAGCACTGCTGGAAAATAGTACAGTTGTGGGTCAACATCTGCTGCATTCCTGAAGTTCAGTGAAAAACTATAAACCTTTGTGTTCATGGAGCCTTCACCGCTCATCATGGAACTGTCAGGAGTGTGTTTGTAAACAGACCTAAGATCTTAGATTTTAACAATTATTAGTGTAATAAAAAAAAAATTAATAGATCATTTTAACATAGAATATTTTGTTCTTTCACACTATGAAGAGCATTTATAGTGAGGTTAATGGCCCTTTAAGGATGACTCTTGAACTTTACACCCAATCCTGTCATAGAGCTCAGTGTCAGTGACAATTCTAATCTTAAAATGGCCACTTGCTGTCTCCACAAGCACGGAGGAGTAACTGGCAAGCTTTGCAAGTCTTATATATAGATAATCTTCTCTAGGACTGCTCTATCAAAGAAGCTTAATTTGAGATGGTACTTACCCTTTAATGAATCACTGTGGACATATATTTAATACTATTCTGAAAAACTACACTTGAAAATAGGTAAAATATTTTTTTGGTATGCAAAATAAAATCAGGCCCAGATTTATCTTTACGGAGCCCCTAAACTGTAAACTTAAGGAGCCTCTGATAGTACGCTCCAATTTTTGCCTTTTCAGCTACTCACACAGCATTGTTGGGTATGTGCCCAAAGGCAGTAATGATAGTAGGTTGGATTAAGTAAAGCTGATGCTTTCACTGTTATATATATAACTAGCGACTTGCCCGTCAAAAATGACTGGGCAATAAAATTGTAAGGCAGGTAATGCTGTTTGCCATAAGTGTTTTGGTCGTGTGAGATCCTTCGGCGCTCATTGCGAGCCTCGCACTGAGCGCCTTTGGCGCTCATCGCGTGGCCCGCAATGAGCGCCTTCGCACCAATCGCCTTTTGGCGCTTATTGCGAGCCTCTCCCATGGTGTACTTTGGTCCTATGAGCACCGTTGACGCTCCTTGTGAGGTGCGCATTGAAGGTCTTTGTTGTTTGTTGCGATACTGTGGTGTGTTTTTTTTTTTTCTGTAATGTGCAAACTGACTCCCAGACGTCCTAGCTGTCCCCCCTTTCTGTGGGTAAGGTTTTTATTTTATTTTTGTGTGTATTTTGTATTTTTTTTATGTTTTCTGCTGTGTTCGGGTTGGCCGTTAAGGTCGTATTGTTGCGAGTTTGTAATTTTTTTTTTGTAAGTCCCGCGGCTCATATTTTTTGTGTAAGTCCCTATTTAGTCATTGCGGGTTTTTTATATTTTTTCAAAGTCACGCTTCTGTGGGTGTTTGTAACCGCTTGTGAGGCGCTGTAGAGCCTCCACCTCCGCAAATGTGGACCCTCGCGAAGCAATGAGTCATTTTGGGGTTCTGGGATTCCATCAATAACTTTTGGGGCACCATCTGACAGGTGTGCATCTTCCTCTTGTTTTTGTTTGAAACCTAGATACCACAAACCATAGGTTCAAAACACATTATCCCCTCAATGCTTTGGACACATTCCACCCATATGATACACAGTCTCTAAAACAACTTGGAGTTTTTTATAATAAAATACCTGTCATGAGGAAAAGGAGACCAGCCACATGTTGTGTAAGGCTCTCTTCCCAAAAGAAGCTGACTGCTGCTACGATGCATCCACACAGGAGTACAGCAGCTGCCATTCCTAGGAATCCCGCCGTAATTCTTCTTAGATCTAGAAGCAGTTAAGCAAAAATAAATTCAGAATAGTTCATAACTGTGTTTTATTGTTTACTTTTTATCTTCCATTTTTCATTAGACAACCTGTTCAATGTACTATGGAAAATATCTTCAAATCTGATATGAGCATAAAAAAATATTGCACAAGCCCATTTTTACCATTAACCAAAATAGACAGGTGTCTAAAATTGTGTGTGGGCACCAGGGTACGGAACTGAAATATGGGATAATTGAAAAATGTATATAGCTTACATAGCTCCTAATGGTGATTGCCTTCAGAGCAGGAATAGCAAAGCTACTCTCTGATTGGCTACATTGTGCTGGTCATCAAGAAAGTTCCTCTCTTCACAATGTCATCCGTTGTAATATAAGTTATATCAACTACAGGTGAAAGAACTACAATTCCCTCAATTCTACTAATATGACTATGAAGTCAATCAGTCTTCTATGGAGGGACACATAACTAAAACTTTCCATGTGAAGCAACGACATTGTGGTTGCTAAGAGCAGCATGTGCAGGAATGTAGCGTTAGAGAGCCTCCAGACCACTCAGTTAGGTATTTACAAGATGTTGATTGCAACCCAACATCATATCTGCTAATGGAAATAAAAGAGCAGATATGTTACTGAAAATCGCACACATTAGTTATAATTTACAGGCTGTGAAATAGATTGATTTCCAGGAGATATAACCTGAGGTTATAACATGGGCTCGCCCTTTTCCTGACATCACTTTCTTTCTCTCTGCCGTTGGACAGCCACTCTCCATGTCAATGATTCCAAAATGTCTATATAGTTTAGAGTACTAGGCACCTTCTGATACCTTGCATGACCCAGGCATGATCCATTTAAGCTTTGATGGAAATAATGGGCACGACGACTGAGTTTGAGAAACACGGGCCACAGCTTTTATTAATCAACAATTATATAACATAACTTTCTGCATAAAAAAATCCTGTAATACTTTCCAGGGGGGAAGCCTGGCCACGGACAGTGACCTCACGCCTTGGGCCCTGCCCAAAGCCCCAATGCTTATACTAAGCAAGCCCTGTGAGGTAGGGCCACGCCCACTTAGGCCAGTGGGCCAGGCAACTCGCCTCCCGCCAAACCAAACGTAGCAGAGAAGTGGCATTTTGTTGTATATTTCATAAAACTCTTCATATATATATATGTATGTATATATATATATATATATATATATATATATATATATATACATATATTATTTTTTTTTTATTTTTATATATAAACAATAAAAAAAAAATTAACACTCAACCAAAATGACAGGGTGTGATTTCAGGCTGGAGACCGCGCTGCTCTGACCGAAAGCGCAAACACGGGCGGAAGTCCCGCCCCCGACGCTCCTGATTGGCTGTCAGCCTCACAGGCTCCGCTGGGTCACGCGAGACTAGGTGCTGACCCAGGGAGCCTGTGCAGCCTCCGCGTCAACCACATTCCCTGCTTACAGAAAACACTTTAACTGCCCAGCTAAAGTCCAGGTTTCACAACTTGCTCACAGCAATAAGTAAGCTAAAACAACAAACAACAGTTTTCACACCTGCTTTCTCACTCAATTTGCACTCTATCAACAGATCTATTAATACTTTGGGAACTGGTGTTCCTTTAAGTTTTAATATGAACATATACATACATGTACATTTTTATTCGTCTAGAAATAAACTGGTTATATAGAAAACACATTTTTGTGAGCCTAGGGACAGCATTAGGAGCTACTGAAGCAGAGGAATGAAAACTTAAATCTCTATAGTCTTTATTGTGCCTTATGCTATTTCACGGCCTCAGTGCTATTATTGTAATGTTAAAGGGTAATGAATCATGTTTGTATAATGATGAGCTGCAAGGATGAACAAATCCAGTGTAATAAAACTGCTCCATTTTATACTCCCAATATTAATATGAAGCATTGGCTGCTCTGTACTTTATTTTATTCTTAAGAATTCTGTATAGTATGTTTGAGGAGTTTATTAAGTTCTATAAAGTAAACATTAAAAGTCACACATTTTATATCGCAAGCATGTTGTAAATATTAAAAAATAGAGCTTTTTTGTGCATAAAAAAGTTGTATTCTGCACACAAACAAAAATAAGAATAACTGTAGAATTATATTTGATAAGAGCTATATTTCCGTATAGAAATCACTTTTATTGATGAACTTGTTTTTCTTTCTTTTTTTTTATATTTTTTGTTTCAATAGTTTTTATTGTCACACATATAACAGAACATCATACCATAATACCATATGCATAGTATGACTTGCAGGTCAACAAGGACTTTATATGGAGTAATCTATGACCTTATTAAACATATATAGTCCATAGCTCCATATTGTGACAACTCCTCAAACATTTTCCATTTTCAACACAAACTACCCCCCCCCCCCCAGGGAAATTATTAATTCAATAATCTCTAATTTGTAATTAATGCCCTTTAAATAGTTTCAGTCGGCAAGAGGCCAAGCTTTTGTTTATTTATCATTGATATTTCATATGACTGGCACATACAAACTTATCCCTCTCAGCCACATAAAACATAATTTTGACCATTTTGTATGTCTTATACTACCCCCCTTTTGCATATGTCTATTACATAAACAGTCTACTTTAAACCAATTACTTTTTTGATAGTTTACTATGGAACTTAATAAGCACCCCAACCTTAATTTAGCTCCTAAGTGCTTAAATCTCGTCCACCTCTATAGGAGAGCATTCTATTGAATATGCCGATACCTTATTACCCTCTATCCTGTTTGCAGGGCCTAGTAAAACCAGCATCATTCCCCCAAGATGAGTTCCGCTAACAGAAATTAACTCAACTCGGTCATTATGAAAAACAGTCTGATAATACTCAATGTATGAATTCCTCACCTTATCCAAGCTGTATCCCCCACCGGGAAGATAGGTTCCTCCTCCAGCCTCCAGGTCTACCCCGCGTCAGGTTCCTCTCCTGGATCTACACTTCCTGTCTCTCCTAGGACTTGATCACCCCTATACTCCAGCCACAGGCCCCAGACATACATATATTTCTGAATTGTATCCTCAATGGTATGGGTCATTTGTTCATTCAGCACTATATATAATTGATTTTATTTTTAATTACTGATATCTCTAACGTTTCTTTTAATTTTTTGCCACGTGACTCTTAGTGGCCAAATAAAAAAACTGTAAAAGCTTATTTTGTAAGGGTGTAAGAGATGTTTCTGGATTTCCTAGTAAGCATGTTTCCATTGCCCCCCGTAACTGGGATATGAAATACCTCTGAGGCAATAGTTGTGATTGCCCTCCATATCCTTGGCACCCCCACCACATGTGCACAAACGTCCCCTGCACTCGACATCCTCTAGTACAATTTGCACTGTCCGACTTTCTACACCTTGCTAATCTCCCCTGGGGTTAAATATGCACTTAAATTGATATTATGATTAAGGGATCCTTTATATATATTCCTCCAAGCAAATTCCCATTTTTCATCCCCCCATTATAATTTAATATTTTTTTAGAACATTTTCAAGCATTCGCGCATTACCTCCTTAGCATCTCTCACAGTATAGTAAAAGCATTAAGGCCCCTCGCACATTTTGACCGGTTGTATATATTATACACAATAGGTTACTTGCTACTTACGTAAAAGGTGCCACTCATCTTGTTGAATAGCCCTGGTCAAATTGAAAGGGATATTTCGCAGACGAATAGGTTGGGAAAAGTGATACTTGATCGCTGTGCATTTCTGAGCAATTCCTACAAATAGAAAAAACACAGAAATGTAACATATTGCTGTGTATAAAAATAGAACAGTTTACATAAGAACACTCAAGTGAAACATAATTTGCTCCCAGTTGGAAAAACTACTTTGAGATCTTAGAAGATTGATTAGTACTGATTAATTAATACTTGACAAAAAGTCAGCAAGGCAAATGACACTAATGAAGAGACAAAAATCTGTAAAATGCAGTATTTATAGGTACTTATTTTTTGCTAATCACAGAAGGAAAGTTATATCCTAGATGACAGCTGTGTATGGCTAATGACTTAGAAGGGATTGTGATTATATTAATTAGTATCTGATCCCCATGTGATCTTATATTAGTGCCATTAGATTTACATAAAATTAGCGCAAAATCAAAAACACATTTTTCACTGTTATCAACTTCTTTGGTCACAAGCGTTGTGCATGTAATAGCCACCAGGCGGCAGTAGTGCCATAATCTTCATGAACATCCGCCATATTTGTATCTAACAGTTTAGTTTAATTCTACTCACATCTGAAGTTTGCCAAACAGTATTTATCTCAACTTTCCAAAATCTGAATGCTTAAAAAAATGGATCATATATAATTATTGTAAATTTAGAGATCTACAGAATTTCTTGATATTTTTTTTTTAGACACGCATTTTATTTAAAGTGACAGTGTTTCATGAGGTGTCTCAAAAACGTGTCAGCCTTTCATACTTACTCTTCCAACATCATCATTGAATCAATGTTTTTGTTAACACCAAATGGATCACTATAAAATATCCTGAGCAGACTTAACAATTACACTGCTGAACACTGAAGTGCCATATTTAAAAAAATGTTCTTAATTTTAAGTGTTATTTTCAATATGGCCTTTGTACCTTTGTTTCTAACACAGGGCAGCACCTAGGAGGAACGGGAGGAACTGCCTATTCAGATAACATCTCTGAAAGACTGACACTACAAAGTGGGTCTTGACAATATACTGAATAGAGAGCAACCCACTAGTAAGATACTGCCTATAATACAATAACCTAAATGGAAGATTGTTTGTAAAATGCTTTTATCCTCATGGCTTATAGTACTCCTGATATTGAGTGGTATAAACATGTAAAGTATTTCCCAAACTACACTAGTCCTTTAAATACACTCCAATGTATTCCTTATTGAAATATTTATACTTCTGTCCAACTTGTGTATTCTTTTAGTTAATTTATACGTATGACACTAGGCCAGTGAAACATACAAAACTTACTCTGTTAGGTTTTCATTGTAATGCAGAACAAATCTAAAACTGTTTGTCACTCAAAATTACATTTATCAAATAAATAAAGGTTAATTCTTTATTTAATGGTTTATTTACACTACCGAAATAGGACCTCTTCTGATTGGCAAAGGGTTGCCTTCTCTGATGAGTCATGTTTTCTGCTTTATTGACTGGACGGACAATAGAGTGTCATGCGCGAAACCTCTGAGAACAAACAATTTTGTGCTGGTGGAGAGGAGTTCCGTAGGCGCTCATCCGTACGAACCCGTAGCACGTAGGCAGGGAGCGCCGAAGGCACTCCCTGCGCTGGTGGAGATGAGGGCCATAGGCGCTCATCCCTACGACCCCGCAACACTTTACCATCATACCTACGACCCCCGTGACTACACATGAACACAAAACTCGGGAACTGTGCTTGGTTCGGCTTAACGGCCGAACCAAGCACACCGAAAAACAGGAAAACAACACTCAATACAAACAAAAATAAAATAAAAACTTCACACACAGCAAGGGGGGACACCCAGGACGTCTGCAAGTCATCTTACACGTCAATTTAACTCCAATATTCTGAGTTTAGACACTCAAAAATCCCCTAATCGAAAGAATAAAAGGCCGGAAAAAAATAAAAGGAGGCTACACGACCCCTAAATCCGCAAAACACCACCAAGCACATACAACTTTTACATAAACCCATACGAGGTACAACATACACTATTACCAAGGACGTTAAATCCTCCACACCCGCGTAACACATACAAATTCACCGCCATTTCACAACACTAACTTACAAAATGCGGAACTACACAGCTACACTAATGGATTCTCCTCGCACAACACGCAGCCTATTTACACTACACACTGCACACATTGCTGACACTTACACCTCAGCTCAACAACTGTGCAAATCTACATTGTATGCTGCGGGAACATCAAAACAGATTGTTAGCTCTTCAGCACATTCATTGCTGCATATATTAATTACAAATAGGTAAAGTATATTAATTTATGATTTCATGTATTAATTAATTAATTATCATTAAAAAAAAACAAAAAAACCCCACAACACACAATCGCAATAAACGCCAAAGGCGCTCATTGCCAGCCACACGATGAGCACCAAAGGCGCTCACCACGAGGCTCGCAATCAGCGACAAAAGTACTCACACAACCAAAACACTTAATTTGTGTGCCAAACACCATTCCTTGACTTACAGTTCTTTTGTCATTTTTTGACGGCAATTCTCTAGTAAATAAGATAAGCACATGTCCTAAGGATCTCAAGTTATCATGGATTTCCAACGCCATACAAGATGGAAACAATTATCGAAAAATGCTCTTATGTTCATGGCTTACATAGCTGCTAAGGTGTCCAGTTGGTGTCATACTTCACAAACATTCAATGCTTGCCACAGACTTTGGTGGTTACTTAAAACCTTCATATTGTTTTCACGTTCATAAAAACGCATAAAGCTACTGTAGTAAAAATGTTGTCTACTTTACATTTTCCAGTTATATGGACAAGGCTTTTAATTTGGTAGATGCTCTCTCTCCTCATAGCAGATATATTATTTTACATCAGAAGTAACCTGGGCTCATGAACAAAATTTCCTTGTCAGCAATGATCTGCATGATTTATAGAAAATCTATATTTTTAATAAAGTTAACAGCACAAGTGTAAAGTATGGAGTTCCTGAAAACCCATTCAACACAAAACGCAGGCAGCTGCCTCTTCCTAAAAATTACCGGACTCATAATTCATTTCATTACCTCTAAAAAATGTGCCTCTAGCAACATAAAATGTAACCTAATCATATCAGTGGGTTGCTTGTTCAGCTATACATATAATAAAAATGTCTATACTTACAAAGTATAATATTAAATATTACACAGGCTCTTCAGGACTGTACATTTCCTGCCACTGCTTGCTACAGCCTTTATATGTGGACTGTATTCCAATAATTTTTCTAAACTCCATACCTTTCCAATAAGAGGTTGTCCTTTTGATATTACAATTATATAATAATATTCAACAAATCCAAGGGGCTAAATATGTATGGAAACTTCTATAACAGTTATTGAATAACTAATTTAGCCATGAAATTCTTTATTTATATTAAGAAAACATATTAGGAGACCAGAATGAATAACATGGAAACCTACAACCCCAACCCAGTACCGCAAACTGACTAAACATGACCCAGACTACCACAGGGGGACAACAAATCTTAGATATTTGTATAGCCAAGTCAACGTCAAGACCTCAAGCCCAAGATGGCTTTGTATAAATGGATTTAGTATTCATCCCTGGTACTGTGACATACAGGAAACATTTATTTCTGCTAAAGGAGGTTCCACATACTGTGTCACACAAACCTACTGCATATCAAATTCTTTTTTTAAATAAATTATGATAAATTAAAATGTATGTTTGTGTGTATTTATCACAGGTGGTTAGATTTATCTACTGCTATGATTTAAGGAGGGCTAGATGGAGATCAGACATACATACCTTCTAACATGGTTTAGGAGCCTTATTCATTGATTACATGAAATAAATAAAATAACAAGAGCTTCAGCAGTGCCAGAACGGCTATGTCTGAAGTATATTTAGTAATATCCGATCAATATTACACCTAAGTTAGCTTAGGAGACACTTATAAAGCACAATACTTCAGGTTTAAAAATAGAGGTACATTAAATAAATGTAGAGCTTACGTATATGTTTGTATGTGTTTCTTATAGAGATGCTCAAGAAGGCAATACAAAAGTACATATTATATATATATATATATGTATATATATATATATATATATATATATATATATATATATATATTTATATATATATACATATATACTCGTAGTATTGCAGTAAATAGTGGGAAGACTGCTTCTCTCATACACAGAGTTATTTTTGATGTACACAAGACCTGCAAAATGAATAAGGGGAGTGTCTGCAAGTTATACCTCAGAAGAACAGCAGACATGTTTGCACATGGACAATTATAAAAGCTATCACAAAATGGCTTCTTATTAGGATAAACATAAACAAAACAAAAAAGTGTATTTTTGTGTAATTTCTTATTCATTTATTTGTATCATTTTTTAACTGTTTAGGATGGCTTGTGTTTGTTAAAGGCTGACTTTTTCAAGGTAACTGTTTGCAGAGAGGCAGATAATGTTTTCCATCAACAGGCCTTAACAGAGCAAAAAAATTTTTTTTTGTATGTTGTGTTTGTAATGTTAAAATGCTAAACAGTGTCCCTATAACAATTTAATTGTAACACATTGCAGTGCTATTAAAGAAACTATCACACTCTGAAAAAGGAATTATGTCAATGTATGTATCAAGTAATATGTACTGTTCTACAAACGAAATGTTTTTGCTTAATTAAACTTGTTATTTTTTGGTGACCGCTGTCTAATGAATGTGTATATTTTGTTTTTGTTTAGAATAGAAAAATAGGTTTCACTATAAAGATGCATTCAGCCTGAAGACAGATGTATGCCAAGGAGCCTTAATTTCCTTAAATGTATTTTACCCCATGCACTGGAAGGATGTGGCAGTTATATACTACTGTTTTAAAAAGCAGAACTTTGCAACATTAGCGCCATATGGTCCAGCTTCCAAAAATGAAAAAAAACATATATACCTTTTTTGTGGATGATATTTCCTTGTTGAACTTTAGAAAACTGTTTGATATATTTCAAAGTAAGAGGTTAATAATGTATACCTTTGCAAACCGTAATGGCAAGTGAATATTAATTTATAGTAAAACAATTTTAAATATAATATTGTATATTAGCAGATAAACACAGGTAGTGGTATGTCTTACCCTCATGCAAGATCCAGCGAAAGACCGTGATTCATAATGTTAGCAATCCTATATATTTAGGATCTGCAGTCATTCACTGGATGTTGCTTATGTAGATACTAGCGACTTTGCCCATCAAAAATGACGGCAATACAATTTTAAGCCTGTGTGGCTCTCCCCCCTCTAACTTGTGGGCCTTCGGCGCAACCCGCAACTTCACCTCTCATTGCAGGCCTTGGCCAACCCACAACTTTCGTGCCCTGCAATCTCTCCCCCCCTATACTTTCCAGGCCTCGTGATGAGCACCTTTGGCGCTCATTGCGAGCCCCGCTATGAGCAGCTTTCCCACTCATTGCAGGCCTTGGCCAACCCGCAACTTTTGTACCCCGCAATGAGTGCCGAAGGCGCTCATTGCGTGCCTCTCTCCACCCTCTCACCCCTGTGTCTCTTTTACCCCCACTCCATCCCCTGTGTCTCTTTACACCCTCTCCCTCCCCTCTGACTTTCTCCTACTCCTCTGTACTTCTGTTTGCAAATAGTGGTGTGAAACCATTTGTGGACTTAGGAAATTTATCATTTTCTCCAAGCCCAAAATGTGTTTCCGATTTAAGGGCTTGAAAAAAAATTACGGCTTTACTGCCACCATTTTTGTCCTTGCTTAGCTGTTCTGAGACCTCCCAAAAATGGCAAATAAACAACAAATTAGCTTGCAACCTCACTTATAGGCTCCCTGCCTCTCCTCCTGTGCTGTGTGCCGTCTTTTGGCGGTGTCCCAAAGGCTTCCGAGTTACGGGCTTGAAAAAAGTGGCGACCTCTACCCCCCTTCGGAGCTCATTGCAGCCCTGTCAAGCCAGTCATGTATGGGCCTCTGCTCATCGCGAGCCCCACAATAAGTACCTTTGGCGCTCATTGCAGCCCCTGTCAAACCCATAACTTTTGGGCCTCGCACCTTTGGCGCTCATTTGGCATGCGCAAGCCTGTAAAATTTAACATTGTGTGATGACAACTTGCAATTACCACAACTATTATATGTGATCATTCGTTCACTCCCTCTGACAAACATTTGCAATTACAGTTGAGATATAACTATAAAACCACTAAAAGCATCACCTGATAATAATTGACCAATCAAAATGCATGGAATCTAAAAGTTGCTCATGCGCACAAATCTCTACTGAGCTTGCTAATTAAATTTTTTTTTAAATTATTATATCTCAAAAACAGCTTACGCTGTCTCAAAAAAAAAAAAAAAATAAGACTTATGATTACTTTGCCAACCTTCAAACAAATCCATTTGGCCAATTTTTTTTCCCATACAATTGAACTGAAATTTGGCTGGACAGAATTTCATGAAAATTGGCAAAAATATTTTAAAAATATATAAAAATAATGGAACCTTTGAAAGAACCTTATCTATTAGAGCATGGCTATATACTGTGTGTGTATATATATATATATATATATATATATATATGTGTGTGTGTTGCGTCGTTCAGTTGTGCATCATTATGTCCGATGTCATATTGATCCACTTGGTTCGCATGGCAGAGATGCTGGAGTGGGTTGCCAGTTCCTTCTCCAGTGGGCCACAGTATACAGCTCCTGGTATTCCTAGCTGGTCTCCCATCCAAATACTGACCACACATACACACTCACACAATAATGCTAATAATAGTAATTTGGGAAAATTATTTGCCATTATATTTATGATTGTTTGAGGATACAGGCAGGAATATATAAAAGCAGTAAAACATTTGGAAGAGCAAACATGTTAGTTTACTCAAAGCATTATCAAGGGTACAATAAGAGACGTGAACCTATGCCCTCTGTTTTCAGAATGATTTCTGACAAATCTTGTTATAATGGAAAGGTTAATTAGTTAAATTCCCGTATATGTAAGATGCCTCTGTCAGCAGTAATAAATAATCTTATTAAAATAAAATATGAGTTTATATTTGTTACTGTTTGAACACTGGAGCAAAGTAATTAGCAAATGTAATTATTGTATGTTCAATTAATTATAGCGTGCCTAGCCATTAGACTTTGAAAGCTTTGATGGCCTTGTGTTATTGGGCTGGAATAAGAAAGTTTGTTCCTCTGAGACCAGCCGGAACTCTGGCTCGCCATTAACTTGTCTGAAAGTCACCTTGATCTGTAGTATGTGATAAATGGCACACAATGTGTTTTATACATGACAGCTAGCGTGTTTCAGTAAATTCCAACCATCCATCATGCTGGAGAGTGATGGAGGAGAACAATGAGATAAAGAATGAACCTTCATGGCGAGGGATTGGTGAGAGGGGAAAAGAGTAACCTGTTCAAATTTAAGGATGAGAAAATGTGTCACACAATAGTCTTGACAATAAGTACAAATATTATCCTTAGAAGAGATCTTGTGATATAAGTGCTCTCATAACTACATATATTCAAAACAGTGACATTGAGAAAATTCAGCTCAAAGTGAGGAAAATCTTTAGAAGATGAACAACAAATTGAAAGGTATTTATGTAATGATCACATTGTGCAAGGGAAAATGTATTGCATGTACACTAAAGGATCAAGGTAGTTCCCAAGCAACAGGAGCTGAATGTTTTAATTAGGCAGTGATAATTAATATTCATAATTCATGTATCTTCAATATTAAACTTACTTTAAAATGTCATACTTTTGCTGCTGGTATCCACCCACTATAAGGTCAATGGGAAAGGGAGGAGGCCAGTGTCTATGTGCTACATGTCTGTGCTACATTTTCATGCACAAAGTTATACCATCACAATGATCTCCGTTGGATGGACAACTGATGTGTTAAAGTGATTTCCTTTGTCAACAAGCTTATGCTGTTGGGAAAGCTTATAAATCATTGTTTGGCGTCTTTTCCAGTAGATTGCTCTTAAACTCCTTTATATATGTGCCTTAGCCAACCCCCACCTTCCCTTGATGAATTTAGAACAGTGGAGACAAATACTTATCTAGGTGCTTATAGCCTAATCTCTGGAAGTCAATTTAAGATTGAATATTGCTATTAGAAATCATTAAAGGGAAACTGAAAGCAGGTGTTCTCTTGTTTTGCACATTATATATATATATATATATATATATATATATATATATATATATATATATATATATATATATATATATATATATAGTGCCTTGCAAAAGTATTCATCCCCTTGGCATTTTTCATGTTTTGTTGCCTGGAATTAACATGGATTGTTTGAGGATTTGCACCATTTAATTTACAGAACATGCCCACAACTTTGAAGATGCTTTTTTTTTTAATGTGAAGCAAACAACAAACAGGACAAAATAACAGAAAAAGTCAATGAGCATAACTATTCACCCTCCTAAAGTCAATACTTTGTAGAGCCACCTTTGACGGCAATCACAGCTCCAAGTCGCTTTGGATAAGTCTCTATGAGCTTGCCACATCTTACCACTGGGAAATTTGCCCATTCCTCCTTGCAAAACTGCTCCAGCTCCTTCAAGTTGGATGTTTGCACTTGTGAACAGCAATCCTTCTATTAGAGTGAGGTTTGGGCTTTGACTAGGCCATTCCAACACATTTACATGTTTCCCCTTAAACCACTCAAGTGTTGCTTTAGCAGGGTGTTTGGGGTCATTGCCCTGCTGGAAGGTGAACCTCCGTCCTTGCCTCAAATCACACACAGAGTGGTACAGGTTTTGCTCAAGAATATCCCTGTATTTAGCACCACCCATCTTTCCCTCAACTCTGACCAATTTCCCAGTTCGGGCTGCTGAAAAACATCTTTGGTGTTCTTTGGGTGATGTGATGTGATGTGTTGGGTTTGCGCCAGACATAGAGTTTTCTTTGATGGCCGAAAAGTTACATTTTAGTCTCATCAGACCAGAGCACCTTCCTCCATACATTTTGGGAGTCTCCTACATGCCTTTTTGCAAACTCAAAACGTGCCATTTTGTTTTTTTGCTGTAAGCAATGGCTTTCTTCTGGCCACTCTGCCATAAAGCCCAACTCTATGGAGCGTACAGCTTATTGTCGTCCTATGTACAGATACTCCAGTCTCTGCTGTGTAACTCTGCAGCTTCTCCAGGATTACCTTAGATCTCTGTGCTTTCTCTCTGATTAATGCCCTCCATGAGTTTTGGCAGGTTTGCTGTTGTGCCATGTTCTTTCCATTTGGTTATGATAGATTTGTTGGTGCTCCTGGGGTTTATCAAAGATTTGGATATTTTTTTATAACCTAACCCTGAGTTCCTTGGTCTTCATGACAGTGTTTGGTTAGTGGTGCCTTTTGCTTAGGTGTTGCAGCCTCTGAGGCCTTTAAAAAAAGGGGGGGAAATGTAATGACAGTTCATGTGATACTTAGATTGCACACAGGTGGACATCATTTCACTAATTATGTGACTTATGAAGGTAATTGGTTGCACCAGAGCTTTTTATGGCCGTAATAACAAAGGGGGTGAATACATACGCACATGCCAATTTTTCTGTTTTCTATTTCTAAAAAATAGTTTTATGTATATATTTTTCTCATTTCACTTCACCAACATATATTAATGTGTTCTGATGCATCACATAAAATTCAGATTAACAAAACATTGAACTTAAGGCTGTAATGTAACCAAATAGGTAAAAAGTCAAGGGGTGAATACTTTTGCATATATATATATATATATATACTGATAATATGTTTTAATAGTTAAGTATATACATATAGGCATCAAGTATACCGTATTTTTTTTAACATAAATATATTTAAAATTAAACCATTAAAGTACCACAGTAAAGGTCCTAGTAACGCAGATATGAAAAACAGACAAATAAGTAAATATAATTACAATTGGTTGTTATGACATTTATTTGTGTATTAGATAAATGAGATGGGTATTAAGAGATAAATTACATGAAAAAGGTCCTCTTGAACAATGATGAAGGAGGAGTGGGGGAGGAGGGAAAGAGAAAGGGAATTTGTTATATCATTGGAGTTTTGGGTATTTTGCATCTACACCAGGGGTATCAAAGTTCGGTCCTGGTGGGCCGCACACAGGCCTGGACTTGATGATATCCCTGCTTCACCCAGGTGAGGCTATAGCGTCTTCAGTCATGCTGATTGACTCTGACTCTGACCTGCGCACAGAAAGGAAATCCTCAAATCCAGGCCTGTGTGCAGACCACCAGGACCAAAATTGGACACCCATGATTTACACCCTACACATAGTAACACACAGGCAACTTGCAAGCCCTGAATTGTAAACACCCCTGCCATACATACACTACCCAGGGACATCAAAACTGAGTCTTTCTATTACAAAACTAGCCCTATGTATTAACCTGCCTAATTATGTTCTTATTGCCTATTAATCACAATAACCCTGGAATCAGCTATATTGTACCACAAATAACTCGTGAGGTGTTTATTTTTAAAAAGCCTATTCTATTTCTACTAGCCTAATGCTGAGCTGCTACTGTATATTTATGTATGATTTAAATGATCAATGCTAAGCAATGTATAAGTGTGCAGAAATAAACGTCCACTGACGTCTGAAAATAAATGGTCAGTTTAATCAGTATTCCACATTATTGTATTAATATATTATTAAAATAAAAGGATGACACTACTTACTCATAATTTAGGCTTTTGATTTTCCATTATGTGAGAAGCCATTTTGTTATTAACATTTTCCCTTAATAGCAAGCCCTCCATCTTGCTATTAAAGAAAGAGGTTGCCAATTCAGTTCAGGATTAATTTTTCCAAGATCGAAATTGGTGTGTGGTTGTGTCTGAAAGGACATCTGCAGTTAAAACAAAATGTTTGTCAAGTATGTACTAAACTAACAATATCATCAGCTGTGTAAGTCATGGACATAAAACATTTTTTTTTTTTAATCTGAAGTTTTGAAGACCGTTTATGAGTACAGGAATCCATTATGTGTTTGTTTCATCACATCCATAGAGCTGGATGATGGGTATGTGTTTGTAGTTATCAGTGGAGGGAGGGGTGGAGGACGAGGATACTGGCAGAAGTCAGAGGGTTTATTTGATAAGATTAAAACAGACACCACACTTTTACAAACACACTGGCCCAGAAGCAGACACCTTGCATTATTCAATGCAACCACAGCTCTTTAGAAATGTAAGCACCCCTCTCACACACACAACATCCACCAATGTACAGTATCATGGATCTCTCAAGGATCCTGCAATGTTATTAGAATGTATTTTTCTAATTAATTAAGCAGGAAAAAAGTCATAGAACTAGTTTTTAATTTTACTCTTAGACAAAGTTTTCAAACATATATTTTTTTTCCATTGTGAAGTAAACACAGATTTCTCTTCTATAAGTGAACTCTTTCATATAAGCTCAATATCTGTGTAAAAGTTCTAGCACTTTATAACTGCCACTTGGCACTTGAAGTCTCGACCAATTCAATTCAGCATTCTAAGTGACAGTGGCAGAAATGGACTTTCTAATTGTAGCTAAAACCCCCCCACAGATGAGCTAGGTAAGTTCCATAACTTTGATATATCAGTTACCAGTTTGAAACTGTTATCCCTGTTAGCAAAAATGGCAGACATAAGTGAACAGCTGCTCTATTGCTAGGTAATGATACTGTTTGTTCCAGTATCCTGCTCCCTAGGCTGAGAGGTGCTTATGTCAAGTCCCTGGGGCCATGGTAGTGTGTTATCAGCCGGAGACAAGGCTCCTCAATAACCTCCAGGCACACAGAACAAGCCAGTAAACAATAACAGATAAGGATGAATTTGATGATGGTGTCCATATACTACCCAGTATGTTTCATGTAGATATGGACATATTGAAACCAATAGAACTAGGGCAGAAGGGACACAGCAAACCTTCCAGTTATTGCAACATTATCATGATTAATTATCTCTCACAAGCATGGTAAGGAAGAGTTGGAGTAAATATTAATAGTCACCAATACGTATAAATCTTAAACCCTTATTATGTAAATCAACTGGACATGCTTTTGTGTCGTTTCACCCTGCACATATATTTATTTAATTTTATTTTTAAGCTGATCAAATAAAAAGTCGCTTCATTAGAACTTAAAGAAAAATGTCATTTTTAAAATGAGTTTGCTGCAGAGGTTGTGTTTAAGTCTTTTCACTTCAAATATCAACACAATATGACATTTGGCTAGGGTTGCCCAAACAACTTTTGCATACAGAGTCTCAAAAAGATTTTCTCTATAATTTGCTTCATGTTCATGGCATACACAATTGCTAATGTTGTTAGTCAGTTGATTGTTGGGATATCTTGGGTCCCAACTGTAGAGGTAAAAAGCACTTGAGTAAATTTTTTCTAGTAAATGACGCTAGATATACAGAGTCTTTTTTTACCATTGGCAAACCCTTGTATTGAGATGTGTGGCTGTTTCTCTAGACACTTTTTACACTGGTGTCATTAATCATGAAAATACAAAAATGGAGGGGAAGAGAGAGAACAAAGAATGTACAATTTTTGTGTGTACCTCAGATATTTGGGGTAATATTGAAATTTTTTACCAAATCCAATTGGTAAAAACAAAGAATTATACCTCAGCTTCGTCAAGAACCAGCTTAGGCCGAAGTATTGAGCTCAGTCTAAGCTGGTTCTTGACCAAGCTGAGGTATATATACATCACTGTGGAAGCCGCAGATTACAGAGAAGAAATGGATTTGAATATATGATATAACTAATTCTTTGTTTTTACCAACTGGATTTGGATAATAAAGATTTCCTTTGAACTAAGATTACGTATTGATGCTATGTCAAGGACACTTATTTTGTACCTCGAGGAACAAAATCTAAGGCCTACAGTATTATGTTGGTTAGGGCAATCACATATATGGTTGTGAGCATGCGGGTTGTTGCTAAGGCTGCAGGCTTGCATAGCGAGTTGCTGGCAAGGAACGCCGAAGACGCTGGCAAGGAGCGCCGAAGGCGAAGCTTTGCCCTCGCGCACGCAGACTATTTGCACTGCACACTTCACACATTCCTGACACTTACACCTCAGGTCAGCAACAGTGCAAATTTACATTGTATGCTGCAGGAAAATCAAAACAGATTGTTAGCTCTTCGGCACATAGCTTGCTGCATATATTAATTACAAATAGGTAAAGTATATTAATTTATTATTTTATTAATTCATTATCTTTAAAAAAAATATATATATATTTTTTTAAAAAAGACCAGGGGAGAGGATCGCAATGAGCTCTAAATGCATTCAGCTCGGGACTCACAATGAGCGCCGAGGGTGCTCAAAGGAGCAAAAGTACACCAGGAGAGAGGCTCGCAGTGAGCGCCAAAGGAGATCAGCCCGGCCCTTGCAATAAGTGCCAAAGGTGCTCAGACCAACAAAAGTACACGAGCGGAGAGGCTCGCAATGAGCTCCAAAGGCGCTCAGCTCGGGGCTCACAATGAGAACCGAGGGTGCTCAGAGGACCAAAAGTACACCAGCGGAGAGGATCGCAATGAGCGACAAAGAAGCTCAGCACAGTGCTCATAATGAGCGCCGAAGGTGCTCAGACAACCAAAAGCCTTACATTGTGTGGCAAACAGCATTCCCAGCCTTACAATTTTATTGGCCGTCATTTTTTGATAGGCAAATCGCTAGTTAGATAATAATCACGCAAACCAGAAAGGGGGCAAAAACGTACAAAGATTGTGCACTCTTCATTTTCACTCTTCCCCTCCACTGTTATTAGTTACATAGTTCACAAATACATTAAATTTTTATTTATTAAACTTTTTTTTATTAAAGGGCTACTGAAGTCATGTTAACTGCTCTGTGGATTGTGAAAGCCCATGTGAAAGAGAGTCAAATTATTCTAAAAGTTTTGAAAAAAATGTGCATTCTTACCCCAGAAGCCAATTTTATGTGCTCCCCAGTGCCCTCGTAGTCTATGTCTTGGGGTGCCTGCATGGCTTAATTATAAAGTTGTGATGCAGTGTAGCAATCATTGCCATAGCAGCAATGTCACTGGTGATGTTGCAGTTTAGGCTGACCCCCCCCCCCCCCCATTCATGGAAAACACCCCTTTTAAAAGGAGCACTTTCCATCCTCTCTCCAAAAACTAACCCCACCTTCCATACTGCCCTCAAAACCTCCCCTAGGCAAGTAAGCAACTCCCTGCCTGCCTGTCACCTAACCCTGAGCACATATCTCCCTGTCCATCAACCCCTTCACTGAGCCCCACAGCACCTCCTTCTCAGCGGGAGTAAGTTGTCAGTTTCTTCTCCAGAGGACCAAGACTTGTCTGACCTCTATGCTATGACCTGCGCATCTTGGGTGACCCTACATGGTTTAGCTCATAGCTTCATTGAGGTACATAAGCCGCTTCACCATGACAAGCAGGGATACATTATATATATATATATATATATATTACACACACACACACACACAGACAGAAATATCACTGCATCTTCAGGCTGCCTGCTGTCCCACTGATCAATTTGCTGCTGTAGGCCTGGGCCAAGGTAGAAACACACTCCTGTTAAATACAATGGTCATCTAAGTACCTACTGAAAGCAACATACATGACAATGTTACATACATATGACATAGTGATTTATAGTAATAAAAATGGCATATAATTACTTTGCCAAGTGGTAGGGAAGACACTTACATTGTCATACATATGACTTAATTAAATGATAAATATACCATTTATTGTAATATCCCATCACTGCTCTTGAGCACAGCAATACTTACAATTGTGTATTTTATGTAGGCGGCTTCCCTAGAAAACACATAATAAAAACTAAGATTGAGACTATTTTGGTATTTATATATTTCTGAAAGCTAAATTGAAAACAACATTGCAACACCCACTCTCTTCCTTTACGCACACATTAGAAAAAATGAACAGTAGCAAGATGCTTATTTTTTTCTCTGCTAGCATAATACTTAGATGGTACTTCATAGCAGTGAAAACCTCAATGTTGCCTATCTTGACGTAATGGTGGCAGTTCTGCATAGCTGCACTACAGTGAAAACGGAGTACATCTTCAACTGTCACAATCAAGTCTTGAAGAGGGGAAAAACTTGCTACAGTTGGGTGTTACACATATTTTTCCATGTCTGTTTTCTGGCCCGTGTAGCAGAAGGTGCTTGGTACTTGTGATGTCTGACAGCTGCTGGCCACATGCTGTAAGCAATGAAACATTGAGAAATAAATTGTTGACAAGAAAGTTGTTTTATACTGGTAGCCTTAAAAGTTACAACTCTTTATCTTGTTTGAGGGTTGCTAGAAGGATAAACAGCTGAGTGCTTGACTATATTAACTTATTCCTCTAGAAATCCATCTATTTCATAGCCTGGCAACTTTAAATAATGTGTAGGACCTTCTTTGTTGTTTGCAATTTAATTTAAATAGTGCTAAACATAATTGTTTATAATTATTTTAAGAGCATTGCATTACTGAAGTGTTTTATAGTAAGGGGTTACATTTTTTTTTGTAACCCGACTGTGGGCCCTATTCTGTTGCCCAGATTGTAATGTTACACATACTTAAAGTTACCATATATTCTATTAGCTACTTGCATCCTGATTGTGAGTTACCTGCCCACTATCACTACTTACAAGCCAAAGATGCTAGCCTCTCCATTGATTTTTAGCCATCTCAAACATTACGAGTGCAACATACTTAAGGTTACACCAAATCCATATTCTATTAGAACTTTACGTCCAGCTCGCAAATTAAGTCAGATCCCCAACTAGAAAAAGTATAACATTTCTGGAACAAAAAATTAGGGATAGTAAATAGGACTCGCAAAGGGTATTAAAGCCAGTTCTGATAGCTGTAGCAGCAATTAAACACACACTACTGTACTTTAAAAGCATGGGAAAGCATGGCAAGACATAATTAATTGCAGAACAGTCTTAAACTCACAAATATGCAATAAAAAAATATTATTTTCAACTTTTATTTATGTGTAATATTGATCCAAGGCCTCAAGGGGTTAATACATAACATGACGCCCACATGGACTAAACCAGATGTTATAATGCATTGTTTAGAGTGCTAGCCCGATGGCCAAACATTACTTATTGGCTCTCATTAATGCTTAGTCTCCAATTGCAGGTTACATCTAAATTCTATCTATTACTAATCTCATGATAACGTTCTCATATTTCATTATTTACTGACATCATGATGACGTTCTCATTTTCTATTGGCTGTGTCTAAGAAGTAAATTGCTGGCTAGGTTTAATATTGCCAGCTTATATAACCACGTCCCCTGAAATCTTATGTATTGAGGCTGAGAGACTTATGTTGGGGGTTAGAGATAAAAGAAGACATCTAGAAGTTTAGAGAAAAAAAAAGCACCCGCAGCTAAATTTACGATTTAACTTTCCTGGTGGTATGATTATGTCAGTATTTAGAATGTTAAAGCGGTACATTAAAAAATACTGACATAATCATACCGCTTTTTCCCCCTTATCCTCCTCCCTTTCCCCCTTCCCCCTTATCCTCCTCCTCACTTCCCCCTCTCTAATCACCTCCCTTTTCCCCTTCCCCTTTTTTCTCCCTTATCCTCCTCCTCCCTCATTTTTATACTCCTCCTCCTCCCTCATTTTTTACTCCTCCTCCTCCCTCCTTATAATTCTCCTCCCTCCTCCACCCTTATCCTTCTTCTCCCTTTCCTCCTTATCATCCTCCTTTTCCTTCCCCCCTGTATCATCCTCTTCCTTCCACTCCTCCTCCCTTTCCCCCCTTCCACTTTAGCCTCATCCTCCCTCATCTCTCCGCCCAGAGCATGTGACGTCACATCATTAGCATATGCCAATCAGTTGACTGCCGGAAGACATGCTGTGGGGTGGAGAGATGAGCAGGCAGCTCATCGGATCAGAATAAGAAGGAGCGAGGGGGATAGGAATTGGAGGAAGAGGAGGATCATAAGGGGGGAAGGAGGAGGAGGATGATAATGGGGAAGGAGGATGAACAGGGGGAAGGAGGGATGAGGAGGAGGAATGGTGTACTGAGGGGGCCCAGGCAAATTTGGCAGTACTGGGCCCCCTTCCTGCAGTAACCCAGAACGTGGCTCTGGGTTACTGATTTAGGTACTTAAAATTAACACTGAGTCACGCTCGGGATTACCACTTAGGAGGTTAAAGTAAATAAGTGTTGCTCTAATAGAATAGGGCTCTGTGTGTTTTGTGTTATTTCTTGTACTTTTGGATAACCAAAAGCTCCAATAAGTAGTAATGTCTTAAACAGTCAATTATACCTAAAATTCAGTATTGCCAACAGGATAGCTTAAGCCTCTCTTGGGCCTCGTCAGTGAGGTATAGCTGTACTCCCTAAGGCAAAGTGAGCAAGGGATTCATGTCTGGAGCCCCTATTACTTCTTAGGGGTCACTTTTTTGTTGCTTATACATATGATAGAGGACTCCAGATTGATTATTTTCTCATTGTGCTTTAGGAAGTGCAGCTACACCTCACTGACGAGGCCCCACGAGAGGCCAAAATGCACGTCTGCTGTTTCTCCTGTTCTCTGAGTGCAGCATGGACAGCAGCTAGACTGTGTCAAAGCAGCTAGGTGTGGTAGTGAGTGAGTCAATAAGATGCTGGATGGTCCGCAAGGGTATCTGGAGCCATGCAGACTGCAGTGCATCCGACAGCTGCTGAAGAATGCATGGTGGAGGATCCATAAGGGTGAACATGGCGATCGAGGTAGTCCCAAAGGTACTCGGTGGGGTTCAAATCAGGGGGGGTTGGACTCCAGGGAAATACTTTGAAAGTCTTTATTGTGCTCAACTAATCACTCCCGGACAATTCTGGCCATATGACAAGTTGCATTATCCAGCTGGAAGATCCTATCCGCTCCAGGGGAGACAGTTAACATGTATGGGTTTACTTGATCTGCAAGGATAAATAGATAACCCAATCCGTTGAGAGTGTCTTCCATAGGTATGAGTGGACCCAGACAATGCCAAGAAAAAATTACCCTGACCATAAAGCTGCCAGCATCAGCTTGTGTGCTTCCAACAACGGTCCCAGATTGTTTGTTTTCGGATGTTTTGCATCTGACACGCCAACATCTGTCCAGTTGATGGAGCAGAAAACGTGACTCATCAGAGAAGGCAAATATTTGCCAATCAGAAGATGTCCAATTTCGGTACTGTCATGCAAACTGAAGTTTTTGACGATGAATCCTCGTCAGCATGCATACAGTGACCAGCCGTTTGCTTCCGAACCCCATATGTAACAGGGTTGGCTGTACTGTTTTAGACACATGTCTGGTAGCCCATGGTTCATTTGGACGGTGAGTTGCTCAACTGTAGCGTGTTGGTTGGCCCTCACACACCTTTGCAGCCGACGTTCACCTCTGACATCAATAGCACATGGTGCTACACAGTTTTAATGCCCTTTATTCACAATGGTACTGTTTGCCTAGTAACAGCACACTTTAACCACAGCATCACATGGACAGTTTACGAACTGCGCTGTTTCAGAAATACTGCCACCCTTGGGCTGACAGCTAATGATAACCCCCTTTTCAAAGTGGGATAAATCGCAAGTTTTACCCATGACAGCGATGGTTGATATGTTGGCAGAATGCCTACATGTCACCTTATATACCCACCAAGCCAGCTCACGACACGTGCCGTATTTCATTGACCTCAAAAGTAGGTGTTCGTCATAATAATGTGACTCGACTCAGTGTATATATATATATATACATATATAGAAAATAAATATTACATTTGTGTTCACATTTGAATGTCTAAAACAAGTAAAAAAAATGTGTTTCATGCCCAGAATTCCGAGAAATACAGTTATTACACTGTATTCTGGGAACCTTCACAGGGACATGCAAATGTGCCCACAAAGGCTTTGCTCTTGCAATCCATAACCATATCAAACATGGTACATATATTACCAATTCGCCAAGGGTATGCAAACTTTTGGGCACAACTGTATATATATATATATATATATACAGGGAGTGCAGAATTATTAGGCAAGTTGTATTTTTGAGGATTAATTTTATTATTGAACAACAACCATGTTCTCAATGAACCCAAAAAACTCATAAATATCAAAGCTGAATATTTTTGGAAGTAGTTTTTAGTTTGTTTTTAGTTTTAGCTATTTTAGGGGGATATCTGTGTGTGCAGGTGACTATTACTGTGCATAATTATTAGGCAACTTAACAAAAAACAAATATGTACCCATTTCAATTATTTATTTTTACCAGTGAAACCAATATAACATCTCAACATTCACAAATATACATTTCTGACATTCAAAAACAAAAACAAATCAGTGACCAATATAGCCACCTTTCTTTGCAAGGACACTCAAAAGCCTGCCATCCATGGATTCTGTCAGTGTTTTGATCTGTTCACCATCAACATTGCATGCAGCAGCAACCACAGCCTCCCAGACACTGTTCAGAGAGGTGTACTGTTTTCCCTCCTTGTAAATCTCACATTTGATGATGGACCACAGGTTCTCAATGGGGTTCAGATCAGGTGAACAAGGAGGCCATGTCATTAGATTTTCTTCTTTCATACCCTTTCTTGCCAGCCACGCTGTGGAGTACTTGGACGCGTGTGATGGAGCATTGTCCTGCATGCGAATCATGTTTTTCTTGAAGGATGCAGACTTCTTCCTGTACCACTGCTTGAAGAAGGTGTCTTCCAGGAACTGGCAGTAGGACTGGGAGTTGAGCTTGACTCCATCCTCAACCCGAAAAGGCCCCACAAGCTCATCTTTGATGATACCAGCCCAAACCAGTACTCCACCTCCACCTTGCTGGCGTCTGAGTCGGACTGGCTCTCTGCCCTTTACCAATCCAGCCACAGGCCCATCCATCTGGCCCATCAAGACTCACTCTCATTTCATCAGTCCATAAAACCTTAGAAAAATCAGTCTTGAGATATTTCTTGGCCCAGTCTTGACGTTTCAGCTTGTGTGTCTTGTTCAGTGGTGGTCGTCTTTCAGCCTTTCTTACCTTGGCCATGTCTCTGAGTATTGCACACCTTGTGCTTTTGGGCACTCCAGTGATGTTGCAGCTCTGAAATATGGCCAAACTGGTGGCAAGTGGCATCGTGGCAGCTGCACGCTTGACTTCTCTCAGTTCATGGGCAGTTATTTTGCGCCTTGGTTTTTCCACACGCTTCTTGCGACCCTGTTGACTATTTTGAATGAAACGCTTGATTGTTCGATGATCACGCTTCAGAAGCTTTGCAATTTTAAGAGTGCTGCATCCCTCTGCAAGATATCTCACTATTTTTGACTTTTCTGAGCCTGTCAAGTCCTTCTTTTGACCCATTTTGCCAAAGGAAAGGAAGTTGCCTAATAATTATGCACACCTGATATAGGGTGTTGATGTCATTAGACCACACCCCTTCTCATTACAGAGATGCACATCACCTAATATGCTTAATTGGTAGTAGGCTTTCGAGCCTATACAGCTTGGAGTAAGACAACATGCATAAAGAGGATGATGTGGTCAAAATACTCATTTGCCTAATAATTCTGCACTCCCTGTATATATATATGTGTGTGTGTGACATTTGTATAATGAAAAAAATTGTTCATTACCTTTAACCAGTCATTTGACATCCACCACAGGATGGGGAGCCCATACTCCTGCAGAACAGCTTGGTCGCTGTTTCTGTGTGCAAAGATTACTTTGGCAAAGTCTCGATCACTTGGGAATATGTCACTTATCAGGGGAAGAATGTGCTCTGAGAAAGAAGCTGGCAGCTTTCCTTGCACACATTTTAAATAATTTAATGACTTTCTCCAGCCAATTCAACATATTTCTCTTAATCGAAGCATGAGGTTGAAGAAGTTCACTGCTGGTTATTCTGCAGAATTAAACAAGGGAATGTGTTTGCAAGGATTAAATAGTCTCACGATACAAACAGACTGTCAGACTGCAATGGCTCTAATAGGACACAGTCATAGAGAGTTCATATAGTTATAATATTATTAAGGAGTGATTGAGGGCTCCTTGGTACAATGATTTTCCATTCTAACTCCCATGATTAGTTTTTTATAAGCACCATATGACCGTTAAAGAAATAGCCTTTATGATGTAATAGAGTCATTTGGGATACTAGATAGTTTAAATGATAAGTTCCACCTAAATTAAAAATATTAAAGAGAAAACATAGAGAAGATTAACTATCAATGTAAGTTATGAAACGTGTCTAGTTTGCCAGATCCTGCTTGATGTTTATGGATAGGGGAAGCTGCTGCTTTCACTTTTGTCACTTACACTTAGAATGCTGAACTGTCAAAAGTTCAAACTACAGATGAGTTGTAGTGGTGACATTTACATTATTTTTTCTTTTTTCTTCAACACCTCACCTAAAATAGAGAGGCAAAGGCTAAAAGTCGGATGGATATATTTGAAATCTTTCACATATAAGCAATTTGTGTTTAGGTTGACACTTTGCCTCTAAAGGACCACTGTCGTCCTATATTAAAATTATACTTTTTGAAGAGGTCAATTTAAAAGTAAAAAAATAAATAGTTTTAGAATGTAAAAAAAAGGATACAACATCTAAAATTTTACTTTTTATATACATTTGTGATGCTATGGTATCTGCACAATTTTCAATCTGAACAAAGCTGCCAGCACTTTCATTAGGAGTAATGGAAAACGTATTATGTTACACGGGAACATGCTACTGAAAAAACAGACAGAATAAGCTGAGAAAAGTAAATGGAGCACAGCAGTAAGAAATAATTCCATATAAAAAGTAAATGTTAAGGTTGAGTTTAGTTATTTTGCTTTCTAAAATCATTAGCTCATTATCAGGTTTACATCTGATCGCTTTTAATACCTACTGAAAGCAACGTACATGATATATTTTACAGTCTTCTGAGATGGTGATTTATAGTAAAAACTTAAAATGTAATATTATCCGGGTGATAGGAAAACATTTACACTGTTTCTGATACTAAATGAGTTACATAAATCCTAAATGTACATGATTGTATCACAAAAAAACAGCACCTCTGTAGCTTCTATGGTATCATTTCCACTCAAAACATGCAAGAGAAAACACAGGGTGGGGGGGAGAAAGAGAGAAAAGACCATACAGTGCAGATCAGTATGTCCAACAACTTAGTACACTGCTCAATAAAATATAGGGAACACTAAAATAACACATCCTAGATCTGAATGAATTAAATATTCTTATGAAATACTTTGTTCTTTACATTGTTGAATGTGCTGACAACAAAATCACACAAAAATAAAAAAATGGAAATCACATTTTTCAACCCATGGAGGTCTGAATTTGGAGTCACCCCCATTATGAAAGTGGAAAAACACACTACCGGCTGATCTAACTTTGATGTAATGTCCTTAAAAAAAGTCAACAGGAGGCTCAGTAGTGTGTGTGGCCTCCACGTGCCTGTATGACCTCCCTACAACGCCTGGGCATGCTCCTGATGTGGTGGCGGATGGTCTCCTGAGGGATCTCCTCCAAGACCTGGACTAAAGCATCTGCCAACTCCTGGACAGTCTGTGGTGCAACGTGACGTTGGTGGATGGAGCGAGACAAATGTGACCCAGATGTGCTCAATTGGATTCAAGTCTGGGGAACGGACGGGCCAGTCCATAGCATCAATGCCTTTGTCTTGCAGGAACTGCTGATACACTCCAGCCACATGAGGTCTAGCATTGTCTTGCATCAGGAGGAACCCAGGGCCAACCACACTAGCATATGGTCTCACAAGGGGTCTGAGGATCTCATCTCGGTACCTATTAGCAGTCAGGCTACCTCTGGCGAGCACATGGAGGGCTGTGTGGCCCCCCAAAGAAATGCCACCCCACACCATTACTGATCCACTGCCAAACCAGTCATGCTGGATGATGTTGCAGGCAGCAGAACGTTCTCCACAGCGTCTCCAGACCCTGTCAAGTCTGTCACATGTGCTCAGTGTGAACCTGCTTTCATCTGTGAAGAGCACAGGGCGCCAGTGGCAAATTTGCCAATCTTGGTGTTTTCTGGCAAATGCCAAACATACTGCACAGTGTTGGGCTGTAAGCACAACCCCCACCGGTGGATGTCGGGCCCTCATACCACCCTCATGGAGTCTGTTTCTGACCGTTTGAGCAGACACATGCACATTTGTGACCTGCTGGAGGTCGTTTTGCAGGGCTCTGGCAGTGCTCTTCCTGTTCCTTCTTGCACAAAGGCGGAGGTAGCGGTCCTGATGCTGGGTTGTTGCCCTCATACGGCCTCCTCCACATCTCCTGATGTACTGGCCTGTCTCCTGGTAGCGCCTCCGTGCTCTGGACACTACGCTGACAGACACAGCAAACCTTCTTGCCACAGCTCGCATTGATGTGCTATCCTGGATGAGCTGCACTACCTGAGCCACTTGTGTGGGTTGTAGACTCTGTCTCATGCTACCACTAGAGTGAAAGCACCACCAGCATTAAAAAGTGACCAAAACATCAGCCAGAAAGCATAGGAACTGAGAAGTGGTCTGTGGTCACCACCTGCAGAATCACTCCTTTATTGGGGGTGTCTTGCTAATTGCCCATCATTTCCACCTGTTGTCTATCCCATTTGCACAACAGCATGTCAAATTGATTGTCACTCAGTGTTGCTTCCTAAGTGGACAGTTTGATTTTACAGAAATGTGATTGACTTGGAGTTACATTGTGTTGTTTAAGTGTTCCCTTTATTTTTTTGAGCATGGTATATTTAACACTACTACTGTGTGTGGAAATGGTCCTTCCATTGGTAAGCATGTACTGAAACAGCCTGACCAGTCCACCAACAAGTTTCTATTCCGCGCCTACCAACGCGTTTCACTCTCTGCTTTGTCAAGGCCTTATTACGACATACTGGCTTCTCATATCCAGTCTTTATAACACTAACACATAAGCATACCTCACAAAAGTCCCTCTTTCAGAGGGACACAGTCTCAATTTTCAGAGTTGTTTACTTATCCTAATTCAAAGCCCTGTTTTCCGGTTCTGATCGTGCCCCATTTTCTATGGTTATTTTCTCTCAAAATCTATTAAAAAAAATATAGAAGCTTGCTGGAATTTAAGTTCTACAAAATATTTGCCCAGGGCAATGTGAGAGGTGGGTCGGAGTACAGCAACAGCCATTAATGATGTAAACTGTGTTTATAAATTATATTTTCTGGCTAAAGCTTTGATTTGCTACAGTTTGCACATGTATTATTTTTCTGTAATGCTGGAGATACTGGAGTGGGTTGCCAGATCCTTCTCCAGTAAGCCATAGCTACTGGTATTCTAAGTTGATCTCCCATCCAAGTATTGACCAGGCCCAACCCAGCATGGATTCAGAGTGGTGTGACCTCTTGGTTCCCTGACTGGAATCAAACCCAGGTCGCAGTTGTGAAAGCACTGAATCCTAGCCACTGGACCCCTAGGGAACCCATGAGTCTGAAAACTGCTGTATGACTTTTTTTTTTTTAAATTCACCTTCTATTACGAACATGGCTGCAGGGTCACATAACACTGACTGCATGGCTCATGCAAAATGACGGATGCTGCACACATCAGATAGACTTGGAATGACAGTTACTTAAATAAGCATTTTTATTCCTCTACTTTCGCACAACTCTCCCATCTCTTTCTTCTGTCTCTTTCTATATTCAAGAATGACTTATAAGTGTTAAAATAACTGTTATTACTTTGATTTATACCAACTGAGCATGTTCTTCCTCACAATGCGAGAATTAATCAAATATCAGGAGGTAAAATGTCCTGCCAGGTGGGACAATATTCAATAGTAATTTCTTCCTTAATATAAAACATTCAAGGTCAGTCATCTAACACTAATTCAGATTTTGTTTTTAAATAGCAACCGATTTCAAATATCCTTATTTATAAGTAAAGTATTAATCCCTGCTATAACTGGGGACTTTGTTGAGCCTGAATAGAGGAGACGCTTCACCTAGCCACAAGTTATATGTAACAGTTCACTAATAGAAGTACATATACAGTGGTACCTCGGCACTCGTCTACCTCAAAACTTGTCTAATTTGGTATTGGACGCATTTGACAGGGAAAAATGCCTCAGCACTCCCTTGGTACTCGTCACGCTTGCATGAGTCAATTTACACTACTCCTTATGGAAACTTGGCATTTGTCCTTTTCGCCACTCGTCATGCCTTCTGGAGCCATACCTTCTGTACATGAATAAAAGTTTCAGGCCTTGCCTTACATTGCTATGAGCTGCTGAGGAACACATAAATCCAATTACCACAGCTCAGCTGCAATCTGAATGGCTCTTGGGTTAGCTCTTGAACTTTTGCCCCAATCAGTTTGGGGTCAGTAACAAAAATCCATTTTAAGCTGGCAGTTTTCGCTCTTCAAAAACTGGCAAACTTGGAAAGTTCATAACTTTTACATAAACAGTTCATCTCTAAGATTATTTCTTATATGAAATATACTTAATTTTAGGTGAAACTTATTGAATTCTTAAAATTTGAAATTCTCTGTGCAAAAAATATGTTGTAATGTATAATACACATTCTTTTTAAAAGTTTAGGCCTAAAATACCACTTTAAATTGAGGTCTTCTAAGGACAGCTGATTTGAAACTAATAACAATATCCTAGCCTGTTATTATCTACAAGTACATATTTAGGATACTGATGATGGAATACGTTTTAGAAGTGTTGTAAAATGCCATTGTTTTGCTTTCTTTCAGGATCTGCAGTTGCTGTGGTCACTAATGCCATAGAACAGTCCTGCTGATGCCATGAAGGAAGCACCTGCATTGATGCACATGGAAACAGCTGCCAGTACGGATCAGGAAGCAGCAATAGGATGATATTATAATACAACAAAGGCAGGCAGCGCTCCAGCTGAGATCAGGATTAATAATCAATCACCTATCTGAACAGTACGCATTCCATGCAGAATTGACTAGCACACAGTGACCATTTGGATCCAATGATCTTGTTATCTCAATAGGACATATTGGCACTTATCTTATTATCCTCCTTGGAAAACAGCGAGTGATTGAGCTAAATTTAATACAAAATAGAGCTATCAAGCATGTCCTTTATTCCAATCCAGCTAGTTACAATGACACCTGTGGTTTCGCTTTATTTCTGCAGTATTTTAGGGTTCTGATTTGTGGAAGAATATGGTGAAATAGCTTATTTTAGAATATATATATATTTATCCCTTTAGATTGCAAGTTTGTGAATTTTCAATCTTGTAAGGTGCTTTGAAAAAAGCACCATGTATGCAAGATTCCAAACCCAAAGACAGGGCCCTCTACTTTCTGCAATGTGCTTAATATTGTATTTATTTATACATTTTTTCTTTGAATTTAACCCGCTACGGAATATATTGGCGCTTTACAAAAAACTGTTATAATATATATATATATATATATATATATATATATATTTATTAATATAAATAGTACATTTGTGGTAACATTTGAATGTCTAAAACAGGGGACATGCAAATGTGCCCACAAAGGCTTCGCTCAGCAATCCGTAATCATTTTAAACATGGATACCTTTAGTATATATAAATATATCAACCAAACTGTACATTTGTATGTACATTTGCATGCCTAAAAGTAAGTTAATAAACGTATTTCCTGCTCATAATGTTTGCACTGCACTCTGGAAAACTGGAGGCAATGCAAATAAGTCCACAATGTATTTACACTATTTAATCACAAACTATTTTAAACATGGTTCCCTTGCAGCATATACCGTATATACTCGAGTATAAGCCGACCCGAGTATAAGCCGAGGCACCTATTTTACCACAAAATACTGGGTAAAATGAGTGACTCGAGTGACTCGAGTATAAGCCGAGGGTGGGAAATGTGCTGCCCCCTGTGTCCCTCTTGTGCCCTCTGCTCCTTCCGTCTTGACCCGGTGCGCATGTGACGTCACATGCGTGCCGCGTCATTAGCATATGAGTCATACGTCCTACAGTGTGCTCTGTGTATTTCCTTTTTGTTTCAAGGAAGTATAAGCTTTTTTTATGTAATATATTTTTATGCAAAAAATTATGTTACAAATATCTAAAATATGCTCCATGAAATCAGAGTTTGAATTTATAGAGCATAATACTGAGAGTTTCATAGACATTCTGAACTTTTTCTGTCCTTCTACAATGATTAGAAATAATTAATTGCACCCAGGCTACTGTTTGTCTCTGTTAAAAAAATGCATTGATTGATCATCCAAATTAAACTTCTGGCGCCCATTTATCTCCTATTGCTTATCTTTCTATATTCATCCTATTTGATGATATGGAGATATGGATATGCAGATCCCATCAACATTACTAGGCTCTCTTTAAGAAATACTGTAAATATAAAAATATTTTGAAGAAATACACCTCATAATGAACTGTCTTCCAAATATAGAGGATTCAAACACTATGCAACCCTTTTTTTAAAATGCCTGTACTTAAATTCAGCGGTATTTAAAAAAAGGAGAATACATTTTGCCATACTTTGCAAGTTGTGGATTGATAACTTGAATTTGTTTATCAGGGGAATGAGTCAATAACAACGACAATACTATGGCAATAACAATGGCAATGCCAAGCCCACAAGACTCTACTGGTGTCTTTATCTGCCTTCTTCCCTGCAGTGTCCATTTTAATTAGGAACCCTTTATAAAATAGGCAATCCTGAATTACTTCAGGAGAATTGAATCTCTAAATAGTAGTAATAGTATTAGTTTGGAAATGAAATAAAAGTATTCATTTTTGTTAAAATATTAAAAATAAACTATGTATTTTGTATTTCTAGTCACATTACAAAATGCAATATGAACTACATTCCCTCTGACATAAAGTGCCACATTTCCCAGACAATGATATAGATCTATATTACTTACTCGATCTATTCATGCAATTCCTGTGCCATTTAAACTCTCCAGTGCTTATATCTGTCTAGTGTGTAGCTCACTAAATATAGCCTAGGGCATTAAATACATTACAGTGAATGCCAAGTGAATCTAGCAAGTTTAGTTAGTAGGACGATCGATAAATGCAGTGATGACTAAACACAATTTGCTCAAAGCCTAACAACACGCCTGGGATCACATTATATATTATATATTCTTTAAAAATAAAGCTTTCTTATCACAAGCTAACACTTCACAGATTTATCTTCAAACCAAAACCTCAGTATTTTTCATATGACCTACATTAAACTTGAACATAAATACAAATAAGATAATTAAAAACAATATTAAGAACCAAAGATAACTAATATAACAAAAGCTGTTCAGATTTCTAAGGAAAATGTTTTGTTGGTACACATAACTACATTGTGTCACCCCCTTATTGGTACACTCGTCAGCCTTGAGTAGCACAATCTTGTGTCTTGTACTAGTAGTAACTACGGATTTACAATCTTCTCTGAAATACAGACTGCTTACAATATATTCAGGGTGGTTTGGGAGGGTAATTAATACAGAAGCATAGACCTTAGTGCAGATAAGAACCACTAGGCCTATAGTGTGACTATTATATCTACCTGCATCCTTGGCTTCATAAATGATTCTAACAGCCTTATAGCACTCAGGTTTGAATTTCTTTATTGTGGCTATTCCTACAAATCTTACTGGAATACTGTTCCATTTATTTAATAATCTTTCTGTATTTTATTACTTTCTCACATTACCCCTAAATCTTCCACCTTCCAATCATGACCATTTCTACTTTTGTTCCTTTTCTTCTAGAAGAATGTTCCCTCTTGAACTTTATTAGATCTTTTGATATATTTGAAGGCTTCTATTATATCTCACTTTATGTTCTGTCCCCTAAGCTGTACATATTAGGACCATGTTGTATTTTTTAATACGTTTTGACTTTTAGACCATGCACCATTCCAATCTCTCTCCTTTGAACTCTTTCTAATTTATTAATACCTTTTTGGTTGTTCGATCTCCAAAACTGGATTCAGTGTATTTTCAATGAGGTCTGACTAGGGATCTATAGAATGGCATTAAACCTCTCTTTTACGGCTATTAATTCCTCTTCCATCAAAAACAATAATAAAGTCAGTTTGTAAAACAGGCTATGGGAAAAAAGTATATATATATATATAACGATTTTTCATCCAAATATAAACCATCAATTATTTCTAACCAAATCCATAAACATTATGTGGGTGAAAGACTCTCATTAAATAACTATAAGTCTCATCATTGTGAAATCACTGCCTTGAATAATATTTATTTTAGCTGCATTTTTTCAAATGAGATCAAATTAAACTTTTTGATTAAATAATGTTGGGTTATTGCTCTGCGTGTCATGAGACAATAACACCATAAAGTCAAAATTGGGCTTGAAAAAAATATTCTGCCAGAATATTGTTTTATAATTAAAGATTTCCCCTAATGTCTACATACCACCAATTATTTGTTTAAAAAAAAAAATTATAAACATTAGTGAATCTTTTATATAAAAAAATTCAGGATGATCCTTGCTTTTTATCCTGTCCACGGCTCCAAATTGTATACAAAAGAGTTTTATATTGTCCAACCAATCAGAATCCGAACAACTTTTAATTTAGCCCATTTACTTGCATACAGTGGTATTTATTACACTGTTGATAGTTAGCACAGAAGAACCTATTGTGAAAATGGAAGAGGGTGTAGTCGTTCCGGCTGATTTTAGGCATGACATGTAAGATTATTGCAATTTTTACACCAAATATTTTTTTAAGCAACATAATGTTAAATACAAGACAGAAAATACTTGTATAGATACATCTATAAATACATGTTAAAGGAAGTTTAGGCAAAACATCATGTTTTTGTGGAGTATTTTATAAACTAACAACAATAGACACAGTGGCCATGGAAATGTTTTTTTTTGTTTGTTTCCATTTTGGCACTCTGTGTATAGAAGTCTCCATCTTGTCTGATTCAATACTTCTGTGATAGCTTAGAGCCAGAAGGCATATATTTATCTACTGAATTGAGGATGGAGGGGATTGAAAGAGAATAAAAGAATGAGGGCTGATTTGTTATATCATATAAGCTTTTAGTATTTAACACTCACCACCATCTCCTGCACATATGACCGAAAGCAATCACAAGATAAACGGAAAGGCCTGTATCGGCAGAAATGAGAAACTCCTCATATACATACAACCTTCACTAAAGTATCATCGATGCCTTCAGGAAACAGTAGAGTCTTCAACATGTACTATTTTGTAATTACAGACTAGTATTAGCTTTCCCTGCCCAATTTTGCTCTCAGTCAGACTCAGTATTTTTAAAACATATACATTTTGGTCCTTCAAATTTTAGGGAAACTATGAGCTTTGGCCATAAATTATACTTCCTCACTGGTAAGTCTCACTTATATACGCTGACATTAAAAATCAGAATGCTTAAAGGGCCATTTACCTCACTGTAAGTGCTCTTCGTGGTGTGAAAGAGCCCACAATTGTATGTTAAAATGATCTATTCTTTTAATTTCACTAATAACAGCTAAAAATGTAAAGTTTTAAGTCTATTTACAAACACAGTCTATGCTGCCTACTGGATGATCATGATTAATAACAGACAGCCAAGCCGTACAGGGTGAGAACACTGATTGATAGAAGTTTTTTTACCTGAACTCAGGAATGCATTTAAATGTTAACCCACAACTGACCTCTTTTAGGTGATTACAACATTTCATGATCAGCAAAGATGGATTTGTTGAGGGTTAACACTTTTTTTTCTTTTGCTCACTTAATGCAGCAGAAGCTGCATGCGTGGGAGTGGGCATGTTAGTGACTAATGTAAACACATACTTTATTGAATTTTCAGTGAAAAATGCACGTATTAAAAAAATTAAAAAAGTATTTAAATGTGCTTATATGAGATCTTTATAGTGGTGTGCTTCAAATTGTGTTGAATTAAGTGGTCCTTTAACCCACCAATCATTGAGGATCACTGAAAATCATTGACATTTGTCAGTTTTGCTCCCCTGAATTCAGCAATGTTAGTGCAAGATTTAACATTTAACAACCGAGAGAGAGGCTGCTGCAAACCGTCATAGATAAGTGTTCATTAAATGATATCTTTCTTTATTCCTCTCCATTGGTCAAAAGCTATTAAATCAGTTAGTCATTTTCAATGCTAGATTTAGCACAAATGGTAACCTTGGAAATTATGTCTGGCTTCAATCACAGCACTGTAACCCTCGTACTGTCTAGGAAGGTACATTATGGCTCGTTCTGACTGTAAAAGAACATTAGTATTTTTTATCATTGCTATTAACTTTAAAAATACATCTATTGATTCAAATGATAAAAAGAAATGATTTATTAAAAAAAAAATCTCAATATATCAATATTATAAAACAGATTGTCTTAAAGGACTACTGTATTCTAGTAGAAAGTCGTATGTTTGTGACAAATGTAACAAACCAACATTAGAAGGTGTGTAAGCCATGAATATAATATCAGATTTAGAGAAAATATTTATATTTTGTGTCATATGTAACAAACCAACATTAGAAGGTGTGTAAGCCATGAATATATATAACATATTAGAATTGTCAAACTGCAATTTGTCATCACGCTTGTGAGCCTCGAGAAGCAAAGCGAGCTGTTGAGACATGGAAGCATTCTGAGCTCGCAGGACTTAGGCAATGAACACCAAAGGCGCTCATTGCCCTGCTCGCCTCGCAAAACGAGGCGAGCAGTTGAGGAATTGAAGCACGCAGGAGTTAGGCTGAAATGGGCACTTAAGCAGCCGTGCAGCACTTAGGCTGCAATGAGCGCCAAAGGTGCTCATTGCAGCCAGCAGTGCCGTCACACATGCAAGCTCGGGGGGGGGGAGAAATACAACCATTCACACACAGCACAGGGGGAGAAACAAGGAAGCCTGGGAGTGAGGTCGCAAGCGATTTTGAGCCTTATTTGACGTGTTTCGTCACTCGAAAATCGGCTAAGTGAGAAAAAAAATGGCAGACAAAAAATGGAGGAAAATTATTCTGAAACTGGATGAAAACGAAACAGTGCATAGCCAGGCATACGGGACTTAGAAAATACACGACGGCAAAGGCAGTAACACACCAAAAACACCAGGCAGGTGGGACTTTGAAAATAAAACAAACAGCAGTCAGCGTGCCACACAAACATTCAGCAGTCACACAGAGGAGAAACACACAGGGGAGAAACGGGGGGGGATGCTGTAAAGAGATACATGGCATTTCCAAACACAAAACTTACAGGTTATGAGGCCTGCAATGAGCGGCCCGTACAGTATGCGGGAGGAAAGGTTTACAATGAGCGCCGAAGGTGCTCAGAGAAGCAATAGCATCACACTGTGTGGCAAACAGCATTGCCTGGCTTACAATTTTATTGACGTCATTTTTGATGGGTAAGTCACTAGTATGTATATATTTTTGAAGACTCTCTTTCCGTGTAAGATTTTTCTATCTTCTTTGAATTAGAAGATGTCCTTAGCTACTGAACGGAGATGGAAGGAGTGTCCACCCAGTTCCCAGAGTACAGTGCAATAGCTGTTATTTCTTGGAAATAAGAGTAACTTATTTTTAGATGTCCAAATGTGAACACAAATGCACAATATTTTTTAAAGTAGTATAAATATCATCCACAGATCATCTTCCTATCTCTGACTACCCCATTTCTATATAACTGCTTAAACAATGTACAGTTCCTACCGGATTATCTTTCTCATAGTAGATCAAATATTCACAAGCATGCAACTTCTTCATAGATCATCTATTATAGATTATTCATCATCCTCATAAACCCATTTATCACCGCAAGACCTTTTATCAGTATATGTCTACTAGATCCTATCTGATAACCCCATTTAGATACTGGTTCATGATATTGTTCATTGCACACAGTTGTTTTACCACTAGATATCCCGCCACATGGCTGAAATTAGGTGTTTAAAAAAATATATATATGTAGTGCTAAACAAAAGATCACAAATGCCTCATCTGATTTAGCCGCACAATAATATATATACAAATATATATATCCATCCTGGGCTTTGCTTAAAGCTATGTAATACAGCAGGCATATACTTAAAGGGCCACTTACTTCAGCACAGTTTGGACCACTTCAAAGAAAAGATCGCTATAAAAGATGTTGAAATACCTTTTGAATTGTTGAAATATGTTTATTTTGCAGATGTTATGTTTATTTTGCAGATACATTTATAAATTACATTTCTGTTTACTTGAGACTCTGACGTGCCCCCAGACAAACCCACAACAGCAGCTCAGTGCTGAGAGCAGAAACAGAAATAGGGTTAATCCTTCACAAATGCATCTGTGCAGAGAATTGACTCCTGGAATCTACTAAAAACAGCAGTTCGGGGTTAACTTGTCCTGCTCATTTCTGAAGAAAAGAGAGAAACCATACATTTTGTCTTCACACAGACCTTGCAACGCTGTTTTCGGCATGTGTTGTTAATCATAGAACAGTCAGAAATGCAGGGGCATAGGATGATCCCCCCAGATAAAAATGAATAGGGTACACAAAAAATAGCAAAATTAAACGTAATTGTGCATTACCAGATTTGGTCTTTTATAGATGGAGCAGTATGTCTTTCCCATGCCCCCCCCAGATCAGGGCCCCAGTGCATTGCACTGTGTCAAACGGTGGTTGATCCGCACTTGCTCCCTCTCCTGGGAGTAGAATTGAATTATCCCCCCTAAAAATGTTTGGGGCTCCTACGCCTATGCAGGAATATATCTGTAAACAGACCAAAGACCTTAGTTTTTTTAGCTGTTATTAGTGTAATTAAAAAAAGGCAATAGATCATTTTAACATAGAATCTTGTGCTCTTTCACACCACAAAGAGCACTTATAGTGAGGTAAATGGCCCTTTAAAATGAGCCAGGTTTGAAATGCAATTTGAATTAAAGAGCAAAGCCTTTGTGGGCGCATTGCATGTCCCTGCCCAGGTTCCCAGAATACAGTGCAATAGCTGTACTTCTGGGAATTCTGAGTAGGAAACATGTTTTTTAACTTGTTTTAGACATTCAAATGTGAACACAAATGTACCATTTATTTACTATACTACTGTAGGGTGGAGGGCTTCTATCGCTCTTTTACCTACCATAAATTAAATGATTGTTGTGGTATATATATATATATATATATATATATATATATATATATATACACACACACACAGTATATAGCATTACAGTTAGCACAGTACTAAGAAATAATGAAAGAAATGTAGTGGGTGCAGAATTGTGGAGTTTGCCAGGCTGGACTGATCACTGGCTGCACCAACAAAAGTTAACTTTAATCTCCACAGGGGATGATCTAGTATATGCTAGAGCTGCTGTGAAGTCTGTGACTAGGTGTACCTAACACATCCTTGTGTAACATTATATGACTAAATTAGGAAGTCTTGTTTTTCTTGCACAAATCAACCTTCCATAATGTTTAAAAGATACCCCTTTTTAGATACACTACTGAGTATTTAAGTTAATTTCATGCGACACAGCAGAGTTTCCAAATATGGTAGAAATTAAAACTGTAAGTAATATCAAGTATTTTATCAATGGATTCACATTTAAAACATATTGAATTTTTCTACAGCGAAGTAAGGCAAATTGAAGCTTGCCATTTTGAGCTGACTTTCTGATTCACCCCCAAAAAGAGATCCTAATCCTTTGTTAATGAGACTCTCTTTTTGTCTACACAGATGGACCCAAAGCCTCAAGTGCCTATAAGTAATTAATGCCAATGATCTCTCATTAACAAAAGATTAGATTATCTTTATAGGTGTGAAGGACTAATTGGCAAATTTGATATGATAAAGTATGTTATTAACTGTAGGTTTAAATATTCTGCATTTGGTCCCTGTAATGTGTTACTTCATTGCTGGAGTAAAAAAAGTAAATTAAGGTTTTCTTATTGTTACGTATGAGGTATCATTTGAAATGCTTTTGTTAATATTGCCATTTTATTGTTCTTAAACATGTACTTTATCTTGAAGTAGACTGTTATAGACTGTCTTGTTTTATAAATGAGTGGTAATAATTAAATTGAACTGGCTGCAAGTAACTTTTGTGTAGTCACTGTAGTTTATTCAGTATGGTCTCTGTTCCTTCACTTACCAAATTCCTTAATATTTTACTGCAACAATGGCTATATATTAATCTCTGCTGCTGTAAAGCTTTATTAATTTAGTAATGTGTAATAGTTATGCAGAAATATTATAGACTATCTGAAATACAATTGTATTGCTACATAGCTATAACAATATTAAAAGATCATGAAAAGGACATTTTTCTTTGTTAAATTTGAAAGGTAGTCCTCAGCTGTAAAAAAAAAAAGTGTGAAATGTAATCCAATTTTATATAAGTTAATAGGAAGTCAATGAGTTACAGTCCAGGCCCCACTGCAAATTGGCATAAGTAATATAATATTATATTTAAAGCTCTGAAATGAATGCTATTTATGTAAAACTGCATTTTTTTATAACTATAAATCAATTCAATGTAATATAGCCTATATTCACCAAACTACATTAATTAAATAGAAGAATTTTGTTCCTGTACATTACGTTAACTTTGATTACGTTCAAATTCCAGATCTTTTAGTTCTCTAATGAAGTGTGTGGTAGAGGATCGTCCCTTGTTTTCAAAAAAAGTATGCAGTGTTGACTGTCGAGATTTGCTCTTTCTTTCTTTGAGAATCTCAGAATAAATGTCCATGGATGTCATTATGATCCTTTTCACCTTCGCTCTTCACACCCAGTCATGGTAAATCTCACGGAGCTCATTAGTGAGGGTCTCCATGGCTAAAGGATGACAATTCTTCTAAGTCTTCATTGGGAACCTCATGTCCATAGATGTCCAATAGCTCGATTACATCTTCAGCTGTAACCGTATCTAATACTGCCTTTTGTGGCAGCCTGCTCACATCGTCAACAATGTTCTCCATTGTACCTAACCACAATTCAAGCAGTTTACTGACACTTCTTCTAAAGCTGCATTTATGCTATTAATGCCCATTTAATATTGTAGCGCCAATAATACTTGATAGTTTTGTCTGACCAATCCAAAATTCTCCATGAATGTTCCCCAGAGGTAAAGGACTTTAAAGCTTTACTCTTACCCCTTTGCCCATAGGTTGCAAACATGATGTGTTGTTGGGGGCATGTAATCAACACTGACATCCAGAGGTGTTATGACCTCATCAAGGTTTGCTGAATGGCCAGGGGTATTGTCCAAGAGAAGAAGAGTTATGCCTGGTAAATTATTCTCTTGACAGAAATAATTTGAATATCAATTCCTAAATAATTATTATGTGTCACGGAAGTCTTCCTGTTGAATTTCCAGTAGACTGGTAACATGGCTTTGTTTAGGCCCTTGAGAGCATGTTGTGTCTGTAAATATTACACCAACATTGGTTTAGTTTTAATGTGCCAGAGACATTTGTACCAAGCAGAAGTGTTAGCTTGTCTTTTGCAAATTCAAAACGGGTTACAAATTGCAATGAAGGTTTTTTTAATATTCATTAAATTCTTAAAGCAACCTCACCCCAGAAGGATCCACATTTCTGTTCTGAGTACCCAGTTCCTGACATGTTCCTTCCACAACCCACACACCCGATTCAAATTACTACCATAATACATAAAGCTTGTTATGTATTATGACAAAGTCAGGCTAGAAGTTGAATAATACCATTAACTAACCACTCAAAACACAACAGTTTTGCAAAAGGAAAATACTTTTTCCATATGCTTTTCCACCGTCTGTCTTGTGTACAGATTTGCATGAGGTGACTTCAGGGTCCCTTTAAATAATCCTTAAAATATGTTTTAAGTAACCTATATTGTTAAATATATGTGCTGTTTACCTATATACAGTCTATTGTTTTACTTACTATTATGTTGAAAACATATTTTTAACAGCCATTTAAATGCATTCAATTTTAAAATATAACCCTCAGTGATATGGATATAAGGTGACATAAATATCAAGAACTGGATTTCATATTGGTGTTGAATCTACCAGCTCATTTATTGTGTAATACCTGAAAAAGATGGAAGAAAAAAAAACAGTACTAGAGAAAATGATTTACTGTAGTTGTTATTAGGACTAAAACAGGTCAATACCTTTGAATGGCTGCAGGATAGTGTTTACCTATGAAATATGAATCACTTTCTGCAGCAGAGTGGCTACTACTGTACTACAAGTGACCCTGAGTTATCTTCACATGTTACTGTGAATAGTGTGTTATTACAAAGTGAGCCAGTATGAAGCCTCTGAGTCTAGGTCCTGTGAATAATGTGCATACAATTAAAATAGTTAAAGTACAATGTATTTGTTAGATGATTGGGTCTGATCGAAACTAACACCACTGCGCTTATCCTCTCAGGCCCAGAAGCAGACAGCTTGCATCAAGAAATGCAAGCACTGCTCTCCAAAAATGTAAATGCAACCCTTACACATACAAACTTAAAAAAGAATTATTTTTGCTCTTTAAAAACTAGTTTTATGACATCTTCCCTCTTACTCTTAAACGAAAGACTCAAAGCTTTCAGACATACATATTTTTCATTGTAAAGTGATCCTTTAATATTGACTTGAGCATTGTATTTGTCCATAAAAACAAATAACAGTTACTATACAACAATAAAATACATTTTTATTTTACATTAAATGGAACAGTCAGTTACTATAAAAATATCAAGACGTTAGCGTGTTGAACAGTTTTAGAAATAAGAGAATTCCAAAAATTGATTTAAAGTAAGTTAAAAAAAAACTTATTTAAGTATATTAAAAGTGACATTAAATATATATTTAGATCTAGAACTTCCACTTGTATAGTCTTTTCTCCTCAAATTGCTATTTATTTTGCATCACTTTTAAATGGCTACTGTTTACTAAGGCCCTCATTCAATTGCAATTTGGCCAATTGAATAGGGCTCTAAATAAGCACATAACATATTTTTTTATAGAAGTTTTTAGTTAGTACACATCTATCCAAAAGGAAGGTTTTCACTAACTAAAAACTTATTTAAAAAAAATATGCTATGTGCTTATTTAGACCCCTATTCAATTGGCCAAATCGCAATTGTATGAGGGCTTAAGTGTATTACATCAAGGTGTAGACTAGTCACAGGGTGTGAAGTTGCCTGTGACCTGTTTGGGACTATGACTGAAATACTGTACGTATTGCAGGGGCTGCAAAGTGGTTCAGTTTAAAGTTCACTGAAATTATTTGTCTTACTGTTCAGTGTTGTAGTACTAAAAACCTGAAGAAGCTGGATAGCAGGTGAAACATGTAGTGATATTGCTCCTGTGATTGCTACGACTGTATCTCCTTGGTAATCCCAAACGTAACATTATCAGGTTGCATTGTCACCTCATCTGGAAGCAGCAGGAGGGGAGAGAGTCGCAGCTACCAACTAGATGGACTAAAGGATTACCTAAGGACTGTGGTAACTTTGCACAAAATATTTTTTTAATATCATCTGAGAAACAACAGTGTCTTTTAACAAATGCAAGATTGGTGTATATGCAAAAAGTATGAGCATACTAAATGAATTATGCATTATTGAAACAGTGCCTCATCAATATAAATGTATGTCTACATTGTGCACATAACATCATTTTTATATGGTGGGTGTATAAATGTAATTAATTAATAATCAGCACATATTAAGAATGAAGTACAAAACCACTCATGCATCAAATGCTGTGCTAGTAGTGTATTAATATTATACTGAAATATGTTTTTTACTGTGGATGATATTTGATACATTTAAAAGGCCAGAGTAAATGCCAGATAAAGAGATATGTGCATCTAACTCATCACTTGTTAAATGAAGAAATGTGTGTTTATAACGTCAAAAACAAAGCTGTAAATATAAGGATTTTAAAATGAATGTTGGGTCTTCTCCCTCCTGTCACATAACTAAAAGTGTTGGTCTGGATGCTGTTTCATTATTCAGGAGTTATGTCACCCTATGCCTGGGCATGTGTGACCATGCCCCCATCTCGTGTGATTATTGATGTCAATGATATTTTGTTACCTTATTTTCAAAATAATGGTCAATTTACCTGATACAAGTCACAACTCATGAATAATTAAACAGCTTCTAGATACCCTCAATGGCTTCAAGACTAGGTGGCGACAGATAAAGCACCTAAGGCAGATTAATACTCATTTTACACACATTTCATTTACAGATGCCTTTATTGTTGACTTTATAAAATTATTCCTTGAACTAACAAGTGGTGAACTAGATATTTACAGATTTTATTGCTAATTAGACTATAAAAATGAAACACAATTGCATCATAAATACAGTGGCCTTTACCTTTTGTAATAATACTCTGTCATTGCAATACAAATTACAGATTAAATCATGTATAAATTTAGCAATAGGCACTTCATTAAAATGGCGTTAGAAAGATCAGTTGTGAAATTTAGAACTTAAAAATACAGGCCCTCATTCAATTGCAATTTGGCCAATTGAATAGCGCTTTAAATAAGCACATAACATGTTTTTTTTTAAGAAGTTTTTAGTTAGTAAGCATCTATCCAAAAGCAAGGTTTTCACTTACTAAAAACTTATTTAAAAAAAAATGCTATGTGCTTATTTAGAGCCCTATTCAATTGGCCAAATCGCAATTGAATGAGGGCCACAGAGTCTCACATCTCCATAGGCTTGCAAAAACTTAAGTCATTACTTCACAATCGTCCAAAAATTGGACTCCAAATTATAATTGTGCAACATGTATTAGTCTTCACATTAGCCTGGTCTATTCGCTAATGAGATGTTTAGGAGGTATAGGGGAGGATGGGAGCTTGGTTACCAGTAAAACAAATCCCACTACAAACATTCATTGCATTTTTATTTTGAGTAAAATGTTCATAACTACAGTGGATATAAAAAGTCTACACACCCCTGTTAAAATGTCAGGTTTCTGTGCTGTAAATAAATGAGACAAAGATAAATCCTTTCAGAACTTTTTCCACCTTTAATGTGACCTATAAACTGTACAACTCAATTGAAAAACAAACTGAAATCTTTTAGCTAGAGGGAAGAAAAAATATAAAAATAAAATAATATGGTTGCATAAGTATGCACACCCTTAAACTAATACTTTGTTGAAGCACCTTTTGATTTTATTACAGTACTCAGTCTTTTTGGGTATGAGTCTATCAGCATGGCACATTTTGACTTGGCAAGATTTGCCCACTCTTCTTTGCAAAAACACTCCAAATCTGTCAGATTGCGAGGGCCTCTCCTGTGCACAGCCCTCTTCAGATCACCCAAGAGATTTTCGATCGGATTCACGTCTGGGCTCTGGCTGGGCCATTCCAAAACTTTAATCTTCTTCTGGTGAAGCCATTCCTTTGTCGATTTGGATGTATGCTTTGGGTCGTTGTCATGCTGAAAGATGAAGTTCCTCTTCATGTTCAGCTTTCTAGCAGAAGGTTTTGTGCCAATATTGACTGGTATTTGGAACTGTTCATAATTCCCTCTATCTTAACTAAGGCCCCAGTTCCAGCTGAAGAAAAACAGCCCCAAAGCATGATGCTGCCACCACCATGCTTCACTGTGGGTATGGTGTTCTTTTGGTGATGTGCAGTGTTGTTTTTGCGTCAAACATATCTTTTGGAATCATGGCCAAAAAGTTCAACCTTGGTTTCATCAGACCATAACACCTTTTCCCACATGCTTTTGGGAGACTTCAGATGTGTTTTTGCAAAATGAAGCCTGGCTTGGATGTTTTTCTTCGTAAGAAAAGGCTTTCGTCTTGCCACTCTACCCCATAGCCCAGACATATGAAGAATACGGGAGATTGTTGTCACATGTACCACACAGCCAGTACTTGCCAGATATTCCTGAAGCTCCTTTAATGTTGCTGTAGGCCCCTTGGTAGCCTCCCAGACCAGTTTTCTTCTCTTCTTTTCATCAATTTTGGAGGTATGGTATATATAATGCCTTGGAAATTCTTTTGTACCCTTCTCCTGACTGATACCTTTTAACAATGAGATCCCGCTGATGCTTTAGAAGCTCTCTGTGGACCATGGCTTTTGCTGTGGAATGCAACTAAGAAAATTTCAGGAAAGACCAACTAGAGCAGCTGAACTTTATTTGGGTTTAATCAGAGGCACTTTAAACGATGGCAGGTGTATGCTGAATCCTATTTAACACGATTTGGAATGTGTGTGCTTAATTCTGAACACAGATACATCCCCAGTTATAAGAGGGTGTGCAGACTTATGCAACCACATAATTCTTCTTTCTTTTTTTTCTTCCCTCCACCTAAAAGATTTCAGTTTGTTTTTCAATTGAGTTGTACAGTTTATAGGTCACACTAAAGGTGGAAAAAGCTCTGAAATGATTTATCTTTGTCTAATTTCTTTACAGCACATAAACCTGACATTTTAACAGGGGTGTGTAGACTTTTTATATCCACTGTATATGTGATGATCAAAAATGTCCAGAGCCAAAATCGTGGGTTGTGCTATATAGATTGATGATCTTATATAGTACTCAGTTTAGCATTATTATACGTTTTGGCAATAAAAAGATCTTATATTGCTTAGACATGCAGCCCTATTAAATTCCCCCAACGTGAAAACTCGTAGCCCGTAACGGAGCTTGCTAGACTTACGGCTATTAAATTGTCCTCTTACAGCTACCTGCAAACGATCTGCGGGTTACAGGAGGAAAAACCCTACGGGCTGACGAAACCGGAACTCGGTTGCCACAAAGCATTTGATCTGTCAAGCCCATAATTGTTACGTTTGCAAATCACTATTAAATTGCTTTGAATCCACTGGCGTTTAAACCTGTAAACCACAAATGTAGCCAAAAAGCCTACGGGTACTAGACAGGACCTGCAATGGGGTTAAAGTCCTATCCGTAGAACTGTAAATGCAAATATCAACACACTACTGTATTTTAAATTAAAGGGAAAGTGATGGTAGGTATTAAAATTTATAGCACAACATTCTCAAGTTCGAAAATCTGCAATATAAAATATTTTTTTTTATGTATAATGGAATTCGCATCGACTAAAATATATTTACTGATTTATTAACATTGCATTAATTCAAACCCAAAAGGGATTGAAATCTAACCACCATTTTTGAGTGACGTAATGATGACGATTTATTTTACCATTGGCTCCATCTAAACCCGTAACTATGGTTTTGACTAATTGATCATGTTCACGGCCGCACATGCAACGTGCGCAAGGATGGTTTACGGGTTTGGATGTCGGCCATGTCTGTCGCGGGCTTGGCTAATTTAATACCTCTATGACTCTGCCGAATTTCAAGCCTGCAGGCTTTGCGGGTGTACTGGTGCCTCTACGGGCTTGGAAATTAATATGGCCCCAAGTGTGTCCAATTGCAGTCTATGAGGGCCAGTACCATACTGAGAGCCTCATTCAATTATAAGCCTGCATCGCGCGGTATACAGGCTGTATCAATTATGGTACTATTCAATTGAACAAGCCCACAACTTATTGGCCGTAAACCATGCATTTGTACGTAGCAGTTCAGGGCTGGAACATGATCAATTAAGCAAGGCTGTAACTACCCATTTCAAAACAGCCAATAGAAAATGAGACCGTCATTACGGCAGTATAAGATGCAGGTTACATGTCAATCAATTAGCATTTAGAGGACCGATATGCGATTGGACTTGCAAACCCGCAAAATACAAAATGCTAAAAATGAATGCCGATACTGTTCTAGTCCATGTGGGTGACGTGATATGTATTATCTCATTGATTCCTGAAATCGATATAACCCCCAAAATGACACATAAAAAAAAATATTTTAGATTGCCAAAAATAGGTTGTGCAATTAATTCTAATGTATTTCATAGCTTTCCCCATTATTTGCATTTACAGTGCTACGATCAGGTGTTTAACCCCTTTGTAGGTCCCATCTGGTACCTGTAGGATTTTCTTCTACATTTGTCGTTTACGGGTGTGAAAACATTTTCGGGCTTGCGGAATTGTAGCAATTGAATAGTGATTTGTACGTCTTGAAGACGTGAAAGATCAAAGGCTTTGACAGGCTGTAAGTTCTGGTTTTAACAACTGCAAGGATTTCAAGCCCATAACACGTAACCTGATTGCGGCTTGCAAAAAAACGCCAATTGAATAGCAAAATAACTTACAGGCTACAGTAACTTACAATTGCCCAATTGAATGAGGCTCTGAGGTTTCCGGGATACCTTACGAATACAGATTACTCTATCAGTGGCCCTTTATTTGCAATTTAAGCATATATGTTCATAAAGATATCCTGAAAATAGAGTTTTATAATCCATGCTTTGAAAAAGTGACTAATTTAGCCCATAAATGCACATAATGTGGATATGTTATGTTAGAGATTTTTGATTATTAATAAGGAACATTAAAACTGGTTATACATCGCAGTAGTGATGTTTTTCTTCATAGTTATTGAAATCTTAATTATTTTACTTTGTGATACAGCATGCTAATTAGCTGCTTAGTGTGCTTGATTAGTATGGAGGAGATGGTCTAATTGTATGAGCTTGAAGACAATACAATGCCAAATTGATATAAAAACTAATAATGACTTAAAGCATTATTAAATTGCAATTGGGCAAATCGAAAAAGGGCTCTATATAGGCACAGAGCATATTTTTTTTACAGGTTTTAGTTAATGAACTTCTATCCAAAAGCAAGGTCTTCACTAACTAAAAACTTCTGTAAAAAAATATGCTCTGTGCTTACAGTATATAGAGCCCTATTCAATTGGCCGAATCGCAATTTAATAAGGCTGTTAATCTTTATTGACTAGAGTGATTTTACAAATTGGGCATGCTTGTCCTCATTGATGTGAGAGTTAATTAATCACATTAGATAAAGGTTAGAGTAGACAGGGGAGAACTTTCAGATAATCTATGCTTGCAATAAGAAACTCAAATATTTAACAGCAACCAATTGCAATTATATTTCTTTTTATGTGTAATTTACATTTCCGAGACGTTTGCACAGTTGTTATAATGCTATATTAAGATAACCAAGATTGTCAGACATGCATTTACACTTTCAAAACGTCACAATGCACCTGGATCCAATAAACAAATGCATTCGAACAAATTTAAATACAAACATTCATTTCTAGGAAACCTCTTGAGATCCTAAATAGAAATCACTTCTTTTAGCTTTCCATATTTATAAAATAATGATGCTAATATATTTTAGCTACAGACAAGATCTCACATTATAGTCAGTTCAGAAATAGAACTGCATGCTTAAAGTCTAGCTTTACATAAACATTACAGTGGTGGCCCAAGAGAAATGCAAATTGGTGGTACCTTTTAGAGAAGTATGGATTGACAACAGTAAGTCTTAGATGGTCTAATCTGTATTTTCCTATTAGGTTCAAAGCTATAGACAACATTGATTCTTTTAAAGTCTTATCTAAATTTCCTGGATTATGAGTGCATCTGATAGAGGAGAATTAATAGTGTATGGACACATACCAATTAATAGTGTATGAAAACATACCAAGATAAGCATTTAAACACTTACTTTGAAGTTAGCAAAATGTCTTGTAATTTCTGTAAAAATCAGGGTGAACACCCCCTCCAATCCCAGGCTAAATTAGCAAAATAAAATCATACTTTATTTTGGCCAATCAGGAAAAAGCAGAGGTTAGCGGAAACATTTGAATAAAACCCTGGGGTACCTGTTTGTGATTCCAAGCAGCCTTAGATATGTAGAAGGTGCAATGACAGCAACACAGCACACAAAACATACAGAAGGCAGCAGGGAGGGTTATATCCCAGCAGTGACTTGGGGGCTAACATCACTGCTATCCTATTGGCTGAGGAAGATACAGCAGGTGAATAATGAGTTAAATTTGGTCCCCTAATGCTGCATGCTGATTGGGTGAGGATCAGGGGCCTGTGTAGACACCCCTGGAGGTGTCAACAAAATCATTAGAGAGATTTTTAGATATTAATAAAAATAAAATGCTTTATGAATTTTGCTACATACATAAAGCATGGTTTTTGCATAAACAGTGCAAACATGTAATAACACAGAAAACTTGGATATGCTTTTAACTGTAGTCTTTGAAAAAAGGTACAGGTTGAAAAAGTGGTGCTCAACTCGTATAGTTAGTTGTTACATGACAGACTTACAAACTCTCTTCAGTTTGTAAAATTTACCACATTGAATATCACATAAGATTCACTTCAATCCTTCAATTCACTTCAATCCTTTTAATATGCTGGAAACCTCAGGGAAACACAGTTGAACAACACAGTATACAGGCACTGTTGTTCCAATCTCACTTATGTTTACACATAAACACAAAATCTGAGTTTGTGACATTTTGAGAATCTTGATTAATCTGTCGCAATGTATGAGACTACGAAAAGGTTCTGCTATACAAATAAAGCATTCCACCAATAACCTGATCCCACACAATATTGCTATGGGAACTCCCAAAATTATTTCTGCAAAGATTGGTTGCTTCAAGAAGCAAAGAACTGCATCAGTATCTCTCTCCATGTTGCTGTGATCTATCGCCTGCCTGGACCTCTCAATTTCTTGATCACTTTTCTGCCTGGCTCCCTTACTTTCTTTCCTCCAACGTTCCTTCATTAGTACTTGGCAATTTCAACATTGCCATCGACACTCCTAAATCTCCGGCAGCCGCCAAATTACTTGCACTCACCTCTTCCCTCAGCCTCTCCTAACTAACAGATTCCTCAACTCACCATGCTGGACACTCTCTTCACCTTATTTTCACCAATCTCAGCACCATCTCCAACCTAGTCATCCACCTACTCCCTCTAACTGACCACCACCTTCTAACCTTCAACCTCACCACACCACATTTTCCTTTCACTACCCATCTTCAACCCTGGCCACTATTACCCACAGAAACCTGCAAGCACTTGACCCACAATAGCTCTCCACTGTGCTACAACCCCTTATCAGCACCATCACCAACCTTAATTGCCCTTACCCTGCCAAATCACACTACAACTCTTCCACCCTTGACACCATTGCCTCCATAACCACATGCAGATACCCTCGCTCACATCCACAACCTTGGCACACTACACAAACACAATACATTCAGAGGTGCTCCAGCACTGCTGTACGACTATGGAGGAAATCACGAATTTCAGGAGATTTCCTCCACTACAAGTTTATGTTATGCTCCTACTTCTCTGCCCTCAACCTTGCCAAACAGCACTATTTTGCTTCACTAATATCAACTCTGTCCTCCAACACAAACGTCTGTTCGCCAATTTGAATACTTTCTTTCGCCCACCACCTCCTCCCGTCCCTTCCTGTCTCACGGCTGAAGACTTTGCCAACCATTTTATGCATAAAATTGAAAACATCCGCAACAAACTCTCCTCTCATCGTGTCATACACTCCATCCTCTCAACTAACCAACAACACCCAGCCTTCTCCCTTCCACAACCACTATGAACTGCTTTGACCCTGCGACAGAGGACGAAGTCTCCAGCCTACTATCATCCTCTCGCCTTACTACCTGTCCTCTAAATCCTATTCCATCACATCTCATCCCTCCCCTCTCTACCACACTTATCCCAGCACTCACACACCTCTTCAACCTTTCCCTAAATACTGGCATGTTTCCATCTTCTCTGAAACACGCCATAATAACACCCATTTTTAAGAAACCCTCATCTGACTCTGATGTTGCATCTAACTACTGTCAGATCTCTCTACTTCCCCTAGCTTCCAACCTGCTGGAGCAGCTCGTCTACAACCCCCTTACCAGCTTTATTCCCTCTAACTCCCTTCCTGACACCTTCCAATCCGGCTTCTGGCCCCAACATTCCACTGAGACAGCTCTCACAAAAGTCACAAATGACCTGCTCACTGCCAAGTCAAAATGTCACTTTTCTATTCTACTTCTTCTGGATATCTCTGCTGCCTTTGACACAGTTGACCATCCACTTTTACTCCATATCCTCTCCTCCCTCGGTATTCAAGACACTACTCTCTTGTTCTCATCATACCTACAAAATGTAACATTTAGAGTCTCCTTCTCTGGCACCTCTTCAACTCACCCTCTGTCTGCTGGCATTCCCCAAGGCTCAGTCCTAGGCCCCCTTCTCTTCTCCATCTATACATACTGGTACCTTAATAAACTCTTTTGGGTTTTAGTATCATCTCTATGCAGATGACACCCAAATCTACCTCTCAGCACCAGATCTATCCCCATCTCTTCTAATATCTCAAACTGCCTCTCTTGTATGTCTTCTTGGATGTCCGCCCACCATCTCAAACTCAACATGTCTAAGACAGAACTCCTAATCCCCCCCCCCCTCTACTACAGCTGCAATTCCTCACATCTCTCTCACTGTCAACAAAGCCATCATCACCTCCTCCTCCCAAGCCTGTTGCCTTGGGGTTCTACTGGATCCCGCTCCCCCTTCTCTTTCATCCCTTGCATACAGTAACCAAATTTTGCCTTCTCCATCTAAAATACATTTCCAGAATATGGCACTATGTTACAAAAGACACAACTAAGATTCTCATAAACTCTATCATCATTCTCGTCTTGACTACTGCAACTCGCATCTTGCTGGCCTGCCCACCACCCGTCTTTCCCCACTTCAATCCATAATGAAAACCTCTGTTAGACTCATCTACAGTACACAACGTTCATTGTCGACAGCACCTCTCTGTCAATCACTCCACTGGCTTACCTTAGCCTTCAGAATAACATTTAAAAGCATGACCCTAACATACAAAGCCCTCAACAACATAGAACAGCCTTACATCTCTGCTCTCATCTACAAATACTCCCCCACCCGCCCTCTTCATTCTGCTAATGACCTTCTTCTTTCTACCACTCTTGTCACCTCCTCTCACTCTCGCCTTCAGGACTTTTCTTGTGTTGCCCCTATCCTCTGGAACTCCTTGCCTTGCTCTACCAGACTATCCTCCTGCCTCAAAAACTTCAAAACCTCACTAAAAACACATCTGTTTAAAGAAGCATATCACCTTCCTTCCTAACATGCACAACACTTCTCTTACCCTCCTGTACCATGCACAAAACCTTTAGATTGTAAGTCTGCGAATTTTCAATCTTGCATGGCGCTTTGGGGAAAGCAATATAGACACAGGATTCTAAACTCAAAGACAGGGCCCTCTATCCTTTTCAATGTGTTATGATTGAATTTGTCTTTGCCTGGAAACTAACTTATGTATCGCACTAAAGAATATGTTGGCGCATTACTAATAAAGAATAATAATAATAATCAGTTGGCATACATGTGGATGTTGTGAAAATTATAGACTTGTTAGAGCATTACATTTGTAGCTTCCCAGGGTAATTTGATCTCTGATGAAGAAGTTAAGCTAATCAATTACATCTGGTCCACAGTGCCGAGAAAATGGATGTTCTTTGGAAAAGGCATCAAATGTCCCAATATGGTGCCACTAGCAACTGAATTTAGAAACATCTCTACCCTCCTAGTGGCTAAGACAAGTCTAGCTCATCCCAGAGAGGCCACTTCTTTTAGGCAAAATTAAGCTCAGCTAGTCTTCACCACATTGAGGGGTGGGGGAAAATAGATTTGAAAAAATTGGCTGACCCTATTATATATTTTCTGTTTTTAATATTATTTTATCCCTGGTGTCTAGTGGTAATTGATCCCTGGTGTCTATTGGACGGAAGTTATCAAAGCACACTGAACCAGGATTACCCCAGCACTGTTCCGCAAACCTGTTGCACCCAGTTTTTTTCAATAGCCAGTCTCACGTGATGTCACATTATCGGTTTTATATTTTTTATTGAGTTCATGGAATAAAACAGAGAACAGGAATAAACTGCAAGATGGAGGTATAAGAAAACCATGAATTATGCGCACTTCATTTGCCTCCCTATAACATACCTTCACAATATGACACCACATAAGTGGCAATTCAACTATTTGGAGTTTTGTTACAAAAGTTCAACTTTCCCAATAATAAAATAAAAGTGGTTATTCTCTGCATGTGTTATTTTGGTGCAGCTGCCCAAAAACTGTCTTTAGCTAATTTCTCCATATAATATATGTTTATAGAATCAATAGGTTATTTTAGGTGCAAGAAAGCATAGTCATCAGTGACAGGATCAAACTAAACACTCTCATCAGCCAACAATAACTAATTTCTACTAGAATATAATTGTAAATTGTTACTCATCTTTGGCTGTGAAATCTTCACTTGTTTCAGAGGCTTAGCTCATTTTTTGAAAATCCTCTTTGCATATTGTTCATATGTTAGATTTGCTTCCCATTAGATACTTTTCAAGCTCAAGTATTCTGGGAAGCTAGGGAAAATGTTAGGTTTTTGCATGCATAAAATCTAGTCAGACCAAGGAATTTGAAGGGCTAGTGTAGTGGGGTAATAAATGCTTACAACTCACCAGTGTAACATGCGCATGGGATGATTCTAGATGTAGAAGATAATCCTCACTTAGGGCACGTACAATGTTAGCATTTTTTACAAGGTCTTCTCTTTGTGCTGTTGTTTAGTCATTCAGTGGTGTCCGTCTCTCCGTGACTCTAAGGACCGCAGCATGCCAGGCTATCTATAGTCCCAATATATATATATATATATATATATATATATATATATATATATATATATATATATTGTGATATTGCTGCTGTCACACTCACGGTTTGTGCCCTTGTATCCGGCACCACAATGGAGTACTCAGGAGCCCTTTTTAAAATATTAGCAGTAGTATTTATTTCAGTACAGCAAAATAACATAAATGGTGCAAAACAAAATCCTAGCTTCAAATAGAAGCACTGACTAACTCTTGGCTGCAGTTCCCTCACTGTCCAAGATGTAGTCTAAACAAAACAAAAGTCCAAACAAAAGCTTACTGGATATCAAGTCTCCCTTGTAGCAGAGGATTTCCACAACAGGCTCTGGCGTCCTCTGCCCAGCTCAGACTGAGCTCTCTCCCTCAGCTGGGTGCTAATCAGACCTTTAAAGGTGGAACCCAGCTGGGCCTGCTTGACTAGCCTGCTGTGTTAACCCTTTCATCCCCTAGTGGACACAGGGCTCTGCTCAGTCTCTCTCCCACGTATACTCCATCAATTACTCTGTTACAATATAAATACATATATATATATATATATATATATATATATATATTTATTTATATAGTGAGTAACCCATGTCTTTTTCCAAAATCTGTGTTTTTTAAGAATAAACACACTCATATTTTAATATTACAGCATTCACAAGGGCACATACTGAATGAGACATAGAATAAGAACACCATGTACCTGTTTGATTATTTAAAGATGTTTGGAACAAAAGGGGTGAGTAATCTGAACACAGGTCTGCCCAATGACTAGCCTTGTTCTAAAGCTTATTCACTTTAATTTATAAAGTTGTATAAGTTAATGTGATAAGGAGTTATTTACCTAATCCAGTATCAGTGAGAAACAGGGAGAATGAGGTTTAGTCTGCCTTGGGCTTCTCTTTCAGAGTAAAACAGATGGGCAAATAAAGAAGTTTATATTTAAGAGTACCTGTTGTTCTTTGTCAAGAATAAGCACCCATAGTCGACTCCAAATACCCAATTAGCCTTCTGTACACACAATAACAAACCAAAATGTAAATGAAATCAGGTGGCAACCCATTATTGAAGCACACATGCTATGAAACAGACACCTACAAGTATAACTGCAAGCCCTGCCTTAGCAGAAATGTAAATAACCCTCTCATACATGTAAACTTACCAAAGAATCATAAATGTCTCCAGTGAACAGCAGAGGCATTGTTATGTATTTTGTTTTCTAATTAGAAAGAATCTAATTATGTATTTTGTTTTCTAATTAATTATAATAGCGCATTAAATCATTACCACATCCATCATTACAGTGGTTGAGTAATAATACTCCATAAACAATTTACAATGTTTTTTCAAAAAAATACCCACTACATATTTAGAGTTATTTAAAATTAATACATTCCAATAAGATTTTTATTCAAGTTTAGAGCAAGTTCCAAATAATGTCTCACATTACAGGGGCACTGAAGACACCATATGTGCTCTGTATAATCATATAGGGTGAGAAAAATCATGTGGAAAAAAAGTGATTTCCCTTTTAATATTGCTGCTTAATTAAAAGAGTTATGATCTTTTAAACCTATTAGATTTAGGCTATTCTGATCTCCAATTCTCTAGCAGAAGCTTGTGACACTAATTAGAATAAGGTGGATGCAATTCTAAGTGGTACTAAGCACTTTATAATAAACTGAACACTGCATTTTATAAATGTGGTTATGACATTGTATATGAATAGTATTTTTATTTATTGTTTTAAGATAAAAGAAAACATATATAAACTGTAAGGGTAGTATGAGTTGTATTGTTTTTAAAATAATTATTTAAAACTAAAAAAAGAATATTAATGTAAAAAATGGGGAAAAGAGCTGAAGGAGGATTCAAGCAAAGGAAGTACAATTCTATGAATAGAGGCTTTTACCCACTGCACCACATCCCTGTATAACAAAGAAGAAACATTTTTTTTTTATCAAGCTTGGCCACCCTATCTCTAATGTACAGACTGGATATGGTGACTTCAGTGTTTTTTAAACCTCAAAGTGGCAAATTAAATTTAAAAAAGCTGCTTTACGACATCAATTTTTTGTTTTAAGAAAAATTACAAAAACGTATTTCTTACTTTGATTCAGCTTTTTATACACTAACTCATCCATAATCATATATACAAAGTTGTAGGGGGAGCCAATATATTTTTTTCATATACCTCTAAGCTAATCAGATACTTATAAAGAAAAATATATTGGCTACCCTCTCTCACACACATACTTACCTTGTGATAGGTGCGACAAGCTGAGCAAAATAATCTTTGATTCTTAAGGAATAGTGCCTTACTAACATAGAGGTTTAAGAAAATGGATCCTAAGTTTTATTTACTGTGGAATATGAAAGCACATTGTTTACGGTGGCTGACCATGAACATCATTCCACAAGTAATTTTCAATTGTTTAAGAAGAGAAAAAAACATTAATTATTTATAGAAGTCTATTCAGCAATGTGTGTTCACTTTCTATTTTAGTTCTGCCTGGCAAGCTTGGACTTGGCTTTCTGGCTGGTAGGCTTGACTGTGATTTGTGCTATAATGTACAACCTAGGGTGACCTGTTAAGATGCGGCATGCCTTAATGTCTGCTTAAAGGACCAGTGCAATTAAGGGAAAACATCTCATGTTTGCATTGCATGTAATAGTCGAATGTCATTAACATCTATGGAAGTCATGACCAAAGTTCCCTCTAATTTTTTGGAGTCTGTGTGCGCTCAAAATGTCTGTTGTGCAACATTTTACACGGAGAGTAAACTCTTGTGCGCATTGACGAGTCAGGTAATAATCAACGTTATTGTGTCTTAAGCTCACTAGCATACATTGCTTGAAATTTAGCATTTGTTTACAATATAAAGGAGTATGGGTTGAGAAATTTAGCAAGTTTTACATGTAGAAATAGATTTATTACTAACACAAGTGTTTAATTCACTTCCACATGTAACAGGTACAAGCATGACTATGTAGTATAATGTCTCTTGTTAATAACTTTCGGCTGAAGGGGGCAGGGCAGAACCCGGGGATTGTAACTCCAACACTGCACTGGCTCAGTCACTCATGACTGTCTGCATCCAGGTAAAACTGAATTGCAGAGACATACAGTGGATTAGATCTAGGTGCCTGTCATGCCCAGGGCCTGACTGGACTGTTTTACATCATTATTATTATTATAGTATATTTATAATGCACCAACATATTCCGTAGCGCTGTACATAAATTACACCATGGCCTGGGCCGGGACTGGTAAGAAGTTACCCTGTTTATTGTTATAGTTATGTATTTTGCATTGCTCATGGTTAAAATTACATATAAATTGTATGTATTTTGATTATGTTACAGTGTTGTTATCTGGTGATGACTCACCCAGTCTCACCTAAATAAATAATCACAGGGGGTCTTGGGCAGATAAACAGATAGTCTGAGTGTTTTCAGCAAATTGTTATAGTTAATTTATCACCAGGATAGTTTAAGGGCCTGACCTCATCAGATGTACAGGGTTTACAAGTAAGCAGGGGCAGCCTATTGCTAATTGGTCTCTCTTCTATGTACCTAGGGATGGGGCGTACTGTGATTGGCCAGCCTGTGTGCCAGAAAATTGTATAAATGGGACAACTAACAAAGGTGTGGCAGTTGTGTCTGGACTTACATATTCAAAGTGTGAGTGTCAGTCTGTGAATTATTCCTAATTCTAAGGGATTGTATGGTGTATCCGGTGGTGGAGAATAGTCACAATCAGTGGCTATTGTGTTCCTAATATCCAAGTACAGAATTAATTTTTTTTCTGGTTGCTTGAGAGTTCTGATTGCTGTAATCATGTCAATAAGAGTGATCTTTTACTTCACTATCACTCTCTTCCTTTTGATAGGATTGAGTCGTGAATTAGAGTGGGAGTAATTATATAATAATGGCTTTTATACTGTATTTATTTTTAATGGTTTGAATGATGATAGCTGTTGCGGGTATTAGTCCATACAGTATATCAGAGCACACTTAAACATAAAAGTGTTAGTCCATATCCCAAGAAACACAATCCTTAATTGTATTAAAGTATACCATCAAAGTGCACTATTTTTTACTAACTACCGTATATACTCGAGTATAAGCCGAGTTTTTCAGCCCTTTTTTTAAGGCTAGTGTCTCTCTACCCCCCCCCCCCCGTGTCTCTCTACCCCCCTGTGTCTCTCTAACCCCCTTATGTCTCTTTAACCCCCGTGTCTCTCTAACCCCCCCGTGTCTTTCTAACCCCCCCAGTGTCTCTCTTTCCCCCTGCCCCCTCCTCATCCTCAACCCCCCTCCTCACTTTCTCCCCTCTAAATACCTCCCCCTCACTTACCTGCTTCTTCTCCGTCCTCTGCTCCTTCTGTCTTGACCCCGGCGCGCATGTGAAGTCACATGTGCGCCGCGTCATTAGCATATACCGGGTGGAAGACGGAAGGAGCAGAGGCCGGAGAAGAAGCAGGTAAGTGAGGGGGAGGTATTTAGAGGGTAGAAATTGAGGAGGGGGTTGAGGATGGGGGGTTAAGGAGGGGGTTGATGAGGAGGAGGGGGGTTGAGGGTGTTGATGAGGAGGAGGGAGGTTGAGGAGGGGGGTTGAGGTTGAGGGGGGGTGAGGAGGGGGATGAGGATGGGGTGGTTGAGGATGGGGATTGAGGAGGGGGGTTGAGGATGGGGGGTTGAGGAGGGGGTTGATGAGGAGAAGGGAGGTTGAGGAGGGGGGTTGAGGTTGAGGGGGGTAAGGAGGGGGTTGATGAGGAGGAGGGAGGTTGTGGTTGAGGAGTGGGGTTGAGGAGGGAGGTTGAGAGTGAGGTGGTTGGTTGAGGAGGGTGGAAGAGACACAGGGAAGGGAGATGGGAGAAAAGACACGGGAGAGAGAGGGGGGACACAGGGGGCAGCACATTTCCCACCCTCGGCTTATACTCGAGTCACTCATTTTACCCAGTATATTGTGGTAAAATTGGTGCCTCGGCTTATACTCGGGTCGGCTTATACTCGAGTATATATATATACGGTAGTTACTCCTTCAGATATTTTAAATATGGGGAGTCCTTCAGTCAATTAACCACAGATTATGTTCTTTGTTCCCACCAAGTACTCAGTCTTTACCTCCACCAGCCTGGTGGCACCAGGTACTAATTCCATATGAAAGAACATTCAATTCTAATTCCCTATAGGTGGATAATAATTTTCCTTTTGTAATGTATGATTCTTTCTTTGTTATGTGCACATAACTTTTTCCACCCAGTGAGAAATAGATCTCCATTGACCCTTTTCCTTTTGCCTTCCCTGCTGTGTAAACAGAGTTTCAATGTGTGCACATAACAAATAAAATAATCATACAGGGCAAAAGGAAAAGGGTCAATGGAGATCTATTTATCCTTGGGTAGAAAAAGTTAATGGGGAAAACTAAGATTAAACATCTATGTGCGCTCCATGTTTAGTTGTGTGCGCTCATCTCACGATATGTGTGCGGGCGCACACGCTTAGAGGGAACAGTGGTCATGATCATAAAAGCATTTTTAGAGAATATCAGTTACTTTTTACCCCCTGGGGATTCCATATTGGAGCTTTTCCTTCAGGGTAAATATTCCTGTCAAATATAATTTATATATAAGTAAGTGTGTGTTTATAAAACGATTATTATCTCAGAAGCAAACTCTAATCCTCTAGGGAACAGTACATTATAGGATGTGATGCTATCATCATCATCTGTGAGAAGCGTCTTTACCGCTATATATATGACTCATGGAGCTTCTATTTAAAGATATATAAATGAAATGCAGCTGATACTAGTACAGTTATCATTAAGTGTGACCTCAGTGCATCGAGCCACTTCTTGGAACACACATAAATGGGAGGAACAAGGCAGGGCATGAGGCAGCTTAATGCGTCATGTACCGCATTCACTATTGTTCTTACCCACAGCTGATATACTATTATATTTCTGAAAGCAGCATAACAATGACTACACTGATTGTGGTTATAAAATGATATTGAACTTTTATGTACTTTAGCAGTCATCTGCCTTACTGGTACAGTACCACTTAAGGTAGATGACATATAACAATGGCTTCCTTCACTGAATTCAGCAATGGATGTTGAATATTTTTCTACACACAGCAGGGAATGAAATAAAACTGATGATATTTAATTAAACCCTTATCAGCATGCAATGTCATGTCTTGTGTACGGCTCATCTTTGTCAGTCACTCCATTGGCAACCCATAGGCTGAATACTAAAGTTTAAAATTCTGACTGTAACATTCAAAGGCCTTAATAATGATGTTCTCCCTTTAGAGCTCTGTGCTTGTCTCCAAAAACTCCAAATACCACCTGATAGACTTTTCTCAAGCTGCACTTACTGTATGGAATTTCTTGCTTCATTGTTTAACCATTGTCCAGTTTCTATAGTTTCAAACTAGAAAAAAACACATCTTTTTAGAGAAACCTGTAACCTACACCACTAGAAAGCACAACACACGGCTTAAGACTTATATTATGTAACTAACTCCACTGGATACAACCTGGTGACTTGACAACTGTCCATTATACATCTATCTTATCCTCCTATCTAACACTACCAACCACACTCTGTAGATGGTATGATCTCCTGAGCAGAGACCTTAGCTCCATGTCTGCTGTCTTATTGTATCGTCTCTGGAATTTTCATCAAACCTTAAAACTTATTTCCTGTACCCATTTTACTTGCATGTACTTTTCTAAATAGTGCTATGGACCCCAGCAATAACTATAGGTAAATGTTCAAAGTTATTACATTTCAGAATTAAAAGGCTGCATTTCAGCCCTTCGGACCTGCCTTTTGATCTATGAGATAAGACCTAATAATATGTAGTATAACAATTATCCTTGTAAATGTGAACATTTGTAACTTAATTACACCTACATGCACTAACACGTCTATTATAGGTAGATCAAGTGTGTTTTGGATTTTTAGAAACTATATAATACACAATTCACTGAAAGTTATGCTTATTTTAGAAAAGAGTAATTTTGTAAGTTTAATAGACTTTTATTGTTGACTTTCCGTGACCCTACGGAGCGCAGCAGGCCAGGCACATCTTATGATTTTCATGGCAGATACTCAAGTGGGTTGCCAGTTCCTTCTCCAGTGGACCACAATTTGGGTGACCCTACATGGTATAGCTCATAGCTTCATTGAAGTACACAAACCTCATCACCAAGACAAGGTAGTGATCCAGAAGTGGCATATACTTTACATGTACACTTTTGATCATTGTTGCTTTGTTTGCCTTCTAATGTATAAATATCACAGACTGTACTTGTTGTTTGGACAAAACATAGCCTTCTTACTCACCGCACCGAGATTAATCTGAAAATTATTCACAAGTTTTTGCAGTTATATTTCTTTCAACTATATGTGCAACCTGGCGGAGTGGCTACCTGCTGCTGATTGTTGCTTTTCTATGTATTTTATGCAGACTGGACTCTTGTTTAAAATTGAAGTGCCATCTATTTCAGATATATTGAAAATCGGAAGAAAAAAAATCAGTTTATTTGGAGCCACATCTTATCGCTACACCATATTCCATGTGTCTGCAGAGCGGGACTGTGATATATAGATATAGATATATAGATATACAGATATACCCAAACACATGCACACATACATAGTAGTTTACCATGGGGGTCAATAAAAAACCCAGTATATAAAACTAATATTCTACCACTCTCTACTTTAATATGTATCATTAGGCCCCTACTTTGTAGTGAGCACAAGTGCTTTGCACCTATATTATTATTATTATCGTTTATTTGTAACGCGCCAACGTATTCCGTAGAACTACACATAAGTTGTGATCAAGACAAAACAGTATTAATCCATTACATAGATGGAGGGCCCTGTCTTTGAGCTTAGAATCCAGTGTCCATAGTGCTTTCCCAAAGCACCATGCAAGATTGAAAACTCACAGACTTATAATCTAGAGGAGCTCTGGTTGTCATACCATGTACATAAACATGGATTATTATACTATAACTTTATTTTATTGCTTTGAAATTAATGTCTACTCTTTATAAAATCTTGTCTTTTTCACCTAAAAAATATCTCTAAAATACATAACTATGATACAATTAAAATTCTAATCCACTCTCTCATCATATCTCGCCTCGACTACGGTAACTCGCTCCTTGCTGACCTCCCAATCACAAAAAGTCTGCCCAATAAAAATATATAATAATATATACTGCAATACTTTTATTTGTCATATTTTTCACTGGACATTCATGGCTACGCCAATATTTAGAATTGCTTCAGGTTTCAAATACTGTGCTGTTGAAATTGTACAATCTGCAGTTCAGCAGCTGGACAGCTCCTGTGTTTTGCTGATACCTTTCTTAGAAGTTCTAATACCTAATCTGACTTTGTACTCCTGTTCTGCATTTTGGGATTTGTGAGCCCTTTGCATATCATGCTTGACATTTGCATGTACTCCAAGCTTTGTTTCCTTATTCTGTTTGAAGTTCGTGCAGCCTTGGTGGAGATTCTGAAAAAGGCAAATGGTATCACCCGGAGCAGCAGCTCTTGAACTAGCCTTTACTCTAACTTCAATTATGATAAATTATCATAGTCTCTAAAGTAAGGCAAGGAAACACTTTGTGCCATATATGCTAAAAAATAATATACTACATTTCAAATAGAAATTGCTTTGTGCCCCAGTTTTAGACATAGAGAAAATGCTGATAAAATATACTCTCGAATAATGTCCTTTCCGGTCAGACGCAAAAGGAGACATGCAAAAATGTGTTGCATACTTTTGTTAGATTGTATAATATTTTGATTTGTACTTAATTTACCATGCAAAAAAACATTTCCTTCTAAATTCTTTGCTTTTGAAGTAGAATAACATTTGCAAAAAAACAAAAACAAATAGAAAAATGTTATATATATATATATATATATATATATATATATATATATATATATATATACTGTATATTCCCACAATTGGACTCAGATCTGATATACTGGCATTTGCAACCCCTGAGCAAGATTACAGACCCAAAAAACACTACATTAACTAGATGCCATGGATTATATTCTTATTTATTGATTATCTTATTGATTATATTCTAATTTCCTATATATAATATACTATATATTACAATACAATATATATATATATATATATATATATATATATATATATATATATATCTTTGACAGTTAACAAATGTATTTTTAAAGGCGCCAGTATAGTTGCACTGTTTCCCACTATATATATATATATATATATATATCACATATATAGTTGTGAGCATTGCGGGTTGTTGCTAATGTTGCGGGCTCGCACAGGGCCACAGTTGATGGCAAGGAGCGACAAAGGTGCTCCTTGCGCTGGTGGAGATGAGCGCCGTAGGTGCTCATCCCTACGACTCTGTACGACTTAGGCAGTGAGTGCCAAAGGTGCTCATTGTGCTGGTGGAGATGAGCGCCGTAGGACTCGCGGGACTACAGATCAACAGAAATATCAATTATCCAATTCACAATGCGAGACCTGTAGCAGTTTGAAAAAATCGAGTGGAAAAAATATGTCCCCTAATACTTTGAAAACAGGGAAACGGGACTTAGATAAAAAAAAATACGAGACGCGCAACTTAGAAAAAGTAAAAATTCAAGGTTGAAAAAATATGAAGTTAACGGCCGAACCGCACACATCCAAAAACAACAAAAGACACAAACAAAATAAAAAAAAACATTAAAAAAATCACACACAGGACATCTGGGAGTGAAGTTGCACAATAATTTAACCCCAATTTGCCCAGTTTCGGCACTCGAAAATCGCCTAAGCAACAAAAACGAAAACGAGGCTACACGACCCCTAACTACGCAAAACACCGGCAGGCAAATAAGACTATTAGCCAGGAACGTACGAGGTACAAAATACTCTATTAGGAAACACGCGTAACACATACACAATCGCAGCCATTTTACAACACTAACTTGCAACTAATAACATTACCATTCTAAAATGGCGCTTTACACAACTAAACAAATGGTTTGGCCTTGCGCACGCAGCCTATTTACACTGCACACTTGCCACATTGCTGACACTTCAGCAACAGTCCAAATGTACATTGTATGCTGCAGGAAAATCAAAACAGATTGTTAGCTCTTCAGGATATTGATTGCTGGATATATTAATTACAAATAGGTAAAGTATATTCATGTATTATTTAATTAATTAATTAATTAATTATTATAAAAAATTTAAAAAAATAAAAGCTCGCAATGAGCGCGAAAGGCGCTCAGCAAGGGGTTTACAAGGAGCGCCCAGGGTGCTCAGAGGAACAAAAGTACACCAGGGGAGAGGCTCGCAATGAGCGCAGAAGGTGCTCAGATGACCAAAGGTACATGAGGGGTGAGGCTCGCAATGAGCGCCGAAGGTATTCAAGAGGACCAAAAGCCTTACATTGTGTGACAATTTTATGACGGGCAATTCACTAGTATATATATATATATATATATATATATATATATATATATATATATATTGTTTCTCAGTTATGCCTGACTCTCAGTGACCCTATAGAACACCGCACGCCAGGCTCATCTGTCAGCCACTGCCCCTCTGAGCTCGCTCAAGCTCACGTGCATTGCTTCAATGACTCTATCTACTGTATCCATTTCCTCCTCTAATCATCTCTTTGTCTAGAGTCTTCTCTAGGGAATCCTGTCTTCCATGATATGGACAAAATATTTGAGCTTTAGCCTCATGATCAAACCTTCCAGTGAAAAGTTTGACTTGATTTCCTTTAGTGTTGACTGATTGGATCTGCTTGCAGTCCACAGGACTCTAGCAGTTTTCTTCAACACCACAATACAAAGGCTATGATGCTCAGCCTTCTTTATGGTCCATCTCTCACTTCAGTATGTTACTATATGAAACTCTGGAACTATATACAGTTTAAATTTCTATACACTCCATGTCACATTTACCACTTATTTATATTGTGCTTATGCTACCCATAGATGCTAGAATTTTTAAGGTATGTTTTATGCATAATTGGATTATATGCGTAACATCCCTATATTTCTAACACTAAAATCTCTTGCGTTCTGAACCTATACAAAGCATGTCTGCACCAATAGACTGAGCCAGCATGTGTTCCTTCACTCATCCCCTCCCTCCTCCACTGCTCGGCTGGAGGGAGCAGAGCCGTGACAAGGAGCAGCGATTGATCTGGAACGTCATCTGAATATTTGTATTAATACACTATATGTAGCTAATAAAGACACATGAACTTGAAAATGTAAGTGCCAGCTGTCATTTTTAGTCACAATTTCCAACCGGCACCCATTATTTGTCATAGATTTGAGATGGGTCTTTACATCTAAAATTGCAATTCTCTCTCTCATCATGCTCCAGACCCAGAAGTCCCTCGGTCACATGGCATGACCAAGGAGAATATTTAACACCTACATATAAGACTCACTGGGAAGCATTATGACGTGTTTTAGGGTTAATAATATACTTTTCATAAATTGATTGGTAGATATCACTGTGAATGAGATGTAATAGGGATTAGCGAGCCAAGGCCCTCGCGAAGCGAGGGCACTGGGCCAGGGTCTTAGTTGCTGGCGCAAACTGAGGGCCGCAGTTGCTGGCATGGAGCGCCGAAGGCGCTCCATGCCAGCAACTGCGACCCTCGCAAAATTCACGGTGCAAAACAAACTCCATGACAAACACATTACGACACTCGCAAACAACATACGACACACGTTAACACCACGACACACACATTACGACACTCGCAAACAACATACGACACACGTTCACACACATTACGGCCTCGCAACACTCGGACGCTACTCGCGAACATTACAAAATTAAAAACACAATACATACACACAGCACATACATACAAAACTTACCTACAGCAAGAGGGAGCATCCAGGACCTCAAAAATGCAACTTACACCTTCATTTCACTCCAAATAAAACAGTTTACACACGAAAATATTTGCTAAGCGAGAGAAACAATGGCCGCCGAACAAAACGAAAACGAGGCTACACACGCAAACACCATACGAGACACGTTACGAAACATTACGACCTCGCAAACATCGGACGCAACACGCCGACATACAAACATTTAAAACACAATAAATACACACAACACACACATAAAAAGCTTACCTACAGCAAGAGGAACCATCCAGCACCTCCAAAAAACAAGTTACACCTTCATTTAAATACAAATAAAACACTTTACACACTAAGAAAATCGCTAAGCGAGAAAAAAAATGGCCGACGGACAAAACGAAAACGAGGCTACAGCACTCTACACACGTAAAACACCACACGGAAATCGAAAACCACTACGAGGCACCAACGGAAAATCTGCTAAGATGGACAACACAGAGAAACCGCCATTTTACGCAAATGCAGAAGTACACCACTACGCTTACGGTTTAGCCTCGCGCACGCACACTATTACACTGCACACATTCACCACGCTTATAGAGCAGCTCCACAACACTAATGCTGCACCAACATCAAACAAGGTTCACAGCTCTTCAACACAATGCTTCAAAATAGGTAAAGTATATTCATTTATTAATTGATTACATGTTTACTATTACACACAAAACAACATTAGCTCACTTACAATAACATTGCCGTCATTTTTTGACGGGCAAGTCGCTAGTTGCTTTATAAAAGCAAATACAACTATTTGTATATAATACTGCCTAGTGGAAACACTTCACCATTATTATTATCAATCTTTAGTTATGAAGTGCTAGTTTTTCCTCTATCACTATATGCAAAGGTACAATAAAGTAGAGTGGGTACAAATTACAAAGGTAAAACACATTCTAATGCATGTGGGAATACAGATACAACACAATATGTCAACAGGCAATTTGGTGCAACAGAACTGAGGTCCCTACTCTGCTTGCAATCTAGATAAGGTTGGGGTGAAATATATATATATATATATACTAGCGAATTGCCCGTCAAAAAATGACGGCAATGAAATTGTAAGTGAGCTAATGCTATTTGGTGTATAATAATAAAATACCTAATAGATTAATAAAGTAATATACTTTACCTATTTTGAAGTAATATATGCAGGAAGGATTGTGTTGAAGAGCTGGCAATCTGTTTTGATGTTGCTGCAGCATCAGTGCTGTGGAGCTGCTGTGTAAGCGTGATAAATGTGTGTAGTGTAATAGTGTGCGTGCACGAGACAAAACAGCGTAGCTGTGTACTTCCGCATTGTATAAGTTATTGTTCTAAAATGGTGGCTAATGTGTGGTATGTGTCTGTAGCGGAAAAGCCGTAGCTGTTTTGTGGTGTTTTGCGTGTTTCTGGTGGTGTTTTGCATGTTTAGAGTCCTGTAGCCTCGTTTTTCCTTTTGTTCAGCGGACATTTTTTCTCTCGCTTAGAGAATTTTTTAGTGTCTAAACTCTTTTATTTTGAGTTAAATTATGGTGTAACTTCATTTTCTGCTCCATCTTGCTGTAGGTAAGCTTTTTATGTATGTGTTGTGTGTATTTATTGTGTTTTTCATTTTTTCATGTGCGCGTGTTGCGGCCGATTTTTGCATTACGACGTAAAGTTTGGCCTTGTTACAGACACACAAGATGACACACGCAGGTACAAATGGCAATTAAAGGTTAATTTCCCACACCTGTGGCTTTTTAAATTGCAATTAGTGTCTGTGCATAAATAGTCAATGAGTTTGTTAGCTCTCTAGGATGACCTGAGCAGGCTAGATACTGAGCCATGGGGAGCAGAAAATAACTGTCAAAAGACTTGTGTAACAAGGTAATGGAAAGATATCCAAAGCCTTGAAAATGCCAGTCAGTACTGTGCAATCACTTATTAAGAAGTGGAAAATTTGTGGATCTCTTGATACCAAGCCAAGATCAGGTAGACTAGGAAAAATTTCAGACACAACTGCCAGAAGAATTGTTTGGAATACAAAGAAAAACCCACAGGTAACCTCAGGAAAAATACAGGCTGCTCTGGAAAAAGACGGTGTGGTTGTTTCAAGGAGCACAATATGATAATACTTGAGCTGCATGGTAAAGTTGCCAGGAAGTAGCCTTTACTGCGCCAATGCCACAAAAAAGCCTGGTTACAATGTGCCCGACAACACCTTGACACGCCTCACAGCTTCTGGCACACTGTAATTTGGAGTGACGAGACCAAAATAGAGCTTTATGGTCACAACCATAAGCTCTATGTTTGGAGAGGGGTCAACAAGGCCTATAGTGAAAAGAATACCATCCGCACTGTGAAGCATGGTAGTGGCTCACTGATGTTATGGGGAGCTCTAAAGTAACGGGAAATGTTGTGAAAATTGATGGCAAAATGAATGCTGCATGTTAGCAGAAAATACTGGCAGCCAAATTTGCATTTTTCTGCATTAAAGACTGGATGGGACGCTCTTGGACTTTCCAGCATGACAATGACCCTAAGCACAAGGCTAAGTTGACCCTGCAGTGGTTACAGCAGAAAAAGGTGAAGGTTGTGGAGTGGCTGTCACAGTCTCCTGACCTTAATATCATCGAGCCACTCTGGGGAGATCTCAAACGTGCGGTTCATGCAAGACGACCTGAAGGCATTTTGCCAAGACGAATTGGCAGATATACCACCTGCAAGAATTAGGGGCCTCATAAACAACTATTACAAAAGACTGCACACTGTTATTGATGCTAAAGGGGGCGATACACTAAAGGTATGCAAACTTTTATACAGGGTCATTTCATTTTTTCATATTTTTTGTGTGTTTTTTAAGGTTTTGAGGCAAGAAGATAGTTTGACAACATCATTTGGCGATTGACTGTATGTTAGGAGTGAGTGAGAGGGCATAGTCTTATATATCCCCAAGATAGCAGGCTTGAGAAGTGGAAATAATGACGGTATTATCACAATTGAGGGTTATTTGTGGATTGGCAAATGTAGTAAAAGGGTGAAAAATTAGGAGTTCAGTCTCAGAGATGTAGAGATTAAGTTGAAGGGTGGGAATCCAAAAGAACTTGCTTGAGAAGCAGCTGGTGACATGTTAGAAGAAAGAGGGATAGGTCTTCCGCTGAGAGATAAATCTGTGTGTCATCTACATATAGAGAATACTGAAATCCAAACGATTACATTAGGATTAAAAGGCAGTATTTGTAGATGAAAAGGCGGCAGGGGGCCTAGGACTGAATTCTGTGGTATGCCAGTGAGTGTTAGTCAACTTAATAAACTGGTCAATTTGAAAGACTGGTTTTATTTTGTCCAATCAGTCCAGTTATACTGCGGCCATTGCTGGTGTGGAAAAGACAAGCCACCACGGTAAGATGAAAACAAATTGTAGCCAAGCTCGTTTTAGTATGCTTGTACCAATAAGTAAGATATCAAGGCTTTAGGTCTCAATTATCTAATTACAGTAATTGAGGGCCAGTATCAAGTCTTATATTCCGGATATCCTGTTTGAGTACAGGTAGGAGAGCAAGTAGCCCAGTCATTTGAATGTACTAATATTCACACTAATATGGAAAATTAGTTCCTTGATAACTGAAGCTGTACGAGGTTGCTTGAGATCATGCAAAAACAAATGTTGTAATGCTTAAAACATGGGGACAGAAGAATTATTCCTATGTTATCCCATTCAGCATGTCTACAAAGATCTGCCATAGGTTTCTGTATCATTGTAAATGCCTCTGTGGTTGTCATTCAATAGAATTGTATTTGTTTACTTGTGGCTGTCCACAAGGCTCATACCAGACTGGTCTAGGTTTCCTTACAGTAGTCACTGCAGGGATGGAGGCAAATAAGGACTCCAATTAGGACATAATCTTGAGAAGATTCTCTTCCACACACTAGATACCTGATAGTGCATGGAGAGAAGCATATCTGCGGATTACCGAAACACTAAGGTTAAAATGTAAGTTTTAAAAGCTAAATTTAATTAAGTTTCTTCAAAAGGTGATTCAATTACAATCCGTTACTAAATAACCAAATAAAATCCTATGGCACTACAGTGGTTATCTATCTCTTCTTAAAGGATCACTGCCATGTGATATTTATAGTTTGCTCTTTTGACAAAATTGACATGATAATGTGCAAAATGTTAAATAAATAATTACAGTCTTTACATTTTAACTAAAGTATTAAATTTTGTTTTAATCATGCTATTTTAGGTATTCTAATTATGATTTCTTTTGGATATTTTTCTTTGTTACTAAAATAAAATAAAAAATGGGAGGACATGTGGATAAGCTATCTATTCACTCCTATTGAAACTGATTTCTAAATAGCACACTTGACAACATAAAATCTATGGAAGAATAAGTCTCCATAGGATTACCCTCCTCCTCGAGCCTAAGGCAGCCGAGAAGTCCAAGATGGAATTCCTCATTACACAATCAGAATCATTGAAATATATTTTATCTGAACTGTTCTTATATTCCTGTCTTGTATAGCTGCTAATACTCTTCGTTAGATACATACTTCACAAGGTTGTGAAGTTTTACCAAACTACAATGGTCATTTTTTTTCTACATAGTACTCTTAACAACATGATTAGATAATTGTCATATTGCATTCAAAAAATAAAATAAATAACACAGCCTTTACATTTTTTACTTTTTCAGGAATTTATTCTTTACTGAAGGCTTCCATTTTATTTGTCTGTGTGTGTCCTTGTAAACTAATGATCATTCCATTATACCTAGTGAATGCACTGGCAGTTGTATCTTCCACCTTCTCATTGTGCAACTTGCTGTGTATTCCTCCAATTCTGGAAGTAGTTACTGGACAGTAAAATATTAGAATACATAGCAGTATAATTGCATATACAAGTAATAAATCAGAGGATGTGCTATTTCTTTACATTCTAAAACATGTTTCCTAATTTCAAGGGTAAAAACCATAACATTTTATTAATTTTCCATATTTTCTGTTTTGATACAATATTAAATTAAAAGGATAACACTACATACTCTTTATACAGGCTTTCAAATTTCCACTATGGAAGCAGACATTTTGTTTTTCTCAGTAATCCTCTGATAAAGCTGCAGCTTCAAACTAATATGCACCACAGGCCCAAACATCCTTTGCTCTGTATATGTCTATTTGATGTCACAGTAGGCACGTTGTTATTGGTGACATTGCACGACCAATTGAAATGCACGGGCCGCACACACACACTGCATATTAATATGCACCTACAGCATTAACAAATTGGAGGCCTTACTATCCAGGGAGAACTGAATGGCAAAATGGCTGCACCCATACTGAAAAACAGAAAGCTTAAATGGTAAGTTGTGGTGTTAAAAAAACTGCTTAGAGTTCCTTAGACTGCAAGAAGATCTAATAAATCAGTAATACAGGAAATCAAGACAAACTGTTCACTGAAAGGTATGATCATGAGGCTAAAGCTTAAATATTTTCGTCATATCAGGGTAAATAAATAGTACATTTGTTTTCACATGTGAACTTCCACAACAAGTTAAAAAAAACTTGTTTCCTGCTCAGAATTCCCAGGATCACAGTTATTACACTGCATTCTGGGAACCTGGGCAGGGACATCAAATTTGCCCACAAAGGCTTCGCTCTTGCAATCCATTACCATTTTAAACAATGCTTCCTTTAAGCATATGCCTGCTATATAATACAGCTCTGAGTAAAGCTCAGGATGGATTATACACAAGCCAGAAATCCTACCCACCTACAGCTATTTCAAGGTTAATGCCTTTCATCAGCGTGGGGTCGGTTACTGGCTTGTATAGTAGATTTTTTGAGGAGGTAGTTTACCACAACAGTCATTTAATTAACATGGCTTATAGAAGATAGGATTCCCTAGAGTAGATTTTAGGCACACGAAGAAGAGGACGACAGAAGCTGAGATGGATAAATGAGGCATTGAAGCATTAAAGCGAATAGGGGCAGTGCCTGGTGAGCTGCAGTACATACAGTCATGGAGAGTCGGACACGACTGAACAACTAAAAAACACCAATAAAATGGTAAGTAGTGTCATCACATTATTTTAATAATATATTAATATAAGAAAATATATTATATACTGGAATATTGATTCCAAAAATTCAAACTTCACTGAACCTTTAAACAAACAATTTATTAAGCGGGAGAAGAGAATTTGGAAGCTCGAGACAAACGTATCTTAAGGGAACCCAATGTGAGATGAGGCTTAAGAATAAACAATCAATGTACAAACAACTAAATGGCAGGCAGCTGCTATTCATTTACATTATTGTTTTCATACTTGGCTGATGTTTAATTGTTGATGTAAAAACAATATTAACTATAAAACGAAAAGGCATTGAGAAAGATGAGAATATTTTATTAGGTTTGCAACTGAAATAATAGGTTTGCAAATGGAGGTATCAATAAGGATACATGGACTATAACAAGAGAAAATGTGTATATTAAATTAGGTGCGCAACAGACACTAGCTGTTCTAATAAATAGATGTTTTACATGGTTTTTATTCTAATCTCTGGTTGGATGTCAGAGATTGTAGGCCATTATTGGGAATGTCCAGTTTGATAAGACAGAGGGGGAGGAAAGGGTAACCTTCAAAATTGTCATAATTAAATACAAATTAATTAGTGAGCCATATTTAAAGGAACACTAGGATTTTTTTTATCAAGTTTTATAAATGTTTTAGCGAGGTGATTTAACTGATTTTGTCTTCCTCAAAGTAATTGTCATATAAAATGTAAACAATGCCTTTAGAGTAACACTTTCTGCCCCCCCTTATCCCTGTTCTCTCTCACGTAGGATGCCATGTTTCACAGTGTGATTTATAGTCACACCCACAACGTTACAAGCAGTGAATGACAATCTGCGTGTCAACATGCAGCAGTTTTATACTGATAATGTGAGACCTCTGCCCTCATGTTTCAGCTGTGAAACATGGCACCCTACATGAGAGACAACAGGAAAAAAGGGGAGCATTCTGGACAGTGAATTCTAGTTACTCTGGGCTTCTTTGACTTAATTGATGCATACATTTTATATGATAATTACATGGAGGAGGATAAAATTAAGACACCTAGTTAAAAGATTTATGTAAAACAAATTGCAAATTATACCTGTCACTCAACCTTTGTGATCCATACGCCAAGCATAATTTATTCACTTGTGTAGGTGATTATTCTCTGTAATTGCTTGTTACCCCCTTGGTTTCTTGCTGTATGACTCTAAAGTCAGTGAGAGAAGGGCCTTTTCGTGTGATTTATGCTTAAAAGACAACTATATATATGTGTATGTGTTTAAATTTGCTATTTTGAAGAACACAACTATCTGAGAAAGTAATAGACAGCAGCAGGCACAAAAAAACTAAATTGAGGAGTACAGAATAATTTACATTTTTTTCCTTTCTAAAAACTATTACCATGTTACCATTACCATGTTAATTTATTCAAAAGACCCTATAGAAACAAACTGATCACTGTGGCCCTTTAAACTACCCAACTTTCACTGTCAATTATCTAACACTTCAATTTGAATTATATTTATTTATATGTGTACTTTTAATTTCTGCAATAACTTAGACCTGTGGTTCCCAATTAGGTTATTATTTAAATATATATGTAATATCAAGGACTTTGTCAAGTGAATGTAATTTTAAAAAATACAGTTTATACAGTAAACTAATATTGAAGTTTGCAATTTTGACCTGCCAGTCTGCCTTTTTGATCCACTCCAAACCAATATTCTAATAGTTTGTTAATAGGAAAGTATTTACATTAATTACTAATATGTCAGAGACACTGGGTCCATTCTCTATTGTGCTGGCACTTTTACAAAAAGACAGAGCATGCTCAGACCCAGGGAGATACAGACGACAGCACTCAAGACAACAGACACAGTGGCTCATTGGCAACACACTAATTAATTACAATGTTCTCCCATTAACAAAAGATTAAAATCGGTATTTGTGAGTGATCAGAAATGAAAAATGTCAATATGCATTTATTTAGAAACATTCAACTGATAAAGTGCATGTTAATACCTACAGTATAGATTAAGATAACATCACATGTTGAACCTTTAATATGCTCCTTCTCTTCTGGATCGCTACTTTATCATGGTGAAGGGGCTTGTGTACCTCAATGAAGCTGTGAGCTATATCATGTAGGGTCACTCAAGATGGGCAGGTCATAGCAGAAACAAACTGCGGTCCACTGGGAAGGAACTGACAACCCACTCCAGTATCTTTGCCAAGAAAACCTTATGGATAAGCACAACCAGAGGCAGAACAATACATATACCTGGCCTGCTGAGGTCCATAGGGTCATGGAGAGCCGGACACAACTTCACAACAACAACATGTCCTTAGAACATCAAAATAACTTGATAATATGAATTTCCACCACTGAGCGATCTGCACGCAAAACTGTAAATGTTTGCATTTGTATTTAAATCTATATAATCACCAGTTTTTGTACTGAAATGAACTCTGCGTACCCAAGCCAAGTTTGAATGAAAACAAAAAGACTTAGTTTTATTATTTAAGAGACATTAACCCAGGAGGCCCATGCGTAACTAACCCGATTTCATATTCTTGCGCACACACAGTCCCATGGCAGTGACTTATTTGCAGTGAGCAGCCTTGCCATGCAATACATTCTCTGCATACAAACATGTTTTATGTAATTGCTCCTGTCATTATATCAGGAACATCTGGTTGGAAGCACGGATTGAGAGGTAGCAGCCTTGCCAGTGGGCGCTGATGAAGAAAACCAATATCTGAGCAAATCCTATTATCTAAACATTTTTATCATTATCATTGCTGACAGCCGTTGCCACTGAACCTTCTATGAACTGTATTATATTTCTCCAGTGGTTTTACTTTATTTTCTTAATCTAGTGCCGGGCGAGTATTATTCATGCAGTGAATTGGATTATATAAAATAAGCACCTAAAGTATTAAAGGGATTTTGACACAGCTTTATAGTGAAGCCAGAGTGTTTCAGGACTTAAAAAAACACCATAGATTGGGACAAACTTTATATGTGTAAAGTTTATAAACATTTAATAACATTACCTGTTTAACTATGGACTATGAAATACATTTTATAGGTAAAATCTTTTATTTTAGTAGACACTGCTTGTGCCTGAAGGATACCATGTTTGAGTCTTCTCCATTTCGTATTGGTTTGGAGACGAAGTGGGATTGTTCTCCTAATTTGTATTATCTATGCAATGAGGACAACGGTTGATCTGTTGACTGACTTGTAGATTCAGATAAGATCTCACCATTGGATACCTTTTCCTTGTCTCCTATAGATTTACTAGAGCAGAGGTGGGCAAGTTCAGTCCTGGAGGGCTACACACAAGCCTGGATTTGAAGATATCCTTTCCGTGCACAGTGAGTCAATCAGGATGACGGAAGAAGCGATTGACTCACCTGTACGCAGCAGGGATATCATCAAATCCAGGTGAATGTGTGGCCCTCCAGGACTGAACTTGCCCACCCCTGCTCTAGAGATAGTGAGCCCTATTCTATTAGAAGCCCGCAAATGCCTCTAACCCGTAATTTTGGCCTCAGGTGTTTTTTTTCTCTAAATGTTTAGATGTATTCTATTAACTCCACCTCACAATTTACCTCCTTAAGCCTAAACTCGTAAACTCTGTCTTTTTTAGTCTAATTTTAGGGGACGTGATCATATGATCTAATAATTTACTTCTAGACACAGCGAATAGTAAATGAGACCGTCATCATGATGTCAGTAAAACATGAAAGTGAGATGTAATCTGCAATCAGAAGCTAAGAATTAATTAGTACCAATAAGTAATATTTGAGTCCCAGGATCAATATTACTCAGAAATAACATTTAAAAATAATATTTTTAATTGCATATTTGTGGGTTTGAGACTGTTGTGCAATTAATTATAATGTGTTTCCATGCCTTTCCGTGGCTTTAAAGTACAGTATTATGTGTTTAATTGCTGCTACAGCTCTAATAAGTGTTTGAAAAAGGCCTATTTAGTACTCGTAATATTTTTGACAGAAAAGTAATACTTTTTTCAGCTGGGGGTTGGACTTTATTTGCGAGCTAGACCTATGGGCCTAATAGAATAAAGATTTTGTGTAACTTTAATTGTGCTAAAGCCAATAGAGTTATAAGGCCGTTTTTGAGGGTTTGGCTAATCTGTAATTATTATTATTATTATTATCTTTATTTATATCGCGCCAACATATTCCGTAGCGCTGTACAGGGGTTGAGTACATAGCAGAAAACAAATTAAACACCTTGTAAAGAATGGAGGGCCCTGTTTTTGAGCATAAAATCAAATGTACATAGAGCTTGTTTCCAAGGCCTGACACAAGATTGAAAACTCGCAAATGATTGTGAGCGGGTAACTCGTAATCGGATTGTATATATTGACAAAATAAAAGGCCAATTACTCCCTGGGATCCTTACATGCTCATTCTTTTTATTTTATATGGTTTTAGACTGAAGCCAATACATCCAGACACACAACTGATAATTAGCAATTATCAGAGGTAATCATTTATAAGAAAGACACAACAGAGTATACTTCATGGTAAGATCCAAAAAAGTGGATTGACAGGTAAAACTGCAAACTCTACTGTGAGATTACTGTAAGAAAATATTTTTTTTAAAGCACTTATACTGTAGTTTTAAATGGTACCCACTGTGTCCCTGCATATCATTTGTTGTCCATGCTCTGTTAAATGAATGATAGAACATTTGAGACTTCAGTGGCCCTTTAAATGCTGGCTGTGTGCAGTGCTATTGTTATGGAGCTATAACAGATCGGAGTAGAAACATGTTAATGGGATCAAAGATTTGTGCAGTGGCCTCTGGCTAAATATTTGTACTTGTCATTGAAATAAGAACAGGTAGGAAATGTAAATGAATAAATTGACTTGATTGATAGGCCTGCAGTTGGGTTTGCACAGTGGAGCAATTATATTTATATGGCTATATTAGCATACCTGTCAATCAAATGCTAGGGAAGGTCAGCGAGAGCGTTACTTTCTGCCTCTGATGTACGGTGAAGACCTGCAGCTCGGGGGCAGACTGAGCGCGTGCATGGGGGATAATATATCACGAACGTACATATGTTATCTCACTTGATGGGTCAATTTTACATTTTAGTAGTAATTTACAAACTCACAATATTAAAAATATATGTGATACATAAATAAGTTTCTGTATTTGCCTTAGAGGTGTTGAGGGTCAAGCCTTCACAGTTAATATTCATATGATGGGTGAGGTAGTGCATTTGTTGTAACACTTATTTAAAGATAGACAGCCTTATTAAATTGTGATTCAGCCAATTGAAAAAGGCTCTATTTAAGCACACAGCAAATATTTTTTTACAGAAGTTTTTAGTTAGTGAAGACCTTGAACTTCTGTAAAAAAAAGTATGTTGTGTGCTTATATAGAGCCCTATTCAATTGGCCGAATCCCAGTCTGTACCAAATTAACAATATTGTCAGCTGTGTATGTCAAAATAAATTTTTTTTGGGGGAAATAAGATTTTTAGTATACTATTTTTATGAGTAAAGGAGTCAATTTTGTGTTTGTTATATCACTACCTCAGAGCTGAATCTTGAGTGTGTTTTGCCTATCAATAGAGAGAGGGTGGGGATGAAGGAAACAGAGAGCCGTTTGTAAAGATATTTAGATAATATTGCAAATGACACCACACCCCTTCCCCATCACTGTCCAAGATGCAGACCCTTTGCATCATTCAATGCAAACTTACAGAAAAAATGATACTTTTCACTTAGGAGAGAACCAACTTTACTCTATTAAGTCCCACATTAAATTTGAAAAATAATATTCAAAAATTCAATCATAATATAGAGAAACCAGTTAGTAAACAGAATAACCAATAAGTATAAATGCAAATATTAGTAAGAGAAAAAAATAACACTATTAATATTAGTTAGTAACATCCTTATGCTTAGCATCAATAGGTATTAAGGCTGCTGGAATTAGAAAATTCATGACCAACTAAATAGTAAAATATAACTTTTATTCACATTAAGTATAAAAATATATACAAACACAATGTATATACAATTGTTTTTAAATATACACTGATTAGACCTATATATCTATATATACAATATAAACAATGCCCTGGAGATGAAGATACTTATCAATAGAACAGTCTCAAATATTTTATGTATCGTTAATTATATTAGATCCATGGGATATATGCAAAACCCACGTTCAAATGCAATTAATATGCCACATATTGCTAAATCTAATACAAATTGCTAAGTTGTTATATCAATATAGGTACAATGGATCATAACTCAAATATGCACCAGTCATTATCCACAATTTAAATGCTACAAATTAAATGACCTCCATGTACTATACAATCATAAATGACATACAGATTGCTCCGTAGTTCTGTCAAAATACATCTAAATAATCATAATATACATATACATATATCAGCATCGATAGCTTAAACAGTATTTAGCCCCTATTAAGACAGTGCAAGTTATTAGAATATGTATATGCATATATCAGTATCAACAGCTTCAGCAGTATCCAGCCAGCCAATAGGGGAATATATTACAGTTACACTGTGGCCCTACGATATCTCATTTGTAGCGGCGGTTCAGGGACCCACTACTTACCCCCTAATTTGAAAGAAATACAAATTTTTGCCTTTTAGCAAGATTAAATATACACACAACAATGTAACAGATTAACAATGAATGCATCCATGATATGTACTTTTATTGAAGTTATTTGTTTTTTTTTCATGTATTATTGCTATCATAACTTTACACCAAATGTTGGTCATGTTACTGCTGTCCAATACAGTGCCTTGCAAAAGTATTCACCCCCCTTGGCATTTTCCGTGTTTTGTTGCCTCACAACCTAGAATTAACATGGATTGTTTGAGGATTTGCATCATTTAATTTACACAACATGCCCACAACTTTGAAGATTTTTTTTTTTATTATTATTGTGAAGCAAACAACAAATAGGACAACATAACAGAAAGAGTCAATGCTTTGTAGAGCCACCTTTTGCGGCAATCACAGCTCCAAGTTGCTTTGGATAAGTCTCTTGCCACATGTTACCACTGGAATTTTTGTCCATTCCTCCTTGCAAAGCTGCTCCAGCTCCTTCAAGTTGGACGGTTTGCGCTTGTGAACAGCAATATTTTAGTCTGACCACAGATTTTCTATTGGATTGAGGTCTGGGCTTTGACTAGGCCATTCCAACACGTTTACATGTTTCCCCTTAAACCACTCAAGTGTTGCTTTAGCTGTGTGTTTGGGGTCATGCCTTTTCGCAAACTCAGAATGTGCCATTTTGTTTTTTGCTGAAAGGCTTTCTTATGGCCACTCTGCCATAAAGCCCAACTCTATGGAGCGTACAGCTTATAGTCGTCCTATGTAACTATGTAACTATGTACAGATACTCTAGTCTCTGCTGTGGAACTCTCCAGCTCCTCCAGGATTACCTTAGGTCTCTGTGATGTCTCTCTGATTAATGCCCTCCTTACCTGGCCCATGAGTTTTGGTGGATGGCTGTCTCTTGGCAGGTTTGCTTTTGTACCATGTTCTTTCCATTTGGTTATGATAGATTTGATGGTGCTCCTAGGAATCATCACTTGATTGGCGAGTTCCTTGGTCTTCATGGCAGTGTTTGGTTAGTGGTGCCTCTTGCTTAGGTGTTGCAGCCTCTGGGGCCTTTCAAAAAAAGGTTTGTATATGTAATAACAGATCATGTGACACTTAGATTGCACACAGGTGGACATCATTTCACTAATTATGTGACTTCTGAAGGTAATTGGTTGCACCAGAGCTTTTTATGGGCTTCAATCCAAAGGGGGTGAATACATACACACATGCCAATTTTCTGTTTTCTATTTCTAAAAAAGTTTTATGTATATATTTTTCTAATTTCACTTCACCAACTTAGACTATTGTGTTTTGATCCATCACATTAAATTCAGATTAACCAAACATTGAACTTAAGGCTGTAATGTAACAAAATAGGTAAAAAGTCAAGGGGGGTGAATACGTTTGCAAGGCACTGTACATATGCATGTTCATAGCAACAATTATAAAATCAGTAATTTGGAAACAAAATGGCATTCAAATATGAAAAACTCAAATCAAGTCTAAGAAATACAAAAGTAAATTAAATAGGAATCCGATTTCCTTGAGAATGTAAAATCCAAGTGCAATCTACAGTGGAATATAATTACTTCCACTAAGTCAGATTCAAAATATGTATGTATCGACTAATGGGAATAGTACTGCTTACAATTAACAAATAGAGGTACTCTTAATATTAGAAACAGCCATGGGGGAAATGACTACTTTTTGATACTATAGACTTTATAAACAATGACATAAGGGGTTATGTTTATCTCATATTAACAGTATGCGGTTTTGAAGAATTAGAATACCGATTTTTTTTTACAGAATAATATCAAACCAATATAAATAAACAAAATGGCTAGATGCAAATACGCCTTTGTGAAATACTTGTAAAGTTTTATGCATATTGAATGGATGCTAACAATAGCAGATAAAGGAATCCTAGGTAACAAATTCTATAAAATATGGAGGGAGGTCTTTTATAAACACACTTCCAAGATTTACAAAACACCAAACAAAAGAAATGCTTTAAATATACAGAATGGATGAGTTATAAAGGTCTTAGGTCTGAGTTAAGATGACATGGAAGCTATATGATATTACAATGATAAAACTCTATGTAGGCCATGAGACAAGGCGGAGTGGGGTCCACACAAGTCGAGGATCGTCGGTGTGGGCTCCACAAAAGTTGACCTGTGTGGACCCCACAACGCATTTTATGGGGTCCATACAATATGGTGTCCACACAAGTCGAGTATTGTTTCTTGTGTTTTTTTCTATTATGTCTCAGTACTGTGCTTATTTATCATTAAGTGGCACTTACAACCCAGGTGCCACGAACGTAGTGTATGTAATAACATGATAAAGTCGGTGCTATCCTCAGGAACATATATGTTTCTATATTTGTTCACATAGATATGAGCAAACACAACGGATTAAGATATCAATTCAATGGTTGTTCGTTGAAGTCTATAATCTGTTTCTTTAGTAACAATCCAGTTCCGTTCACTCACCTAGAAGTTATCCTGAGCATCAGAGGGGATCAGTCTCAAATGTCATTTAGTAGTTAAAGGACAAAGCTTTTATCTGCTCTTTGTAAGAGTGAAAAATCCCCCCAGCGTATAGCCTTTAAATAGAAATCTAGGGAAATTTGTATATTTTTCAATCTCTTTATAACATGAACTTGCATATTTGGATAGAGGGCCCAAAATTCAATTAAAAGTAAGTTACAAAAATAAATAAATGCAACTTTTAAATTCAGTTTCTTGTACAATTAATCACACTCCTTGGACCACATTTTTCTTTTACTTTCAAGTATTATTAGAAGAAAATAAATATTTTAAATTACATTCATTTGTACATTCCTTAAATATGACAGATAAAGGAATAAGTATTTGTAAAAAAATATTTTTGAGATCATCAATAACAATCGTGTTAATAATAAAGGCAAATAAATGATCTTCTTATCCATTATAATTTATTTTCTAGGGTTTGTAAGCTTTATCGGAGAGAGAAATTAAGTTTTTATGGATTGCATCTCCTTATATCTCAGGGGCTGTTACCAAGGGCGGGACCAAAGGCTCCCAACGCCAACCAGTATTGGAGTTATAGATAGGGATTCCATCCTCTAAAAATTTCCATTTAGGCTCTTGTCAAATTAGATTTTTTTCTATATTATATATATATATATATATATATATATATATATATATATATATATATATATATATATATATATATATATATAATTTTTTTTTCCATATAAACTGGGGAGGATGTACAACTTCCAACAGGACAATGACCATAAACACACAGCCAGATACACTGAAACGGTTTAAAATCAAGAACCTGAATGTCTTTGATTGACCCTGTCAAAGTCAAGACCTCAATCCAATGGGCAATCAGTGACAAGACTTTTGAAGAAAAAAAAAATTGCTCATCATGAAATTTCCCATTAAACCAGTTACCAGCTTGAGCATTTTTGCCAAGAAGAATAGATAATAATTGTAGGACCCAGAGCTGGCAGAGACTCACAGCTGTAACTGCAATTAAAGGTGGTTCTACCAAGTAATGACTCATAGGAAGTGAATATGTACGACCAGCAAATATATATTTTTTACATTAACTTTTGTGTCACAATAAACAAAACAAAAATGCACCTTCATAGTGCTAAAAGATATGGAACAAAATATTTTTTTATGTATATAAAAGAACATGCTTTAAACATTATCATTTAAACTTCAATTTAACTAACAGGAAATACTCAGAGCATACGTACGTCTATAGATTTCATTTGCACACAAGTATGACTCCATTTATTTTACTGCTCATTGGCTGGTAGAGGCAAACCCCCAGAACAGTTAAACATTTGAATATTTTTTTTCCTGCTGTGAGAACTTCATTTAAAAAAAATAAAGGAAATCCCACAGTGTTACTTTACCAAATACCCTCTTGTTTAAAACATGATCTTTTAAATATGGGAGATACTTGTCCCTTAAAAAAATCACTCTGGATTAGGAGAAGGTTCACTTTTGTGAAATATGCAACAAACTAACCACTTTATCTTAACTTTAGCGGAAGCTGCTAGTACAATGAAGCATCCATGACAGTGATACTTCCTTTTCAAAGCAAAGGGGTAGGTACAGAGAACAGGCAAAGCTTCTGCTGACCATGTGTGGGGGAGAGGCAAGATGTCAAATGATATAAGCTTATCCAAATGAATGGAGTCAATCATTTCCTGTCCATACCCTCCATTCATTTGTGAATATATTATAGAAAATGATCAGACACTTCTCAGGCTCCAATCCAGCAGGAAAAGTAAAATGCATGAACATTTTATCTAAACATGATTTTATGCTTATAGTTTGTGCGTTTGCGTTGTGTCTGACTCTCCATGATCCCATGGACCGCAACACACCATGCTGATCCACTTGGTTTTCATGGCAGAGATACCAGAGTGGGTTGCCTGTTCGTTCTCCAGTGGGTCACAGCATACAGCTCCTGGTATTCCTAGGTGGTCTCCCATCCAAGTACTGGCCAGGTTCACCCTGTTTGCCTTTAGGGTGGTGTGACCACTTGTTTCCCTGACTGGAATCAAACCCGGGTCGCAGAGTTGAAAGCACCAAATCCTAACCGCAGGACCACAAGGGAACCCGCTCATAATTTACATAGCTGCTAATGATATGTGTTTTTGTTACATACTGTTTTTATATTATAGTGGTCCTCTAAGGCTTTAGTATATAAACCTTTGGATAAACTAAAGGGCAAAAAAAGCTTTTTTGGGTGGAATATGCAAAACATCTGCAGAGAGCCTTATTCCAGCTCTCCAAGTCTCCACAATTTATTCTATATGCTTCCTATGCTACAATCTGAACTGTGTTTAATTCAGAGAATTAAAATTGCTATATAATAAGCTACTAAAACATTAGTGGTTATTTAAAAGCTGGCACAAACAAATAATTACACACAGACTCTTAAGCACTGTTTATTTCAGTACCTCCTTGTCTGATAAAGGGGCATTATGTTGGCCATAAACGATTTAAACATGTAATTACTGCATTTTATGCAGTGCTTCACTCTCTTCTAACTAATCCTATTTATTTTAGTGCAACAAAATGACCATATCTTCTTTTACTCTATAATTATAATATGGTCATACAAATGTCTATCAGATATTATTATGCTAAACACTTAGGGCCTCATTCTATTATCGGCCGTAAAACGGCCGCAAAGCTGCGATTCCTTGCGGCCGTCTTACGGCCCTGTGTAGAGCTACCTTTACCTTGCAATTCAAATGGACGGCGCCGCAAGGATATCCCCCTTACGGCCGGCCGCATATCATGCAACCGGCCGCAAGGTCAGAAAACTTTAAATGCAAATATAAATTCAAGATGGCACTGTAAAGCTCTGTAAATGCTAGGCATCATAATGGGGGACATGAGGATTAATAACAACACCCTCAAGCTTGCACATCGCCCAAATCCGCTATTTCATTAACGGTTTATTTTCCGTCCCGCAGCCTTGGCGGGTCTGAGGTGCTCCAAGCCCTCTGGACTTTTTACATGGATATTTGACATGAATTAAAATAAAAATTATTTTCAGATTTGAGTGTAGGGGAAGGTTGTGCTATGAATGCTAACACCTCCAATCACTTTATCGTCTCATCAGAGTGCAGGATGGCTTTATTATGTGCTTAATTGTGTGCTTGCGGGACCTTTTTGGTGCAAGTAAGCTGCGGCTCGGTTTTAGCCTGCCGAGAGGGTTCCCTTTGCAATAGAATAGCAACCGGGGCTTTCTTGCGGCCGGAACTCTTGCGGCCGTTTAAGATTAAAGGCTTTCCTGCTGCCGCAAGGGATAACAGGGCGCCGGCCGCAAGCCTGCCGGAGCTCTTGGCCGGAAGGGAATAGAATAGGCAAATAGCTTGCGGCCGGTCCTTGCGGCCCCGCATCTCCTACGGCCGATAATAGAATGAGGCCCTTATACCCTCGCAAAATTTATGTTCAAACGCAAACAACCACACAACAACCGCGACCACGCAAACAACACGACACACCAACTACGACCCTCGCAAACTTTACCTCGCAACGCAAACAACATACGAGACACGTTAACACACATTACGACCTTGCAACAATCGGACGCAACTCGCAAACATGAAACAATTCAAAACACAATAAATACACACAACAACTACATAAAAAGCTTAACTACAGCAAGAGGGAGCATCCAGGACCTCAAAAATGCAACTTACACCTTCATTTAACTCTAAATAAAAGAGTTTAGACACTAAAAAATTTGCTAAGCAAGAGAAAAAATGGCCGCCGAACGAAACGAAAACGAGGCTACAAACGCAAACAACATACGAGACATGTTAGCACACATTACGATCTCGCAAAAATCATCCGCAACCTGCGAACATGAAAAAATTAAAAACACAATAAATACACACGACACATACATAAAAAGCTTACCTACAGCAAGAGGGAGCATCCAGGACCTCAAAAAAACAACTTACACCTTCATTTAACTCAAAATAAAAGAGTTTAGACACTAAAAAATTCTCTAAGCAAGAGAAAAAATGGCCGCCCAACAAAACGAAAACAAGGCTACAGCACTCTAAAAACGCTAAACACCACAAGAAACTCGCAAAACACCACAAAAGACCTACGGATAATCCGCTAAGACGCATACCACACATTACCCGCCATTTTACGACCATGCGGAAGTACACGACTACGCTAACGGTTTGGTCTTGCGCACGCACACTATTACACTGCACACATTCATCACGCTTACACAGCAGCTCCACAGCACTGATGCTGCAGTAACATCAAAACACATTGGCCCTCATTCAATTGCGATTTGGCCGAATAGTGCTCTAAATAAGCACATAACATATTTTTTTCAAATAAGTTTTTAGTTAGTGAAAACCTTGCTTTTGGATAGATGTTTACTAACTAAAAACTTATTCCAAAAAATATGTTATGTGCTTATTTAGACCCCTATTCAATTGGCCAAATTGCAATTGAATGAGGGCCATTGCCAGCTCTTCAACACAATGCTTCAAAATAGGTAAAGTATATTCATTTATTAATGTATTACATATTTCATTATTACACACCAAACAGCATTAGCTACCTTACAATTTCATTGCTGTAATTTTTTGACAGGCAACATAGTACATAATAAACTGCATTGGGTGGTGGCAGTAATTAGAACCAGATATGTAGGCTGAGCGAGGAAGTGTTACATTTCCTATATTAGGTTTATTGTTGTTTTTCACACATTATTCCCCATATAGTAAAAAGGCTGACTGTATAAACAACTACCTTCAGCATGGAGGGTTGAAAGTTCAAATTTCAACAGTTGCTTTATTTCTGGGCATTTTATTTAGGTTACGGAATAAAACAGAGACAAGATGTACATGGTCAATGGGTTGGGTATGAGCCAGTTAGGGGTGTAATACTAATTTACACTAAATACAAAATGTTAATCTTAAAAAAGAATGGGGAACATTGGCATTTGATTTCACAACTTCTTACAAAATTATTTACTCTTATCTCTGAGGCATCTGCTATATCCGCTCTTGATTATGCAATTGATAATGCTAAAATATAATCAATACAACAGTCAAGGTCGTCAATATCTATGACGTTTCTTGTGGGAGGGATTCAAGGACTATCCAACTATTACATCCTTCCTGGCCTTTACTAAATACTTTCATATACTACAAGTTTTCTATCATATCTCCACCCCCAGTTCTGCCCTCTAACCCAGTGGTTCCCAAAACTCTAGTCAGTACCCAACAAACAGACCATGATTTATGTGAAACAATGTGTGAACAAAGGTGAGGCAATTAGTATTCAACAGGATTAGTATTCAACTGGTGGTGGAGCCTCAAATTGCTTCACCTGAGTATTCACCTGAAGACCATGCACCATTTTAGGGTGCTTTCGTTTGAATTGTCTCTAATTTTTTTAACATTCTTTTGAGGATACTGACTCAATAGACATCTAACTAGGGATATACAGAGGGGTAATACAACCAAGCATCCTACTGACTTTTCTTACTGCTTAGTTGCATGGGTTTCTTATTTTTTAAGGTTGGGTTCATTCATGAGACCAAGGTTGCCTGTGAGATTGTAAAGTGAAATTGTCCATTTGAAAACTATCTGTCAGTGTTCTGTTGATAATATTAGATCACTAAAACAATGGAAAAACAATTACACCTGGATATGCAAGACAAAAAGTAATTAAAAAGCCCCAAAATGACTGAAATTAATTAGCACACTTTTTCCCCCCTCCGAATGGGTTGTCGCTAACAGAAAATACATAAAAACGGTAAATCCTAATAAATATGCAGGTACTAGAACAGTTGAGAATTCGACAATTTATGAGATTTCAAACTCTACCATTTTTAATGACTACAATGTAAAATATTTGGCACGCTTCCTTGAAAATAAAGAAAATGCCTCTGCGAGAAGAGAGTATATGTTTTTAGAAATCTCCCTGCCAAACATATATGAGTCATACAGTTATATTCCTGCACATTAGTTGAAAGGGACAAGCTCCAAAGGGCAATCATATATTTAGAGCAGATTATTCTGCTCCAGGACCTTGATTTTAACAAGGAAACACTGAGAAAAATTGTCAAATACTCTCACAGATGCAACAAAGAAAGGCTTTCTTTGGTCCTTTAAGGGAAGTTGGAGCTGTGGACTGCTTGCAAATAAATACATTTCCTAAATCACACATTTCTTATACAAAAAATAAAATGCCAACTCTCATACAAAAGGAAAATGGTCCTTTAACATCTTAAAAAAATGTACGAAAAGGGTATTTTTTGCTTATTACAATAATGACAAAACTCATAATTTAAATGACTGTGACAGATGGCAATAAATGTAAGTAAAATATTATATACAAACATATCTAAAACAAAGTTTCTTACAACCTTACCATTTTTGAAAGCCATTGTTTCCACTGTAGAGATGGTCCTGGCACTATATTACAGTTACATTAGATGCTTACAATCTTAGTGCAAACAGTGTCTTAACATATACACAGAAATTGAATTTTATTTTAAATAGAGAAATAGATAAGTAGACATGGCAAATATATGGGATCAGAACGGCAAAACATCGAGAAATATTCAGACTAAAGAAACAAACTATAAAATATTACACTTTTGATAAAGAATTCCAATAATATTAAATAAGTACAAGCCATGGCATACCACCAACATGTTTTAGAGGATGTAAAGAATTGGGCACATCCATTCATATAGTGGGAATGCCCGAAAACCCAAACATTGTGGAGAACAGTACAGAAAATTATAAAAAAAAAATATGTTGGCTTAAAATTAAAGTTAGAACCAGTAATAATGCTATTAAGTGGACCTTTGGAATGTACAAATTTATACAAATATTAACTGTGGCAAGAACTGTTATAGCGGCTCACTGGCTGCAGAAACAAACACCAAGAATTACCCAACGAGAAAAAACCATTGGCAAATATTCTGAATGGAGTCAATTTCTTATGTTATGTTAGAGCAGAAAGACCAATTTCACAGTATTTTGAATCCATGAGCAGAGTAGAATAATATAGATTTAATAACATTTTGACAATATTTTTAGCCTTACATAAAAGGAGAAGATTAAAATATAGAGATTGAGGCGTGACTTTATAAAATAATACAATTTTGTCATGTGATGCTAAGCAACATTCACTTTTTGTTCACATTTGATCTGAATGCATGAACATTTTTATAAAATATAGGGTTCAAAAAAGAAAAATCTTCAATAACATTTTTGTAAAAAAAAGTTTACTAAAATGCTCTGTTATCCGCTGTTTGACATTTTATATGCAAATTCCCCAGTTTGTTTGGTACATTCAATAAATATTGGGAATCAAGCCACAAATCTGCCAAATAATGTCTTTGGATTCAGTCTGATACAGATTGGAAATCTCAAGGTTAATATTGTGCTCATACAGGCCCATGCACCAGTGGAGCCCAACAGTCTCCTTTACGTCTCTTTATGGGATATTTATACCCAATTTTTTGGACACTGGCGGTCATTTGCATAATATCCAGTGTTAATTCGTTATTTCAAATATCTGACATTGTTATTATCAAGCTGATTTCTCACCCCTTCAGTGTTTGTTGATTTGAGGTTAATCCATCTCCTGATTGCCTGTTACGACATTGCAACAACCTTTAGAAGTGCTGAATATATCAATATCTGCTGCTCTCTGTGCCTGTGAGTGTAGGGAGGGGGTGTACAAATTACATACACTACAGCAGTTCTCTAGAATGTATTTATGGCTCTTTTTTTCTAAAGAGGGCCTTATCTTCTATGGTTCCTTACAATGGTAAGACTTTGATTCATTAAATAGAAATGATAAAACTCAATGAATGTGTTAAAGGATCACTATACCACTATTATTATTAACCTAATATTGTTTCTTTTAACATCAATATTTAATAATTAAGAAGTTCCGACATTGTCTGCAGTACTATTTAAAATGGTACAGCAGAGCGGGTACACTAATGTTTGACAAATAGGCAGGAAACATTTTTTTTTTTTAATTATAAAAATAAATTTGCAAAATTCCCTAGTGGATCCATGATAATTGGATGATGGTTATATGTGTGTGAGGGGCATATTCATTTCTGAATGTGCAAGGCTTGTAGTCTACCTTGAAAGCTACCAGCTTCTAACAATGTGCAAGCATCAATTCAAATTCCAAACCTGCAACAATATAATAAGACCCCATACCCTTTGCCTCTTTCCCCATATCCCTCCCTCAATTGCATATCCTCAGACTCCAAGATATCCAGAACTGCTGATACCAGACCAAATAGAATAATCCATACAAGAGACACAGCACAACATATGAAGTTCTCTAAAATGTGTTTTTTAATGAGTAGGTCATAATCATAAACGAGAGATTTTGTGGTCTTCTAGTCATCATTTATGTAGCTAGAAATGCAAAGGCATTTTATAATGCAATTTCTCAACTGGCATTGTGTTGAAAATATGTATAAAGACTCTACAAATGTTAGTGCAAAGTTTCTGCTATTCAGGGATCTCCCACCGCCTGTACCTGACTTGTGTGCATAAAGAGGCTGCTGTTAGTGTTATGGGTGATGACTGTAATATGCAAAATGCTTTATCCCTCCCACATGCAGCTGCATAGATAATGAGGATAGAGGTTTCGTTACAGCACTAACAAGCTGCTTCATGTGGCCAATTAATCAAGTGAATAGATATGGGTTGAGGGTGTGTAGTAGTGAATTTAGTGACTATTTGGCAAAGCTATGTTGTGATCCTATATACACTCTTTACAGTTTATATCTCTTTTATTCTGTCAATTCAATACACATTAAAAAAAAAGATTTCCCCAGGGTTTGAACCCTTAACCTATAGTAAAGCAAGTGCTCTAACACGAACCTGATTCAGACTTAGTGTAAATGTCAAATAAGCATAAATTGTATCTTTCAAACATGTACCTCAGCTGATGTAGTTTCCAATTATATATATATATATATATATATATAAGCTTGAAACATGTACATGGATTGGATACTCAGCCTGTGTTTATTCCAACCTTGGCTTTGCATTAAAGCTGTGTAATAATACAGCATGCATAAGCTTAAAGGAAGCCATGTTTGATGATGGCTACGGAATGAAGAGCGAGGCATTTGTGGACATATTTGTATGTCCCAGCTCAACTTCCCAGAATGCAGTGTAATAACTGTTTTTTCTCGGAACTCTGAGCTGGAAGCAGGTTTTTTAACTTGCTTTAGACATTCAAGTGTGAACACAGATGTACTTTTTATTTACTGTACTACTGTACGGTGGAGGGCTTCTATCGCTCTTTTGCCCACCATATTATAAATGATTGTTGTGGTGAACTACCTACTCATAATTTCCACAACACAGGCTGAGATCCCGCTCCATGCTGATGATAGCCAGTAAGCTTGAAACATGTACATGGATTGGATACTCAGCCTATGTTTATTCCAACCTTGGCTTTGCATTAAAGCTGTGTAATAATACAGCATGCATAAGCTTAAAGGAAGCCATGTTTGATGATGGCTACGGAATGAAGAGCGAGGCATTTGTGGACATATTTGTATGTCCCAGCTCAACTTCCCAGAATGCAGTGTAATAACTGTTTTTTCTCGGAACTCTGAGCTGGAAGCAGGTTTTTTAACTTGCTTTAGACATTCAAGTGTGAACACAGATGTACTTTTTATTTACTATATATATATATATATATATATATATATATATATATATATAAAACGATTAATACATTAGTAAGCTCATTTGCATGTCTAAAAGGTGGAGACATGCAAATGAGAATACAATGTACCCCACTCTTTCAATCCAAAAATAGCAGTTTTATACATTGCTCCCAAAAATGATGTTAGAAGGTGACCTACAAAAGAGCTTGATCAACTAATAGAAGTGAACTTCTGAATAAAAATACCAAGAAAACTATTAATGACACAGTCTCTAATGAGACAAACAAGGTTAGATGCATACTTACCTATGGTCATAACTTTCAAGAGGTGAGACAAATCTTGGACAAACATTGGTCTATATTAAAAACTAATAAAGTCCTAACTGATGTACTAACTAATAAAGCCCTAGTCACATACAGAAGAGCACGTAGCATTAAAGATGACATTACTCACAGTCTTTATCAGACATTTAAAACTTTGGCAACTTGGTTGCAACCTTTATCAGGAATGTATTGTTGTCGCAGAGGCAAAGCATGCCAATATGTACAACCTGTAAAGGATTTTGTTAATCCAACTAATAATAAAACGTATAGGATCAAAAAGTTTTATAACTGTGGGTCCACTGGTATGGTATACATTATGCGATGCATTTGTAATAAGCTATACGTGGGCAAAACAACAAGTCAGCTCAGAAGGCGTATCTTAGAACACGTCTATTCCATCAAAAATTCCCCTGACACCTCAGTAGCCCGACACATTAAACGTTATCATAACAATGAGCCTAAAGTCATGCGATTTTGTGCTATTGATAATGTGGTACTAGGGCCGAAAAAAAGGAATCTGGATAGGATCTTATTACAGAAAGAGTCAAGATGGATCCACCAGCTAAAGACATGAAGTCCAGAAGGGTTAAACGAAGGGTTCTCATTCACCCCATTTATTTGATATGGCACATTCTATCTTTACAAGATTCTGTTGATAGATAATTCTACTGGATCAATACTTTCAATATTTCTATAATATTTTATCACAGCCACCTATTAATTATTTTTGATATAGAATATTCAATTCCAAACATTGCACATTCCAACCCCATTTTAATAATTTTCAATGGCCTAAATGTTAGCACCATATTTTAACACTAATTAACTCTCAAGTAAATCAATATTTAATCACTATGAATTGTTCATTTTTATTTTTGTTACACGATACCACCAATTTCACTGAATATATTTGTATATAACTGTATACAATAACAATTTTCTATTAGAGCACACCACGATGAATATAATTTTAGCATGGTATATATATTATATAGATTTTACAACCTGTCAGAATTGAACAGGCTGTCAGATTTGTATCCCTTGTTGTCATGCACTTATATTTCACTAATACTTTAGTTGAACTCATCGTTATTTTCCAACTGCCATCTTTGGTGTAAGAAAGGAGGGAGGGGGAGAAAGCGCAATAGATACTCCTAGTGCAGATTACTTTGTGCCTCTTCATAGTATTAGACAATATACTTCTACAGAGTTGTCTCTCACCTTTGGTGACTTCCAGAGCTGGATGTGACTTCCAAGCTGGATGTGATTCTCTCTCACAGGTAGGTGTCAGAAGGGATGTTTCAAGACCTCTTTGTAGTGCACCCCGATATACAGTGTGTTTCTATGGTCTATGAGGTGTACTTGAAATTACCTCTGTGAGGTGTCAGGTATACTGACAAAAACACTCTAATTTCTGTAACATATTATCTACAGAAACCGAGAGAATTATCTTGGACTTATCTGACTAAACTAAGCGCTAAAGCCCAAATTGGGAATACAAAAAGCCCAATACCATATCCATCCCATCTTTTGTGTAGCGCATATGCGTGAGCTGAAGCGCACCCTTAGTATTAGCTTAGCTATTTTCTTCCTGGACATATTTCTATTTCTTTTAAGTGCCAACTGTAGTAAAGTGTTCATGCGCAAGCAGGTACGCACACTAAGCATATGGAATTTCGGCTTCTTAGTGTTAGCTTTCCATATAGTGCCCAGTAATGTGAACTATACACATTTAATATAGGCCATATATTATTTCTCCATATTATTTCTCTCTCTTCTTTTCAATTGTTAACACAATTTCTTTCTAAGTACTATTTTAGCAGAGTATGCATGCTCAAGCGCATGTGCATACTTAGAACAATCTTCATGCTATTTCCCATTTCAAGGGCATTTTTTAAATAAGTGCCTAATTTTGTGTCGCGAGCATGCACGAGAGTGCACACAGGCGTTAGGTGATGCCATTGCGTTAGAGCCCGAGTCTAAGTGTACGTGCATGACGTCATGCCGCAAATGTGCATCGTGTGATACTAATGGCTTCTCCTTAGGGTATTTAAACTTGCTACGTCCCCAGCATTAGTTCTTAAGCATTTTTAGCCTTTGATAAGAGATAAGACTGCCATGTTATTCTAAGAATTGAGCTTTAAACTTATGCCCAATTGGGCTGTACAATAAGGACATCTCTCTAATATCCCCATTACCTGGTCAGTCATTCAAGGCCCCATAGGGGTTACAATTAAGGCTAAAAACTTTTCAGTTTTTAGTTCTTTGTGTGCATGTTTTAAAATTTTTAATGCCACAATTCTTCTGGTACTCTGGTACTAACCTATTTCTGTACCTTGTGCTTTGCCTTTTCAACCCCTGAACATTATTATAGGATTCAAGCCAGCTTGTGGGGCACACCTTAGCCCTATAGATAGGAGGTCCCTGAAATGGGACATAGGGCTTTTTAGGTTTATTCGGTTCCATGTCTTCTAGTTGGTTTTCAACTATATGATATTAGTTGGTGGCTTGATAGGCTTCCACCAAGATTGTCTTCAGAGGTTTGTGGCAATACTCCACGAGTGGTTATTTGAGACGTGGAGTTTCTCATTAATATATATTAGGAATTCCAAAGGTGCCAAGAAATTTAATATAGTGTAAAGCACTGGGACACAAGTAGGACTAGTCCATTCAATTGTGTGATCTACATTGTTCCATTAAAGCATGTGCCCACTATGTTAAACAGATATATAGATAAACACACACACACACACACACATATATATATATATATATATATATATATATATATATATATATATATATATATATAAAACATTGGAGGGAGTATTGAAACACTCAGCAACTCCTCACTTAAATCCATGGAAGTAGTATTTTTACATGAAAATAAATATTACGTTAAATCTGTTTAAACTTCATTGAAACTAACAGGAAATACAAATGTTAAACTTCTAAATACATTGTTGTGCTATGAGACTGTTATTGAAGAAAGAACATACTGTGACATAAAAAAATATTTACATGTCTTTTGAACCATCAGTCTGATGGAGCAGAGTACAACTGTGATTTTTTTAAGAGCAATGTAACGCAGTGGTGGCTCATTGTATCTACCACAGAGACTTACCAGCAAAATATATCACTAGTTACAATGGACAAAATGGTATTTTAAAGCAAAGAAAAAAATACAAACTCTACATTTTTTACTTTTACATGAAATTCTGTTTTCTTTTCTGACCTGATTCCATCTGCAACTTTCTCATGCATGTGTAAATTTAAAAGCTTTCCATTATTCCATGGAAGAAACAGGCAGTTTTAGCCGTTACTTTCCCATTGTGCAGGTAGCACTCTGTCTATTCAAGTTCTCCTCACACACCTCAGGAAATTGATCAGCAGAATGGACAGTGGTAGATTCCACTGCAGAATAATTGCATGTTATAGGTAATAAATTAGGGGCATCCATGATACTTTGGTGAAGGTTGTGTGCGAGTGGGGTCTTTATATTTCTTTAGCTCATTGCATTAATTTTGCAAGCTACCTGCTTCTAAGTATATGCCGGCAGGAAAAGGGTAAGTGTCACGTTCAATAAGATAACGAAAATGATCTAACAAATCCTCATCACCTCACCCGCTTTGCACTGATATTTTTTATAAAAAGCACTCCTTAGACTCCAGTTATCAGGAAGTGCTGAAACAAACACAAGATGAAATGTATATATAAACAATCTTCAAAAATTATCATTATCTATGCAAAAACTATTCTCAAACAATTATTTTGTTACATACTTTACAAACAAGTGCAGTGTTTCTTCAGTTACAGTGGTCCTTTAATTTGGGCCTGTAGACTGATAGTGTAGGCCCCATTTTTTCTTAAAGATAATGCTTCCTCCTTATAACATGAGCAGTAAACACAATGATAATTTGAGAGCCGTTACAAACAGGCTCGCTTGTGACACATTTTCTCCCATTTGCTAAATGCTATGATTCCTCCGCTCATCCAGTTAATTTCAATTCTGGTTTTGATACGCTCCATTTCCTATGGGTGCCAGCTGTAGTTGTGACTATACTGCTTGGCATACTCTATTGATTCTGCCATTACAGTGTTAAGGAGACGATTGTGTGAAAGCACACACACAAAGAGGTTTTTTTGGCATGGGTGCTATGTAATGCATTAGCTGTGCAAACACTATACTGCAGATGGCTGCTAACTAATTCTGTTTATTAAATACTTTGCTGAGCCTCATCTTTAAATTACTGGCAGAGTGTCTCATGTGTTTTCGCTTATTCCCCATCTATCTCTATGACTCACTCTCTCAATATATCTCCCCACCTCTCTTTCTGTGTGTTTTTACGCTCTTAAACTCACTCAAAGCCATGCACTCTACCCTCCACAATGGCGCTCTCCTATAACATGGATACTGTATAGAAAAGTCATCTTGCTCCTTATTATCCCTCTCTCCTCTCCATCTCTGTCTTTCTTATATCATTGTTCTTTATTTGGCTTCATCTCCCTTTATCTTCCCCAATTTATCTGGTTTCCTCTTTGTTGTCCAATTTCTCTCCCCCTCAATTAATTGATTTTTCTTGCATTTTTTTCTTTTTTCTTACCATTTCTCGCTCCCTCCCTTCCACTCTCTCCCTCAATCTTTTTCTATTTTTTCTCTCTCCCTGTTTCTATTGCTCTCCCTCACACTCTTTCTTTTCCTCTCATCTCTATTTCTCTCTCACACTCTCTTATGCCTCCCTTCTTAATAATGTTTCACACACACACACACACACATATATATACACACACATATATATATATATATATATATATACACACATATATATATATTATATTCATCTATCTTATCCTCTCACAATCCTTCAAACCTTTATGATTTTCTCTAAAATTATAGGCCCCTACCCTTGCTTTTTAATTATTCCACATTTCCACCCTAGATTTACTAAACTTTGCAAGGGCTTTTTTTTAGATGACTGCAATCTGCAAAATGTATTATCCATGGGGAGGCTAAATTGCTCTACACCCATTTCTCTCTCGGCCTGTTTCTGTCTGACTCCTAGCTCAGAGACCCCATGCTCATAGCTAACATGTACCCAAACAACCATCATCACAAAATACACGTTCAAAGTATCTAAAATTGTACAGGCAAAATCAATATACATGCAATGAGGCAAAATCATTGAATTTATATCTTCAAATACAAAAGATACTGTTACCTGTTCTAGTTTACATATCCTAATAGAACTCAATATTTGTTCCTTAAAATATTTACTGGTACTGGTTCCCTGATCATGTTTTGTTAGTACCGTTTCTGAGCTTTCTTCTCAAACATCTGCACCTAGGACATTTCTGCTGTTACTTCTCCTTTGCAAGACAGTCACCCACCTACTGTAGAAGTGAGCTTGATTCCGGTACAGCCAAACTCAGCCAACTGCTGCTCTGTATTGGAAATCTGATAACACTTATCATCGTCTTAATATTTAATAAATGGCAGCTTCTATTTCAAAGCAGTATCCAAAACAGTATGGCGTGATAAAGGGTCTGTGGACAGAATTATAATACTATATGTATATTAACATGTGCAAATATATATGAATTAATTTCCCTTAAAACAGAGAGACAGTATACATTTTATTTTTTAAAGGATAGATATCAGTTAACATCTTAATTGTTAAATAACATAACAGCTCTACACAATGAAACATACTGTATGTGCACTGTACACTTATTGGGTTGAGTTCAAGGTAAAAGATAAAGTCATTGTACTAACAATGGAACTGCACAAACACACTAAGCAAAACTTCATAGCGTGATATATATATATATATATATATATATATATATATATATATTTAAATATATATTTTATTTATATATATATATATATATATATATATATATATATATACATTTTTAACAGTATATCTGTCTATTTATTTTTTGGTTAAGACAAATACTCAACGTATATTGGTTTTCTGAAGCAATATGTTTTGACCACATTCTCTTCTAAATTCATTAAGTTTCTAAGAGGTAACAAAGTAGCAGTTTTTATTTCCTATGGGGAAAATTGCCATGCCATTCAAGGCTTAGTGGGTTTAGGGCAATACTGGTAGGCTATAGGCGTCTCTAACAAAATGCTGAAAGGAAATAACACCTCTCAACTGAGCACACATTGTAGACAATATAAAGTATATATACAGTATATATTATTTTGCAGTACCTTGTGCAATGCCAATATCATGTGGTTATATTATTGATATTTTGCTATGATTCAAATTGAACTATGACTAACTGGTTGGTAACCTAAAATGCCCAAATAAAGAACAATGTCCATTGTTAAACAATGTCCAAATGGTTAAACATAACAATACTGAATTAAAGAAGGCTGATTATGGGCACAATTATGGGCACAGCAATTAGCCAAAAAGAGATACACAGCAAATTTGTTATTGAAGAACTTAATTAAAAATATGTAATAACTGTTCCAACAATGGTAACATCCCATCATATAATACCCAGTGATTCTATATTACCAAGTGTTTATAATGGATCAGACCAAGCTTATTCTCAACTACAATGTACAAGCTTGGTTTTCCATAATTTGTCTCAGGCTTATTGGCGGAAACCTGGAAATGTCAATTAATAAGATGAGGTGGGAGTTGGACTTTGTACTATGATGACTCTGTATTATGGATAACAAAGCTGCAATGTTCCTCCACATTGCAAGAGTGATATAGCATAATCAGCATGTATCATTCATATAGCTTCCCTCTGTCATGTAGGCTTGGGAATAGGAACAAATAGCAAACAAAGAGTTACAAGCAGACAAATACATACTTAAGAGATGTTCCTATGTATACCTTAAGCTGGTATTTGTCAGATCTAGACAAATACTAAAATAAATACATTTAAAAACAGCTTCAGTGACTTTGTACTGAATTTATGTATATATATATATTTCACAATTATATTAGTAGAGTGGTACTGGCTTGTATATATATATATATATATATATATATATATATATATATATATATATATATATATATATCATCCATCACATTTCAATCTTATGTATCGTTAGCAAAAAATGATATATATATATATATATATATATATATATATATATATATATATATACTGGATTTACATACACATAATATTTTTATATTGACATGCATCATATAATCAGAATGATATGTAAGGTTAGGATGCCATAATGTGCCCACCAGTACAGTATATACAGTACAATACATATAATGTGTGTATATATATATATATATATATATATATATATATATATATATATATATATATATATGAAATGCATCTGATCCCAATGAATGGTGCCCACATGGGTGCACTACATCCAGTATCCATGCCCATGTCACCTTGCCATGCCCACCTTTCAGGATGAGGTTGTCTATGTCCTTGTCGATGCCCATTATGTAGCATTTCCTCCATAGCCCGGAGTAGGTGGAGAAGAGTGGGCGCCCACAGTCCGTCTCCAGCACCCCCAGCCCCAGCAGGGACCTCCAGTTCTCTAACAGATCCTCGGGCTCCCTGACCCCTCCGGCCGGGGCAGGTGATAGGAGCCCCATCCTGCGGCTGTTGCTGGGGTCTCCCCTGAAGGGCAGTTGGTATAGGGGCATGAGCCGGTTCTTCTGGTCGGTAGGGTCCGAGTTGCCCTGCCTGTCACAGATGTCCCTGTGCTTGCGGGTGTCCGTCTCATACCAGTGGTCAGTGAATATGGCGGTGACCAGTAGGATCAGGGAGCAGAGGCTGAGAGCCAGGCTGACAGCAGTGACCAAGCCCCGAGTCTCCATGTCTGTGCAGCATCACACCGAGCAGTCACTGGCTGACATAGTGCTGCCTGCTAGCTGCTGCCTCCCCACATCCTACCAGCTGCTGCCTCCCCACATCCTACCAGCATGCTCCTCCAGGATGGCTGGAGCTGGGCACTACCTGGCAGAGCTCAGCCTATTGTGTGCAAGCAGCAAGCCTGCCTGGGAACAGACTGCAGGCACATGCCATGCTACTCACTGCCCCCTCCCTGCTCTGTCACTGCCTCCCTCCTACCTCTCTGTCACTGACTCCCTCCTACCTCTCTGTCACTGCCTACCTCTCTGTCACTGCCCCCTCCCTGCTCTGACACTGCCTCCCTCCAACCTCTCTGTCACTGCCTCCCTCCAACCTCTCTCACTGCCTCCCTCCTACCTCTCTGTCACTGACTCCATCCTACCTCTCTGTCACTGACTCCCTCCTACCTCTCTGTCACTGCCCCCTCCCTGCTCTGTCACTGCCTACCTCTTTGTCACTGCCCCCTCCCTGCTCTGTCACTGCCTCCCTCCTACCTCTGTCACTGCCCCCTCCCTGCTCTGTCACTGCCTCCCTCCTACCTCTCTGTCACTGCCCCTTCCTGCTCTGTCACTGCCTACCTCTCTGTCACTGCCTCCCTCCTACCTCTCACACTGCCTCCCTCCTACCTCTCTCACTGCCTCCCTCCTACCTCTACCACTGCCTCCCTCCTACCTCTCTGTGACTGCCTCCCTCCTACCTCTCTCACTGCCTCCCTCCTACCTCTCTGTGACTACCTCCCTCCTACCACTCTCACTGCCTCCCTCCTACCTCTCTCACTGCCCCGCCTATCTCTCTGTGATTGCCTCTCTCCTACATTTCTGTTACTGATTCCCTCCTACCTCTTTCACTGCCCCCTCTCTCATTGCCCCCTCCAACCTCTCTGTCACTGCCTTCCTCCTACCTCTCTGTGACTGCCTCCCTCACCTCTCTGACTACCCTTCTCGCTTCTCGGACTACCACACTCTCACCTCTCTTACTGCCCCCACACCTCTCTTACTATGCCCTCACCTTTCCAACTGCCCCCTCTCACCTCTCTTACTGCCTCCCTCACCTCTCTGCCCCCTCTCACTTCTCTGCCTGCCTCTCCTCTACTTGCCCCACCTTCCTCTCTTTCTTCTTTCAAACATTTTATTAATAATTTCCCTGTCACCTAACATGATAATGATTTGATTTATCTCCACCTTCCTGTTTCCAATTTATATTATCTCTTATTTGTTACCAAGTTCATTATTTTGCAGCAGCTTTACAACATGTTGTTGGAAACAACTTCCCTCTATAATGTAAATTAAGTACAACTTCTGATATTTTTTCTTTCTACTTTCTATATTTTTTCTATGTTTATTTGCAATTATGGTCCAGTTGGAGCCACCATTTTTGTTTCTACTTATCTGCATCTACAGATAAATATTTGATTTTCATGCCATTTTAATCATTTTATTGAGCTGATTTTTTTATAATATAAATGTAAATTGTCATGAATCAGCCAGTGGCCATATTGTGTTTGGACAAAGTTCATGGCTCATGCTGGGGAAGAAAAGGTTGGGGCCCGCTTGTTATGGGTATATTGTTATGTTCTGGTCTAAGGGATAAAGTATTATAAGTTTATCCCTTAGCATATTCCCATACCTCCCATGTTTAGGCTCATTGTAATGAGTATCCTGTGAGGGATCTAATGGGATATATTGGTTATATGTGGGTGAAACATTGTGTGTTATATTTGTAAATATGAATGTATGTTATTATATTAGTATGTTATTATATTGTAGAGGGGAAGCCTGTTGAATACAGCCAAGCCTCCTTTGTTCCCAAAGGCCTGTTAATCCCATTAGCTAAGTGTCCAGCAGAGTACTAACAATGGGGAGCTCACAGCTGGAGAGCAGACAGGCAGGCACCATAACCCCAGGGGGTCTACAGGGATTCCCACTCAGAGAAGCAGGGCAAAGTCCAGAGGGCAGGGAGATGTCTCTCTCTTGGGAGCTAGAGCCAAATGAATTAGTTAGCCCCACCTAGTGGGTGGACCTGGGGAGGAGTCTCATGGTTCCCATGTAGGGACCCTGCATGATTGACCAGAGGTCATTTGGGGCAGTCTAAGGGTAGTCACTCCCCTATCCTTGAGTGCTGTGTTTAAATATGTTGTTCCAAAATAAAACGTGGTTCATAATTTTCATCAAGACTTTGTGTGCAGGTGTATTATTGACCCAGGGGCATATGCTGGTAGAGGAGATCGTTTCTGACTCCCTTCCAGGTTTCCCAGGCACACTACCAAAAGCTGGGACTTATGCTCTTGCATCTACAAAGACTGTCCATTGGTCTGGAGCCACCCAAACTTAGGTCTAAAACCTACAGGAGATAAGAGGACTAGGATTCTCTATACTCCATCATCATTGTAGGTTGTGACAATTGGCTGGCAGAGGTGGGATGCTCGGAGAAATGGAACAGCAATATGAGGAAGATATTACCAAAGAAGCAAAAAGACTAGTTTAAAGAAGCCAGACACCTTTTTCCAGAAAAGTTAACAGCACAAGAGGTGGGCTGCGTGCTTGACCAGATGTTCCAGAGAATATGGAAAGAGCCCATGTCCGTAAGCAAAATGGAGGCGACCACATATACAAGGCCGTGCCCTGGGCTGTCTAAGGCCCAGAAAGCAGAACTGGCTCAGAGTTGCCTAGAGGAGCTCTGAGTGGGATGTGTCAGAGGATCAGGAGGAGGGGGAAGGCGTAAACCCTGCCCCTGTACCACCTCCTGGGAATGGAGACTGTTTTCCCCTAAAAAATGCAGAGACTGTGTCAGAGCCTAGAAGGGATGGTAAAGTCAGCTTGGGACCAAATCACCAGCTCCAAGAGCCAGAGACCCAGGGGAATGTTCCCTGGGTGGGGTCAGATAACCCATGTTTGTCCCCTGATACCCCAAGAGACTTAATCCCAGAGGAAATGCTAGCCGAGCACAGTTTCTCAAAACGGGTCACGCCTGAGGTATCAGATGTGGAAAAGGTCTCACCTGAGGACTACCCTCCAGCACAAATCCTGGCAGAAACCCCAGTAACTGCTCAACAGGTAGGGCCAGATGAACTAAGTCTGCCCTCAGAAGTTCTAGGCAATGTGTATGGGCCAGAACTGCTCATGATGGCAGGGGCTCAGGATTGCTATTTAAGAGAATGTGGGGAGGGAAAGGAACTGGTTCCTAGCTACAGGGAACCGGACCTCACACAGGAGGAGGCAGTGGCACCAGGGCTAGGGACAGCCGTGCCTGCCTGGGAGAAAGAGCCATGGGTGCATTGCGGCACCCCAAAGGATTGTGTATGTAGTGAGGACTTGCCTGAGATGACCAGTGTCCAGGAGTCCAATACAAACTCTGGAGCAGACAAAGCTCAGAGGGCCCAGGAATCCACAAAGGATGAGGCCCACGTTGCCAAGCAAAAGATAACAGAAGAAGAGGGTCAGCTGAGGGCCCCAAAGAACAGGCTGGGTGGAAATTGCAAGATTCCCCAGCCTACATCAGAGAGCCAGAGCACAGTCACTCAAGCCTGGATGGGAACAGCGTAGTTCTCCAGGCTGCAACACAGACAGACCCAGGGGAAGAAAACCAGGAGGGTCTGTCCAAAGATACAGATTTCCAGGAGCCAGAGCAAAGGGAGCATCCAAGTCCGGACTCCATCAGGGACGCTGGAGTCAAGCGCAGACCGGTATGTACTTTACTGCAGTTATTGTGTTATTGGGCTCCCAACAATAATGATTTTGCTGAGAGAGGTACTGGACTGCCCCCTTGCAATCCCATAGGCCCAGAGACTGTTTTAGAAACCCCAGCCCAGCTGTGGGGACTGGCTGAGGGGAAAGGGGTTGCTATGGGACAGGGGTTGTTTTATGGGGCCAGCAAAAATACTGTTTTGCCTTTAGAAGAGTGTATGGGTTCAACCCACTGTGTCCCCAGTGACTTCCATGCTACTGCCCAAGAAGAGAGAGGTAGGATCCTGCACTACTTGGGTGGGGGTACAGGGGAAGAGCAATGTGCTCTATACAGTGGGAGCAAGGCCAAGGGCTGGGGGAGGTCTTTACTCTGCACCTTGGGACTGTGTGCGCACCGACATGAAAGTTGCCCAGCATGCAGCGGGCCTGGCCAAACCAGCAGATTCATGACTATCAGCGTAGCTGGGAAATCTTGGATGTTCCCTGCCACGCTTGGGGAAGGTTTGTCATGAATCAGCCAGTGGCCATATTGTGTTTGGACAAAGTTCATGGCTCATGCTGTGGAAGAAAAGGTTTGGGGCCCACTTGTTATGGGTATATTGTTATGTTGTGGTCTAGGGGATAAAGTATTATAAGTTTATCCCTTAGCCTATTCCCATACCTCCCATGTTTAGGCTCATTGTAATGAGTATCCTGTGAGGGATCTAATGGGATATATTGGTTATATGTGGGTGAATCATTGTGTGTTATATTTGTAAATATGAATGTATGTTATTATATTAGTATGTTATTATATTGTAGAGGGGAAGCCCGTTGAATACAGCCAAGCCTCCTTTGTTCCCAAAGGCCTGTTAATCCCATTAGCTAAGTGTCCAGCAGAGTACTAACAATGGTGAGCTCACAGCTGGAGAGCAGACAGGCAGGCACCATAACCCCAGGGGGTCTACAGGGATTCCCACTCAGAGAAGCAGGGCAAAGTCCAGAGGGCAGGGAGATGTCTCTATCTTGGGAGCTAGAACCAAATGAATTAGTTAGCCCCTCCTAGTGGGTGGACCTGGGGAGGAGTCTCATGGTTCCCATGTAGGGACCCTGCATGATTGGCCAGAGGTCATTTGGGGCAGGCTAAGGGTAGCCACTCCCCTATCCTTGAGTGCTGTGTTTAAATATGTTGTTCCAAAATAAAACGTGGTTCATAATTTTCATCAAGACTTTGTGTGCAGGTGTATTATTGACCCAGGGGCATATGCTGGTAGAGGAGATAGTTTCTGACTCCCTTCAAGGTTTCCCAGGCACACTACCAAAAGCTGGGACTTATGCTCTTGCATCTACAAGGAATGTCCATTGGTCTGGAGCCACCCAAACTTAGGTCTAAAACCTACAGGCGATAAGAGGACTAGGATTCTCCATACTCCATCATCATTGTAGGTTGTGACATAAATCTCTGTAAATGTTCCTCATTTTTTGTTCCTAATTCGTTTATATTGAAAGAGTCAATCCCTTTATTCTCAATGTTTTTAGAAAGTTAATAAAAACACATACTTGAGCTTTATTACCCTTTTTATGCAATTATTTAGCTGGGAAAGCCACCATTTTGTTTCTCCTTATCTTCTTCTACAGATTATATGCTATAAGCCATGTTTGCTCCTCATACGGCTTGCTACTTCTCTCTCATTTTATCATTATTCCTCTCCCTACCTTCCCCATGTTACTCACATCCATTCTTTCAAGATATGTATTAACCCATTCAGTATCAGAGCATCTGCAATGCATTGAACTGTTCTTCCTTTTTTCAATGCTTTTTTTTTATCTTCCCTTTTGACTTTATTTTCCCTCATATTTTTTACCATATTTTTCAGCAAATTTACAACATGCTATTTTAAAGAATGCCACCTGATAATGCACACATTTGTAGAAAGTAAATAAAATAAAACAGCCTTGAACTTATTTATAACACACCGGAACATCTTTATGTCCATGGTCATGCTGATCCACTTGGTATTCATGGCAGAGATACTGCCCTGCGACCCAGTCTCCAAAGCATAACCCCCTCCCTTCAGAGACTGGGTCGCAGGGCAATATTCCAACATGATAATGACCCCAAACACACCTCCAAGACGACCACTGCCTTGCTAAAGAAGCTAAAGGTAAAGGTGATGGACTGGCCAAGCATGTCTCCAGACCTAAACCCTATTGAGCATCTGTGGGGCATCCTCAAACGGAAGGTGGGGGAATGCAAGGTCTCTAACATCCACCAGCTCCGTGATGTCATCATGGAGGAGTGGAATAGGACACCAGTGACAACCTGTGAAGCTCTGGTGAACTCCATATCCATGAGGATTACGGCACTGCTTGAAAATAATGGTGGCTACACAAAATATTGACACTTTGGGCCCAATTTGGACATTTGCACTTAGTGGTGTACTCACTTTTGTTGCCAACGGTTTAGACATTATTGGCTGTGTGTTGAGTTATTTTGAGGGGACAGCAAATTTACACTGTTATACAGGCTGTACACTTACTACTTTACATTGTAGCAGAGTGTCATTTCTTCAGTGTTGTCACATGAAAATATATAATAAAATATTTACAAAGATATGAGAGGTGTACTCACTTTTGTGACATACTGTATAACTCCCAAGTTGAAGATATAAAAAAAAATGCAAACAATGACAATTTACAACTGCCTCCTAGTCAGAGTTTCAACCACCTCTTGATGAACTCTTTATGGAGACATGCAGCTCATCTGGAGGTTTACATATAGCTGTTCAATACTTAATATTGTTTTCCTAAAATCATGGAATATGATTAACAATCAATGACTAAAACATCTCCGGTTGTTTGGACATTACAGTGGTCATTCCGATACTGTCAACAAGTTGTTTTATGTTCAAGTGCAATAAAACTGAGTATACTGCATATACACCATTGTTCTTTACATTAAATAATTCTTGAGATGGTCAGTATTAATTATGATACTCTTTTATGCTAATATGTGGCTCAATATGCTAATTTGCATCTCTAAGTTCTTTATAACTGTGGAGCTGACTTAACTTCAAGATAACATTAAATTACATTAATTTGGCCACCACAGAGACAAAGAAGAAGAATGTCATATTAATTACCACATCAAAGCAGCTAAATAGTATTTGGGAGCTGTCACAAACCCCTTTTTCTCAGCCTGAGTATTGGGCCATTGAGCCACCAGACTGCTTGGCTCCAGCAATAGATTATCTGCAGAAACACCTCCATTGTCTTTGTAAATCTGCTTTGTTTCATTGTTTGCCAGATTAAGTTAATCCTATCTGATATGTGCTAGAGACAGCAGAATGTGTATTAGATATTAAGCCTATTACACTCAGGAAACTACAGCTAGACGACACGTAGAGTTTATCTCTTGTGATTATCTGCCAACCCCTCTCATTGTTACATTGTGTACACCCCCTCTGTATCTATCCCCTATAAATACTGCTGTCATTTTCAAAAATAAATCAGTTCACTTGGAGGCATATAGAAATTGTATTTTCTCTTATTTTCTTCCTGGTGGCTGCAATACTGAACCTATCTCCACCCTCTAAGTAACCTGACCTGGTCACTACCACAGGAAGGTTACTGGGACTCCTGGAAGTGCTGATTACTGATGGAGAGACCCTGACTGATACAGAAGCCAGATATCAGGGTGCTGGTGCCGAGATTTCAAAGAACCCAACGTTCCTTGTGGTTAGATAACCTGTAGTCCATAGCAGGTGGATCTGGGCTTGTATAGCCCCTACTCTCTGTCATAGGAGCCATTAATTTGCATAATACTATATATCATTCAATGCCGAATATCTCAGTAAACATTCACTTTAGAAAAATGTATAGACAGAATAACCTGAATATAAAAACTTGAGGTTGGGCTGAAAAAGTCCTTTTAAGTATTCTTTATTATTTACTATGGAATAAAGAGCATGAAAGAATGGAGTGTGTATTTATACATGTGATGTGCATGGATAATGTACAGTGCAATCAATCACAATAATGATTTACTCCCATAGTATGTGACCTTGTGTTGTGCTACACACGGGGACCAAATAAACATAATAACAACACAACAGTTTTAAACCATGTAAATACAATTTCTTGTGCTACCCGACAACTCTTGTGTTATATTTCAAATAAGGCACCATTGTAATCTTGTTTTTTTCTATATAGTCATTTGAATAACTAATCTTCATATTGGACACAATGTTTTAGAAAGCAAAAACCTAATTAATTAATAAAATATAAATACAACCACAAATGTTTAACTTTTACATGGAATTATTCTTTACTGTTGTGTTTTTTCTTTTCTTTCTGAGCTTGTCTGCTACTTTTGTAGGAGGGTGTGTATAAACAAATTAGATTTCCGTTAGTCCACATTCCCCTTTGTGACTAAACATCCTCTACATTCAAAGTCTCCTCCCATTTCAAGAAGTAGATGCGCAGATATTAAAATGGTAGATTCCATTGCAGAAAAATGGTATATAAAAGACAACAATTAAATTTATTCACATTTAAAAAAAATTCAAATGTAGTTCTTCAAAAAAGTATATTATAAATATAGGACTACAGTGGCATTTTAAAATTGCACTGATGTCTAAAATACTGAACTATTAACATATTTAATTAAATAGATGCCTGCTTATAATGAATTATGTATTGATGGGATTTCCCAGTAGATCTCTCAATAATAGTCTTCGTGCAAGGCTCTAATGAAGATAAATACGAATGATGTGATGGATTGTCCACATGTTACAAAATACAAAAGAACATCAATGTATAAAGAGATTAAATGCATCTTTTCTTATAATGGAATGGTGATAACTGAGAGCTGTTTGTTTACAGATTTCTGTATTTATAAATTAAATAGCCAATCAATAATGCAGCATTTGGAAGAAAATTAGATTTGTCTGAACTTAATTTATGTACAGCGCTACGGAATATATTGGCGCGTTATAAATTAACTATAATAATAACAATAGGTGGTGATTAAAAGCTACTTTTTCATCTAGGAAGCTAGCCTCATATTTACTGCACACTCCTTTGAAGAACTAGACTTAATAATCACACCTCTTTTTAGAATAAAAAAAACAAATACATAGGGTCTCATTCAATTGCGATTTGGCCAATTGAATAGGGCTCTAAATAAGCACATAGTATATTTTTTTAAAGAAGTTTTTAGTTAGTGAACTTCTATCAAAAACCAAGGTCTTTACTAACTAAAAACTTCTGTAAAAAAAATATGCTCTGTGCTTATTTAGAGCCCTATTCAATTGGCCAATTCGCAATAGAATGAGGCCCATAGTATTTAATGTATTGATTATAACATACAATTACCCATTACTGGGGCAACCTTTGTCTTGTTTTGGGTTTATTACTCATTAGAGGGGTCTTTCAGACTGCTAAGGATCACAGTATAGTAACATAGAGTTACTTTCAATCTGGTCCATTATCATGTCCCAAGATCCCACTGTGGAGCTGGTGTCCATGTAATATACATATACTTCCTGTGGTAACTTGTCTTCCTTGAATGGTAATTTAAACAGGCCTTTGTAGGAGGGCTGAGAATCTTTACTTCCCTCCCACAATTGCTAAAGGAAGTCATGGACAGGATGTGATGTAAATTACATCATCTCAACTAAGGATATATCCAGGCAGGAAACTGGTGTTTTTTCCTGTTTTCTTCCTTGATGGTGAGGGTGAGGAGGTGATGTCAATGGTCTGACCGTGGGTAAGATCAAGCGTTTGGGGAAGGGAATTACTATATATATATATAGGTAGATAGATTTAAAAGGGGGTGTTGCTCCGTGGGTCTGGGCTGTTGTGTTTGTAATACATTTATAGTATTGTGTTATCTGCCTTTTAATAAATACCTTTTAATGTAGACGAACCTTGTGTAATATTTATATATATTAATTTGGTGATACACCACATTTGGCGACCACGAATTTTAGACTTCTACAAAGGTTATTTATGAGGTAATATCACATTAATAGATAGTCAGATTTATTTTTTGGGGGAAGAAAAATTACTTTGTCTAATTATCCTCTGCATGGGAAATCAAGTGCTGATTGTGTGTGGAGTCTAGTTTGGGTCTCCATTTTATTATACAAGCTTGGGCACCAGGCCACAATTAGTTTGTTGTGTGTTTCAAATACCTGAGTTTGTTAATACTATTATTCATCAGGCCTCAATTTAGCAGGCCTAGTAGTTTTTCAAGCCTTTATTTTTATTTTATTGTAATAGACTACCAGCATAGGCCTATCTGAGTGAGTTGAATATCAGAGTACAGGCCTAGCCCTGCATTTGAATACAATATGGTAGGCTCCATGCGGCTTTTTGTTGTATTTGAATGCTGATTTCCTTTGTATCCTAGTTTGGGTCTCCATTTTATTATACAAGCTTGGGCACCAGGCCACAATTAGTTTGTTGTGTGTTTCAAATACCTGAGTTTGTTAATACTATTATTCATCAGGCCTCAATTTAGCAGGCCTAGTAGTTTTCAGGCCTTTATTTTTATTTTATTGTAATAGACTACCAGCATAGGCCTATCTGAGTGAGTTGAATATCAGAGTACAGGCCTAGCCCTGCATTTGAATACAATATGGTAGGCTCCATGCGGCTTTTTGTTGTATTTGAATGCTGATTTCCTTTGTATCCTAGTTTGGGTCTCCATTTTATTATACAAGCTTGGGCACCAGGCCACAATTAGTTTGTTGTGTGTTTCAAATACCTGAGTTTGTTAATACTATTATTCATCAGGCCTCAATTTAGCAGGCCTAGTAGTTTTCAGGCCTTTATTTTTATTTTATTGTAATAGACTACCAGCATAGGCCTATCTGAGTGAGTTGAATATCAGAGTACAGGCCTAGCCCTGCATTTGAATACAATATGGTAGGCTCCATGCGGCTTTTTGTTGTATTTGAATGCTGATTTCCTTTGTATCCTAGTTTGGGCCTACATTTTAATATACAAGTTTGGGTTTGTTTTTTTTTTTTTGTTTTTTTTTTTTTTCTCTTCTTTCTTTTTCTTTCTCTAGTCCTTTATCATAGTACAGGCCTGGAGAAAAATAATAAATAAACCATTTTAAATATTATATATATATATATATATATATATATATATATATATATATATTATTTCAGGCGTGCATTTTAATACACTATAGGCTTCCATACCTTATACATTTTGGGTGTCTTGCATATCCTCGTTCGGGTTTATCTCCTACCCTGCAGGCCTTGCTATTATATTTTAAGTTAATTAGCAAGTATTACCTTCACCATACTAAGGTAAGTATAATTTGCATTGTGGGTACTAATCTATTTTTCTACATATTACACCTGGCCTACTGAATAGTCATCAACTATTGTTGGCTACTCAGAAGCATGCTACTTTAGTCGCAAATTGATTTGGATTCTTACTTGGGTGAGTAAAAGAGTAGAAATGTCTTTTCAAGGGGCCAAATACTTTCCCACAGAAGTGCGTGAGTACTTTAGGAAACATATTCAAAAACATGATGGTCCATATGAGCTTCCAGAGCCAGCAAACCCAGACAGTGGAAAAGAGAAGAGATTAATGGATGTTCTAAAACAAATTATAAATAACAAAAAGTATAGAACAAAGAAGAGAAAAAGTTTGGTCACACAAGCTGTTGTAGCCACAATAGGAGGCCTAATAGACTTAGTTGTAGAATTACGGCAGCATAATTTGGAAACAACAAATAAAATGGAGGAAGCAATGGACAAAAGGGATTGTTTAAAAATTGCAGCTTTGAGAACAACTACAATTGTGGGGGAACTAGAAAGGGAGTTAGGGGAAATAGAGGAACAGAGGGATGCTTATGGAATAAAAATAACAGAACTTCAAAACATAATATTGGACTATAAAAATAAAACAAAGTTAGAAGGGATAAAAGGAGTCAGAGACATTGCCAAAATATATCCAGATCTGGATATGTTCGTGGCACAAAATAAAGAACCAGTGCCGAAAATGAACCAAGATAGAAAAGATTTCTTATGTTATTCTGTTCCACAAGTAGATACCATACCACAAGCACCAGTTATTGTTTCAGAATTATTTAATGCAAGGCAAACACCTACAGGATTTTCTATGCAGACTCGACCGATGTCTATGGCAGATAAAGATAATTTGCAGAAATGGTGGGGAAGTATGCCAACTAACAACTTTAATACATTTACACATTGGTTTAAGAGGGGAGCAGATAGAGCTAAAAAAGGAGGTCTTAACTTAGAGGAATGGACAGAACTGTTAGAATACGCTATGGGTCCTTTGGCTAGTAGACTATTGGGATTTAATAACAGTGTGTCTGATCAGGCAGGAAGAATTGCTGCAACTAATTTCTATCTACTTAGCATAGAGAAAGAAATAGCAAATATTACCATGAGGCCAATAGATGGTCCTAGAGAGGTAGCTCAAAGGATATTTTTTTGGTATACTCTACGACAACCTCAACAGCCTCTAGTGCTGGGCTCACCAGAACATATAGCAAAAGTAATGGAAGCCCTTCCCCGGGAGTGTCAAGAATTTATCAGGCTTTTTGATCCAACACCAACAGACTTGGAAATGGTACTAACTAGAGCTGATACGTGGTGGATCAAGCATCCTTTCACAGAACAGGCCTGCTCTGTTTCAGCTGTAAGAACATTTAAGGTCGAGTCTGGTAGAGATATAGATGGTAATTGGAGAAACCAGACGTGGGATGTACCCCAGAACAAGAAGGATGATCAAAACTGGAGACCAAAACAGAACTTTGACAAAAGATGGAGAGATCCACCTAGGGACTATAGGAATAGGGATGGCAGCAACTGGAGGGCTAATCAGGAGGGAGAGAGAAACGGTAACATGGGCTATTGGGAACTCAGGAGACAGAAGGATAGGATAGAAGAGGAAAATCACATACTTAAAAACAAGGTAGCTGAGTCAGAGAAGAAATTGAAGGAAAGTGAGGCAAAGATGCAATATAGTGTTATAAAAGAGGGACGGAGTAGAAGTGAGTCACAATGACAAATCCCAACCCCTGCGCCTCAGCATCTCATTCACTCAGCTAATTTAACCATGGATGAGGCAGGTCGGCCTACCAGTTATACAGTCATCGCAGGGGTAGGGAAAAATATGTTGGTAGATACAGGAGCAGCAGTTACAATGACCAACAGGGTCAAAAATGGGGATTCTTCAGTAAGTAGTATGGGAGTTACTGGGAATCCACAGGAGGTTAGAGCAGGTCCAATTGATGTAGCAGTTGGAGAAAAAACAATACAAGTAGAAGCAATAGTGGGTTGGCCAGAGGAAATATTGGGAATAGAAGTTTTAAAAAAAGGAAATTTCATTGTAGATCTTGCCAATTTTTGTTTGTGGAAGACAGAAAAGGTGAATCAGGTAAGTACAGAGTTGACGAAAGGGGTTGTGCTCCCAATGGCATATATTGTCTCTCCGATAAAAAGTCTGGAAAAAAACAAACTGAAACTAGACGGACAACCAGAATGGCTGCAGAAGCTAATCCAAGACATACCTGTTTGGGCTACAGATAAATTAGACTGTGGAAGAATGAAAGGAATGGTCTTTTTGGAAGGAGGAGACCCACAATGGAAAAAGCAATATCCAGTCCCAAGAGAATCAGTGGCATCAATCACCAAGATGATAGAAATACTGGAGAAAAGTGGAATAATAAAATCTGGAAATGGGTATGCATGTAACTCACCATGTTGGCCTGTGAGAAAAGCTGTGTTAAAAGGGAATAGAGATGAAAAAGCAGCCTCATCATGGAGACTTACCATTGATTACAGGGCCGTGAACAAACTTGCAAAAAGAATGGCCCCTGTTGTTTTTGTTATGTATATGTTTCTAATGATGGAATCTAGTGTTCCCACAGAGCACGGCTGTATAAGAATGAAGATGCGTGTCAACAGAAGATTGTGGTGGATCCTTGTTCCAGGATGGATAAGTATAAGCTGTATCACAGTAGGAATGGGGAGACAGGCAATAAGGCCAGAAGATACCGCAAATAAGGGAGAGAGTTTGAAAAGATTGGACATTATGTTCAAGCAGATAGATTTATTTGGCCCAGGGAATTGGAAGTAAAAGAGGGTGGAGGGTTACAAGTAAACATTATTTTGCCACATAATAGTACCAGGGGATTAGCTCTTAGAGCTCCAATACAAGGGAGGTTTACAAATATTACAGTAGTAGTGAGTAACTTAACATTAGAAGAAGGTGGAGAATGGGACGCTGCAGTTATAGCTGCCCAGCCTGATCTAGAGGAATTCTGCAATTTTGATACTGGAAAGGGGTGTGTTCTAACAATAGATGAAGTATTTGTCTCTGTAAAGGAGCTGCAACGTTGTAAAGATCAGAAGAAGGTACCATGGCCAATAGGCGGATTGGTGGTGGTACCAACACATGAAACAGTTGTGCAAGGGGTTGGGTGGACTTACTACCCAATAATTCTAAATTTTAATGATTTTTCTATTCCTCCAAAGTGCCCGGAATCACAGCGGCAGTGGTTTAAGCAAAGTATACAAGAGACCATCATTGAGTGGACCGGAGCAGGGAGTCGAGAAAAACGGGACACACTTGCAGCCCTTTTAGGAGGAGTCGGAACTGGATTGGGAGTTTGGAATTCAGCAGACATCATTGGACTGAACAGCAGGATAAACTCCCTTACTGATGGCATGGGACATGCTATGAAAACAGGTGGAGTAGCTGACTCCCTTATAGTGAGTAGACTGACAGACAATGTTGATGACATACACACCATTGCCAACAACCTGCATCTAGTTGAGGAAAATATTTCCTTCCATTGCTAACAGCATTAAGAATGAAATAGTGGGAACTGCCATTTTCTGTTCTATGATTGGAGGAAAGCTGTTGGCAGATTTAAAGGAAACTATTAAAGACATCCAGGAAAACAAGTGGGCAAGACAAATCAATGCAACAAGGATTATCACGTCATTGAAAAGAAAAGGAGTGGACATCACTGAGGACAATCTTAAATACAGCTTTATTGAAGGCCCAGATCAATGGATGCCACATGGACTACAATCTGGGACAATAGGACTAATCCTGGCAATTCCCCGTTGGGAGGGGCAGGCAGAGCAACTGAACTTTATACATAGCATTGGCACGTTAAGTGATGGAATCTACAAGCAACACTTCCCATCAAAAAGACTGGCCACTATTACAGGATTGGAGATGGATGAAAGCTGTTGCAGGAAATCTCAACACCGATGGCTGTGCAGTTGTGTTTGGGAGAAAGGAGCTGAGGAGGATGGCTGGGTGCAGTTGATAAAAGAAAACCTGGTGCAAGAGGTGATCCGCATAGGGGACATTGCATGCTTTATCGGCCACTCTGAATATAGGACAGTTGATGAAATATGTTTGGTGGAAGAAGGGTCTTGTATCATGGTATTTCCATCAAGAAACCTTACCACTGAAATGATCAATTTTACTGCAAATGCAGATTGGACAAATTTGACAATGAAGCTTTTTACCTTGGAACTTCAGTCAGAGACACATCCAGTCCTACGAACACTGTCGCTGGTACTCATGTTCATTCAAGTATTAACGACAATTATAATAATATACTTTTGTGTGGCAATGAAACTTGCAAGGAGGATATATAATAATGTGTCTTTTTCCTCTTCTTTCTCTCTCTCATACATTCTTCAATAAAGTTTTACATTGCACATACATAAACATTTATCACACACTCTCACCTAAATTCTATAAATTCTGTTTTTGTGTAATATGTGGATTGACAGCCATAGGAAAGTACAGGAGAACTTATGTCGCTGAGGGAACTATTCCGGAGGGACGGTGGGTTGAATTTCTCCTGTATATCAGGTTTTTGCTCCCACTAGGTTCTCCTGTACTAGAGGGATAACTAGAAAACTGAGCAACATAGAAGAAGAAAAAGTGAGGGAATGTGGTAACTTGTCTTCCTTGAATGGTAATTTAAACAGGCCTTTGTAGGAGGGCTGAGAATCTTTACTTCCCTCCCACAATTGCTAAAGGAAGTCATGGACAGGATGTGATGTAAATTACATCATCTCAACTAAGGATATATCCAGGCAGGAAACTGGTGTTTTTTCCTGTTTTCTTCCTTGATGGTGAGGGTGAGGAGGTGATGTCAATGGTCTGACCGTGGGTAAGATCAAGCGTTTGGGGAAGGGAATTACTATATATATATATAGGTAGATAGATTTAAAAGGGGGTGTTGCTCCGTGGGTCTGGGCTGTTGTGTTTGTAATACATTTATAGTATTGTGTTATCTGCCTTTTAATAAATACCTTTTAATGTAGACGAACCTTGTGTAATATTTATATATATTAATTTGGTGATACACCACACTTCCCTTCCACCAGAATCACAGAACATACACCATTACGTGTATGCCAGTGCTCCATAAACAACAAGTTATATCAGCCACTAAATAAAAAAAAGTCCATGGATTATTGTTTATCTCCACTGCAAATTCACCAGGAATATTATTTATTTTATATCTGCTTGGTCTGATGAGTTCTCTTTTTTTGTCAGTTTACTTCTTAAACTGTATAGAGCTCCTCCATCTTTGTCTACAAAGTATGTAGTCAATCTGATTTCTATATTGTCCATCTGGTGATGTCCATGTGTAGAGTTGTCTCTGAGAGGGCGTTTACTATAACTAGAGAATTATTTAGACAGAATTCAACCTACTTCATTTTGTATTCCAAACTTGCTCATTACTACAGATATCTTTTGGTTACATACTTTAGCATTCAATCTCCTATGAAGAAAGTAACATCTTTTCTTGAGTTATTTCTATTTAAGTGTTGAATAGAACTGGACAACTGTATTCTCTTCAGCATCTATGGTTGGAGCATAGACTTGGATCACTGTGACCTTGAATTTAATTTAAAATCATTGTCATTTTTTGTTTGTAACCGAGCACTGCTTTGGCCACTGTTTGATTAGGAGGGCTACTCAATTTCTTCTGTGGGATTTTTGAGCATAGTAGAAGATATGGTGGTTCACTGATGTGAAATGTCCCATTTCAGTCCATCTGAGTTCACTAATTCCCAGGATACTGATGCTTAATCTTGTCATCTCATGTTTGACCACATCCAGTTTGCCTTAGTTCATAGTTCTAAAATTCCAGGTTCTTATGCTGAATTGTTCTCCCCCCCCCCCCCCCCCCCCTCCAGACACATCTACAGCAGAGTGTCATCTGGCCTAACCACTGGTGCTACTTTTAATCGCTCTCTGCCTTTTTCTAGCAATTTGGTAGGCACCTTCTGACCTGAGAGGCTCTATCGTTATGTCTCTGGTTGTGCTTATCCATAAGCTTATCTTAGCAAATATACTGCATTGGGTTGCCAGTTCCTTCTCCAGTGCTCCTCTCTGCTATGACATGCCCATTATGGGTGACCCTACAAGGTGTAGCTTCCAGCTTCATTGAAGTACACAAGCCCCATTCACCACTACAAGGTAGTCATCCAGAACATGAATTGAAATGTATTGTTATGAAAATGAAATAGCTGCCTTGTTTTCCTAGTAATCTACAGTATCTATCTATCTATCTATCTATCTATCTATCTATCTATCTATCTATCTATCTATACATGAGGATGATTTATTGGGTAGTCAATTTTTGTTCATGAACTATGAACTGTGGCATTTTATAATGTTCACAACTGACGAACAATAGGTTCTCCTTATTGATTTATAGCTCTCTAGAGTACTGTACTTCTTCCTGTCAATGCATTTGATACCTGGCTGCCTATTACAAATACATAGAATATTGTTTGGATGTTCTTTTTGTCAATTTATTTATTTTTCCTTTTATTTTTCAAATCTTGTTCTTATTGACATAGTTTTAACAAAATAGCATTCTAAAGTTGACTTAACAAAGTGTTTTAATTTATATTTAAAAATGTTTTTCAATTTATACTACTTCTCCATGCCTCATAGACACACATACAAAGATTAGTTTGCAATAATCACCTTTCTTTATGTAAAAATACTTATGAAGAAAAACAAAGTATGGATGTATTTCCCTCGCTGTGATTCAGTCTGAAAGCATCTGGCTCGGTATTGCTGGGTTTAAATATATTTACAGGATTACACCAAAAGACCTTGTGATATTTTATTTTTGTATTAGCAGCATGTGGAAAGCTGCAGGTCATTTTAATGCGTCAAGGCCTCCCAGTGAAAATATACTGTATATATAACATATATATATTTGAAAACTTTGAGTCTGACTAAGAGCAAAATTAAGCAGGACAATGTCATAAAGCTGGCTTTTAATTAGAAAGCCAGTAATGATATCCCATCTGGTCTTTTGAGTAATCTATGATATATAAGTGGTATGTGTGTGTGTGACAGAGATGGGTATTTGCATTTCTGGATAAATATGGTTGCATCTATTTAGAAAACTTTCTCCTTCTAGACCAGTGAGAGGGAAGGGGTGTGGTGTCAATGTCAATCTTATCTGATTGAAGGGCTATGTATTTGACCTGGGTTTCAAATATTTCCTAATACACAGCTAATGATTAGTAGAAAAATATGTATTATATTGAAAAGTTGAATGTACTTACATTTCTATATGCTAGATACTGATATGTGGATGTGCACACCCCTAGGAAGCTTACATAAAGTGCACCCTGCAGGGTACAGTTTGTGACCTCTAAAGGAAATGATGGTTGCAGGGGTCACAGCTGAAATTGCCCATAAGGAGACAGGCAGAGAGAAAAAAATAGACAGCAAATGCCAGACTGTGATACAAAATGTTTCAGTCTTTACTTCATATTTTTCAAATTGTATACTAATTTAGCCTGGATTTAGAGGGTGTTAAGCCTAAATTTCAACTGACAGAAATTAAAAGATATTTTGCTCACTTCAAGGTAAGTGTTTAAATGCTAAAATGCTTATTTTTGTATTTTTTCATGGAAAATGTTTTCATACACTACTAATTCTCCTCTATCAGATGCACTCATAATCCAGCTCACTTACATATCCCTTTAACTAAACAACGGCTCTTTGTTCCAACCACTCACATTCCTCGCTCCACTGATAACTTCAAGTACACATCCCATCACCCAGCTCCCAAGAAATGATGTAACAAACACAATGTACTCCTGTACTCATAAACAGAGTCGTCAAAAATTCAGATACTTTCAAAAATGTTTCTTGCCCATGAATTATACAGCTGCCTATTTTGTTAGTTTGGTACATACTTGACAAACAAGTGTCTTTTTCTTGTTTAGTATTTCTCTCCAATAATATCACTGTTCCAATAAAGTTTTCCTGACAAGTTATATCTCAAGACAGAATGTGGAGTGTTTCTTCAGCAGTTGTATTGGACTCTCCATGTAAATACACCTAGTTCAACCAATATTTCTGTTTTGATTAGCCGAGCACTTGGTGATGAAAGAAAGTGGATGGAGAATTAGCATTTAAAAAAAGCAAGCCTAGACAATACTGTATGAACTCTGCTATGATCTAGTCCAATGGTTGTCAACCTGGTCCATACCTCCCACTAGTGGGCGATTCAAGCTCTCATGGTAGGCAACGGGGTAATCGCTAGGTGGCGTCGCTGATGCGTTAGACCTGCAGCACCACGCTTGGCTGGTTGGAGAGCTGGCGAGAGAGCCTAGGGACAGCAGTCAGGACCGGATCACTATCTAGTAAGTACAGGGTGATCCATAACTAGGGTCATATGATTTATATAAACAGAAATGAGATTGGGGAAATTGTGTGGCACCGGTGGGCGGTAAGGACATCTTACCACCAAAAGTGGGCGGCAGGTATTAAAAGATTGAGGACCCCTGGTCTAGCCCATTGTCCTAAAAGCAAAGATCCCAGTTATTGCATAAATGAAAACATCACATATAAATAAAACTGCAATTGGTTGGTATTACATATTTCGAATAAAGGTGTTAGATCAAAGGATCAAATGTTTTTAAACATACATTACTTAAAAATATCCCCCAATTCTGCTTCTAACGTTATCTAAAGTGATTAGATAACAGGAAGAGCATGCCCAGTTAGTTACATGTGCATAATCATATCGTCCTAAAAGTGTTTAATCTTCTGTGATTATTCTTATTTATACCAATTAAACATGCTCTTCCTGCTTTTGAGTGGACCAAATGAATCTTACCCACCCAAATACACCAAACAATACTAAACCCACTGCTCCATACTGAAGCTTTCCTGAAGAAATCTATCCATTGCCTTTGGCCTCACATTTGACTAACTAATGTACAGAATTACTATATGGATATACATAATTTTTTTGTTTCTCCCTATTTCATTATTTTATTCCTACCTCCCAATACTCTTTAAAGGACCACTATAATTCTATAACAAAAGCTAGTTATTTTAATTACCGTATTTATCGGCATATAACACGCACCGGCGTATAACACGCATCTCATTTTAAGAAGGGAATTTCAGGGAAAAAAAAAATTCAAATAAAGAACTTTGAAGCAAAATCCTCAACCTCAACCTCCCTCCTCATCCTCAATCCCCTCCTCAACCTCCCTCCTCATCCTCCCTCCTCAACCCCTCCTCAAACTGCCCATCCTCAACCTCCTTCTCCACCCCCCCATCCTAATCCTCCTTCTCCTCAACCTCAACCCCCCTCCTCAACCTCCCTCCTCATCCTCAACCCCCCTCCTCATCCTCAACCCCCCTCCTCATCCTCAACCCCCTCCTCAACCTCCCTCCTCAACCTCCCTCCTCATCCTCCCTCCTTAACCCCCCATCCTCAAACCCCCTCCTCAAATCCCCTCAACCCCCCTCCTCAACCCCCCAATCCTCATCCTCCTTCCTCAACCCCCCTATCCTCAACCCCCCTCCTCAACCTTATCCCCCTCCTCAACCTCAACCCCCCTCCTCAACCTAAACCCCCCTCCTCAACCCCCCTCCTCATCCTCAACCCCCCTCCTCATCCTCAACCCCCTCCTCAACCTCCCTCCTCAACCTCCCACGACTCCGGACCACGGAAAACACCGCCAACCGCGTACCACTTTAACACATGAAAGTACGAGATACAAAATACACTATTACAGAGTAAAAGAAACATACGAGATACGAAAAATACAAAATTAATGGCCAAACCGCAAAAAACAAAAAACACACACAAAAAAATAAATAAAACAAAAACATCACACACAGCACGGGGGAACAGACAGATTTTCTGGGAGTGAGGTGGAACGCAAATTTAACGTGATTTAGACGACTTTTGCCATTCAAAAGTCGCCTAAGCGAGAAAAAAATGCAGACGCCAGACGCATAGCACTTTCACACAGGAACGTACAAACTACAAAATACACTATTACAAATGACAGAAAATGCTTGTGAGCCGTGTAACACATTAATAACATTACAAATCGACAATGGCGCTTTACACAACTAAACCAATGGCTTTCCCTCGCGCATGCAGCCTATTTCTAATGCACAGTTGGGACATTCATTACACTTTATCATCAGGGCACCAACACTCAAACTGTACATTGTATGCTGCCAGAAAATACGAACAGATTGTTAGCTCTTCAGGCTATTGATTGCTGGATATATTAATTACAAAGAGGTAAAGTATATTAATTAATTCAAGAACTAATTCATTCATTATTAGTTAACTAAATATAGATAAATATTTATCTCTCTTTCTGATGAGTGATGAAGGTGCTCAGAGGAGCAAAAGTACACGAGAGGAGAGGCTCACAATGAGCGCCGAAGCTCCTCAGAGTACAAAAAGGTTTAAATTGTGTGTCAAACAGCATTCCCATGGCTTCAAATTTTATTGCCCCGTGCAAGTCGCTAGTTTCTAAATAAAAGATATATCTAAGTTTCCCTGTTTTTACCCTTTTCTAATCTAACACATGTGGCTTATATCAGAAACACATGTTACACAGAGTCATTCTATACACATACAGTTTTATTTTATTTAAAAACAAAATATATATATATTCCACAACCCCAGAGCTGCTTACATAGGCACAGTGTACCTACCAATAGGAACACTGCATTTGCATACAGTTATTAAACCTATACTAACTAGATCCACAGAGCAATATCTGAGCTCCTCCTTGCTTACTTGTGCAGTGGAATACACATGATGCCTTGCTGCACAAACTGCCATCAGATTGAAACAATGTATTAGCTACCTGTGATTGGCCAAAAATAATTATGAAGTTTAGGCTAATTTTAGCATGGATTTCCAGGGGTGTTAACTCTCAAAATCAACTGCTTGCAACTCAAGATATTTAGCAAACTTTAGGGTAAGCTTAATAATGTTTATTTTAGTAGTTTTCCATATCCAAGACACTACAATGGCAGTTTATCCCATAAGAAACAGAGCTCACATTTCATTACCTTCAATGCATCACATATATAGTTGTCAGTGTTAGCCCCGTTGCAATGTTGGTCACGCAATGTCAAAAAATTGCGGCCCTCGCTACTACAAGCCTCTTGTAGCAAGCGAGCAGTTGATTGCAAGCCTCTCAATGAGAGGTGAGCCATTGACGACCGATACTGCGAGACTCAGGGCTCGCAATGAGCACCCCAGGCACTCCACGCGAGGCAGTGCTTGCGATGAACGCCTGCATCGCTTATCGTCAGGCCCGCGGGACTTAGACTGCAATGAGCGCAAGTGAATTTGAGGCATATTTGAATTTTTTTATGATCAAAAACGCCTAAGCGAGAAAAAAAATGGAGGCCGAGAAAACGTAACGGGATAAAAACGAGGCAAAAGTCAGTAAAAAACTGCCCGAAGGCAATAACACTTAACGCACGCCAGTGACATTTAACCCAAGGCAGTAACACTTAACCCAAGGCAGTAAAACTTATCGCGAGGCCCCTAAACTACACAGGGGGGGGGGGGGGAAGGCTCGCAATGAGCGTCAAAGGCGCTCATTGAGATACCCGTGATGAGCCCCGAAGATGCTCAAGCGCGAGGCCTATAAAGTACACAGGGGTAGAGGCTTGCAATGAGCACCGAAGACGCACATTGCAGGCCACGCAATGAGCGCCGAAGGTGCTCATCGTGGGGCTTGCGATGAGCGCCGAAGGTGATCATTGCAAAGCAGTAAAGTTGACGTACACGGGGGGAGAGGCTCGCAATGAGCGCTGGAGGCACTTATTGCGAGCCACGGGATGAGCACCAAAGGCGCTCAGAGGGGCAAAATCCGCACATTGTGTGGCAAACAGCATTGCCAGATTTACAGTTTTATTCTCATCATTTTTGACAGACAATTTCCTAGTAGTAAATATTTCACTGCTTTGTTAGTTACTGTTCATGAAAAAACATTTCTGCATGGCTATATTGTGAAGATGTAATAATAAATGTTCCATTTTCCCTGATTTATTGCAAAGAAAAGCCCATAGGGTTTGCTTCACAATGTGCTCTATAAAGCCAAATGCAAAGTTTAAATTTGCATGTTGCAATTACAACAGATGTGAAGCCATCCTCCCTACAGAATGACAGATAAACGCCAATGGTGAAAATTGGTTGACAGTGTGCTATTTGCTCTAGTTGTCTGATATTAAAATGTGATCTTCTAAGAAATGTGTGATTAACAAACAAGATGTTGTTCTACAAAGACTTCATGATACTGTTGAACAAAGCAAAAATACAATTTAAAGATACATTTTACCACTTTATATTCCTTTCTAGTTATAGAAATGGAAAAGAAAAACAGTCTTTAAAAGGAATACATATATTCTCCTCAAAGGAATTATCATGTCAAATTTGCACTTCGAACTTGCACATTTAAAGTACCATTGCAGTCGTTAGTGAAGTATGCAACAAACTAACAACATTAACAGCTGTGCAAGCCATGGACATAAAACATTTTTGAAGATTCTATATATGAATAGTGGAATTAATTTAGTCTTTGTTACATCACTTCCCAAGAGCTTGGGTCTAAGTTTTGAGGGAAGGGTGAGGGAGCAGAGAACAGGGAGAGTGCAGAAGATTTTTTCTACATAATTTGATCTGACTGAAATTGACGCCACTCCCCTTTACCCTCACAGACCCAGAAGGGGGCTATATTCCTCAGAACACACACTTCCAACTATGTATCATATATTCCTCCAAGGTGCAGCAGAGGTATAAACATTTTATTTTCAAATTAAGAATTAGATTGATGACTATTACCCTGCTTAAATATGTTTTTACGTAAACTTAACGTTTTCCTAATTATATATATATATATATATATATATATATATATATAAAAATAAAATTAATGTGCTTAAAGTTTTCATATATATATATATATTTACATATATATTATACAGTGGAACTATAACAGCTTGTCAGCTTCTGGGAGCTCCCCCCATTTTCAATATATGTTTCCCTTCATGATGCCATGTTTCAAATCGGTGACCTGGATTCGGAAGATTCTAACTACTAATCCACAGGAGTGGGGCTTCCCACTTACAGTCTCTCCTTCTGATAACAATGGTTTCCTCTGTTTGGACTATCCAAATGAATGTCTGCATGTTTTGGACATTGTGTGGCTTACCAGTTGTTGTACTAATTGCATCCATGTTGAATATGTCTGATGTTGGTGTGTGTATTTATGTCTAGTTTTGTAACTGATATATTGTGATCTAATAATTGTTTGGAAGGACAGGTCTAAGACTCCCATTGTGAAGCCATATTAATGGGGCATTCATCATTGAAGAGCTCCCGATTAATACTCTGCACCCAGACTTATTAAATTATCAGGGCCTTTTTGTGCTCCCATGTATGACCCCTTTTGAAAGTATATTGCCAGATTTATTTCTGAGGGGTGGAAAAAAGGCTTTTTAATCCATTTGCTGCAGTCCAGCTACCAAGAAGTCTGGCATCTACAGAATTGCACCACTGTTCCACACAGGTTATGAAGGGGAATCCCTAGCACCAATACACACAAACCAACAGAGGAGAGTACCTAGCCTGTGGCATCCATTCACGGCCGCTCCAACTAATCCCTCCTCGTGACCGGCTTTTTTTTTTATGAGTAGCCATGCAAAATATATATATTTATACATTTTATATCTACTATCTGGCAGACTGCTAGGCATTTGTCAAAACAATATTCTTTAAACCCCCTTTACATTGCAAAAAGGTATGACAGGGTTGTCCCATCTCACCATTTCTGTATAAAATTAATCTCAGTGCCTAACTATGTTACAAAAATTGCAGCCTTTGTGGACGATGTCCTTCAATACATTAGTAAACCACAACTCTCTCCTAAAAGAGTAGAGGAGCATCTTGAGAGATATAGGAACATAAATAAAAACAAAAACAAAGTTAGAGGTGCTCAATCAGAGGATATTTCTACAGGATATTTCTCCCTGTGAAGGGCACAAGTGCGCTAAAAGAGGTTGGTCTCAGAGTGGGTTATCATGTCCATAGAACTAACCTATTAAGGTTAGTTTGTTCTCTGATTGAGCTCCTCTAACTTTGTTTTTTTTATTTATGCAAATGACCCTTAGGGATTAGTCTCCCTAAGGGTGATGGAGGAATCCAGACGTGGACCAATTGCTCACTGTGCCTTAGTGAGGTCAGCTACACCTCATTGATGAGGCCCAATGAAGGCCGAAACGTAAGTCTGGGGTTTGCTGTTTCTCCTGTTCAGGGTAAAATTGCCTGGTATTTCGGGGATGGGTCCCTCTAGTGAGTGGGACCAGATGGATATACTACAGGATATTTCTCCCTGTGAAGGACACAAGTGAGCTAAAAGAGGTTGCTCTCAGAGTGGGTTATCATGTCCATGGAACTAAACTATTATGGTTAGTTTGTTTTCTGATTGAGCACCTCTAACTTTGTTTTTTGGTTTAGATATAGGAACATATCAGGATTTCATGTTAATATGCAAAAGTTTGAGGCATTCCCATTATTCTCAGATAAACACGCAATATCAAAAATACCTAGACCGGAAAAAAACATAAAATACCTACAGATTTTTTTTGCCCCTACTTTTTAACTTTCTCTACCAAACCCGATTTTTGAATCCCTACACAGAGACATAAGAAGACCTACATACTCTTGTTTATGACTGCTTTAATCTAGTTAAAATCGTCCTTTTTCTCAGGATCAACCAAATGCTTCCCCTATAATCCCTAAAAAAAACATTGTACTGTTTGAAAAGCATGTATAGGCCTTTATATGGAAATGTCAGATGTCTAGAGAGTGATGGAGACATGAGTAGTGTCCAGTAGTACAGATACAAAAGAAGAGTATTTCACTATATATATGTTTACTGGATGTAAACTCAGTTTAATGGACCGCTATGGTCAGCTGTATGCTGTATTGTTATTGAACAACTAAACATGATAATGGGCAAATGTTTTAAAAAAGCAAAAAACTAGAAGAAATATATTTTGTAATTTTTATATGTAATTATTCTTTACTGTGTGGTTCCATTTTGCTTTCATCCCTACTGCAGCCACCTGTTACAACCTCAGATTGGTATTTCCTTGTAACTAATGACCTTCCCTTTAGTGTTCCTGAGATCACTGGCAGATGTAACTGCTACATCCCTGTGCATTCTAAGTTTCCTTTCACCCCAGGAAGTTGACCTGCTGAAGCCAAAATGGTACATTCCACAGCAGCATAACAGCAAATAAAAATAATAAATTAGAATTTATTTTTTTACAATCTAAATAGAACATTTTTATTTTTAATTATATGATCACAGTGGCCTTTTAATCTGAGAAGTTTGTTTTAGATATATAACTATTACAAATTGTATAAAGTGATAGAACTTATACAGTTACAAAATGTCCAGTGCCATAAGGGCGGGGAATTTTATATTTTTGTAGCTTTTTTTAGAATTAACAGTTAGTAGGAGCAACTTTTCAGTTTATTGTTGATCTTTTGTGATGATAGCTGGTTTCCACGCCATCTTTGCTTCCCACCCTGTCCAAACTGCTGCATAAATGTTTTGAAAGCTGAACAAATGCCCATGGTCCTTTAAATATTTACTGTATTATTATTATTATTATTATTATTATTATCCTTTATTTGTACTGCACCTACAAATTCTGAAGCGTTGTGGAGGAGTTAAATACAAAGGACAACATACAGCGTCATGTTCTTGAGCTTTGTAGTCTTATTTTAAAATGTATTATTTTGAATAACTTCACTTAATTATGGAAAAAACTATTTTTATAATGTAAAAAATACAGCATTTAATTTTACACCTTTTATATGGATTTTTTTGCTGCACTAAAATGTACTATTTTGGTTTCTAAAGATCTATTTCCAGAGGTGTGAGGAGCTGTATCTGCACAATTAGAGTTAGAATGATTGGCAATTAATGATAATTGGGATTTAATAGGCATTACTGAAACATGGTGGGATGAATCTCATGACTGGACTGTTAAACTGGATGGTTATAACCTATGTAGGAAAGATAGGGGAAATGGTAAAAGAGGAGGAGGGATTCGTCTGTATGTTAAGCCTGAATTTAAGCCTGTAGTCAGAGAAGATATTTATGCTTGAACTAGCGGTAATGTTGAATGTTTGTGGGTAGAGTTAAATGGCAGAGCAGCAAATACCAAAGAAAATATTAGTAGGAGTATGCTATAAACCCCAATAATATAATTGAAAGCACTGAAATGCAATTATTGTTACAGATTGGAAATTCAGCTAAGCATGGGCAAGTTCTAATAATGTGATATTTTAACTACTTAGAAATAAACTGGATGAACGAGACCAGCAGTTCAGCCAAGGGGAGCAGGTTCTTGAGTACACTCAGGGATCAATATCTGGCCCAGGTTACACAAGAACCTACTAGAAATGAGGCTATCTTAGATTTAGTTATCACAAATAATACTAATTACGTATCAATTGTTGAAATAGGGCAACCTTTCGGAAACAGTGATCACAACACAGTCTAATTTGCGATTGAATAAAAAAAAAAAACTGTAAGGGGCCAACAAAAACTCTTCATTTTAAAAGTGCAAAGTATAGACTGGGACAAAGAACTGGTGGGTAAAATACTAAACATAAATGGACAACATTTAAATCCTTACTAAATATACATACTTAGCACCATATACCATGTGGGAATAAAAGTAAAAGGAGTGATTTACACCCAATGTGTCTTAACAATGATTTAAAGATCCAGATCCAGAGTAAAAAACAGCCCTTCAAATTTTACAAACAAGAGGAGACAGAGACTGCCTCATGTAAGGCTTTCAAAAGGGCTAAAATACAAATGAAAAATTAGTTGTAAAAGAGAGTAAGACAAACCCTAAAATATTTTTTAAATATATTATTGGGAAGAAGACAAGGAAGGAAGCTATAGGTACATTACAATGTGACACAGGCCGTCTGATAATTAGTAACCAGGGAAAGGCAGATGAGCTAAATAGGTTCTATTCTTGGGTATACACAAGGGAGGTACCAGTGGTTGGGACACTGCAACATAATGGGGCTACACTATCTTTGCCAAATAATTGGTTAACACAGGAAGTAATCCAAAAGAGGTTGGAAAAAATAAATGTTAATAAAGCCCCGGGTCCTGATGGAATACATCCAAGGGTACTGAGGGAACTGGGTACTGTAATAGCCAAACCATTTTATTTAATTTTTCAAGATTCACTCAACACAGGGTCTCTACCAGATGACTGGAGAAAAGCTGATGTGATACCTATATTTAAAAAGAAAGCCAGAGCAAATCCGGGGAATTATAGACCAGTGAGCCTTACTCCTGTAGTGGGGAAGCTTTTAGAAGGGTTAATAAGGGATAACATACAAGAATACAGTATGTCTATTTGAACAGGATTATAAGTAGGAGTCAACATGGATTTCTGAGGGATAGGTCATGTCAAACAAATCTAATTAGTTTCTATGAGGAGGTTAGTAGGAACCTGGATCAAGGCAACTCAGTGGATGTAGTCTTTTTGGATTTTGCAAAGGCTTTTGATACAGTGCTACATGTACTATTGTGCAAACTAAGGGATACAGGAATTGCAGTAAATATCTGCTCATGGATCGAAAGCTGGCTAAAAGACAGGAAGCAAAGGGTTGAGGTAAATGGAACATACTGTGATTGGACTAATGTGGCAAGTGGGGTTCCTCAGGGTTCAGTATTAGGTTATCTCCTATTTAACATATTTATTAATGACTTAGAGGTGGGACTGAAAAGTAGTGTCTCCATTTTTGCTGATGACACAAAGTTGTGCAGGGTAATTAAATCAGACAATGATGTACTTTCCCTCCAAAGGGATTTACAAAAATTAGAGAAATGGGCATCTAAATGGCAGGTGAGATTTATATGAATAAATGTCAAGTTATTCATCTGGGAAGGAAAAATAGCCATGCAATTTATAATCTTAATGGAGCAAATATAGGGGTATCAGATATGGAAAAGGATTTGGGAGTACTTGTGGACAACCACTTAGGTAACAGTGCTCAATGCCAAGTAGCATCTGCAAAGGCAAATAAAATATTAGCATGTATTCAGAAGGGTATAGAAGCTAGGGAAGCAAATATAATTCTGTCACTATAAAAATCCCTAGTACACCCTCATTTGGAATATGGAGTACAATTTTGGGCACCACTTCAGACAAAGGACATTTTAGAGCTGGAAAAGGTACAAAGAAGGGCTACAAAACTGATAAGGGCAATAGAGGGGCTAAGTTAAACTTATTTTATCTAGAAAAAAGGGGTCTAAGAGGGGATATGATTACTCTATATAAATACACAGAGGGTCAGTATAAAGCTTTGTCAAGTGAGCTTTTTGTGCCAAGAGGTTTTCAGCTGACAAGAGGACATACTTTGAGGTTAGAAGTAAAAAGATTCCACCTTAAAGAAAGAAAAGGGTTCTTCACAGTAAGAGAGGTGATGACAGCGGATTCAATAGATAACTTTAATATCCTGGTTAATTACAGAGAGTATTGATCCAAGGAGGAATCCGATCACCAGTTTCTGGGGTCAGGAAGGAATAAAATAAAGTTTTTACCTTTTGAGACGATTGGCTAAGTTTCCCTTGGTTTTTTTTTTTTGCCTTTCTCTGGATCAATTAACAACTAATCCGCATATTGCAAATCAGAGGAGATCTTAAAAGGTTGAACTTGATTGACTAAAAGTCTTTTTTCAACCTCACTTACTATGTAACTATGTAATTAAAAAGTGGCCACTACTCTCACATTAGGACCTATGGAAAGCATATTAGTTTACAAGAGCACCACCCTTAGACAGAAGAAAAAAAAAGAAGCCCTGCAGTAAAATAATTTTTTAGGCACTCTATGTGATGGTATGGACCGCAGCAAGCAAGGTTCATCTGTCAGCTTCTACACCTCTGAGTTCCGTCAAGCTCAATGAATACATGTCCGGAGCACTTTAAATCCAAACAAAAAATCTATACTCTACTTTAAAATACGGGGAAAGTGATGAAATGCATTAGAATTAATTGCACAACAGTTCCAAGCCCATAAATATGTAATATAAAATGTGAATTTTTAATGTGTAATTTTCGGGGTTATATCAATCTCGAAAATCAATGAGTTAATACATATCAGGCCACCCACATGTACCATTACATTGGCTTCATTCATATTTAATATTTTGTGATTTGCAGACCTGATTACATAGCTCTAAGTCTTGCAGGCTACATTACGGGCTAGGGTTTGACACGTTAGGGGAATTGAATAGGGCTGTATTTTTCAATGACGTAATGTTGACGGGCTCCGTTTCTATTAGCTGTTTCTAAATCGGGAGTAACATCGTTGCTTAATTGATCATGTTCAAGCTTGCAAATAATACATACGAAGGCATGGTTTCTGAATTTTTGCTATTGGCCCCTAACTTGCGGTCTGGGCACCATAAGTCACGAACGCTGCTTGCTCGCAGCAGGCCCGCAGACATACGGCCTATACCTCCATAACTTGCGGCCTCCGAATTGAATGAGGCTCTAGGTGTATAGAGATCTTATATTAAAGGGGTGGGTTCTTGAATCAGGAAAAGATTAGGTGTACAGAGATCTTGTATTAAATAGGTGGTTTCTTGTATCAGGAAAAGATTAGGCATGCAGAAATTTTGTATTAAAGGGGTGGTTTCTTGAATCAGAAAATGATTAGGTGTGCAGAGATCTTGTATTAAAGGGGTGGTTTCTTGAATCAGGAAAACAATAGATGCGCAGAGATCTTGTGTCAAAAGGGTGTTTTTTTTATCCAAAAAGCTGAATACATAAACTGACAATATACAACCTTGTTTTACTTCTTTTCTGATCTTGAACCATTTGGTTGTTCCATGTTTGGTCCTGACTGTAATGTTTTGGTCCTCCTACAAATTCCTCAGGAGGCAGATGAGATCTGAGATGATCTGGTACTTCCATCTCTTTAAGAACTTGCTATATTTTGTTGTGATCCACACAGTCAAATGCTTTACAATAGTCTATGAAGCAATGGTAAATGTTTCTCTGGAACTCTATTGCTTTTTCTGCTATCCAGGGACCAATGGTAATTGGTCTCTTGGGCCTCTGCTTCTGAGAAAACTGGCTTGCACATCTGGTAGTTTTTGATGAATATATTGTTAGAGCTGAATTTGCGGGATCTTAAGCATTACCTTGCTGGCATGTGAAATGAGTGCAGTTGTGCAATTGATAATTGGAGCACTCTTTGGCACTGCCTTTTTTGGGATTGGAATGTAGACTGAACTTTTGAAGTCCAGTGGACGCTGATGAGTTTTCCAAATTTGTTGGCATAATGCAAGCAATACTAGGGCCCTTCTCACTTCACCCTCCAAGATATCTAACTTGCTGTGGGAAAAATCTTCAGCAGCTCTCACTCAACAGTTGTCAATCAAGGAGGCAGGGCAAAACCAATGATATCGTATGAAGTGCATGAAACCTTGTAGAACACAGCAGGCCACAATACTAGTCCACTATGTTCTGAGGCTATTACTAATACACACAGCTTATATACCCTTTTTCAGGCATTATTATGCAGTACACAAAGGCTGCCCGCTCCCAGACTACAGTACACATGTCAGAAGTTATTTTATTTATTGCAGAACTCAGGATATTTGTGTACTTTTAGAAAAATGTGTTAGATCTGTTCTTTTGTTAGTTCTGCAACATATAGGTTTATTCCAGATTGAATTAGTCTGTGTCTGGGAACATTTTTCCCTCCCACTAAGAATCTGTATTAAGTTCATGGTAGACTTTATGAAGACATATTAAAACAAAATGGAGATAAAAATATACCCTTCCACATAAGCTATTATGGAAAATAGAACCTGATTAAAAATGACAGCTAGACACTTTGGCACAAGATCCACCTTTTTGGGCAATAAATCTCGACTTTCCCATTATCTGTTATATTCTTCTATCTCTTTTCATCGCGCTTTACGGAATCTATCCTTGTCTCTTCTTGCTATCCTCTTGAATTCTGCATTCAGTTGGACAAATCTTTTTCTATCTCCATTACCGTTCACTTTTCCTCTTTCTTGGGCTCCTTTCAAAGCCTCATCAGACAGCCAGTTTGCCTTTGTAGTTTTCTTTCTTTTGGGGATATGCTTTGTTGGTGTTTTATGAACAATGACATAAACCTCTGTCCAAAGTGCTTCGGGCATTCTATCTACCATGTCTAGTACCTTAAATATATTTTTTACCCTAACTGCATATTCACAGGGGATATTGTTTTTTTTTTTTGTATCTTGGTCTGATAATTTCCTCATTCTGAACTTTGCAATAGGAAGCTCATGTTCTGAGCCGCTGTCAGCTCCAGGTCTTGTTTTTGCTGACTGTATAGAGCTCCTCCATCTTTGGCAACAAAGAACCGTATTGGTCCGAATATAAGCCGCACCTTTTTTTCCCGATTTTTGAGCTTGCGAGTTAAGGGTGCGGCTTATAATCGCAACCGTCAAAAAATCATTGCCGATTTGCGAACTTTGCTTGTAACGTGTGCGGCTTCTATTCGTGGATGCAAAATTACTGCCGATTTGCGCAATTGCGAGTTAAGCATGCGCGATTGCGAGTTAAGGGTGCCGATTTTCGTGCTTTAGACTGCGGTATTGAATAGCAATTTACGTTTTTAGTGATTCTAACATCCTGTAAAGCCTGTAACCTGCAAAAAAAGCTACAGTGCTAATTAGAAAGCCTGTTTCTTGCAATGGCTGATCACTTTGAGAGTCTTTTTCTCTCCAATTTTACGGGTGCGGCTTATATGTGAGTACTATCTTTTTCAATTTTTTCCCCTTGAACTTTACGGGTGCGGCTTATATTCGGACCAATACGGTATATAGTCAATCTGATTTCTATATTGTTTATCTGGTAAATAGTTGCTTATAAAATGTATATATCTAAAAGCTATGTTTATTTTTTTTTATTTTATTTACCCCAAATAATATATAGAATAAATTTACAAATAAAACAATTTTCCACCATTATCAAGTTTAGCTATTTAAGAATGTATAGAAAACATTATGACAGTTGTTCAATATAAAGTACTTATAATGTTGATTTTTTTCAAAGAACAGCTAAAATATATCAGAAAAGAAAATAATGTTAAAAAAGTGTTGTGTGTTGGTTTTCCTGAGTAAGCCTAATGAAGAGTGCACCAAAATCTATTTTTGCTAAAGTCTAATTTTCAAGACACTGGCTAATTAAGTTTCTTGATTAAGCAGAGATCATTTGCCAAAGGATTGCTTCCTACTTCTGAGGTCCCAGTATTTTCTAAAATGTTAATAAAACTGTATGTACTCAGGCACAGAATTAGGTTAAACTCATCCTTAACATTGTCAGCTAGCTAACTGACACATGGGGGATTAGAGCTGACAGAAGTGACTTGAAGATCCTTGACATGCAGTCACGGGAGTCTATCAATGGAAACATGCAAAATGGCAGTGGTGCCATTATAGGAACATAGTGTGAATGTATCCAATTTATGTCAATAGAGATTTGCTCCTGAAGCCACTCAATCGGTGGCTTTAGATAATAAAGATTTTGCCATTCAATATTTAGTGACTCTTTTAAAATAAAAGCTAGTTAAGATTTACTGTGTGGTGATGATAACCTTGAAATGGAGGGTATGAGATTTGTCTGATTACTATAATGTGCAGTTATTGGTAATCACTGTACCGTGATTGTATTGTTTGTGTTGTATAGTAAGCTTCTGTACATATGTGTTTATATAAAATTAAATTAATTTGTACTGAAATCAAGCTGCGTAATGTTACCTGTTTTTTGAAGATTTTTTTTTCAATAAATGTTTATTTTTATTATTTGGAACCAGTTGGTGTTAGGGCATTTCAAGTGATTTATGTTTAGATTGGCTAATTAACCACCAAATACCCTTCATCCCCTTTCCATTCCTAGGTAGATTTAAAAATGTTACAATACACAACCCATGATGCTTCAAGCCAGAAGAAAAATGAAGGTTTTGCCTAAAGCTATTTTACACTACTGGTTTAAACAGTTTTTCTCAAATTACATTGGTACTTTAATAATCCTGCGAGGCAACAAATCCTCCTCTATTCTCCTTCTGCCTTCCTAATTTCATGAACAGATAAAAAAGGCAGACAACATCCTCACAGTCTTCAATTCATCAGGAAGCTTTGGGGACATCCAGCATGGATGCGGAGTCTGGTAAAATTAGGATTTTTATTTTCTAAAATTGGTTTTATACTCATGGTTTACATACCTGTTATTGTTGTATGTTTATTACATATGTTACATACATATGCACCTTTCTCCAAACTACAATGGTATATGATCAGGACAGTACAGTATGATATGCAATTAAAATAGTTCTATTTCCCATTTAATATTTTTTTTAGTTTCTAGGCTAAATATTTGTATATCTGTGTGGAATGAGGATTTAGCAAGGGGAGAATAAGAGTAGTAATTACTTTGGTGGAGGGAGGTGCGCATATCTGATTGGGCTTAGGGCATTATAAACACTAACAGCCTAATTAAATTGCGATTTGGACAATTGAATAGGGCTCTATATAAGCACATAGTATATTTTTTTACAGAAGTTTTTAGTTAGTGAACTTCTATCCAAAAGCAAGGACTTCACTAACTAAAAACTTCTGTAAAAAAATATACTCTGTGCTTATATAGAGCCCTTTTCAATTGGCCAAATCACAATTTAATAAGGCAGTAAATAAATATCTGCTTATAAATACTTCATTCATAAAGCAGATATAGGACAGATATTTTGGGAGTTGAGAGTCCTATAAGTGATATAGAGAGATTATTTTGTTGATTCATTAAAGACATCACCTACTGAAATTACAACCTGTATACAAAATAGGTAATAAGAAATAGAAACTATTCTCTAAGTATAATAGAGTAAAAAGGATATATTATAAAGATAGTACCTAGTTACGGAGGATTAGAAATGTCTATCTCCACCATAACCTAGGAAACTAATAAGACTCTACTTTTTAAATGTGTAGCAACTGAAAATAAAAAATTATATACTAAACAATAATCTTTATTAAGAAAAAAATGGTAATAATTGAAAAAGTGGAATAAGAATATTAAAAAAGATATACTATAAAAGTATGTCTTGAGCAGGCCGGCTCTGGTATATAAGTGGGGGGTAAGCACTATTGAGCTCAAAGAAGTGACAATAGAGCTCTGCTCAGTAACATAAGGTGACATATACAGCCACCACCTGTCTAGTTTACAGGACAGATGACAGCTTACAGTTGCTGTGATTGCTGTCTAAAAAAGAGAGAGGGAGGAAAGGTAAGGAGGGGAAATCACTCTATATTAAGTGCCAAGAAGTTAATCTAATCACACACTAGTATAGTTTGTTCAAGATGTGTGAATAAATTGGTAGGGACAATTCCTCCTCTATGTTGTGACACACAGCACAAAGCTGCTGTCTACAAAAATGGTGCTTAGTCTAATAGTGTCCTATATAGACCAATAGAAGATTATAGTGATTACTATATTACCTTCATGGTTAAACAGGGCGAGTAATGTTTCTAGTGACTAATGCTCTCATACCTTATAGATGTTGAAAATATATTCCTACGACGAATCTGTAGGTATTGTGCTCCACATTGGGAGGGCTTACCCCCGCCGCCTGACGTGTTTGTATTGTTCCCGACGCGCGTTTCCCCGCTATTGGCTTTTCGGATTCATCAGGGGACAGATACTGTGTGAAACCGCGGTCTTTTTAAAGAGTGCCGCGATTTTGCGGGACGCGATGACGTCACCGCGTCCACGCTGGCGCCGCGACGCGATCGCGGGCCGCGTGATCACGTTTATCGCGAGATTTCGTATTTCTGATCGCGAACTCACGTTAATCGCGAGATTCGGGTTGTGAGTTGCTTGTATCACGTGTGAGTGTGTGAATGTGTTCGCTAAGTGTAAGGCACTTACTTTAATAGTGGAAGACTATGGATATGTATTAAATTATAGTAACTATACTTCTGTGATTCATTTAATAATATTTGTATTTGACCCCTTAGTACAGGGTTATTTGAAAAATTTAGCATTTTTAAGTATTATAGCTATATTTTATTAATCACAGAAGTATAGTTACTATAATTTAATACATATCCATAGTCTTCCACTATTAAAGTAAGTGCCTTACACTTAGCGAACACATTCACACACTCACACGTGATACAAGCAACTCACAACCCGAATCTCGCGATTAACGTGAGTTCGCGATCAGAAATACGAAATCTCGCGATAAACGTGATCACGCGGCCCGCGATCGCGTCGCGGCGCCAGCGTGGACGCGGTGACGTCATCGCGTCCCGCAAAATCGCGGCACTCTTTAAAAAGACCGCGGTTTCACACAGTATCTGTCCCCTGATGAATCCGAAAAGCCAATAGCGGGGAAACGCGCGTCGGGAACAATACAAACACGTCAGGCGGCGGGGGTAAGCCCTCCCAATGTGGAGCACAATACCTACAGATTCGTCGTAGGAATATATTTTCAACATCTATAAGGTATGAGAGCATTAGTCACTAGAAACATTACTCGCCCTGTTTAACCATGAAGGTAATATAGTAATCACTATAATCTTCTATTGGTCTATATAGGACACTATTAGACTAAGCACCATTTTTGTAGACAGCAGCTTTGTGCTGTGTGTCACAACATAGAGGAGGAATTGTCCCTACCAATTTATTCACACATCTTGAACAAACTACACTAGTGTGTGATTAGATTAACTTCTTGGCACTTAATATAGAGTGATTTCCCCTCCTTACCTTTCCTCCCTCTCTCTTTTTTAGACAGCAATCACAGCAACTGTAAGCTGTCATCTGTCCTGTAAACTAGACAGGTGGTGGCTGTATATGTCACCTTATGTTACTGAGCAGAGCTCTATTGTCACTTCTTTGAGCTCAATAGTGCTTACCCCCCACTTATATACCAGAGCCGGCCTGCTCAAGACATACTTTTATAGTATATCTTTTTTAATATTCTTATTCCACTTTTTCAATTATTACCATTTTTTTCTTAATAAAGATTATTGTTTAGTATATAATTTTTTATTTTCAGTTGCTACACATTTAAAAAGTAGAGTCTTATTAGTTTCCTAGGTTATGGTGGAGATAGACATTTCTAATCCTCCGTAACTAGGTACTATCTTTATAATACTGTATACAAAATAAACATAATACTTAAGAATAGAAAATTGTGTTTAATTATGTATCAGATTAATATTTATATCTTAATGTAATCTATGATTTCCTGTAAGAAGACATTAAATTGAGCTTTATACTCAATGAGTTAACCTTGATGAGCTTTCCAGTGTAACAGGAAATCTGAATATAGGAACAAAAAACAACAGAATCTCTTTACTAAAATTGGCCAAAAGTATTTTTTATTTCCGGATAAACTGTATAGATTAATACTCTCTCATTGTTTAATAAAATAAGTGTATACATGCTCTTATCTCATGTTGTATATTAGTTATTTTCTATATATAACTCTTTTATAGAGAGTGCACAGGGGTGGAGGATGCATCTCCCCACAATCACACAGCAATACATAAGCAGCTAAGAGATTGAATTGGAGATTAAAAGCCAATAGACTCAGTAAATTTACATCAGTAAATATTGCAAACACTGAGTACAAGAATTCCTTCTATGGTGGCCGCCAGGCTACAGTGTAGAGGTAGATGGCTGAAGAAATTGCTAGCATACGAGCCACAGGTGGTAGTCCCCCAGCATGCATGGAATATAACATGTGGGAGGAACTCCCTAGGAGCAGAATGTACACAGCCAGAATACCAGGCTTACTGGACTCAGACCGCCTTGAGACCTTACAAGTTGAGTCCATGCACCAATCATCATAAAACACCATCCTCAATCATGTTCACAAAACGTATTATTATTATTATTGTCCATTTTTGTAACACATATTCTTTAGTGCTATACAATTAAAAAGAAAAAAAACACAATATTATATACATGGCAAAAAGTGTAGGGCTATGTCTTTGAGTTTTATGTACATAGGGCCTTATTAAATTAGCCCTCGTAGTTCCCTCGGTCCTCGCAAAAGACAGTTTTTTGCTGTTTGCGTGCACCGATTCCCGTCCCTCGCAGCCTGTTTTACGAGATGACACAGAAAAATGGCTGAGAATAGGCTCCGAGAGAGCTACGTAGTAACACTGAGCCTTAAATCTATGAGGTAAATATCGCACCTTGGAAGAATCCCTACAAGCACAAAAAATTGCCAGCAAGGGCTCTTAAAGCCTCTACGTGCTGCTTTGGAGCAGCCCGATACTGCTGTGTGATGCTCCCCCTGCTCCCTAAACACATCCCCATGCTGCAGGGGTCCCCACATGAACCCCTTGCAGCTGGGGTTCCGGATCAGCATCGATCAGGCCTCCGCTGCATTTAAACATTTTAAATAACCTGCCGCAGGTCCATAAAGGGCCCGCGGTACACTATTAACCTATCCTGACCTCGGCACCAAAAAATGAACCCCCTCTATGCTGGGGGTCCCCATCAGGACCCCCAAAGTCTCCCAATATTAATCTAATCCCTTGCTGCAGGGGTCCATAGGGACCCCAGCAGCCCCCCCACATTAACCCGTTGCAGTGGGGGGTTCCAGATCAGCAGCGATCAGGCCCCCGCTGCATTTAGAAGTTTAAAATTACCATCCGCGGGCCTGTAAAGGGTTCACGGTACACTATTAACCTATCCCAGCTGCGGCACCTAAAATTAACCCCCCCCCCCTCTATGCTGGGGGTCCCCTTCTGGACCTCCAATGTGTCCCCACATTAACCCCTTGCTGCAGGGGTCCATAAGGAACCACGCTAACCAAAAAACCCTGCCGCGGGGGCTATACAGAGCCCCATGAGACTATAATTACCCCCCTCAGTCCAATAGGGGTCTAAATAGACCCCTATAGGACACTATTTTCCCATAGGTTAATCAAGTGCCATGAGGGTCCTCCAGGACCCTCATGACAAAGTCTAAGCACTACACTACACTATTAACCAAAACTATACCCCATTAACCCATACTAAACCCTACCTAAGCCTAACTGGGCCAATCTAAACTTAATTGGGCCTATTTAAACCAATCTGGACCTAATAACCCTAACTGGGCATATTTAGCCCCATCTAGCCCTATTTAATCCCATCACTTATGATGGTCTATACAGACCCCCCTAAGCCTCTGTAACGGAACCCATCACTGTTTTACCCTGTTTTATGATTATTATGGTTAAAATATGATCCTACTATATGTATGTTGGTTTATGCTCTGCGGAATATTGTCCCAGACATTTGCAGCTACTTGGCATGGGAGATAATCCTGTTACAGAGACTCCGCATAAGATAAAGGAAGTCTATTGTATACAGTGTTTTCATTCTCAGATAAGAACAAAGAAGTGTAATTGAATCAATGTCTGATTGTATCAAAGTTGCCAGGGAGCCTCGGGGAGGTGTGACCCACCTATTGTTCTCTTTATGTGTATTGTGTGGCCAAATATGGGCATGTGTATTGCCTGTGGGAAGAGATGGGTATAAATATTTCTACAGAACAAAATAAAGTCAGTATTCATTTGACTCCCAAATTGTGTGTCGTCCAATATGGGAGGTCGGGAATGGTGAGACTGTAGTGCTTCTTGGGTATTTTACCGTATACCAGCGGAGATATTGGACTGCGTGTTCCAGCTCTGTTACATTTGGTGGCAAGTGGCGGAATTGTTCCCACGGTCAGAAGGACAGCTACAGGAGACACCATTCCGTAAAGTACAAATTGAGGGCAACGCTAGTATCCGTACAGCGCCCCTGGCTACAGCAGGATGGAACCGGCTAGTTTTCGGACAGCGTTCCATCATGAGGAGGAGGAGGAGGCGGCCGCGGACTACAGGGATGCAGACAGAAAGGAACTCATGGTTACAGTACCTCTTATTACCCCACAGACTGAGTTTGAAAGAGAACTCCAAAGCAGACTGGCCTTTTTCCCAGGTACGCTTCCCATAAAAACCTTGGAATGGTTAATGACAGATGTCCACAAATTCATAATGGAAAAGCAGCGGGCCCGGGAGGGGTCCATCTTGGGAGCTGCTAACCCACCTCCCACCATTAACCCCCCCCCCCAGCACTGCGTCCGGGTGGTGGGAACTACCAAACCCCTCCACGGTACATCAGGTGCCACACGTGTAACCAGCAGGGCCACATGCAGAGAGACTGTCCCAGAAACAGAAACCGCTCCACGTGGAATACTCCAACAAATTCCCCTCCCCAGCGACAGTGTGTACCCCAGGGGGCCGAAGGTGTCGTCCTTCCCTCCCAGCGGCAGTGTGAACCACAGGGAGCTGAAGGTGTCGTCCTTCCTCCCCAGCGGCAGTGTGTTCCCCAGGGAGCTGAAGGTGTCGTCCTTTCTCCCCAGCGGCAGTGTGTACCCCAGGGAGCAGAAGGTGTCATCCTTCCCCCCCAGCGGCAGTGTGTACCCCAGGGAGCAGAAGGTGTCGTCCTTCCTCCCCAGCGGCAGTGTGTACCCCAGGGAGCTGAAGGTGTCGTCCTTCCTCCCCAGCGGCAGTGTGTACCCCAGGGAGCTGAAGGTGTCGTCCTTCCTCCCCAGCGACAGTGTGTACCCCAGGGAGCTGAAGGTGTCATCCTTCCTCCCCAGCGACAGTGTGTACCCCAGGGAGCAGAAGGTGCCGTCCTTCCTCCCCAGCGGCAGTGTGTACCCCAGGGGGCCGAAGGTGTCGTCCTTCCCCCCCCAGCGGCAGTGTGTACCCCAGGGAGCAGAAGGGGCCGTCCTTCCTCCCCAGCGGTAGTGTGAACCCTAGGGGGCAGAAGGTGTTGTCCTTCCCCCCCAGCGGCATGGTGAACCCCAGGGGGCAGAAGGGGTCGTCCTTCCCCCCCAGCGGCAGTGTGAACCACAGGGGGCAGAAGGTGTCGTCCTTCCCCCCCAGCGGCCGTGTGAACCCCAGGGGGCAGAAGGTGTCGTCCTTCCTCCCCAGCGGCAGTGTGAACTCCAGGGGGCAGAAGGTGTCGTCCTTCCCACCCAGCGGCAGTGTGAACCCCAGGGAGCTGAAGATGTCGCCCTCTCACCCCAGCGACAGCTTACCCTAACAAGGGGAGACACCAATCCCCCAGACGGCGCAGATGGGACCAGGGTCTCTGTGCCTGACCTACTGGGATGCTGGACAGCCTGTCCAGATCCCCAACTACTCTCACTGGGACAACCGGAGGAGGGGGTAAGTACAAATTCCCCTCCCCAGCTAACTCCTAATGTGGCCCCAGGGTTAACAGAGGAAATGTTAACCCCCACTGACCCCCACCTTTCCCTGACTACTGAGCCGGAATATGTCCCAAGTGCCCCAGCAGAAGAGCTGACAGTGGGGCAGAGTGCAGTCGGCCTCTGCCCTCCCTTTGTCCCTTGTACAGAGCAGGATGTCCTGCAGGTTATACCAGCGGAAGAGCTGGCATCAGGGCAGAGTGCCGCTGGCCCTCTGCCCCTCAAGTCCGCTCAGCGAAATATCCAGGTGCCTGGTTAGACTTCCCCCCAAAGGGGAGATGTGTGACGAAGTGCCCTTCGCCACTTTGGCTTGGAGAGGACTGTTTGCCAGCTGTACATATTGCCCTTTGGAACCAGTGTTCGGCCATACCAGAGTGTATGTCACTCATTCTTGCCCTTTACATACAGGGGAGTCATTCTGTACTTCCCCTGTGGGAGCGGTGATACCACAGATAGCTATGCCATGGAGCCCATTCATATAATGAAAGACTATGGGAAAGACTTTAGCTACCTGGCAATTGAACTGTGTGAAGAGGATCTGAGCGCTATTCGGTAGTTTTGTGCGCTCAGATCCCAGCTATCTGTGGATATGGGAAATGTGAGTAAATGTGAATTGCAGTAATGCTGATGGGTTGTCAAACTAGAGAATTGACCAACAAATACTTTTGTCCGGACATCCCCAGGCCGATCCGTTGGGATCAGACCGTGTATGCCGGCTTATGGTCACGGGGGAGGTGTGTAACGGAACCCATCACTGTTTTACCCTGTTTTATGATTATTATGGTTAAAATATGATCCTACTATATGTATGTTGGTTTATGCTCTGCGGAATATTGTCCCAGACATTTGCAGCTACTTGGCATGGGAGATAATCCTGTTACAGAGACTCCGCATAAGATAAAGGAAGTCTATTGTATACAGTGTTTTCATTCTCAGATAAGAACAAAGAAGTGTAATTGAATCAATGTCTGATTGTATCAAAGTTGCCAGGGAGCCTCGGGGAGGTGTGACCCACCTATTGTTCTCTTTATGTGTATTGTGTGGCCAAATATGGGCATGTGTATTGCCTGTGGGAAGAGATGGGTATAAATATTTCTATAGAACAAAATAAAGTCAGTATTCATTTGACTCCCAAATTGTGTGTCGTCCAATATGGGAGGTCGGGAATGGTGAGACTGTAGTGCTTCTTGGGTATTTTACCATATACCAACGGAGATATTGGACTGCGTGTTCCAGCTCCGTTACAGCCTCCATCTAACCCCAACCCTTATGGGGGTCTATATAGACCCCCAAAAGCCTCCATCTAACCCCATCCCTTATGGGGGTCTATACAGACCCATGTAAGCCTCTAGTTAACCTAATCAATGAAGACCCTTATAGGACAATTAGAAGCCTATAATTAACCCCATAAGTGCCATTAGGGTCTTTCAGGACCCTCATGACACTAAGTACAAACACTACACTACACTATTCCCCCCCAATAAATCACTAAATCTAAACTAACCTCCCTCTCCCCAAACCAATTAACCCCTACCGACATAACAAAACAAAAAAGGACATTACAAACCACCCCTGCTACAAGCAAACAACAACATCACAACCCCCCCTCACTACAAAAAAAAAAAAAAAAAAAACATTACACACCTGCAAAGGAAAATACATACACAAATACACATAACATTACAGTCATAAATACATTATAAATATACACCTAACTACAATACATTTCCCCCTATCTATACCTAACCCCCAATCTAAATATCACCCCCTATCTATCCCTAACCCCCTAAATCTAAGGTAAAGTAGAATAAATAAAACCACTTACCTTTGCAGATGTCCCTTCTGATCACACCCCCTAGGAAAAAAAGAAACATCATTAGAATAATAAATATTACATAGAATTAATAAACATTACAAATACAGTTTTAAACTTACCTTTCCAGCATGTCCCCATCCATCTTCTTCTGTTCTCCGTCTCGGCCCCTGGAAAAAAGATACATCACATTAGTCACACATACATCAAACACAACAAATAAATAAAATATAAACATTATAAATTTAAAACTTACCTGTCCCCGATGTCCCCGGCCTTCTCCTCTTCTGCCCCAGCTGGGGCCTTGCTGAATCCGCGCTCTAAAAAATAAAAATACTAATGGAGCTCCACACTCGCGGAGCTCCCCGACGCTAATAAGGAACTATCAATCTTTTTAAACCAATCAGAAGGCACTTTTGCTTTCAGCCAATCACAATGGGATACACCCCAACGTTGTGATTGGCTGAAGGCATCTACGCCTTCTGATTGGCTGCAGTCTGATTGACAGTGACAGCATAGAGAGGTTTAATTTTAGGTGCCGGGGTGGGTAGTTGGAGTAGCCCCCACGCCAGGGCTTATATGAAGGACTGCTGCCGAGGTCCCGTTCAGGACGCCCGAGGCAATTGATGAGGTGGGGGAGCCTGCAAGATCACTCCTCATGTAGATTTTCTCAATGTTGACACGGACGGCAGGGCTGCGTAGCTCATACGTTGCTCGCAGCAGGGCTAATTTAAAGCGTCATGACTTTTCAAACTTTGGGTTTAAGTAGGGTTTAAGTAGAACCCTTGTATCTAAAACTTGCTCAAGATAGAAATGAAACAAAAAGTAAAGTATTTAAAATGAAGAAACAAGGGTTTGGCAAGTAGTTGAAAAGAGAGTAGAGGATTTATGAGTGATTAAGTCTGTGGGTGTATCAGCTGTGAAAATGGATGTTATAATGTTAGACCTGCACTATATATTAACAAAATATATATAATTAACAATTTATTAAATAATAGGTGGCAGGGCATGTTGTATCAGTTCAGAGGCAAAAGAGTGGTGGCGTGTTAGTTTCTAGGTCTAGAGGCAAAAGAAACCAATGTGAATGAAATTGGGAAAAATGGCAGTTGGTGAGTGCTTCTGCTCAAATGGAGGTTATGAGGCCTTCTACTCACTAATATGGCCACCATGGTACATTCTGACCCGCACAGCCTCCTCCTCCCACATATTGACTCCTCCCAGCTGTTCATTTTGAGAGGAACAGTCTGCTGTCTCTCCACCCCTACCACCACCACCACCCTCTCCTACAGCACTACCAGCTGAAAGAGTATGCTACCTTACAGCATCCATTACTCCCCACAGCCACCCTCGCATGCATTGGAGGTGGAGGAAGAACTAAAAAGCTAATTTAGCGGCAGTAACAGGAGATGGGCAGGCATATCCTGGACGTTGATAGTATACAGAGAGCTGCTCTAAGAGTTAAAATGAATCAGGCTTGATAAATGTAGGCACCAAACACATGTTGAGTTATCACTGCAGCAACAACATCTTCTGCAACAGGTCTTTGCTGGCCCATGGAGGGACAGCTCTCTGGACTGAACAGGAATTTCTTCACAATATGACCTCAAGGCAATCATGTTAGAACACTTACACAGACAGTTCCACCCAATACACCCCTCCACCACATCCACCTGCCCCACCAGCTGTTGCCATCATCTACCTCCCCCAGCAGCCCTGTCAGATGTACTGCCAGGCCATCTAATGGTGGCACAAGCGAGGGGGTCTTGTTTGTAAGAGGGGTAACAGGTTGGGTTTCATTCTGTCCCTTTTTGATTGGTTAGGTGTGTGTTTTCTATTTTTAGGCAGCTCTGAAATAGAACATTACAGCATGTTGATATGCAAGCAGTGCTACCTGATACTGTACTTCAGGGGTCCACAAGTTCGGTCCTGGAAGGCCATACACAAGCATGGATTTGAAGATATCCTTTCTGTGCAGTCAAATCAGGACAACTGATGAAGTGATTGACTCACCTGTGCACAGCAGGGATATCATCAAATCCAGACTTGTGTGTAGCCCCCCAGGACCGAACTTGTGCACAGCTGCTGTAAGTGAACCATACGCAAAATACATCAACAACATAGCCACATCTGATCTGTGAACACATCTCACATATATTTAGATTTTAAGAAAAAAACTGTGGATGGTTTAATCAATTAATGTTTCCAATAATAATATTTCATAATAAAAATGGCATAAATTATGTCATAGGCTCCTATTATTGTCACTGCAACAAGGGCTTAATATTATCACATGACTCCCTCCCGTGTGACAAGAACTCATTAAATAAATACATGTTAATTGTGCCAATGGTCATGTATAATTTACAAATTGTTTTAATATAATAATTCAGCTTTGTGAATCTTGGATGTCCTATCCAATGCACATTGAATATAGGGATTTGATATTACAGATCAGTAATAAACAATATGCACTGTATATTACTTTATGGTTTGACAGATAATACAACATTGGTAGCACTGCTTGGAGATGAACAGAAAGTAGCATAACACTAAAATGTAAACATTTCTAAACTGTACATACTTTCCCTTGTATTTCTTCCTATGTAGAGAATTCCAGAACTGTGTCATACTATTTTTTTTAAAATTCAGTGACACTCTCTTTGTGTAGGTGAATGGGCTTCCTTTCTCCTAAGTGATAGTCTTTCAGGTGTGCTGAGCAGAAATAAGAAGAAAAATATATAGATGCTATGCACTATTATTGTTAGTTCCATTTTAGGAATGCAACTGTATAATCTATTCTCAAAATGTATAGTTATTTTGGTGTACTGACCAGATATGAGTATTTTGTAAGTGTTATGTATTCTTCTACAGCGTTAAGGGTTAGATAGGTTTCTTATTTTATGTTTAGTTAGCAGCATGGCCCCCTGGGATCAATTTGCACCACAATGATTATGTTAGTGCAGGGTCTTGTTACTCTTGTTGACAGTGCTTCTTGTAAATTGCAAATGTTTCAGTAACATTTTGAAACTAATTTACTGTGTCTACCTCTTTATTTTGTAATGGGTGATTGTTATGTGCTAATAAACTAGACCAGTGGGGTCCTGTGAGTGCCACCAACAGTTCAGGGTTGTAGTATGTTTGTGCTTGTGTATTCTGGTTCTCTTTGATTGTTGTCACTAGTAAATTGCCTGTCAAAAATGATGAGATAATATCTGATGTGTCACTTCCCACCCTCCCCTGTGTCTCTTTGCCCACCCTCCAATGTGCCTCTTCCCCCCTCTCCCTCCCCTGTGTCTCTTTCCCCCTCTCCACCTCCCTCCCCTGTGTCTCTTTTCTCCCTTTCCTGCTCTTGTGTCTCTTTTCTCCCCCTCTCCCTCCCATGTGTCTCTTCCACCCTCCTCTGGGTCTTTCCCCCTCTCCCTTCCATGTGTCTGTCCCCTGTGTCTATTTTCCCCTTCCCCTCCCCTGTTTCTCTTCCACCCACTTTCCCTTCCCCTGTGTCTCTTCCCTCCCCTTCTTCATCCCCAGTGAATCCCCTCCTTTCTCTCTCTCTCACCCTCTCCCCTGTCTCTCTTCCCCATGTCTCTCTTCCCCATGTTTCTCTCCCGCCATGTCTCTCTCCCCCCACGTCACTCTCCCCCCATGTACCTCTCCCCCCAGTCTCTCTCCCCCAGTCTCTCCTCCCATATCTCTCCTCCCACCATGATTCCCCTCCCATGTCTCTCTCCCCCATGTCTCTGCCCACCCTCTCCCCTGTCTCTCCCCCATGTATCTACCCCCTCCTCTCCCCTGTCTCTCCCCCCTCTTCCCATCTCTCCCCCTCTCTCCCCGTCTCTCTCCCCATCTCTCCCCCCTCGACTTAGTGCGGTGCATTGCTGTTGTTACAAAGGCTTCCTCTGTGCATTAAGATGTATATGCCTATATGGAGCTGTAGAATGGTTCCTGCTTGCGTTTTTTTTTTCTAGTACTGGGATCCTAACATGTCTCTTAAGCATTCTCATAAGTGGTTTAGCTGCTATTGAGTTTACAAATAATGATTTGGCATACTTGATAAACATGTGTCTTTTTTCTTGAATTGCAGTGGACTTTTAACTATTGTACTGGATTTCTCTAAAATACTTTTATGCTCATGGATTTTATAGCTGTCAATGTAATTCTTTTGTTACCTACTTCACAAATATCTAAATCTTATCAAAAATACATTAGTCTTTAAAAGATCTGCTTAGTAACTGAGATTGCACCAGCATTTCTGGTTTTACTGGGATTAGACGATAAAGACCATGAGGTTTTAATAGCAACACTGATTTTTCTTTGTTGTGTTGCTACCCTCAAAACTGCCACATTATTTGTTTTATAGTGTCTTGCTACAAGAGGAGACTTTACATCATATTTTTAGCGATCTATCAGCTGGTGATATTTTTTTTTATAGGATAAGAGAACTGATACATACCTATTTTTGTGTAATGCAAAAAAAAAAAAAAAAGAAAAGAAAAATATTGGATGGCTTGTTTCTGTTTCTAAATAATTAATACAAAGGTTAAAGCAGTTTACTGTATATGTGTTTCATTGACATTTTAAATATAAACAACAAGGCTGTAAAGTTCTAACCATGAATTATTTATATACTCCAGACATACAAATAGATGAAATGGCAATATTTCAGATTACCAATAAATCCTACGTAGGCTGCAGTGCAGTTAATGACAGGTAAACCTGAGTGCATTAGCGTTTCAGGATCTGCTTGTTTTATTTAAAATAATGCTACACAAATTATAGACTTAAAGAAGAGGCATGTTTCATACAAGGTTCAGAACTGAAAATTGTACAGGGCAAAAAAATAATAAAACTATTTTGAAACACCATCACCAACACAGCAGAGGTTTCACTTATTGTATAATTTAGAATTATAGGTACTTTATCAATTGAATATTGTTTAAAAACATGCATTTTCCTATAGTAAATTTACATTGAATTTTACAATCAGCCTTTCTGATTCACCCACCAAGGAGAGTGATATCTCTTTCTAATGGGCCTGTAATTGTCAATTATCCATTGGGGATCTGAATGTATTGTGGTTGTCCTAACTCCATACAACAGTAAAAAGACTGAGCATGCCCCCAGTGGGTAATTATCCTAAATAGCTAAGGTGCACCCAAGTACATCTTGAGAGGATTTCATATTCCTCCTCAACCATCAAGTACATTTGAAATGGTAAAGAACACTGTTTATCCTCTCTATTAATAGAGTACCTTTGTCTTGATTAACATGGTAGCAGCAGGTGTGGCATATAGATATAAGTATGCATACTCCAGTGTTTGAATTATCTTTCTCTACCCACCTTTCACTAGCCCTGTTATAACAAGAGTTTGTTACAAATATGCACAGCAGATGGAAGGGATTGAGGAGGGCAAGACCTTTTTTTTATGGGATCTGCTCAAGGTGCATTGCATCCGTCCCTGACATTTTAACCTGCTACTCACAGTTGTACCAGCTACCACAGATCTCACAGCAAACAATAGCTCAAGACTTCCTATGATGACTGTCTACATCAGCAATTCCAAAATTTAGGGACCTCAGATAGGTTAAACACTGAACGTTGAATAGGAAATGCCTCAACAGCATTTACACAGGGTTAAATCTAAATCCTAACCTGTCTGGTGCAACTTAAAGAGTGGTTTTGGAGCCACTGGTCTACATAAAAATATTTTCAAAACTCTGTATAACAGCATGATATTTTGTATCACTTTATCTTAAATTTTTTTACCTAAAAATAAGCTGTTTATTTTTTTAATCCAGCTGAGAAAACTGTAGAACCAACCCAGAACGGGAGTGAGGAGGTAATGAAGAGAGATGGAAATTATAGGACCATAAAGGGAATAGAATATCATCACATATAATAGTTGTCAAACTGTGATTCAATGTCACGCTTGCGACCAATCTCAGTTTGACAACTACAGCGTAGGCCTCGCATGCACATTGCGCAACAGGCACGCGCATGGTCATAGCGTGGCAGAAGCCCGCGCAGGCGCATTGCGCACCGGAGAGACAGGAGGAGGGGAGACACACAGGGAAGGAGAGGGAAGACACAGAGGAGAGGGGGGAGAGACACAGGGCAGGGAGAGGAGTGGGGAGAGACACAGGGTAGGGGGAAGACACACAGGGGAGTGAGAGGAGTGGGGAAGTGACACAGGGGAGGGGAGACACACAGGGGTGGGAGAGGATGAGGGTAGACACACGGGGGGAAGGGACACAGAGGAGGGGAGAGAGACACAGGGCAGGGAGAGGAGTGGGGAGAGACACAGGGCAGGCAGAGGAGGGGGAAGAGACACAGGGGAGGGGGAAGACACACAAGGGTGGGAGAGGATGAGGGTAGACACACAGGGGGGGAAGAGACACAGAGGAGGGGGGTGGACACAGGGGAATGAGAGGGGGGAGAGACACAGAGGAGGGGGGAGAGACACAGGGCAGGCAGAGGAGGGGGAAGAGACACAGGGCAGGGGGAAGACACACAGGGGTGGGAGAGGAGGGGGGTAGACACAAAGGGGAGGAAGGGAGAGACACAGAGGAGGGGGAGAGACACAGGGGAATGAGAGGGGGAGAGAGACAGAGGAGTGGGGAGAGACACAGGGGAGTGAGAGGAGGGGGGAGACACAAAGAAGGGAGACGAGGGGGGAAGAGACACAGGGGAAGGGGGAGACACACAGGGGTGGGAGAGGATGGGGTAGACACACAGGGGAGGGGGGGGAAGAGACACAGGGGAATGAGAGGTGTGCGCGTAGCGAGGGCTGCGGGCGAGGGCCTCAGTTGCTGGCATGGAGCGCTCCTTGCCAGCAACTGCGACCCTCGCAAAATTTACGTTCAAACGCAAACAACCACACACCAACTACGACCCTCGCAAACTTTACCTCGCAACTCAAACAACATACTAGACACGTTACCACACATTACGACCTCGCAACAATGGGACGCAACTCGCGAACATTACAAAATACCTACAGCAAGAGGAAGCATTCAGGACCTCAAAAAAGCAACTTACACCTTCATTTAACTAAAAATAAAAGAGTTTGAACACTAAAAGATTCGCTAAGCGAGAGAAAAAATGGCTGCCGAACCAAACGAAAACGAGGCAAAAGCACTCTGAACACGCAAAACACCACAAGAAACTCGCAAAACACCACAAACGACCTATGGATATTCCGTTAACACGCATACCACACATTACCCGCCATTTTACGCCAATGCGGAAGTACACAACTACGCTAACGGATTGGTCTCGCGCACGCACACTATTACACTGCACACATTCATCACGCTTACACAGCAGCTCCACACCACTAATGCTGCAGTAATATCAAAACAGATTGCAGCTCTTCAACACAATGCTTCAAAATAGGTAAAGTATAATCATTTATTAATCTATTATATATTTCAGTACTACACACAAAACAGCATTAGCTAACTTACAATTTCATTGCCGTCATTTTTTGACGGGCAATTCGCTAGTTAAATAATAAAAAGGTAACATTCAAATGGTGGTGAGGAGGATAGGGGTAGGTGGAACGGAAAATTAATTGAAATTACGACACTTCAGACTATACACGCCTTTTCCCAGCTTCAAATTCTCTCCAAAATAGATGTGTAAGATACAAACAGGGGTGGAGGAGTAGGGAAAAGGGAGTGGTGAGGGGAATTTGTTACATAATTAGACCTTATTGAATTTGACACCTAACCCTTTTCCATGCACATGTTCAGAAACAGGTTGAAACAATAACTACAAGCATTGCTCCTGCAGAAGTGTAAACACCCCTCTCAATCATACTTCACTTAATTGTCTAGTCTAATTAAACACTAGCTTTATAACTTTTTTCCCTGCCTAATTATGCTTAGTCAGTCTCAACGGTTTAAAACATATATACATATATTTCATTCTTCAGCTGGATGTTAATGGTTAATGCTTAGAGAAAGGTCCATTAAAAAAAGAATTACATATAAATGATAGAAAGAAAAATAAGTTAAAATTAAATTAATGTAATATATCACAGATGTCTACTGCTGAGCACAATTACATTAGAAAGAGAATATTAATGCGTAAAACATAGAATTGTTATAGTTCTTATTTTATATTAAATAATACGATTGTCATATCTTCATTGAAATCGTTATTTAAATACTGGAATTTTTTACCACATAAATAAAACTGTACGCTTTAATAATGTATTAAGTTATATTCATTTTCTTTCCTTCTCATATTGGAGTTTTCAGCACTGCTACCACTAAATCAATTTTTTATCAATTATTGAAGATGGTTATGAAACAATAGCTTTCATTTTCATTCCTTGATATCTCATGTTTCTAGCTGTCTGAGTTTCACATTGATTTGAGTTGACTTAATGTTTTATGAGTTGAGGAAGATAGGGATTGAATGAACTGAAGCACAAGTAGACAAAGCAAGTTTTATAACATAACCTTCCGGCAACTTTACAGTTCATTATTTTTTATTGGGTCTCCAACCTTTATTGTTTTCCAGTTTGTTAAGTCAATAAAAGAATCAAGGTAAAATTAAGAGGCTGTATCTTTGATATTAAGATTAATACTTATTTATTAATTATGGGCATGAATCTGGACTGGTGACACTAAGATTATCTTTATGACTAGCGACTTGCCTGTCAAAAATGACGGGGCAATAAGGTTTGAAGCCATGTCAATGCTGTTTGCCACACAATGTAAAGCTTCTTGTACTCTGAGGAGCTTCGGTATTCATTACGAGCCTCTCCTCTCATGTACTTTTGCTCCTCTGAGCACCTTCGGCAGTCATCACAAAGACAGATATCTATTTATCTATATTTTGTTAACTAATAATGAATTAATTAGTTACTTAATACATTAATATACTTTACCTATTTGTAAGTAAGATATCCAGCAATCAATAGCCTGAAGAGCTAACAATCTGTTTTTATTTTCCGGCAGCATACAATGTACAGATTGAGTGTTGTTGCTCTAAGGAGAAAGTGAAATGAATGTCCCAAGTGTGCATTAGAAATAGGCTGCGTGCACGAGGGCAAACCGTTGGTTTAGTTGTGTAAAGCGCCATTGTAGATTCGAAATGTTATTAGTTGCAAGTTAGGATTGTAAAGTTGCATAGTTTGTGTATGTGTTACGCTGCTCGCAAGCATTTTCTGTCATTTGTAGTAGTGTATTTTGTACCTCCTACGTTCCTGTGTGAAATTGCTTCTCGGTTCACATTGTTTTGTGTGGTTCGGGGTCGTGTAGCCTCAATTTCATTTTTTTTGGTGGCCATTTTTTCCCCCGCTTAGGTGATTTTCAAGTGGCGAAACTCGTCCAAATCGACTTAAATTTGCTTTCTACCTTACTCCTAGACATCCTGGCTGTTCCTCTGTGCTGTGTGTGATGTTTTTATTGTATTTTTTTTGTGTGTTTTTTTAGTTTTCGCGGTTTGGCCGTTAATTTTGTATTTTTCTTATCTCGTATTTTTTTTCCCTGTGTAATAGTGTATTTTGTAACCTCGTACGTTCCTGTGTGAAAGTGCTAAGCTGTTGGCAGTGTTTTGCGCGGTCTGGGTCATGTAGTCTTGTTTTCATTTTGTTTGGCGAACATTTTTTTCTTGCTTAGGCGATTTTCGAGTGCCGAAACTCGGCCAAATCCACTTAAATTCTTGTTCCACCTCACTCCCGGACGTCCTGGCTGTTCCCCCATGCTGTGTGTGATATTTTTGTTGTATTTTTAATTTTTTTTGTATTTTGTGTGTTTTTATTGGTTTTTGCTTTGCGCCGTTCGGCCGTTAACCTCGTATTTTTCCTACCTCATATTTTTTTTCCCGAAGTCCCGCGTCTTGTAATTTTTTTTTCTAAGTCCCGCGTTGATCAACTGCTTGCAGCCTAAGGCGTTTACTAAGTGTTTGGTGGCTAAGTCCCGAGTGTTTCATTGCCTTTGGCGCTCATCGCCTTAGTGCTCAGAGTTAACGGCTCGCTTCACAAGGCTCGCAAGCGATGAGCATAATATTAAATAAAACCTATTGTAACAAGCTATTGTATTATAGTGGCATGTTGTTTCCTTTAAAGGCATAAGATCTAGACAGGGATACTGTGAAAATAAGTGTTTAGTTTTAGCAATTAATCCACATATTGCAAGTGCATAGATATTGTAGGCTAATAAAAGATCATGTTGACTCTCCTAATGTCTCTTTTTATACATTCCTTATATACTCTAGTATAAGCCGACCCGAGAATAAGTCGAGGCACCTATTTTACCACAAAATACTGGGAAAAATGGGTGACTCGAGTATAAGCCGAGGGTGGGAAATGTGCTGTCCCCTGTGTCTCTACTCCCCTCTCCCTCCCCTGTGTCTCTTCACCCATCTCCCTTCCCTGTGTCTCTTCACCCCCTCCCTTATCACCCTCCTCAACCCCCTCCTCATTCTCAACCTCCCTCCTCAACCTCCCTCTTCATCCTCAACCTCCCTCCTCATCCTCCCTCCTCATCCTCAACCTCCCTCCTCAACCCCCCTCCTCATCCTCCCTCCTCAACCCCATCCTCAACATCAACCCCCTCCTCAACCCCCTCCTCATCCTCAACCTCCCTCCTCAACCCCCCTCCTCAACCTCCCTCCTCAACCCTCTCCTCATCCTCAACCCCCTCCTCAACCTCAAGCCCCCCATCCTCATCCTCAACCCCCCCACCCTCAACCTCCCCATCCTCAACCTCCCTCCTCAACCTCAACCCCCCCATCCTCATCCTAAAACCCCCATCCTCATCCCCATCTTCATCCTCAACCCCCATCCTCAACCTGCCCATCCGCAACCTCCCCATCCTCAACCTCCCCATCCTCAACCTCCCCATCTGCAACCTTCCCATCCGCAACCTCCCCATCCGCAACCTCCCCATCCTCAACCTCCCTCCTCAACCTCAACCCCCCATCCTCATCCTCAACCCCCCCATCCTCATCCCTCCATCCTCATCCTCAACCGCCCATCCTCAACCTCCCCATCCTCAACTCCCCCATCCTCATCCCCCCATCCTCATCCTCAACCCCCCCATCCTCAACCTCCCCATCCTCAATCCCCCCATCCTCAACCCCCCCATCCTCAACCCCCCCATCCTCAACCCCCCCATCCTCAACCCTCCATCCTCAACCCCCCCATCCGCAACTTCCCCATCCGCAACCTCCCCATCCTCAACCTCCCCATCCTCAACCTCCCCATCCTTAACCTCCCCATCCTCAACCTCCCCCTCCTTAACCTCCCCCTCCTCAACCCCCCCTCCTCAACCCCCCTCTTCATTCTAAACCCCGCTCCTCATTCTAAACCCCCCTCCTCATTCTAAACCCTTACTTTACCCCTCTAAATATCTCCCCCTCTCCCTTTACCCTCACTTACCTGCTTCTGCTCCGGCCTCCGCTCCTTCCGGCGCCAATGCTAATGAGGTCGTGTGCATGTGACGTCACGTCATTAGCATGCACCGGGTGCCGGCACCCGGTATATGCTAATGACGTGCCGCGCATGTGACATCACGTCGTTAGCATATACCGGGTGCCGGCACCCGGTATATGCTAATGACGTGACGTCACATGCGCGCCACGTCATTAGCATTGGCCGGGTCAAGACCCTGGAAGGAGCGGAGGCCGGAGCAGAAGCAGGTAAGTGAGGGGAAAGGGAGTGGGGGAGGTATTTAGAAGGGTTAAAGTGAGGAGGGGGTTTAGAATGAGGAGGAGGGTTAGAATGAGGAGGGGGGTTGAGGATGAGGAGGGGGGAGGGAAAGAAACACGGGGGTAGAGAGACACGGGGGGGTTAGAGAGACACGGGGAGGAGAGTGACTCGAGTATAAGCCGAGGGGGCCCTTTTTAGCCTTAAAAAAAGGGCTGAAAAACTCGGCTTATACTCGAGTATATACGGTACATCAAAAGTATCATCATTCATCTGTGTTATATTATTGTCCACATGTGTACTCACTTACTTATTTATTCTCCTCAAAGATATTCCTGAAGCATTTTGCTGTTAAAGGTCACCTTAGTGCTCCAAAACCCTGCTGCAGACTACAATAAGATAAACAGCTTTTAAAAATACTATGTTTTAAAAAAATCTAATTTTCATAGTGAAAAAAGGGATGTTATTTTGCTCATTTCTTTATTGATCAGAAAGAGGTTACCGATTTCTCTGCTGTTGCACTGCTCAGCAATGAAAAAACACCCATAAATACCCAATCAACATTTAAAGATTAACTATCAATATAAATTAACAAATATATAAATTATATAAATATATACATTTCTTAAGTAACTTTTAGTTCTTTCTATATAATATCTTCCCATATAATTACAGGGATTATAAACATGATTTAGGGTAGCATATATTGTTTTTATAAAGCTATGTCTATCTTAAAACTTACATCCATACATCCACTCATTAGGACGCATCAAATGGGAACTCTTTTACTGCTTAGTAGTATTATTTTCCCTGGTGGGCACCTGTAGATGTAGAAGTGAATACTTTTTGCGTGATGTTCAGTCATGTCCGACTCTCCGTGACCGCAACACAACATGTTGATCCACTTGGTATTCATGACAGAGATACTGGAGTGCCAGTCCTTTCTCCAGTAGGCCACAGCATACAGCTCCCGGTACTGACCAGGCCCAACCCTTCATGGCTTCAGGATGGTGTGACCTTTTGGTTCCCTGACTGGAATCGAAACCAGGTCACAGCAGTGAAAGCACCGAATCATAAACACTGGACAACCAGGGAACCAGTGAATACTCTATTTGTATTTACATTTATTGTACCTAGAGTCCTTTTTTTGGAATGTCTGTATGTGTCTGAGAGTAATAAAACAGAATGCTCTCCCTTATCCACGTGTTGTTGCATTTTACCAGTATAGTGTAGCAAACATTGAAATTCTATTGTATGATTTCTTTAATATTGGTTTTATTTTATTTCTTCTCCACTTCAGTGCTCCATATGGAAAAAAACATATACATATAACTTGTTTACCAGTTTCCTAGCAACCATATCAGTCAGTTGATATTTTTAGACTTATAAACCTGTTGATAAAATGGAAGTTTGTTACTCAATTTATAATAAACACTGCCAAAAAGAAATGCAAGAAAATGGTCTCCAGATCAAAAGTATAAAAATAGTGCTTTATGAAAGTTTAATAAAATACCCCTGGAATAATCACCTTTCTAGTGATGCCTCTACCCAGTCGGCTGAGGATAGGATCAGATGATGGCTACCATAACCAGTGAAGGTTTACTTGCACTCAATAGATGGGAAGGATGGAGAATCTTCAGAACTTCTGAACCATTGAGCTCACAGGGCGCAGTGTCAGTGACACAAAGTAGTAGTAGTATGTATGGTGAAAGAAGGATGAAATTGGATGAAAAATGTAACCAGAATTGAGGCATGTTGGGTAAATGGAAATGAACAGAGAAAAGGACAGATAAGGGAAATTATATAAATTATATCATAATTGTAGTCAATATAGAATTGTTTGGGGTGTAATGATTTGGAATTTGAAAATTAGAATGGAGAATGTATATTGTCTTATGTGTGTTGCTGTGTATCAGTATATCAACTTCTATAGTAGGATAACAAACATCATATATATGACATTTATAAGATGAAAAATATGAAAAAATTGTTGTGCCTCTCCTGGAAGTGTGCATTGTTACTTACCACTGTCCCAATTGATCAATTCCATAAGTTTATAAAATATGACATGGGATGCAAAACTTAACAAGGGTGTGGGTCTCAAGACTATAAAGTATAGTCTCTCATGACTGGATGTTTCCATGTAAAACAGTTACATTGGCCAATACTGGAGTTGTCAATGTATAGACATCTATGAGTACCAGGGGCGTAGGAATTGGTTGAGGAGGGGGGGGGGGGGGGGGACAAATCCCCCCACAGATTAAATGAATAGGGTACACAAAAAATAGCAAAAACAAACTTAATCAGGCATTACCAGATTTTGCCACTAGAGCGCTATGGAGCAGTATTTCCTTCCCATGAAAGCTTTGACCCTTAATTTATTTTATATATATATATATATATATATATATATATATATATATATATATATATATAAATTATTATTATCATCGTTTATGGATGGAGGGCACTGTCTTTGAGCTTAGAATCCAGTGTCCATAGTGCTTTCCCCAAAGCACCATGCAAGATTAAAAACTTGCAGACTTACAATAAGTACATGATTTCTATAATATAAATATATATATATATATATATATATATATATATATATATATATATATATATATTCAATTATATTGGGGGGGGGCAGAGTGGTATTGTGAATTAAAAATAAGAAATGTAAAAAATAGTTTTTGAGGGGTATTACAGCAATGACCCAAACCCCCCCCCCCCCCCCAGGCAGTAGATCTGCCCCCACTTCCTGTCCTGGGAGTACAGTTGAATTATCCCTAACAGATTTTTTTGGAATCCAACGCCCATGACCAGTACCATGTGCTAATTTGATTTTCGGTTAAATATTTTCCACTGATGGGATGTATTTCTGACATATCTCCCATAGGTTCTATACAATTATTAGAAGGCCAATACAATTATTTATGGAATTGTTTAGTATATTTTTATCATGTAGAACTTGCATAAAAACAGCACTTTTTCAGTAATATTTACGATTCAATATTCTCAACCTTGAGTAAGTAGAAGCTTTGACTATTTTTATGATTTTTGTTTATTTAACTTGCTGTTCCTGCTTTATGATAATTCACTACCGGTTAAGTTTTATTATGTTGTGGCATATATTTAATCTTACAGATTTATGAATGCTGGGTACAGCTTTTTCTTCTTTTCTCTAGCTTTGCATAAAAAAATCCCCAAAAGATATTTAAACATAAACAATACAGTGGTTATCCTGAACACAAAGTTACAAATATACTCATTTTTTATTTAATATCAAAGATAACTTTTTTTAGTTTACAATTTATGCCTGTTTAAATCAAAAGCACATTTTCTCTATTGTTTTATATGCTGAATGGCTAGTCAGATCCATCTAGAGATAATCTAATGTTTTATATTACAGCATTACGTTTGTTTTCAGTTCTATAAGAGCACTATTTAATAAAAGAGAACAGCTTTCTTTGATGAAATTGAAAATGTAATGTTTTCATATCAGTACATAGAGGCATTTACTAATCCCAAAACCTAGTTCCTACAAAAAGTTGTATTAGCTAAAGTTGCCCTGTGGTCCAATTCTCAAGTGAGGCTTCAGATAAAAGAGAGTGCTGTGGAAAATACATTTTCCTTTGTTATGCCCATTAAATATGTATCAAGAAACGGAGAGTAAAGGGACTACTTTTGTGGTCTTATGAAGGGCTCTCTAAAGAATTGTTAGGTAGGGTTGATAAGAAAGAAACCTTTACTAACTTTTTATTGTGCATTTAAAAATGTATTACTATTTTTAATCATGTTCACAGGGAGTATGAGCTCCTTATCTCTCCACTCCCTGAATGATTTCTTGTCTCTGGAGTGGGAGCTGCCCAGAGGGGAATGCTCTCTAAAAACGCATACCATATTTCCAATATGATTGTGGGAAGGGACTCGAAATTGTATTTGTTTTCATTGGTGGTGGCTCATGTCTCTCTACTGTAAGCTACTAATATGTGTTTTATAAAGTGGTCACAAAGGCATGGGTGTAGGAGCCAAAGAAAATCTATGTGTGTTGGGGAGGGGATACCGCATATAAAATAAAAATACTACACAACTGCTTCTTTACACATAAACATACACATTGAAAAATCTGTCCCCCTCGCCGATCCAGTTCCTACACCCATGTTCAAAGGGTTTTTATTTTGGTACTTCCGGTAGGCAGCTCCCACTATTGTGACAATACATCTTTCAGAGGGTAGAGAGACCTGGAGTTTATATAGCCTGGGGCATGATTCCAAAAGTAATTCATTGTTTAATTGCACAGTAAAAGTTAAAAAAATGTTTTGTATCAAGCCCAATCCAACTATTCTTTCAAGAGCCCTTTAAAGTTATCCTTTAAGTCATCTTTTTATATTGATGCTACCATACCCTACAAAATGTAAAAGGTGGCCTGTTCAAGTAAATTATACTATTAAAATTGGTCCCTCATTACGCTCTTCAGTAGGCCTCACAGAGTGGATGCATTTGATAGTTTCTGTTGGATGCATTTGATAGTTTCTATTTTTTAGCCTCCTATGTGCATTACATAAAGTACATTATATCACCTTAACTATTTGGTCCTCATTGAATTTTGTAATATTGATCTATTAACCTTTGACATTTTTATGTCATTTGAACTGTTTAATTCTCTCTCAGACTGCATGATTAATACTTCTCTGCCCTTTCCCTTTGACGTCGAAACGCGTCAGGCGTAGGCGGAGCGTCACACACGTACTGCAGTAACACGCTTATAGACGCATCGAGCTCTGCTTCATAGCGTCCTCCGAATGTAATTTTCGAACAAGACCCTTAGTATAATCCTGTCCTATCTCTCACTAACGTATATAATAGTAAGAATATTCTTATCTAGCAGAACGCCATACTACTATAAAGCTTCTTCTTATCAGTGGTAACAATTAAGAGTTTGAGGCACAACTAAGAGTGTGAGGCACTTTGGCAACAACTGGCAAAAAAAGGGTTTCTAAGGGGTAAAAAACAACACGCATATAAATACAGATATTAGTCTGTGTCATTAGCAATTTGGGCGCAGGGCAGAGCATTTGCGCTTTAGAAGCCTTCTTATTCAAGATTGAAATATAATAAGACATATTGATTATCTTATTGATTTGGATTCTTTAGGCTACATTGATGTCATTGTTTTTACTTTACCCTTATTACCCTTGGTTTTAACTTGATTTTAATTGTCGTTGTGAGGTACAAGTAGCTAATAAATTGCACATGCATATGTATTTTCCCATATTTTGTTATATATCAGTATTGCATTTGAAAGTAAACACATTTCTTGAAAATGCTATCTTATGTTTGCATCTTGCTCACAATAATTTTTGCTATTTTTAGACATGTACAGTATTCCTATCTACAATGGTGCTTTGCCTGCAGGTTAGAAGTTTGAAGATATACTTATGTTTTATTAAACAGAAACATATTATGTTCAGTCTAACTCCATGACGTCTGCGCTGAACCAGTTTTCACAAACATACATCCAGCATACACTGCATGTCAAAATTAGTTTGTATGATCGTAACAATTTAGTTGCTGAGTCACTAGAGATGGAATTGCGGTAGTCATGCTCAGATATTGTGAGAGCTGCATTGGGGTTTACATAGTGTTGTGAAGAAGAGAAAGATTTTGCAGATATTTTGGTGATAGAGGCAGCAGGTTATGGTGATTGATGAGATGATGGGGGTGAAGAACAGGTCTGAGTCAAGTGAGACACAAAGACAAGAGACTTGAGAAGTGGAGTGATATTCCTGAAAGGAACATCTCAGGAATAGAGGTGTAGGAGAATTAGAAAATAACTAATAACTCTTTGGAGATTGTAATTTTAAAATAGTGAGAACCCATACAGGACGAGACATATTGTGAAACAGGTTAGTAGGGAGTGAGATAGGTCTAGAGAGGAGAGTCTTGGGTTTCTTCAGCATAAATAATGGTACTGAAACCCAAAACAGCGGATTAGTTTGCCAAGAGAGGAAGTTTAGATTGAGAGAAGGAAGAATCCCAGGAGCTATTTTTGATACACCCCAAGTGATAGTGGTAATGGAAGAGAGGAGGTGACTCAGTTGGAGACACTTAAAGAACATATAAAGACTGATTCAAATAATGAGAAAGATGTGTCAAAGAGTCCTAGTTGGAAGGAGGAGTGGATAGTCTAATGTGTCCGAGGCAGCAGAGAGGGCAAGGAATATAAGAAAGGAGAAGCATTTCTTTGATTTGGCAGGTCAGTTGTTATATTAGTGAGTGCAGTTTCAGCTGAGTACTGGGGACGGAAGCCAAATTGTAGTGGGACAAATAAGGAATTGTTGGGTAGGAAGTTAGTAATTTGGTTAAAGACTAGTCTTTCTGACTATATGGAGCCTTGGGCGAGTAGAGAGTTAGGGTGATAATTAGAGAGGCATGAAGGATCAAGACAGGGCTTATTTAAAAGGCATCTGAATTATCAACTGATATGTTGCAGTCACACAGAATGAGAGTGGTAATGTTAGATGAGAGGATGTGTGGAAGCCCGGAAATAAAGGGGTAAATGTGAAGTTGACCCAAAAGGGTGATAGATAACAGTTGCAAGTAGAGAGAGGAGTCAGTAGAACTTAATGGAGCAGACTTCAACAGAGGGACAGGAGACAGTATAGACTGTGGGAATTATCTCATTTACAGTTGGAGAGAATAAGTCCCACCCAACCTCCCAAGTGTTGGGGTGTGGTTGAAATGCAGGCCATCATATGATAGGCCATCAGTAGAAACAATGTCAGATGAACATAGACAGGTTTTTGAGGTGGCTGGTATGAAGAGGTCATGGATGGTAGTAGATTTGTTTCATACAGAGCATTTCATGGGGCAAAAGAAAGGGTGAATTTTGGTAAAGGCTGGACGGTTGTTGATATGAGATTGTTGTAGCTACTATGTCTGGTAGGATTTTTAGATGGTTGAGGCTGGAAGTAGGTGGGGATGGAAGTGGAGCCAGGATTGGTAGAGATGTCCCCTGCAGCTAGTGATTTTTGTGACAGTGTTCCTTTTTTCCTAAAATGGCAGGGTTGGAAATAATGTAGGGGTGTAGGAAACGAAATAATTCTAGATACAGCTCACTTGATGCACAAAACACTTATATGCATACATACACACAGTGATAAATCAGGGGGTAATTGTCCCCCTCAAACCCCCCCAGTTCCTACACCAATGTTCTAAAGGTCAGGCGCTCACCGGAGCTCAATTGAGGTGAAGAGATATTGATGGTGCAACAAGGGTGGCAACATTTTTTTTTTTAAGGAAGAGGGACTTCTCCATTCTTTTCAGGAGGCAGCTTTGGTCTCCAAAACCATGGTGGCAGAGATGTGACTTTTGTTCCAGGTGTAAAGGAGGAAGAGGTAGGATAGCATTATAGAAATAGTATGTATATTCTGGTGATGTACAGCCTTGGTCCACTTGTGCCATATGTACCTTTTCAGGGTGATTTTAATCAGGATTCCCTTTTAGTTTATCTCCAGTATATCTTGGATTCTACACTTAGACAAGTTCACTTGTCCTGAGTCTATCTCTGGTGCTCCACTTACACAAGCTGAATAAAAAAAAGTGAACAGGACAGTCAAGCTATACAAACTATGGCTTTAAAATTCTAAAGTTTTCATACCCATGTACAAATTGTGAAATGTTGTGATTTATTTTGAAAATATGATTGATCATGCAAAAAAGGATGGTGATTGAAGGATAGTGATCATATGAAGCCATTTATTATGGTTGTTTGGCTCCTTTTTAAATTATAATGATAACAGAAATCACCCAAATGGCCCTGATCAAAAGTTTACATATCCTTGAATGTTTGGCCTTGTTACAGACACACAAGGTTACACACACAGGTTAAATTGGCAATTAAAGTTTCATTTCCCACACCTGTGGCTTTTTAAATTGCAATTAGTGTCTGTGTATAAATAGTCAATGAGTTTGTTAGCTCTCACGTGGATGCACTGAGCAGGCTAGATAGTGAGTCATAAGAAGCAGAAAGGAACTTGTCAAAAGATCTGCATAACAAGGTAATGGAACTTCATAAATATGGAAAAGGATATAAAAAGTTATCCAAAGCCTTAAAAATGCCAGTCAGTACTGTTCAATCACTTACTAAGAAGTGGAAAATTCAAGCATCCCTTGATACCAAGCCAAGGTCAGATAGACCAAGAAAGATTTCAGCCACAACTGCCAGATGAATTGTTTGGAATACAAAGAAAAATCCACAGGTAACCTCAGGAGAAATACAGGCTGCTCTGGAAAAAGATGGTGTGGTTGTTTCAAGGAGCACAATAAAATGATACTTGAACAAAAATGAGCTGCATGGTCAAGTTGCCAGAAGAAGCCTTTACTGCACCAATGCCACCAAAAAGCCTGGTTACAATATACAAATGGGAAACTTGTGAACATTGTTGGCAAGATGAATGCAGCATGTTAGCAGAAAATACTGCCCGACAATTTGTATTCTTCTGCATGCTCTTGGACTTTTGAGCATGACAATGACCCTAAGCACAAGGCTAAGTTGATCCTCCAGTGGTTACAGCAGAAAAAGATGAAGGTTGTGGAGTGCCATCAGTCTCCTGACCCTAATATCATCGAGCCAATCTGAGAAAATCTCAAACGTGCGGTTCATGCAAGACGACTAAAGACTTTGCATGACCTGGAGGTATTTTGCCAAGACGAATGGGCAGCTATACCACCTGCAAGAATTAGGGGCCTCATAGACAACTATTACAAAAGACTGCACTCTGTCACTGAGGCTAAAGGGGGCAATACACAGTATTAAGAACTAAAGGTATTAAAACTTTTGAACAGGGTCATTTCATTTTTCTCTCTGTTGCCATGTTTTGTTTTATGATTGTGCCATTCTGTTATAAACCTACAGTTAAATATGAATCCCATAAGATAAAATAAATGTGTTTTGCCTACTCACTCATGTTTTCTTTAAAAATGGTACATAAATTACCAATCTGCTAAGGGTATGCAAACTTTTGAGCACAACTGTATAAATATATATATGTATCACTATAATAGTTGTCAGTGTTGGTCCCGTTGCGATGTTGGACAGGCGAAGCAAGGCGAGTAGTTGATGCCTGACTGCAAGATAATTGCAGACCTCGAGTAGCGAATTGATGCCTGACTGTGAGGCCTGTGGCTGCAATGAGCGCCAAAGGCCAAAGCAGCTCATTGCATCCCTTGCAGTGGGGCGCACAAGGCGCTCATCGTGAGGGTCGAAAGCACTCATTGCAGGGCTCCCTCAGCACTGAAGCACGTACAGTGGGGGAAAAAAGTATTTGATCCCCTGCTGATTTTGAACATTTGTCCACTGACAAATAAATGATCAGACTATAATTTTATTGGTAGGTGTATTTTAACAGTGAAAGACAGAATAACAAATAAAAGGGCATATCAGAAAAGTTATAAATTGATTTGCAGGTCAGTGATGGAAATAAGTATTTGAAACCCTATCAATCAGCGAAATTTCTGGCCCCCGGGTGTCTTTTATACAGGTAATGAGCTGAGATTAGGAGCACTCTCTTAAAGGTGTGGAGTGCTCCTAATCTCAGTTTGTTACCTGTATAAAAGACACCTGTCCACAAAAGCAATCCATCAGATTCCCAACTCCACCATGGCCATGAACAAAGAGCTGTCCATATATATATATATATATATATATATATATATATATATATATATATTATTTTTTTTTGCACTGGGACTCTCCATTCATTAGCTCCACCACTGATCCATTGCATTGAAGACTTGTCTAGGTGCATTTGCAGTTTAGTTTACCCTGATTTTTTCTTATCTATTTTGCTTTCCAGTGTTTTGTGGTTGGCACTACAATGGTTGGTACTTAGAGATGTCGCGAATAGTTCGCCGGCGGACTGTTCCCGGCAAACATAGCATGTTCGCGTTCGCAGCGAACTGCGAACATATGCGATGTTCGATCCGCCCCCTATACTTTATCATTGAGCAAACTTTGACCCTGCACCTCACAGTCAGCAGACACATTCCAGCCAATCAGCATCATACCCTGCCTTCCAGACCCTTCTACCTCATGGACAGCAGCCATTTTGGAATCATAACTAACTTGCAGTCTTACTGAGAGGAGGGAGAGTGTAGGCGATGCTGATTGAATAGGGAAATCAATAGCTAGGCAAGTTTATTCAGTGTCCAGTGCAGTGCTGAAGGACTCATGAAATCTCTGCTGTAAACACAGCACCCCAAAAAGCCCTTTTTAGGACTATAACATCATTTTTTTTGTTTTGTTTTTTTCTGTCTAATCTAACTTCATTTGTCTGTCTCCCTGCTAGCCCCTGCTAGCAAGTGTGTGTGTCAGGCTCACAGCTTATACTGTGTGTGCACAGTGCAACAAATTGAATCTTGTTTACTAGTTGTCTACTTTTAAAAAAAAAAAAACTTTTATTTTGTTAAATCTTAGTTCATTTGCCTGACCGCCAATCTAAGTTCATTTGCCTGACCGCTAGCCAGTGTGTGTGTCAGGCTTACAAGTACTGTGCCAAGTTCAACCAATCCAATCTAGTTGGGGTACCAGCAGTCTACATTTAAAAAAACTATAATTTTATTTTCTTAAATCTAAGTTCATTTGCCTGACCGCAAATCTAAGTTCATTTGCCTGACCGCTAGCCAGTGTGTGTGTCAGGCTTACAAGTATTGTGCCAAGTTCAACCAATCCAATCTAGTGGTGTACCAGCAGTCTACATTTAAAAAACCAATAATTTTATTTTCTTAAATCTAAGTTCATTTGCCTGACCGCCAATCTAAGTTCATTTGCATGACCGCTAGCCAGTGTGTGTGTCAGGCTTACAAGTACTGTGCCAAGTTCAACCAATCCAATCTAGTTGGGGTACCAGCAGCCTACATTTAATAAAACCAATAATTGTATTTTCTTAAATCTAAGTTCATTTGCCTGACCGCCAATCTAAGTTCATTTGCCTGACCGCTAGCCAGTGTGTGTGTCAGGCTTACAAGTACTGTGCCAAGTTCAACCAATCCAATCTAGTTGGGGTACCAGCAGTCTACATTTAAAAAAACAATAATTTTATTTTCTTAAATCTAAGTTCATTTGCCTGACCGCAAATCTAAGTTCATTTGCCTGACCGCTAGCCAGTGTGTGTGTCAGGCTTACAAGTATTGTGCCAAGTTCAACCAATTCAATCTAGTGGTGTACCAGCAGTCTACATTTAAAAAACCAATAATTTTATTTTCTTAAATCTAAGTTCATTTGCCTGACCGCCAATCTAAGTTCAATTGCCTGACCGCCAATCTAAGTTCATTTGCATGACCGATAGCCAGTGTGTGTGTCAGGCTTACAAGTATTGTGCCAAGTTCAACCAATCCAATCTAGTGGTGTACCAGCAGTCTACATTTAAAAAAAACAATAATTTTATTTTCTTAAATCTAAGTTCATTTGCCTGACCGCAAACCTAAGTTCATTTGCCTGACCGCTAGCCAGTGTGTGTGTCAGGCTTACAAGTACTGTGCCAAGTTCAACCAATCCAATCTAGTGGTGTACCAGCAGTCTACATTTAAAAAAACAATAATTTTATTTTCTTAAATCTAAGTTCATTTGCCTGACTGCCAATCTAAGTTAATTTGCCTGACCGCCAATCTAAGTTCATTTGCATGACCGCTAGCCAGTGTGTGTGTCAGGCTTACAAGTATTGTGCCAAGTTCAACCAATCCAATCTAGTGGTGTACCAGCAGACTACATTTAAAAAAACAATAATTTTATTTTCTTGAATCTAAGTTCATTTGCCTTACCGCCAATCTAAGTTCATTTGCCTGACCGCTAGCCAGTATGTGTGTCAGGCTTACAAGTATTGTGCCAAGTTCAACCAATCCAATCTAGTGGTGTACCAGGAGTCTACATTTAAATAAACAATAATTTTATTTTCTTAAATCTAAGTTAATTTGCCTGACCGCTAGCTAGTGTGTGTGTCAGGCTTACAAGTATTGTGCCAAGTTCAACCAATCCAATCTAGTGGTGTACCAGCAGTCTACATTTAAAAAAACAATAATTTTTTTTTCTTAAATCTAAGTTCATTTGCCTGACCGCCAATCTAAGTTCATTTGCCTGACCGCTAGCTAGTGTGTGTGTCAGGCTTACAAGTACTGTGCCAAGTTCAACCAATCCAATCTAGTTGGGGTACCAGCAGTCTACATTTAATAAAACCAATAATTTTATTTTCTTAAATCTAAGTTCATTTGCCTGACTGCCAATCTAAGTTCATTTGCCTGACCGCTAGCCAGTGTGTGTATCAGGCTTACAAGTACTGTGCCAAGTTCAACCAATCCAATCTAGTTGGGGTACCAGCAGTCTACATTTAAAAAAACTATAATTTTATTTTCTTAAATCTAAGTTCATTTGCCTGACCGCAAATCTAAGTTCATTTGCCTGACCGCTAGCCAGTGTGTGTGTCAGGCTTACAAGTATTGTGCCAAGTTCAACCAATCCAATCTAGTGGTGTACCAGCAGTCTACATTTAAAAAAACAATAATTTTATTTTCTTAAATCTAAGTTCATTTGCCTGACCGCCAATCTATGTTCATTTGCCTGACCGCCAATCTAAGTTAATTTGCATGACCGCTAGCCAGTGTGTGTGTCAGGCTTACAAGTACTGTGCCAAGTTCAACCAATCCAATCTAGTTGGGGTACCAGCAGCCTACATTTAATAAAACCAATAATTGTATTTTCTTAAATCTAAGTTCATTTGCCTGACCGCCAATCTAAGTTCATTTGCCTGACCGCTAGCCAGTGTGTGTGTCAGGCTTACAAGTACTGTGCCAAGTTCAACCAATCCAATCTAGTTGGGGTACCAGCAGTCTACATTTAAAAAACCAATAATTTTATTTTCTTAAATCTAAGTTCATTTGCCTGACCGCCAATCTAAGTTCATTTGCCTGACCGCCAATCTAAGTTCATTTGCCTGACCGCTAGCCAGTATGTGTGTCAGGCTTACAAGTATTGTGCCAAGTTCAACCAATCCAATCTAGTGGTGTACCAGGAGTCTACATTTAAATAAACAATAATTTTATTTTCTTAAATCTAAGTTAATTTGCCTGACCGCTAGCTAGTGTGTGTGTCAGGCTTACAAGTATTGTGCCAAGTTCAACCAATCCAATCTAGTGGTGTACCAGCAGTCTACATTTAAAAAAACAATAATTTTTTTTTCTTAAATCTAAGTTCATTTGCCTGACCGCCAATCTAAGTTCATTTGCCTGACCGCTAGCTAGTGTGTGTGTCAGGCTTACAAGTACTGTGCCAAGTTCAACCAATCCAATCTAGTTGGGGTACCAGCAGTCTACATTTAATAAAACCAATAATTTTATTTTCTTAAATCTAAGTTCATTTGCCTGACTGCCAATCTAAGTTCATTTGCCTGACCGCTAGCCAGTGTGTGTATCAGGCTTACAAGTACTGTGCCAAGTTCAACCAATCCAATCTAGTTGGGGTACCAGCAGTCTACATTTAAAAAAACTATAATTTTATTTTCTTAAATCTAAGTTCATTTGCCTGACCGCAAATCTAAGTTCATTTGCCTGACCGCTAGCCAGTGTGTGTGTCAGGCTTACAAGTATTGTGCCAAGTTCAACCAATCCAATCTAGTGGTGTACCAGCAGTCTACATTTAAAAAAACAATAATTTTATTTTCTTAAATCTAAGTTCATTTGCCTGACCGCCAATCTATGTTCATTTGCCTGACCGCCAATCTAAGTTCATTTGCATGACCGCTAGCCAGTGTGTGTGTCAGGCTTACAAGTACTGTGCCAAGTTCAACCAATCCAATCTAGTTGGGGTACCAGCAGCCTACATTTAATAAAACCAATAATTGTATTTTCTTAAATCTAAGTTCATTTGCCTGACCGCCAATCTAAGTTCATTTGCCTGACCGCTAGCCAGTGTGTGTGTCAGGCTTACAAGTACTGTGCCAAGTTCAACCAATCCAATCTAGTTGGGGTACCAGCAGTCTACATTTAAAAAACCAATAATTTTATTTTCTTAAATCTAAGTTCATTTGCCTGACCGCCAATCTAAGTTCATTTGCCTGACCGCCAATCTAAGTTAATTTGCATGACCGCTAGCCAGTGTGTGTGTCAGGCTTACAAGTATTGTGCCAAGTTCAACCAATCCAATCTAGTGGTGTACCAGCAGTCTACATTTAAAAAAACAATAATTTTATTTTCTTAAATCTAAGTTCATTTGCCTGATCGCAAACCTAAGTTCATTTGCCTGACCGCTAGCCAGTGTGTGTGTCAGGCTTACAAGTATTGTGCCAAGTTCAACCAATCCAATCTAGTGGTGTACCAGCAGTCTACATTTAAAAAAACAATAATTTTATTTTCTTAAATCTAAGTTCATTTGCCTGACCGCCAATCTAAGTTAATTTGCCTGACCGCCAATCTAAGTTCATTTGCATGACCGCTAGCCAGTGTGTGTGTCAGGCTTACAAGTATTGTGCCAAGTTCAACCAATCCAATCTAGTGGTGTACCAGCAGACTACATTTAAAAAAACAATAATTTTATTTTCTTGAATCTAAGTTCATTTGCCTTACCGCCAATCTAAGTTCATTTGCCTGACCGCTAGCCAGTATGTGTGTCAGGCTTACAAGTATTGTGCCAAGTTCAACCAATCCAATCTAGTGGTGTACCAGGAGTCTACATTTAAAAAAAACAATAATTTTATTTTCTTAAATCTAAGTTCATTTGCCTGACCGATAGCTAGTGTGTGTGTCAGGCTTACAAGTATTGTGCCAAGTTCAACCAATCCAATCTAGTGGTGTACCAGCAGTCTACATTTAAAAAAACAATAATTTTTTTTTCTTAAATCTAAGTTCATTTGCCTGACCGCCAATCTAAGTTCATTTGCCTGACCGCTAGCTAGTGTGTGTGTCAGGCTTACAAGTATTGTGCCAAGTTCAACTAATCCAATCTAGTGGTGTACCAGCAGTCTACATTTAAAAAAACAATAATTTTATTTTCTTAAATCTAAGTTCATTTGCCTGACCGCCAATCTAAGTTCATTTGCCTGACCGCTAGCCAGTGTGTATGTCAGGCTTACAAGTACTGTGCCAAGTTCAACCAATCCAATCTAGTGGTGTACCAGCACTCTACATTTAAAAAAAAAACAACACTTTTTTTCTGTGTAATCTAATTTAATTTGCCTGCCTGCCAGCGTGTGTGTCTTAGGCTCACATCGTATACTGTGCCCACTTGCCCAGTCAGTGCCACCACTCATATCTGGTGTAACAGTCAGTAGTGCACATTTAAACAAAGAATACAATTTTGACTGTAATACATTGAATTGCAGTTACTTGTCTGCAAGAGTCTGTGTCAGGCCTACAGCGTCTACTCTGCCAACGTCTGCAAGTGCACAGTTCCACGCTTGCAGGCATAGTACCACTAATCGAAAAAAAAAATGACAGGCAGAGGCAGGACACCCCGCCGGGGCCGTCGTGGTCGTGGTGCTGTGATTCCCTTTGGCCCTACAATAATGCCCAGTGTTCAGAGGCCAGTTACCCTGAACTTGAAAAGTTCAGAGGACGTAGTTGACTGGCTAACACAGGACACCCAATCTTCTACAGCTTCCGCTTGGAACATTGATGCACCATCCTCCTCCAGCTTAGCTTCGGGCACCTCTCAAGTTACCACTCGCCCGCCTGCCGCCACCACCAACACTAGTACCACAGCCGATTCAATTGATCAGTCAGAAGAGTTATTTACACATCAGTTTGAAGAAATGAGTGATGCGCAACCATTATTGCCAGAGGATGTAGATAACCGGGATATGTCTCAGTCAGGCAGCAGTACACAAATGTACGTACGATGTGATGATGATGATGTATCCGCTGCGGCTTCCTTTGTTCAGTTGTCAGATACAAGTGAGGCGGGTGATGATGATGACGATGCATCTGTGGATGTTACGTGGGTGCCCGCTAGAAGAGAAGAAGAACAGGGGGAAAGTTCAGATGGGGAGACAGAGAGGAGGAGGAGACGAGTTGGAAGCAGAGGGAGGTCATCGCAGCGAGCTATTGGCACAGTCAGACAGCATGCATCAGCACCCGGGGTCAGCCAGACAGCACGCCAATCAACGCATGCTGTTGCCACCACCAGAATGCCGTCACTGCAGAGCTCAGCAGTGTGGCATTTTTTTTGTGTGTCTGCCTCTGACAACAGCGATGCCATTTGCAACCTGTGCCAAAAGAAACTGAGTTGTGGGAAGTCCAACACCCACCTAGGTACAACTGCTTTGCGAAGGCACATGATGTCACATCACAAACGCCAATGGGATCAACACATGAGTACAAGCAGCACACAAACTCAAAGCCGCCATCCTCCTCCTGGTCCAGCATCTTCATCCACGTCTACCACTGCTGTCCTCCTTGCCCCCTCTCAACCATCCGCCACTCCGCCTCTCGCCTCTTGCTGTTCCTGCTCATCTCCCCACAGTCAGGTGTCTGTCAAGGGCATGTTTGAGCATAAGAAGCCAATGCCACAAAGTCACCCCCTTGCCCGGCATCTGACAGCTGGCTTGTCTGAACTCTTAGCCCGCCAGCTTTTACCATACAAGCTGGTGGAGTCTGAGGTGTTCAAAAAATTTTGTAGCGATTGGGACACCGCAGTGGAAGGTACCCGGCCGAAATTTCTTTGCCCAAAAGGCAATCCCTAACCTGTACTTGATTGTGCGAAAAGAAGTAATGTCATCTCTGGCACACAGTGTTGGGGCAAGGGTCCATCTGACCACTGATACCTGGTCTGCAAAGCATGGTCAGGGCAGGTATATCACCTACACTGCGCATTGGGTAAACCTGATGACGCCTGCCAATCATGGAATGAGTGGCTCTGCAGAGGAGTTGGTGACACCGCCACGACTTGCAGGCAGGCCTGCTGCCACCTCCTCTACTCCTCCTACTTCATCCTCTTCCATAACCTCCTCAGCTGAGTCCTCTTCTGCTGCGTCTTGCTCCACATCAACGGCACCCCCCCAGCTCCCCAGATACTATTCCACATCCCGGATACGGCAGTGTCATGCCTGAAAGCAGAGAGTCACACCGGGCCAGCACTTCTGTCCGCCCTGAACGCACAGGTGGATCAATGGCTGACTCCGCACCAACTGGAGATTGGCAAAGTGGTTTGTGACAACTGAAGAAATTTGTTGGCGGCACTGAATTTGGGCAAGTTGACGCATGTGCCGTTCATGGCACATATGTGTAATCTGATCGTACAACGCTTTGTCCATAAGTATCCAGGCTTACAGGACGTCCTGAAGCAGGCCAGAAAGGTGTGTTGCCATTTCAGGCGTTCCTACACGGCCATGGCGCACTTTTCAGATATCCAGCGGTGAAACAACATGCCAGTGAAGCGCTTGATTTGTCACAGCCCCACACGTTGGAATTCAACACTCCTAATGTTCGACCGCCTGCTCCAACAAGAAAAAGCCATTAACGAGTATTTGTATGACCGGGGTGCTAGGACAGCCTCTGCGGAGCTGGGGATTTTTTTGCCACGTTACTGGACGCTCATGCGCAATGCCTGTAGGCTCATGCGTCCTTTTGAGGAGGTGTCAAACCTTGTCAGTCTCACCAAGGCACCATCAGTGACATCATACCATTTGTTTTCTTCCTGGTGCGTGCCCTGTGAAGAGTGCTGGATCAGGCCATAGATGAGCGAGACGAGGAAGAGGAAGAGTTGTGGTCACCATCACCACCAGAAACAGCCTTATCAGCATCGCTTGCTGGACCTGCGGCAATGCTGGAAGAGGATTGTGAGGAAGAGGAGTCAGAGGAGGAATGTGGCTTTGAGGGGGAGGAGGAAGACCAATCACAACAGGCATCCCAGGGTACTCGTTGTCACCTATCTGGTACCCGTGGTGTTGTACGTGGCTGGGGGAAGAACATATCTTCAGCGAGATCACTGAGGACGAGGAACGGGACATGGGTAGCTCGGCATCCAACCTTGTGCAAATGGGGTCTTTCATGCTGTCGTGCCTGTCGCAGGACCCTCGTATAAAAAGGCTGAAGGGGAACGACCTGTACTGGGTGTGCAAGCTACTAGACCCCCGGTATAAGCAGAAAGTGCCTGAAATGTTACCAAATTACCACAAGTCAGAAAGGATGCAGCAGGTCCAAAACAAATTAACAAGTATGCTTTACACAGCATATACGGGTGATGTCACAGCACAAGGGCAATATAACAGGGGAAGAGGTGAAAGTAATCCTCCTCCCACGACCACGCCGGCAAGGACAGGACGTTTAAAAGACGTGTTGTTGATGGAGGACATGCAAACCTTTTATTTTCAGTCCTACGCATCGCAACAGCCCTTCGGGATCCACCCTCAGAGAACGACTTGACCGACAGGTAGCAGACTACCTCGCCTTAACTGTAGATATCGACACTCTGAGGAGCGATGAACCCCTTGACTACTGGGTATGCAGGCTAGACCTGTGGCCTGAGCTATCCCAATTTGCAATTGAACTTCTGGCCTGCCCCTCTTCAAGTGTCCTGTCAGAAAGGACCTTCAGTGCAGCAGGAGGTTTTGTCACCGAGAAGAGAAGTCGCCTAAAGCAAAAAAGTCTAGATTGCCTCACCTTTATAAAGATGAATGAGGGATGGATCCCGAAGGGACTGACACTGGGCGATACATTCGACTGAAAAAGGCCTGATGAGATGAGCTGCCTTCGGCTAAAAATGGTCCACACGCTGCTGTATGTTATCTGTGAATGCCGGATGACTTATCCGCCACCAACTAGGGTTCAAGAAGACGCACTGTTTTATGGCACTTTCTGCCTGGGGAACAAAGGTCAATTTTTCTGGCCGCTGCAACAGTAGCGGCTGCAACAATACCTAATTTTTTAATTTAAATTTTTATGTCAGAAGGCGTACGGCATGTAATGAAAAAGAAAGCATATTGAACAGTCTTGCATAACACAACAGTTGTGCAAAAATACATATTTACAATGAAGACATTTTGTTAAAATTAGCTGGCTAGGCCTTCTTATTTTTACTTTTTTGGTTAATAAATTTTCTTTTTTTTTACTGTGATTACAATTTTTAAGAGAAACCTAAGACATGGTAAAACAGACAATAGTAAAGAGTATATCAGCAGTTAACACCAAAGTCCTATTATCTATCATCACTCCAGCAGTAGCGTATTATTTACAATATCTAACCTGCTCAATCGTCCTTGGGTTACCCTAGGGCAGGCTTCAGTAGGCGACCTCTCCTTTCCTCGGATGATTGTGTCGTCGGCTGCTTCTGAAGGGTCTCCTCCAGGGCTCCCCCACTCCGGTCCTTCCCTCCGAGTCGCTTCAACCATTAACAAATGTTTTATTATATTAGGGGGGCACTAAATGGGGATGTTATCCAGGGATCCCAAATTGTCTGGAACTGGGTGATTCTATCCAAGACTACATGGTTTAATCTCTCGTTGAGCAGTAAATAGTTGATTTTTTTAATTAATTCCTGAAAGTTTTAATTTGGGGTTTTCCAACTACTAGCTATGTGTATTTTTTCTTTCAAAAAATATTTTTATTAGGTCAGGTAATATGTCATATTCAAACAACCATTTCCATGTTACATATATATCCATTCATGTTAATACATCACTGAGTTACCTTATCTCTATTAATACTCAGTTTACCCCTTTCCATTCCATAATCTTGGAGCTTATACCATATCCAGGGCTAGTATGTTATCTGGATTTGGTTGTACCTGTAGCCTAAAAATATATATATTTTTTTACTTTTCAGTTATTAATATAGCTTTAATTCAGTTTGTTTTAAGTTGATTCCCTTTAAGTCTTGAATCCGACTATAATTGGGAAACAAAAGAACTAGTTTTAACATTTAACATGTTGGGAAAGGGAAAGGTCCACAAACATCCTCCATTTTTACATAAATATGATGTAATATATAGCACTTACCTCCGTCCTCCGCCCCTCTAAGGATCCACACACACCTCCATCCATCCCGTTCTCTTGAGAATATCCTCTCCCATTTAGGGGAGCCCCTATTCCGGACCTAAATTTCTTTAATTGTCTCCAGATGATATGCTATCCCTTAATTGCAGCCACGGAGACCATATATCTCAAAATGTATCCATGGAGTTGTCTACTAAATGGGTAAGGCATTCATTTATAAGGATAAAGTTTAATTTGTTTGTAACCACCTGAAAGTGTAGGGTATCCGATTTCCATTGTCTGGCTATATGGTTCTTTGTGGCCAACATGATGAACTTTAATAGCCTATTTTGAGCGGGCGAGAGACAGACATGCCCAGCATGCAGTTTTCTATATTAGCAGAAATCTGAATCTTAAACATTTTAGAAGCTAGTAAGCATGTAGCTTCCTATAGTCTTATGACTGCCGAACACTCCCACCAGACATAAATAAATGTAGCCTCATTACCACTGTTCCTAAAACATGAGCTGCTCCGTTTTGGATCCCATTTATTTAGCTTAAAAGGAGTAATATATGTCCTGTGTAGGACCTTTATTGAAGTCTCAAGCAGACTATAATTTAAAGATCCCCTACTTAAGCCTCGCCAACTTTTATCCCATGTGCTGTCTGCCAACTCGGTGCCCAAATCCCTCTCCCAGGCTTTGGTATAGTCTGGTTTGTTTGCCCATGAGTTTTCATTAAATAGTTCATACATGAGGCTAATAATACCAGGCTGAAAGGGGGAATCCCTACATTTTTTGAGTAGCCAGGTGTTTCTTTGGGGGGTTCCCCTACCACTTATCATATATATAAAATGGTGTATCCTGCAAAAATTATAGTGTTCAGCCAGGGGTAAATTGTATCTATCTCTCACCCGCTCAAAGGTCATTATTTTGTCGTCATGCCACCATGAACCAACCCTTCGTAGGTTCTGAGACTTCCACCAACTGAGAGAGCTTTCCGGAAGATGTATCTTAAAGTGGGGATTGGGTACGATAGGGGTAAGATCTGATACCCGAGTGTCCAGTTTTTGTGTCCAGTTCAACTCCGTCCATATTTTTAATGAGTGCTTAATCAACGGGTTTTTCAAGTATCTCAAAAAAGTATACAGGCCTGGAATCCATATTACTGTATCCCATGTATAAGGTGACATGCTTACATTTTCCATAAATACCCAGAGCGGCTGATGTGTGGGAGAATGCGCCAGAGGAATGAAAGCCAGCTGCGCTGCCTTGTAATACAGTTTGAGATTCGGGCGCGATAGGCCCCCTTTCACTTTTGGTCTATACATATTATTTTTTGAGATCCTCTGGGCTTTATGATTCCAAATAAATTAAAAAATTTGTTTTTTCCCCTTTGAATCTTTATGTGTTGTAAGTGATCTCCCGGGAGTTTTAATCTGGCTGACGGGGATTTGTAATATGTATCTATCAAGTTCATAAACTTGCCTGCAAACCCAAATTTATGTAATACTGCTTTTAAATAAGGCCATTCCAACGTATCAAAGGCCTTTTCTATATCTAACGCCAAAAGGCATGTGGGTATTTGATGTTGGGATGACCATGAGATTACATTTTGTGTCCGTCTGATATTGTCCCCCGTTTGTCTATGGGGGATATACCCTGTTTGGTCTTTATGGATTATGGAGGGGAGAAATCGCGAAATCCTGTTTGCCATTAATTTGGCCAAAATTTTTATATCCCCGTTTAGGAGTGATATGGGGCAGTAATTTTTAAGTTTTAATGGGTCTCGTCGTTCTTTCGAGAAACATATCATATTTGCATGGTTTAGTTCTTGTGGCATGGGAGAGCCTTCTAAAATTTGATTGAAAAGTGTGGCTAAGTGGGGTAATAACAAGTCTATAAAAGTTTGGTAATAGAGATTTGTAAATCCATCCGGGGCCGGGTAGCTATGTGTATTTTGAATGCTAAAGCCATTCATTGGAATAGCTTGTTCTAGGATTGAGATACGTTTTTTTTATGTGTATCCCCAGTAAGCAGGATTCCATTGAAAGATAAATATCCTTTTGCAAGGATTGGAGGCCCGAGATTTAGCTGAAGTCGTTTATAGTGGACATGAGTGCTGGTATAGAGAGAAGGGGCTTGGTCAGGGTGCAAAGCATATCGTCCGCGAAAAGTGAACACTTAAACTGATGGTGTCCTACTTGAACCCCCTGGATGGCATGGTTGGTTCTGATTGCCTGCGCTAGGGTTTGAATGGCAATAGCAAAGAGCAGTGGGGAGAGTGGGCATCCCTGCCTGGTCCCTCTCTGTACTTGTATTTTGGCCTTATGGTCCCCTGGTATCTTTCAGTTAGCTACTGGTGAGTCATAGTACCTTCTGAGCAGGTCGAGAAAGCGTCCCTCAAATTTATCAGGGGTATGGGGCGATAATTTTTAACCTCTAAAGGGTCCCTACCCTCTTTTGGAAAGACTATGAGGTCGGCCTGATTCAATTAAGGGGGCATAGGTTCTCCATTTAGTATAGCGTTAAACAAAGATGTTAGGTGCGGGGGTAAGCAAGGGCTCAAATTTCTTATAGTACAGATGAGTAAAACCGTCTGGCCCTGGGGACTTGCCAAATTTAAGATCTTGGATTGTAGATTTAACTTCCTCTTGGGATATGTCTAGGTTCAAGCTGTCCAATTGAGGTACAGGTATTTTGTGGACTTCTTGCTGTAGTAGGAAGGACTCTATGTCAGATCCGCTGCAGCGGGATTGGGATGAATATATGGTCTGATAGAAGTTTTGAAATGTTTCTTGGATAGCATTGGGGCTAAAGGAGGTTTGGCCATCAGTCTAAAGATACCGTATATTATGTCCTCTCTTGGGGGGTAAAGACACTAATAATTCCTCCAATAAAATTCTGTTTTTTATGTGGGCAAGGTCCCTGGTTAGCCCCTTGGGTTATCTGTTAAAAAGAGTGGTGCAGAGACTGTGGGGGCTGTTAGCCTCCTTGTCCCCGTGTGGCCATTTAGAATCCCTGTTGCTGCATGTTTCAGCTTTATTAAGGTATAATTGTACAGCGTTTGACTCAAGTAGCTGCCTGTGCTGGGTCAGTTTGGCTTAATTGCTGGGCCCTTTTCCTGCCAAGATGGCGACTGTCAGTCCATGGGCCTCTATGTCCCCTTCACTACCTTTGTCCCCGCTTGTGTGCTTATTTGGGATGGCCCCCCTTTATATCTCCGGCCCGTGGCCTTCTCAGATCCCCCCCCCCCTCAATCTCTGAGTGTGGGTATGCGGGCTGGGGCGTTGAATCAGGCCTACCTTCTTCTCTGCTCGCTGCAAGATCAACAATACCTAATTTTTCAGGCATGTGTACATGCCTAATTTTTCTGGCCTCTGGTGCTGCACTGTGGCTTCAACAATCAAACCCCCAAAAAAGGCACATAACACTCCACTGATAGGAGTAGTACTACTTAACACACCACTCATATCTGGTGTAACAGTAGGGTACATTTAAAACAAAAAAAAATTCTACTGTAATAGACTGCATAGCAGTTAGTTGTCTGCAAGCGTGTGTGTCAGACCTACAGCGTCTACTCTGCCAACTTCTGCAAGTGCACAGTGCCACTCATATCTGTTGTCACAGTAGCTTGCACGCATAGTACCAATCTGACAAACCTGTAATGATGAATGAGGTCTAGAGTAGCCTGGTTCCCTTATCCTCTACAGGTTGAGACCTAATGTTTGGGTGACTCCAGACCAACACATGAGTACAAGCAGCACACAAACTCAAAGCCGCCATCCTCCTCCTGGTCCAGCATCATCAGCCACATCAACCACTGCTGTCCTCCTTGCCCCCTCTCAACCATCCGCCACTCCGTCTCTCGCCTTGAGCAGTTCCTGCTCATCTGCCCATAGTCAGGTGCCTGTAAAGGACATGTTTGAGCGTAAGAAGCTAATGTCACAAAGTGCCCCAAATTTGAAGTGATACGACCAACCAAGCATCTTTTTTCATCTCCCGGTCCCAAAAATCCAGGCCTTATACACGTGCCCTGATAGGTGACGTAACAAGTATTAAACTGATAAGAGTAGTACTTACAAACACGCCACTCCTATATGGTGGCTCCTTTGATGGCATGCGCCCTGCCCCAAATTTGAAGTGATACGACCAACCAAGTATCTTTTTCCATCTCCCGGTACCAAAAATCCAGGCCTTATACACGCCCCCTGATAGGTGCTGTAACAGGTATTAAACTGATAAGAGTAGTACTTACAAACACGCCACTCCTATATGGTGGCACCTTTGATTGCACGTGCCATGCCCCTAAATTGAAGTGATACGACCAACCAAGCATCTTTTTCCATCTCCCGGTTCTAAAAATCCAGGCCTTATACACGCCCCTTGATAGGAGACGTAACAAGTATTAAACTGATAAGAGTAGTACTTACAAACACACCACTCCTATCTGGTGGCACCTTTGATTGCACGTGCCGTGCCCCAAAATTGAAGTGATATGACCAACCAAGCATCTTTTTCCATCTCTCGGTTCTAAAAATCCAGGCCTTATACACGCCCCTGATAGGTGCTGTAACAGGTATTAAACTGATAAGAGTAGTACTTACAAACACGCCACTCCTATCTGGTGGCACCTTTGATTGCACGCGCCGTGCCCCAAAATTGAAGTGATATGACCAACCAAGCATCTTTTTCCATCTCCCGGTTCTAAAAATCCATGCCTTATACACGCCCCCTGATAGGTGACGCAACAAGTATTAAACTGATAAGAGTAGTACTTACAAACACGCCACTCCTATCTGGTGGCACCTTTGATTGCACGTGCCGTGCCCCAAAATTTAAGTGATACGACCAACCAAGCATCTTTTTCCATCTCCCAGTTCTAAAAATCCAGGCCTTATACACGCCCCCTGATAGGTGCTGTAACAGGTATTAAACTGATAAGAGTAGTACTTACAAACATGCCACTCCTATCTGGTGGCACCTTTGATTGCACGTGCCGTGCCCCAAAATTGAAGTGATACGACCAACCAAGTATCTTTTTCCATCTCCCAGTTCTAAAAATCCATGCCTTATACACGCCCCCTGATAGGTGCTGTAACAGGTATAAAACTGATAAGAGTAGTACTTACAAACACGCCACTCCTATCTGGTGGCACCTTTGATTGCACGTGCCGTGCCCCAAAATTGAAGTGATACGACCAACCAAGCATCTTTTTCTATCTCCCGGTTCTAAAAATCCAGGCCTTATACACGCCCCTTGATAGGAGACGTAACAAGTATTAAACTGATAAGAGTAGTACTTACAAACACGCCACTCCTATCTGGTGGCACCTTTGATTGCACGTGCCGTGCCCCAAAATTGAAGTGATATGACCAACCAAGCATCTTTTTCCATCTCCCGGTTCGAAAAATCCAGGCCTTATACACGCCCCCTGATAGGTGACGTAACAAGTATTAAACTGATAAGAGTAGTACTTACAAACACGCCACTCCTATCTGGTGGCACCTTTGATTGCACGTGCCGTGCCCCAAAATTGAAGTGATACGACCAACCAAGCATCTTTTTCTATCTCCCGGTTCTAAAAATCCAGGCCTTATACACGCCCCTTGATAGGAGACGTAACAAGTATTAAACTGATAAGAGTAGTACTTACAAACACGCCACTCCTATCTGGTGGCACCTTTGATTGCACGTGCCGTGCCCCAAAATTGAAGTGATACGACCAACCAAGCATCTTTTTCCATCTCCCGGTTCTAAAAATCCAGGCCTTGTACACGCCCCTGATAGGTGCTGTAACAGGTATTAAACTGACAAGAGTAGTACTTACAAACACACCACTCCTATCTGGTGGCACCTTTGATTGCACGCGCCGTGCCCCAAAATTGAAGTGATATGACCAACCAAGCATCTTTTTCCATCTCCCGGTTCGAAAAATCCAGGCCTTATACACGCCCCCTGATAGGTGACGTAACAAGTATTAAACTGATAAGAGTAGTACTTACAAACACGCCACTCCTATCTGGTGGCACCTTTGATTGCACGTGCCGTGCCCCAAAATTTAAGTGATACGACCAACCAAGCATCTTTTTCCATCTCCCAGTTCTAAAAATCCAGGCCTTATACACGCCCCCTGATAGGTGCTGTAACAGGTATTAAACTGCTAAGAGTAGTACTTACAAACATGCCACTCCTATCTGGTGGCACCTTTGATTGCACGTGCCGTGCCCCAAAATTTAAGTGATACGACCAACCAAGCATCTTTTTCCATCTCCCAGTTCTAAAAATCCAGGCCTTATACACGCCCCCTGATAGGTGCTGTAACAGGTATAAAACTGATAAGAGTAGTACTTACAAACATGCCACTCCTATCTGGTGGCACCTTTGATTGCATGTGCCGTGCCCCAAAATTGAAGTGATACGACCAACCAAGTATCTTTTTCCATCTCCCAGTTCTAAAAATCCAGGCCTTATACACGCCCCCTGATAGGTGCTGTAACAGGTATTAAACTGATAAGAGTAGTACTTACAAACACGCCACTCCTATATGGTGGCACCTTTGATTGCACGTGCCGTGCCACAAAATTGAAGTTTTATGACCAACCAAGCATCTTTTTCCATCTCCCGGTTCTAAAAATCCAGGCCTTATACACGCCCCCTGAAAGGTGACGCAACAAGTATTAAACTGATAAGAGTAGTACTTACAAACACGCCACTCCTATCTGGTGGCACCTTTGATTGCACGTGCCGTGCCCCAAATTTGAAGTGATACGACCAACCAAGCATCTTTTTCCATCTCCCGGTTCTAAAAATCCAGGCCTTGGATAGGTGCTGTAATAGGTATTAAACTGCTAAGAGTAGTACTACTTAACACACCTTATAATAATGCAGAGAGAGGCAACGCAGTGAGAGGAGTCTGAAGAAGAGGAGTCAGAGGAGGAAGGTGGCTTTGAGGAGTTAGAAGACCAAACACAGCAGGCGTCCCAGGGGGCTTGTTGTCACCTTTCGGGCATCCTTGGTGGCTGGGTGGAGGAAGAGACCTTCAATGACATCAGTGAGGACAAGGAACGGGACATGGCTAGCTTGGTATCCAACCTTGTGCAAATGGGGAGTTTGAGGTTGTGCAAATGGACTGTTTGGGGTTGTTTGCGGTGCGTTAAACGGGGAGTTTGGTCTGTCACTGTGAAGCGGGCCTAACCCTTACATTACCTGATCAATACAACATCATACCTGATGTTTTAAAGCACGTTATTCCAAACAATTTAGGAATGTTAGGTAATTTATGCCCTTTATGGCTTAAAAACAGACTCTGCATCAACTATGTAATTTTCCGTGGGAGTTTGCCATGGATCCCCCTCCGGCATGCCACAGTCCAGGTGTTAGTCCCGTTGAAACAACTTTCCCATCACTATTGTGGCCAGAAAGAGTCCCTGTGGGTTTTAAAATCCGCCTGCCCATTGAAGTCTATGGCGGTTCGCCGGGTTCGCCGGTTCGCGAACATTTGCGGTGGTTCGCGTTCGCGGTTCGCGAACCGAAAATTTTATGTTCGCGACATCACTATTGGTACTATCTTATGTCATTTCACAGCATTTCATACAACTATTCAGTCATCATATAGCAATGAAGCAAGCAGTTTAGTTGAGCATATAGGCTTTTAAAGCACCCTTGCAGTAATAGAACACTCCTCCTACTTACAGTCCTTTAAATGACCATTCAAGGGCCACATATATAGTATGCTCAAGAACTTGTCTTGATAAATGTTTAATGTTTTTTTTAGAAAATGTAAAATAGAGAGTTTATAGGATCACTGTGGTCAAGCTTCTATTCAACACGGTGTGTCTTTGTTAACTATCAAGCTTTCCAGTTGTGCTACTGAATGCATTGGTAGTTGCATATGCCAGTTTCCATTGCATAGATACAAACTTCATGTGTATTCAAAGTCTCCTCCCACCTCAGGAGTTTGATCACTGGACTCAAAATTTGTATATTCCATAGCAGCATAATTACATAAAACAGTAATTAATTACAGGCTGTATTGTTTTTATAATCTAAAGACATATTGCTTATTTACAGAGGAGCAAATCCAAGCACAATAAGCAAACTGACATAATAAACACTTCCCTCACTAAAAAAATAAGCACTTGTTAAAAAATTGAGAACAAGTATATTCCTTGAGAAAAACAAATCATAATAAGTGAAAAAGAACAATCTTTGCAACTTTATTATTTAAAGCATTCATAAACTAAAATAATTTTCCCGTCCAAATTTATCTGTCTGTAATTAAAAACCGAGCACTGTGAAATGTGATTTGCTTCTACAAGCATAGTTACTTTGCAAGACTTGTTCTCCCATGGAATCAAATGTAGTCTTCAAATTCAAATACTGGAAAATTGCCCAGAAATAAAATTAATTTAGCTAGCATAAATACAGAGACTTAGTAAAACATAAAATCTATGTTTTACTCAGATTTTTTTCTGAACATAATATGAAACACATAATACATTTCTCAGAAGGAACAAAATGTTAGCTATTTAGAAAACCACTCACTAGATAAACTTTCCAGTAAAAGTTGTAATTGAAACGTCCATTAACAACAACAACATAATAATAGTGAACTTATAGTGTGATTGATTATTGTTTTAGGTATGTTTTGTTCTTTAAAGACATTTGTTATATATATTTTTTTTAAAGTTAATCAAACACTGAAGAGATTGCCTTTAAAAGTGCAAAATGTTTTAGACAGTTTAAAAAAATAAATACAGTCTTTCATCTTTTATATATGTATGAATATGATCATTGGTGGCTATATTTTGTGCCACTATTAATTGTTTATTTTACCATTGAGAAAGCCTGTGGATGACAGCCGAAAAATGTCATAATTGTCTTTAGACATTTTAGTGTGTTTTTTTTAAATTTTATTATGTTAGGTGTATATTGAGTATCACTGCAAGCACATTGTTTGATTCCATTTATGATTAATATGGGATTTTTTTCAGCACTTATGGTGCATAGCAACCACTAGGGAGGTACAACTGGCTAAATACTAGTGTATTGGTAACTTAACTCCATATATAGAATCTTGTTCCGGTCAAATACCCATGACAGAGTCTGTGAGAGGGAAAAAGGGCTCAACTAGGCCCTAAATGTACCTAATTCCCTAGGCGAAGCCACATTTAGACTCAGTTTACACTGAGCAAGGAACTCTTTTATGTGGATATACTGTACGTGGATGTACTGTTCCTGTGTATATTCTAATAAGAGATCGGATCTGGATATATATGTGCTTTAATATGTCTTACTTTAGAGGGAATGAAATGTGAGTGGACATCTGTTGATATTTGTTTTATGATATTAAACACTTTATAATCTGCACTCGGAACTGGTATGCACTGTTCTTTTCTCATCCTTATTTTCTAGTATTCAAACTCTGAGGTGACCAGAGGTTTACAAAGGAGGCTGCACAACATGTGAACAGGTAGACAAGGGAGTGTCCAGGTAACTGAGTATTTTACTGACATTAGGAGAGAAGAAAAGTGTCAACTCTTGGATAGCCCTGGGCTATTTGTGTGTATATACCTTTTCTTCAAGTCTACCCAGGAGATTTTCTTATTTAGACATTGAGGCAACATTTGTGGATCGGTATAGGGGACGGTGAATCTACTTGGAGTATGGATCCATTCACCTAATACTGTATTGTGTACTATCTAGTGGATCCACAACAATTTCATGAGTTTATACTATTGTCAGTGGATCACAGGGATTGTCTTGTTTTCAACAACTATTAAAACTTCCATAGTAAGCGTAACTTATTATATACATTCCTTTATTTACCATAAGTGAGAAAAAATGCCTAAAATCACTATATATATATATATATATATATATATATATATATATATTTCTCTTAATGTGAAAAAGCTCTTTTAATAGAAAAGAGACTCTTTTCCCTTTAGAGTGAATTACCTCTATCATTATTCTTCATATTTACTTTTATAGGGAGAAAAAAATCTTAATTATAAACTCCTTAATTGAGGTTACAGGCATTATATACTTCTTCTCTTCTCTTTTTTTAAATAGTCGATTTACTATTAGGGCAATCCTCCTACAGCTCTACCCTTAGCTCTAAATTTGTAACTTACCCCCCTAATATTACAAAATGACCCCCTTTTAAGAGGGTCACTTTTTACATGACATACCTTCTATTATTAATCATACCAATTAAAACATATGTGTTAAATACTGTGCATAAAATTAACAAATTATGTTATTATTTATCATGTATCCTCATTGTAAAACTGTTTCTTGTCTGATATAAGTCCTATAATCTATAACCCACTTAAGAGCAATTTTCAATTGCCTGTGCTTTTACTTTATCAAAAATTCCCATCTTGTATTTTAAATAAAATGTACCTTCTCCAATCTCTGTTCCACCCTTGTGCTGCCCTTCCCTTTATTCTCGTTAATTTTTCCTTTCCTCTCCCTGGACCTAATTATTATAATATCTCATTTTATAAGTTGAACTTTATCCATAAGAAAATGTTCTCCCTTTTTATAAAGCTTTACTAAGGTTTATAAAATTCTCAATAAAAATAAATACCTGAACCTTTTAAGGGTCACTACTTATTGGCCTACTTAAAGTAGTTTAAGGTCCAAAAGCACCTTTTCTCCCTCTATTGAATTATTCACTGTCAATTTCTTGTTCTCCATATCAATTAACAATCTGGTGGGAAAACCCATTTATATGGGATGTTATTATCTCTTAGGGTTTTGGCAATACCCTTCAGCTCTCCTTGTTTATTAAGTGTTTTCCCTGAAAAGTCAGGGAAAAAAATCAATTTATCATAGGAGGCATTTCCTCAAAATCACATCTTTAAATGATGAGAAGTGAAGTTTAATTATTACATCTCTAGGCAGGTCATTTTGTAGATTTTTAGGCAAGCTATGTAATCTATCTATCATGATATCTGCATTGAATTCAGGTGTAACTAGGGAAGTTAAGAATGTAATTATGTATTTTGATAAGTCAATAAATTGAACCTTCTCTGCTATACCTCTTATGCGGATATTATTTCGCCTAGCGTAATCTTCAAATTTGATACTTTGATTTTTTAGTTCCTGAATTTTCCAGCACTAAGGACTGATATTCTTCCCTCATTTTATGAAGCTTTATTTCTAGATCTTCAGTTCTTGTTAGAACTGCATTAATTGCCATTGAGTTTTCTAGCTATTTGTGTTGTCAGTTCTGTCACTATAGAAACTTTAAAAGCTTGTAAAAGACCCTTCATTAGTGAAATCTTTAGATTTTTTTCTTCTAATTCTGATTCTCTGATTGAGTCATCAGATCTTGAGTTCTCATTAGTTGATAATAGTGCCATTGTTAAATCTAAGTTAGCATCAGGCTTTGCCTCTGCATAAGTTGTTTTCCAAAGTATTTGATTTATTTAAAGGTGAGAATTTTTTTCCAGGGGATTTTATATTTTGCTGATTTTTTCCCCTTTTGTTTTATTCTTCCCCACTTGGCTTTCTTTTTTCTTCTTTTTTTCTGCTCTACTAGGATGATCATACTATAATACCCTGCAATACTGTGGGTTGCTATATGAACTTTCCTGTTAATTCTGTTTCCCATACACATATATCCCCTAAATAATTTTGAACCTTAATATGTTATTCTGTCAAGATATACTCTTACAGATTTAACCCTTGTAAAATTAGTTTGCATTCATAGTATAAAGACTTATCGGTCAAGCTATACTCTTTCAAATTTGACACAAAATATTTTAACATTGATAAACTAAAACATCTCCAATCTCCAATATTCATAGGTTTGATAATCACAATAAGGCAATTTGGGGACAACTTTAAGAGCACTAAACAGTAACTTTGCTTGATGTTATTCGTCCTTTAGTTCTGGAGGCCCTTTTTCGGCAATAAAGTGTAACTTATATCACTGTCTTGTTTTATTGCAAAGTTTATTCCCATCACTTTGTTATAGCTATTTCCTTTTTCAGTTTTTAAAGAGTTTCTTTATTTCTGCCACTTATATGAAATCAAAGCTATTATGTTTTGAAACAGTCCCACCATTCCAGGGGAGAAAGTTTTTTTTCCAATAAGACAAAATAGTTCTATCACACTGGTTAGGCTGATTGGGTTAAATTAACTTACAAGCCCAATCAAGTTCAACTTTTGATCCATCTCATTGTCCTTAGGACTCATTCTATCCTCCTTTATAGATATTTATATCTTAGGATCATCCACTTTGTCCACACTTATGTATATCAGTTTATGGACTTTTCATTTGTAGCTCCTTGTCTCTTTCCCAGCCACTTACTCCATGTTAATGCATGTCTGTCTCTCTCTTAGCACAAGCTGTAACACGCTATCATCCCACTAAGCTTCTGAGGCTTCCCACCTCCTCTCCACTGCTCTCACCGGTCTCCACAAGTCATCACCCCACAGATCTCCACTCTAGACAGCTTTACCGCATCAACTGCTCTATCGGGTTCCTGAGTTCTGGAGCTCTGCCCTGCTGCTGTGCAGCCTTTGATTTATTTGGGGGAGATCCAGCGATACCTCTGTAGGTTGGGGATGTAGACAGGCTTGGAGAGAGATCCATTAGTCACGCTCAATGTAGCGTCCACGGTTTTATCCCCATTGCCCTGTCAGCTTCTCTCACTAACACCTTCCTGGGCTTGGTCCATCACCTCACCAAGATGTCTCTCTCAGATAATCTGATCACGGGGATTGTGAATGATTAACAGTTAAAGTATCAATACATATAAGTACTAACATTACTACCCCTCATCTTGTGGCACTGAGGTAGATTGAGTCTGTATCAGATGTGTTAGACTCAATCTTGTATACGTTATATGATTTCATTTTTATGAATTGTATTCATGGATGATCTATTGTATTCATGGATGATAAGAGGATGGTGGTCCTGCTATGGTCCTTGTTATGGTGTAAGTAACATTGTCCGCTTCAGAAGGGGCTTGAGTGGCAGCCTTGGCTTTTTACTTTAAATTAGCATGGATTAAGGTCTTGACAAATTATTTTGTGTTTAAGCAAGTGATAAAGTATTTAACTCAAGGTGTGCTCAGATGGATAAAAGGCGGCCTATAACTTTTTCTTTCCTGTTGAGATTACGGGTGATATTGGAGGAGGTATGTACCAGTGAATATGAAGCTTGGTTGGTCTTCTCTCTTGTTTTCTTTGGTGCTTTCAGGTTGGGAGAATTGGTTTTGGAAACAGACAAGGTACTGGTGGCCTCAAGTACTTGGATGTGCAGATCCATGGTGATCATGTAAGTGTATGGTTGTGATAATCCAAGACGGACCAGTCTGACTAAAGAAATTAGTTTGCTCTATACCAATTGGGTACTGATTCTGCCCTTGTGTTTGTTTAACGGATTGCATGGTCTGACACCCAGCTCTGGCTGGACTTTTCTTTATAAATAAATAGTACTGACTCTTATGCTTCTAATTCTCCAAACTGTTGGTAATTGGTCTGTCTTTTTTGGGGTGTATTTGGTACCCATTCCTTATTGGATCATAGAATGGTGGTGTCTTAAATTATATGTGAGACTGAACACAGCTGCATACTAATGGTTCTTGGTTCTTTTTTCAGAGCATTGGTGGCAATTGTGGGTCATGGGCCATTTATATATCTACTGGTCCTGGCACTTCACCTCAGTTTTCTAGTTGGGATTAATTTTTGTTGTGGGATCATGAGCTTGAGGGTGTAGGTGTGGATTGGTTGCTCATCTCAGATCTTAAGAGGCTTAATCTTGAGCTCAGGATGTTTACTTTCAAGGAAGGTGTGCAGTTGGCCATGGAGTTTATGTTGGCAGGACCGCAGGAGGTATCCTGTGGTCATGCTGTGGCGGATGGTGAGGTGAGTCGCCAGGCCAGTGGTGAAGTGGGTGAGTCCCTACTGGTACGGTTGTATTATCGCAGCAGGCCATGGACGTGGGTTAAGGGTGTAGGGGTTACTGTCTCTGGACAGACTTCTCCTCTTAATTGTTTATTTATTTTTACGTTACTGTTTATGGTTATGCATCATTGTGTTTACAAATAACCACTGTTATCCAACAAGAGGGAGAGGGAGAAAGTGAGGTAGAGTTAGGGAGGGAGTGGAGGATTGGGAAGGAGAGGTAGGAAGGGAGGGCTAGGAATGGTAGTTCTGGGGGGCGGGAGGTATGATAGAGGGAGGGATTTGCCCATAGTATTAGGAACACCTAGTTCAGGGACAGTGGATGATCCCGAGGGGTAGTGGTGGGGAGGGTCAGGCCTCAGGGACAGAGCAGGGAGGTCCGGATCCCCATCCACAGTCGGGAGGACAAGAAGCTGGTGATAGGCACAGGACCCCTAACTACAGGCACGAAGATGATCGTAATACTCAATGCCAACCATGCCAGCACCAATATCCTTATTTGGAGGGGTAAGTTATGTTGGTCCCAGGGCCAAGGCCTGGATGGAGGTAGCAGCTGCAGTCACTGAGGACTGTTTTGCAGATAGGCAAGTGAAGTCTGTAAGGCATCATTACAACGGCAGCAGGCAAAGGTCAGGAGGTTGATGAAAGAGGAGGCCAGTGCATCCAGAACTCCAAGAGGTGGCCCCAGAGTGGCTATCCAGTGTTTCATGGGAGAGGTTGCTCAAGGAGATGATGGCCTCAGTGTTCATTCTTGGTGCTTCAGCCTCCTTGGCTGGTGAATATCATATTATACAATATTGTCAACCATATACCATTCTTTTCTCATTGCAGCTGCCAGGAGGTCTGAGTCCACTACAGAAAAAGAGGCGGAGGCTACGCTCAGTCGGAGCGTGATTTACAGGACCGTGCCTCTGCCCACCATGATCTGTGTCAGGAGGAGAAGCTTACGAGAGAGCATCAGAGGTCCTGGGAGATGAGGAGGAGGACTCCCAATTCATGTGGTCAGTGGTGGGACTTGCTGGACCTTCCGCTACACTTGTGGCATTTGACCCCACTAGCCCCCTCTTCCCCCAGATTGACTCACCACTTGGGCCCTACTATTGGACTGACTCCAGTCATGCCACCACTAGCAGAAGTTCCTCCTCTCACCAACGGGAAATAATACAATTATGTTTAAACATGCAAACAAATACTTAGGTACTTTATTTTAGTATTAAAAACAGGGACACTTCCATATCTCTTTAAGGTTAGGTGAAACTTGTTGTTTTAATTCATGTTAGACAATATGTGAGTGCCACGAGAGTTTTAACACTATTGCATTATCCTGAATTTAATCTGCAAACCATTTAAATGCGCTATAAATTATGATTGTTTTTTCTTTGCTTGCTGTCCTACTTTGATTTACTTTGTTGCATAAGTCAGCAAATTAATCTAAAATCTCAGAAAATAAATAATAAATTGTTAATCTTGGCTGAAGTGTTGATTCAGAAGAACACAATGCAATTATGCAATATTTACCATAATTCTCTTCCAATTAAACATGCAGCAATATTACAGCCTCGTTGCAGTCTATCACGTTAGAGGTGTGGGACAAGCACAAATCCTAGCTTTTTACTTTACTTGTGTTTGTATTTATATAACCTCTTCCTTGCTATAAGAACTAGAATAACACATATTTACAATGATTTACGAACACAAAGAATTATTAAAGCATCATTGTGACTGTTGTTGCATATGTTGTAAGAAAGAACAACATTAACTGCTATGTTAGTCAAGAACATCATTTTTTTTTTGAGAAAATCATATTTGTAGCTGACTCTGATTGTGTCATTTGGGAATCTATTTTGGACTAATTGACTGTAGCTTGAGGGACAGGGTTGTCTTAGTGAGGCTTACTCTTCTATGTAGTTATTTTGCATTAAGTGGCTATGTAAAGTAACAAAAACATGTTGTCTATTGCCATTAAAGCGATCCTGAATACAACAGTTAAAATTGAAGGCTGCATTAAAGGCTGCAATTATTAGAAATGTAATGCATCTTAAGTGCTTTTTTACAGATCACTGAACTGTCATGTTTATATTATGTTCTTACAAAGAACTTGATTTAATATGCCCAAAATAGTTCTAGAATAAAATATATACATGTTCACTTTTTGTTAATGACAGTAGACATTTGCTTCTGCCCCTAGCGAGACTACACATCTGTGAGGAATGAGAGGAACATTGGATTCAGAAAACATTTTTATTCCCTTCTTTTGAACTACCACTATGGATAGGTAATTTACAATGAGTCTGAACAGAATAGCAAATTAGGCTTTAATTGAACTAGTAGTCCAGAATAGAAGCTCCCATCACACACAGGCCCTCATTCAATTGCGATTTGGCCAATTGAATAGGGCTCTAAATAAGCACATAACATATATTTTTTAAATAAGTTTTTAGTAAGTGAAAACCTTGTTTTTGGATAGATGTTTACTAAGTAAAAACTTCTTTAAAAAAATATGTTATGTGCTTATTTAGACCCCTATTCAATTGGCCAAATTGCAATTGAATGAGGGCCACAGAGTTTACTAAATGAATGACTTTCTATATAAATTGTTATATGCTCATAGGGGCCTCATTCAATTGCGATTTGGCCAATTGAATAGGGCTCTAAATAAGCACATAGCATACTTTTTTTTAAAATAAGTTTTTAGTTTGTAAAGACCTTGCTTTTGGATAGAAGTTCACTAACTAAGAACTTATTTTAAAAAAACTATGCTATGTGCTTATTTATAGCCCTATTAAATTGGCAAAAACGCAATTGAATGAGGCCCATAGTTTGTTAGCTGATAATGTTAATTTATTACATACTGCAAAAAAAATTGAAATTTTTCCAAACTATAGCAGTCATTTAAAGGGACAATGTAATGCAGACACATTTTAAAATGTAGCATGTTAATAAAAGCCATTGAATATAATTTGATTAGCAAAATGCTAGCGACACTGCATTGAAGAAGTGAAAGGAAAAGGTCCGAGCCAAACAGAGCAAAAAAAAAAAATACTAAAAAATATTAAAACTATGTACCCTGAAATGTAAGCAAATGATATGCAAAGGCTGTTATTAACATGGTACTTTACTTTGATCATTAGGATTATTATTATTAATAATGTTTATTTGTTCCATAGCACTATACATGGATTGTGTTCAAAGCAAAACAATATTAACATATTGCAGGAAATGGAGGGCCCTGTCTTTGAGCTTAGAATCCAGTGTCCAAAGTGCATTCCAAAGCACAATTTCAATATGTTCCTGCTTTACCGTGTCTCTTGACTTATCCTTTCAATAAAAATATATCTGCTACACAAAAATTGGCATAGCATATTTAGTAGGCTTTACCTCCAAACATCAATAGGCAGAAGCAAGTCAGAATATTGGCACCAATACTGTGCATCCATGAGTACTGTTTCTTGCTATTTGTGTTATACAATACGTCAAACAGAAAATAGGGATTGGGGAGAGATAGTGTGCACCACTTTCTAGAGTAGATTATTAAATGTTTGATTCAATAAAATATATATTTACAGATGAGCACTCACATTTGATAACCTCTGGACACCAAATGTGGGTGAGTATAACTATTCATGTACAATTATATGTAACCATATATAACATACACAAGTAATCCCTATCCAAATCCTTTACCCTGGATTTTCTTACAACTACAATAAGTACACAGTCCCACATTTTTTAATCACTGCACAATTTTTTATACTTGCTTTTCATAGTGTTTTTATTGTGCTTGGATTATGAGCCACTATATATCCTGAAGTGTATGATTTTTTATATGGCTTAAATCCATAAGGAACAGGCTAGCATACTACTAGAGTACTGCACACCAAGCTCTAGATTCAGTATTATATTGGGGCTTACCTCCCCATAGAAACTGTGTAGAGCAAGGGACTAGACCAGGTCCTAAAGGTACCAATAACACTATGATGAGTCACAGATAAAGTCAATAGAGTACTGTACCAACTGAGTAGCAAATCTGTTGTATTTGTGGACACTGTATTTGGATGTAATATTCCAGCATTTGGCTATAATTCACATGGAATCAGTATTGTTGGATATATATGGGCGTGGAAATACCTCTTGTTCAGAGGTTATCAAATGTGAGTGCACACCTGTAAATATATATTTAAATTAATAAAACATTTTATTATCTACACTAGGAAGTGGTGTGTGCTGTCTCTCATCTCTATTTTCTGTTTTCAAGTTTACAAGCTTTGACGTGACCAGAGCTATTAAGAGGAACAGCACACCACTGAACTAGACGAATAAGAGACTATACAGAGAAGTCCAGATTTGATTGATAAAAAGAGAAGGAGAGAACTAAAAGCATGTTGGTACCTCTGACCTATATATCATTACACACCAGGGACAATAACAGTTCTATATTGATGTACTAATAGTATCATACCCAATATTGAACTGATGATTATTTGTATAAAGATCCAATATATGTTATGCTGATATAGAAAAAACTTGCGAATTATTGTGGTTTTGATTAATATTGCTTGAAGAAGGGTATGTGTGGATATGTTACCCAAGATCCTTTTTGTATGGTATATATGTCATACAGATTATCTTTTGTTTTCCGTGGTATAGGTCGAAATCATGAAATTAACATTTTCCTTGATCACATAGAGCAGTGGCTATTTTCTATTGTTACAATATTATCAAATTAAAGGGGAAGCAACTGCTACAAGACCTCCATATGTTAGGTGATTTGAGTTGTTGAGGAACATAGAACATGAATGTAACTGTCACAGTTTAGAACTAAGCTAGAGTTCGATTGGCTTTTGAGCTGGCTCTTGAAGTTTTGTTCATCATTCTATGTATCAGTAAACATTTTTTAGATAAGATATTTAATCTTATCTAAAAGTGCACTTTAACATAAAATACATTTAAGTTTAGGTGTAACTTGCCCTTTACACAAACTATGCAAACTATGCCAATTGTCAGTGACTATGAGATATTCAGGTAGATTGCAAAAAGGGAAAGAAACCATGGCTACTTAAATGTATATGCAAGTGAGTTGGGTTATGAATGCATCTGATAGAGGAGAATTAGTAGTGTTTGAAAACATGGGTTATATATAAAAGTTCAGTTTACTTACAAAGTTATTTGCACAAAAGTCAAATCGAGTGGTCCACACCCACAGGACGCTTACATAAGCCGGGTACACACATAGGAAATACAGCAGTGTACCCAGAGGAAATACAGAAAATACAAATGTTAACCTTTCTGGTACAGAGCACAGGAAGTAACTGTTGCAGTTCTTGTACTAAGCATACCATAAACCACTGAGGTGAAGAATGATATAATGTATTAGCCTGATTCTGAATTTGAATGTTATGCTAATTGAGGTAGAGTTTTCTAGGGGTGTACACGATAAAATGCAAATGCCAAAAAACATAGGAAATTTTGCTAACTTCAAGGTAAGCTAATTAATGTTTATTTTGGGATGTTTTTTATGCAAAACATGTTTTCATACACTTCTAATACTCCTCTATCAGATGCATTCATAACCCAACTCACTTGCAAAAAAATTTAAAGGAAAAATGTTAGATGACATAATCAGACCATGCGCACAGTTTACTAGGTTGTTTTTCTGGGCCTAATGAACTTATTGATTATCACACATGAAACTCAAGTTAACTACCTGGATAACTTTTGTATGAAGCATTCATTCAACACTTCTTGAATGTCCTTATTTTTAGTTAATGATTAAAGATTATTTTTCAAAAAGTTATACCAGATTTTAATTGTGATGTACATGTATGTTTGCCCTGCCGATGTGTGTGTTCTCTGCAATTTGATGCTGCTAAGCTAGTTTTGTATATACACATATATTGCAAAGCAAAATTGAACTTCATATTAGATATAATATTCACCATTTCAATAAAAAATATTCTAGTATTCTTTTTTTTATTTATTTTAGTTACACAGATCATACAAATACAATATGCACATGCAGTGAATGCATAAAAATACAAGATTGGAATAAACTAGATGAGCAGAGACTAATCCACAAAATCAAAAAATATCATTAAGATGATTATTCTATAATAGCCATTTTTGTTTAAAAGTTTTATTATTCTAATACTATATTAATACAAATATCACATTACATCAAATACTGAATTCAGTAAAATATTTGCAGTTAAGTTAGTGCTAATTTTAATTGTATATGAACTTAGGAAATATTTGTTAAACTTCTAATACTCTATTTGGCTAAATATTCTAAGTTATTTAATGGCTTATTGTAAGGCATGAAGCAGGGCTCTAGCTATGTATGGAATATACATTTGCATACCAATATATAATGTTCTACACAAATTGGGATAATTGCATAACATAGAAAGTGAGCAGTTGCAAAATGGAAATTACAGGGTAATGTACAGTAAAGTAATTGAAAGCCTTACAGTCCGTAGTATGGTGGGATATTAACAGGCACTGTAACATAAGAAGTGCATTGATTAAAAAGTACAAGTTAGGGAGGTCAAGTGCTGCTGGAGTCAGTTGCTTGGGTATGAATAATTTAAAGAGATTCTTCATTTAAGAGGTGAAGCTTCAGAAGGGATGAAAGTGCTTGACAAATATTAAGTGAAATACACCAGTGAAAAATAGTCTGAAAGTAAAAAAATGCAAAGAACAGACATCCTTTGGTAAACAAGAGGATTGTACTTAATAAGACATAGATGGGCAGAGAGATTTGTTTTGTGGTTGCTTAGTTGTTCAGTCGTGTCTGCCTATAACTCTATGGACTGCAGCTATATATATAGCTATATATTGTATATATGTGGAAGCCTTAACAAATGCAAAGTTTAAATTGAGCAATGGGACTTTTCTAAATTATAACAGGATTAAAGGACCAGAGTAGATGTGCTCAATCTGAGAATGAACACCTAAGTAGGTTTGTTCTCTAGGTCTGGTTACCTACTCAGAGAGCAGCCTCTTTTAGCTCACTTGTGCCCTTCACAGGGAGAAATATCCTCAGAAGAATGATCCAGCCCCGAAATACCAGGCAATTCTACCCTGAACAGGAGAAACAGCAAATTCCAAAGGTACATTTCGGCCTCGTCAATGAGGTGCATCTGTAATGTTTGTGAAGTTTGTAATAAATGAGCAACATTACCATGGGCATAAACACATTTTTAGGTTAATCTGGGCTCCTCCATGACTCCTAACAGTGGAGGGATATAAGCAGCAATGTTGGAGACTGCAATACTAAAATTAAAATGTGTGTCTTAAAAGCTACATCAACTTTTTCCTTCAAATAAGGATTTTATTGCTAACCAGTTACTAATAAATTAGAGGTTACATTATTCTAAAACACTGCTTATTTTTTACTTATAGTTGTTTAAAAGTGGGCATTTATTAATTGTTCACCAGTTACTAAATACACAGGCAAGACCCTATTGTATGACCACACTACACACCTCAGTCAGGATGGCCATACACTTCTGCTCAGAGACTTGGAAAGCGAGCATCTGTGCGGGGAGAAAATAGTTTATACCAAGTACCATTACATTACACTGTATTATTATATGACTATTATTATTATTATTATTATTATTATTTTTTTTTATATGACACTATTTCTAATATAATGCAACAATGTTCCTAATATTAAAAAAGTGAAACAACAGTTCTCCTCACATTTCCCTCCATTAAAACACTGCAAGCATTGGGGACATAGGAAGTTGCTTGAAATACATTTAGACAGCCCCTATGGACACCAGTGTTCCCTGGTAAACATCTGCTATAGAGTATCCACCTGGTTTGGCTTGACACATCCTGAATGTGAGATAATGCAGAGTACATTGTGAAGATGGTTTAATATGGCTAAGTGTACTTTCAGTGAAGTACTCATATGTAGCTCTTTAGATTGACCTATTAATAAATATCATTCAGAAGAACCTCTATAATGGGTGATATGTGTTGAGACATGGCAGTAATGATTACTCATTGGTAACGCCAATGCTAACACCAGCACATTGCAATACCACCTCAACAGCATGAAATGAGAGCTGCAGCTGCTAACTGGATGGACTGAAGGATTATCCAAGGACTACTGTAACATTGCTTTACAGAAAACATTGTTTGCCTGTGTAGGTTCAGGAATGATCAAAACAACAGCATATTTTAATATATGATTTTACATGGTAATAATGTGATAATTATGCAGTATCTACATATCTTACTTTGTAAATTACAAAAAATCAGATTGTATTTTACCGTCATCTTTTTATTTTTCTTACCACATTTTCTTGCATCTGTATTCTAGCACTGAATATACGTCAAGCTTTTCCAAGAACTGTAGCAGGCTATGTTTTAGAAGGCTTCTTGACCAATTTAACCACAATGCTCTGCATGTCTCTGGCAGCAAATGCTTATTATTTACAGATCATGGATTCCCCACAGAGCTTTCTCACTGCAGAATGCTATAGGCTCAGTATGCTGCCAAGAGTCCCATTGTTCAAAACCTTACAAATAAATAAAAAGTGTGAGGGTGCAATTCTTCATCGAGACATTGTTGTCTGAACAACAAATATTTTACAGTTAGCTGGTGCCATTGAGCAAACCATTAGTTTTTTTCTTGTAAAAAAAGAAAACTACATTTTCAATCGGTTTTTAAATTCATCCATATCTTATGTTTTGTAACAGCATTCCTTCATATACTTAATGCTTACATTAGTAAGAACACTATAACGATGCCCATGACTTTATTTTAAGTCTGCTGATGTCAATATAAAAGTTGTCATGAACAATATATTGTGTGTTAACTAGAAGTTTATTAAAATGTATTTTTATTTAAAAAACAAGGGTAATGGTGGCTCTATGTATAACGTTTGTGGATAAATGTTTTGACAGAGGGTGCTCCTAGGGATATATGTAAAGTAAAGATACATAATAACTTTGTAGAAAAAAAGAATCCTTTTTATAGGGCACACCTCTAGTTGCCTACCTCTTTACCAATCTCTTGAGAGAGTGATAAAAATATAACTGTTATTGATAATACATAAAAAAAAATGTAAATACAAAAGGAAGCAGGTTGAAACTTTCCTGGATTATTATATAATGTAGCACCTTTTTCCACTACTAATCATATTAGTCACCTTAGCACTAGTCACTTTGTATACTGATCAATTTATATGATGAATTTATGTAAATAAAGTAAATATGCTGTCGTTGGGAAATGCAAATATTTTAACCTATTTAGATACTTTGTTTTTTAGAATATGGCAAATTCTCATTGTCTGACCCTCATACATGCTACATGATCAGGGCCGTATCTAGCTTTTTGGAGCCCCTAGGCAGTGAAGTGGAGGAGCCCCTCCACAAAACTATTTTTGCCTTTTCTGTATGTGTAAGTTCCCTTTTCCTGTTGTAACTCTCTTGGTTTAGGTGTTTACCCCCCGTAGCCAGTCTATGAACTGCATCATTTCATTTTTTTAAAGCCAGGAATAATTTTTAAGAAGTGGCTCCCATCACAGGGAAGCACCCATTGGCGGCTGCCTAGTTGGCCTAATGGGTAATCTGGCCATGTACATGATATAATGATCCAGGAAAGTTTCAACCTCCGTCCTTTTGTATGTCATTTTTTTCTGTATTATCAATAAACGTTATATTTTAATCACTCTCTCAAGAGATTGGTAAATAGGTAGTCAAATAGAGGTGTGCCCTTTAAAAGGGATTCTTTTTTCTACAAAGTTATTATGTATTTTAAAAACAAAACAGAAATATCAATGGAGCAACATAGGAAGACGTAAAGAATCATTGTAATGCCCTAGCAGGAGGATCCTGCTATTTAATTATGCACTCATCACTAATACAATTCTTATTTAATAATACTAATATGAATATCAATATTATATTCATTTTGAAAGATTTCATAGAAGAATACATCTTTGTTCATAGCAGAATCTCGCCAACAAGGGAAACCTCTTGAACACAACAAAAAGAGATCATTGTGTTGGTGCATTAGTGTCTGAAAAATGTATCAGCTGCCTACTAGACATAGCCACCCCCCTCAACTAATCATATAGTGAATGGATTACAGCTAAATCTGAACTTTGAAAGTGTGTTGAATACTGAATGTTGCTTTTTTACAACACAACATGAATTGGATTAATTATCAATGCCTAATTAAAACATCTAGCTCATGTTGTTAGGGCATTACAGTGGTGCCTTATATAAAGCTCATATGATAGAGCGGGCAGTACAGTTTCCAAACAGTCAACAAGGTGTCAAAGCCCATTAAAGGATATAATATGCATCAGTGTGCTGATATGCAGAATAAACACAAATTAGCAATGAGAAAACTCTCAGGTTCCTACACCACTTCAGAAGCACTTCTATAAATATAGAACAGCCTATAAGGTTAGGTACATTACAATTTACATTAACAATATAAGAAGAGAACACTTGCATTAAAGGACCACTGTAACAACAACATGAGCTAGCTGTTTTAATTATGCATTGGTCATTAATAAAATCCATTTTAGTTATTTAACCTGCCTGGCAGTATGATTATGTCAGTATTTAGAATGTTAAAGTGGTACATACAAAAATACTGACATAATCATACCACCCTTTCCCCTTTATCCTCCTCCCTTTCCCCCTTCCCCCTTATCCTCATCCTCCTCCCTTTCCCTCTTCCCTCCTCCTCCCTATCCTCCTCACTTCTCCCCTCTCCAAACACCTCCATTTCCCCCTTCCCCTCCTCCTTTTCTCCCTCATCCTCCTCCCTCCTTATCATCCTCCTCCTCCCTCCTTCCCCCTTTATCATCCTCCCTTTTCCCCCTTATCATCCTCCCTTGACTCCCCTTCCCCCATATCATCCTCCCTTGCCCCCCCTTATCATCCTCCTCTTTCTCCTCCTCCCCCATCATCCTACTCCTTCCCCCTAACCTCCTCCTCACTTCCCCCTCTCCAGTCCCTATCCCCCCTCTCTCATTACTTGTTATTGTGATCAGATGAGCTCCCTGGTCATCTCTCTCCCCGCAGCATGTTTTCCGGCAGTGAAGTGACCGGCATATGCTAATGATGTGACGTCTCAAGCGCATCACGTCATTAGCATATTCCGGTCACTTCACTGCCAAAGACATGCTGCATGGGGAGAGATGAGCAGGGAGCTCATCTGATCACAATAACAAGTAATGAGAGAGGGGGGATAGGGACTGGAGAGGGGGAAGTGAGGAGGAGGTTAGGGGGAAGGAGTAGGATGATCGGGGGGGGGAGCAGGAGGAAGATGATCAGGGGGAGGAGGATGATAACGGGGGAAGGAGGAGGACGATGGAGGAGGAGGAATGGTGTGCTGAGGGGGCCCAGGCAATTTTGGCAGCACTGGGCCCCCTGCAGTAACCTCAAGCGTGGCTCAGGGTTACCGATTTAGAAACAGTAAATTAACCCTGAGCCATGTCCGGGATTACCGCTTAAGCAGTTAAAAGAACAATATTCAATATTAAACTTACTTTCAAATTTCAGACTTAGCTGCTGCTGGTATTCACCCACTATAATGTCAAGGGGAGAAGGAGGCTTTATCTAGCAGGAAGCTGTCACATTTTCAGACAATCCGTGTACCACATATACAGTGATCACCATTGGCTGGTTGCAGAATGGAACAAGCCATCAATTAAGTGGAACATCTGATCTTTCAACTGAAGAAGCCTCGTGAGAATTGACAAAAAATACTTGTGCAAGATGGCAGCTGAGGATTGAGATTGTCTTCCAGAAGCAGAAGATTCCTGGAGTCTTGTTGTTTTGCAGTGGTTTCCTTTAGCAATAAGCTCTTGCTGTTGGGGCAGCCTGTCATTGATTGTGTAATTTTTTTCTCTTATAATTTCTCATTGTTCTTAAAGCCTTTTAATCCTTGCTCTCAGCTAAAACCCCAAAACTCCCCTAAATTACATTATCAGAGTAGAGGCAAATACTCTAATCTTTGGAAATGTATTTATTATTCAATACTGCTACTATAAATTATTTAATATAATTTTTATTAATCATCAATGTATAATTAACATAACTAGCTCTTATTTCTAGAGAATTACATTGGTCCTTTGGGGGGTAGATTTGTGCATTACATACTGTGGTCTAATGATATATGTATAGCACCATTACTGTCATTAGTGCCAGCCGTCATGGTTCATTGAATATAAGGCTTAAGGGGATGTTTTCTACAACAGAACAGTGATTCCAGTTGATAATACGAGAGCCTTAATTCCACATACCCTAAATTTATGGAGTGAACAGCCTTTCCGTGTTTATAATAGATATTAATGTATAAGGGAAACTTCACAACAGGCTTAGCAGTGCACTGGAACTCACTGGAAGTGTATCACTCAGCTGCATTGTATCACTCAGATACTAGTCTATAAAGTGTTTGAGGTGGCTGTTACTGCATCACGACAAAGCAAAACTGCCAATTTTAAAGGGCCACTGCACATTAAAAAAATTATGTTTGAAAAATGTCTGGCTAGCACAATTACACATGGGGATTTTTTTTTTTAAGGGATCCATGAAACATTGGTGGAAGATGTGTGTGTGTGAGAGTTTACAGTGATACTTATAGCAAACAACATTCTGCAACATTCTCATTGAAAGGGATCACTGACAGGCTAATTTGAAGCACCACACTTCACTGTCTGTGTATTCATGAGCTGCATGAGCTACAGAGGGCAGACCCAAACAGGTAAAATTTGTATGATTTTAGGCAGAAAAAAAACAGAATTCTTAAGCACTTCTTAATAAAATAAAGTACTTTAATGTAAAAAGATATATATATATATTATACTGTATATATATATATATATATATATATATATATATATATATATACACACATACACACATATATATATATATATATATATATATATATATATATATAAAAATTCCTAGAGAAGCCTTCCAGTATACCTTCATTGTGTTTTAAGCCCAATGTCTTCACTGCACCTAAACACTTTCAATGGATCAAAATTAATTCAATCCAACAGCCCCAAGAGCTAGATTGCAGGGAAGAGAAAACTAGTTAGAAAATAATACCAGTTATAATGATGAACAGTTTTAACCTGGATTAAAACTTGATTAGAATAAATATAAACTCTTCAGAGTATGAACCTAAACTCTGTTGCCTTATTGCATTGTATTTGTATTTCTATTTACCTTATAAGTTGTTTTACCTTTGAAATTGCACCTAAGACAGAACAACCACCATACTATATCAAAAACAAACACTTTTCAAGGGACACTGCAGTTGAAGAAAATAGACACTTGCTTGCCAAGTTTGTGTCAAACTAACAATACTAGCAGCTGTATAAGCCTTGGGGATAAACATACTTTGAGTGTTTACAACACATCCTTTAGAGTTTGATGATGAAGGGTGTGGTTGTAGTTATCAGTGGAGGAGAAGGGAACATGCAATCCATGGCCTTTGTTTGATATCTGGATAAGATTGAAAATGATACCTCATACCGTCCCCCTCACTGTTTAAATAGCAGAACTTTGCATTGAAGAGTGCAACCACAGTGCTCCAGATATACAAACACCACTCTCAAACATACACCTACCACCAATGTATCATGGATCTGTCCAGGGTCCTGCAGAGGCAACAAGTTTTTTTTTTTTCAGCTAACGTAATGACTTTTTTCCTGATTAAATATGCTCTTAGTCAAACTCAAAGTATTCAAACATTTATATATTTTGTTTTCATTGTGCAGTGATCCTTTACAATGCTTTACATCTAACCTAATTGAATCAATTATTTTCTTTTTTCACCCAATCCGATCATAAAGCTCAGAAAACTAAGTGTCATTTACAGAAATGGAAAATAACTTTGCATCTAGCGGTGGCTCATGCTGTCCTCAAACATACAAAGCAGGTTCAGTAACTTACATACAGTATACAGTTAATCTTCTCTAGGTCCGCTACCTAGCTGAATATTTACTTATACCTTTCAGCACAAATCATAATACTGGAGCTATTTTTAGCGCACAAACTAAAAAAGTAACAGGCAGTAATAAGCATTATAGTGATTCAGACATGGATTTTTTAATTAATTATTAACAGAGTGTAGATGACATCAGTACAAAACAAGCAGTCCACTCAGAATACATTCTTAGAGCTTCTCTCACATAAACACACAGATCTGTTCACAGGATACAGCAAAGGTCCAAGTTATTGCAGAAATTAAGTACAAGAAGAACATATAAAGGCACAGTATATAACTTCTTGTTGTTGTTGTTGTTCAGTCCTTCAGTCGTGTCCATTTGTGTCTGGTTGTGCTCATCCATATGTTTTTTTTGACATAGATACTGGAGTGGGTTGCCAGTTTCTTCTCCTTTGGACGACAATTTGTCTAACCTCTGTGCTATGACCTGCCTATCTTAAGTGACCCTACATGGTATAGCTCACAGCTGCAGTGAGTTACACACGCCCCTTAACCATGACAAGGTAGCAATCCACACTATATAACTACAAAATATAATTAAATAGGAGTAGTACTTATGCACCCTTTGTAAAATTAAAGATAGTCCTCTTGGAATAGTTATTTTCTTAGAAAGTCCTCTTGGAATAGTCCTCTTGGAAGAACTTGATTGTAGATGAAGATAGGTATTAAAAGCAAAGTTTCTTCTAGCCCTACCATCCATTATATCCACAACAAAAAGGATCACAATATAGTACAAAATTAAAAAGGAAAACAAAGTGGGCGCATAGAGCAGTACATGGTGAAGTATATCTAAAAAGTGTTTTATAAAACAGAGCTTTGTATCAGTTATCTATTAAGCTTACAGGTGACACAATGGCACTTCAGCAGAAGAGCTTTACATCGATGATAAAATATCACCACAAGGTTTGGGGATGCAAATAAAAAATGCTAAAAATAATGATGGTTAATATCTTTAGTAAACCTGTGCCCTGAAAATGGCAACTCATATGATTAAGCCAACTGTATCTAAAAAAAAAAGTATGCAAAAAGTTTTATCAAATATACATAGATTTCATTGTTGCTTAAAATGACATAATCTCTGTTGTTAACGCTCTTCTAATCAACAAGCGTTATCATCAATGTAAATCTTCTCTGCTGTGTCACCTGTGTCACCTGTGTCAACCTCCAAATCATATTGTGAGTATAACTTTAAAGTTTTAAATAAATTACTTTTTATGATATAGCTTATTGTGTGCTGCTCTATGCAATCTATTTTTTTTTCTTTTTTAGCATATATAACTGCATGTAGTTGTTATTAACATTTTGAGTGGAATTGCTAGATAATTAAATTGTAAAGTTATGTGGTTTAACTCTACTTAGTTTATCTCACATGATTAGTGAGCATGTCCATTTGGTATAAATAAGAATAATGATAAGATTTTAACATTTGAAAACATCTGTGGTCATAATTATTAAACCAGATGGGCATGGTCTTATCAACCTGTTATTGAAAGTTATCCACATGAGCTAAATTAATTAGCAGAGAAGAAGAGTATTTTCAGTAATTTATGTTTAAAATACCTTTCAATCCCAATTATCTAACACATCCAATCCATTTTTTAATAGGAATCAATTGCAATTGTGTTTATTTATATTTTTAATAATTGGGACATTTGCTGTATCCGTTTACATATTAGACATAGTTTCTAGATATATCATAGTTGCATTGCTGGGATGCCTAAAATACATCTGTACACTCAGCTTTCCATTAGCATAACATAAATACAAAAAGAAAATAAGATTTGTCACAATAAATTGAAAAAAATATTGTTCTGTCCTAAAATGTATTTTGCTGCAGTCATTTCATCAGAGTCTGATTGACACATTCCAAAATAGAGTCTGACTGGGTTTCCCATTGCATGTAGAAGGTCTCTCAAGAAAACAAAAGTTTTGTCTGGATATGAAATCATTAGGACATATTGAAAGAGAATGGCTGTACTGTTTAAACAGCGGCTGAGTATAATTGCTGTTGTTATGTCGTTCAGTCTTGTACGACTCTCCGTGACCTCATGAACTGTAACACACCAGGATATCTTTATGTCCATGGTCATGCTGATGCACTTGGAATTCATGGCAGAGATACTGGAGTTGGTTGCCAGTTCCTTCTCCAGTGGGACACAGCATACAGCTTCTGGTATTCCTAGGTGGTCTCCCATCCAAGTACTGACCAGGTCCAACCCTGCATGGCTTCCGGGTGGTGTGACCACTTGGTTCCCTGACTGGAATCAAACCCAGGTTGCAGCGGTAAAAGCACCAAATCCAAGTCACTGGAGCCCAGGGTACAATAACATTGTTTAATAGATGGAGTAGGCATTCCACTGTCAGGAAGCCTTCTCAACAGGGCGGGCAATATTGTAAACGCTCTTCACAGACAAAGAGCACCATTCAATTGCAAGGCCGCATATCGTGGTATATAGGCTGTATGTCTCTGGGCTTGCTGTGGCTTGAACTCTGCTACAATTACGGTGCTATTCAATTGAACAAGCCCGCAAGTTACGAGACGAAACCGTAAACCATGCAATTGTATGTAGCATTTCAGAGCGTGAGCATGATCAATTAAGTAAGGCCGTAACTACCCATTTAGAAACAGCCAATAGAAAATTAGACCGTCTTTACCAAGAAAACCTTATGGATAAACATAACCAAAGACAAAACAATGTGTCTGCTGAGTTTGACACAAATTGAATGACTGAAGTGCACATAAAATTGAGGAAGAACATCAGGTCATTTAAGGGCTTACGCACAGTTGCTAAATTGTGTGAAGCCTCGGTATCTCTGATTGCAAAAGCTTGGAAGGGAATTTGTATGTGACAACTACAGCTATCTTGCAAACGCAGGTCATTATCTCCACTTTTTAACACCACTTTTTATCTACAGTTTTATCTCCAATGTTATCTCTACTTTTTAACATCACTTTTTAACTCCAGTTTTATCTCCAATTTTCAACTACACAGTGCCACTTTTTATCTGCAGTTTTAGCCTCCATGGGCATTTGAAGAAAGAAAATATAAATAAAATGATTTGGCAGGGAGGGCAGGGACGTGAGGTGCTAACATTTTTTTTTTGCACCTGGCCCCTCCATTCACTAGCTCCACCACTGGTAATGGGGCGCGTATAACTGATTTCTTACGGACTTTAAGACAAAACAAAAGGAGGACCGGGAGAAAGTGGGACATGGTCAGGGCTGAGAGATAGAAAGATTTCCTCTGAAAAGAGGGATTGTTTTCCTAAAGGAGCAACAGTTAATTGGTATGCAAAAAAGTCATTGGAAAAAAGTACTTGGAATCATATATTCTCACTTTATGTCCTACATCACCCGCCATCAGTATGAAAAGTCTAATTTTTCGTTGTAAATGGAAACTTTACTGCTTTGGGACCAACCAGTCAGCTTCTACATATTTGATAGTCCTGTCCAGGGCTCAAGAGGATATTGTATATTTCAGATATGTACAGTAGACAATTGAAAATCACGCCACAACTTGACATGTTCCAAAGAAACCTTAAAGGCATATCTAAATTTCCTGGATTATGAATGCATCTGACAGAGGAGAAACAGTAGTGTATGCAAACATTTTTTTTGTATGAAAGCTAATACATTTTAATACAATGCAACATTTAATGATCGCAGTTTGTGCAGGAAGGAATCATGGAATGTATAGTTTTCCCATAGAAGGAAGTAGGTAGAGTCAGACACTGATCTGCAGATATCTGCATTGAGCTGCTCCTGGCTTGAAGGTTAGTAAAAGGTTTAAAATCTGTACCAAATGCAGAACTTTCCCCATACACAAACCTCCCATTTTAAACTCCTCCCCCTGTTGCCATATTGACCTTTATATGCCCCCCCCCCAATGACCTTATACTTGCCCCGTCCAATGAAATAGACTCCACCTACTGAATTTTCAATACTGTTAAAAAATTCTAGAATCCTGGGATTCGGGCAATTAATACAATTTTTATTCTGCATGAATGTAATGACACTCACCAACAATTGACTCTCCTTCTCGGGGTGTCTTCAAGTGTAGTAGTCCAAAATAGTCTGCAACCGCAGAGTGTTTGGACCTGGGCGTGATATAAAACAAGCAAACAAATCAGAGAGTGCAAGAGCCCAACCATACTTAAAAACACTTATGAATCCAAGCAAGACTATCTAGGCCCCAACCATACCTAAAAAAAAACATATTATACAAAGCAGTACTATATAGGCCACAACCGGACTTTAAAAACCCACATTACACCAATCAGGACTACCGTATTGGCCCGAATATAAGCAGCACCAGCATATAAGCCGCACCTGTAAAATTCAAGGGGAAAAAATAGAAAAAAGATAGTACTCGAATATAAGCTGCACCCTTAAAATTTTAGAGAAAAAGACAAAAGTCAATTAGATTCAGGGAATAAAATGGTGATTTTATTTTACCATATACTGTACCAAATACGGTATCCAGTATTTGGAAAACATTATACAGTAACTCCTTAGGCAGGTTGTCAATATTAACATCAACAGAAAGTTAAGGTAACATCAAACATAAGGTAACAAGTTAGGTAAAAAGGAAACTTTTTACTTAGGTCAGGTAACACATTTTAGTGTAATTGACCTATTCACAGTCATTACAGTCATCACTTGTGTCACTACTGACCTCGTCATCAGTATTCACTTCATCACTGTCACTGTTTTCTTCATTCTCCTCCCATAGCAAGTTGTCCTCACTACCATCCAGTGCATTTTTTGAACCGCCTGATGATGGACTTTGATGTTATACATGACCATGAAGTGAGAATCGATTGGCACAGAAGTGTTACTGACGGCTTCTTAATCTTGCCAGATGGTGTAAGAGCATGATCCCCTTCCCGAAGCCAATCTGAATACTGCTTGCGAAGGTTGTCTTTGAACGGCTTGTTCACAATGGTATCAAGCACTTGTAGCTAATGACGAGGTCTGTATCTGAGCACCAACTTTGTTCTTCACTTCAGGAGTGAGATGACCCTTAAAAGCATCTAGACTAGCATGGCTCTCTTGGTAAACAGTGCTCCAGGTCTGCAGTTCCAAACTAGAGACAACCAGTCATCCATCAGTTACGTTGTCATCCAGCCTTTTTCCTGGCAATGAATCACTAAGCCCTCAGGAATGTTTTCTTTGGGCAAAGTTTTTCATTGCCGGTTGTTCTTAAGGTGACATTTTTTGCCCCTTTCTGGTTAACTGTCACATTGCTTGGCATGTCAAAAAATACAGGTCTCATCAGCATTGCCCATCTGGTCTAATGGGTAAGAGTGACGCTAATTGGACGACGTATCGCTGGAAATTAGTCCGTTTCTCCTCAAAATCTCACAGCAGTTTCTGTGCCAATGAAGTGCTTCATCGACGAGCGAGACCCTTTCTTCGCATAAAACGATGGCACCAATGAATGCTCGCACGGAATTCCCTCTTATTTATTTTTAAGGTTTTTGCACTTTTTGAGGCATTCAGCTGGATTACTTGACATGAAATAGGCATCCCATATTTTCTCATATCTTGAATGTAGGAATAAACCCCAGCTTCAAGTTCTGGATATTTGCCATGTTTTGGTCCCCTGAAAGATTTTCTGGTGGAAACTGAATGTTTCAATTTCTTGCCTGAGACAACCCAACGTCGCACATTAGATTCATCCAATTCATATTTTTTTCCAGCCTCTATGTTGCTTGTCATTTTTGCATAATTAGCAACTGCAAGTTTGAAACTTGCATCATAACTACGCCTCATTCCTAGGTTTGTTGATGCTTTTCTCTCCAAGTAATCAGCCATTGCAAGAAACAGGCTTTTTAATATGTACTGTAACTTCTTTTGCAGGTTACAGGCCTTACATGATGTTAGAATCACTAAAACCGGAAATCGCTATTCAATTGCTAGAATGCAGTCTCAAGCACGCAAATCGTCACCCTTAACTTGCAATTGGGCAAATCGGCAGTAATTTTACATTCACGAATATAAGCCGCACACGGAATTTGCAATCTCGCAAATCGGCAGTCATTTTTTTACGGTCGCGAATATAAGCCGCACCCGTAACTCGCAATCTCGCAAATCGGAAAAAGGGTGCAGCTTATATCCAGTCCAATACGGTATATAGGCTCAAACCGTACCTAACAAAAAACAAAAAAACAAGCAGGACTATAAAGGGCACAACCGGACCTTAAAAACCCACATTAAACCAATCAGAACTATATAGGCCCATACTTTAAAGAGAAAAAAAGATCCTTTTGTAGGGCACACCTGATTATCCTAATCTCAAAAAAGAGAGAATAAACTAAATTATAAACTTAACTTTTATTAAACAGTAAAATCCATATTAAAGTATGTGGACATAGGATGCAAGGATTAGAGATTATTAAATTAGCTGATGTAAAACCTTGGAAATATAAAGTCAAATATTCTATCCTTCTTTAGCAATTTATAATAAAGTGCTGACGTGACAATTGAACAGTGTTGCATAAAGTGCTAGTGACAAAAAATATATATAAAGTGCTAGTGGTGAAAAAGTGGCAAGTGCTAAATAATGATATGGTCATATAAAGACAATCCTGTTGGATTGAGACTAAAGTTTTAAATATAAATTGCTGCAGGGGTAAAGAAACAAATATTATGTACAGCTGTGTGCTAATAATAAAAAAGATTCTAGTAGTGTCCTCCAATTTATGGGGACATACAGTGCTATAAGGTACCAAAATAGCACCAGAATCCGTTTATCCCCTCTGGTGCTGGCCCAATCCCATAGCGTTCTATAACCTAGGTATTTCCCAATATAATGTCCAGCTCTTCTTCTTGTTAACCAGATTCTCTAAACTGCATAAACTGACTGGTTAGGGAAAGGGACTTTAGTCTATGGGTCTGTGGTTAAAACACTAACTATCTTGCTGTGCACGCCGCGATCTAGACGCCTGGAAATGACGTCATCAACCTGCGATGGCGTTCCTACGTCAACCCGACGCACGTTTCTTGAATTTCATCAAGGGTTACGCCTGCCTTCTGTTTGCTCCTTCCTAAAGGCTGGCGTAGTCATGGCAACAATACTGTGAAGATTAAAACCATTTCAACCAAATTTATAGTTTATTGTCTATCGTTATAATAATATTAGTGTCCTATAGGTTTTTGCAAAACCATTTTCTTACACATAATATGAATGTCTATTCGACATCCCTTTTAAATATAGTGAGTATCCTAAAAAGGAATATATATATATTTTATCTCCTGTTGATATATTCCATTTTTATTACTCATTCTAAAGAAGTTATTATAGAATTATTAGATGTTTGATGTGACTATATTCTTATCCCGGTATATAAATCACAAATTATTTTTATTTCTCTTAAAATATACTCTGTGATTAAGATGTTGTGAATATTTCATAGCATTTAGGGACGCTAGTTATCGATCTTGTACAAGTTTATTCTGAACTTTTAAAATTTTAACAGAACCTTCATTTTAGATATAAGGGGTAAAGGTAAAACCTTTATTGAGGCCTTTTGTTTTCTTTTTTGTACCTAGAAGGTAAATCCATTTAGCTTCTTTCTTTAGTAATTATGTGTCTATATCACCTTTCCTTATTATTTTTCCAACATGATCTATAGCTGTAAAGGTCAGAACTTTAGCGCCACCCTTATGTTTATTGTTAACATGTAAAGCTATTGGGGTATCATATTCTTTCTTGACAATATAAATGTGCCCCAGAATACGCCGCCTGAATTCTCTGCAGGTTTTTCCGACGTATATGACTCCACAAATACATGTTATCAAATAGATAACACCCTCTGTTTTGCGTGTGAGTAGATGTTTTATTTTGTATGTCTGTTTTTCTGAAAGAAAAGTTTTGGTAGGTTTTACATATTGACATGTCTTACATGAATGGTATTTAAAACATCCTTTTGTTTTTTGTAGCCATAGCTTGTTCTTTTTTATATCCAAATGACTTTTAGAAAGATAGTTTCTCAAGTTTTTGGACCTTCTACTGGTAATTGCTGCATGGGTAGGTAAAAACGGTTTAAGATCTTTATCTTCCAACAAAATACCCCAGTTTTTATTAAATATCCTCTTAACCTTGTGCCATGTATTATTATAGGTCCCAATAGACCTCACTGTGCTATCTGATTCTTTCTTTTTATCTTTAAGTAGATCTTCTCTCTTGGTGTTTTTAGCTCTATAATAAGCTTTTTTTAGGGTATTCTTTGAATAGCCTCTTTCCAAAAATCGAGAATGTAAGTCCTGGAATTCTTTCTCAAAATATTTGTCATTAGAGCAGTTTCTTTTCACTCTCAGGTATTGTCCAATTGGTATACCTTCAATGAGTGCGTTTGGATGACTGCTTTTTGCGTGTAACAAACTATTGGTAGCTGTTGGTTTTCTATAGGTCTTAGTGCCTATACTGCCATATTGTGTTTTGAATATTTATAAGTCCAAAAATGTAATGGACTCATAACTGATTTTAGAAGTCAAATATAGACCCAGATTATTTTTATTAAGGGTTTTAATAAAGTTCTGTAGATACTGTAATGAGCCATTCCAGAATATCAAGATATCATCGATAAAACATACACAGAGTTCCACATGAGTGGTATATATATCCATTTCGCTGTCCCACGTACTTGTTGATAGAATTTATCCATGAAGACAAAATAATTGTAGGTTAGGACAAATTCCAGTAGTGCTAAGAGAAATTTGTTATGAGTAACGTATTGATTGCCTTTTTTATCCAGAAAATATTGAACTGTATATATTTGTATATAGGGATTCTACATCCAATGATACTAAGATGGTTTGCTTTTTTGATTGTATGCCATCTAATTTGGATAGTACCTTCTTAGAGTCTTTAACATAGGATGAAAGGCTAAATACAAATTATCTTAGAATTTGATCTAAATACTTGCTGGACTTGCCGTTGAATGGCCGATCCCCAATACAATCGGTCTTCCTGGTGGTTTTAAGGGATTCTTATGAATTTTTGGCATGGTATAAAAGTTGGCAATTTTGGGGTTTTATTAAACATAAAGTCATATTCCTGTTTGTTAATTATTTTATTTAATTTTAAAGGTTCAAACAAAAACTTTATTGTGAGTTGCCTAAACCCGGCTTACTCATAGATTAAAAAGAAGTTTAAAAATAAAAGTATAAAGAAGAAGCCCCGTTGTTGGATATAGTGAGAGGAAATCCTAACTAAACTACCAAAAAGACTATACTCTAAAAGGTATAAAGAGATAGGGACTAATAAAAATAAATAGGGGATGGGAGTGATTGATGGAACATATGATGTGCAGTGACCATAAGTTATGTAGTGGACAGAAAGAAGAGGGGACTGCCTCTGGTGGTTATACTGAAACTAGAATGGTAGCTATGTGTGAACACTTGTTATAGTGTATAACACTGAACAAAAGGAGGTAAGTGAAAAATAGTAGTGAGAGCAGGAATGAATGACAAAGTGGTGATGGAAGAGGTAGTAGAGAAAGGAGTTTATCCTCATATGCACAAAAAAATTGTAAATCATAGGATAAACAAAAAATGAATGGTATAAATTACCCAGAGCTACTTAAAAAACTTTTATAAAATTAAAATAGTGGTAATCCAGGCTCAAAGGATATATGGTCTAAAAGGAGACCAATGTTATAGAGGGCTTATAAATGCTCCTGTGCAAAAAGGGGATACTGACCAGATTATAGGTATACCAATCACTTGATCTCTAAAGGTCTTAATATTCCCCTTAGATCCCACTTATATAGTGATACAAAATGGATCTGGGGGTTTACCCTAATAAGGGGACCAATAAGATACAGGTGTATATACTCTTATACAGATCTTTAGATAAGTCTAAGTAGAACAATATATAATAAAGCCAAAAGGCTGTTACTTACTGCACTAGGATGCATGAAGCCTCTAGATCCTTGTACTTGTGCCTGATTGTCCACAAAATGATATGGCTGTCGCCTGACCGGTTTCGTTACCAGTATGGTAACTTTCTCAAAGGCTGCCACTTCCTTCTGATGCCCTTCGCGGGCTTTTTATTGAACTTTCGGAGCCACGCCCCCTGGGGGAGACCATAGGATTCTGTTGCTGCAGACGGCACGTCATTTGACATCATGACGTGCATCGCTTAGCAACCATTTAGACGCCAATCAACGTTCATCCTGACGTCATGACGTGCGTTGCCTAGCAACCACGTCGACGGTAACCAGCGCTCAATTGGGTCGAGCTATTCATATCAGAATAGCCTCCACCTTTATAGGACCTCGGAAACCACACCAGGTGTCTAGAGCTAGACAGAACATACCACACAACTCAGAAGAAGAGCAAGCCTCGGAGCCCTGTGAGTGTGTTGAAATGTTTTTGAGTGTGATAGCTCCCAGACAAGAAACCTAGGTCATTAAATGACTAAATCACTCATAGCCTGTATTCTAGTTACGGTGAACGCATCAGAGGACAGGGGATATCAAATAGAAAAAGATGATTATATGTAAGGCGCTTTTTGTGTGATGAAGTTGTACATACTAAAATAAATGCAAAAATAAATAAAACAGAAAGCAGAAATGCCCAAGTTCTCAAGTGAACTTTGCCTGGTAAATCCTATATGTGTGTACCAAGAGTTTGCAACATTGCTCCACATATATAGATAGATGTCTATATAGAGAAGTCTACAGAGATAAACCGATATCCAATGAACCCAACATACAGATGTATTTAATCATGTATGCATTCATATGTCTCAAGAACCTATCAATAGTCACATCAACGGTGGAATTGCAATTAAAATGGACTTGTTTCCTGATTCGATTATGGATGCCCGTTAAAAATAAAGAAATAAATAATTTTTTAGTAATAATGAAGTAGTTCAAAATATATAAGGCACTCAATAACTAGAGAGTGATAACTTTGTAGAGTGCCAATATTCCAAAAATTAAAATGTAAATCTACACCAATGTTCATATGTATATATACCCCGTTGCCTATGGCAATCTGTAAAAAAGTGAATACAAAGATTCTCTAGAGAGAGTGAATGGTCTGCAAAACCTGAAGTGTAAGGCTTCGCGATGCACGTCATGATGTCAAATGACGTGCCGTCTGCAGCAACAGAATCCTATGGTCTCCCCCAGGGGGCGTGGCTCCGAAAGTTCAATAAAAAGCCCGCGAAGGGCATCAGAAGGAAGTGGCAGCCTTTGAGAAAGTTACCATACTGGTAACGAAACCGGTCAGGCGACAGCCATATCATTTTGTGGACAATCAGGCACAAGTACAAGGATCTAGAGGCTTCATGCATCCTAGTGCAGTAAGTAACAGCCTTTTGGCTTTATTATATATTGTTCTACTTAGACTTATCTAAAGATCTGTATAAGAGTATATACACCTGTATCTTATTGGTCCCCTTATTAGGGTAAACCCCCAGATCCATTTTGTATCACTATATAAGTGGGATCTAAGGGGAATATTAAGACCTTTAGAGATCAAGTGATTGGTATACCTATAATCTGGTCAGTATCCCCTTTTTGCACAGGAGCATTTATAAGCCCTCTATAACATTGGTCTCCTTTTAGACCATATATCCTTTGAGCCTGGATTACCACTATTTTAATTTTATAAAAGTTTTTTAAGTAGCTCTGGGTAATTTATACCATTCATTTTTTGTTTATCCTATGATTTACAATTTTTTTGTGCATATGAGGATAAACTCCTTTCTCTACTACCTCTTCCATCACCACTTTGTCATTCATTCCTGCTCTCACTACTATTTTTCACTTACCTCCTTTTGTTCAGTGTTATACACTATAACAAGTGTTCACACATAGCTACCATTCTAGTTTCAGTATAACCACCAGAGGCAGTCCCCTCTTCTTTCTGTCCACTACATAACTTATGGTCACTGCACATCATATGTTCCATCAATCACTCCCATCCCCTATTTATTTTTATTAGTCCCTATCTCTTTATACCTTTTAGAGTATAGTCTTTTTGGTAGTTTAGTTAGGATTTCCTCTCACTATATCCAACAACGGGGCTTCTTCTTTATACTTTTATTTTTAAACTTCTTTTTAATCTATGAGTAAGCCGGGTTTAGGCAACTCACAATAAAGTTTTTGTTTGAACTTTTAAATTTAATAATTCCAGGAACATAATCGATCAGGTGTCATGCACCAACTCTTACAAATTATTTTATTTTCCAGACCTGTAGTGAGTATCTCTGATAATTCATCTTTAAACCTTTCTGTAGGATCTTGACTCAATTTAACATAACAATTTTTGTCATTGAGTAATCTAAGGTTCTCTTCAGTGTAATCTGTTTTGTCCAGAACTACCACATTGCCCCCTTTATCTGCATTTATTATAAGGGCTTGTGTTTCTTGTCTGGTTAAATTTGTAGATTTAGTCTTTGTTATAGACAATAGTTCCAGGTCCTTTTCCATGTTTTGGACAAATAATTATATATTTGGACTTATATGTAGTGGTGGAGTAAATGTACTCTTTATTTTAAGCTGGGAAAAGGGTCCTCTTAACTCTACCTCTTCACTGTCCGCTAATAGACATTCTAATTTTACCATTATATTACATTTTTCAAGATTCACTCAACACAGGGGCCCTCATTCAATTGCGATTTGGCCAATTGAATAGGGTTCTAAATAAGCATGTAGCATATTTTTTTAAAGAAGTTTTTAGTTAGTAAAAACCTTGCTTTTGGATAGATGTTTACTAACTTAAAACTTCTTTAAAAAAATATGTTATGTGCTTATTTAGACCCCTATTCAATTGGCCAAATCGCAATTGAATGAGGGCCAGGGTCTCTACCAGATGACTGGAGAAAAGCTGATGTGATACCTATATTTAAAAAGGGAGCAAGAGCAAATCCGGGGAATTATATACCAGCGAGCCTTACTTCTGTAGTGGGGACGCTTTTAGAAGGGTTAATAAGGGATAATATACAAGAATATGTCTATTTGAACAGGATTATAAGTAGGAGTAAACATGGATTTTTGAGGGATAGGTCATGTCAAACAAATCTAGTTATTTTCTATGAGGAGGTTAGTAGGAACCTGGATCAAGGCAACTCAGTGGATGTAGTCTTTTTGGATTTTGCAAAGGCTTTTGATACAGTGCCACATGGGAGACTATTGTGCAAACTAAGAGATACAGGAATTGCAGTAAATATCTGCTCATGGATTGAAAGCTGGCTAAAAGACAGGAAGCAAAGGGTTGTTGTAAATGGAACATACTCCGATTGGACTAATGTGGTAGGTGGCGTTCCTCAGGGTTCTGTATTAGGTCCTCTCCTTTTTACCATATTTATTAATTACTTAGAGGTAGGATTGGAGTGTGGTGTCTCCATTTTCGCTGATGACACGAAGTTGTGCAAGGTAATTAAATCAGATAGTGATGTGCTTTCCCTCCAAATGGATTTACATAAAATTGAGGAATGGGCATCTAAATTGCAGATGAGATTTAATATGAATAAATGTAAAGTTATGCATCTGGGAAGGAAACATAGCCATGCAATTTATAATCTTAATGGAGCAAATCTAGGTGTATCAGATATTGAAAGGGATTTGGGAGTGCTTGTGTTCAACAACCTAGGTAACAGTGCTCAAAGCCAAGCAGCAGCTGCAAAGGCAAGTAAAATATTAGCATGTATTGAGAAGGGTATAGAAGCCAGGGAAGCAAATTTAATTCTGCCACTATACAAATCTCTAGTACGCCCTCATTTGGAATATGGAGAACAATGTTGGGCCCCACTTCATAAAAAGGACATTTTAGAGCTGGAAAAGGTACAGAGGAGGGCAAAAAAACTAATAAGGGGAATGGAGGGGCTAAGTTATGAAGAAAGACTAACCAAACTAAACTTATTTTCGCTAGAAAAAAGGCATCTACGAGGGTATATGATTACCTTCATTAAATACATCCAGGGCCAATATATATATTTGCTTCCCTGGCTTCTATACCCTTCTCAATTTGTCAAGTGAACTTTCATTACAGAACCCAGCTCCCTGTGAGTAATTGACTCTGCTGGGATTCAAACCCTGGTTTGCATGTTGCTGGACCTCTTCCCTACCGGTACACCAGCCTGCCTCTTGCAGATTTGCCTGAGATCTGATACCTTGACTCTAAAAGCAATGAAATCAGTGACAACTCTCTTTAGCTGTGTCTGGTCAGCTGTCTGGTTCTTTGCCTATATAAGGCACTTCCTGTCTCTGTATCCTTGCCAGATTATTGTTGGTTCCTGATCCCTTCAATAAAGCTTGTTCCTGTTTCCCCTACAAGTTGCTGAACTGAATAATTGCTGACCTTGGCTACTGGTCTCCACAACCTTGTGATTCCTATATCATTACAGAATAATCTGGCCCTTTCATGGAGACCCCCGGGTCAGATTCTGCATTGGCCCAGCAGGTTGCTTTTACTGCAAGAACTGTGCAGACCCAGGCACAGACCATTCAAGTGCTGCAGGACCAGGTAGCTGAACTGCAGGCCCAACAGGTTGCTTTTACTGCAAGAACTGTGCAGACCCAGGCACAGACCATTCAAGTGCTGCAGGACCAGGTAGCTGAACTGCAAAATAAATTTCAGTCAATGCACAGTGAGTATACCAGCTACAGGGCACGTGATGTTGCGGCTGCTACTGTTACACCTGCACAGGATGCCCGCTTGCCCATGCCAGAAAAATTTGGAGGAGATCGCAAAAAATTTAGGGGTTTCCTAAATCAATGCCGTTTGCACTTCATTATGTTACCTCACCAATTTCCATCTGAAAGAGAGAAGGTGGGATTTATTTTTTCACTATTCAAAGATGAAGCCCTGGCTTGGGGCTCCCCTCTTCGTGGACAGGACAGTCCAGTCTTGGGTAATCTAAATGACTTTCTTGAGGCCATGTGCCTAGTTTTTGATGACCCCAATCGATGTGCTACAGCAGAAGCCACTCTCCTTCATTTGCATCAAGGGAGGCGCTCTGTGGCTGAATATGCTGCTGAATTCAGACAGTGGGTTGCTGATACTACCTGGAACCAATCAGCTCAGAGGTTCCACTTCAGAAAAGGTCTCTCAGAAGCTATAAAAGATGAGCTAGCTCGTGTTGATCTTCCTGCTGACTTTGATGCATTTGTGCGTTTGGCTATCCGTATCGATCGGAGACTTTCTGAAAGAAGATTGGAAAGACAGGGCTCTTTTAGACCAAGTACTACTCCTATTTCCTATTCAAGAATTTCTACTCCAATCCCACAAACACCTTCAGACTCTGAGCCTGAGGCTATGCAGGTAAATCTAATAAGAGGGCCATTATCCAATGAAGAAAAACAGTGGCGACGCACTCACAATTTATGCCTGTATTGTGGTAGTGCAGGGCACTATGCCATCAATTGCCCTAGCAAATCCAAAAGAACAATAGCTATGGCTGCTGAGGACGCACAGATTCGACACCAACCCCAGATTGCAGATCAACTGGATTCTGTCACACAACCCTTGTTTTCTCTGGCTCATGGTGAAGAGGGTATGTTGACTCAACATCCTCATTTTGTGGTGCCTATCACGTTGCAATGTGGTGATCATAAAATTTCAACTACAGCTATGATAGATTCTGGAGCAGGCGGAAACTTTATGGACATTAAATTTGCAGCAGGAAATAGAATTCAGTCTATCCCTAATTCTTCTCCTGTGTTAATGGAGACAGTGGACGGTTCTCCACTTACGTCGGGCCCGGTTACACACGAGACTGTGCCCTTAAAGTTGACTCTGGAAGTGAATCACCATGAGACTATATCTTTCCACCTAATTTCCTCAACACAGTTTCCAGTGATTTTGGGGGTACCTTGGCTTGCTCTGCATAACCCACAAATTGATTGGAAGATCAGAACTTTGTCCTTTCCTTCAGAACGCTGCTTAATGAATTGTCAACCCACTAAGGTAACACCTGTTGCCACAACAATTAATGAAATGGTTGCTACAAACTTGACTAAGCTTCCTCTACAATATCGGGATTTTGCAGATGTCTGTGATAAGAAGAATGCTGATCAGCTTCCACCCCACAGGCCTTATGATTGCCCAATAGAACTGTTGCCTGGGGCTGCTATCCCATTTGGCCGTATATATTCCCTTTCTGAGCCTGAATTGAAAGCTCTTCGTGAATACATACAAGAAAATCTTGCCAAAGGTTTTATTCGACCATCTACTTCCCCAGCAGGAGCTCCTATATTCTTTGCAGAGAAGAAAGATGGCAGCCTACGGCCATGAGTTGATTACAGGGACATTAATAACATCACTGTTAAAAACCGCTACCCCTTGCCTCTCATTCCTGAACTTTTGGAGAGACTTCACTCAGCTAAAATATTTACAAAGCTTGATCTTCGGGGGGCATATTATCTGGTTCGCATAAGACCAAATGATGAATGGAAAACAGCTTTCAGAACCAGGTACGGGCATTACGAATATCTAGTAATTCCATTTGGGCTTTGTAATGCCCCTGCAACTTTCCAGCATCTTATCAATGATGTACTACGAGATCTCCTGGATCAGTTTGTTGTGGCATATTTGGATGATATCCTAATATTCTCTGATAATCTTGAAAACCACAGAAAACAGGTCCGTATAGTTCTGGAGCGCCTTCGTACCCACCATCTATACATTAAACTAGAAAAATGTGAGTTTGAACAAACAGAAATTCAATTTCTAGGGTATGTCATAACTCCTAAAGGTTTAACTATGGACGCAAGTAAAATTAAAGCTGTGCTGGACTGGCACATCCCCAAGAATGAAAAAGATGTCCAGAGATTTGTGGGGCTTGCCCATTTTTACAGGCGTTTCATTAAGAATTTCTCTGCCGTTATTACACCGATCACTGAACTCACACGTAAGGGGACTCCTTTTCAGTGGTCCGATAAGGCTGATACCGCATTTTCCCGATTAAAGACTCTGTTTACATCTGCCCCCGTCCTGGTACATCCTCAGCCGGAATTACCATTTATTGTGGAAGTTGATGCTCCTGATTCAGCTGTTGGTGCTATACTGTCTCAAAGGACTGGACCTAAGATGCTGTTACATCCGTGTGCCTTCTATTCCCGCCAGATGGTGCCAGCAGAAAGAAACTATGACATAGGGAATAAAGAACTATTGGCTATAAAAGCTGCCTTCACCGAATGGAGACATCTCTTGGAGGGAGCTACCCATCCAATTACTGTCCTCACAGATCACAAAAATCTGGAATGTATTCGATCAGCTAAGAGACTGTCAGCCAGACAAGCACGCTGGTCCCTATTCTTCTCGAGGTTTAATTTTTTGGTTACATACCGTCCTGGCTCCAAGAATGGTAAGGCGGATGCCTTGTCTAGAATAGCTGACCCCCTCCATGCTACCGTAACCAAGACCACCATCTTGCCGGAGGATATATTTATAGGAGTTACTTTTCCTTCTGATCTGATGTCTCGCATTAAAAAGGGCTACGCTGAAGACCCAGTTCTTTGTGATCCTCCTCGTGATCTCCATATGACGATGCTTAATGGGTTTTGTTTTTTTCAACAACGTCTGTTTGCTCCGGAGTCAGTGCGACTGGACCTTTTACGTCTCTACCATGACTCAAAACCAGCAGGTCATCCAGGAATCCGAAAGACACAAGAGCTACTTGCCCGATCCTTTTGGTGGCCGAAGTATCATGAGGATGTTAAGAAGAATGTGTCCTCTTGTGATGTATGTGCCAGACATAAGACTCCTCGCTCATCCCCTGTTGGCTTGCTTCAGCCTCTTCCGATTCCTCATCATCCCTGGGGATCTATATCCATGGACTTTATTGTGGAACTACCTCCCTCTAAGGAACACACTACCATTCTTGTTGTTGTGGACAGGTTAACTAAGATGGGTCATTTCATACCAGCTCGTAGTCTCCCTTCAGCTAAACAGACGGCTGACCTGGTTATTCGGGAAATATATCGCTTGCATGGAGTGCCTGATGAAGTCGTTTCTGACAGGGGAGTGCAGTTTACATCTCGTTTTTGGAAACATTTTTGTTCTAACCTAGGTATTAATGTAAATCTGTCGTCAGCTTTTCATCCACAAAGTAATGGACAGACTGAGCGAACCAACCAGACTTTGCAACAATATTTGAGGTGCTATATTAGTTACCTGCAGGATGACTGGCTGGATTTTTTACCCACTGCGGAGTTTGCCTATAACAATGCCCAACACTGCTCTACTTCTCTGAGCCCATTTTTTGCCAATTATGGTTACCATCCAACCTTTCTAGTGAGTCTCCCGATTACTACTCCCGTTCCTGCAGGCACTGACCGGCTAACCGCCTTACGTGATTCCCAAGCACTGTTGAAAGAGACTCTTTTGGAGGCTCAGGAATGTTACAAAAGAACTTCTGATAGAGCATAGAAAGGAGGCCCCAGTCTATCATGTTGGTGACAAGGTGTGGCTGTCAACAAAGAATCTTAAGCTTCGGATTCCTTCTCATAAATTGGGTCAAAGGTTCATGGGACCTTTTGAGATCATTGCTCAGATCAATGCTGTCACTTTCCGTTTGCAACTTCCAAATTCCCTGAAAATACATCCAGTGTTTCACGTTGCACTGCTTAAACCTTTTCATGAAAATACTTTCCCTGGCCGAGCCCTACCTGCCCCACCTCCAGTCCTCGTGGATGGCGAAGATGAATACGAAGTGGAAAAAATTCTTGACTCCAGGATCTTCTGTAACAAGCTTCAATATTTGGTTCGGTGGAAAGGCTATGGTGAGGAGGATAGATCGTGGGATCCAGTGGACAATATTCACGCTCCTGATCTTCTTCGGTCTTTCCATGCACAGTACCCTGCTAAACCGGGTAATAGGGCATCCGGAGGCTGCGCCTATAGAGGTGGGGGTAATGTGAGGAATTGACTCTGCTGGGATTCGAACCCTGGTTTGCATGTTGCTGGACCTCTTCCCTACCGGTACGCCAGCCTGCCTCTTGCAGATTTGCCTGAGATCTGATACCTTGACTCTAAAAGCAATGAAATCAGTGACAACTCTCTTTAGCTGTGTCTGGTCAGCTGTCTGGTTCTTGGCCTATATAAGGCACTTCCTGTCTCTGTATCCTTGCCAGATTATTGTTGGTTCCTGATCCCTTCAATAAAGCTTGTTCCTGTTTCACCTACAAGTTGCTGAACTGGATTATTGCTGACCTTGGCTACTGGTCTCCACAACCTTGTGATTCCTATATCATTGCACTCCCTCAGTACACTTGGATGTATTCCATCAGGATCTGGGGCTTTATTAACATTTATTTTTTCCAATCTCTTTTGGATTTCTTCCTGCGTTAACCAATTATTTAGTGATGGTAGTGTAGCCCCATTATGTTGCAGTGTCCCAACCACTGGTACCTTGTGTATACAGACGAAAATAACCTATTGAGCTCATCTGCCTTTTCCTGGTCACTAATTATCAGATGGCCTGTGTCACATTGTAATGTTTTTATAGATTCCTTCCTCGCTTTCTTCCCATTAATATATTTAAAAAATATTTTAGGGTTAGTCTTACTTTCCATTGCAACTGACTTCTCATTTTCTATTTTAGCCAGTCTAATAGCTCTTTTGCAAGCCTTGTTGATTTCCTTATAGTCACATAAAGCTGCCTCTGTTCCCTCCTCCTTGTATAATTTAAATGCATGTTTCTTTTTCCTCATCATGATCTTTAAGTCATTGTTAAGCCACATGGGATATGATTTACTCCTATTCATTTTATTTCCACATGGTACATGCCGATGAGTATGTTTATTTAGTAAGGATTTGAATGTTGTCCATTTATTTTCAGTATTTTTCCCTGTAAGTTCTTTGTCCCAGTCTATATGTAGTATTGCTGCCCGTAGCCCATTAAAGTTAGCCCTTTTAAAATGTAGAGTTTTTGTTGGCCCCTTACAACTCTGTTTTTTGTATTCAATCTCAAATGATACTGTGTTGTGATAACTGTTCCCCAAGAGTTTGCCTATTTTAACATTTGATTTTATATCAATATTACTTGTGATGACTAAATCCAAGATGGCCCCATTTCTCGTAGGTTCTTGTATTACCTGGGTCAGATAATGATCCCTGAGTGTACTCAAGAACCTGCTCCCCTTTGCTGAGCTGCTGGTGTCATTTATCCAGTTTATTTCAGGGTTATTAAAGTCTCCCATTATTAGAACTTGCCCATGCTTAGCTGCGTTTCCAATCTGTAACAATAATTGTATTTTCTCACTTTCAGCTATATTTGGGGGTTTATAGCATACTCCCACCAATATGCGTTTAGAATGAGCTCCTCCACTATTTAGCTCAACCCACAAAGATTCAATGATGCTGTTATTGCCAGCATACATATCTTCTCTGCCTATAGGCTTAAATTCAGGCTTAACATACAGACAGATCCCTCCTCCTCTTTTACTATTTCCCCTATCTTTCCTAAATAGGTTATAACAATCCAGATTAACAGTCCAGTCATGAGATTCATCCCACCATGTTTCAGTAATGCCTATTAAGCCCCATTTTTCTTGTACCGCTAATATTTCTAGCTCGTCCATTTTCCCAGGCAAACTTCTTGCATTACCAAGCATAGACTTTATGTTGCTATGGCTCTGCCGTTGTGAAGTGCTTGCCACTGTATTTGAGGCCCCTATTAATACCTCCTTACTGTCTATTGTAACCCTCCCCCTTCTCCTCCCCCATGGGTAACTAATTCATCCCTTTCCCTCTCTACCCTGTTTACCCCAATACTTGTAAATAGTCCCTCCCCCCACCTACAAGTTTAAAAACTCCCCCAGCCGTTCTACCATCCTATCCCCTAGAGCAAAAGCTCCCTCATCATTAAGGTGCAATCCATCCCTGCTATAGAGATTGTACCCAAGTGAGAAGTCAGCCCAGTGCTCTAAAAATCAGAAACCCTCTGCACTGCACCACTTTTTTAGCCACGCATTAACCTCCCTAAGCTTCTTCTGCCTCCCTGGGCTAGCACGTGGCACTGGTAGTATCTCAGAAAATACTACCTTGGAGGTCCTTGCTTTAAGCTTATTCCCTAGTTCTCTAAAATCATTCTTTAGGACGCTCCATGTAATGATATAGGAATCACAAGGTTGTGGAGACCAGCAGCCAAGGTCAGCAATAATCCAGTTCAGCAACTTGTAGATGAAACCGGAACAAGCTTTATTGAAGTGATCAGGAACCACACAATAATCTGGTAAGGATACAGAGACAGGAAGTGCCTTATATAGGCCAAGAACCAGACAGCTGACCAGACACAGCTAAAGAGAGTTGTCACTGATTTCATTGCTTTTAGAGTCAAGGTATCAGATCTCAGGCAAATCTGCAAGAGGCAGGCTGGTGTACCGGTAGGGAAGAGGTTTAGCAACATGCAAACCAGGGTTCGAATCCCAGCAGAGTCAATTCCTCACACTCCATCTTCCACTAACTTTGTCATTGGTACCAATGTGTACCAAGACCGCTGGGTCATTACCAGCCCCTTCACAAGAATTTATCCACCCGATCCACAACATGCCAAACCCGAGCACCAGGGAGACAGCAAACTGTTTGATTGCAGGGATCTGGGTGACAAATTATGCAGCCTACCTTCCTAATAATAAAGTCCCCTACCACCAAAACATGTCTGTTGCTCTGCCTATTCTGCCCTCCCTCTCCTCCAGTAGAACTGTTCTCCCGGCTGTTAGAGGGAACAGCTCTATCTGGCATTGCCATTCCTGAATGGACATCCCCAACAGTTTCACTCAATCTGGCAAATCTGTTGGTGTTTGCCAACTCAGAACTTGCTTGTCTCCTCCTGTTCCCCCTGATTCCCCTTCTAACTGTAACCCAGCTACCTCCCTGGCCATCTTCACTAGTCCCAGCTCCTCCCTCCATACTAGGCCCAGCTAAACTGTGCTCCGTGAGCACCACCTCCCTTTCCAGTGGAGCAGTATCACTAAGTGCTGCAATTCTCCTCTCCAGATTTTCAATTTGAGCTTTCAGAGAGGCAACATGCTCACACCTGTCACAGAGGTATGGACCCTGGATCATCTGTTCCAGTAGTGCATACATATGACAGGATGTACACTGAGTGAGGTTGCCACTGGACTGACTCATGATTATCATTTACAAAAATACAGTGAGAAAACAAATCAATGTATTTGTATAAAGATTGCTTTTCAACACCATAACCCAAACAAAACAGAAAAAAAATATATACGTTTGTTTTCTGTTTTTTCTTATAATACCCCTTTCCTTTGGATTTCGTCCTTTTATTCAATCCCCTACACACTAACTACACTTACACTAGAAATGATTGCAAGCTCCCAAGCTCGCTCTTCCCTTGTTAAAATAGACCCCGCCTACTCGCCTGTACAATGATAAATGAGCACAGGACAGAAAACACTGCACTGCCTCACATAACTGATTCAGCAGAACACGACAAAATGCACACAGATAAACCTTTACACAGGCCAAGCCACACCCACTCTCACCTGGACCCGGATTACAGCCCAAAGGAAGAAAACACTGCACTGATTTACAGAATTGATTCAAACAGAACCTCACACAAATACACACAGATATAACTTACACAGATCAAGCCACACCCACTCTCACCTGTATCACGGATTACTGCAACAGGACAGAAAACACTGCACTGATTTACAGAACTGATTCAAACAGAACCTCACACAAATACACACAGATATAACTTACACAGATCAAGCCACACCCATTCTCACCTGTACCACGGATTACTGCAACAGGACAGAAAACACTGCACTGATTTACAGAACTGATTCAAACAGAACCTCACACAAATGCACACAGATATAACTTACACAGATCAAGCCACACCCACTCTCACCTGTATCACGGATTACTGCAACAGGACAGAAAACACTGCACTGATTTACAGAACTGATTCAAACAGAACCTCACACAAAAGCACACCGATATAACTTACACAGATCAAGTCACACCCACTCTCACCTGTATCACTGATTACTGAAATAGGACAGAAAACACTGCCCTGATTTACAGAACTGATTCAAACAGAACCTCACACAAATGCACACAGATATAACTTACACAGGCCAAGCCAAACCCACTCTCACCTGTTTTATTGATTACTGCAACAGGACAGAAAACACTGCACTGATTTACAGAACTGATTAAAAGATTATGTAACTATGTAACATCATAACAGTTCAAATATTATTATTTATTTTGAGAGAAATGTTTTTTTAAGGGCAAGTTTCCTGGCAAATAAATGAACATCTTTGACCCACTCAAACAGATTTAAATCATCTGTTGGTGAGAAATTCAATCCTTTTTGTAATACAGATATATGATGGTCTGATAATTGAAACTGTGAAAGATTAAAAACCTGTATGGGATTTAATTTGTTTTTGGTCTCTTGTGCGGTTTGAATATACTTTGTGCTTTTCTTACCCCTCCTTGTTTTTGTTTTCCATCTAAAAAAGTCATATTGGATCTAGTCTCCATTGAAAGTGTCTCCATGGGTCTAGTATCTATGTCTGACCACTCGGATTCTGATGTTTGCAATTCCTCACTCTTTTGTTTAGGGTTTCTGTATTTTTTGGGTCTGCTAATGATGTTACCAGTTTAAAAATCATTCAAATATCTTTGAAATTTATTTTGTTTTCTTTCCATTAACATCTTCTGAAAATGTTCTATATCTTTTTGTAATTTAATTTCGGACTCTGTAAATAATGGGTTCTCAGTAAATTCCTTTATTTTATCCACTTTTGTCTTTAACAAAGACTCTGTCTCTACTAATTGGTATTGTTCCCACTCTAAGATCATACTCATTAGTTCACTTGAACATTTTATTATAGTCCTTTCCCATTTTTGTCTTCGGATAGATTTAGGATAGTAGGAAATAGGTTTATTCTCAATTCCTCTCTGGACTAGATTATTTCTGAGATAATTTTCCAGACTTGGTATTTCCCATCTAATTTGATGCTGTTTCTTGTACAATTTGTTACGATCAAAAAGCTGATTTTTGAGATTAGGTTCATTGGTTCTTATAGTAGTGAATACTGATCTGACATCTTTTACCCAGGTTTCAGGGTTCCAATTTTTAGATAAGAAACCCGCCATTATTATAGTATTGAAATCCTGATTGGTTTTAATTAAATAAATATATACCGAGATAGAACAATGTTCATATAGTAATTGTTGAATATGTTAAGTAGTGGTGGCTCAGGTTTCACATATATAGTTGTGAGCATGCGGCCGTTGCGAAGCGAGGGACGCAGTTCCCCGCAAATGCGGGTCCTCGCGAAGCGAGGGGCCGCATTTGTGGTGGTGGAGCATCCCAACGTCCCCACAAATGCGGATCCTCGCGAAGCGGAGGTGGAGGCTCAACGTCGGCTGTGTTAACACAAACTTTTTAACAAAAAAAAATCCATCCTCCCAGCCAAAGAAAAACCCAACGTAACGTACCCGCAAATGCGGATCCTCGCGAAGCGAGGGTCTGCATTTTCGGAGGTGGGGGCTCCAATGTCGGCTGTGTTAACACACACATACACACACACGACTTTTTAACAAAAAAAACTCATAGGCGCCTCACACCCGCTTACACACACACGCAAGACTTTTAAAAAAAACACCTCAAAAGCGCCTCACACGCTCTTAACACACATACGCACGACTTAGAAAAAACCCCACTACGTCGTAAATGTAAAAACCAAGTGCGTCTCTCGCAAAAAAATACGGCTGCATCACAAAAAAATACGTCCGCAACGCAAAAAAATACGGCAGCGAAACGACCCATTCCAAACGCCGTGTATCAAAACATCACAAACACAAGAAATAAACACAACGAAAACATAAAAAGCTTACTTACAGCAAGGGGGGCATCCGGCACCTCCAAAACTTAATTTCCACATCCATTTAAGTCCAAAAAAAGGAGTTTTAACTGCCGAAAATCGCCTAAGCGAGAGAAAAAATGGCCGCCGAACAAAACTAAAACGAGGCTTCAGACGTAACTGTACTACAGTGACTCGCAAGTGTACCACACTGATATTAAACACCATTTTGACCACTACTACTCACAAAATGGCGGATGGAACGCAAATTGTAAGCTGGAACGCAAATATCGCATGCGTATTGCGTTCTAACGGTCTGAGTTTCCGGAAATTTCTACAAGTTTATAAATACTGCCTACTTTACACAAAATTCTACATTTCTACTCAGGTGATGAACGGAGTGACTTCATAGTTAACTGCTGCTGTTACTTGAGAACAGAATTGTTTCCTAATTTACTACTTTACATTGTGCAAATTACAACTGAGAGGTAAGCTATAATATATTACATTTTATTATCAAGACAGGACAAAAAAAAAATATTTTAAGTATGAAAATGTGATTTATGTATAGTGACATGAGTCACGCACATTTATGTGTATAGCCCCTGCAACAAACTAATCTTTAAATTACATTACAAAAAAAAATAATTTACTATTACATTAGGATTTATGTATAGTTATATGTGACACGCACATATATGCGTATCATGTATAGTCACATGTCACACACATTTATGTGTGTAGGCCCAAAAAAAAAAAATTATGTTCATTTAACTATTAAAGTATGATTCATGTATAGTGATATGTGAAACGCACAAAAAAAAAAATTTGCTATGAAAATGTGGTTCATGTATACTGACATGTCACACGCACATTTATGTGTATAGCCCCTGCAAATAACTAATCTTAATACAAACTAATTAAACAACTAATCAACACTAATTAAACAATTATATTTAAATGACAGTAAAAAAAAAAAAAAAAAACTATTTAAATCTGATTGATGTATACTGATATGTGACACGCACATTTAGGTGTGTTGCCCCAAAAAATAAGTAATGTTAATTGAAAGTAATTACAGAAGTATATATTTACATGACATTAATTTATTGTAATTCAATATATAACCTAAAGATCAATCTTTCTCCTTTTTTTAATATTCAAACAGACTCTGCATCAACAGCGTCAATCAAGAATTTGCACAGTGCATTGTGACCCACAATCCCTTTTAAACAACTACAAGAAAGAACAAGAGATAAGATAGAAAAATACATTACATGCTGAAAAACACCATGCTTTGCTAAATCAAAAAGAAGAAATATACAATTAACCATTTCAGTTTCTTTTTCAAACAGACACAACAAGAAGACCGGCGGACTAAGATTGCCAGGAGGGGACCCTCTGTCATTCGACACTTCAATCAAGGTAAAGTATAAAGTACAAAAAATAAATGAACTATATATGTTTAATGGCCCACAATATAAATTAATATTCTTCTTTAATGTTTAAGAACCTATAAGCCTAACAAAGAAGCCTAAATAAGCATACCAAAAGTGGTGCGCACAAAACAGGATTGTAGAAAAACTCACACAAACACATAGCAAACTAAATTAATATTCTTCTTTAATGTTTAACAACCTATAAGCCTTACAAACAAGGCTAAATAAGCATACCAAAAGTGGTGCGCACAAAACAGGATTGTAGAAAAAGTCACACAAACACATAGCAAACTAAATTAATATTCTTATTTAATGTTTAACAACCTATAAGCCTTAGAAAGAAGCCTAAAGAAGCATAACAAAAGTGGTGCGCACAAAACAGGATAGTAACAAAACTCACACAAACACATAGCAAACTAAATTAATATTCTTCTTTAATGTTTAACAACCTATAAGCCTTACAAAGAAGCCTAAATAAGCATACCAAAAGTGGTACGCACAATACAGGATTGAACCAAAACTCACACAAACACATAGCAAACTACATTAATATTCTTCTTTCATGTTTAACAACCTATAAGCCTTAGAAAGAAGCCTAAATAAGCATAACAAAAGTGGTGGGCACAAAACAGGATTGTACAAAAAAATCACACAAACACATAGCAAACTAAATTAATATTCTTCTTTAATGTTTAACAACATATAGGCCTTAGAAAGAAGCCTAAATAAGCATAACAACATTTAAATTATTTGCAAAAGGTTGCACAAAAACCACCACAGCTGAAAAATTCACCATAACACATACAAGACACAAAAATAATGTCATTTTTTATTTATTACAAAGATATTCAAATCAAATTACATTTTCATTTTTCTTTTACAACAGATACTGCGTAAAGACCATTGGACGAGGACTATCAACAGAGGACCAGACCATCCGACGAGGACTTTCAACAGAGGACTACACCATCAGACCAGGACTTTCAACAGAGGAGCAGACCATCGGACGAGGACTTTCAACACAGGACCAGACTATCGGATGAGGACTTTCCACAGAGGACCAGAACATCGGGCGAAGACTTTCAACACAGGACTAACAAAGATTCAGCTTGAAATCACACTTCAACCAAGGTACAGTATAACAAGTAAAAAAAGAGAAAACTAAATAAATATGTTTGCTATGCATCGATGTCAACAGAAAAAAAACAAAAAAAACACCACCACTAACTATTACTTTTAACAAAATATAACTAACACATTTCTCATCTTATTTGTTTTTTATCGACAATAATGTTTAACAGTAAATCCAAACTTCAATGTAGCCAGAACAAAAAAAAAATGCATAGTACAAAAAAGGCTCAAAACAGAGACTCAATAAAATTTGTCATTCTAAATTTCCAGTCCTAGACCCTCATTCAATTGCGATTTGCACAATTTATTAGTGGTCTAAATAAGCACATAACATATTTTTTTAAATAACTTTTTAGTTACTGAAAACCTTGCTTTTGGATAGATGTTTACTAAATAAAAACTTCTTTAAAAAAAATTGTTATAGCCTTATTTAGACCCCTATTCAATTGGCAACATTGAAATTAATTGACAAAGCTAATGTACAATATTAACTATAAAACGTAACCACACTGTTGATAAGAAATTTCTCTGAAAACAAACTTAACAAGTCTTTAGCAGTAGAGGTTCATAGTTGTGGGCACATGACTATTCAGTGTCAGTTTTGTAAAGCTTATTATTTTAAACAGGAGAGACCCAGAGATGGCCAATTCATTAGTTGCTGTCAAAAAGGCAAGTTCAAACCTCCACAAAATAAAGAATTTCCAATCTATTTATAAAACATTATGACTGTACCTACTTTTCTAAACTACAAAAAATTTAAAACAAACATAAGATCCTACAATAGTGCCATATCCTTTGCATCTATGGGAGCAACATTAGCTGCTAATGTACCAGGGCATGGTCCTTACTGTTTTAAAGTACAAGGACACATTTATCATCGGACTTCCCGTTTACATCCAGAGGAAGGAGAGCAAAGAAAATTCGCTCAACTATATGTCCTAGATACAATGGAAGCTGTTGACCAACGTATGCAGATGGAAGAAAATAAAAAATGCTTAGCCAGTGTTTTTATAGAGCTAAATAACATTATGGACAATAACCCCTACAGTAAAGCTTATAAAAAATTGGCAGAAGTAGAAAATGAACAACTACTTCATGCACAAAGACATCAATTACCAATGCCAAAGGTTAATATGGTGCTTAAAAGAGACAGACATACTGATAAACGTCGTTATAACTTGCCAACATCAAATGAGGTTGCAATGGTGTTTCAAAATGATGAAGGAGAACCACTATTTCAAAGAGACATTAGAATATATCCCAGAAATGAGGAGCAACCATTCATTAATATGAGTATCTTAAGTCCAAATTTAGATCCAATGACATATCCAATTTTTTTCCCACACGGAGGGGCAGGTTGGCAACCAAAATTAACACCTCCAAGTTACCCAAATGCTAAAGCCAGAATCCGAAATAATGTTTCTATGCTTGAATTTAAAGTAGCTCAAATTACCATTCGAAATACATTTAATCCAATTTTATGTGGTGGAAAACTAACACAACAATGGATTATTGATTCCTATTTGCAAGTTGAGGTAAATAATTTAAACTTTATAAAATATCAACAAGATAAACTATGTGTAGAACAATATTCCGGACTAATGGACTATGTTGCTGTGGCTACAAGCAGAGACATGACAGTTGGCAAAGCCATCATTTTACCATCTTCCTTTCAAGGATCTCCTCGAAATATGAGAGAAAGATACAATGATGCTATGGCTATTGTCACCAAATTTGGCAAATCCGATTTATTTCTTACATTTACATGTAATCCACAATGGCCAGAAATTACACAAAATTTACTTCTTGGACAAAGTGCTTCCGATAGACCAGATTTAGTAGCCAGAGTTTTTAAGATTAAATTAAATGAATTAATACGTGACATCACTATCAGTCACTTATTTGGCAAATGTCTTGCTTATGTATATACCATTGAATTTAAAAAAAGAGGACTTCCACATGCACATCTTCTGATAATACTTCAAGAAAAAGATAAATTAGATACTTCTGACAAAGTGGATGCAGTCATTGCTGCTGAACTATCAGAACCAGAACTATATTGTAGACTATATGAGATTGTTACTCATCGCATGATTCATGGACCCTGTGGTGACCTTAATCCACAATCACCATGTATGGAAAATAATAAATGTTCCAAAGAATTTCCAAAAGATTATAGAGACAAAACCTATGCCAATTGTGATGGCTATCCACTTTATAAAAGACGAGAAGGAGATAGTGCCATTATTCGTGGAAAAAAAGTTGACAATAGATATGTAGTACCCTACAATCCACATTTACTCATGAAGTACAACGCCCACATCAATGTAGAAGCCTGCACTTCCATCAAATCCATTAAATATGTCTATAAATATATTTACAAAGGCTACGATGCAGCTACTGTAGTTGTCAAAAGTGCAGACAACCCTAAAAGTAGTGAGTTAGTACATGATGAACTTGCATCTCATGTAGATGCTCGCTATGTTAGTGCGCCAGAAGCTATGTGGCGGCTTTTAAAATTTGAAATGCATGATAGATCACATGCAGTATATAGATTAGTAGTACATTTGCCACAAAGACATTTAGTGTATTTCCATGCTGGAAATGAAATGAATGCATTAGCCCAAAGTGAAGATCGTCACACTACACTAACTGCATGGTTTGAATTAAATTCACCAGATTCACAAGCAACACAATTCTTATATATTGAAATTCCATATCAGTATGCTTTTGTGAATGGATTATGGAGACCAAGAAAAAGCAGAGGCAATAAAATAATCCCAAGAATTTACACAGTCAGTGCAAGAGATGTTGAACGTTTTTGCTTACGGATATTACTTTTAAATGTTCCTGGAGCACAAAATTTTGAACACTTAAGAACTGTTAATGACATTGTATATGAATCCTTCCATTTAGCTGCACGACATAGAAACTTACTCGCTGATGATACAGAGTGGGAAAGATGTTTAGAAGAAGCAGCACAATATCAAATGCCACGGCAGATGAGAGAACAATTTTTTATTTATCTGTATCTTCTCAAATGCTCCAAATGCATTAGCTTTGTGGGAGAGATTTAAAAGTAATATGGCTGAAGACTTTATGCGACGATACAATGAACCCATTGCACACTTAAAAGCGTTAATGGAAATCCAAGAAGTATTTTTAACTCATGGATTAAGTTGTGCAAGTTTTAATTTGCCTGATCCAGGTCTTATAGATGACATAAACTTTGAAGACTATGACATTCAACTACAAGCAGAAAGAACATAAGAAAGACTTGCAACTTTAAATACCTTACAATTGCAAGCATTTAATGCCATTAAAAATGCAATAGATGATGACATGGTGACAGAGCGTTATTTCTATCTTGATGGACCTGACGGATCAGGAAAAACCTATCTATATCATTTATTAATGAGTTCGGTACAAGCACGAGGTGAAATAGCAATGGCGTTTGCCACTACTGGAATTGCTGCACTTTTGTTAGAAGGTGGAAGAACTGTTCATAGTGGATTTAAACTGCCAGTGCCTATTTTAGAAACTTCTGTGTCAGATATTCGCATGACATCATTACAAGCAAAGAAATTGAACAAATGTAAATTAATTATAATAGATGAGGCCACAATGATGTCATGCTATGCCCTGCAATGTATTGACCGTTTGCTTCGTGAAGTCATGGATAATACTTTTCCATTTTGTGGAAAGGTAATGTTGTTAGGTGGCGATTTTAGACAAACATTACCTGTCGTTGTACATGGAAATCAAACTGACATTATTGAAACCTGTATAAAGTCAAGCACACTGTGGAAACATTTTACCCATCTTCAACTGCAACAAAATATGAGACCAGAAAGCCAAACTGATTTCAATGATTGGCTTATTAAAATTGGAGAAGGCAGAACAGAAAAAATACCACATTTACCGGACGACACTGTAGAGATCCCACCTCATATGATTTGTCACCAAGATATTATATTGGCTATATTTGAAGGTAGCATAAATAACCAGGAATATTCTGAGCTTGCCAACCAAGTCATACTAACGTGTAAAAAAAAGGATGCATTAATCCTCAATAATGAAATCTTTAAAAAAATTAATGCACCTCAAAGAAATTATCACAGTGCTGATTCTGTACTTGCTGATGACAATGAAAGTCAGGCTAACTTTTCTACTGAATTCATAAACTCACTAACTCCTTCTGGAATGCCACCACATATTTTGCAGCTAAAGAAAGGTGCAATTATCATGTTACTGCGAAATATGAACCCAAAAAAAGGCCTATGCAATGGGACAAGATTAATTGTTCAACAAGTAAAGGACCATTTTAAAGATGCTGAAATTTTAACTGGTACCCATAAAGGAGAGAAAGTTTTCATACCAAGAATAGTTTTAGCACCAAGTGAAAGTAGTCTCCCTTTTATACTTCAAAGAAGACAATTTCCCATTATTATGGCATTTGCCATGACCATTAATAAATCACAAGGTCAAACGTTCAAATCTGTGGGTATTTTCTTGGAAGAACCAGTATTTGCACATGGTCAATTGTACGTTGCATTGTCACGGTGCAAAAATCCACAGGCTATTAAAGTTTACATTGAAAAGAATGAAAGTCAAGGTGATTTATTAGAAGATGGACGTATTTTTAGTAAAAACATTGTCTACTATGAAGTACTATAACTTTTCAGTAAAGAAATAAAACACAAACAAAACAAATGTAAAAGCATTAAAAAATAATAAACAATAAAAATTTCAGTCATAATTTATGGAAGGACTCTTTATGAATGATTTGCCTTACAAAACACTTGCCTTGCATTATTTATACAAATTATGTTAAAATGTTAATTAACTATGTTACTGTTTCTAATGTTACAAGTTGGAAAATTTTACTCGGGATTAAATGTATAATATTGAAGTTAACAATTATTCAGATAGAAATTGCATGTTAAAAAAACATTACCTCAAGTTTACAATACTGATTAGTTTAAAGTTAAACTGTTTGTACATTCAAATGTTATTACTTTTAATACAAAATTAGGTTAAAAAATGTATTCACTATGTTACTTTTTATAATGTTCAAAGTTATACAAATGTTTTGTCAAGTTACAAAGTTACAAAAATAATAAAGTTAAAGTTTCAAAAATATACTTTCAAGTTTCTTACTTACATATATTACAAAGTTCAGGTTAAAATTGTATACGTTTCAACAAGCCTTTTTACTGTTTGCTTTCCAGGGGATTTCATGTATATTGAAGTTAACAATTCTTCACATACAAATTGCATGTTAAGAAACCATTGCCTAAATTTGCAATAATTATTGATTTCAAGTTACACTATTCTTACATTAAAATGTTCATACAAAATGCTTTCAAAATTATTGTTCACCAAGAGAACATTTTACAAAACTAAACATGTTTTAATATTACAATACAACTGTCACATATATATATTAATAACTAAACAACTTTCAAAACATATACATCTCATTGCCGTCATTTTTTGACGGGCAAGTCGCTAGTGTAAATATATATTTCATTATTACACACCAAACAGCATTACATATTCATTTATTAATGTATTACATCTTTCATTATTATACACCAAACAGCATTAGCTACCTTACAATTTCATTGCCGTCATTTTTTGACGGGCAATTCGCTAGTATTTAATAAAAACTGGGGTATTTTTTTGGAAGATAAAGATCTTAAACCGTTTTTACCTACCCATGCAGCAATTACCAGAAGAAGGTCCAAAAACTTGAGAGACTATCTTTCTAAAAGTCATTTGAATATAAAAAAGAACCAGCTATGGCTACAAAAAACAAAAGGATGCTTTAAATGCAATTCATGTAAGGCATGTCAATATGAAAAACCTACAAAATCTTTTCTTTTAGAAAAACAGACACAATATTAACTATAAAACGTAACCACACTGTTGATAAGAAATTTCTCTGAAAACAAACTTAACATCGCAAAATAAAGTAATGATACATTCTTGTTTTTTTACAGATTATCATGGCGGATAACAAGAGTAAACAAGAAAAGAAAAGACGCCAAGCTAGAGAAAGACGTCAGAGAGCAGACAGCCAGCAGACACCTGAGCAGAAGGAAATTCGACGAGAAAAAGAACGCAAAAGACTATCACCTGCACAAATTAAAGATACGCCCAAAAAAACTACCAAGCAAATAAAGCATTTACAACCTGTTCCTCAAACATCAGATGACATTTTACCGCAAAAAATACAAGACATACCAAAAAAAGCCACAAAAAAACTAAGCATTTAGAACCTGTTCCTGAAACATTACATGACATTTCACCAAAACCAGGACAACATATACGAAGAAAAGCCACCAAAAAAACAAAGCATTTAGAACCTGTTGTTGAAAAATTACATGACATTTCACCTGATGAATATGAAAGTCAAACTCCTATATGCTTTGCAAATTGTCCTTTACTCAAGTCTTTAGCAGTAGAGGTTCATAGTTGTGGGCACATGACTATTCAGTGTCAGTTTTGTAAAGCTTATTATTTTAAACAGGAGAGACCCAGAGATGGCCAATTCATTAGTTGCTGTCAAAAAGGCAAGTTCAAACCTCCACAAAAAAAAGAATTTCCAATCTATTTACAAAACATTATGACTGTACCTACTTTTCTAAACTACAAAAAATTTAAAACAAACATAGGATCCTACAATAGTGCCATATCCTTTGCATCTATGGGAGCAACATTAGCTGCTAATGTACCAGGGCATGGTCCTTACTGTTTTAAAGTACAAGGACACATTTATCATCGGACTTCCCGTTTACATCCAGAGGAAGGAGAGCAAAGAAAATTTGCTCAACTATATGTCCTAGATACAATGGAAGCTGTTGACCAACGTATGCAGATGGAAGAAAATAAAAAATGCTTAGCCAGTGTTTTTATAGAGCTAAATAACATTATGGACAATAACCCCTACAGTAAAGCTTATAAAAAATTGGCAGAAGTAGAAAATGAACAACTACTTCTTGCACAAAGACATCAATTACCAATGCCAAAGGTTAATATGATGCTTAAAAGAGACAGACATACTGATAAACGTCGTTATAACTTGCCAACATCAAATGAGGTTGCAATGGTGTTTCAAAATGATGAAGGAGAACCACTATTTCAAAGAGACATTAGAATATATCCCAGAAATGAGGAGCAACCATTCATTAATATGAGTATCTTAAGTCCAAATTTAGATCCAATGACATATCCGATTTTTTTCCCACACGGAGGGGCAGGTTGGCAACCAAAATTAACACCTCCAAGTTACCCAAATGCTAAAGCCAGAATCCGAAATAATGTTTCTATGCTTGAATTTAAAGTAGCTCAAATTACCATTCGAAATACATTTAATCCAATTTTATGTGGTGGAAAACTAACACAACAATGGATTATTGATTCCTATTTGCAAGTTGAGGTAAATAATTTAAACTTTATAAAATATCAACAAGATAAACTATGTGTAGAACAATATTCCGGACTAATGGACTATGTTGCTGTGGCTACAAGCAGAGACATGACAGTTGGCAAAGCCATCATTTTACCATCTTCCTTTCAAGGATCTCCTCGAAATATGAGAGAAAGATACAATGATGCTTTGGCTATTGTCACCAAATTTGGCAAATCCGATTTATTTCTTACATTTACATGTAATCCACAATGGCCAGAAATTACACAAAATTTACTTCTTGGACAAAGTGCTTCCGATAGACCAGATTTAGTAGCCAGAGTTTTTAAGATTAAATTAAATGAATTAATACGTGACATCACTATCAGTCACTTATTTGGCAAATGTCTTGCTTATGTATATACCATTGAATTTAAAAAAAGAGGACTTCCACATGCACATCTTCTGATAATACTTCAAGAAAAAGATAAATTAGATACTTCTGACAAAGTGGATGCAGTCATTGTTGCTGAACTATCAGAACCAGAACTATATTGTAGACTATATGAGATTGTTACTCATCGCATGATTCATGGACCCTGTGGTGACCTTAATCCACAATCACCATGTATGGAAAATAATAAATGTTCCAAAGAATTTCCAAAAGATTATAGAGACAAAACCTATGCCAATTGTGATGGCTATCCACTTTATAAAAGACGAGAAGGAGATAGTGCCATTATTCGTGGAAAAAAAGTTGACAATAGATATGTAGTACCCTACAATCCACATTTACTCATGAAGTACAACGCCCACATCAATGTAGAAGCCTGCACTTCCATCAAATCCATTAAATATGTCTATAAATATATTTACAAAGGCTACGATGCAGCTACTGTAGTTGTCAGAAGTGCAGACAACCCTGAAAGTAGTGAGTTAGTACATGATGAACTTGCATCTCATGTAGATGCTCGCTATGTTAGTGCGCCAGAAGCTATGTGGCGGCTTTTAAAATTCGAAATGCATGATAGATCACATGCAGTATATAGATTAGCAGTACATTTGCCACAAAGACATTTAGTGTATTTCCATGCTGGAATTGAAATGAATGCATTGGCCCAAAGTGAAGATCGTCACACTACACTAACTGCATGGTTTGAATTAAATTCACCAGATTCACAAGCAACACAATTCTTATATATTAAAATTCCATATCACTATGCTTTTGTGAATGGATTATGGAGACCAAGAAAAAGCAGAGGCAATAAAATAATCCCAAGAATTTACACAGTCAGTGCAAGAGATGTTGAACGTTTTTGCTTACGGATATTACTTTTAAATGTTCCTGGAGCACAAAATTTTGAACACTTAAGAACTGTTAATGACATTGTATATGAATCCTTCCATTTAGCTGCACGACATAGAAACTTACTCGCTGATGATACAGAGTGGGAAAGATGTTTAGAAGAAGCAGCACAATATCAAATGCCACGGCAGATGAGAGAACGATTTGCATTTATTTGTATCTTCTCAAATGCTCCAAATGCATTAGCTTTGTGGGAGAGATTTAAAAGTAATATGGCTGAAGACTTTATGCGACGATACAATGAACCCATTGCACACTTAAAAGCGTTAATGGAAATCCAAGAAGTATTTTTAACTCTTGGATTAAGTTGTGCAAGTTTTAATTTGCCTGATCCAGGTCTTATAGATGACATAAACTTTGAAGACTATGACATTCAACTACAAGCAGAAAGAACATAAGAAAGACTTGCAACTTTAAATACCTTACAATTGCAAGAATTTAATGCCATTAAAAATGCAATAGATGATGACATGGTGACAGAGCGTTATTTCTATCTTGATGGACCTGGCGGATCAGGAAAAACCTATCTATATCATTTATTAATGAGTTCGGTACAAGCACGAGGTGAAATAGCAATGGCGTTTGCCACTACTGGAATTGCTGCACTTTTGTTAGAAGGTGGAAGAACTGTTCATAGTGGATTTAAACTGCCAGTGCCTATTTTAGAAACTTCTGTGTCAGATATTCGCATGACATCATTACAAGCAAAGAAATTGAACAAATGTAAATTAATTATAATAGATGAGACCACAATGATGTCATGCTATGCCCTCCAATGTATTGACCATTTGCTTCGTGAAGTCATGGATAATTCTTTTCCATTTGGTGGAAAGGTAATGTTGTTAGGTGACGATTTTAGACAAACATTACCTGTCGTTGTACATGGAAATCGAACTGACATTATCGAAACCTGTATAAAGTCAAGCACACTGTGGAAACATTTTACCCATCTTCAACTGCAACAAAATATGAGACCAGAAAGCCAAACTGATTTCAATGATTGGCTTATTAAAATTGGAGAAGGCAGAACAGAAAAAATACCACATTTACCGGACGACACTGTAGAGATCCCACCTCATATGATTTGTCACCAAGATATTATATTGGCTATATTTGAAGGTAGCATAAATAACCAGGAATATTCCGAGCTTGCCAACCAAGTCATACTAACGTGTAAAAATAAGGATGCATTAATCCTCAATAATGAAATCTTTAAAAAAAATTATGCACCTCAAAGAAATTATCACAGTGCTGATTCTGTACTTGCTGATGACAATGAAAGTCAGGCTAACTTTTCTACTGAATTCATAAACTCACTAACTCCTTCTGGAATGCCACCACATATTTTGCAGCTAAAGAAAGGTGCAATTATCATGTTACTGCGAAATATGAACCCAAAAAAAGGCCTATGCAATGGGACAAGATTAATTGTTCAACAATTAAAGGACCATTTTATAGATGCTGAAATTTTAACTGGTACCCATAAAGGAGAGAAAGTTTTCATACCAAGAATAGATTTAGCACCAAGTGAAAGTAGTCTCCCTTTTATACTTCAAAGAAGACAATTTCCCATTATTATGGCATTTGCCATGACCATTAATAAATCACAAGGTCAAACGTTCAAATCTGTGGGTATTTTCTTGGAAGAACCAGTATTTGCACATGGTCAATTGTACGTTGCGTTGTCACGGTGCAAAAATCCACAGGCTATTAAAGTTTACATTGAAAAGAATGAAAGTCAAGGTGATTTATTAGAAGATGGACGTATTTTTAGTAAAAACATTGTCTACTATGAAGTACTATAACTTTTCAGTAAAGAAATAAAACACAAGCAAAACAAATTTAAAAGCATTCAAAAATAATAAACAATAAACAATTTCAGTCATAATTTATGGAAGGACTCTTTATGAATGATTTGCCTCACAAAACACTTGCCTTGCATTATTTATACAGATTATGTTAAAATGTTAATTAACTATGTTACTGTTTCTAATGTTACAAGTTGGAAAATTGTACTCGGGATTAAATGTATAATATTGAAGTTAACAATTATTCAGATAGAAATTGCATGTTAAAAAAACATTACCTCAAGTTTACAATACTGATTAGTTTAAAGTTAAACTGTTTGTACATTCAAATGTTATTACTTTTAATACAAAATTAGGTTCAAAAATGTATTCACTATGTTACTTTTTATAATGTTCAAAGTTATACAAATGTTTTGTCAAGTTACAAAGTTACAAAAATAATAAAGTTAAAGTTTCAAAAATATACTTTCAAGTTTCTTACTTACATATATTACAAAGTTCAGGTTAAAATTGTATACGTTTCAACAAGCCTTTTTACTGTTTGCTTTCCAGGGGATTTCATGTATATTGAAGTTAACAATTCTTCACATACAAATTGCATGTTAAGAAACCATTGCCTAAATTTGCAATAATTATTGATTTCAAGTTACACTATTCTTACATTAAAATGTTCATACAAAATGCTTTCACAATTATTGTTCACCAAGAGAACATTTTACAAAACTAAACATGTTTTAATATCACAATACAACTGTCACATATATATATTAATAACTAAACAACTTTCAAAACATATACATCTCATTGCCGTCATTTTTTGACGGGCAAGTCGCTAGTGTATTATATATTTCATTATTACACACCAAACAGCATTACATATTCATTTATTAATGTATTACATCTTTCATTATTATACACCAAACAGCATTAGCTACCTTACAATTTCATTGCTGTCATTTTTTGACGGGCAATTCGCTAGTATTTAATAAAAACCGGAGTATTTTGTTGGAAGATAAAGATCTTAAACCGTTTTTACCTACCCATGCAGCAATTACCAGAAGAAGGTCCAAAAACTTGAGAGACTATCTTTCTAAAAGTCATTTGAATATAAAAAAGAACCAGCTATGGCTACAAAAAACAAAAGGATGCTTTAAATGCAATTCATGTAAGGCATGTCAATATGAAAAACCTACAAAATCTTTTCTTTTAGAAAAACAGACATACAAAATAAACTCTCACATGCAAAACAGGGGGTGTTATCTATTTGATAACATGTATTTGTGGAGCCAGATACATAGGAAAAACCTGCAGAGAATTCAGGCGGCGTATTCTGGAGCACATTGATAGTGTCAAGAAAGAATATGATACCCCAATAGCTTTACATGTTAACAATAAACATAAGGGTGACACTAAAGTTCTGACCTTTACAGCTATCGATCATAAATGGATTTACCTTCTAGGCACAAAAAAAATGAAAGTACTCAATGAAGGTTTCACCTTTACCCCTCATATCTAAAATGAAGGTTCTGTTAAAATTTCAAAGTCCAGAATAAACTTGTACAAGATCGATAACTAGCGTCCCAAAATGCTATGAAATATTCATAACATCTTAACCGCAGAGTATATTTTAAGAGAAATAAAAATAATTTGTGTTTTATATACTGGGATAAAAATATAGTCACATCAAACATCTAATAACTTCTTTAGAATGATTAATACAAATGGAATATATCAACAGGAGATAAAAGTTGAGATTTTCCTTTTTAGGATACTCACTATATTTAAAAGGGATGTCGAATAGACATTCATATTATGTGTAAGATAATGGTTTTGCAAAAACCTATAGGACACTAATATTATTATAACAATAGACAATAAACTATAGATTTTAACATGGTTGAAATGGTTTTAATCTTCACAGTATTGTTGCCATGACTAAGCCAGCCTTTAAGAAGGAGCAAACAGAAGGCAGCCGTAACCCTTGATGAAATTCAAGAAACGTGCGTCGGGTTGACGTAGGAATGGCGTTGCAGGTCGATGACGTAATTTCCAGGCATCTAGATCTCGGAGTGCACAGCAAGATAGTTAGTGTTTTAACCACAAGTCCCTTTCCCTAACCAGTCAGTTTATGCAGTTTAGAGAATCTGGTTAACAAGAAGGAGAGCTGGACATTACATTGGGAAATACCTAGGTTATAGAACGCTATGGGATTGGGCCAGCACCCGAGGGGATAAACAGACATATGCACTGTGTGGTGCTTGCCATTCTGCTGCTATTTTGGTACCTTATAGCACTATATGTCCCCATAAATTGGAGGACGCTACAAGAATCTTTTTTATTATTAGCACACAGCTGTACATAATATTTGTTCTATACCCCTCCAGCAATTTATATTTAAATCTTTAGTCTCATTCAAAATGACCATATCATTATTTAGCACTCTCCACTTTTTTACCACTAGCACTTTATATATATTTTTTGTCACTAGCACTTTATGCAACACTGTTCAATTGTCACTTCAGCACTTTATTATAAATTGCTAAAGAAGGGTAGAATATTTGACTTTATATTACCAAGGTTTTACATCAGCTAATTTAATAATCTCTAATCATTGCATCCTATGTCCACATATTTTAATAGGAAAATTTATACCATTGTAGCAAAGTGAATTAAATTCACCCAAGTTGGAGTGTTACAGCCCAACGGTCACACAGTAATATGATCTAGTAGTGCAGCACTAGAGAGAGAGACCAGGCAAGAGGGAAGGCACACAAAGGGTTAATTTAAAGTGATAGATGCATATTTTTAACAAAATCATCGGAAAGAAGACATGAAAGCTGATAGATATGCAGATATAATTAAATTGTATTATCTATATAAATTTAAAATACAATATTAAAGTGATTGATAATTTTTTTGGGTGCGCCTGCCCATTTGCTCCTATGCACCAGCCGCCCCTGATATACACTATGCTTATGTAGGCAGCTCTGGGGGTGTGGGAAACAAGTTTTATTGTTAATCTATGTGTGTGTATAGAATGACTTAATGTAATGTATTTTTCTTATATAAGCAGCATGTGTTAGATTAGAAAAAGGTAAGAACAGGGAAACTTAGATATACCGTTAAGCCAGGGGGGAAATTACTTTCCATGAATTTTGGTGCAGTAACACATGCTGCCCAGTAGAAATCTCCTTCTCTTTCTTGGTCCACTATTTTGTGAAAAAATGATGACACAGCAATCTTGGAAAACTGAAAGTATATTATTGATGATCATTTAATGCATAAATCATAAAAAAAATGCCACCATGACTTCATTATGTAGTTGAGCCGCCAGGTTGCTAGCCCTGCAAGGTCTGGGCACTCTGTTCCACACCCTTACCCTTCTCACACCCTCCCACCTTCCATCCTTTGCGTGCCCCTTTACAGGGTAATTGTGACAAAAACAGCTCAACGTAATATATTTTTATTGATATGGACTTGTCCAGGCATGGCTAACAGGCTATGTATCATGTTATTGTCCACTTACCAGGTGCTAAGCTTTTTTCCCTTGTTATTTTATACAAGTCATCTGCCCATCATAAATGACATAAATGATGGCATAATAAATGATGTGTCCCCCCCCCACTCTGCCTCCCCTGTGTCTCTTCCCCCTCTCCCTTCCCTGTGTCTCTTCCCTCCCTCTCCCTCCCTTGTGTCTCTTTCCCCTGTCTCTTTCCCCCTCTCACTCCCCTGTGTCTCTTCCTCCTGTGTCTCTCCCCCCTTTTCCTCCCCTGTGTCTCTTCCCCTCCGTCCCCTGTGTCTTTTCCCCTAATCCCTCCCCCATGTCTCTTTCCCATGTGTCTTTTCCCCCTCTCACTCCCTTGTGTCTCTTTCCTCCTCTCCCTCCCCATGTCTCTTTCCTCCTGTCCCTCCCCTGTCTCTTCCCCCTGTGTCTCTTTCCCCCCTCTCCCTCACCCATGTCTTCCCCCATGTCTCTTTCCCCCCTGTCTCTCCCCCCCCTCTCCCATCATTATGCATGGATTCTCTCTCTCTCCTTCCCTCCTTCTGTGTCCTCTCCCTCCCTCTTCTCCCCTCTCCTCCTCTCTCCTCTCTACAGCCTCGTAATGAACGCCCTCGGCTGTGCACATGCGCAACTCGCAACTTTGCAAGCGTTACACACAAACTTGCAAATTAGGAGAAGATGTATTAAATACATGACTTTAACGTTTATACTACACTGATAATTAAAAGGACCACTGTGGTCAAATAGTTTCTATATTTGATCCTTAGAATAACTAGGTAATGGCCAATACAGTTTAGAGAAAAAAAATAAAAAAAATAAAAAAATTTTTTATTTTTGAATCCAATTATTTTTTTACTAAAGGGTTAAATCTTCCTTTCTCAGTTGATTCTTTCTGAATATTCATTCATTTAATTTGCCCGATTTCTAGTTGCCATAATGCCAGTGTGCAGATAAAATTCATTTAAAGTCTCTTTCCATCTCAAGAAGTTGATTAGCAGAAACCAAAATGAAATGGTACATTACACAGCAGCATACTTGTGCATAAAATATGTAATAAATTTGAGACCAAACTAAATTTTTTCCTGATTTCAAACATAGTCCACAAAAGCATATATTCTATATCTATACAATGTATAGAACGGCAACTTTCCCCTTCACCGCTCACCCTCGATCACCCCGTTCCCCGATGACACCCATTCCCCTATCACACCCGATCGCTGATATACATAAATATGGGGGTCCATTGAGACCCCCATGGCACCTAAAATACCTCTTCGCTCCTGAATGTTAACCCCTGTAGTTTGATCAGTTAAGCCCAATCCTAGAAAGACCATTTTAGCATCACCCGCATAATCAGACTGCTCAGATTGTTTAGGCCCATTAATCTGAGTAATCTGATTGGTCAATTATTTTTTTAACTAAAAATGAACAGGGTGACATGTGAATAACCATTCTTATTGGCTGAAATATGATAGCCTGAATAGTCCAGGGCAGCAGAGGGAGGACCAGGGTGTCATTGGTCATCGCTGGATGATCATGTATGGGAAAGTATGGAAGTCTTCGCCGTGGCCTCCTCTAACCACTCCCGGACAATTCTAGCTGCATCACATGTTGGAAGATTCCATCCACTCCAACGAAGACAGTCAACATGTATGAGTGTACTTGCTCTTCAAGGACTGATAGAGTGCCTTCCATAGGTATTTTTTGGACCCAGACAATGCCAAGAAAGCATTCCCCAGACCATAACACTGGAGCCACCAGCTTGAGTTCTTCCAACAATGGTGACAGATTGCTTTGTTCTCTGCGGCTTTGTCCCTGACACGTGAACATCCGTCGATGAAACAGAAAACGTGACTCATTAGAGAAGGCAACCTTTTGACAATCAGAAGAGTCCCAATTTCGGGTGCTGTTGAAGAACCCTCGTCGTTATATTTATAATATATACTAGTGAATTGCCCGTCAAAAAAGGACGGCAATGAAATTGCAAGGTAGCTAATGCTGTTTGGTGTGTAATAATTAAATATGTAATACATTAATAAATGAATATACTTTACCTATTTTGAAGCATTGTGCTGAAGAGCTGCAATCTGTTTTGATGTTGCTGCATCATTAGTGGTGTGGAGCTGCTGTGTAAGCGTGCTGAATGTGTGCAGTGTAATACTGTGCGTGCGCGAGACCAAACCTTTAGCGTAGTCGTGTACTTCCGCATTGTCGTAAAATGGCGGGTAATGTGTGGTATGCGTCTTAGCGGAATATCCGTAGGTCTTTTTGTGGTGTTTTGCGAGTTTCTTGTGGTGTTTTGCATGTTTAGAGTGCTGTAGCCTCGTTTTCGTTTTGTTCGGCGGCCATTTTTTCTCTCGCTTAGCGAATCTTTTAGTGTCTAAACTCTTTTATTTTGATTTAAATGAAGGTGTAAGTTGCTTTTTTGAGGTTCTGGATGCTCCCTCTTGCTGTAGGTAAGCTTTTTATGTATGTGCTGTGTGTATTTATTGTGTTTTGAATTTTGTAATGTTCGCGAGTTGCGTCCGAGTGTTGTCTCGTATGTTGTTTGCGTCGCGAGGTAAAGTTTGCGAGGGTCGCCTTCGGCATTCCATGCCAGCAACTGAGGCCCTCGCCCGCAGTCCTCGTACGCTCACAAATATATGTGATATATGTAAACTAAGTTGTCTTGTAAAAAATATTTTATGTTAACATGTTCTTTTTCTGTAGTGCAGTAGACTCCTGCAAGCCCCAGCAGCATCATTCAGCCCCACAACCCCCCAGTAGCACCATTCCCCCCCAGCAGCACCATTTAGACCCACAACCCCCCAACAACACCATTCACCCCCCTCAGCAGCCACATTCACCCCCCCCAGTAGCACCATTCAGACCCCTAGCAGCCCCATAACCCCCCAGCAGCCCCACCTAACTCCACAACTGCCCCAGCAGCCCCATTCAGCCTCACAACCCCCCCTCCAGCAGACCCATTCAGCCTCACAACCCCCCTGCAGCCCCATTCAACCCCCAGCAGCCCAATTCACCCCCATTTAGCTCACAACAGATACCATATTTTATTGGCTACAAGCTGCTGACGTCAAACATTTAAAGATTAAAACCTGTAAAATAATTTTAAACTAATATACTTACCTACCCCAAATCATCATCCAGGAATGATTAGCAATGCCCTGGTCCTCAGTCTTTTGCCCTGGACCATATAGTTACATAGTTACTTAGTAATTGAGGTTGAAAAAAGAATTTTAGCCCATCAGGTTCAACCTTTTAAGATCTCTGATCTGCGATTGGATTCCTCCCTGGATCAATACTCTCTCTCTAGTTAACCAGCATACCCCTCAACGCCCTTTTTATTTACAAAATATATCCAATCCCCTTTTAAAGTTATCTATTAAATTCGCTGTCACCACCTCACTTGGTAGAGAATTCCACAGATTAACCACACTTACTGTGAAGAACCCTTTTCTTTCTTTAAGGTTGAATCTTTTTACTTCTAACTTCAAAGGATGTCCTCTTATCAGTTGAAAACCTCTTGGCACAAAAAGCTCCCTTGACAAATGTTTATACTGACCCTGGATATATTTATATAGGGTAATCATGCCACCTCTTAGATGCCTTTTTTCTAGAGAAAATACGTTTAGTTTGGTTAGTCTTTACTCATAACATAGCCACTACATTGCCCTTATTAGTTTTGTTGTCCTTCTTTGTACTTTTTACAGTGCTGAAATGTCCGTTTTATGAAGTGGTGCCCAAAACTGTACTCCATATTCCAAATGAGGGCGTACTAGAGACTTGTATAGTGGCAGAATTAGATTTTCTTCTATGGCTTCAATACCCTTCTTAATACATGCTAATATTTTATTTGCCTTTGCAGATGCTTCTTGACATTGAGAACTGTTACGTAGGTCGTTGTTCACAAGCACTCCCAAATCCATTTCAATATCTGATACCCCTAGATTTGCTTCATTAAGTTTATAAATTGCATGGCTATTTTTCCTTCCCAGATGCATAACCTTACATTTATTCATATTAAATCTGATCTGCCATTTAATTGCCCATTTCTCTATTTTCTGCAAATCCCTTTGGAGGAAAAGTACATAAATTTCTGATTTAATCACCTTGGACAACTTAGTGTCATCAGCAACTTTCCAGTCCTACTTTGAAGTTGTTAATAAATATGTTAAAAAGGAGAGGAGCTAATACTGAACCCTGAGGAACCCCACTTACCACATTAGTCTAATTTGAGTATGTTCCATTTACAACAACCCTTTGCTTCCTGTCTTTTAGCCAGCTCTCAATCCATGAGCATATATTTACTGCAATTCCTGTATCCCTTAGTGTGAAAAATAGTCTCCCATGTGGCACTGTATCAAAAGCCTTTGCAAAATCTAAAAAGACTACATCCACTGAGTTGTCTTGATCCAAGTGCCTACTATCCTCTTCATAGAAACTAATTAGATTTGCTTGACATAACCTATCCCTCATAAATCTACGTTGATTCCTACATATAATACTTTTCAAATAGACATATTCTTGTATATTATTCCATATTAATCCTTCAAAAAGCTTTCCCACTACAGAAGTGAGGCACACAGGTCTATAATTCCCCGGATTTCCTCTTGTTCCCTTCTTAAATATACTGTAGGTATCACCTCTGTTTTTTTTTTCCAGTCATCTGGTAGCGACCCAGTGTTGAGTGAATCTTGAAAAATTAGGTATAATGGTTTAGCTATTACAGAACCCAGTTCTCTCAGTACCCTTATATGTGTTCCATCAGAACCTGGGGCTTTATTAACATAAATTTTTTTCAACCTCTTTTGGATTTTTTCCTGCATTAACCAATTATTTGGTGAAGGTAGTGTAGCCCCATTACAGAGGTATGGACCCTGGATCAGTTGTTCCAGTAGTTCATACATGTGGCAGGATGTACACTGAGTGAGGTTGCCACTGAACTGACTCATAATTACAAATTACAAAAATCAGTGGTAAAAACAGTACCTCATTTTGACCCTTTTCTTTGAACTCCCTCCTGCAAACAGTCACACACAAGCCAACTTATATGCAAGTTTAGCCAAGACAAAAACAATCCCCTCTCACCTGCACACAGAAAATGAACATACTTTACTTGTCTGAGTAAATCATCCATGTTGATTGATGAGGTTCTGGTCCTCTTCATTCTTGACTGAAGACCATGCTCCTTTCTTCTGGGCCAGGAAAGTGCCCTACAATAAAAATGCTGCCACTCTAGGTCAGTTCATTTTTTTATGAACTGCAGCAAAAGGCCATTGCTGCTCTTTCTACTGCTTAGAGTTATTGACCATTCTGACTGGCTGAAATAAATGTCAATCATATTTCAGTCAATCAAAATGGGTTTACAGTTGTCACCCTGCTCAATATGAATTTTGAAATATTTTGACCAATCAGATTGCTTAGATTGATGGGGGGGTTAATTGATGCAGTGGTTAATCGGTTAGCTGCAGCAGGGGTCCTGTAAGGATCCCCGAAGCACGGGATTAATAGTTAGATGCCTATAAGGAACACTGCAGCATTGTGGTTAATTGTAGGTGCCGTGGGGATCTGATAGGAACTCCCAAGGTGGAGCTTAATTTTTAGGTGCCATGGCATGACATGACCCAGTAAGACCCATTGGTGCCTTCACCCAAATTACCACACAAGACAACTATTTAAGGTACAATTGGCCGGAGCACATTTATTGCAATACAACATTCATATAACCGTGCTTAGGGCCCCACCATTGTGCCATGAGCACACCCCCCTAGGGGTAGGAACAGACCCTTTTTACCATTGGCCTGGGCAACACCCCTACATGCCTGCGGTGGCATGAACCACAGTGATCATAAACCATAGTAATTAATAGTATCAAAAATATCTGCAGCTTGTCTTTCACATAAGAAGATCGTCCCAGAGGTTTCCCATCAGCTAAAACCAGTGTAACTGGTTCTGCCTCTGGTTTTGTCCATGACCCTGTAAGACTCATTGGTGCCCTCACCAAATGTACACACAAGACAACTGTTGGAGGTACAAGTGACCACAGCACATGTATTGAAATACAACATTCAAATAACCTGGGGGAGGTGGAGCCCGGGCCTTTGCATCAAACCCCCATACCCTGAACTCTCACTCAGGGCCCCATCATTGTGCCGTCAGCACATCCTCTTAGGGGTAGAGATGGCACCTTTTTACCACTGCCTTGGACAACTCCCTGCCCGGTCTACTCCCCACCCGCCACAGCATTGCAGTAAGATTCATCATCAGTGGTGCCCCCCATTAACGCCATGGCTCATTGCACCCTTCCTTAAACTCAAGCATAAGTAACTCAAGATCAATTTTAGTCTCCTCATTTCATTTCCCTTACACATATTCTAATTGTCTCCATTCATTATTTTCCATTGGGTCAAGCCATCTGATTATATGTGATGTTATTGTAACTTCATAATACAGTTTCACTTTTGGATAACCAAAGCCTCCTCGTTCAAATTGTTGTGACATAATATCTCTTTTTACTCTAACTGGTTTATCTTGATGTATATATTTATCAATTAACGTCTGAATTTTTTTTAAATACCTGATTAGATACTTTTAAAGGAATACACAGAAAAAAGGTAATTCAACTTTGTCAGTAAAGACATTTTAGTTATGGGAATCCTGCCCACAAAGGAGGCTTTCCTATCTTTACATGAATGTATTAAAGCATTGAGCTTTTGATATAGTCTATTATAGTTATTATCGATTATTCCCCTAAAATTTTCGGTAAATTCTATTCCTAAATTAGCAATTTTGTTTGTAAACCATTTATATGGATATTCCCCTGAAAGGGTATTTTTCAACTTGTGTGGCATGTTAATCGCTAAGACCTCAGACTTTGTTATATATATATCTTACAGTCTGATACTAAACTATATGATGTTACGACTTTTTGGAGAAATTTTAATGATAGCGTTGGATTGGAAATATACAGCACTCTATCATCAGCAAACATCAGTACTTTATGTTCTTTCTTACCTGTGGTCAATCCTGTAATATCTCCTGAAGCTCTTATTGCCTCAGCCAGAGGTTCAATCATAAGGGCAAATAAAAGCGTCGATAATGGACACTCCTGCCTTGTTCTGTTAGTGATGGGGAAGCCTCTAGAAGAATATCCTATACCCTCACTGAAGCCAACGGGTTTGAATATAAAGAACCTATCGCCTTTCTGCCAAGCTCCCCAAAGCCAAATTTGTCTAAAGTTAAATACATATATCTCCAGCTTAGATGGTCAAACGCCTTTTCAGCGTCAAGGGAGAGGAAAACTGCAGGAGGCTTTGCAGCCCTCAAAACAGCGATCAAGTCCAACAGCCACCTACAGCCCCCCCCCCCCCACCCCCACCTCCCAACTACAAAACCAGTCTGGTCTGGAGATATTAATTTGATGATTACCAAACTTACTCTAGATGCTAACATTTTTGTGTAAATGTTTACGTCTGAGTTTAATAGGGAGATTGGTCTGTAATTACTGCAAAGCGTTGGGTCCTGTTACGCTTTCGGTAACTTTATAATATTTGCAGAAAGCATTTCTGTCGGAGCTATACCTGTTTGTTTGTTTTCATTAAACATGTCCCTCATTTGATCTAACATAACCGGTAAGCAATCTTTGTAAAATGTATTACTAAATCCGTCTGGCCCAGGTGATGAGTATGATTTTAAATTTTTAACTACGGTCTCAATTTCCTCTACTGTAATTACTCTATTTAATGCCTCAAAATTCTGATCCAAAATCCTTGGAAGCTTTACATTTTACAAGAATGACTCTATTCTTGTTAATCCTAGAACATCAGTTTTCCCTTGTTACAAATTATATAGTTTTTCATAGTACTTCGCAAACCCTTCTCCTATACCTTTTGTGGTTGAAATTATGTCTTGACCCTCACAAATTCTGCTTATTCTATTATTGGCCAGAATTTTCCCTGATTTATTCCCATAATGGAATAACTTTTGCTGCAGTCTCCAAAGAGATCTATCTGAGAATTTTTGATGTATTTGTTTTATTTGTCCATGTATCTCTTTAATCTCTTCCATCAGCCCTCTATTAAGCTTTAGCTTATTCTCATTTGGATAATTTTATATATAAGGATCTTAAGGGTAATCCTATCTGTCTTTGAATATAACAATTACGCTTTATCAGGAGGACTCTAATAAAGGCCTTCTGAGCATTCCATAATACAATTCTTGAGGTGACAGATTTTTCATTAATCTTAAAGAAGTTTGTTATCTCCTGACAGAGTAGCTTCCTTTCCGCTTCTTTTTCTAATAAGTTATTATTAAATCTCCATTGGGGTTTAACTAATTTTTTTACATTTGTTCTTATCTTTGAAACTATTGTGGCGTGGCCCGACCCAGCAATTGGATCGATATTTACCTCTAGAATTCTTTCAAGCACAAAAATATAGTCTATTTGTGAGTATTATTGGTGCCTATATGAATAGAGCGTATAATCTTTTTGGTCCGGATGTAAAACTCTCCACGAGTCATACAAACAGCACTCTATAATTTTTTTTACAAAAGGCATCTGAGTTGTATTTTAGTCTTAATTCATTTACTAGAGTTTTCTAAGAATATCGATCCAAATCCAAGTCCAATAACAAATTGAAAAAAACACAAAGTATCGATGTTCCCTGTGCAAATTTTTTATAAACTGCGAATATATACTTAAAGAATTTATTACCATATGTTTTTCATTAGGAGCATAAATGCTCATAATTGTAAACTTCTGATAATTTATTTCCCCTCACCATAATATATAGCATCCCTCATCATCTATCTTTACAAAATGATATTCTTTAAATCTTTAAATAAAGATTGGATTCAAGGGAAAACAGTAATAGGGGATCTGTCATGAATGTGGAGAACTATTAGAAACATATATGCTTTGATATCATTTCCAAGTCCTATAATGCCCCTTTCCCTGTTAGCAAAAAAGCCAGAGGATATACTGTATCATTAAATCTTTGGGCAAAGTGGGGAATAATGAAACTCCAGCTGGCCCCTTTTGAGCAATTACTAAAAAAGTATGGTCGCCCTGACAAACTTTGGTTGGAATATATTAAAATTAAAATGTTTCTAAATAAAGAGAAATGGAATGTTGGGATGCTCCCAGCAGTTAAACCAGCGGAGGCCATTATGAATGCTAAAGATGGGAGGTACTTGATATCTAAGTGTTTTACTATTTTGAGGCATTATTTATTATTAAATCTCTAGACTCTTTAAAGAAAAGGTAATTTTGAAAGCAGAAAATGTTATTGCACATATTTTTCCTGGGGAAATGTCTTTAGAAATACACGCATTCATCATGCAGATTTTAACAGTATCAAAATGGTTAATAGTGAGAGGTTGGAAGCAAGAAAAAGTACCAACATGGTTAGAGACAATTAATATAATTATTAGAAATCGTCAATTTGATAAGTATTTATTAGCAGTGAATATAACCAAAAACAACAGGTGTAAATGGAAATTATGGGACATATTTGAATCCCAAGATAGACTAGTTAGTGATATTTGTTCTGGACCCCCCCGTCCCCCGTCCCCCGTCCCTTTTTAGGGGCACACAGACCATCAATGTATATTGTCTGTATGTTTGTTTGTTAGGAAGATTGATGTAATTTTGAGATTCATCATTGTGTTTTATCCGAGTGCTTAAGAATAGAGGAATTACATGGGAAGATGCTGAATTTTTATGTAATTTACAATTTTTTATACTGAGATGTATTATTGTGTTGTATTTGAGTGTCTTAAGAATAGATGAAATACATGGAAATATGCTCAATTGCTATGTAATTTATAATGTTTGTAACATGTTTGATAATAAAAAATAAAATAAAAAAAAAGGTCAATTTCAGTGAGATGCACACCATCAGGCAAAAACAATCCATCCGCATAACTTCCTTCCAACTCCTGATAGTGCAGACCCACCAAACCATCTTTCTGATGAAGCTCAAAATTATTTTATTGACCTTATGACGTTCCCTTTCAAGGCTCACAGGATCCCTGGCATTTTTCCACGCCATTCTTGGAAACCTGCACCTCCATTCACCCATGTCTCTTTTCATATCCCTCACTCTCTGGATAGGGATGTACCCAAGAACATTGCCCCTTGAGTGAATCAGCAACATGTCCAGATAACTAAAGCAATGGGTGAACAAATCAATTAACCCACTTGCCTGCTTCCATCACATTCCTGTGATGCCACACCACTGCACCTTCATGTGCTCCTTGGCGCCCAGTTGTAGGCAATCACAAGAGACATCGGCAAAACATTCTGCGCAATAAATATAAAAATAATTGACAAGGTCAATCATTCCATTGTGTTTCATTGATTTGAACATACATATCCAGCTTAATTCCTTTGTTTACTAATATAGGCCTCCATGTAAATCAAGTGCTCTAAGTTAGGGCACTGCCATAAATGGGCTGCGGAAGCCTTTTTTCCTAAGTCCTGTAAATCTTTTGCTTCTTTAGGTTAGGTCACTCAGCTCACAGCCGTAAATCCTGCCTTAGCCACAACAAATTTCTGTGTAGGGAGTAGCCACACAGAAAATGCGAATGTCTCAAATATTATGGGTGGGAATTGCAATAACATGTGCCATAACTGCTGAGCAAGATATTAAAAGATGTGACAATTGCATTTAAAGCTTCAATTAAAAAAAAAATGTTTATTTTGTGTTAAAATATGATATATTAATAGACAATGCATTAGAGAATTTGTTCCTAGTCAATGTGGTTCTGCATTAACCTCTTGAGTACTGGGTTGTGTGTTACCCTGGATTGCACATACAGTATGTTGATACCGGTTGTTAAGGGTCAAATAATGTTGACATTTCAGCATTTTGTAGTGCTGTAATGTCACTTTAAATGCTTCTGGGAAACTCAGCAAAGGTTTTAAAACCACTTGCGTGTTTGCAACATGTAAATCTTTCTTTGCTTTTTCAATTACAGCAGTACCCTGATTTGCAAGTGGTTCCTTAAAATATTATTAGCATAGGGTTATTAGCATAGCATTTGGGTGTCAGAGTGTAAGAGAGTAACTCTCAATTTATTGTCAATGGAAAAATCAATGAAGATTTTTGCCTTGCTTTTCGGCTTTGTCGTGAAATTCACTCATAGCAGTTCTCTCACAATGTTTTAGCAAAGGGGGATTAAAATAGCTAGGTAGGATTTACTATGACATTACAGCACTCGTAATTGATTTTGCCTTGGTTAGTATAGCGGCCATTGTATCTATATCCCCAGTCATTTACCAATTGCAAAATCCAGCATTGTAAATCTTTGTATTGCATTGATGCATGTCCATAAAAGGATGATTATATATTTATAATATTTTATTTTTAATATCTTTCGGTGCAGTTTAATATTATTTACATGTTTAAGTATTCATCTTTTGAGTTCCCTTTTGATTTTAGCAACATAATATTTCTTGCATGAGCATTGTATACAGTAGACCACTCCATTTGTACAACAGTTGACACATTCTTTGACCTTGTAATAGTTCCCAAATCAAGTTTGTTCATCTTGTGTTTTATGCATATATATACATGAATGATAGGGGCATGAGCCTGTAGTAATGGGTGGGTTTTCCTGTAAATTTTTCAGCAACCCTACAGAGGAATTTCTGTTAACCTTTTATTTATAAAGAATAATACAAAAAGTATACAAAACATACAATATTAAAAAACACACAAAAACCCAAACATACAAACATAAATACATTGACACAAAAGGAAAAAGAGCAAAAACAATTAAATAACCATCCAAAATGTCATCATTACACTTCCTCAAACAATAATATACCAATAGTTCAATTTTGAATTTAGATTTACTATCAGCCTTATTAAATTGCGATTCAGTAAATTTAAAAGGGCTCTATTTAAGCAAACAGCATATTTTATTTACAGAAGTTTTTGGTTAGTGAAGACCTTGCTTTTGGATAGAAGTTCACTAACTAAAAACTTCTGTAAAAAAATATGCTGTGTGCTTAAATAGAGCCCTTTTAAATTTACTGAATCGCAATTTAATAAGGCTGTATGTATTTATCCAAGGGAAGCCATTTAGAAGATAAATATGGAGAAAAAGGGGTCAAAATAAGCAAGACCTATTTCTAAATCTCTGTTTCTACCTCATAGTCTGGATGACATCTTCCCATTAAACATTACCACTGCCCTGGGCAATGAGAAATCAACAGCTTTTTAGATAATGGCAAATTACTTTCAATCCTGTGAAATAGTACCAATTTAGGACTTAAGGGAATGTCCCATTCTACAAGAATTGAGATCAATTTTATACAATGTTTCCAAAAAGTTTATAGTTTGCTACATTCCCGTTACATATGCAAAAAAGTACCATTCTTGTTACCTCTCCAACATAGCTCTGAAGTCTTAGAATCAAATTATTAATAGCCACAGGCACAAAGTACCACTAGATTAACCATTTTTTCTAATCTTTCTTAAGTATGCTTGACATGTATCTATTGAATGGGGTATGTAATCTTTAGAAAATAGTTGTTCAAGTTGACTGAGCTCTTAAAATTAGAAAGATAATAGCCCAATTCTAGTAATCTAGAATGTAATGCTAAAAAATCAAACCAGGAAAATCTCCTTAAGGAGAAAGCATTTTGCAGTTAGTCAAATGATAACATTGAACCCCTCTGATAAAGGTCACCTATATTCCTCATTCCACTTTCTTTCAAAATAGAATGCCAAGGTAAAGTATTTTTAGAAACTACAATATTTAAAGGAGCCATCAAAGAGAGATAACTCGGAAGTTTTAACTGAGTTCTAAATTTATACAAGAATTTAGGTGGTGACAGGATACCGCCAGGAAGATATCTCAGTATATTAATTTCAAAATCTGGAAGCCACAAATAAAGTTGCCGTGAAAGGCCTTCTACCATTTCATATTCTATAGCCAACCATTTTGCTTTATTAGAAGAGGCGTTCAAACCTAATATCTGAGAAAGTGACACTGAGAAAATAGATGGAAGAGCTAAACCTCCTTTATCATATAAGTCGGGACTCGCTGGGGGATGCATCTCAAAACATCTTAGGGATAATCATCATTTTCACAATTGCTATTTCCCCATTAATGTAAATGTAGAGGTTTTTCATTTTGCCAATATAGGTCTATTGTGGTTGTATACTAAGGCTAGATTATTATTTAAAATATCTCTTAAGCCAAAGGAGAATCTTATTCCTAAGTGAATTATAGACTTACAGTCCCATTTAAGATGATATATGTGTTATAAAGATGCAATCTTTACAAACCTTTTGATATAACTTCTGATTTTAAAGAAGTGACCTTAAAATACGAGAGACTTCTATATTCCTTTGGGATAATAAACAAATGAAACAAAGATTTCTCAGGATGAGTCAAGGTAAGTACAATATCTTATAAATACATTTGCCTACCTTAGTTGCCTGGAGGTTCTCCAAAATTCTAATTCATTCTGTAAGAGGTTCCATTGTTAAAACAAATATCAGGGGAGACAGAGGACATCGTTGCCTTGTTCTGTTCATAATAGAGAATTGTTCTGTCTCAAATCCCGTCCTGCTAATTATAACACTGGGATCTTTATAGAGTGCCGTAAATGCCCGTGAGCAGATTTCTCCCAATCTAATTTTTTGTAGAGTAGCTTCCATAAAATTCCAGCTCACCTTGTCAAAGACTTTTTCAGCATCCAGTGACAGGGAGAACACTGGAACATTATTTCTATTCGACTAAGAAAATTAGCTAATATAAGTTTTCTAGTATTATCAGAAACTTGTCTTTTATTAATGAAGCCAGTTTGATTTGAATTTATTAATCTTGGAATAACCTTACTTAACTTATTTGCCAAAATGTTTTGAGTAATGTTTTACATCTGCATTGATCAAAAATATAGGTCTATAACTCTTGCATTCCTCATCTTTATCTTGTTTTAATATATCAATCAATTCTGATAAAAAAAAATCTTATAATAGGAGTTGGTAAAGCCATCTATCCCTGTGGCTTTGTTAGTTTTCAAATTAGAGATGAAATCTGTCATTTTGGCAAAGTCTGTCTCCTGATTTAAAAGGTACAATTCTTGTTCTGAAACTGCAGGGGGCTTAATTCTCACTAAGAAATTAACAATATCTTTTTTATAAGGTTTAATAAATGTTTTGGTTCGGAATATAGGATATTATCTTTTACTCTTAAGCCACCTATTCTTTTCTAAATGTTTAGTTTTTTTAGCCTAAAAAAATCATATTGATTTTGTTGACATATCCAAACCAACCATTAATTTGTAGTTGTAATTTTTTTTTTGTAGGTTGATTTAATTAATCTGCTTAGAAATAATCTTACAGGGGACAAGCTTATTAATATATTGAAGTCTATTCAAATCTATGTACAACTCCTTCAGAGGTTTTACTCTCTCTTTCTTAAGAAATGAGGCTCTAGATATCAGTAAACCTTGAATGAAGGCATTGTGTGCACACAGGGCCTTATTTATATATGGGCTAAATGGGCTGCAGCCCAGGGCGGCACTATTTTAGGGTGGCAAAACTCAGCTATTTGTGTGTTTTTTTTATGGGAAGCCCTCTCCCAGGGCCCTTTGTCACACTATTCACCCCCTCAAGCCCCCTGCTCTTCATTTATCCCCCGCTTACTTGTGCCTTGCCGTTCCTATCCCAGATCCCATTGCTCACAGCATACTGCAGGGGAAGGGAATTCCTATGAAGCTCCGGCAGGGGAGGGATACCCAACCTCTGCACAATGGGATCTGGGACAGGGACTGCCATGCACAAGTAAGAGGACTGGGTTGAATGAAGTGCAGGGGACTTTAGGGGGGTGAATAGTGTGACAAGGGGCCCTGTGGGTTTTGAGGGCTTGAATGATGCTCCTGATGGGGAAATGTTTTTTTTAGGGAGGGGTTGCTGCTGAGGGGGCCCAGGGGTGAATATGGCTGCTGAGGAGGCACTGGGGGGGGGGGTGAATATGGCTGCTGAGGGGCTTGGGGGATGAATGGTGTGACAAGGGCGCCCGTTTTTTTTTGTGGGTGTGAATGATGCTCCTGAGGGGGGCCTAGGGGGATGGGGAGTGAATATTGCTGCTGAGGGCACCCTGTGAGTTTTTTGGGGGGTGAGTGGTGCTCCTGAGGGGGCCCGGGGGGGGGGGGGGGGTTGTGGGGTTAATATGGCATCTGAGGAGGTTGGGGGTTGAATGGTGCTGCTGAGGGGGGGCTGGGGGCTTGGGGGCTAAATAGTGCAACAAGGGGCCCAGTTGTTTTTTTTTTGGGGGGAAGTAAAAGATGCTGCTGATGGTGCACTGTGGGTTGGGGGGGGGAGTGAATTGTGCTCCTGAGGAGTCCTGGGGGGTTGGGTAGTGAATATTGCTACTAAGTGGGCCCTGGGGGGTGAATATGGCTGCTGAGGGTGTTGGGGGTTGAATGGTGCTGCTGAGGGGTGCCTGTGGGTGTTGGGGAGAATGGTGCTGCTGTTTATTCTAACCTTGGCTTTGCATTAAAGCTGTGTAATACAGCATGCATAAGCTTAAAGGAAGCCATGTTTGATAATGGCTACGGAATGAAGAGCGAGGCATTTGTGGGCACATTTGTGTGTCCCAGCATAACTTCCCAGAAAGCAGTGTAATAACTATTTTTCTCGTAACTCTGAGCTGGAAGCAGGTTTTTTAACTTGCTTTAAACATTTAGATGTGAACACAGATGTACTTTTTATTTAATATATATATATATATATATATATATATATATATATATATATATATTTATTTATTTATTTATGTGTGTGTACATATATGGTACTGGACAGCGGCCTGACATCTAAACAAGGAAGGATCCATTTTTCCAACCTCAAAATTTGAAATCATCTTGATCATTTAGAACCTAAAAACAGTGGAATGATCGGACCATGTTATATCATTAATCTGAACAGAGTTTCTTTTACTTAGGAAATGTATGCCTACTAAAAAAATCCTAGTATACGTCATGTGATGTTTTGAAAAAAAGGTATAAAAGGAGAAATTGGATAAAAAGTTCTCTCAAATAAATCATGTCATAAAGGTTTTAACAAACTTTTTGGCAGTCTTAAACGAAGATTGCTCAGGAGCAGGTTAGTAGAGGAAGATTGATCTATTGATCTATTGTAAGATCAAGTATCAAATTGAAGTCACCACATATAATGGTGAAACATTTTTTTAAAATCTTTTAAACCTTCCTTTGGTCTTTATTGGAATCATAATCATTGACTAATGTGTAGTGCATATTTTTTAAATTAAAAGATCATTAAATGAGAAAAAAAAACAGAAAAATAAAATCTATTAAAGTCTACTTATAATATCCACACATATTAGTTTTGAGGGCTTGAGTAATTTCAGCAAATTCCCTACATTATAATAAAGAATAAGGCGGAATATCAGAAGGGATCTTAATATTTTCATATGGAGGGTCCAACATTTTCTTCTTAAACATCATCCTGGTTAAGGCCTCTTTATATTTAAAAAAATGAAGCGTCACTATAGCATGTTGAGGAATTATTGAACTGATTCTTGCTGGAAATTAAGTCTGTGAATAATATCAATGTTATCCTCATCCTGGGCATCTGGAGCTACCAGGGTATGAAATATATTCTTAACATACTTGTGAAGTTCTGAATTTGCTTCTATTTCAAGGATACCTCTTAATCTAATATTATTCCTTCTGCAATAATCTTCCATTTTAGTTAATTTATTATTTAGATATTTTGTTTTATCTTCCAATTGTAACGAATAAGAGAGCAAGGAAATATGGTCTTGGGATAACTTGTCAATTTTTTCTTCAATCATCTCTTTTTTCTGCAAAGTTGTAATATCTCTTGAGTTTTCTAGAATTTCTTGCTTAAACTCTAGAGTTAAAGAAGACCGGAAATCCACTAGTAACTCTTTCACTTTAGATAACGTCAATTGCCCATTTGACTGCTGGATATCAGCCCCAGATATAGTAGGATTTTACACCAGGTATACTTTGATTAATAGTTTAATCCATAATAGAGGAATCAACTTTGGAAATATCAATAGAACTTTCTTTATTATTAGGCAAAAAAAGTTAGAACGAGATTTTTGAGATTCATTTTTCTTATCTTTACATTTAATTTTAAGGGGATTATTATATTATTTATCTTTATTGTACAACAACAAAGCACTCCTTAGCAGAGGTTATAAATGCCAATCAGGAATATTTGTTTAATTGATATTGTTTTTACCTTGTATTCATCTTATGTATTGCCATGCGGAATTTGTTGGCACACTATAAATATTAGATAATAATACTAATAATAATAATAATGATCATTTTTCTGCATGATTTTCATTTACACATGGTGTCTTTTGTGATCCTTTAAAGAAACATAGTAGATAGGGAATTTCAATTAAACATTAGTAGAATCAGAATATATATATCATATATATATATATATATATATATATATATATATATATACTAGCGACTTGCCCATCAAAAATGACGGCAAAAAAATGGAAGGCTGGGAATGCTGTTTGCCACACAATGTGAGTCTCTGACACTCTTAACCTTTTTGTTATCTACAAAGAAGTACAACAATTGTAATAAATGTTTTTATTTTTTTAACATTGAACTTGTATTTGAACAACTGTCAAACCAAATTTTTTTAACAATATTAACCTTTTTAATTGTCAAGTATGCAGGAATAATATAACAATGGAGGAATTTTGTATGAATAAGTATTTTAAAGCATTACATAAAGCTTTGTAACGTGGAAGTTATATTTGAAACAGTGGTCAACCAATTATTTTTAACAATACTAACATTTTTAATTCTGAGCTATGCATGAGTAACTTAACAATAGGTCAACTTTGTATGAATGAATATTTTAAACCATTACAGAATGCTTCTTAACATGCAACTTGTAGTTGAACTACTGGTAAAGCGCATAGGTATTGAATCCAGAGGAAGGCAAACAGTAAAAACCCCCATTGAAACTTAGCCAAATGTATCAAAGTGGGAAAAAAATGAATTCCTTCCTTACCCCATTAACTGGCGATATTTATATTAATAATTCATTAATAAATAAATTAATATACTTTACCTATCACATATATAGTTTTCATCAGCGCATGGTTGGCAAAAAACATTAGTAACGCAACATTAAAACTGCGGGCTTGCGAAGCGACTGCAAGGCGCTGGTGGAGATGCGCTCCATAGGTGCTCATCCCTACGCCCCCACTTAGGCAGGGAGCGACTTAGGCATGGGAGATCCGAAAACAAGGGTGCAACCCGCGCGACCCAAAAAACATTAGAAACACAATAAATACACACAACAAACACATAAAAAGCTTACCCACAGCAAGGGGGGGGGGGCACCCAGGACCTCTGCAAGTGAAGTTACACCTCGATTTAAGTCCAAATTTCACAGTTTAGACAAAGTCGGACAACATCCGAAAATAAGGACGCAAAATCAGCCACAGCCGCATACCACACATTAGGCGCCATTTAAGAACACTAACTTACACAATCCGGAAGTACACAGCTACCCTAAAGGATTTGCCTCGCGCACGCACACTATTACACTACACACTGCACACATTCATGACGCTTACACAGCAGCTCCACAGCACTGATGCTGCAGGAACATGAAAACAGATTGCCAGCTCTTCAACACAGTGCTTCCTGCCTATATTACTTCACAATAGGTAAAGTATATTTATTTCTTATTTTATAAATTATTCATTGCCATACCAAAAAAAAAAAAACAACGCTGCTCACAGCACACAAACAACTAAGAGTCATGCGATGAGCGCCGAAGCGCTCATTGCGAGACTTGCAATGAGCGCTGAAGGATCTTAAAACACCAACAAAATTAATTTTGCACACAAACAACATTACCTGCCTTACAATCTTATTGCCGGCATTTTTTGACGGGCAAGTCGCTAGTCACATATATAGTTGTGAGCATGCAGGTTTTTGCTAATGCTTGCGGGCTCGCATAGCGAGCCCCCCTCAACTGCAGCCCTCGCAAAGCGAGGGCTGCAGTTGCTGGCCAGGAGCACCAAAGGCTCTTTTTACGCTGGTGGAGATGAGCGCCATAGGCATTCATCCCTATGACCCCCTACGACCTTCCGACCGCAAATGCGGACCCTCGTGAAGCGAGGGGCTGCATTTGTGGAGGTGGAGGCCACATTGGCAGAGATTGAGGCTCTACGGCACCTCACAATCAGTTAAAAACTACCACACAATCGGGACTTGAAAAAAAAACATAAACACGCAATGACTAACTACGGACTTACACAAAAAAATACGAGCCTCGGGATTTAGAAAAAATCCATTACGGAGTCGCAAAAAAACGATCTGAGATAAGCTGTAATGAAAATTCTAAATTCCCGCCTTATAAAAATAAAAAAACTAAAAAAAACTATCACTCATGGGGCTCTATACAGAGCCCCATCAACCCCTAAAAAAAAACTGTCACACATGGGGGTCAATCCAGACCCCCATAAACCCTTAATTAACCCTGTCACTCATGGGGGTCAATACAGACCCCCCATAAGCCCTTCATTAACCCTGTCACTCATGGGGGTCAATACAGACCCCCATAAACACTTAATTAACCCTGTCACAAATGGGGGTCAATACAGACCCCCATAAACCCATAATTAACCCTGTCACTCATGGGACCCATAATAAAAAAACTAAAAAAAACTAGCACTCATGGGGCTCTATACAGAGCCCCATCAACCCCTAAAAAACCCTGTCACACATGGGGGTCAATTTAGACCCCCCTAAACCCTTAATTAACCCTGTCACTCATGGGGGCAATACAGACCCCCATAAGCCCTTCATTAACCCTGTCACTCATGGGGGTCAATACATACCCCCATAAACACTCAATTAACCCTGTCACTAATGGGGGTCAATACAGACCCCCATAAACCCATAATTAACCCTGTCACTCATGGGGGTCAATACAGACCCCAATAAACCCTTAATTAACCCTGTCACTCATGGGGATCAATACAGACCCCCATAAGCCCTTCATAAACCCTGTCACTTATGGGGGTCAATACATACCCCCATAAACACTTAATTAACCCTGTCACTCATGGGGGTCAATACAGTCTCCCATAAACCCATAATTAACCCTGTCACTCATGGGGGTCAATACAGACCCCCATAAGCCAAAAAATAACCCTGGCACTCATGGGGGTCAATACAGACCCCCATAAACCCTTAGTTAACCCTGTTACTCATGGGGATCAATACAGAACCCCATAAGCATTTCATTAACCCTGGCACTTATGAGGGTCAATACAGAACCCCATAAACCTATAATTAACCCTGTCACTCATGGGGGTCAATACAGACCCCCATTAGCACTTAATTAACCCTGTCACTCATGAGGGTCAATACAGACCCCCATAAACTCATAATTAAACCTGTCACTCATGGGGGTCAATACAGACCCCCATAAGCCAATCAAAAAACCTGGCACTCATGGGGGTCAATACAGACACCCATAAGACATTAATTAACTCTGGCACTCATGGGGGTCAATAAAGACCCCCATAAACCCTTAATTAACCCAGTCACTCATGGGGGTCAATAAAGACCCCATAAGCACTTAATTAACCCTGTTACTCATGAGGGTCAATACAGACCCCCATAAACCCATAGTTAACCCTGTCACTCATGGGGGTCAATACAGATCCCCCATAAGCCAATACAGACCATTACACACCTCTATTTAACCCCATTAGTCCCATAAGGGTATATTATGACCCTTATGGGGCAGTTACAACCGTAACATTAACCACATAAGTGCCGTGACGGTCCTCATGGACCATCATGACACTAACTACAAACACTACACTGCACTATACCCCCCAATAAACCATTAAATCTAAACTAACATTCCTCTACATTAACCTATTAACACCTACACTACCTACCTACACTACCTACCCCCTCATAAACCCCCCACCACTCTAATTACAGAAAATAAAAAAACCTAAGTCACAAAAAAAATCTACATTACAGAAAGAAAAAAAAAATGAAACTCAAAAAAATAAAAAATCTACATTACAGAAAATAAAAAAACCTTAGTCACACAAAAGAAACATTACTGAAAATAAAATAAAATACATTACAACCCCCCCACTACAGAAAAAAAATAAAAATTACACACCTGAAAAGGAAATACATATTCAATACATACAATACAATACAATGCAAAGAAAATAAAATACAATACCCTCCTATCTATCTAACGTACAATCAATTCTATCTATCCTAAATACATCCCCCAATCTATCTAATATACAATAAATCCTAACTGTCTCAAATACATACCCCAATCTATCTAATATACAATAAATCCTAACTATCTAAAATACATACCCTTATCTATCTAATATACAATAAATCCTAACTATCTAAAATACATACCTCTATCTATCTAATGTACAATAAATCCTAACTAGCTAAAATACATACCCCTATCTATCTAATATACAATAAATCCTAACTAGCTAAAATACATACCCCTATCTAACATACAATAAATGCTATCTCTATATACAAACCCTAATTCTAAGCTAAAATAAAATAATTAAGACCACTTACCTTTGCAGATGTCCCTTCAGATCACCAACCTAGGGAAAAAGAAAATTAGTACAACACATTTACAGAAAATAAATAAATATTAAAATAATATATCTAAATATTCGACACACCTTTCCAGCATGTCCCCGTGCTTCTTTTCTTCTTCTCCGGCGCGGCCCCTGTTAAAAAAAAAAATTACATTAGTACAACATACACATAAAAATATAGAAAATAAACAGAATATACATTGTACTTACCTCCCCGCGATGTCCCCGACCTCCTCCTCTTCTGCCCCACCTTGGAACCGTGCTCTAAAGAAAAAAATAAATTAAAAAAAACACGGTGATCCACACTTGCGAACCTCCCCGACGCTAATGAGCCTCCTAGAGCCTTTTCCGGAAGATAATAGCCAATGGCGCCTTCTTATTGGCTGAAAACGCTGTCTATTAAATTCAGCCAATCAGAAGGCACCACTATGTGAGCCAATCAGAAAGGGATACACCCCAAAATCCCACTCTGATTGGATAATGCACCTATCAATCTTTATGTAAACCAATCAGAAGGCTTTATTGCCATCAGCCAATCACAATGGGATACACCCCCACGGGTTGATTGGCTGAAGACATCTGCGCCTTCTCATTGGCTGTAAATGCATTTTTGTAATAACATTGATTGGAATTTTACAAATAACATACACTTGATAAAGTTCTTGTTCTTACCAACAGATTTAAATTATACCATTTTTTTGAACAAGCCCTGTGTTAGCCTATGCATTTTCACTGTGATGTGTATTTTATACAAGTTTGTTTATCCAAGTAATTTTGGCTAAAAATATTCATAGACCATATTATGGGATTATCTCACTACATTGCCTGCCAATGTCGTTATTAACTCAAATTAGGCATGAACTATGCTATTAGAAAAAATTAAGTATAATTCTGCAGACAACTTTCCTAAAGTTTTCTCCTATGCTATCTTTTATACAATGTCATTCTCTAGACACCATAATAATGTTTTAAAACTGCTCATTCAACTGAAACAGCACTCACCAAAGAAATTCATAATTCTAAAATCCCCAAGCGTTTTCTCTGTTCTTATATTACTTGACCTTTCTGCATCCTTTGACACTACGGATCAACCTCCTCTCCTTCACACTTCACTTCCTTGGCATTTAGACTAAAGCTCTTTCTTCCTTTCTATGTCTGAGTAGATTTAGAGCTCATTTTTCTATTTCTTGATATATGCAAATTCATTTTCAACACCCTACCTAAATCCTACCATATACCATCTTAAATGATCAATGTAAAGTTTTACCAAGTTGGGTAAGTTAGAAGTGCAGAAAAAAGTTTTTACTACATCCTTGAAACAGAAAGAATGAGGATGTGAGAGTATCTGTATATGGTAGTGTCAGATGATCTGGTGCATGCAGGGCTGACTGAAACCAATTAGATGTCCTGAGGAGAGGTCTTAGATTTTGTGCCTCATATAAATGGAAAATGGAGCACCTGTTACGATTGCTTGGAAAACTATGCAGAATTTCAGAGTGGTTAAAATCAAAGTTTACTTTTGTTTTTACAAATCAAAATACATGGATACTATAATCACATACTATGTTACTCTATAGATCAATAATATCAGGAAACAGAAGAGAAACATAAAAGTAGAACAGGAGAGTTTTCATCATGGTCTAGTGTTTGCTTTCACGCCTTCTTCTTTTCTAAAACAAATAAATGACAATACAATACTGTCTGCACTTCTTCGATGATGAGAAACTGGAGTGACATTAAATCTCAACAGACATGCGCAAAAAAGATTGAATGGTAATCACTATGTAATCCCTTTTGTGAAAATGTCTATTTAGGTTTGGACCACTACTGTGCCCTTTCGAATGATGTAATCAAAGATGTGTGCATATACTTGCAAAGGTTCTGTGCTACTTTCACATAAATGACTGACCTATTCATAAAACCTTACTTATAAGATTATAACAGTGGACCTTTACAACACTGATTTTCTTGAACGCAGTGTGCATATAGGTTAAATGGAAGTCAATAAACTTTTCAACTTAATGAACTACACTAACATATTTTTTTTCACTTCAAGAAAAAAGAGAGTTTACTGGGTAGACAGGTAGACATCACATCAGGATCATCAGGATCTAATAATAATGTTGCTGGTACAGGATCAGGAGAAGTGAATGTGAATAGTTTTGCATCTTCATCAGTAGATGACACTGTACTTGTGTGCAGCTTTCTTGATAAATTAATGAATATCACCCTGCTTTGAGAATAACGATACAGTAGATCCCAATAGACCAATCGGTATGTTCACACACAGTTGCTTAAGAGTTTCTAGTTGCTGCGGTTTTTTGCTGGTTGTCAGTTGCGTGAGAGCTCTGGTTACTTGAGTTTCGATTAACCGAGGTTCTACTGTCTCTAATTAAAATATATAGCTTGTGTTGTTAGGATATTACACTAATCCTTTAAACCATTTTGAACTAACCGTTCCCTTCAATAAAGTCACCATTGACATTTATATATCTAAGTGTTTTCTCTGTTCTCATTTTACTTAACCTTTCTGCATCTTTTGACATAACAAATCAGCCTCTTCTCCTCCACTCTACTTACTTAGGCCCCTATTCAATTGTCCAAATCGCAATTACTTAAGCCCGTAATGAAGCCCGAAATTGTTACTGATATTCAGATGGCTGCTTTTGGCTACTCGCATTCCAATTACGAGTTACAGGCTCAAAAGCACAGCTATTGTCAAAAACGTAACTCCTTTGATGTTTCAAGCCTGTAAATGTTACCAGTGCTAAAGACGCAAAATCCATATTCAACTACAACAATTCAAGAAGCCTGCAATTGCCTTCAAACCCGTAAATGGCAAATGTACTAAATAGACTCACAAGTGGGTTAAAAACCTCATCGTAGCACTGTAAAAGAAAATAAACACACACAACTGTACTTAAAACTACCGGGAAAGCAATGAAAGGCAATATAATTAATAGTACAACAGTCTCAAGCTCGAAAATCTACAATAGGAAAATATTTTTTAAATGTTTTTTTTCCTTGTTATATCGATCCCTGGAATCATGGGGTTAAGACATATCATGGAAACCACATGGACAAGTTAATTTATTAATTTTTGTTGATTTATACATTTCTGGATTGAAAAATCTGATTGCAAAGCAGACTTCTAAACATTCATTGATTGAAGTTTAAACTCCATGTGTTACTGACGTTGTGATTACGGTCGATTTTAATACTGGCTCTGTCTAAAAAATAACTTACGGGCTTGCTTACTTGATCATGTTCATGCCCTGAAATGCTACTTACTACTTCATGGTCTGCGTGTTGGGGCTGTGTGCATGTGATTGCAGGCTCTTGTCAATTGAATTCATCTATATATGTAAACAATTAGTAATCCGCAGCCAAAAAGTCAAGTTACATGTAATAACGGGCTTGGAATTAAATAGGGGCTGTAGTATTTAGTATTTTGCTATTTCAGGGATTTTTAATGTATTTAGTTTTAATACTTAATGTGTTTCTTGATGCTGAAGCAAAGCTTGTTTAGCATGGATATGTGTCTTTAAAGGACTTGGTTACCCCCAAAACATGTTCTGATTACAGGTTTCTTTTAAAGAGCATTAGACATTGATCATGCATTATATTTAACAATTTTCTTCAAAATTAATTAAATCTTGAATTATACAACATTGTCCTACTGAGTCTTCATATGCTGATATGTGACTCAGTATGATAATTTATGGGCAGAGGACTTAACTGCATGACAACACAGGGGTTTTTACTATAAGTTGTGCAGACTTAAATTACGAGGCTATAGCAATAGCCTCATTAGAAAAGGCTACCAAAAAGCATTGCATACCAACAGGGAACAAATGCTGGTGCCTAAAATTAATAAAAACAACTATGGGAAGAGCAAGGTTTGTAACCACATTTAACTCTCAATGGAAAGAGATCAGTGACATTTTAAACAGACATAGTAGGATTCTGAGGACAGATAGCCAATTAGATGAGTACTTAGGACCGAGGGAGGAGCTCTACGCTTAAGGACAAACTTGTGAAAAGTCACTTCCTAAGACCTAAAACAAAAAATAGTCTACCAACAGGGACCTATCCATGTGGCAAATTTAAGTTCTGCCCATATATGACTAAAATCACAAAGATAGAGGATAGGATAGGCAACACACATGTGATAAGAGGCTTCCACAATTGTACTACAACTGGAGTAATATACTGCCTGGAATGTGAATGTCAGAAGAAATATGTTGGGATCACTACCCGTGAAGTCAGACGGCAACTAGGGAACATGTCAGTAATATCAAGAATTCTTTAAAAGACCAAGGAGAAGGAAAAAATTTAACATCTGTGGCTAAGCATTTCCTGATATATCATGAATCAAAACCAAAAGTTGAATGTTGGATTTTGGAAAAAGTGAGTCTAGGGATTAGGAGAGGAAACTTAGAAGATGAATTTCTGAGAAGGGAGACTAAATGGATTGTGTTACTGGACACAATGAGTCCTAAAGGGCTAAATGATAACATACATTTCACTGGATTTTTATGACTAGTGGGGAAGAATGTGCCTTTTTTAAAGATGTAAGGGCGTATTAATTTGAATATGTAAAGGTTAACCCTATATGGTCCTATTAGACAAAGATGAATGATTATACTATTGTTTCAAAGAGCACATATCACTTTAGACATAATGATTGAGGAAGAGACAATTAAAAACTAACATAGATCTGGATTTTACTATGTAACATAGAATTCGAGCTAATAAAAGGATCATGCTCAATTTACCCATGTAGGTGCTATTATTTGGCCAGCCTCATATATTATACAGGTTAATTAACCATGAGAAATGTAATGAGTGGTAGAGAAACACATCTAATGGAACAATGTGGGTTTTATTAATATAAAAACCCAAAACTATACATAAGCATACCAAGTTAAGCAATATAAGGAGTTTTATATATATATATATATATATATATATATATATATATAGTAAATAAAAAGTACATCTGTGTTCACACTTGAATGTCTAAAGCAAGTTAAAAAAACTGCTTCCAGCTCAGAGTTCCGAGAAAAACGGTTATTACACTGCATTCTGGGAAGTTGAGCTGGGACACACAAATATGCCCACAAATGCCTCGCTCTTCATTCCGTAGCCATCATCAAATATGGCTTCCTTTAAGCTTATGCATGCTGTATTACACAGCTTTAATGCAAAGCCAAGGTTGGAATAAACACAGGCTGAGTATCCAATCCATGTACAGCTGTTTCAAGCTTACTGGCTATCATCAGCATGGAGCGGGATCTCAGCCTGTGTTGTGGAAATTATGAGTAGGTAGTTCACCACAACAGTCATTTATAATATGGTGGGCAAAAGAGCGATAGAAGCCCTCCACCCTACAGTAGTACAGTAAATAAAAAGTACATCTGTGTTCACACTTGAATGTCTAAAGCAAGTTAAAAAACCTGCTTCCAGCTCAGAGTTCTGAGACAAACGGTTATTACACTGCATTCTGGGAAGTTGAGCTGGGACACACAAATATGCCCACAAATGCCTCACTCTTCATTCCGTAGCCTTCATCAAATAGGGCTTCCTTTAAGCTTATGCATGCTGTATTACACAGCTTTAGCGCAAAGCCAAGGTTGGAATAAACACAGGCTGAGTATCCAATCCATGTACAGCTGTTTCAAGCTTACTCACCAGCATTTGTTCCCTGTTGGTATGCAATGCTCTTTGGTAGCCTTATAAATATAAAAGTATAAAAACAAGATATGATCAATAAATGTATTGTATTTTTGGAGAATTCTGAAGCACAGTTTAAGATACAACTGTAGATTCATAACTATATTGGGATCTTTGTACAATGTACAGGATCCCATTAGCATGAATGGAAAGTCTATGAAGAGCTTGACCAGTCTGATTAATAGTTTGATATCATTTAGACCTCTGACTGGCAACATAGTATGATTATGTCCAGACTTACTATGCAACAAAATCTGCTTATATCTAATCCCCTAGGTAACAAAGTCATCATAAACATGTGGTGGTGTGGGTGTATTACTTTCTTCTCGCTGTACGTTCCACCTCATACCCCCTGTCCCATCCCTCCAATTTTCGTCTTTTGAAGCTCATACTATCCGCCTCTTCTCTCCTATCTCTCTACGTGTTGCTGTAATCTATCGCCCCCCAGGTACTTCCTCTCAATTTCTCGATCACTTTTCCGCCTGGCTCCCACACTTTCTTTCCTCTAACATTCCCACACTGATACTTGGTGACTTCAACATTGCCATTGACACCCCCACCTCCTCAGCAGCCGCCAAACTACTTGCACTCACCTCTTCCCTTGGCCTCTCACAACTTACAGATTCTTCAACTCACCATGCTGGTCACTCTCTTGACCTTATTTTTACCAATATTACCCACACCTCCAACCTAGTCATCCACCCTCTCCCTCTATCTGAGCATCACCTCCTTACCTTCAACCTCAACACATCTTCCTCCTATCACTCTTCTTCAACCCCAGCCACAATAACCCACAGAAACCTGCTAGAACTCGACCCTACCCAACTCTCCACCGTGCTCCAACCTCTTCTCAGCACTATCACCAACCTCAACTGCCCTGACACTGTCACCACACACTACAACTCTACTCTCACTTCCACTCTTGACACTCTGGCCCCCATAACTACACGCAGACGCCCTCAATCTCATCCACAACCATGGCACACTACACACACACGTTACATTCAGAAGTGCTCCCGCACTGCTGAACGACTATGGAGGAAATCACGCTCTGCAGCAGATTTCCTTCACTACAAGTTTATGCTACGTTCCTACTCCTCTGCCCTCAACCTGGCCAAACAGCAGTACTTTACATCACTAATATCAACTCTGTCCTCTAACCCAAAACGTCTTTTTGCCACTTTCAATACTCTCCTTCGCCCACCACCTCCCCCCATCCCTTCCTGTCTCACGGCTGAAGACTTTGCCAACCATTTTACACATAAAATTCAATCTATCCACAATGAACTCTCCTCCCACCGTGGCTCACACACTTCACTCTCTCAACTAACTCTACTAACCAACAACACCCAATCTACCCCCCCTTCCATTCCCACAGCCACTCTGGACTACTTTACCCCTGCAACAGAAGATGAAGTCTCCATCCTAATATCATCCTCTCACCTCACTACCTGTCCTTCAGATCCTATTCCATCTCAGCTCATCCCTCCCCTCTCTACTACACTTATCCCAGCTCTCACACATATCTTCAACCTTTCCCTAAACACAGGCACATTTCCATCATCTCTAAAACATGCCATAATTACACCCACTCTCAAGAAACCCTCATCCGATTCTGACATTGCATCTAACTATCGCCCTATCTCTCTACTTCCCCTGGCTTCCAAACTGCTGGAGCGGCTCGTCTATAACCGCCTCACCAGTTTCATCTCCTCTAACTCTCTTCTGGACACTTTCCAATCCGGCTTTCGGCCCCAACACTCCACTGAGACAGCCCTCATAAAAGTCACCAATGACCTGCTCACCGCCAAGTCGAAAGGCCACTTTTCTATTTTGCTTCTCCTGGATCTCTCTGCCGCCTTTGACACCGTTGACCATTCAATTCTACTCCACATTCTCTCCTCCCTCGGCATTCGAGACACTGCTCTCTCGTGGTTCTCATCATACCTCCAAGAACGATCATTTAGCGTCTCCTTCTCCGGCACATCTTCTTCTCCTCACCCCCTGTCTATTGGCGTACCCCAAGGATCAGTCCTAGGCCCCCTCCTCTTCTCCATCTACACATCCTCACTCGGCACCCTAATAAACTCTTTTGGGTTCCAGTACCATCTCTATGCAGACGACACCCAAATCTATCTCTCAGCACCAGATCTATCCCCCTCTCTTCTAGCACACGTCTCCGACTGCCTCTCTAGTATATCCTCTTGGATGTCCACCCACCATCTGAAACTCAACATGTCTAAGACTGAACTCTTAATCTTCCCACCCTCTACTACAGCTTCAATTCCTCACATCTCTCTCTCTGTCAACAACGCCATCATCACTCCCACCTCCCAAGCCCGTTGTCTCGGGGTTCTACTGGACCCTGCCCTCTCTTTCATCCCACACATACAGTCTCAAACCAAATCCTGTCTTTTCCATCTAAAAAACATATCCAAAATACGCCATTACCTTACACAAGACAATACTAAGATTCTAATACACTCTCTTATCATTTCTCGTCTTGACTATTGCAACTCGCTCCTTGTTGGCCTGCCCATCACTCGCCTCTCCCCACTTCAATCCATATTAAATGCCTCCGCCAGACTCATCTTCAGTACACATCGTTCAGTGTCGGCAGCTCCTCTTTGTCAATCACTCCACTTGCTTCCCTTAGCCTCCAGAATAAAGTTTAAAATCTTGACCCTAACTTATAAAGCCCTCAACAACAGCGCACCCCCATACATCTCTGCTCTCATCTCCAAATACTCCCCCACACGCCCTCTTCGTTCTGCTAACGACCTTCTTCTTTCTACCACTCTTGTCACCTCCTCTCACTCCCGCCTCCAGGACTTTTCTCGCGCTGCCCCTATTCTCTGGAACTCATTGCCTCGCTTCACCAGACTATCCTCCTGCCTTAAATCCTTCAAAACATCAATAAAAACGCACCTCTTTAAAGAAGCCTATAACCTTCCTCCCTAACATGCTCAGCACTGCTCAGCACTACTCTCTCCCTACTGTACCAGATACAAACTTTAACCTTTAGATTGTAACTCTGCGAGTTTCAATCCTGCGCAGTGCTTTAGGGAAAGCGCTATGGACACTGGATTCCAAGCTCAAAGACAGGGCCATACACTCTTTGCAATGTATGAATCTTTAACTTGTCATTGCCTGTAACTTAACTTATGTATAGCGCTACGGAATATGTTGGCGCGTTACAAATAAACGATAATAATAATAATAATAATAATAATAAACATTGACACATGTCTTCAATACTGTGAATCAGACTACAAAGGAGATATCATGAATAAGAAAGCAGTGGTTAATCCAATTGGGACATGTGTGAATTCATTTGGATAGAAACATACGCCTGTGGTTAACAATTGGTTAACCCAGTGCACAAATGGGTGGACACCCACGTCTATAAAGCATCCTCCCCTCTGCACACCAATGTCAGCTCCCGTAGAAGCAGGAGTGCGAAACGCTGCATAGAGCCGTCATCAGAGTGGGCGTCGCGTCTTAGTGACGTCACACGCCATCCGGACCTGTAGGGGAACAGTGAGACAGGGTGAGAGGAGGAAAGACAAGACATACAAGTGCCTTATGAATGGCATATACTCACTGGGCAATAAATATGCCAGTGTCTTGAGTAGATTAACTGCTCGTAATCCCACCTGAGGTGGGGGAAATAGAGCATCTTGTAATAGAATCCTCTTACAGAATCCTCTCACAACCTCATAGATTTATATGCAGCAGGATCAGGCAGATTAGGGGAAGCAGCAGCTGTAACGTAGGCAACCCCATGATTGGTGTCCGTGTTGCCCCTAATATAGGAACTTTCAGTTAAGCACTAGAATGAGGATGAATGACTAACATAAGTGAATTCATCCTAAGAAAGTTAAAGTCAGTATATATATAAGCAGGTAATCTACAATCTAACAAAGATCGTAGCCATTAGTAAGAAGTACCAAACTTATAGTCTGTCAGACTTGGACAGACTTTGTTTGCCCTGGGGGGAGTATATATGTAGACATCATGAGATATATTTAATGTACACTATAAATTGATATTTTGTGTGGCTACATTCAGAATAAGGTTGATATGATATCAATATAAGCTTTCATAGTAAGTATTATGCACTTTGTATAAGTATCACTAGTGAGCCAGACATGATTACACTGGGACAAGATTAATAAACGGCATATCTATAATAATAATTTCTGCATAATTATATTCCCCTGTAGGAGGATGGAGGTAGACTATAAGTGTTTTTCTTTTTCGGCAAACACAGGGGTTTTGCCACCACAGAAATACATTTTTACACACCTTGATATATTAAACCGCACAAAACATATTGAGTCATGCAGATAAAATAATGTGTATCTCAAATTATTTTGTTGTAAAACTACTAACTAACGCAAAGGTCAGTTTTTAATAATCTTCATGAAGAATTAAACATTTATTTTTGTTTAGATTTTTGGGTGACAGGATATGTTAAATTTATTTTTGGTCAATTGCACTGCAGCTGGGTTATTGGAGATCAGAGCAACCACATGATTATAGCTTAATTAAATTTGTTGGCAAATTTGGTTTTTTCACTGCAGATTGTGCAATTACCGTAGTTAATAATGAATCGGTATAATGTTTAGCAGTTGCCTAGTTGTCTAATCCTTATTCTTCAAACACATTTAAGCAGCATAAGTAATTTATTTCAGCAGAAAAGATTGTGCTGTCTTTTTTTTGTGTGCAGATTTACAGATTTTCTCCGGTTAAAAGACATCATTTAAATCTTTAAAATGTTTCTTAATGGTTATGTTTTTTAAATATTTTTGCAGCTTATTTGCTGATCTTAACTTAAAGGACCATTTTTTTATATATACTCTTTTGAAAAACAAGATATGATATTAAGACAAAATTATTTGTAGAAAGGAAAAGGCATTTTGAACTTGTGGGATCCCATTTTCTTTTCTGACATGATTTTGAATGCACTGGTAGTTTTAGCTGAGACATTCTCATCCTTTACATCTATCTATCTATCTATCTATCTATCTATCTATCTATCTATCTTTCTATCTATCTAGATAGGTGATCAATACCCATAGGTAGATGTCCATAGATAGGTTGACAGTGCCTTCCAGAGGTATGAGTGGACCTAGACAATGCCAAGAAAACATTCCCCAGACAATAATGTTGCCACCACCAGCTTGTGTTCTTCCAACAATGGTTGCAGAGTGTTTGTTTTCTGAGGTTTAGCGCTTGACACGCCAACGTCCATCCAGTTGATGGAGCAAAAGATGTGACTCATCAGAGAAGGCAAACCTTTTCCAATCAGAAAAGGTTGAATTTCGGTACTGCTGTGCATATTGATGCCGTTTCTGCAGATGAACCCTAGTCAGCATGGGTTTGCTTTGGAGCCCCATATGCAACAGGGTTCTCTATACTGTCATTTTAGACACGCGTTTGGTAGAACACTGGTTTGTTTGGACGGTGAGTTATTCAACTGTAGAGTGTTGGTTGTCCCTCACACACATTTGCAGCCAACATTCACCTCTCACATCAATGCCACGTGGTAGTCTGCAGATTCCATGCCGTTTATTTCCATGCCGTTTGTCCAGTCACTGTACACCGTAACCACAGCAGCACAAGAACTGTTCACAAAATGTGCTGTTTCAAAAATACTGCCAGTGATCATAAAAATGTGACTTGACCCTGTTTATATATATATATATATATACTAGGGACTTGCCCGTCAAAAAATGACGGTCAATAAAAGAAAGTGTTGAAATGCTGTTTGTCACACAATGTGAGTGTACTGTGTGCCTCAAGTAACTAAATTCCTCAAAAAGCAGAAATCTACATTACATAAAATAAGAACTAAAATCACCAAAAATAAAAAATGTACATTACAGAACAAAAAAAAAACAAACCTAAGTCACAAAAAATAAAAAAAGGAACATTACAGAAAATAACAAAATACATAACAACCCCCCTCACTACAATTTAAAAAAAAAAATACACACCTGAAAATGAAATACATATAATACATACATATAATAAAATACAATACAATTAAATAAAATACAATACAATACAATTAAATAAAATACAATACACCCCTATCTAATATACATGCCACTATCTAATATACATCCCACTATCTAATGTAATATACATCCCACTATCTAATGTAATAACAATTCAATTAAATACAATACACCCCTATCTAATATACATGCCACTATCTAATATACATGCCACTATCTTATGCCACTATATAATGTAATATACATCCCACTATCTAATATACAATACTATCTAATAATACATCCCCCTATCTATCTATCTAATATACAATACATGCTATCACATATTATAATTGTCTAACTGCGATTCGTCGTCACGCTTCAGACGAATCGCAGTTAGACAATTATAAACTGCTGCGCATTGCGCAGAGCGCGGCGCGAGCCGCGCATGCGCAGAGCGCGGCGCAAGCCGCGCTCTGCGCCGAGCCGCGCTTGCGCAGAGCGCGGCGCGAGCCGCGCATGCGCGCAGCGCGGCCCAAAAGCAGATGAAAGAGTGGGGAAGAGGGGGGGTAGAGGCACAGAGGGAGAGTGGGGAAGAGGGGAGGGAGAGTGGGGAAGAGGGGGGAGAGGCACAGAGGGAGAGTGGGGAAGAGGGAGAGTGGGGAAGAGGGGGGGGAGAGGCACGGCACAGAGGGAGAGTGGGGAAGAGGCACAGAGGGAGAGTGGGGAAAAGACACAGAGGGAGGGGGGAGAGACACAGAGGGATAGGTGGGAAAGAGACACAGGGGAGGTAGAGGAGGGGGAAAAGACACACGGGAGGGAGAACAGGGGGAAGATACACATGGGAGGGAAATGGGGGGGGGAGAGGGGAACAGACACAGGGGGAAGGGGGAAAGAGACACAGGCCAGGGGGGAACAGGCACAGAGGGAGAGGGGGGAAGAGGCACAGAGGGAGAGGGGGGAAGAGACACAGGGGGGAGAGATACAGAGGGTGAGGGAGGAAGAGACACAGAGGGAAGGGGGGGAAGAGGTACAGAGAGAAGGGGAAAGAGGCACAGGGGGGGGGACAGAGGAAGGGGTGAAGAGACACAGTGGCGAGACACACAGAGAGAGGCGGGGGAAGAGGCACAGAGGGAGAGGGTGGAAGACACAGAGTGGGGAGAGACACAGAGGGTGAGGGGGAAGAGACAGGGAGGAAGAGGCACAGAAAGAGGAGGGGGAAGAGACAGAGGGGAGTGAAAGGAGGGGGAAGAGACACAGGGGAGAGAGTGCAGGGGGAAGATACACAAGGGAGGGAAATGGAGACACGAGGAAGGCCGTAACAGACACAGGGGGAGGGGGAAAGAGACACAGGCCAGGGGGGAACAGACACTGGGGAGGGTTGGGGGAGACACAGGGGGGGGGAGAGATGCATAGGAGGGAGAAGGGGGAAAGGGACACAGGGGAGGGGTTTAGAGACACGGGAGGGAGAGGGAGGTAAAAACACAGGGGGGCAGGAGATACAAAGGAGGTAGACAAGGTGGAAGGAGACACAAGGGAGGGAGAGGAGGGGGGAAATAAGACACGAGGGAGGAAGTAGACAGAGAGAGAGACTCGCAATGAGCTCCAAAGGGGCTCATTGCAAGGCCTGTGATGAGCGCCAAAGGCGCTCATCACAAGGCCAGTAAAGTAGAGGGGGAGAGGCTTACATTGTGTGGCAAACAGCATTGCCAGGCTTCAGTTTTTATTGCCGTCATTTTTGACGGGCAAGTCGCTAGTCTATATATATATAGCTACCCTAATTGTAAGCTACAATAAAATAATTAAGACCACTTACTTTTGAGATGTTTCTTCAGATCAGCAACCTACGGTAAAAAAGATAAAAAAAATTAATACAACACGTTTACATGAAATACCTAAACATTCTAAACATTCTAAATATTCTAAATATTATTCTCACCTTTCCAGCATGTCACGTTCCAGCATGTCACGCCCCAGCATGTCACGTCCTCCATGTTCCATCGTCCATCTTTGAGTCTTGTACGGCGATACTCCTGTAAAAAAAAAACATTACATTAGTAAACATAAACCAAATTTAAATAAACACAATCTACATTATACTTACCTTTCCACGATGTCTCCGGCCTCCTCGTTTTCTCCGGAAACATCCGCGCATGAAGAAAAAAAAAAAAAACGACACACATCCGCCCTGGCGGATGTCTCCGACGCTAATGACCTTCCTATGGAGTGTTCCAGAATAAAATTGGCAATGGCGGCTTCTGATTGGCTGAAAAGGCTGTCTATCAAATTCAGCCAATGAGAAGACCCCATTTGTGAACCAATTAAAAAAGTATACACCCCAAAATACAACGGTGATTGGATAACACACCTGTCAATCTTTATTTGAACCAATCCTAAGGCTTTATTGCCATCAGCCAATCACAATGGAATATACCCCCACGTACTGATTGGTAAAGACATCTGCGCCTTCCCATTGGCTGTAATATTGATTGATATTAACAGTAGCGCAAAACCTTCACCAATCAGTACGTGAGGGTATATTCCATTGTCATTGGCTATTGTCAGTGCAACCAATCAGAATGCGCAGAGGCTCCAACCAATCACCCTGTGTGGGTGTATTCCATTGTAATTGGCTGAAGGCATTTGCGCCTTGTGATTGGTTTAAATAAAGATTGACAGGTGCATTATCCAATCAGAGTGGGATTTTAGGGTGTATCCCTTTCTAATTGACTTACACATTGGCGCCTCCTGATTGGGTAAATTTGATAGACAGCGTTTTCAACCAATCAGAAGGCGCCATTGCTTATTTTCTTCCCGGAAAAGTCTCCTGGAGCCTCATTAGCATCGGGGATGTCCGGGAGTGCGGATGTAAGTATATATATATATTTATTTTTTTACAGGGCGGGGCAGAAGAGGATCCGAAGGAGGCCGGAGACATCGTGGGGAGGTAAGTAGAATGTAGATTATGTTTATTTTATTTTGATGTATGTGTATTAATGCTGTGTTTTTTTTAACAGGTGCCGCGCTGGAGAAGGGACATGCCGGAAAGGTGAGTAGAATATTTAGAATGTATAGAATGTATAGAATGTTTATTTTAGAACTGTAAATGTGTTGCACTAGATTTTTTTTTTTTTCGTAGGTGGTTGATCCCAATGGACATCTGCAAAGGTAAGTGGTCTTAATTATTTTATTTTAGCTTAGACTTAGATTAGTTAATATATAGATAGCATTTATTGTATGTTAGCTAGGGGTATGCGTTTTATATAGATAGCATAGGATGTATTGTATAATAAATTGTGTTATTTATTTAGATAGATTGGGGATGTATTATTATATAGATAGGATGTATATTAGATTATGCTATTTATTTAGATAGATTGTGTGATGTATATTAGATAGGGGTTTATTGTATTATATGTAATTGTATTGTATTGTAATTGTATGTATTTGTATTGTATGTATTTGTATTATATGTATTTCCTTTTCAGGTGTGTATTTTTTTTTCTGTAGTGAGGGGGTGGAGGGTTTAAATGTTTTTTTTTTCTGTAATGTTCCTTTTTTTTTTTTTTGTGACTAGGCTTTTTTATTTTCTGTAATTAGAGTGGTGGGGGTTAATAGTGTAGATGTTAATAGATTAGTGTAGAGGGTGTTTAGTTGATATTTAATGTTTTGTTGGGGGTGGTATAGTGCAGTATAGTGCATTATAGTGTTTATACTTAGTGTCATGATGGTCCTTGAGGACCATCATGGCACTTATGTGGTTAATGTAGTGTTATAACAGGCCCATAATGGTGTTAATATCCCCTTATGGTACTGATGGGGTTAAATAGAGGCTTATGGGGGTCTGTATTGACCCCCATGAGTGACAGGGTTAATGAAGGGCTTATGGGGGTCTCTATTGACCCCCATGAGTGACAGGGTTTATGATGGGTTTATGGGGGTCTGTATTGACCCCCATGAGTGACAGGGTTAATGAAGGGCTTATGGGGGTCTATATTGACCCCCATGAGTGACAGGGTTAATGAGGGTTTTATGGGGGTCTGTATTGACCCCCTTGATTGACAGGGTGACAGTGTACATTATTTTCTATTACAACGGGTCCTTTAATGACCTTTATGTAAAGCGGGAATTTTGAATTTTGATTGCAGCGGTGGTCCCCGATCGCGTGCAATCGGGACCCCCACTGCGATGGTTAATGTGGGGTTAATGCAGGGCTCCGAGTTTATCTCGGATCCCCTGGGGTTAATGCAGGTTTCCGAGCTTATCTCGGATCCCTTCTTGGCTAATTTGTACGTGGCTGGGCTGTGAGCCTCGTTTTTGTTTTTTTCGGTGGCCATTTTTTCTATCTCTTAGGGGATTTTCGTGTGTCTGAACTCGGGAATTTAGACTTAGATGGAGGTGTAACTTCACTTTCAGAGGTCCTGGGTGCCCCCCCCCCTTGCTATGGGTAAGCTTTTTATGTAGTTTGTGTGAGTATTTGGTGTGTTTTCACTGTTTTTAGTTATAGTCGGATTCTTAGTGCGTGTGGGTGTTTGTTACGTTATAGTCAGATTCTTAGTGCGTGTGGGTGTTTGTTAGGTTAAGGTTGGTTACGAGGTGTTTTTTAAGTCGTGCGTGTGACGTGTTTGCGGCGCTCATCGCTAAGTCGTACGCACCACGCAACACAGCGCGACGACGAATCGTAGTTGGACAATTATAATATGTCATATATATATATATATATATATATATATATATATATATATATATATATATATATATATATATGTATATATATATATATACTAGGACATTGCCCGTCAAAAATTACAGGAGTAAAATTGTAATGCTGTTTGCCACACAATGCAAGGCTATGGGTTGGGCCCTCTGAGCACCTTTGGCGCTCATCACGAGACACGCCCTGAGCACCTGCGGTGCTCGTTGCGAGCCGCAACTTTCCTGCTTTGCAATGATCACCTTTGGAGCTCCTCGTGAGCCCCACGAAGAGCGTCTTTGGCGCGCATTGCATGCATTTTAATGAGCACCTTCGGCGCTCATTGCAAGGCTCTCACCCTGTGAACTTTATAGGCGTTGCGCTTGAGTTTTACTGTGTTGTGTTACTGCCTTGAGTTAAGTGTTACTGGCTTCCGTTAAATGTTACTGCTTAGGACTCATGTTTACGTCCTACAGGCTAGTTGTAGGTTCTTCGGCCTCGTTTTCGTTGTGTTGCATTTTTCCGGCAGCCATTTTTTTTCTCGCTTAGGCGATTTTTCGATTGTGTAAAAATGGCAAATATGACTCAAATTAACTTACAACCTCACTCACAGGCTCCCTGGCTCTCCTGGCAGTGTGTGAGTGTGTAAGTTAATTTGAGGCATATTTGTGTTTTTTTTCAGGCTTTTACAGTTCAGTGATTCGTCTGTTAAGGTCGTAATTTTGTGAGGCCCACAGTCCATATACGCGCCTCTGGTCCTATGTCCTACGGGCCGTAATTTTTTGGGCCTCGGTAAGTCCCACTGGCCTCGCGATGAGCACCTGCATCGCTCATCTCGAGCCCTGCAATGAGCGCTTTTGACGCTCATTGCAGTCTAAGTCGGCTAAGTCTTGGGCCTCGCGATGAGCACCTTTGGCACTCATTGCAGCCTAAGTCCCGCGTGTTTCAACTGCTAGCCTAGCTTCGCAAGGCTTGCAGTTCCCGTGCGGTTGTCAACGGCTCGCCTCACTTTGCGAGGGCCTCAAAGTGTGGCAAAGCCTCAAACGTGACAAACATTCTTGGTCCACAACTATAATAGTGACTAGCGACTTGCCCGTCAAAAAATGACGGCAATGAGATATGTATGTTAGGAAAGTTGTTTCGTTATTAATATATATATATATATATATGTGACAGTTGTATTGTGATATTAAAAGATGTTTAGTTTTGTAAAATGTTCTCTTGGTGAACAATAATTTGTAAAGCATTTTGTATTAACATTTGAATGTAATAATAGTGGAACTTGAAATTAATCATTATTGCAAACTTTAGGCAATGGTTTTTTAACATGCCTTTTTAAATTCGGAGGAAAGCAAACAGTAAAAACCCTTGCTGAAACGTACATAATTTTAACCTGAACTTTGTAATATATGTAAGTAAGAAACTTGAAATTTAATTTTTTTAAACTTTAACTTTATTATTTGTGTAACTTTGGAACTTGACAAAACATTTGTATAACTTTGAACATTATAAACAGTAACATAGTGAATACATTTTTTAACATAATTTTGTATTAAAAGTATTAACATTTGAATGTAAAAACATTTTAACTTTAAAGTAATCAATATTTTAAACTTGAGGCAATGGTTTTTTAACATGCAATTTCTATCCGAATAATTGTTAACTTCAATATACATTGAATGCAGAGGAAGGCAAACAGTGAAAATTCAGGGAGTAATCTTAACATAACAGACAATATTAACATTGTGTCTTAAAATGTGGTTGAGCTGTTAACATGAACTTTGTAATATGTTGAAGTAAAGACCGTTAAAATATTGTTTTCCCAACTTATAACATTAGAAACAGTAACATAGTTAATTAACATTTTAACATAATTATCACATATGTAGTTGCAAGGCAAGTGTTTTGTGAGGTGAATCATCCATAAAGAGTCTTTCCATAAATTATGACTGAAATTGTTTCTTGTTTATTATTTTTGAATGTTATTTATTTTGTTTTCCTTGTGTTTTCTTTCTTTACTGAAAAGTTATAGTACTTCATAGTAGACAAAGTTTTTAGTAAATATACGTCCATCTTCTAATAAATCACCTTGACTTTCATTCTTTTCAATGTAAACTTTAATAGCCTGTGGATTTTTGCACCGTGACAACGCAACGTACAATTGACCATGTGCAAATACTGTTTCTTCCATGAAAATACCCACAGATTTGAAAGTTTGACCTTGTGATTTATTGATGGTCATGGCAAATGCCATAATAATGGGAAATTGTCTTCTTTGAAGTATAAAAGGGAGACTACTTTCACTTGGTGCTAAATCTATTCTTGGTATGAAAACTCTCTCTCCTTTATGGGTCCCAGTTAAAATTTCAGCATCTATAAAATGGTCCTTTAATTGTTGAACAATTAATCTTGTCCCATTACATAGGCCTTTTTTGGGGTTCATATTTCGCAGTAACATAATAATTGCACCTTTCTTTAGCTGCAAAATATGTGGTGGCATTCCAGAAGGAGTTAGTGAGTTTATGAATTCAGTAGAAAAGTTGCCCTGACTTTCATTGTCATCAGCAAGTACAGAATCAGCACTGTGATAATTTCTTTGTGGTGCATTAATTTTTTTAAAGATTTCATTATTGAGGATTAATGCATCCTTATTTTAACACGTTAGTATGACTTGGTTGGCAAGCTCGGAATATTCCTGGTTATTTATGCTCCCTTCAAATATAGCGGATATAATATCTTGTTGACAAATCATATGAGGTGGGATCTCTACAGTGTCGTCAGGTAAATGTGGTATTTTTTCTGTTCTGCCTTCTCCAATTTTAATAAGCCAATCATTGAAATCAGTTTGGCCTTCTGATCTCATATTTTGTTTCAGTTGAAGATGGGTAAAATGTTTCCATAGTGTACTTGACTTGATACATGTTTCAATAATGTCAGTTCGATTTCCATGTACAACGACAGGTAATGTTTGTCTAAAATCGCCACCTAACAACATTACCTTTCCACCAAATGGAAAAGTATTATCCATGACTTCACGAAGCAAACGGTCAATACATTGGAGGGCATAGCATGACATCATTGTGGCCTCATCTATTATAATTAATTGACATTTCTTCAATTTCTTTGCTTGTAATGATGTCATGCGAATATCTGACACAGAAGTTTCTAAAATAGGCACTGGCAGTTTAAATCCACTATGAACAGTTCTTCCATCTTCTAACAAAAGTGCAGCAATTCCAGTAGTGGCAAACGCCATTGCTATTTGACCTTGTGCTCGTACTGAACTCATTAATAAATTATACAGATAGGTTTTTCCTGATCCGCCAGGTCCATCAAGATAGAAATAACGCTCTGTCACCATGTCATCATCTATTGCATTTTTAATGGCATTAAAAGCTTGCAATTGTAATGTATTTAAAGTTGCAAGTCTTTCTTGTGTTCTTTCTGCTTGTAGTTGAATGTCATAGTCTTCAAAGTTTATGTCATCTATAAGACCTGGATCAGGCAAATTAAAACTTGCACAACTTAATCCATGAGTTAAAAATACTTATTGGATTTCCATTAACGCTTTTAAGTGTGCAATGGGTTCATTGTATCGTCGCATAAAGTCTTCAGCCATATTACTTTTAAAAGTCACCCACAAAGCTAATGCATTTGGAGCATTTGAGAAGATACAAATAAAAGCAAATTGTTCTCTCATCTGTCGTGGCATTTGACATTGTGCTGCTTCTTCTAAACATCTTTCCCATTCTGTATCATCCGCTAGTAAGTTTCTATGTCTTGCAGCTAAATGGAAGGATTCATATACAATGTCATTAACAGTTCTTAAGTGTTCAAAACTTTGTGCTCCAGGAACATTTAAAAGTAATATCCGTAAGCAAAAACGTTCAACATCTCTTGGACTGACTGTGTAAATTCTTGGAATTATTTTATTGCCTCTGCTTTTTCTTGTTCTCCATAATCCATTCACAAAAACATAGTGATATGGAATTTCAATATATAAGTATTGTGTTGCTTCAGAATCAGTGGAATTTAATTCAAACCATGCAGTTAGTGTAGTGTGACGATCTTCACTTTGGGCCAATGCATTCATTTCATTTCCAGCATGGAAATAGACTAAATGTCGTTGTGGCAAATGTACTGCTAACCTATATACTGCATGTGATCTATCATGCATTTCAAATTTTAAAAGCCGCCACATAGCTTCTGGCGCACTGACATAGCGAGCATCTACATGAGATGCAAGTTCATCATGTACTAACTCACTACATTCAGGGTTGTCTGCACTTTTGACGACTACAGTAGCTGCATCGTAGCCTTTGTAAATATATTTGTAGACATATTTAATGGATTTGATGGAAGTGCAGGCTTCTACGTTGATGTGGGCATTGTACTTCATGAGTAAATGTGGATTGTAGGGTACTACATATCTATTGTCCACTTTTTTTCCATGAATAATGGCACTATCTCCTTCTCTTCTTTTATAAAGTGGATATCCATCACAATTGGCATAGGTTTTGTCTCTATAATCTTTTGGAAATTCTTTGGAACATTTATTATTTTCCATACATGGTGATTGTGGATTAAGGTCACCACAGGGTCCATGAATCATACGATGAGTAACAATCTCATATAGTCTACCATATAGTTCTGGATCTGGTAGTTCAGCAACAATGACTGCATCCACTTTGTCCGAAGTATCTAATTTATCTTTTTTTTAAAGTATTATTAGAAGATGTGCATGTGTAAGGCCTCTTTTTTGAAATTCAATGGTATATACATAAGCAAGACATTTGCCAAATAACTGATTTATAGTGAAGTCACGTATTAATTCATTTAATTTAATCTTAAAAACTCTGGCTACTAAATCTGGTCGATCTGAAGCACTTTGTCCAAGAAGTAGATTTTGTGTAATTTCTGGCCATTGTGGATAACATGTAAATGTAAGAAATAAATCGGGTTTGCCAAATTTGGTGACAATAGCCATAGCATCATTGTATCTTTCTCTCATATTTCGAGGAGATCCTTGAAAGGAAGATGGTAAAATGATGGCTTTGCCAGCTGTCATGTCTCTGCTTGTAGCCACGTCAGCAACATAGTCCATGAGTCCAGAATATCTTTCTACACGGAGTTTATCTTGTTGAAATTTGATAAAGTTTAAATTATTTGCCTCAACTTGCAAATAAGAATCAATAATCCATCGTTGGGTTAGTTTTCCACCACATAAAATTGGATTAAATCCATGTCGAATGGCAATTTGAGCTACTTTAAATTCAAGCATAGAAACATTATTTTGGATTCTGGCTTTAGCATTTGGGTAACTGGGAAGTGTTAATTTTGGTTGCCAACCTGCTTCTCCGTGTGGGAAAACGATGGGATATGTCATTGGATCTAAATTTGGACTTAAGATACTCATATTAATGAACGGTTGCTCCTCATTTCTGGGATATATTCTAATGTCTCTTTTAAATGGTGGTTCTCCTTCATCATTCTAAAACACCATTGCAACCTCATTTGATGTTGGCAAGTTATAACGACGTTTATCAGTATGTCTGTCTCTTTTAAGCACCATATTAACCTTGGGCATTGGTAATTGATGTCTTTGTGCATGAAGTAGTTGTTCATTTTCTACTTCTGCCAATTTTTTATAAGCTTTACTGTAGGGATTGTTGTCCATAATGTTATTTAGCTTTATAAAAACACTGTGTAAGCATTTTTTCTTTTCTTCCATCTGCATACGTTGGTCAACAGCTTCCATTGTATCTAGGACATATAAATGAGCTAATTTTCTTTGATGTCCTTCCTCTGGATGTAAATGGGAAGTGCGATGATAAATTTGTCCTTGAACTTTAAAACAGTAAGGACCATGTCCTGGTACATTAGCAGCTAATGTTGCCCCCATAGATGCAAAGGATATGGCACTATTGTAGGATCGATCTTATGTTTGTTCTAAAATTTTTGTAGTTTGGAAAAGTAGGTTCTGTTTTGAACTTGCCTTTTTGACAGCAACTAATAAATTGGCCATCTCTGGGTCTCTCTTGTTTAAAATAATAAGCCTCCCAAAACTGACATTGAGTAGTCATGTCCCCACAACTATGAACCTCTACTGCTAAAGACTTGAGTAAAGGACAATTTGCAAAGCATATTGGATTTAGACTTTCATATTCATCAGGTGAAATGTCATATAATGTTTCAACAGGTTCTAAATGTTTAGTTTTTTTCGTGGCATTTCTTGGTATATGTTGTATTGTTTGAGGTAAAATGTCGTGTAATGTTTCATGAACCGGTTCTAAATGCTTTGTTTTTTTCGTTGCTTTTTTTTGTATTCCTTGTATTTTTTCAGCTAAAATGTCATCTGATGTTTCAGCAACAGGTTGTAAATGCTTTATTTGCTTGTTGTTTTTTTTTTGTCATATCTTTAATTTCTGCAGATGACAGTCTTTTGCTTGCAATTCTTTTACGTTCTTTTTCTCGTCGAATTTCCTTCTTCTCCGGTGTCTGCTGGCTGTCTGCTCTCTGTCGTCGTTCTCTAGCTTGGCGTCTTTTCTTTTCTTGTCTACTCTCGTTATCAGCCATGTAAATCTGTAAAAATAAAATAAGGTATCTTTAGTTTATTTTGAGATGTTAAGTTTGTTCTCATCAAAAATTGTTATCAACAGTGTGTTTACATTTCATACATAATCAATTTCAATTTGGTCAATTGAATAGAGATCTAAATAAGGTCATCATATAATTTTTTTAAGATTTTTTTTGTTTAGTAAACATGTATCCAAAAGCAAGGTTTTCACTAACAAAAAAGTTTTTTGAAAAAAAATGTTATGGTTTTATTTACAGCACTATTGAATTTGTCAAATGGCAATTCAATGAGGGTGTAGGACTGGAAATGTCGAATGAGAAATTGTATAGAGTCTGGGCCTCATTCTATTATCGGCCGTAAATCGGCCGTAAGGCTGCGATTCCTTGCGGGGGTTCAGTTAACTCGCGATTCTATTATACGGCCCCGCAAGGATCTCCTTTTACGGCCGGCCGCATATCTTGGAACCGGCCGTAAGCGGTGAAATATAAAAACGCAGAAATAAATTCAAGCCTGCACTGTACAGCTCTGTAAATGCTAGGGATCATATTGGGGGACATGAGGATTAAAAGTAACCCACTCTCAAGCTTGCACATCTGCCCAAACCCGAGTTCAAATTAACTGTTTATTTTCCGGCTGCGGCGTGGGTGTGTCTGAGGTGCTCCAAGCACTCTGGACTTTTTACATGGATATTTTACGGATATTAAAAATTAAATATTTTACGGATTTAAGTACAGGATAATTATGTGCTATTTTTTCTAACACCTAAAATCCCTTTATAGTCTTCTCAAAGTGCAGGATGGCTTTATTTGAGCTATTTTATGTGCTTAATTGGTGCTAGCGAGACCTCTTTCCTGCAAGTAAGCTGCGGCTCGCTTTTAGCCTTGCAGAGAGGTTTCCCGGAGCAATTGAATTGCAAAACTCTTGCGGCCGTTTTAGATCAAAGGCTTTCCTCTGGCGCGAGCGGCCGCAAGAGATAGCAAGGCACCGGCCGCAAGCCTGCCGGAGCCTCCGGCCGTAAGGGAATAGAATAGCAGAATAGCTTGCGGCCGGTCCTTGCGGCCCCGCAACGGCTGCGGCCGCTAATAGAATGAGGCCCTCTGTGTTTAGAGCCTTTTTTGGAGTATGCATTATTTTTTTCTGGCTACATTGAAGTTTGTATTTACTGTTAAAGATTATTGGCCCTAAAAGACAAAGAAGAGATAGCAGAAAAATGTATTAGTTATATTTTTTTCAAAGTTATAGTTACTGGTGTTTTTTTTGAAAATTTATTTTCTGTTGACATCGATACAAAGCTAAGATATTTATTTATTTTTCTCTTTTTTTACTTGTTATACTGTACCTTGGTTGAAGTTTGATTTCAAGCAGAATCTTTGTTGGTCCTGTGTTGAAAGCCTTCGTCCGATGGTCTGGTCCTGTGTTGAAAGTCCTCGTCCAATCGTCTGGTCCTCTGTGGAAAGTCCTCGTCCGATGTTGTAGTCCTCTGTTGAAAGTCCTCGTCCGATGGTCTGGTCCTGTGTTGAAAGTCCTCGTCCGATGGTGTAGTCCTGTGTTGAAAATCCTGGTCCGATGGTGTAGTCCTGTGTTGAAAGTCCTGGTCCGATGGTGTAGTCCTCTGTTAAAAGTCCTCGCCCGCTGGTCTGGTCCTTAGTTGAAACTCCTGGTCCGATGTTCTTCACGCAGTATCTGTTGTAAAATAAAAAAGAAAATGTTATTTGATTTGAATGTATTTGTATTAACTAAAAAATGACATTATTTCTGTGTACTTTATCTGTTATGGTGAATTTTTCTACTATTTATTTGTTTGTGCAACCTTTTCAAAATACTTTAAATGTATTTTTATATTGCATAGATAATTTTTTTATACTGTAATTATTTTTTTGTGAATTATTTTGTATATGATTGCACTGGTTTTAGCATTATCCTATTTTCTGTTCCGCACTTTTGGTATACTTATTTAGGCTTCTTTGTAAGGCTTATAGGTTGTTAAAGATTCTTAAATATTAATGAAGAAAATTAATTTAGTTTGCTATGTGTTTGTGTGAGTTTTTTTAAAATCCTGTTTGGTGCGCACCAAAAGTGGTATGCTTATTTATGCTTCTTTCTAAGGCTTATAGGTTGTTAAACATGAAATAAGAATATTAATGTAGTTTGGTATGTGTTTGTGTGAGTTTTTGTACAATCCTGTTTGGTGTGCACCACTTTTGGTATGCTTCTTTAGGCTTTTTTCTAAGGCTTATAGGTTGTTAAACATGAAATAAGAATATTAATTTACTTTGCTATGTGTTTGTGTGAGTTTTTGTACAATCCTGTTTGGTGCGCACCACTTGTGGTATGCTTATTTAAGCTTTTTTCTAAGGCTTATAGGTAGTTAAACATGAAATAAGAATATCAATTTAGTTTGCTATGTGTTTGTGAGAGTTTTTCTACAATCCTGTTTGGTGCGCACCACTTTTGGTATGCTTATTTAGTCTTCTTTGTAAGGCTTATAGGTTGTTAAACATGAAATAAGAATATTAATTTACTTTGCTATGTGTTTGTATGAGTTTTTGTACAATCCTGTTTGGTGCGCACCACTTGTGGTATGCTTATTTAGGCTATTTTCTAAGGCTTATAGGTTGTTAAACATTGAATAAGAAAGTTAATTTAGTTTGCTATGTGTTTGTCTGAGTTTGTTACAATCCTGTTTTGTGTGTACCACTTTGTGTGTACCATATGTTGCATACTTTGGGCCTCATTCAATTGCATTTTGGCTTCAGGGGTCTAAATAAGCACATAACATATTTTTTTTTTAAAGAAGTTTTTAGTTCGTCAACATCTATCCAAAATCAAGGTTTTCACTAACTAAAAACTTCTTTAAAAAAAATATGCTATGTGCTTATTTAGACCGCTATTCAATTGGTCAAATAGCAATTGAATGAGGGCCTTTGGTTGCTGCATTTGTTATATTGTCGGGGCCTCATTCAATTGCGTTTTGGGCAATCGAATAGGGCTGAATATTTTTTAAAGAAGTTTTTAGTTAGTGAACTTGTATCCAAAAGCAAGGTCTTCACTAACTAAAAAGTTCAGTAAAAAATATGCTCTGTGCTTATATAGAGCCCTATTGAAATGGGCCAATCACATTTAAATGAGACCCTCGGCCATTAAAGATATATAGGTCCTCATTCAATTGCAATATTGCCAATTGAAGAGGGCTCTATTTAAGCACATAACATATTTTTTGACGAAAGTTTTTAGTTAGTGAAGACCTTGATTTTGGATAGAAGTTCAGTAACTAAAAAGTTCTGTATAAAAAATATGTTATGTGCTTATATAGAGCCCTATTCAATTGGCCAACTCGCAATTGAATGAGGCTCATAGTTTGTTTCTTTTTTTATACTTAATACTTTACCTTGATTGAAGTGTTGAATGACAGAGGGTCCCCTCCTGCCAATCTTAATCTGCCGGTCTTCTTGTAGTGTCTGTTTGAAAAAGAAAGTGAAATGGTTAATTGTATATTTCTTATTTTTTATTTAGCAAAGCATGGCCTTTTCAGAATGTAATGTCTTGTTCTATCTTACCTGTTCTTCTTTGTTGGTGTTCTTTAAAAGGGATTGTGCTTCACAATGCACGGTGCAAATTGTTGAGTGACGCTGTTGATGCAGAGTCTGTTTGAATATTAAAAGAAGTAGAAAGATTGAGTTTTAGGTAATATATCGAATTGCACAAAATTAATGTAATTTAAATATACTTCTGTAATTATTTTCAATTAACATTATTTTTTTGGGGGGGCTACACACATATGTCACATACATGAAGCACATTTTCAGAGTTCAATGTAATTTTTTTCTGTGCGTGTGACATATCACTATACATGAATCATATTTTAATTGTTAAATGAACCTTATTTTTTGTTTCTGCCAACACACATAAATGTATGTGTGACATGTGACTATAGATGATACACATATATGTGCGTGTCACATATCAGTATACATGACTCATATTTTAATATTACAATTTTTTTTTTTTGTAATGTCATTTAAATGTAGTTGTTTAATTAGTTTGTTTTAAGATCATTTTGTTGCAGGGGCAATACACATAAATGTGCAGGGACAATACACATAAATGTGGTGTGACATGTCACTACATAAATCACATTTTGTGTATATGTTTCTAAGTCGTGCGTATGTGTGTTAAGAGTGTGTGAAGGGCCTTTTTTGCTGTTTTTTTTGTTAAGTCTTGCTTGTGTGTGTCTGGGTGTAAGCGGGTGTGAGGGGCCTTTGAGTTTTTTTTTTGTTATAAAGTCTTGTATGTGTATGTGTGTGAACACAGCCGACGTTGGGATGCTCCCACCACCGCAAATGCGTACCCTCGCTTCGCGAGGATCCGCATTTGCGGGGACGTTGTTGGGTTTTTGTTGGCTGGGAGGTTGGGTTTATTTTGTTAAAAAGTCGTGTGTGTGTATGTGTGTGTTAACACAGCCGACGTTGAGCCTCCACCTCCGCAAATGCGGACCCTCGCTGCTCCCACCACCGCAAGCGTGAGCAACGGCCCGTACGCTCACAACTATATATGTGATATATATACAGTGGATATAAAAAGTCTACGCACCCCTGTTAAAATGTCAGGTTTCTGTGCTGTAAAAAAATTAGACAAAGATAAATCGTTTCAGAACTTTTTCCACCTTTAATGTGACCTATAAACTGTACAACTCAATTGAAAAACAAACTGAAATCTTTTAGGTAGAGGGAAGAAAAAATATAAAAATAAAACAATATGGTTGCATAAGTATGCACACTTTTAAACTAATACTTTGTTTAAAGCACCTTTTGATTTTATTACAGCACAGTCTTTTTAGGTATGAATCTATCAGCATGGCACATTTTGACTTGGCAAGATTTGCCCACTCTTCTTTGCAAAAACACTCCAAATCTGTCAGATTGCGAGGGCATCTCCTGTGCACAGCCCTCTTCAGATCACCCCACAGATTGTCAATCGGATTCAGGTCTGGGCTCTGGCTGGGCCATTCCAAAACTTTAACCTTCTTCTGGTGAAGCCATTCCTTTGTTGATTTGGATGTATGCTTTGAGTCATTGTCATGCTGAAAGATGAAGTTCCTCTTCATGTTCAGCTTTCTAGCAGAAGCCTGAAGGTTTTATGCCAATATTGACTGGTATTTGGAACTGTTCATAATTCCCTCTATCTTAACTAAGGCCCCAGTTACAGCTGAAGAAAAACAGCCCCAAAGCATTATGCTGCCACCACCATGCTTCACTGTGTGTATGGTGTTCTTTTGGTGATGTGCAGTGTTGTTTTTGCGCCAAACATATCTTTTGGAATTATAGCCAAAAAGTTCAACCTTGGTTTCATCAGACCATAACACCTTTTCCCTCATGCTTTTGGGAGACTTCTGTTGTGTTTTAGCAAAATATAGCCTGGCTTGGATGTTTTTCTTCATAAGAAAAGGCTTTCGTCTTGCCACTCTACCCTATAGCCCAGACATATGAAGAATACGGGAGATTGTTGTCACATGTACCACACAGCCAGTACTTGCCAGATATTCCTGCAGCTCCTTTAATGTTGCTGTGGGCCTCTTGGTAGCCTCCCAGACCAGTTTTCTTCTCGTCTTTTCATCAATTTTGGAGGGAGCTCCAGTTCTTGGTAATGTCACTGTTGTGCCATATTTTCTCCTTGTGATGATGACTGTCTTCACAGTGTTCCATGGTATATCAAATGACTTGGAAATTATTTTGTACCCTTCTCCTGAGTGATACTTTTAACAATGAGATCCCTCTGATGCTTTGGAAGCTCTCTGTGGACCATGGCTTTTGCTGTGGGATGAGACTAAGAAAAATTCAGGAAAGACCAACTAGAGCAGCTGAACTTTATTTGGGGTTAATCAGAGGCACTTTAAATGATGGCAGGTGTATGCTGACTCCTATTTAACACGATTTGGAATGTGATTGCTTAATTCTGAACACAGCTGCATCCCCAGTTATAAGAGGGTGTTCAGACTTATGCAACCACATTATTTTTCTTATTTCTTCCCTCCATTTAAAAGATTTCAGTTTGTTTTTCAATTAAATTGTACAGTTTATAGGTCACATTAAAAGTGGGAAAAGTTCTGAAATGATTTATCTTTGTCTCATTTTTTTACAGCACAGAAACCTGACATTTTAACAGGGGTGTGTAGACTTTTTATATCCACTGTATATATATATATATAATTGAAGAATGAAGCAGCCATGAATGTTCACTGTTGTCCACACTGATATCTTTCCTTTTGGACAAACACTTTACTAAGAGTGACAGCTTGTTATAGTAAAATAAAATCAATCACAAGATGTTGTGATAATGTGTTAGACAACTCAAGTCTATATTAAGTCCTGTATCTCTAGTGTTGAAGAATGTGATCATCTTTATTTCAAATGCTTTTCTCTATTGAATGTTTTTAAAATCTCCTCAGACTATTTACATTTTTGGGTTTTGGATGGAGTGATCACACTGGCTAAAATGGTGTCCAACTGGGGTACAATAATTGTCTTCATTGTACTTTTTTATAGAATATATTCACTATATATTCACTGTAGAGAGGTTCTTCAATTTACTATAAACAATATACAGTATGTTTCTTATACTTGGTGCTTTTCTGGTCATATACTTTTTAAAAAGGAGTTAGATTGCCGGTCACCTTCAAACTGAAGATAAATATTGTTCTGTTTCACACCACTATCTTCATAGCTGGAGTCCACTGACATTGACCCATATAATATTCCCCAGTGCATTAGATCAACCACTACTACATATTTTCAATTTTCTCTCCAATTCAGTCCTTTTATGAACAATATAATTGGATACATAAACCAATATGGTTATAAAAAGGGGAGATAAGTGCTTCTGGAAACAAGGCCCTAAAAACATTAATCTGCACTATATTTCATATTGTAGGCTCCATCTGTGGTACATTCGCTTGAGCAGTATAAACAGAATGCACTGAGAAAAAGCATAGATATTTATTATAGTGATTGCTCATGTAGTTTTTATCTGTCTCATGAGAGAAAAATGAAATGCTCAAAACTGCATTGATAAAAAACTGACTGATCATAAATAGCAATTGACACTTAAAAAAAATACAAAATTGTCAGATATCAAAAGCCCAGTCAGCACCAGAACACACAACAGGTAGTCTACTACAGCTCTACAAATGAAAAATATATAGCACCTAGTCTCACAAATTCAAGTTGTGAGTTAATCCTCTGTTTAATGGGTAAATGCTTTTTTTATGTGGATAATGCTAGTAATTTGTCATAAAGAAAAAGAAAGGCAGCAGATTATTAATCTAGCAGACCCCACAACCAAAATGTAACCACTCTTGCCAGTCATATGATGCTCAGACATTGGGTATAATTAACATTTTACTTTTATTAATTTACAATTAAGACAGACCCTTTTTTTTAAAAAAAAATGATATTTAAAAGAAAATAACAAGTGAAGGAAGATAGGCATTTGATGGCCTAACATGTCAAAGTAGATTTTTATCATAACCTTACAACAATTACTCTGCCATCCACTTCTTTGTGTGCCTTCAATCTTTCCTAGTAGCAGAGTCTTCTCTAGGGAATTCTGCTATCTCATCATTTGTGTCTAAAAGGCTTTGGAAATCTAACATTTTCCTTAGTGCTTAACACTTGTATATTGGCAGAATTTAGAGGTATGGAAAATAAACAACATTTTTATTTATTCCTTATGAGACGTCAACTTAAAAACACATTTAAAATCAAGTAAAAACAATAAAAAATGTATCCCCTTTCAGATTATTCACTATAAAAATTTTAATTTTAAATTCTATGACCCCAAAGGGTTACTCCTAGCTAATCTGATTTATCGACATGAGTATATACGTTTCGTTGATACTATGTGGCTTTTTCAAATTCAGCAATTTAGAAATAGTCAAACCCAAAAAAAACAGCCTCATTAAATTGGGGCTGTGTTGTAGAATGTAGCCCATAACTCCAATTTTACGTGTTACGGCTATTAAATTAGCCCCGTAACGTTGCTCGCAGCGGACTTGCGTGTTAACAAGCAGGACAGCCGAAAAATAGCTATGTGCTGATCAATGTTAATCTTCGAGCACGTAAATCCTTTGATCTGACATGCCTGTAACTGCTACTTGTTCAATTCAGCTATTAAATTGCCACCTGGTCACTCGAGAGCAAGCACGTAACACGCGAACGGAGCCAAAAGACCTACATGTGCTCAAGAGCAACCGAAAGGGGGTTACAGTGGGGGGTAAAGTCCAATACGTAGTTTTGGTGGTAGGCCATCTCTTGGCAGGTTTGCTTTTGTACCATGTCCTTTCCATTTGGTTATGATAGATTTGATGGTGCTCCTGGGGATCATCGAAGATTTGGATATTTTTATAACCCTGACTTGTACTTCTCAACAACATTGTCCCTTACTTGTTTGGAGAGTTCCTGGGTATTCATGGCAGTGTTCGGTTACTGGTGCCTCTTGCTTAGTTGTTGCCGCCTCTGGGGCCTTTCAAAAAAGGTGTGTATATGTAATTATGTAATGACAAATCATGTGACACTTAGATTGCACACAGGTGGACATAATTTCACTAATTATGTGGCTTCTGAAGGAAATTGGTTGTACCAGAGCTTTTTATGGGCTTCATAACAAAGGGGGTGAATACATACGCACATTCCAATTTTCTGTTTTCTATTTTTTTGTAAATGTTTTATGTATATATTTTTCTCATTTCACTTTACCAACTTAGACTATTGTGTTCTTATCCATCACATAAAATTCAGATTAACAAAACATTGAACTTAAGGCTGTAATGTAACAAAATAGGTAAAAAGTCAAGGGGGTGAATACTTTTGCAAGGCACTATATATATATATATATATATATATATATATATATATTATTACTATTATTATTATTTTAAAGGATTCTGCTCCCTCTGAGCTGGGTTTGTTAATGTTTATATTGGTACTTTTTCATGCACTAAAATGTTTTCATACACTACTGATTCTCCTCTGTAAGATGCATTCATAATGCAGGAAACTTATATATGCCTTTAACACTTCTAGCAATATCATCACAATATGACAGTGATCCAATACAATAACTTATAAGGCAATTACAGATCTCAACAAGAATTTAAAAAGATGTGGATCCCTATAGTACTTTAAGAGCATTTATAAGAGAGTTATAGCAGATCTGGATGAAAAAAAGAAAACAATAATATTTGACAAAAGAGAAAAATGTAATCAAGACATTAGGGACTATGATTCAAATTGAGTGTATAATTGGAATCAAAGAGATAGTAGTTGCAGAACAAACACATTTTATAATATTGCTACAGTAGTACAAGGCCTTTTCCCTCTTCTTTGAAATATGAAACATCTTTGACAGATGATGAAAATAGTAAAGGATATTTACCCTCAGAACAGGGATACATTCTTAGGGGGCACACACAAGATCAGGGATAGAGAGCAAATTCATGTTGAATGTGGGAGACAGATAATATTGATTGTACAATCCTAGTCTCATGGACAGACAGGTGTGGGGATACAGGCCAATCAGGAGGACAGGATGGTCCAGGGGGACACAACTGGTCATAAAAGACTAACTCCTCATAATAAATATGTCTGAACATACCATCACATGTAGTCAAACTCAATTATTATGCAAAGTTTGTCATTCTCACTTACCAAATTACTTTTTTGAAACTGATCTAGATCTTAAATATTTAAAAAAACAGGATAGTTTTGACCCTAATATGATAGAACATACATATGATGATTTAATTGCACTTTTGGAGAATTAGAACAGACAGCTGTAAAACCATGGAAGGATAGACTTAGAGTCAAATCTAAGTTTAAACCCCATTATCAATATGTCCATCGGATTGAAGTATTCATTAAACTTTTCTACCCTAATATGGTAGAAAAACATACACATGATGATTTAATTGCACTTTTGGAGAAAACACATTAGAACAGATAGATGTAAAACCATTGAAGGATACAAAAATTAATCCCTCATTATCAATTTGTCCATTGGTTGAAGTATTCAGTAAACATTTCTTGAAGGTCATATGACAGAGTTATTTTTTAGAGATGATTCATGTGTTTCTTATGTGATAAGAATGTTTTGGGAAGAGAGGGTTCAATTGAATGTTTACAATAGAGGGTCACCTGACCACTAAACCTGGCTTGCGAAATGTTCTCTGGAAAAAAAACAGTATATGTGTTGTTTATCAATAAGAGAGCTTGCATGATAATATTTTATCCAAGATGTTATTTACATACTATTACAGTGGGACCTTTTCGGTTTGTCTATGAAGCTCACCTACGTGTGGACAATCAGAATCAAATCTCCCGAGTCAAGCCTGAAATCTCCCGAGTCAAGCCTGCATATACATGATGAAGCTTACATTGTGGTTTGACAGCATCATCCAATCAGAATGAAGGGGAAGTGCTACAGCTGAAATAATGCTGTGGGACGTTTACTCTCAGCATCCCAGGCCAATTGAGCCTCCATGGTCCACGATTTAAATTTTTTAATTTCCTTCTGCCCCCGATGAGGGGGTACTTGTAGGCACCGAACATTACCCCCCCCCCCATGCTCTTGTCGCGTGGGTCTGAATCCTAATCCTAAATAACCCCTATGTTAAGCTATTAACCCCCTTTACCCTATTAACCCCACTCTACACTATTAACCCCTCTCTACCGTAATTTATCCCTATATTACCCTATTAACCTTACTCTACCCTAATTAACCCATATATTACCCTATTAACCCCACTCTACACTAATAAACCACTATATTAAGCTATTAACCCCTCTACCCTAATTAACCCCCTATACTACCCTAATAATTCAACTCTACTGTAATTAACCCCTAAATTACCCTATTAACCCCTATATTAAGCTATTAACCCATTACCCTATTAACCCCTATACTACCATATTAACCCCCATATCACCCTATTAACCTCACTCTACCATAATTAACCCCTATATTACTCTATTAACCCCACTCTACCTTAATTAACACCCATAATAAGCTATTAAAACCCTCTACCCAAATTTACCCCTATAATACCCTATTAACCCCTATATTACCCTATTAAAGCTATTAATCCCCTCTACCCTAGGAACATCTATACTACCATATTAAACCCTATATTACCATATTAACCCCCTCTACCCTAATTAACCCCTATACTACCCTGTTAACCCCTATATTAACCTATTAGCCCCTACACTACCCAGTTAACCCTTATACTATACCCCTCTCTTCTAACACACATCTCCAACAACGACATCATCACTCCCACCTCCCAAGCCCATTGCCTTGGTGTTCTACTGAACCCTGCCCTGTCTTTCATTCCTCACATACAGTCACTAACAATCTTTCCTTCTTCATCTAAAAAACATTTCCAGAATTCGCCACTATCTTACACAAGACACAACTAAAATCCTAATACACTCTCTCATCATCAGTCGACTTGACTACTGGTCTCGCTTCTTGCTGGCCTACCCACCACCCGATTATCCCCACTTCAATCCATAATGAACGCCTCTGCTAGACTCATCTTCCATACACAACGTTCAGTGTCGGCATCACCTCTCTGTCAATCATTCCCCTGGCTTCCCTTAGCCTCCATAATAAAATTTTAAATCATGACCCTAACTTACAAAGCCCGTAACAATTGCGCCCCCCCCTTACATCTCTGCTTTTATCTCCAAATATTCCCCCAACCGCCCTCTTCGTTCTGCTAATGACCTTTTTCTTTGTCAACTCTTGTCCCCTCCTCTCATTCTCGCCTTCAGGACTTTTCTTGTGCTGCCCCTGTTCTCTGGAGCTCCTGCCTCGCTCCACCAGATTGTCCTCCTGCCTCAAAACATTCAAAACCTCACTAAAAAAGTATCTATTTAAAGAAGTGTATCACCTTCCTCCCAAACATGCTAATCACTTTGTTATGTTTTGATTTGTATTTACCTTTGCCTGGAACTTATCTTATGTACAGCGCTACACAATATGTTGTTGCGTTATAAATAAATAATAATAATAATACCCTTATAAACCCCCTCTACCCTAATGACCCCCACTCTACCCTGTTAATACCTATACTACCCTTATAACCCCCACTACCTAGTTGAACCCTCCACTAATTAACTACTAACCCCTATAATTAATTAACCTCCAATTAACTATTAACCCCCTCTACTTAACTAAACTAATCCTCCCTCTAATTAAATATCTACCCCCCTCTAATTAAACTACCAACCCCCCTAATTAAACTATCTACATCTCCATTAAACCCCTAACCCCCTAATTAAACTCCAAACCCCAAATAAATAGTGAACCCCCTAATAAATGAACCCCCAACTAATTAACCCCCTTCATTAACTAATGAACCCCTAACTAATTAACCCCTAACCCCAATAAACCCCTAACCCCACTCTCATTAAATCCCTAACACCCCACTAATTAAAAAACCTAATAAACCCCACTAATGGCAAAAAATAATAAACTACTAATTACAGAAAATAAAAAAGACTTACACTAAATAAAAAAGGAATACATCAAAATAATAAACACTTATTAAAACAATAAAAAAAAATTCAAACCTGTAAAAAGAAATGGTTAATTAGTCCACTTACCTGGCCAAAATGACTCTCCACCTATGGCCACCCTGATACTATGTTGATAGAGGAATACCATGTTGGTTGTAGAATCCAGTCCTCTTCAATCTTGATCGAAGCTATTGCTTCCTAATCCTTCTAGCCTCTGGAAATGGGTCTCAACGTAAAAAAACCTGACGCTCTACCAAAAAAAAACACCTAGATAAAGGAGCTCTTTTTCCAAGGAGCTCCCTCACCTATTAAGGCATTTTTTCAACGGTGCAGCTTTTATTCTAATTCTTGAACACTGATTGGCTGAAATCAATGTCAATCAGAGTTTCAGCCAATCAGAGTATTTAAAATTTTGAATAATAGTTAATATGTGGGAAAAATAGTCAGGGAGCAGGGCAATAGTCCTGGAATATGTATAAATCATATTAAAATAAAGTTTAAAATAAATAAATATAAATACATATATTCTACAATGTAATTGAATAAACAGAGTATTGCAGTGAATAGTGATACCTTTTTTATTGGACAAACGTATTCATAATAAAGCGACAAGCTTTCGAGAGGTAATGCCTCTCTTTATCAAGTCAAAAAATGATACTGATACAAGTATGAACTAAAAACAGTAAACAGAAAGAGATGGGGGGAAAAAAATTGGAAAAACAAGAAAGACAAAATTAATTGACCAGAGTTAAGTGAGAAATTGACCAGCATTGTGAATAATGTCCTGATAGGTCAGTAAGTCTATAGATCAGGTTGTAGATAAGAACTCAGCAAAGTAAAATAAAGAGCAATACATTTCAGCATAGCAGGTACTGTAGCTTAGAAAAACAGCAATAGAAGGGGAGGAGGTAAGTGGAATGTGTTAGCTATAAGACATTAAGATAGTGCGCCAGAAAGCCTAAATCGATGTTAATGCCCAAATCCACTGTATTAAAAAATGTAATCATTTTTAATTCAAAGGTTTTTCGCTGTTGGATAGTTCTGAAGTTCCCTCTGAGTACTTTTATTTTGAGGTTCTGGATGGAGTGATTCTCCTGGGTGAAATGGTGTCCCACTGGAGTACAATAACTGTCTTCCTGGTGCTTTTTGATGGAGCTTAGGTGGAGGTTCATTCGCATGTGTAGTTTCTGGCTGGTTCCCCCAATGTAGCACCCCCTTTCACATACAGTACATTGTATCATGTACACTACATTTGATGATGTACATGAATATGAGCCTCCAATGTGCAATGCGGATGCGAAGGGCTTTGCAATCGATCGTATTTTTCAAACTGTGATTTGACGTAAACATCACGACGAATCGCAGTATGACAACTATTATATGTGATATATATATATATATATATATATATATATATATATATACTGTATACATATATATATTTCACACACACATATATATATATATATATATATATATATATATACTGTACACACATGTTTTAAAATGGCTATGGATTGAAGAGCGAGGCCTTTGTGGGCACATTTGCATGTCCCAGCTCAGCTTCTCAGAATGCAGTGTAATAACTGTTTTTCTAGGAATTCTGAACTGGAAGCAGTTTTTTTTAACTTGCTTTAGACATTCAAATGTGAACACAGATGTACTATTTATTTACTGTACTTCTGTACGGTGGAGGGCTTCTATCACTGTTTTGCCCACCATATATTAAATGATTGTTGTGGTGAACTACCTACTCATAAGGTCAATAACACAAGCTGAGATCCTGCTCCATGCTGATGTTAGCCAGTAAGCTTGAAACAACTGTACATGGATAGGATACTCAGCTTGTGTTTAATCCAACCTTGGCTTTGTGTAATTCGGTGGGCATAAGCTTAAAGGAAGCCATGTTTGAAAATGGCTATGGATTGAAGAGCAAGGCATTTCTGGGCACATTTGCATGTCCCAGCTCAGCTTCCCAGAATGCGGTGTAATAACTTTTTCTTGGAATTCTGAGCTGGAAGCAGGTTTTCTAACTTGCTTTAGACATTCAAATGTGAAAGGTTAAAAGTTTTTTTAGGTACGGTTTGGGCCTCTATAGACACGCATGGTATAATGTGAGTTTTTAGGTGTTGTTTGGGCCCATATAGATGTGCATGGTATAATGTGGGTTTTTAGGTACTCTTTGGGCCTATATAGACCCGCATGGTATTTTAAGTTTTTTTAGGTACTGTGGGGCCCTATATAGATCAGCATGGTATAGTGACTGATATTAGATACCACAGTTTGTTTGTTTTGGATCACACTCAGATCCAAGCACTCTGCGGCTCCAGACATTTTGGGACTGGTTGTTCAATGACTACACTTCAAGAGACCCTGAGAATGAGAACCAACTGTTGGTGAGTGTCATTGTGTTGTTGAAACAGAAGAGAGAATTTAATGTTATTATTCATCAGAGTCCTAGGAATCTAGAATTTATCAATAGGAGGAAAAAAGGGGGTAAGTGGGTGGAGTCTATTTTAATAGGAGGAGCCAGTGTAAGGTCATTGGGTGGGGCATATAAAGGTCAATATAACAGCATGGGGAGGAGTCCATAGATATGGGTGGAGCCTGTGAAAGGGGGGGGTCAGGTCTCGCTCTGCCGCCCCCCACCAACTTGGAAAGTCACCAGCCGCCACTGATAAAATCCCCAAATCCTCTGTATATCTATTCTAACTTCGTAACTATATTTATTTCTATGAAATTATTAATAAATCAATAACAAGCACTGTAAATTCTGCACTTACATAACTAACATTGAGATAATTGGACAGAATGTGCAATAAAATTTGAGGCTTTTACATCTGCAGCACAAGCGGCAGCATTTACTGCTTACAATGTCCATCCGGACTTAAATATGTGGGAATGACAAGCCACGTAGTGAGGAAAAGACTGGGGGAGCATCTTAGCAATATTAGGAAATGTAAGGGGTACATAGAAAATGAGGAAACTCCTTCCACAGTAGAAAAAATAAACTATTTAGAGTATCATAACTCAAAGACCTGAAATTAAGTGTTGGATACTACAACATATAGGCCCCTATTCATTGCAAAGCCCACAGTTGACTTTATATCGTCCGTATGTCTGCAGGCTTGAAATTTGCAACAGTTACAGAGCCATTCAATTGATCAAGCCCGCAGCTAACTGTCCGAAAGCATAAACCATAAACCATGCACCTGTAAGTAGCATTTCAGAGCATAAACATGATCAATTAAGCAAGGCCGTAACTAGAAACAGCCAATAGTAAACCAACCGTCAGCATGACGTCAGTAAAACATGGAGGCTAAATAGAAGTCCGATATGCGATTGGACTCGCAATCCGGCAATTTACAAAATAATTAAAATGAATGACGATACTGTTCTAGTCCATGTGGGTGTCCTGATGTGTATTAACTCCTTGATTACTGAGATTGATATAACACAGAAATTAAAGCTTAAAAGAAATTGCATGCTTGAGACTGTTGTGCAATTAATTCTAATGTCTTTCATCAATTTCCCTGTCTTTTAAAGTGCAGTATTGATTTTGCTATGAACAGGTGTTTAAACGCCTCGCAGGTTCTATCTGGTACTTGTAGGATTTTCTTCTACATTTGCCATTTACGGGTGTGAAAACAATGGCGGGCTTGAGGAATTGTAGCATTTAAATAGCGGTTTGCGATTGCAACATTTACTGGCTTGAAAGATCAAAGGCTTAGATGGGTCAGAGTTACGATTTTGACATCTGCAGGGATTTTCAGCCTGTAATCCGCAAATCGTTTGCGGGTAGCTAAAAGATGCCAATTGAATATCCAATTAATTTACGGGCTACATTACGGGCTCCAGTAACTAACAATTGCTCAATTGAATAGGGGCCATTGTCCTAGGAATACGTAAAGGCAATATAGAATAGGCTCCTTTAAGAGCAGAGAGCTGGTAGATAATATTCCTTGACACAATTACACCCAAAGGGCTTAATGAAAATATACCGTATATACTCGAGTATAAGCCGAGTTTTTCAGCCCTTTTTTTAAGGTTAAAAATGGCCCCCTCGACTTATACTCGAGTCACTCCCCCTAGTGTCTCTCTAACCCCCCCGTGTCTCTCTATCCCCCGTGTCTCTCTAACCCCCCGTGTCTCTCTAACCCCCTGTGTCTCTCTAACCCACCCGTGTCTCTCTACCCCCCTGTGTCTCTTTCCCTCCCCCTCCTCATCCTCAACCCCCCTCCTACTCATCAACCCCGCTCCTCCTCATCAACCCCCTCCTCAACCCTCTCCTCACTGTCTTCCCTCTAAATACATCCCCCTCAATTACCTGAATCTTCTCCGGCTTCTGCTCCGTCTTGACCCCGGCGCTCATGAGCAGAGGCCGGAGAAGAAGGAGGTAAGTAAAGGGGGAGGTATTTAGAGGGGAGACAGTGAGGAGGGGGTTGAGGAGGCGGTTGATGAGGAGGAGGGGGGTTGAGGTTGAGGGGGGGTGAGGAGGGGGTTGATGAGGAGGAGGGAGGTTGAGGAGGGGGTGGAGGTTGGGGAGGGTGAAGAGGGGGATGAGGATGGGGGGTTTGAGGAGGGGGGTTGAGGATGGGGGGTTGAGGAGGGGGTTGATGAGGAGGAGGGAGGTTGAGGTTGAGGAGGGGGGTTGAGGTTGAGGATGGGGGGGTTGAGAATGAGGATGGGGGTTGAGGAGGGGGTGGATAAGGAGGGGGGGTGACAAGGGGGTTGATGAGGAGGAGGGAGGTTGAGGAGGGGGGTTGCGGTTGAGGGGGGTGAGGAGAGGGATGAGGATGGGGGGTTGAGGATGAGGATGGGGGGTTGAGATGGGGGGTTGAGGAAGGGGTTGATGTTCAGGAGGGGGGTTGAGGTTGGGGGGGTGAGGAGGGGGGGATTGAGGATGAGGATGGGGGCTTGATGGGGAGGATGAGGATGGGGGGTTGAGGGGGGAGGATGAGGGTTGAGGGGGGGTTGAGGAGGGAGGATGAGGAGGGGGTTGAGGATGAGGAGGGAGGTTGAGGATGAGGAGGGAGGTTGAGGAGGGGGTTGAGGATGAGGAGGGAGGTTGAGGATGAGGAGGGAGGTTGAGGATGAGGAGGGAGGTTGAGGATGAGGAGGGGGGTTGAGGTTATGGAGGGGGTTGAGGTTGATGGGGGGGTTGAGGATGAGGAGGGGTTTGAGGATGAGGGGGTTGAGGATGAGGGGGGAGGTTGAGGATGAGGGGGGAGGTTGAGAATGAGGAGGGAGGTTGAGGAGAGAGGTTGAGAATGAGGAGGGGGGTTGAGGAGGGTGATAATGGAGGGGGAAGAGACACAGGGAAGGGAGACGGGAGAGAGAGGGGGGACACATGGGGCAGCACATTTCCCACCCTCGGATTATACTCGAGTCACTCATTTTACCCAGTATTTTGTGGTAAAATAGGTGCCTCGGCTTATACTCGGGTCGGCTTATACTCGAGTATATACGGTACGTTATACAGTATTTCTCTAAAAATATATGCTTGTCTTGAATTCATATGCATTTAATTGGTGACAAAGATCCTAGGAGTATACTTATATGATCATCTCCCCTTTGATTTCTTGTATATAAAAATACCCTGAGAATTATTTCCCATAATATTTTATTATTAGGACCTTCTTTTGAGCTTTGTCATACAACCACAACCTAAAATAAGTTTATAATTAATGTCTTTACCTTTATTATAAATACACGGAAGTGTGATGATGGATATGATGATAATTTGGTCTTCCAGTCTCTCGGCATAAATAATGATGCTTATTGAGCTAAAGATGTAACTTATGCTTCTTCCTTAAAGTAATTGACTTAACCCAATATGATGGTTTTCATTGAACTAAAGATGGGCTAATGCTAACCCTGAAAATCACTTACAAGTGCCCTAACTGCAGAGTAAATCCTACATAGATATGCTAATCACTCATCCCTAAAACACTGCAAGCAAACTGCTACGGGTCACTGCTCCGAGTGAACTTCACAACAAAAAGCAAGACATAAATCTCCATTGAGTTTTGCACTGACAATAAATTACAAGTTACTCCCTGACACTCTGACACCCAAACCCTATGCTAATAAGATTTTACAGATCACTCGCAAATAAAGGCAGTGCCTAATTGAAAAAACAGAAGAAAGATTTACGAGTACCAAAGACTACTCGCAAATGGTTTTAAACTTTTGTTGAGTCTCACAGAAGCATTTAAAGTGACAGAATATCACAAAAATCACTGCAAAATGATTACATTTCGACATTATTTGACCCTTAACACTCCGATATCAACATATTTGTAATTAAAAATATGATATGTTAGTATTAAGCCTGTTTTATGATACACAATCCAGGTAACAAACAACCCAGTACTCAAGAGGTTAATACACGTCACAAAATAACGTTGCATTGTTTATAAATATATCATATTTTAACATAAAATAGGCACATCTTTATTTATTGAACGTATAAATACAACTGTCACATCTTTTTTTAAGATAAGAATATAATAAAAAAATAAAAAACAATTACTTTATTTACATATATCTCTGTTTCCTTGCAGCAGCCTATTTCAGCCTAGTTACGGGCAGTTATTCTTGCACTTCCCACTCATTATGAGATTTATGACGTTCGCATTTCGTATTGGCTCCTAGGGCCGTCTCATCCGTAAAGCTTGGTTTGGCTGCTCCCTGCACAGATATCAGTTGCAGCAAAAGAGCATCTAAGCTGACTGCTGTAAACTGGGGGAGTGAAATATTTACATTAGTGTAGAAGTTAAGAAAAAAAAACTCTCGTAGTCAAATTATGGCAGTCCCCTAGCTTAGAGCACCTGATTTACATAGGCCTCTATGTTCTTTTTTTAAGAAATAGAAAATACTTTTCTCAATAAGAGTATCTGTGAGAATACAATTTTGGAATATTTCAAAAACAAAATATACATTATTTTAATAAATAACCTACTAAAGAAAGGTAGGTTATTGACACTCAAAAATATAATAAATGAGGAAAAACTTTACATTAATATGTAACAATATGTGAAAGTATTGCTTTGTAGAGCTCTCTAATTGTATTTGTGCTACACAAAGTAACAGCTTCTTTTAGGGTGAACCATGAATGAAGACCTAATTGCTATAATATAAAGTGAAGAACAGACCATTAATCTTTATTTCATGACCAAATGAATATTCATCTCCTCACTATAAATATCACTAATATGATCATTATAATTAATTTACATAGGAGTAATCATTAGTAATCAAAGGTCATGAATGAAACGACAAGGTTTAACATTGATATCCTGGGAATTGGTGAACTTAAATGTACTGGAATGGGCATTTCACATCAGACAACCACTAGATCTTCTACTTTGGTCAAGAATCCCGCAGAGGAAATGGAGTAGCCATCCTAGTCAATCAATGAGTGGCCAAAGCAGTGCTCGGTTACAACCCAATAAATAACAGAATGATTTGAATTTGAATTTAAGGCAAGCCATTTAATATCAAAGTGATCCAAGTCTATGCTCCAACCACGGATGCTGAAGAGGCTGAAGTTGTCAAGTTCTATGAAGACATTCAACAAGTCATAGATATAACACCAAGAAAAGATGTTACTACCATCATAGGAGATTGGAATGCTAAAGTAGGGTACCAAAAGACACCTGGAATAACTGGCAAATTTGGCCTTGGAGTACAAAAAGAAACAGGTCAGAGATTACTAGAATTTTGTCAAGATAATTCTCTGGTCGTAGCAAACACCCTCTTCCAAGAGCCTCCAACACGACTCTACACAGGGACATCACCAGATGGACAACATACAAATGAGATTGACTATATACTTTGCAGCCAAAGGTGGGGGAGCTCTATACAGTCAGCAAACACGAGTCCTGGAGTTGACTGCGGCTCAGACCATGAGCTTCTTATTGCAAAGTTTAAAATTAAACTGAAAAAAAGAGGGAAAACCATCAGACCAAGTAGATATATCATAAATAAATATCAGTGGATATGCAGTGGAAGTAAATAATAGATTTAAGGGACTAGTCATGGAAAATAGAATGCCTGAAGAAATTTGGACCGAAGTTTGCTATATTATCCAGCAAACGGCAACAAAGAATATCCGTAAAGAAAGAAAAGTCAGAAGTCAAACTGGCTGTTTGATGAGGTTTTGAAAGTAGCCCAGGAAAGAAGGAAAGCAAAAGGTAACTGGGATAAGAAAAGATTTATCCAACTGAATGTAGAATTCCAGAGGATAGCAAGAAGAGGCAAGGAGACATTCTACAATGTAAAGAGATTGAAGAAGATAACCAAATGGGTCAATCAAGCGATCTCTTTAAGGAAATTGGGAACCTAAAAGCCATCTTCCATGCCAAAGTGGGAGTGATAAAAGACAAAAATGGTAGGGACTTAACAGAAGAAGATCAGATAAAGAATAGGTGGCAGGAATACACCGAAGACCAATACAGGAAGGATTTTAAGAGCAGTTATGAACTCAATAATTTATCCAATGAGTTGGAGCCAGACATCTTGGAGAGTGAAGTGAGATGGGCCCTAGGATGTCTTGCTTATAATAAAGCTGCAGGAGGCGATGGAATCCCAATGCTACAGAATGATGCTGTGACATTGTTACTTGCCTTATGCCAACACATTTGCAAAACTCAACAATGGCCAATAGACTGGAAAAGGACAGTCTACATCCTAATCCGAAAAAAAGGCAGTGCCAAAGAGTGCTCCCATTATCGAACAATTGCACTAATTTCACATGCCAACAAGGTAATGCTTAAGATTCTACAAGCTCGACAGAATGGTTCAAGATCAGAAAAGGAGTGCGACAAGGTTATATCTTGTCACATTATTTATTCAACTTATATGCAGAATACATCATGCGTAAGGCTGGACTGGATGAATCCAAAGCCGGAATCAATATTGCTGGAAGGAATATCAACCTCAGATACGCGGATGATACTACTTTGATGGAAGAAAGTGAGGAGGAACTAAATGACTTATTGATGAGGGTAAAAGAAGAGAGTGTAAAAGTTGGCCTGCTGCTCAACATTAAAAAGACGAAGATGGCAAACGGAAATCTCACTTCCTGGCAAATAGATGGGGAAAAAGAGGAGGAAGTGACAGATTTTATTTTCCTTGGATCCAAGATCTCTGCAGATGGTGACTGCAGTCATGAAATTAAAATACTTTGCTTCTGGGGGGGAAAGCCATGGCAAGCTTGGACAAGCTATTAAAAAGTAAAGATATTAAACAATCAACAAAGTTCTGCATAGTTTGAACTATGGTATTCCCAGTAGTAACATACAGATGTGAGAGCTGGACCATAAAGAAGTCTGAGCGCCGTAGAATTGACACCTTTGAATTGTTGTCTTGGAGAAGACTGCTTAGAGTACCATGGACTGCAAGAAGATCCAATAAATCAATACTTCAGGAAAGCAAGACAAACTGGTCACTAGAATGTATGATCATGAGTCTGAACCTTAAATATTTTTGCCATATTATAAGACGGTAGGATTCCCTAGAAAACACTCTGATGCTGGGAAAGATTGAAGGCACAAGAAAAAGGGGACGACAGAGGGGGAGATAGATGAGGTCACTGAAGCAACGAACATGAACTTGATGGAGCTCAGAGGGGCAGAGAGTTGCACCTGGCGTGCTGTGGTCTATAGAATCACGGAAAATCGGACACAACTGAATGACTAAACAACAAAAACAACCATTAGTAGTATTATTTCACAATATTTGCACTGCCTTTTTTTAATTAAAATTATTTTAAGTGTTCTTATCAATATATTGGTATTATTTATAAACTTTTGTTAATGTTCCTCCTTTTTCATTCACTTTTCTCAGAATTTCACTTTTTATTTGGCTATATTTCCTTATTTATGGGTAGTAACCTCCCACTGTTGAGATGCCCCAAATGGGAAGTGTCACTATGTAAAAGTAATTACTAGCACAAGAAAGCAAGAAACATTAAATACATATAGATAACTTTATTATTATAAAGAAATAAGGAAATGATTTGATATGAATACATTTAAATTGATGTATACATAGCTTCATAGCGAATTTTTCATAAATCACGAGCACAATCAGTACATTGTATTTATATATTGTGAGGTTTATTATAATTAAATAAAATACAAAATACAGATTAATTGTGGGTTTATATCACTTAATAAGTGGGTATCATGGTGTAATATTAAAATTCATTAACATATTTCCTTTGTCATGGTCATGAATTATCACTAGTTTTATTATTAATGTTTAACACACTTTGATATATATTAATACTTGAGGGGTGTTTTTATATTTCTAAAGTTGTATGTGTAATAAACGAAGATTCCTATAATGTTTTATTTTATAGCTTTTTGAATTGATATAGAAATTGGTTTTATAGTATTTCTTTGTGTACGTCAATTAATAAATAACTATTAACAGATAATCAATCGGCAAATCTAATGTTAAAAGACTTAAATACATTTATTAATATCTCCATTCCTTTTCTAGAGTCTGTTGAACAAGTAGATCAGTTTTCCTACCAAAAAATACAGAAAGGGTTAATTTTAAGGATGTGATACTTACCTATAAAGAGACTCGAGTATGGATGTCCTTCCCAGACTCCATAAAAGTCGTAATTTTGCAAGAAAAATTAGATAGACGTGATAGCACTTTTTTCGATTGTATGCAGGGTATATTCTACAACCTAGTTAGAACTTTGATTCACTTTCTCAACTCCTAGGATTCTCAATGTAAATGGAATGTATAATTTTGAAGCAAATGGTAAACTGTTAATGGTAATCTTATCCACTACTTTAATAGCTAAAGCAATATACTGTATAATTCAATATCACAATGGTTTGATCTAAAGAAACCACTCATTTTATTTGGTTTGACTATTTCGAATTGGTCCTTGAAAAAGCTGCATAGCGGCAACAAAATATACATCTACATACTAATGTGGATAAGTCAGATTAGGAGTAACGCTTTGGGGTCATAGTGTTTATAATGACAATTTCCACAGTGAATAATCCGACAACAGGATTCCCTAGAGAAGACTCTGCAGCTAGGAAAGATTGATGGTACATGAAGAAGTGGACGGCACAAGGGGAGACGGATCGATGAGATCATTGAAGCGATGAACATGAGCTTGATGGAGCTCAGAGGGGCAGTGGCTGACAGATGCACCTGGCATACTGTGGTCCATAGGGTCATAGGAAGTAAAACACAACTGAATTACTAAATAACAACAACAACAACAACATTAAAAAGCCATGTTCCATTAAGATTCAGGTTAAGACATATTAATAAATGCCCAAACGCAATAAATCAATGTAATAAATACATTTAATAAAGAAAAACACAGTTTTACAATTAAAATTGTAAAATGAAGTTCCCAATTATTGCAGAAATGAAAAGTAAATATATAGTAAGTATAGTTAAAACCAGTTGTTGATAGAATAATTGAAGTGTCAGTTTTACGTAACAGAGCTTAAAATTAGGTTGATTGAAAAAGATTACACTAAAACAACAAATAAGTGGATAAGAAAACACTGTGAGCCTCATTCAATTGCGAGTTGGCCAATTGAATAGGGCTCTATATAAGCACATAACATATTTTTTATACAGAACTTTTTAGATACTGAACTTCTATCCAAAATCAAGGTCTTCACTAACTAAAAACTTCAGTCAAAAAATATGTTATGTGCTTATATAGAGCCCTCTTTAATTGGCAAAATTGCAATTGAATGAGGACCTGTGACTTTTGGAGGCTCTTTTAATTGTATCCTCTTATCTGGTTTACAGTAAAACCAATGGAAACAATGCACAACATCTTGCAGTTCAATCATCCATATGGCTCATTGTTCCTCTGTTTACTATAACATATCAAGCAGATATCCACTGTCTAAATGTAATGTTATTTTTCTACACTTACAAAGCTCAAAAAATGATCTTAGTTTGTTTATTGGGCCTGGGTGTTGTTACTTAGATGCGTACAAAAAAAAAATGTCCTATGAATCCTATTTAGGAATCCTTGAACAGGTTGTACAGAAACACCTTTTATGCAGCCTTTATTTTAACTATTATTGCCACATGCTAATTTAAAAAAATTCAATCTTTATTTGTACATTTAAAATATTGTTAAAAATGCAATGATTAAAAATTCACGTTACAGGAAGTGATGCATGCTCCAGATCTGATGTGAATCAGTGGAGCTGAGCAGCTGGGAGAGACCAGAGAGGCTATGCTTAAACAGCGCTAGCAGACCGTGGCCGAGATTGGACAACATTAAAGTTAAGTGGTTCCCCTATCCCCTCGATTGTAAATACCTAAATGGAATATATGGGTGTTGTCTCCCAAGCTCACAGAAAAGTCCTGCAGTAAGTCCGCCAAGTGCAGCCGATATATGAAAACAGGATTGAATCACAAACTATGTTTGCCTCAGCCTGGGCGTGCAGCTGGTGCATACGAGGGACCCACAGAGACGCCCACAACCTGGGCTGGAGACGTGGAGGGTCTAGAGCGCCAGCTAGGGAGCAGATCAATCGCTGTGCCTAGCAGGGGAGCAGGCTAATTGCTGCATAGCTCCAAAGGCATGAGAAGCAAGTGAGGTACATAGAGAGTGAGCTGTTGTGGTGTGTGGAACAGAGAGGCCCCTGAAGCATGGGGAAGCATGGTAAAGCCCTGCAGTATGATGGAGGTTTTTAAAGTGATGCAGCAAGGCACACACGAGCGAGACAGGGGATATTAGGCTGATACAGGCTATCACAGTACCGGGACGCGCACGGCAGCAGCTAAAAAGGTGAGCACTTCAGAGACATTTACATTATTACAGTTACAAGCTTAAGGGGGTAGGAGGAGAATGTTCCTGCTCTGTATAATAAATAGAGAACTGTACATATGCCCTAGTAAACCTGGAGATGAATGAAATTGAGTTAAATATTTTTTTTCCGGTCTTCTCGACAGAACCACTTTGTGAGTGAGGGGAGTATTGGAGTGTACTGGAGTGCATTGCTGAATGGTTATATCTCTCCCAGAGTTGCCCCTCCATTCAGCTATAACAAAAGATACCATCTGGACTGACAAGACAGGGAGGGCCCCACTCCCCCCCCCCCCTCCCCCTCACATAAAAAGGCAGGAACAAAGCTACTGCATTAGGAAAGCAGTATTGGGAACTATCTGAGTATATATTGGAACATCAAACACCCCTTCTGGGGAAAATTGCTTTCCTAATTACTGAAGAGGAAAAAGGTGTTAAGATGCCCTAAAAAATGAAACCAAAAGAAATAAAGAGCAATAATACAACTAAAACTCTGCGTATGTTTATGTCTGGGAAGAAAAAATTAACTTCAAGTACCCCGGAGGACGATCTGAGTCCAAAAACATCTGAAAACAGATCCCCAGAAAAAAATATACAATCGGTAAATTTAAGTTGCTTGTCTTTGGATGAGGGAGAGGCCTTAACCTGCTCTAAATTAAGAGACATTTTACATGACTTCCAGATTGAACTAACTATGGATTTAGCAAACAAAATTGCAAATAACTCTAAAACTACAGCGGAAGTCTTACAAAGAGTGGACAGTCTGGAAAATACATGTGAAAATTTAGTTAAAGATAATGAAACCATGTTGAATTATAATATGGAGCTGGAAGGTAAAATCAGAACTCTGACAGCAAAAGTTGCCCAACTAGAAGACCGTAGCAGAAAAGATAACCTCCGGATTAGAGGCATAGAAGAAAACCAAAAATATGCAGACCTCAAACCATATATGGAGACATTATTAAGTTCTCTGTTACCCAATTTCCCTAAAGAAGAAATTTTAATAGAAGCTATATATAGATTACCATTGTCAAAGCACCTGGATAAAACAGTCCCTAGAGACGTAATAATGAGAGTCCATTATATCTCTTACAAAGAGGCCATACAGCGTATAGCGTACGAAAAAGGAAATTTCGAGGCTCCATACCAAAATATTAAAATATTTATGGACCTGTCTGCACAGACATTAGCCAATAGAAGAGAATATGGAGCCATTACGGCTGCTCTAAGACAAAAAGAAATTAAATACAAATGGACTACACCAATGGGCCTGGCGATACAGAAAGACCTACTGTGGCATAGAGTGCATTCGCCATCTGAGGGAATAGCACTATTGAAGAAATGGGGTATTGAAATTACACCTGTTAGCAAGGAGAGCAATAGGCCGCAGTTGTTAGCCACTAAGGAACTTTGGCAAAAATCCCAAAAGAGAAAGAAAATTTCTTGATCTATAATGCTAAAGAGCAAATTTTTCCCCTGTAGAAGGAAACTCTTAATCAAACGGTTTTGATATCAAGTAATATATAATATATGTTAAGAAATATATAACCTGAGTAGTTTAAAATGGTATATGTTAATTTACACGTCTAAACGGATGTATATAAGGAAGTTATTTAGTTAAGAAGTGGTGATTTAAGATATATTCAAATTAATAGAAAGTTATGCCTAACTTGGAAAGCCACAGAGTGTATAAGCATTTGGGAGTAAGCCGAATAGCACTAATATAGAGTAGGATTATAATTTTCCACTAAATAAAAGGAAGTAGTAGCTATGGTAGTTAGGTATGGTAAATATATCAATGGGGTAGGCCATTGTCAAAAAAATTACTTTTTCTTTGTAAAACACGAGCACGGTGCGGACACTACTAGCTGAAACCTAATGGGCTCAAATGCCCCTTATAATACTGGTTATAATAACTTAGTATAATGGATAGTTGAGCTACATAGATACATATAGTTGAATTTAGAAATACTCACTGGACTTAGAGATTAATGTAAAAGGAATCAGGTTAATATCACTTGAATAAACTGAGATTATGAGTAAGGGGGAATAAACTTAAAATATGCGACCCTATACCCTGCCGGATAGCGGATGGACCCTGTAAGAAGGGCTGGAAATACGATAACATATAAAAGGTTTACGAAATATGCTCTATTGCCAGGACATCAGAGAAATAGCCTAAATTAGGATAAAATTGGGTGAGACTTGAACCCCTATAGATCCTTGATAAGGATATTTCTGGGTGGGAAATATAACATTGATAAGTAGATAAGGGAAATTATAAGAACAAAGGGGTATGATATTAAAGGAATAAATGTTGTATGTTGACAAAGTTGGTCGCGGTCAGTAATTTGCTACACACTGACTGGGGCGGGATGGGGGGGTGGTGAGTAGGAGTTCAATTTTAACGAATAAGAAAATATCAACTATAGGGGAGGATAGAGTTGACAATAGAGTAGCTGGGTTGTTCTCTCTCTCTATTAGGAGTCTGTTAGGGGAGGAAAAGATAACCCTTGGGTCTCTCCCAACTATGGTTGTAGAAACCAATCTATAATTTCCAAATATCAGGCTTTAGCCCTGTATTACCAAGTGGGAGTGGTGTGGTCCACCCTTGGTATTTTAAGTTTAGGTATGAATGGAACGAGTGTGAGTAAGGTACCAGACCTGAATGAACTGCCGGTAGGTTTAAAGGCTGTGTGGGAGGGAAAAGGGAGCTGTAGTCAGCTAGATTTTACTATGTGGTTTATATGGGATTAAAAATAGTGTCACATAACGTAAATGGACTCAACTCCCCCTCCAAAAGAAAAATTGCATTTAACAACTATACTAAGCTGAATATAGATATTTTATGCTTACAAGAGACACATCTTAAGAAGGGCAATGAATCCTATCTGTCAAATAATATATTTTCCAAAAGTATACACTCTACATTTAAAAATAAGTCTAAGGGAGTCTCGATCTTTTTTAATAGGAGACTCAATATTAAAGAACAGGGCAGTATAATAGATCCCATGGGGAGATACATAGTCTGGAGGGGTGAGGTGAAAAGTAGACCAATAACATTGGCTAATTTGTACCTTCCCAATAAAAAACAGTGTAGCTTTCTAAAGAAAATGTTAGCAGAGATAAAAAAAGTGGAATATGGGACCCTCCTGGTCTGTGGTGACTTTAACATGGTCATGGTCCCGGAGCTTGATAGACAAGGTAAATGTAAGTTGACGTCATTAAATAATTTAAGTAAAATCGCAACAGATTTCTCAGGTATAATGAAGGATAAGGAGTACTTCGATCTATGGAGACTAATGCACCCAAGCGACCGCCAATTCACTTTTTACTCTAATAGATTTTCCTCGTCATCTCGAATAGATCACATTTTCTCCGATAGGGCCACGATAAGTCTGATTAAAAAAATAGAAATAGAACAGGCCACCTAGTCGGATCACTCAATGAACCTTTTGGTTTTATATGATACAGTAAAAAAAAAACAGAACAGGAATTGGAGACTGGATACATCACTATTAAAAGATCAGGAATTTATGAAAGAACTAAAAAGAAAACTAGGGAATTCTTCAAAATAAATGAAGGAACCGTGGGCTCACATAAAACAATATGGTGCACATACAAAGCCTTCATTAGAGGCATATTAATTGCCAGATCCGCAGAAAGAAGGAAACTAAGAGGAAAACCCCTAAAACTGCTGTATATGGAATTAATAAAGCTTCATCAGATTAACAGGGGAAAATATATCAAAGAGATAGGTGATAAAATATGCATTATAAATAAAGAAATTAGGGCAATACTGCAATTACAAGCCGATAATTTACTGTGGCGCTATCGTCTAAATCACTTGAAGTTCGGCAGTAAAACGGGGAAATTTTTGGCGAATAGACTAAAAAAACAACGAGAGCAAAATAGAACAGCCAGAATAATTGGCCTGAAAGGAAAATATCAATATCATCCAGATAAAATTGGGGAGGTTTTCCTAAACTTCTATAGGAAGCTATATAAATTTGGAAAAGGACTCACAACTTACAGGCCCCACTAAAGTGGATATATCAAAATTTTTGGATGGGATAAATGTACCATCCGTCTCGGAGCCTAAAATAAGCAGCAATATTACAGAGTTAGAGGTCTGTGAGGTAATTAACAGTAACAAGAGAAACAAAGCCCCAGGGTTAGATGGGTTTGATGCAGCCTTCTTTCAACTTCTTCCAGAGATTAAAGAACCCCTATGTAATGTATATAATGATATTAAAATATCTGGGGAGATCCCAAGAGAAATGTCAGAATCTAAAATAATAAACTTATTAAAGGAGGATAAAAACCCAGATGATTGCAAAAATTATCGACCAATTACTTTGATAAATATAGATTTGAAGACCTACTCAAAAATTTTAGCAAACAGACTAAAAACGGTCATTCATAAACTTATACATACAGATTAAATGGGCTTTGTTCCAGGGCGTCAAGCCTTGGACAGTACCAGAAGGCTCCTAAATATACTTGCGCATGCTAAAGCCAGGGAAATGCCCATATTGGCCCTGTCATTAGACGCCGAAAAGGCGTTTGACAGGGTTAATTGGGTATTTCTAGAGGCCGTCCTGGTGAAATTCGGGTTGGGAGACTTTGCCCTGAAGGCAGTTAAAGCGCTTTATGCGGAAACAAAGACTTGCATAGTCAATCCTGATTTTGAATCAGTATCTTTTAGTATAAGCAATGGCACGCGCCAGGCGCTGTCCCCTATCCCCGCTCCTATTTATCCTGTTTCTGGAACCGCTGGCAAGATGTATAAGGGAAGAGGCGGATATCAGTGGAGTCAGAATAGGTAAACATGAGTTTAAACTATTAGCATACACGGACGATATAGTAGTAACATTTACAGAGCCTGTGATATCATGTCAAAAGTTCTTGGACATTCTGGAGGAATTAAAATTAAAATAAATCAAACTAAGTCCGTGGCTTTGAAAAGAGGATTAAAGATAGAAGATAGGGATGCTCTAGAGCATATGTAACTGGCATTCACATAGTATCACCCACCTAGAAATCAAATTCGCATTCCAATTGGGTAAATTGATTAAAGCTAATTTAGATGAAACCATGAGTAAAATAAATATTACCTTGACCAATTGGAAACAACTAAATTTATCATGGTTAGCTTAAATTGCAGCTATCAATATGAATATCATCCCAAAAATCACTTACTGTCTGAGATGTATTCCGGGAGCGCTGGCATATAACTACGTCAAAAAAATACAAGTGCAGCTAGATAAGTTTATCTATGGTGGGAAGAAACCCTGGGTGGGAAAAATAATAGCAAATCAAAAGGTCGAGAAAGGTGGGTTAAATTCCCCCTGTATATTAGATATTTGCCAACAAATTTGTATAGCACATCTTATTAGCTGGAATTTAGTAAAGGAACAACCTAGATGGATGGAAATTGAGGAGGCCTTATTAAGAAATATTAAGATCCATTCCGTGTTGTGGCTACCTAGCTTGAACGAGACGGTGATTAGAGATCTCCCGAAGAATTTGGTTTCCCTAACCAAATTTTGGTATAGAAATAGACTATCCATGCAGCTAATTAACCTTCCCTCACTGGCTGCCCCAATTGATACATTGGAACGGGGGGGCTTTAACCCAATAATTACATCTCTGAAAATCACGGGTGACACACCCATAGCAAAACTGTTCGAAGATGGACAACTTATAGACCTACAAAGGATGTGTAGGAAATTTGGAGATATAAAATTGACTTGGCTAGAATATGAGTGTATTAAAAAAAGACTAGTAGTCTGCGGTTACAGGATCTCACAACATTTAAAAATAACTAAAATGTAAGATCTAGTGATAAAAAGAGATAATTTACAAACTATTTCGAAATGTAATAAAATTATAAATGATAACCGCTCATTTAGGAAAAGTTCAGGTTTGATGTACTGGGAATCAACTATGGGAGAAACCTTTGAAGCGAAGGTATGGTACCAAAGCTTAAGAATGGTAAAAAAAGCAGCAGGTCTGCCAAGGTATATAGAAATGTTTTTTAAGCTTTCGAATAATTGGTACCTCTCTCCTGAACATATGAATAAAATAGACCCAAAAAATCAAAGTACCTGCTGGAGAGGCTGTAATCAGTTGCGAACATTGTTTCATATGTGGTGGGAGTGCCCTAAAATAAACAGGTTTTGGATAGATTTGTGTCAATTAATAGAAGAAATATTAGCTCAAGAAATTAGGTGCTCCCCTTCATTGGTACTGTTCCATAGGAATTTGGAGGAATTCCGTGGTTCAGATGGTATCTTGATATGTCATATTCTGTTAGTAGCCAAAAGTTTGATAGTAAAATCTTGGAAAAATACCCATGTTCCGTCAAGAATACAGCTGGTGGCAGCAAAACGAGAAAATAGAGAGATTATTGATCCCATAGACAAGAATTGGCTGATGGAAATAGGTACCCGTTTCCCTTGGCAGAAGTGGGATAAATTTGCAAGTTCTATTGGAGTATAGACAAACAGGACAGGATCATAATTTAGCAATTATAAAAGAGGTAGAAGGGGAGAAGGAAAAAAGGGAGTAGTCAAGGAAAAAGACTATAAATCATATAATAGGTAGATTAGGAACCCAAACTCTTATCCCTCCAGCAACAACCTATTGGTAGCTCATCAGTCTGGTACAGTGTGAATTGTTTATGTGTTTCTTTTTCTTTCCTTTTCTTCTCTTGTTTCCTTTTGATATTAGTCAAATATTCTGTAGATATAAGGAGGTTAAACGGGGGCATACCTTAAATTTATAGAAAGAAAAAAAAAGAAAATAAAAAAGAAAGAAGAGAGGGAAAGAGAAAAGAAGAAATGCTTCAGTGAATAAAATATTTTGTTTTTCATTTCAATTGTATTTGTGTTTTATTTCTGGTTATTTTTCCTTGATCAAATCCTTATTAGGTACCCTGATTTTTTATTTACATAAGATAGGATTTTTGTTTTATAATCCTTTTATCTGTTCATAGTGTTGTTTATTCATTGTTTATTCATACTTGAGTATATGCTTTAGGTGCCTTTATGCTTCTTTTGTGTTAATCTTTTACCCTCTTTATTTATGTTAATTTTGTGATTCTATTACTTAAAGTGCATTTTAATTCATATTGTGCTATTCAAAACTGTTATCTTAAAGTGCTTGTGCTATTGTGACTTAGTGCTAATTTATTCTTATATTGTTGAATTATCCTTTTACCTCGTGACTGTTAGTTTGTCACAGTCACTACTTTACCTTATTAATTTAAAGTGCTGGTGCTGTGCTATTTTTTAAAATGTATACACTCCTGATTTAATGCTGTATCTTAAACTGTATGTTTCATTAATGCTTCTGTTTTTTTAAAAGGAGGTTGTGTCCTCCTTTTTCTTCCATTGTTTGCTTTAATTATTCTTTCACTCCGTTTTTCTTTTTCTTGCTTTTCTATTTTCTTATTCTTGTATATTACTCTGTTGTTTCTGTGTTGTAAATTTGTGGTAAAAGTATTGGCTTCCTATCTTTCTTTTAAGTTAGTAGTGCTCCTGGAGCTATAGAACGATATCTATCATGCTCCACGCTATGTTGGCGTGGTCTGCACTGTGATCGCTCTTACTGATGACGTCACAATCTCTATCAGACTCTATCAGTCTCTCACTCATCAGGGGCATCACAACCTTTAACCTAAGCAAATCTTTAATAATTTGCTGGACGTCAAAAAACCCAAAGGATTAAAAACCTTGGGTTTAACATGAATTTTGTAATCGTTGCATTTTTAACAATATTTTAAATGTACAAATAAAGATTGAATTTTTTAAAATTAGTATGTGGCAATAAGAATTAAAATAAAGGCTGCATAAACAGTGTTTTCTGTACAACCTTGGTTGGTTGTTCAAGGATTGCTAAATAGGATCCATAGGACAATTTTTTTGTACGTATTTTTCTACACTATAGAAAAATGTATTTCTTATGCAAAAAAATGAATTGTGAAAAAGATGCTTTTCAAACCCAATTTAGAAATGTTTGGACTACAGTGGCCATTTTATCTAAGTTGATTAATGATCTCTCACACTCGGGAGGTGAATAGCAGGAAAAGAAAACTTAGGGCCCTAATTCATTGTCAAAATTGCAATTTCCGAAGCCTGTAATGTTGCTTACGGACGTTACTGATATTTAATTGGCCTCCTCTTGCTACCTGCAATCTATTTGCCAGCTACAGGCTGAAAATTCCTACGGGTTGTAAAAAAACAGCACTCCGACCGATCTGAGCCTTTGATCTTTCAAGCCCGCAAATGTTACAATCGCTAAAATCGCAATTCAATTGCAACAATTCCACAAGCTCGCAATTGCCTTCAAAACCGTAAATGGCAAATTTAGCAAAAACTTCTACGAGTAGTAGAGAGGTCTTGCAAGGGGGTTAAACACCTGTTCATAACATTACAAATGCAAATAAAAACAAAATACTGGACTTTAAAAGACAGGTAAAGCAATGAAAGACATTAGAATTAATTGCACAACAGTCTCAAGCTGGCAAATCTGCATTCAACGATTCTTTTTTTTACATTTAATCTCGGTAATCAAAGAGTCAATACCCCAACATAGGCCCCCAACATGGACTATAACAGTTTCTTCATTCATTTTTATTGATTTTTACATTGATGGTTTGCGAGCCCAATCACATATTTGAGATTTAAACAATAATTGATTGATGCTTAAATGCCTTGTTTTACTGATGTCATGATGACTCTCTCATTTACTATTGGCTGTTTCTAAATCGTGACTTACGGGCTTGCTTAATTGATCATGATCATGCCCTGAAATGCTACATATGGGTTCATGGTTTATGGTTTTAGACTTCAGCCCTGTAATTGCGGGCTTGTTCAATTAAATTGAACTGTAACTGTTGCAAATTTGGAGTTTAATAAGGCCCTTAGTCTGTATAAATAAGAATACTTGATAATGTATAAGCATCTATGATTATGCTGATTTAACCAATGCAGTGAGCATGGTCTTCCTTCCATTTTTTGTTTAAACTGTAATTTTTTAAGATAATTATTCAATTCAATTTTTATTTTTCAATATCAGGACCATTTGAAGAGCCAATATAATTTGGAGAATTCTATGGTTCCTGAGAACCTGTACTTGATAAACTGATCAATAGAGCTACTTACAAACACTTTTAGATGCTCCCTAATGTGGGAATCACAGGGTCAAGGGAAGGCCAGATATCTACTACTGCACCAAAGGGACATGGACTATACTTAACCCTATGACATTTTATCAATAGACTTTAGAAACTCAAAGCCATCCTATTTACTGGCATTGATTGTTATCTACCTTTTTTGTTTACTTAAACAGTAAACACTTCCTCTTTGTTCAGTTATTTTTATTAAAAAAACATCTAATGTCACTGTTTATTTTTTTCTTATCTTTTAACTGCACATGCTTGAGTCTCCCATCAAAAAGTCAGTAATCAATATTATTACTTACCTTAGCCAGTCAATCAATAGTCATCAATATTTGATTGCCCGGGTTGATTCCATTCTTTTAGAATTCTGTAAATTCAGTGTAACACAATTTACAAATTAGCTTGACCTCTGTCTTTATTTACACACTTGTAAAAAAAAAGTTGAAGTCAGCACTGGCAATTGTAATAAACCTTAAAGTAAAACAGCTGGTATAATTTAAAACTATAGTGAATAAGAAAAACATTATTAATTGTATGTTATGTTAAAAACAGTTTTCCTACAGTAATCTCACACTAATTTTTGTCATTTTGAGCTGTCAGTCAGCTTTTCTGATCCACCCAAAAACAGATTAATACATTTTGTTTTTGTTCATTAATTAGTGATTAACCCCTGAGTGCAGTCAGCTGGGTCTGAATCTCTGTTTGTGGGTGGGTCAGAAAGGCAGATCAAAATAGCAAAATTAAAAATATTTACTGTAGAAACCTTTAATTTGTGTTCATAACATTGAATCAATAAAATACTTGATACAATGATACAATATTAGGAATCTTGGTTTTGTCACTTTAAAGATCACTATAGTCTTATACTTAAAACATACTCTTTTAAATAACTACACCTAAAAAAGTCAAAATCCTTTTGAATGTGATCAAAATAATACAGCCTTTAATTTATTATTTGTATATGCAATTTTGCAGCTGCAGATTCTACCATTTAGATTTTTGCTATTGAACTTCCTTAGGTGCAAGAGTAATTTAAATAGATTAAGCACTATGGGAATGTAACAGTTAAAACTGGCAGTGCTTTCAACAGGACTAAAGAAAAGCTGATTAGCATACATGGACAAACTCTCCTGAGAAAGTAGCAAATCAGGTCAGAAAAGAAAATGAAAGTAGACAGCAAAGACTAATTAGGTAGAAGATGTATTATTATTTATTCAAAAGTGAGCATGGGGGGGATTTTTGATTGATTCCCTTACCTAGACTCAGCAGAGGCAGTTTGTAACTATACGTGCAAGCCTCGCTTGTCCACCCCTTGTGCATTGAAAATGAAGTATTACTATAATGTCATCTTTTATGTACTTGCAAATTATGATTTTCTCTGAAAATGTTTTTGTACCCATGACTTACAAATCTGCTAATGTTGTTAGTTTGTTGCATCACATACATGCTAATTTACAATGGTCTTTTAAGATTACCATACACATACATTTATAAAAGCCTATAAAGGTGTATATGTGTTTATGTACATTTCCATGCATATGCTCATACCATTCACTTTAGACTTGAGACAGCCTGGCCACCCTTGGAAATGTGCTTCCCTATGCCTTGTTGACCTAGGCAGAAATATACCATTGACCAGGTATAAAAATGAATCACATGAACAGTTGGTTGTGGTTAAAGGTATATATAAGTTTCCTGGGTTTCAAATGTTTAGTAAGAAACAGGCAGTGATTATCAGAAAAATGTGTTATATAGAAAAATTCAGTATATTTGCAAAGTTATAGGCAAGAAAGTAAAATCCAACTTTGCACACCCACAAGAATATTAGATATACAAGTACACAGAGCAGAGACAACCAGATGGGGAGTTTGACCTTACTGGTAAAGACTAAAAGAAGTACTTGCTGTAGAATAGAATCATATGGTTGGGTGGGGTCTGAGCTCAAAGATGAATAGGAGCACAAGGAGAGATAGAGATAGACTACATATCCCTAGCTGCTTTGCAACACAGGAACCCCAGAGGTTGATACAAATGTTTCAGCTAACCTCTGCTTTCTCCTGATTGGCCAAAACAAATGATGACTTTTATGCTAATCTTAAAAGGGAATTTCAGGGGTTTCAACTAACAAAAGCTGCTGCTTGCAAACTGAAAAGATTTAGCAAACATCAGAGTGTGTTTGTAAATGTTTATTTTGGTATTTTGTCATACAAAAAAAAAAATTGCGTACACTACTGATTCTTTCCGATCAGATACATTCGTAATCCAGGAAAGTTAGATATGCCTTTAAGTGTGTGATATATTTACATTATTGTGATCCACTGTCACCTTCCAACTTCAACATGTCATATACACCCAGTACCTGGTAATTATATATCAAACTAATAAAAAGTCCCTTTCATCTACCTCTTGAGCATTGTAACTTCTCACTGATTACAATAATAAATATGTATGTATGCAGCCTCCCGGGGTGTTAACAGAGGAGTCTAAAACGAAACATTACACTTCATAAGGATTGATTGCTCCTTGTAACACTTTGCTAATGCAATTTGCAAATCAGGATTTAATTAACATAATTGCATGAGTTTGTTAAGAGAAGATCACAAATATTTTTTTTTGTCTGTTAACCTGTTCTTTCTTTCCTTGGGTAAACAGGAATCATTTCTCAAAATAAACTTTCACATATATTAATATTAACAAGGTAAGCTGTATGACACATAAATAATAAAACACAGACATCTTATTTTTAAAGGCAAATGGTACTCAATAATATATTTAGGCAAGCTTGATTATTTAATATAATATAAAAAAATAAAAGATGATTGGAAAAATCTTTAAAATATTATAAACAAATAACAGAAAGTAAAGCCAGATTAACTAAGGTGTTTCACTCCCTATAGACCAAGGACCATTTAGTCAGGTCAGACTATTTATACATTTTCAAACTGCTGCACACAACATATATACAGTATCTTAATTAAAAAAAATGTCTAGTTTACATTACTACTGGCAATAAACCATGAATTTGTTAGAGTAGTTATAGAGCAACAATGTTGAAGTCAGCTGTTAAATCATATAAGGTTTTCACATTGGTAGTAAGGTACACTGATTTAGAAAGCAAAGGACCCCACATGCAAAGATAAGTACATATTAGTATGGTTACAACATAACTTTCTGTACTATAATATAGATATTATGTAACTATAACATTTGATTTTGCAAATTAACAATACAAAATTTAATTATCCTGGCACAACCAATAACGGACAATAAAAATATTTTTATGCACAGATTCAATGTAGCAATAAAGATATGCAGTCAAGTAGATAATACTTCAGTGTTACATTTGTCTGGGATTGTGTCTGAAAATGTCTGAAACTATAGCTATAGCTTAATTTTCAAGTCCAAAAAATGAATAACATGGTAAATTGTTTAACCTAGTCATGCCACTGGTTAAATTGTGTATCCAACCTACTGAAAATCAAAATCAAACCATCAATGTATCAGTTGTATATAGGTTTCTGACCTCCAAGGTTCCTCTGAATGAAGAGGCATATTTTTTGCTCCCATGGTAGTCCCACATCTTTAGAAATAAAAAAACAATTGTGAGTCAATAAATAGCAGATATCCTCCAAAATAAACCATTTATGTTAGATACAGTATTAATACAGTATTCATTTGGTGATTTCAAAAGTGTATATCATACGCCCCATCTAAGCCTTTGATATTTCCCGTCCGCAAGATTTATGGTGGCTAAAATCGCAAATCGATATTCAATTGCTACAATTCTTCAAGCCTTCAAATGTTTTCACACCCATAAATGGCAAATGTAGAAGAAAATCCTACGAGTACTAGAGAGGACTCACAAAGGGATTAAAGACATGTCCGTAGCACTGTAAAAGCAACAAAAAAAAATCAATACTGCGCTGTAAATTGATGAAAGACATTAGAATTAATTGTCTCAAGCAAATCTGCAATCAAAACCCTTTTTTTTTTTTTTATGTTTCAATTCAGGATTATATTGATCTTGAGAATCAATGAGTTAATACGTATCAGGCCCCCACATGGAATAAAACAGTATTGGCATTCATTTTTATTATTTTGTATTTTGCGAGTCCGCATATTGGACCTCTAAACGCGAATTGATTGACATGTAACATCTTATACTGCCATAATGATGGCGATCTTATTTTCTATTGGCTGTTTTGAAATGGTTAGTTAAGGCCTTGCTTAATTGATCACGTTCCCACCCTGAACTGCTACGTACGAGTGCATGGTTTACGGTTTCGGCTTTCGGCCCGTAACTTGGGGGCTTGTTCAATTGAAAAGCACCATAATTGTAGCAGAGTGCAAGCCCGCAGCAGGCCCGTAGACATACGGCCTGTACACCATGAGATGTGGGCTTGTGATAATGTGTTGACTATAAATGCTATTGGTGTGAAAAAGCACAAGATTGTATGTTAAAATGATCTTTTTTTTATTTTTTATTACACTAACAGCTAAAAAAGTCTGTTTACAAATGCACTGCTGGCTGTTCAATGATCAACAACATATGCCAACAGCATGCGGTGAAAGCACAGGCATGGTGAACACAATGACTTATAGTTTTTCCCTGAACTCAGAATGCAGCAGGAGATGTTAACCCCCAACTGTCGTAGTTAGCTGATTACAGCAGTCATTTCTCTGTTCAGATGAATTTTGGAAAGATGAACTCTCTTTCTGCTTATGGTCTCTGCATGGTGCTGTTGCTGCGGGTCTGTCTTGGGGCTTGCCAGTGAGATTTAATTTATGATTTTTTCTGTGAAAAATACACATACCGTATATACTCGAGTATAAGACAAGTTTTTCAGCCCTTTTTTTAAGACTAAAAAGGGCCCCCTCGGCTTATACTCGAGTTACTCCCCCCCACCCCCCCCGTGTCTCTCTACCCCCCCGTGTCTCTCTAACCCCCCATGTCTCTTTACCCCCCGTGTCTCTCTACCCCCTGTGTCTCTCTAATCCCCCCATGTGTCTTTCCCTCCCCTATCCTCAACCTCCCCTCCTCATTCTAAACCCCCTTCCTCATTCTTAACCCCCCTCCTCATTCTAAACCCCCTAAATACCTCCCCCTCTCGCTTTCCCCTCACTTACCTGCTTCTGCTCCGGCCTCCACTCCTTCTTGACCCGGCGCGCATGTGACGTCTCATGCATGCCACGTCATTTGCATATATTGGGTGCCGGTACCCGGTATATGCTAATGACGGGGGGGCGCATGTCATTAGCATATACCGGGTGCCGGCATCCGGTATATGCAAATGACGTGGCGCGCATGTGACGTCACGTCATTAGCATATACCAGGTGCCGGCACCCAGTATATGCTAATGACGTGGCACGCATGTAAGCAGGTAAGTGAGGGGAAAGGGAGAGGGGGAGGTATTTAGGGGGGTTTAGAATGAGGAGGGGGGTTGAGGATGGGGGGTTGAGGATGAGGATGGGGGGTTGAGGAGGGAGGCTGAGGATGGGGGGTTGAGGAGGGAGGTTGAGGAGGGGGGTTGAGGAGGGAGGTTGAGGAGGGGGGTTGAGGACGGGGTTAAGGATGGGGGGGTTGAGGAGGGAGGATGAGGAGGGAGGTTGAGGATGAGGAGTGAGGTTGAGGAGGGGATTGAGAATGGGGAGGGAGGTTGAGGAGGGGGTTGAGGATGAGGAGGGGGCTTGAGTAGGGGGTTGAGGATGAGGAGGGGGGTTGAGGATGAGGAGGGGGGTAGAGGTTGAGGAGGGGGTTGAGGATGAGGAGGGAGGATGAGGAGGGAGGTTGAGGATGAGGAGTGGGGTTGAGGAGGGAGGTTGAGAATGAGGAGGGGAGTTGAGGAGGGTGATAAGGGAGGAGGAAGAGACACAGGGAAGGGAGAGGGGGAAGAGACACAGTAGAGAGAGGGGGGGCACAGAGGGCACAAGAGGGACACAGGGGGCAGCACATTTCCCACCCTCGGCTTATACTCGAGTCACTCATTTTACCCAGTATTTTGTGGTAAAATAGGTGCCTCGGCTTATACTCGGGTATATACGGTAATTTAAAATTCTAAATTTATTTTAACATGTTTTTAGGAGACCTTACAGTGGTGTGCTCCAAATTGTGCTGAATTAACTGGCCCTTTAATGTTATATTAAATAACTTTTTTTTATAATGTTCTACTGAGTCTCTCCAGTATATTTGCATTTTTTTCTCTCACCACATATTCCTAAATGCTGTATTTAAATATGGTTTCCAGCTTTATTTGTTAATATTAGCCAGACAAATGAATATTTTCATGTGCTCTGAAAGCTTGCTAGGGAACAATACTCAGCCATTAAAATATGTTGCTCATGTATGCAGATGACATTCTATGCACTGTGACAGAGCCGGAATCCTCTATACCCCCCCCTGCTGGAGACCTTGGACCAATTCGGAATGATTTCGGGATTAAAAGTTAATTATAATAAAACTGAGGCTATTGGCTCCAACATTCCGGAACAAACCTTAACCAGACTAAAAACAAAATATAACTTTACATGGTCCTCAGACCAAATCAACTATCTGGGAATAAAACTGACCCCGACCTGTCTGGGCTGTATGAGGCCAACTATCCACCTATATTCAAAACCCTATATGCAGACACAAAAAATTGGAGTAAATTCCCGATCTCTTGGACGGGACGCATAAATTCCATCAAATTAAACATATTACCAAGGCTGTTGTACTTGTTTAGGACCCTCCCTATTCCCATAAAACGAAAAGACTTAGACAAATTTCAAAGGCATCTAACAAGATTCATATGGGGCAACAAAAAAACTTGAATTTCAAAGAAGCTGCTATATAGCAATTATAACACCGGGGGCATAGCGTACCCGGACCTAAAAGCTTACTATACATCAGCCCAACTAGCATTCCTTCCCCAATCCAACTCCATGGAGCACCAGCCAATCTGGGTATTTGTGGAGAACATACAAATGCACCCACATAAATGGGACAATGTGACATGGTCGCCCACCATACCACACGCATGCGAGAAACACAGCAACCCAATCATCAGACATATATTTCACACCTGGTACAAAACCAACAAGGCACACCACATAACAAGAGGCCTATGAAACTTAACACCCACTTTAACAATCCCAACGATATGGGATACATTAGACAAGGACGCAATTAACTGGTGGTCCTTGAACAAACTAGACACCCTAGATACAAAATGATAAGTTCCTTACCTTTGACCAGCTCCGACATAACCATAACATCCCATTAAGAGATCATTTCAACTTTTGTAAGATAAAACACTACATAACAACACTTATTAGGAAATGGGGAGCCCCCAGACCAAACTGGCTAAGCGTGATCTGCCAAAAAGCCCCACTCACAAAAGGCATCATAAGCACATTATATGCAGCAATTAGAGAGAAGCACAACAACAACACATCTCCCTTTAAGTGGAAGTGGGATCAAAACATAGGAACCCCAAAAGACGATAAGGCCTGGAAGAAAACCTGCCTCAAACTTGTGAAGAGCCCCCTGAGCTATTCCCTTAGGGACACATCCATAAAATTCCTCCATAGAGCATATTATACACCTGCAAAACTACACACCATTAACACGCAAATCCCCCCACAATGTTTCAAGCACTGCCAGGATAGGGGGACATTCGAACATATATTGTGGGAATGCCTAAACCTCTGGAACAAAGTGCTAAAACTAGCCTCAGAGACACTGCATACACCAATCCCTTGGTCAATTGACACATGCCTCCTAGGAGGACCTATTACACATATTTCGAAAAGCCAGAATAAATGGTTTCAGTACCTGATGCTATCAGCAAAAAGCCACATAGCTCAAAAATGGTGAACACCAGACCTCAGGATACAAGAGGTAATACACAAATTAAATGGCATAATGTTGTTTGACAGATTCACATACACGACTAACAACACATACCCAACATTTCTTGAAATATGGGGGGCATGGACAACCTCCACACAGGCAATAGAAATATAACAAACATAAACACAGATAGCAGACAAACTAGGAGATAAACGAATTCAAGAAAAGTGAACTGGGGCCCCCCCCTTGCCGGACTCCACAGACCAGCGCCAAATGGCAAGACTCAGAGGTGAGTGACCTACTTCAAACTACTGTCTAATATACATACAAACACGGTCCCTCGACATGAAAGGATGGAAAGAAGAATCATTAGACACAAGCACACGAATGACACTGTAGTTAAAGTTGTTATATCCAGTTAATTTTATTTTATATGTTAAAAATTGTAACAAGAGGTAGCATATCATACTAAAACCATCAGAAATCTCAAAAACAGGCAAACAACCATGCTACCAGTTTATTGTTACTTAGAAAGGTTAAGAAAAAGGAAAATGTAATGGAACTATCACTAAATGAAAATGTCACCATCATATAAGTTTATGGTTAAGCAATCTACAACATCAATTTGGCCTGCGAGCCATCGCTGAAACATTAATACTGTATAAGATTTACAACTCTGTGACAATAAAAACTATTGAAACACAAAAATATGTTGCTCAAACTGTTCCTTAACCTATCCTTGCTTCATCATTAACAAATGTATACAGTAAATATTTGTAAATATTAGTAAGATTTCTTGGGAGAAAGGCGACTGTATCAATGTATTTAAAGGACCATTCTACAATTAAAAATATTCGAAGACTGATTCTGACCGAGTAGCAAGTAAAGTCATAAAGCTATTTTTTGGTCAAAAAATAAATTTTGATGCCTCCTGAATTTTTGAGGAATCCATGATATGTAGGTAGATATTATGTGTGTGAGAGAGGTGTTTACAATTACGGAGAGCTGTATTTGTGTCTGTTGATGCAACTTTGGGCTTCTGGGCCAGTGAGAGATAAGGGGTGTTGTGTCAATTTAAATCTTTCTCATTCCATTATTACCATTATTTAATTCAAAAGTGTTATAATCTGAATTTAATCCCATTTCTGCAGTATTACTCATCAACATATCACCATCAAAGTCTACATAAGAAATCAAGCCCTGAGCATGCCTAGATAAAAGCCAGGGTGCCCATATTTCCTTAAATGTATCAACTTTATGAATTAGCATTTCTGCCTCCATTTAGATGTTATAAATAATCTTGTAGTGGCAAATATAATATCTGCTAATTTCTCTCTATACTTTGGCTATAGGTATTGGCAACCTAAGAAGGTGTACTGGTTCTAGACTGATATCCAGATCAGAATCCCAGACTCAGAGTGCATTCCAATTTTTTATGCAAGCATGTACAGTAATTTAGTAACATATCTTTTCTAATCCCTCTAAATATCAGTGAGTATGAATGCACCGCTGACTAGGCTAAAACGTGCTACATTACCTAGTTCTGGTGACCTGTCATATTTAAGCTTCCCTCCAAGCCATTCCAATCAATTTTAACAGTGCTTCACGCAAGTTACATACTATGCATAAGCCCTTTTTTCCTCCCCAATCCTGCGCATACTGAACACCACTCATAGAGGCAGAAAAATGGTTATGAAAATGATTCAAGCGTCAGAGGTGAATCTAAAATCAGTAAAACACCTCAACTGAATTGGATATGTCTTGATTTCTGATATGCAAAGCAATTAAGGGGATAATAAGTACTCCCTAACTCACTACATATCGCATATACTTAGGGGATCTCATGAAGTAAATCTGGAAGTGGTTAAGCATATTATATTCAATACTTTAAAGATGCTTCTGTCCCTGATTGCCTTTTATTATCCGGCCACAAATAGACTCCTTACTGAATGACCTGCACCTTGTTGATGCATGGAGACAAATGCACCATAACAATTAAAAATATAATTTCTATTCACTTGTCTATAACTCCTATTCAGGAATAGGAACCATAATCCTAGATTCCTCCTTCCTTGATCACCTAAACGAGGCTGATTCATCAGTTAGTATCTCAATTACTCTAGGCCCTAACGCCAGTCAACCATACTCACGGAAGCTGAATGAGATGCTGATATCTAACCCAAGATTCAGAGACCACATTGCACAAGATATTGAATTATTTTTTTCAACTAATATCGACACAGAATCTGATATTGGCTGGGTATGGGCAACTCACAAAGCCTTCATTAGGGGATCGTGCATTAAATTATCTTCCACCCATAAAAAACAACTCCGTCTTAGAGAGGAAAACTTGTGAAAGGAATTAGCTAAGCTGGAAAAGCTTAATCAAAACAACCCAACTATTAAACGCTGTCAGCACATTGTCAGAACTAGACCAGAACTGTATCTTATCCTATCCAATGATACAGAAAAGGCCATGAGGTGAACACAATAAATTTTACTCACAAGGGCCCTCATTCAATTGTGATTTGGCCAATTGAATAGGGCTATAAATAGGCACATAGTATATTTTTTTAAAGTTTTTAGTTAGTGAAAACCTTGCTTTTGGATAGATGCTTACTAACTAAAAACGTCTTTAAAAAAATATGTTATGTGCTTATTTAGAGCCCTATTCAATTGGCCAAATTGCAATTGAATGAGGGCCAAGGTGAGAAACAGATTCCTTATTAGCCAGAAAACTCAAAGGGAAAATTTCACAATTGAATTTTTTTCAAATCAAAACTCTTTTGGGAGATATCATAGTCAGCCCCAATAAAATACAAGAAACCTTCCATGCATTTTTTCAAAAACTTTATACATCCTCCTCTCAGAATTTGGATACACAAGTGACCTCCTTCCTCGATTCATGGAAAGAGAAGTTAAAAAGGTCATTCAAATTCTGAAAGTAGGTAAAGCCCCTGGCCCGTATAGGTTTTCCAACCTATATTAGAAGAAATTCTCAGACCTTCTCATGCTCCATCTAACAAACCTATTTAATAGGATCTTGGAAGGATACCCCCCCCCCCCCCAAACTTAATCAGGCTGGCTTGGTCTTCTTTCCAAAAAAGGACAGGCACCTAACTGAAGTAAAAAATTATAGACCCATCTCATTGTTAAACGGAGACATTCAAATTCTTGGAAAACTTATAACCGATAGAATAACTAGTTTCCTCCCCGGACTCATGTATAAAGATCATGTAGGATTTATAACTTTTAGACAAGCAGGGGATAATATTACGTGAGTAATAAACTCCATCCATTGGGCTAGACAGACTCATGTTTTTTGGCTTTAGATATAGAAAAAGCATTTGACTCTCTATAATGGTCCTACCTCAAGGCAATCCTAACCAAATTTGACTTCTCCGGTCCATTTATGAACTTGATCCAAGCTTATTATCATAATCCTAAAGCATCCCTAAAAATGCCCAGAGATTCCAAAGCACATATTGATATCCAACAGGCCACCAGGCAAGGCTGCCCACTTTCCCCCTACTATCCTCTCTAGTGATTGAACCTCTAGCTCATGCTATTAGGTTAAACTCCTGCATCCATGGAATCAATATAGGACACCATCATCTTAAATGCTGTTTCTTTGCAGATGATCTTTTTTACACTCTCACTAAACCTGTCACCCTGGTCCCGGCCCTGTTACAACCTTTAGAAAAATGTGTTCAATTCTCAGGATTAAAAGTCAATGTAGACAAAATGGAAGCACTAAGTGCACTAATTTACATGGCCAGCCTTTCATATTAAATACTTAGGGGTTAATTTTACCCACCGATTACCAGACATCACAAAGATAGCTATGCAACTATATATAAAGAGATGGGGAAACACTTTATAACATCGTCCAAATGCAACATTTCCTGTCTGGGTCGTATTTTACCCTGACTCTTAAAGAACTAGAGAGACTTCATGCCAAACTTTCAGATTTACCCGGCACAATCACACAGAATCTCCAAAGCAATCATGATTAAGCACAAGTCTAAAGGGGGCCTTTCATGTCCTCATTTTAAATTATACTATAAAGCTGTTCAAATTTCATTAATTCCTTTAGCCCATTCCTCTTCCCATCAACCACTATGTGACAAAACCCCACATACAAAAGGCATATTAAGATTCATTTATGACTCAATCAACGTAGACCTAGCCACACTGAAACCTAAATATATAAGCAAATGGGAGAGGGACTTAAACTGCAGTTGGGACCAGGATACATGTTAGGATTCCTGGATAAACCTCACAAGGGGCTCCCTTAATAGTAGGATTTAACATACTCCAGATAAACTTTACCAATTGACGCTTGTTCTAAATCGCAACTGCTTTTGAGAACGTGGGGAAATAATTTATTTCATACATGGGTAACTTGCCCTCAAGTTACTCATCTTTGTAGAGAAGTCTATGCAATGGCCTCAGACATACTTGATTTCCTGATTTCCCCAAAGGCCGAGGTTAGCCTCCTGAGCCATCATGTTCCTTCTGTTTCCACCCCTCAAAATAAGCTAATACAATTTATAATGCTAGCAACCAAGATCCATATCACTCAGCAGTGTAAATCTACCTCTCTCAACGTACAAGTAGTTATTATTAACTAAACTATCTCCTCATCAATAAAAGACTTTCCCACATTCTCAAGGATTCTCTTACTAATTTCCTTATTATCTGGAATCCATGGTTAGAATCTCCACATAGTATATCAGTATCACAACCCTAGAACACATAGTGACATGTTAATAATATAGACACATTGGGCCGGGTCGGCTGGCGTGCGACCCGTTCTGGAGGCGATGTATAGAGTTGAGTTTCTAAAACTATTTGCAGCATTCACACCTGAGTCAGCTACAAGATATAACTATGTTAACTTCCCCCACCCCCACCAAATATCTGTAGTTTACCCCTTAGTTAACCAAGAAATAAATCTTAAAATAGAAAAATCAGGTAAAGGTTAATCGTACAGGACCTTCAAATATAAGAGGTAATTCACAAAGGAAAAGTTTATTTTATATTGTGTTTTCATCCTAATGGAAAGATGTTTATAATTGTGTAAATTTACCTATTCCTATTTTTCTAATCTCTGTACATCCAGGAGAAATTGTTATCATGGCTCCTTTACATAAAACTGATATAAAAAATAAAAAAGATGCCTCTGTCAAAGACACATTCATATTGCCCTTATAGGCCTCCTGCCCATGCATCTGTCTCTATCTCAATTCCGAGATCCTTCCGAGATCATTTTTTTATTTAGACCTCCTTGAAGACTAAATATGGCTGAGATAACTCCCTTAAAGTTTGGACATTTAAGACACAGCCTTTCATAGTATGTTAATGGTACTCAATGTTATGAACTCACCACAGAACCCAGGTAATACTTAATTTGTAAGAATTGAAACACTTAATTTTTTAGCATACGGACAACTCAGAGCTCTCCAGACTTTTACCCTCTTTGAGAAGATGTACAATCCTGACTAGCAGCCCTATTACATGCTCAACGTGAAAAACCCATAGCCTGTAAAGGAGCCCGCTAGACTTATGGCTACTAAATTGCGGAAAAACCCTCCAGGCTGTCGGTATAGAAACTCTGTTGCTGTAAAGCCTTTGATCTGTCAAGCCCTTAAATGTTTTGTTCGCAAATCGCAATTAAATTGCTACGAATCCACTGGTGTTCAAACCCATAAACCGCAATCGGAGCCAAAAAACCTACATGCAGCCTACAAGCCTACAGCCTGGCACTAGAGAGGATCCGCAATGGGGTTAAAGTGATGTTAGGTATTATAATGAATAGCACAACATTCTCAAGCTCACAAATCTGCAATATAAATTCCTTTATTTAATGTTTAGTTTCCATGTTATATCGTTCCCGGATATCAATGTGTTAATACATGTAATGGAACTCGCATGGACTAGAATATTATATTTACTGATCACATATTATAATTGTCAAACAGCGAGACGTCATCACGCTTTGCGCTGTTGAACACGACTTAGGTGTTAGCTTACGAGGCGAGCAGTTAAGACATTAAAACTCGCAGCACTTAGGCAATGAGCGTCAAAGGCGCTCATTACCTGCGAGTCTCGAGTAGCGAGGCAAGCATTTGAAGCATTGAAAGACGCAGGACTTAGACGAAATGAGCGAGGAAGGCGCTCCTCTGAGCCTTGCGAAGCGAGGTGAACCGTTGAGGCATGGAAAAACGCGGGACTCTGCCTCCAAACAGTTAGGAAACGCGGGATTGCCTTAGGATGCAAGCAGGTGAGGAACGTGGGACTTAGAAAAAAAAATAAGAGGTCGGAAAGATAACAAGTTAACGGCCAAACCGCACAAATCAAAAAACACAGAAAAAAAAATACCCCAAAAAACTCACACACAGCACGGGGGCGGGCAGCTTGAACATCGGCTAAGTGAGAAAAAAAATGTTGGGCAAAAAAAATTAAAATGAGGCTACACGACCCCAAACCGCGAAAAACACTGCCAGGCGCGTACAACTTACACAGGAACGTACGAGGTACAAAATACACTATTAGAAAGGATGGAAACTGCTTGCGAGCCGCGTAACACATAGACAATCTCCGCCATTTAACACTAACTTGCGAATCTAAAATGACTAAAGCAACGGTTTGGCCTCGCGCACGCAGCCTATTTATACTGCACACTTGCCACATTGCTGACTCTTTCTCATCAGGGCAGCAACAGTCCAAATGTACATTGTATGCTGCAGAATAATCAAAAGAGATTGTTAGCTCTTCAGGATATTGATTGCTGGATATATTAATTACAAATAGGTAAAATATATTAATTTATTAAGTAATGATGCTCCCCACTGATGCTCCCCAGCGGCCCACATCACCCCAGGCTGCAGGGAAGCTCAGACACCCAGCCACCACTGCCAGGACCCTGCCACTGATGCTGCCATGCTCCCCAGCGGCCCACATCACCCCAGGCGCCTGCACGGGAAGCTCAGACACCCAGCCAGCACTTCCAGGTATCAGTGCTGACGGAGGCAGCTCCAGGGAGGCAGGACAGTTGGGGGTACAAGGAGGAGCCTCCGATCCTGGCCTGTGCTGTCTGGCCTGTAGCTGGGTTCTTCCGCAGATACTTCCTTGCGCTGGGCTCCGAGGACAGGCCACAGGGGGCGGGGATCTGATACATGAGCCACAGGCCTAAGGCTGCAATGTAGAGGGGGGAGAGGATCGCGAGGCCCGCAATAAACTTACCCCCGTTGGGTGTACAAGGAGGAGCCTTTCCTGGAGAGGGAGCCGCGGGGCTCCGATCTGGGCCTGTGCTGGTTGGCCTGCGGCTGGCTTCTCCCCCAGGGCTCCCTCCTCGGCAGCTCCACGCAGCTGCTTCACATCTCTGCCTCAACAAGCAGACAGGACAGAGATGAGGATTGAGCCCACCGCTGCTCCCCACACAGACAGCAATCTGCAGAGATCCAGTGGGAGAAGAACCCAGGAGGTAATGAAGTGGGGGTCACAAGCAGGGAGAAGGGAGACAGGATGGGGGAAGGGAGCCAGGAGAGGTAGGTGAGACACAGGGAAGGGAGAAGGGGGCAAAGAGACACAGAGGAGGGAGGGGGGTACAGGGGAGGGAGTGGGGAAAGAGACACAGGGGAGGTAGAGGGGGAAGAGACACAGGGGAGGGCGATGGGGAGAATGGGAGACAGGGGAGGGAGAGTGGAGGCAAAGAGAGACAGGGGAGGGATAGTAGGGGCAAATAGAGACAGGGGAGGGATAGATTGGGCAAAGAGAGACAGGGGAGGGATAGATTGGGCAAAGAGAGACAGGGGAGGGATAGATTGGGCAAAGAGAGACAGGGGATGGATATAGGGGGCAAAGAGAGACAGGGGAGGGATAGAGGGGGCAAAGAGAGACAGGGGAGGGAAAGAGGGGGCAAAGAGAGACAGGACAGGGGAGGGAGAGGGGGGGCAAAGAGAGACAGGGGAGGGAGAGAGGGGACAAAGAGAGACAGGGGAGGGAGAGAGGGGGCAAAGAGAGACAGGGGAGGGAGAGAGGGGACAAAGAGAGACAGGGGAGGGAGAGAGGGGACAAAGAGAGACAGGGGAGGGAGAGAGGGGGCAAAGAGAGACAGGGGAGGGAGAGAGGGGGCAAAGAGAGACAAGGGAGGGAGAGAGGGGGCAAAGAGAGACAAGGGAGGGAGAGAGAGGGCAAAGAGAAACAGGCGGGGGGAGGGAAAGAGACATGGGAGGGAGAAATGTTTGGAAAAAAACTTGATCTTGCCGTCATTTTTTGACGGGCAAGTCGCTAGTCACATATATAGTTGTGAGCAATACGGGTTGTTGCTAACGTGGCAGGCTCGCATAGCGAGCCCTCTGCAACTGCGGCCCTCGCAAAGCGAGGGCCACAGTTGCTGGCAAGGAGCGCAGAAGTTGCTCTTTGTGCTGGTAGAGATGAGCGCAGTAAGCGCTCATCCCTACGACCCACGGAATTACATATCAACACAAAACTCAATTACACAATTCAGAATGCGAGACCCGTAGCAGTGTGAAAAAATCGCCTTAAAAAATTACAGTCCGTCACACTTCCAACAAAAAAAGCAAGATTTACATAAAAAAAAATACGACCCGCTGCACTTAGAAAAAAAAAATACGAGGTCCAAAAAATCCAAAGTTAACCACCTACAAAAACAACAATAACACCACCAAAAGTAACAAAAATACAAAAAACATCACTCACAGCACGGGGGGACAGCCACAACATCTGGGAGTTAGGTTGCACGACAATTGAACCACAATTTGCCGAGTTTCAATACACGAAATTCGCCTAAGCGACAAAAAAATGGCGTCCGAAAAAAACTAAAATGAGGCTTCACGACCAATAAACACCCCAAAAAATGCCAGACACATAAGACTTCTACACAAGACCGTACAAGGTATAAAATACACTATTAGGGGGGACGCAAAATGTTCCACACCCGCGTAACACATACACAATCGCCGCCATTTTACAACACTAACTTGCAACTAATAACATTACCATTACAAACTGCATAATTACACACCTAAACAAACGGTTTGCGCTCGCGCACTCAGCCTATTTACACTGTACACATCACACAATGCTGACACTTACACCTCAGCTCAACAAGAGTGCAAATGTAGATTGTATGCTGCAGGAACATCAAAAAACATTGTTAGCTCTTCAGGATATTGCTTGATGCATATATCAATTACAAATAGGTAAAGTATATTCATTTATGATTTTATTAATTCATTAATTATCATAAAAAAATACATATAAAAAAGAAAAGGACCAGGTGACAGGATCGCAATAAACGCCAAAGGCGTTCAGTGCGCGGCTCACAATGAACGCCAAGGGTGCTCATAGGAGCAAAAGTACACCAGGGGAGAGCCTCGCAATGAGCGCCAAAAGCGGTCAGCGTGGCCATTTCAATGAGCGCCGAAGGGGCTCAGGTGATCAAAAAAACACCAACCAAGAGGCTCGCATTGAGCGCCAAAGATACTCAGATGATCAAAAGACTTACTTTGTGTGGTAAACAGCATTACCTGCCTTACAATTTTATGACCGTCATTTTTTGACAGACAATTCACTAGTAATTAATAATTGTTAATTGTGCTAAAATTAGTTTATACTTAACCCCTGTAGAGCGCTATGGAATATATTGGGCAAATACAAATTATTATTACTATAATATTATAGTTTATTTATAATGTGCCGACAAATTCCGTAGCGCTGTACATAAATTAAGTTCAGACAAAGATAAATACAGATTAACATTTAGCAAAGGAAGGAGGGCCCTGTCTTTGAGCTAGGAATCCAATGACCATGGTGAATCAAGGATAATAAATAAAGGATAATTAAAAAATTAAAAAAAATATTCCATTTACAGTGCACTAAATAGTGCTGTATGTGAGGCATAAACTGTACTTTATAAAGTGCGGTGAATTCCCCTCTCATGTATCTGTCGATATCATCCTATACAACAAGGCATCATACTGCTTAGGCCAGCTGTGTGACTTGTCTACCATGAAATAACCAATAGAAACTATATTAATTCTAATTTTACCAACAAAATGCCCTTAAGTTTACAGTATTTTTCATGTTGTTTACATGCAATGTCATACACATCAGTATGCTACCCAAATTAAATGTATTATAGTTTATGGTTTGGGACAGGTATTAGAGAAAATAGATAAATAGATAGATAGATAGATAGATAGATAGATAGTTTTCAATCTTGCAAGGTGCTTTGAGGAAAGCAATATGGACACTGGATTCTTAGCTCAGACAGGGACCTCCATTTTTTGTAATGTGTTAATAATGTTTTGCCTTGATCACAACGCATGTATATCACTACAGAATATGTTGGCACATTACAAATAAACTATAATAATAGATAGATAGATAGATAGATAGATAGATAGATAGATAGATAGATCAAATTGTATGATTTAATCACCACCATTTTCTTAATGCAGGTTCTGGATTGCAAACTTACATTCATTCTATTTATGGTACACACATGAATATTAATATATTTGATTCCTCTGATATTGGTTGCATATCTTCAACTGATTTAAGTTGTTCAAGCTAAGCACCACCACATTGTAGATTTCTTGAAAAGGCCTAATTTAGTTAAAATAAATTAACATATCTACAGCCACATTTCTTGTTTTACAGTTTCAGTGCTATATATTACCTAAAAATATGTGTATAATTTTCAGAACTTACTACGGTAATGATTTCAAATTAATAAAGATGCCCCTGCAAAGAATCCATGTATATATCTTTATTTGTATAGCGCCATCATGCTGAACATTAATGGCTGTATAAAATATGAAATGTCAGGTGTAAATTGATATGTGATGCAGACTCGCAGCCAGCAGCCATTTATCCATTTGGCTTATAGTACTATTTGTGATCTCTACGGAGTTTATGTGGGTAAGACTGGGTAAAATGCAACATTTGTCGTGAAAATGAGCCACAACAGATTTCAAACCACAAGTGTGTAATTTTCTGCAATAAATAGCATTTATTTGCTCAACATTTGAATAACTCAGTAGAACTGCATTTTTAAGGAATATGTAATGTGAGATTTTCTATGCATAAATTACTTTTTAATGGAAATGCTTCCTTGGTGGTTTGGATTTGTGATTGAAAGAAATAGATCTGTATATTAGGTGACTGAAAAACCTAAACATATATTATTGTTGCTGAACACATGATAAGTCTTTATTATAAAGTTATATTAAAGGGTATCGAAAGCATTTTTTATTTGTTGCATCGGAAAGATGGCATTTGATAATATACCACTGTGTGCCATCTTTTTTCAAATGATGCTCTCAAAGCAAATGTTTAAATGTTTAACTAATAAGGGGGATTGCCCTGTCAGCCAATAAGTAGTAATATAAATGCATGAAAATATGAAATATGAAATATACAGATTATTATCTTTTATTTGTAAGTCACACTGTTCCAGTATCCTATTATGCAAAGCTACTTAAAGTATCACTGTAGTTTATATAAATGTCACATGTTTATGAAGTATGCAACACGCTAATAACATTAGTAGCTATGTAAGTCAGGCACATCAAAGCAGATACATTCTTTTTTTTAATCATTTTTATTGAAGGGAAGCAAGGTTGTAACAAGGATAGATGTACCATACAAAGTGAACATGTATAGTGAACGATTAACATATAGGAAGTCTTGAGTCTATTGCTCCCTCTTCTTAGTTTTTCATTACTTATTTTAAAGAAGAGTGTGCTATAAATTGCCAGCTCACTTTGAAGAAGAGAGAGACAAGAGGAGGGGGAACAAAGAAACAAAAAAAAGAACAAGAAAGAGGGAAGGTGGGGGAGGGAGTGCTTGGTATTATACACCACCTTTACAGCTAGTGTGTATCTTTCTACTTCATTCACCGAAAGTCGATTCATAGTGTCCATATGTCCCAAAGAGAGGCCCATATTTATAGTTTGCGTATAATTCAGCTGAGATCTGGCTATAAGAGTATATTCATTTAATTTTCTTCATTACTCACTCAAATATAGGGTGGTTGTCTTCCAGTTTTAACCTGGAGGCTAAAAATATTTGGTTCGATAGGAATTGAGCCTCCTTTGTGAGATCTGGGATAGGAAGGCCCAATAGGGCTTCCTCTGGCTTTTGAGGTATCTGAGTCCCCATAACTTCTCTAAGATTTCGTAGGATTCGTCCATATGTGGGCTATTTTAGGACAGTCCCACAGCATATGCCTTAATGTTCCAGTGGTGTTACAACCTCTGAAGCATTTCCGATCTAGAGATGGGTTTGAAAGGTGTATTCTTGCAGGAGTTAGATACCACTGCGTGATTGTTTTTTTATGTATTCTCTCTTAGGATTAAGTTGAGGGAGGAGTTTGTCGCATTTTTATGGATTTTGTTCCAATTGCGAGTTATCTAGGGTGATATTAAGTTTGGATTCCCAGGAATTCTGGTAAGGGAGTTTAGTAGGTGTGAGCTGGTCAATCAGATAATTGTACATGATGGAGATAGTTTTTGTACCTACAGGCTGGCATGACAGTAATACTTCCTGTCCAGTGCATGAGCAGGTAGTTATAGAATAAAGAAAGCAATATTTGCTGTTTTGACTCCCTGCTTCTCAGCATGTGTGAGGAAAGGCAAAGGTGTCCAATGCTAAGATCTAAACTCACTCATCAATGAGACTTCAACCCACAGACGGAGCTACAGACGGAGCTACAGTCGGCACTGCCGGTGCAAGGAACCAAGGCCCTGGCCTCTGAGGAACCCCCTGTGCCCTGCAGCCACCATGAGTCCTTAGTGGCCCCTGTGGTTTCTCTGTGGCCCTTGCAGGCCCCTTGTGGCTCCAGTTGCCCCTGCATGTAGTCTTTGGCTACTGGGGCCTCTGCGACCCTCCTGTGGTCCCCTCAGTTATCCTGCGGATCCCCTGTGGTCCATGTTGCCTTACAACCCCTCATCGCCCCCTCGCAGGCCGCAGGGCCCCCCTGTAGCCTCGCTAGTCCAGCTGTGGCCCCCTCTGTTGCTATTGGCCACTGTGACCCCTCGTGGACCTCTGTGGCCTCCCTCAATCCCCTGTGGCTCCCTGCTGCCCTCTGTGAACTCCCTAGGCCCATTGTGGCCCCCTCAGACCTTGAGGGACCTTGGAATACCTCTGTAGCCTCCCTCAACCTCCTGCGGCCCCTTGCAGACCTCTGTGGCCTTCCTTGGACCTCTGTGGCCCCCTGTGATTCCTTCGGACCTCAGTGGCCTCTCAGCCCTCTGGCCTGCCCCCAGGAAGTGGAGTGCAGCATCGGGCAAGTAAGGAAGTATTTATAGAGGTATCTGTATATATATATATATATATATATATATATATATATATATATATATTACTATCTTTTATTTGTATTGCACCAACATAGTCCATAGTGCTGTACAGGGTAAAAGGAAGAATATAGTGATAAACTGCAGAGAGTGGAGGGCCCTGATTTGAGCTTAGAATCTATAAAGAGAGTGCTTTTTTCCAAAGCACTTTACAAGAATTGATATTTGCTACTTACAATATATATATATATGTGTGTGTATAGATGTATATACAAATGTATACGTGTACATGGTATTTATGTAGGTGTGTGTGCATATATATATATATATATATATATATATATATATATATATATATATATATATGTATATATATATATATATATATAGATAGATAGATAGATAGATAGATAGATAGATAGATAGATAGATATTTTATAAGTTTATGTACACTTCTATCTTCTTCAAATCTACAGACAGCAATTCTCTCTCTAAACAGTGTTTTTCTCCTTTCAAATGCCAGTAAAACTGACTCTTCATTACCTGACATTTTCTGTGAAGTCAGATTACACTGCTCCATTAATGGCAACTTAACCTGTCAATCGAGACTGACAAAACACTTGTGTTAAGTGTGTTGCAAAAAGATAAGCTTGGTGTGCTTTAAAATTACTGATTTGTTTTGACCATTCTATACATTTACTTTCAGGCTTTGCTTGTTATCTTGTTACATTTAGTCTGCATAAATTAAAATACATATACTGTATCCTATTTGCTTAAACTGACACAGCAGATGTTTAAATTATGGTAACAATACAATGTTGATTTTGTTTAATTAAATCATTATATTGGGTTTTCAAGTCATGAATTTTCATTTTTTCATTTTTGTTTTTGTGTTCTCCATTTAATAAAATTACCTCTTATAAAAGCTTTAAGTGCTAGCCAAAACCATACAGGATTAATATTAGATAAATAATTAAACTGTAATGATTTAGTACATTTTTTTCAGTTAATAATTTTTCATTTAAATGCCAAATTTTGGTATTTTGTATAGGTGAAAATAACTATAAAACTGTATATATTATAGCATGGTCAGACCATGAACAGTGTCCTATATCACATCTAACTGTATAATTTATAACATTATTAGATACAAACGTATAATCAATTATTGAGTATAATTTATATGGGGTGAAAAAAGCATATGAATGTAAAGTAGGATGTAATTCTTTCCAAATATCAATTAGAAATAACCTAACAACTAAACAACTAAGCAAAATAATCAAATAACCCAACAACTAGACATGCTCCTTACATGAGAAGCTATGAGACAAACTAAATATACATTTTATCAGTATGTTAATAAACCAAATACAGTGTTATCAACCAAATTGAGAAATTGACCCCAATTTACTCCTACAACTCAAATTCAATTAAATCAATTGGAAATTACAAAATATTCTGTTAAAATTGTATCTACATTCTAACAATACTATAGTAATTTATATGATCAAATGTTTCCTAATAATCAAGAATTAATTTTAGATTTAGAAAAGAGATTGTGGTCCACAATTAACAGAAAATCATAATAACATTATTCAACCATTACATCTTAGGAAATTAAAGAAGTAATAAAACGATTATTTTGAAAATCTCCAGGCCCAAATAGTTTTTCTGCTTTTTCTATAAAAATAGTTTTCAACTTTTACCTCATTTACTTAATTATTTAATTTTATTTTAGAAGGCAACACTTTCCTGAAGAATTCAAATTAGCACATATAAGAGTAATTTCAAAATCAGATTGTAATACTATATTTTGTGAACATTGTCATTTTATTTCATTACTTACTATTGATTTAAAATCATTTATCAATACTCACCAATAGACTCAATACTTTTTTACCTTCTTTAATTCCTTTAATTATACATGCTGAATATGCTAAAATTCTAATTTGTATTTTAGCTCCTGACATAGAAAAATCATTTGATACCATTAATTGGTCATATTTATTTTGCCAGATTCCTTTTTAAAAACATTAAACATTATTTACAATTCCCCACCGACACAAGTTAAAATAATGGGATCATTATCTACACCCTTTTATCTATTGTATGCTTTAGTCATGGAAGCCTTAGCAATCCCAATCTGACAAAATAATGATATTTTGGCAATAACTTTTGGGAAAATAGATTATAAATGTTGGAATTTTTTGCATATTCAACATGTGTAATTCAATTTAAAATTCTTCCTATATGCTATACATACTTATCTAGATTTAGTATGATGCTTAACTTTTCACACAGATCTCTCTAATAATATATTTCACAATTAAAAAAAAAAACTATACCTGGACATCACAATTACTTTTAATTATTTATTCCATAATTATAGTATATATATCAGATATATTATTTCAGTTTGTATTGTGAACCACTTGTTGTTGTTTAGTCTTTCCATCATGTTCAACTCTCCGTGACCCTATGAACAACAGCACGCCAGATACATCTGTCACGTTATCTATCCATCTCTGCCTCTGCCGTCACCTTCTTCGTGTGCCTTCAATCTTTCCCAGCATCAGAGTCTTCTCTAGGGAATCCTTTTGTTTCATAATATGACCAAAATATTTGAGCTTCAGCTTTCAGTGAACAGTTTTTCTTGATTTCCTGATTTATTGGCTCTTCTTACAGTCTAGGGACTCTAAGCAGTTTTTGCCAACACCACAATTCAAGGGCTTCAATTCTATGGAGCTCAGCCTTCTTTATGGTCCAGCTCTCACATCTGTGTGTTGTTACTGGAAATACCATCGTTCTAACTATGCAGATCTTTGTTGATAATGTAATATTGTTATTTTTTATGAGCTTGTTCAGAAGTAAATGTCTTTTAATTTCATGGCTACAATCACCATCTGAAGAGATTTTGGATCCAAGGAAAATAATATCTGTCACTGCCTCCACTTCTTCCCCATCTATTTGCCAGGAACAGAGATTGCTTTTTGCCATGATATTTGTCTTTTTAATTTTGAGCAGCAGCTCATCTTTTGCACTCTCTTCCTTTACTCTTATCAATAGGTCCTTTAGTTCATCCTCACTAGGAGCCATCAGTAATATCATCGGCATATCTGAGGTTGTAGATATTTATTCAAGCAGTATTGATTACAGCTTTGGATTAATCCAGTCCAGCCTTAAGCATGATGTACTCTGCGTATAAGTTGAATAAATAAGGTGAAAATATACAAACATCTTTTCCGATCTTGAGCAATTCTGTTCTCCCATGTTTGGTTCTGACATTGGCTTCTTGATCCACATACAGATCGATCAAGTGGATGAGATGCTCCGGTACTCCCATCTCTTTAAGAACTTACCACATTTTATTGTGATCCACAGAGTCTAAGGCTTAAGAATAGTCTATGAAGCAGAAGTAAATGTTTTTCTGGAACTCTCTTACTTGTTCAATTATTCAGCTGACACTGGCAATTTTATCTATTGTGCCTTTTCCTCTGCAGAACTTGGCTTGCACATCTGGTAATTTCCAGTCTATATATTGTTGGAGCCGAGCTTGTAGGATCTTATACATTATCTTGCTGGAATGAGAAATGAGTGCAATTGTTTGCTAATTGGAGCACTCTTTGACACTGTGTTTTTTGGGTTTGGGACTGGGATGTAGACTTACCTTTTCCAGTCTATAGGCCACTGTTGAGTTTTCCAAATGAGTGGCATGAGTGGCATAAGGCAAGCAACACTTTTAGTGTATCATTGTGTAGAATTTTGAGTAGTTCAAATTGGATTCCATCAACTCCTGCAATCTTGTTATCAGCAAGGCATCCTAGTGCCCATGTCACTTCGCTCTCCAAGATATCTGGCTCCAGCTCATTGGACAAACCACTGAGATCATCACTGCTGTTAAGATCCTTCCTGTACAGATCTTCAGTGTATTCCTACCATCTCTTCTTTATCTGATCTTTCCTATTCTGTCCTATTCTTCTTCTATCTCTTTACATCGCTCATTGTAGAATGTTTCCTTGTCTCTTCTTGCCATCCTCTGGAATTTCTGTATTCAACTGTCCTATCACCACTACCTTTTGCTTACTTTCTTTCCTGGGATACTTTCAAATCCTCATCAGACAGCCAGTTTGTCTTCCTAGATTTCTTTATTTTGAGGATATTCTTTGTTTCCTGGATGATGATGCAAAATTTGGTCCAAAGTTCTTCAGGTATTTTATCTTCCATGTCTAGTCTGTTCTAAAGTCTATTCTTTACTTCCACTGCATATCCACAGGGAATATTTTTTTTTGTATCTACTTGGTCTGTTGATTTTCCCCCTTTTCTTCAGTTTAATTCTGAACTTTGCAATAAGAAGCTCATGGTCTGAGCCGCAGTCAGCTCCAGATCTTGTTTTTGATGACTGTATAGCACCCCTCCATCTTTGGCTATAAAGTATATATCAGTCTGATTTCTATGTTATCCATCAGGTGATGCCCATGTTTAGACTTGTCTCTGAGGCTGTTGGAAGAGAGTGTTTGCTATGACCAGAGAATTATCTTGATAGAATTCTACTAATCTCTGACCTGCTTCATATTGTACTCTAAGGCCAAACTTGCCAGTTATTTAAGGTATTTTTTGGTTCCCTACTTTAGCATTCCAATGTCCTATGATGAGAGTAACATCTTTTTTTGCTGTTATCTATGATGTGTTGAATATCTTCATAGATCTGGACAACTGCATCCATGGTTGGAGCAAAAATTGGATCACTGTGATGTCAAATGGTTTCAAATGGAAATCAATTGTCATTTATTGGGTTATAATCGAGCACTGCTTTGGCTGCTCTTTGATTGACTATGAGGGCTACTCCTTTTGTTCTGTGCGATTTATGACCACAGTAGAAGATCTGGTGGTTGTCTGATGTGAAATGCCCCATTCCAGTCTATTTTAGTTTACTAATTCCCAGAATATCAATGTTTAATCTCATGTTTGACTACATTCAGTTGACCTTGGATCATTGTTCTAATATTCCAGGCATGTAGAATGTGTTTGAATCATAAAACATGTTGATGGTGGGACATAAATCCTAAATCAATATTAAGCCCAGTATCCTTCATATAAAAAAATCAAAGCATTTTCAATTCAAATGTTTTTTTGCTCTTGCATAGTTTTGAAATTTTGATGTTCAGGTTTTGGATGGAGTGATTCTTCTACGTAAAATTGTGCCCAACTTTGGTACAATTCCTGTCTTCCTTGTGCTTTTTGATGGAAAGTCTGTGCATATTCATCCTCAGGAGTAATTTTTATCTGGCTTCCCCAATGTAACAGCCCCTCTCACATACAGTACACTGTATTATGTACACTACATTGGATAATGTACATGAATATGACTCTCTGATGTTAAAGGTCGTATTGTTATTTGTGGCTAGTATTGTTTAAGCACAGTTGTGCTCTAATAGTTAAGATTTTTCTAAACATTACATTATAAAACTATTTTTTATGAGCTTATAACTTTGTCTGTTTAAAATTTTGTATTTAAAAAAATATTTTTTCTCAATTTTTATGAAATTCTGTCTAGTCAGAAAAGGTTGATTTATGTTGAATGTTGGAGTGATGAAATGTTTTTTTTCCTATAAAAATTTTTGCTCACTTGAAGGAAAAAATGAATGGATATGTTTGAGTGAACTAAGATGCCTCCAAACCTTTTTTGTAATTTTTTAGATAGTTTTTGAGATATACAGTATGATGATAATTAACATTTTTAATGTAATGAGCATGCTGAGTAAAGACTTGTGTACATGGTCTACTGTCAAATTGCATGTATAGTGATTGGTCTTTTATGGTCAGGTGATGTTTGTAATGGTTTTATAGTTATGGCCAGACGGGGTTAGAGAATGAAATGTGAAATGCTTTATATTGGTTCGTGCGATTGGGCAAGGTAACATTTGTTGAAAGAGAGGCAGAAGAAGAACTAGACAAATAACTAGAAAAAGAGGAACTAAAAGAGGAAGAAATAGAATAACTAGAAAGGAAGAACAAGAAGAAGAAGAACTAGAAGAAGAACTACTGATTGTGATATTTTCACCTGCTGTTTTGAGAATGTTTGTGATTAGAGGTGAGGGAACATTGTAACAACTTTATGTTAACAAATTACATGTTTTAATTACAATAAATCAACATTCATTTGCCATTACAGGTGAGTAAATGTATTCATTGCTAAACCTTTTACCTTCTAATATATCAAACACTTTTCTAAAGTTTAGCATTAAAATAGCATCCACAAAAAAGAGCTGTATATCAATCACAAGTTTTTATTTCAACCGTGGAAGTCGGAACAAGTGCTTTTGTGGCAAAGTATTACAAAGTAGTACATAACTGCCACAGCCTTCCAGTGCATGTAGTATGATCAAACACATTTATGAGATAAGGCTATCCTCAGGCTAAATTAACCAAACTTCACACACCATTTTGCTTCTTATCTGCAGTGACATTTATTTATCTAGCGTAAACAAAAAATACACCTTCATTAGGCAGCAGTAGCCACCACTCAATGTTGGGGGGGAAAATAAGTTTAATTAAATAACACATTTGTATAACAATGCATATTACTTCATAGATACACTGACACAATTCCACATTATGACAATTTCTTTAATAACACTGCAATTTTTTACATTTAAATGTTCCTTTTAGCCAATGGTACTTCGCAAAAATAACTTAAAATTAAAACACACTGTTGTTATATCTATTGAGTTATGTCTGTGTTTTTACAAACCTTATAGGACCTTCAAAAGCATTGACTTACATGTGTAGACATGCATATTGATATGTCAATTAATTAGGAATTGTAAAAGTTGATTTATATTTTCTTTTTACTTTAAATAATATAATAAAGACTAGATGTATAGAGCCTCATTCAATTGCAAGGCCGCATCACGCGGTATACAGACTGAATGTCTGCTGGCCTGTTGCTGTCTTGAATTCTCTGAATTGAGCGATTCGATTGAACAAGCCAGCAAGTTACGGGCCGAAAGCCGAAACCATAAAATGTACAATCTTATGTAGCATTTCAGGGCGTGAACATGATCAATTAAGCAAGGCCGTAACTACCCACTGAGAAACAGCCAATAGAAATTGAGACCGTCATCATTACGGCAGTATAATGTCAATCAATTATCGTTTAAAGGTTCGATATGCGATCGGACCCGCAAACCCACAAAATACAAAATAATAAAAATGAATGCCAATACTGTTCTAGTCCATATGGGTGGCCTGATACTCATTGATTTCATAGATTGGTATAACCCCAAAATGAAACATGAAAACATAATATTTGTATTGCCGATTTGCAAGCTTGAGACTGTGCAAATAATTCTAATGTCTTTCATTGCTTCACCCATCATTTACAGTGCAGCATTGAATTTTTATTTGCATTTACTTCTGGTACCAGTAGGATTTTCTTCTACATTTGCCGGGAATGGGTGTGAAAACATTTGCGGGCTTGCAGAATTATAGCAATTGAACAGCGATTTACAATTTTTGCAATTGTGAAACGTGAAAGATCAAAGGCTTAGATGGGGTGTAGGATATGGTTATAACGACCGAAGGTTTTTTTAGCCCCTAGCCTGTAGACCGTTTACGGTGATCCAAGTCTATGCCCCAACCGTGGATGCTGAAGAGGCTGAAGTTGTCCAGTTCTACAAAGATGTTCAAGAAAAGATGTTACTCTCATCATAGGAGATTGGAATGCAAACACTCTGTTCCAACAGCCTCCGAGACATGCTAGACATGGACATCACCAGATGGACAACATAAAATAATCATATTGACTATATACTGTGTGACCAAAGATGGAGAAGCTCTACACAATCATCAACAACAGGACCTGGGCTGGCTGAGGCTCAGACCATGAGCTTCTTATTGCAAAGTTCAGAATTAAACTGAAAAAAAGAGGGAAAATTATCAAACCAAAAATATGAAATACAAAATAAATAATATTCCCTGTGAATATGCAGTGGAGGCAAATAATAGATTTAAGGGACTAGACATGGAAGATAGAATGCCTGAAGGTCTTTGGACCAAAGTTTGCAACATTATCCAAGAAGCAGCAACAAAGAATATCCCTAAAAGAAAGAAAAGTAAGAAGGCAAGAAGGCAATCTGGCAAATAAAGTCGCCCAGGAGGCTTTGAAAGTCGCCCAGGAAAGAAGCGAAAGGTAGTGGAGATAGTAAAAGATTTGTCCAACTGAATGTAGAATTCCAGACCATAGAAAGAAGAGACAAGGAAACATTCTACAATGAGCGATGTAAAGAGATTGAGGAAGATAACAGAATGGGTAAATCAAGAGATCTCTTCAAGATAATTGGCGATCACATAGGCACCTTTCTTACCAAAGACAAAAATGTTCTGACTTAGCAGAAGCAGATCAGATAAAGAAGAGCTGGCAGGAATACACTGAAGATCTATACAGGAAGGATTGTAACACCAGTGATGACCTCAATAGTTTGTCCAATGAGTTGGAGCCCAACATCTTGGAGAGTGATGTGAAATTGGCCCTAGGATGTCTTGCTGATAATAAGGCTGCAGGAGGTGATGGAATCCCAATTGAATTATTCAAAATTCTACAGGATGATGCTGTGAAAGTGTTGCTTGCCTTATGCCAACACATTTGGAAAACTCAACAATGATCAATAGACTGGAAAAGGTCTACGTTTCAATCACAAAAAAGAGGCAGAGTTAAAAAGTGTTCCAATTAACGAACAATTGCACTAATTTCACATTCCAGCAAGGTAATACTTAAGATTCTACAAGCTGGACCAACAATATATGGACCTGGAACTACCAGATGTGCAAGTCGGGTTCCGCAGAGGAAGAGATCAAATTGCCAATGTTCAAGGGATAATAAAGAAAGCAAGAGTTCCAGAAAAGTATATACTTCTGCTTAATAGACTATTCTAAAGCCTTTGACTGTGTTGATCACAACGAAATGTGGCAAGTTCTTAAAGAGATGGGAGTACCAGATCATCTCATCCGCCTCCTATAGAATCTGTATGTGGACAAAAAAGCCATGGCCAGAACCAAAAATGGACAACAGAATGGTTCAAGATCGGAAAAGGAGTGCAACAAGGTTGTATATTGTCACCTTATTTATTCAACTTATATGAAGAGTACATTATGCGGAAGTTCGGACTAGATGAATCCAAAGCTGTAATCAATATTGCTGAAAGAAATATCAACAACCTCAGATACGCAGATGATACTACTTTTATTTTACTAAAGAACCTATTGATGAGGGTACAAAAGTAGACCTGCTGCTCATCGTTAAAAAAAACGAAGATCATGGCAAACGATGATCTCAGTTTCATGCAAATAGACAGGGAAAAAATGGAGGCAGTGACAAATTTTATTTTCCTGGGATCCAAGATCTAAGAATTAAAAGACGTTTGCTTCTGGGGAGGAAAGCTATGGCAAGCGTGGACAAGCCAGTAAAACGTAAAGATATTAAACTATCATTAAAGGTCTGCATAGTTAGAACTATGGTATTCCCAGTAGTAGCATATGGAAGTGAGAGTTGGACCATGAAGAAGTCTGAGCGGCGTGGAATCGATGCCTTTGAATTGTGGTGTTAGAGAAAACTACTCCCTAGTCCCTTGAACTGCAAGAAGATAAATCTGTACTTCAGGAAATCAAGACAAACTGTTTACTAAAAGCTTTGATAATGATGCTGAAGCTCAAATATTTTGTCCATATAAGGAGATGGCAGGATTCCCCAGAGAAGACTCTGATGCTGGGAAAGATTAAAGGCAAAAACGTGTAGTGCTTCTGCGGTGCTTAATTAATTTTAAATAGTACAAATAAAGTTCCTGATTTTATTGTTTCAGTATTCTATTGGATGGATAGTGTTAGGCACTGGAACGACAGTCTGACTGTGTTTATTGTTTGTAAATGGAAAGATTGAAGGCACAAGAAGGGGACCACAGCGGCGGAGATGGATAGATGAGGTCACTGAAGTAATGAACATGAACTTGATGATGCTCAGAAGGGCAGTGACTGAGAGATGTACCTGGTGTTCTGCGTTCCATAGGGTCACTGCGAGTCGGATGGAACTGAGCGACTAAACTGTAACAACAAAATTGACAAAAACTGTGTTATGGTTGCAGTGCAGGATGGGGCTGGAAAAACGCAGGATATTGGAAAATTAAGCTAGCATGCAACCTTAATATCCATCCCTGCCCCTGCAAAGGTTTTTCTGTTGAAATCATCCATGATATTACTGAAGTTCCTTTTATATATATACTCAGGGGCGTAGCAACTGGGTGGGATGAGGGGGGCATTTCCCACCTAGATTAAATGAATAGGGGACACACAAAAACAGTATGTCTTTCCCGTGTAAGTTTTGACATAACTTATATATATATATATATATATATATATATATACATATATAAATTCAACTGGCACATATATGTTTATATTTTTTAAACAGTTGTGCTGTATTGCATTATAGGTAAATAGTTTTCTTGGTTAATAACTGCAAGCCTGTGTTCCCTGAAAATAAAACATATTGGACATTTTGAGATAAACGATAAAAAAAGGAATTGTTCAATTTACTACAGACAAACTCCAGACTGTTGATTAATAATAAAAGAAGACAATGATTGTCTTATTCACCCCAGAGTGTTCCATACCCTGAGGAAGTGGTTAAATACATAGGTTAGAGGAGGAGCAGAGAAACTTAGTTTGCATAACCTAATTTTTTAACCTAAATTTGTTTAACCTAATTTATGTACAGCGCTACAGAATATGTCGGAGCAGTAATATATAAACTATAATAATAATAATAATAATAGCAGCACTGCATTCACTTTCAACTTTGTTATTTAGTTTTACTAAAAAGTGGCTTTAACATACTATATATATATATATATATATATATATATATATATATATATATATATATATATAAATGTAAATTCATTTTTAAGCATAATTGTATGTGTTAATATTTATTCTACCAACTTCTTTTTACTATTTGATATTGTTCCGGGGTGACACAATATTGTTCTTTTCCTGTTAATATATGTGATTGTTCAGCATTCATTTTCATTATTATAAAAAAAATTCTGAATTTCTGCATACTATTCTTTGTTGTTATCTGCTATTGATTTGCAAAGTTTTCTTCTGTGGTAGCTTATCAAGATGTTATCTTATGAGTATATTTCAAAACAATATTCCTTATATTCTACACTATGAGCCTCATTCAATTGAGCAATTGTAAGTTACTGGAGCCCCTAATGGAGTACGTAATCTAATTTGCTATGCGATTGACGTTTTTTTTAGGGGCTTGAAATCCTTGCTGTTGTTAAACCCGGAACTTACAGCCTCTAGAAGCCTTTGATCTTTCACATCCACAAGAATTCTGTTAGCTAAAATCACAAATCGCTATTCAATTGCCAAACTCCATCAAGACCACACCAGCAGTCAAGCCCGCAAATGGCAAATGGTGGCCCAAAGCTTATGGGTTCCAAATAGGACCCTCAGATGGTTTAAAGACTAGTTTGGAACACTGCAAAACCCAATAAAAACAAAAAACTAACCTCCACCAGGGATAGTCTCCGCTAGGCCCATACTGGAAAGTCCCACGTCATTGATGTGGCCATGTGCCAAGATGTATACCCATTATCATTTGATGACATCCCATTAAGTGTTTTGATATCAATCAATTCACCCTATCACTTGTCATATTGTTATAAGGCCTTCAGGGGAATATTGATACTCCACAGTATTTTATGATATTAATATTATTATTATTATTATTATTATTATTACTAGCGACTTGCCGGGCAAAAATGACATGGCAATAAAATTTGAAGCCATGGGAATGCTGTTTGACACACAATGTAAACCTTTTTGTACTGTGAGGACCTTCGGCGCTCATAGCGAGCCGCTCCTCTCGTTTACTTTTGGTCCTATGAGCGCCTTTGGCTCTCATCCCAAAGACAGATATATATGTGTATGTTTTTCTCTAATAATTAATTAATAATTTACTTAATAAATTAATATACTTTAGCTATTTGTAATTGCTAGATCCAGCAATGAATAGCCTGAAGAGCTAAGTATTTATTTTTATTTTCCTGCAGCATACAATGTACAGTTGGACTGTTGCTGCCCTGAGGAGAAAGTGTCATCAATGTCCCAACTGTGCATTATAAATATGTTGCGTGCGCGAGGGCAAACCGTTGGTTTAGTTGTGTAAATCGCCATTTTAGATTCGTAATTTGTTAGTGTTGTAAAATGGCATAGTTGGTCTATGTGCTACGCGGGTCTTGAGCATTTTGCATGCTTCCTAACTGTGTATTTTTGTACCTTGTACGCCCCTGGCAAAAGTCGTACGTGCCTGGCGGTGTTTTGCGCATTTCAGGGTCGTGTAACCTTGTTTTTATTTTTTTGGGCCTCCATTTTTTGCTCGCTTAGCCGATTTACAATTTCCAAAACTCGTTAAATTCAATTTTAATTAGCATGCAACCTCACTGGCAGATGTCATGGCTGTCCCCCCATGCTGTGTGTGTTTTTTAAATTTTTTTTCATTTTGTATTGTTTTAGTTGTTTTTGAATGTACGCATTTCGGCTGTTAACTTTGTATTTTCTCAACCTTGTATTTTTTCCAAGTTTCGCGTTTCAAGTGGCAAAACTCTTTAAAACCGACTTTAATTCGTATGCAACATCACCCCCAGACGTCCTTGTCCCCGCCCCCCCCCCCCCCCCCCCCGTGCTGTGTGTGATGTTTTTGTTATGTTTTTTTGTTATTTTTCAGTGTTTTTTTATGTACGCGTTTCGGCCGTTCAGTTCCTATTTTTGTGACCTCGTATTTATTTTTTTCTAAGTCTCGTGGGTCGTAATTTTTTTGTTGTGTAAGTCCGTATTTCCTCTTTACGCGTTAGTGTTTTTTTTCTAAGTCCCGCAGGTCGTAATTTTTTTTTTCTAAGTCCCGAGGTGTGTTTTTTTTTTCTCAAGTCACACTATCTGGGTTTTTTGTTGCCGGGAGTGAGGCGCCGTAGAGCCTCCACCTCCGCAAAAGCGGCCCCTCGCTTTGCGAGGGTTGCAGTTCTGCGAGCTCGTTTTGCTAGCTCGCAAAGCGCGATAACAATTTGCAGTTTAACAACTATTATATGTGATTATATATATTAATCTATTGCATAGTAACTAGGGCTTATTAGTTTACTGATATAGGAATGTGAAACAAATGTGATGTATGTGGATGTCCCAAAACCTCAACCATTGAAAACACACTGACACGATGAGAACGGTATAACAAAGCTTTATTTCATACACAGAGCACACTCAGAAATGGACAAGACTGTGCATTAATATCACGGGTGTCTTGTGGGCGGATCCCAGGAGGGCAAGAGGCTTGGTTTTGGGAAAAAGGGGATACATAAAAGGGGTAATAACATAATCTAGAATAAGCATGATGCATAGCACCTACCAGGGTCACTACACCACTGCAACTGAAATCTGGTTCCATTTAATTGAAGAAACCAGGCATGTGCATAGCACTTACAACTTGAATTAAACAGATGCTTAAACCTCTGGACTGTGTAATCCAATCCAGTATCACAAATATAGTGTGTTTTCAAAACTCAAATCTGAAAAAAGTGGTCAAAAGAAAAAAGGTGGAGTAGGATAAAAAAAATACATACATGTACAGCACATGATGATTCCCATCTGCAAGCATTACTAACCATTAGCTAGTTCTCAAGATAACTCACTGGCCATGATCATTAATAATGATGTGTCATCTCACAATCAATGCTTAGTTGTGACCCGAGTCAGTGGTCTAGGTGTACTATCACCTTTGCAATATGATATTGTTCATCAACATTGTTATCACATCCATCAGCTAAACAGGTACTCATGATATCAGCAATAGAGGAAAATACCCATTAATATTGAGAGGACACAAAGGTCAGCAGCCAGATTCAATGTTACTTACATCAGACCCAAGGATCTGTTTGCACACTGATATTGAGGTTGGGATCACATGCTTCACTAGTACATATATTAATGCTGGCTGTCATTAACATGCCATTGTGAGACTTTGGAAGTCCACTGACATAACGGTATTAGTCTACATTTCAGCTAACAACAATCATGTATTAGATATCTGGCTATATGATAGCTTTAATATTGTGGGAGCTACATGTTAATGGGGGGACTGTCATTGAAGGAATGTGTACCTGAGAGGCACTGTGAAAACCTTAAACCTCATACATTTCCTTCATAATGCTTGCAGATGCAGAAGATGGCTTTATGGACCTGAATTGTACCTAAATCCCCCCAAACAAAACAAAAAATAATAACACCTGCAACATAAGTCCTTAAAAATATAGGGACTGCAGCATCTCTTCTCAACAGCATTCCTCAATGACCATTAATTGGTGAAATGTTAAACAGAATCCTACGTGTCCACAGAAAAGAGGATCATGGACCATGTGATGGGAGGTAGCCATCTGCATACAAAATATAACCATCACATAGGCCGTGATCCAAGATTTTGTAGCCAGGCTAGATTACATTACCATTTGGTCAAATAGATTGTCACTGAGGAGTGCTGTTGAGAAGGCACAAAACATATGTGCAGCTCCTACATCCTCCTCCTCCTAGCATCAGGGCCCCAATCCCCCATGGCCGGCCGCTGTCTCCTTGGTGGTGGTGTAGGGGTGGCAGGGGGAGGCATCCCCTCAGGAGGCAGCGGCAAGAGCAGTGGTAGTGGTGCTGGTGACGGTGACTTTGGCAGAGGCATGAGGGAAGCGGCCGGGCTGGGGGTGTGCGGGGGTATCCTCCGGGTGGAGGAGGCGAGCCAGGGACCAGAGCGCTGTGCAAGGCATCCGTAGTCAAGTTTTGAAAGGCGCTCTTGTCCACCCTCATCTTGAGCAGCTTGGCAATGAAGGACTCACTCATCAGATGGTGTCTCCTCTCCTCCCTATTGCGCCTGGCCAGGCTGTGATTGACATCTGCATGATTGGCGGATATGCTGGTCTGGATCCCCTGGAGATTCTCCATCTGGTGCAGCATGAAGGCCAGAATCTCCGCCTGCACAACCTGGCTTGGTTGTGGGGCATTAGGCCCCTGGGCTCGGTGAGACGGTGGTGGTGGCCCAGTTGGGAGGGTCTGGGGCCTGGCTGGAGTTTCGCTCAATGGGGGTGGTGGTGTCATTGCTGGGCCTAGTGGTGGTGGTGGACATTCTGTGCCACTGCTTAGGAGGGAGGAAATGGTGTCAATCCCCACTGGTCCCTCCAGTAGGAGGGCCCTGGTGAGATGCTGAGTCTCTGGAGGAGGGGGACAGTGGGGTCAAATGTTGCCGGTTCGGCAGATGGTTCTGCTAGTGACCCACAGTCCAGATGACGTCCTCCGAACCAGGGCCCTTGGCTCCACTTCTTTCCTCCTCCCTCTGCACCGGTTCCTGGTGGGCGGGGGCTCACTCGCCGACTCCCTGCTTCGATGTACATGTGGTGGCATGTTGGTGTATGTGATATTCACCTGACATGGAGGCTGGATCCTGCTGGGCCACTAGGCCTGAAGCTCCAGCGGTGGGCAACTGCCTCAGAAGATCCTTGGCCACCCTCTCCCACTCGCTGTAGCAAACTTGGGGGCCACCACTTGGTGCTGTAGCTTGCTTGGCTTTCTTGGCCATCATCCTTCTCACTTTGGCCCTGATGTTGTCAAAGTGGTGCTTCACAGACCTCACATCCCTATCTGCTGTAACCCGCTGTAATCACTGTATGGAGTGACCTAGCTCTACGTGTATCTATGTGTGTAATTTAATTTATGTGTATTGGTATTATGTGTATTCTGTAAATATGTGTAATCAAGGATTAATTGTAAATTTTTAAACATATAAATATAAATTAACAAAGCTGCAATATACTGCTCTGAAATCTCTCCTACTCTCACTCACTCCACTCAAACCACCAACTCCGGGATCTACGTGCTACTTTGTCAGAATCTACAACACAGTCAATGCCTGGGCATGTGGAACGCAACTTTATAATCTCTCTCTGGCAATCATCTTCAGCTAGATCCCTTTTTATTGGCTGAGAGGCCTGTGTCACACTCCTTTATACCGTGATTGATTCGTAACTGCAGACCGCATCTAGTCAAGTCTATTAACAGTTTGCGGCAGCGGGAGGGGTTTACGGGCTTGAGGCCTTGGCCCGTAACTTGCGCCCTTGCTCAATTGAATAGCACCGGAAATATAGACGACTGCAAGCCCGCAACAGGCCCACAGACATACGGCCTATATACCGCGAGATGCTGATTAGAAATAATAAATACATCAGTTCAGACTCATCCACCCACTGTTTCCATAATCTGGAGGGAAGGCAGTGAGATAGCATATGATGCATAATTTCACAAGGAGCTGGTGAAGCCTATGTCCTATGTCTACCCTATGTCCTGCCTGAGGTGCTATCATGGCAACATGACCCTATAGGTCTCATACTTAGCAGTGGCTATGCTCAGCTCAATTCAATGATAAGGAGTGCCAGGAAGGGAGAGGGCCATTATATGTATCAACACATCAATCAACACATTGATTGCCGGGATCGATATAACACAAAATCAAAATCAAAATTATTTTATATTGCCGATTTGCAAGCTTCAGAATGTTGTGCTATTTATTTCAATACCTAACATAACTTTCCCTTTTAATATACGTACAGTAGTGTGTGTATATTTGCATTTACAGTGCTATTGATTGGACCTCTCTAGTACCCGTTGGCTTCTTGGCTCCATTCGCGGGTTACTGGCTTGAACGGCAGTGAATTTGTTGCAATTTAATAGCATGGTTGGAAAGTTACGAGCTTGACAGATCAAAGGATTTGCGGGAGCGCAGTTCAAATTTCCCCATCCTGTAGCCTTTTCTTGGCCTTACCCCGCAAGTCGTCGGCGGTTCTCTTTACAGGGCTAATTTAATAGCCGTAAGTCTTGCGGATACGTGACAACCAGTAAGACAGAAGTGTGACATACATTATAGAACTTAGAAAACAAGCATACATGTTCCTGCTGACATAGGTTACAGGTGCCTGAACTCGTTGCAGCAAAGTGGTGCGGGCCTCACGATGAGCACCTGCGACGCTCATCTCAAGACCTGCAATGAGCGCCTTTGGTGGTCATTGCAGCAAAGTCGTGCAGGCCTCACGATGAGCGCCTATGGCTTTCAGCGCTCATTGCGCATGGGCAAGCTCGTAACTATTAACATTGCGTGACCAACATTTGTAACTTTATAGAGAAAAATTGCTAACACTATTCTCTCTGAGGCTACTTCCTATTCTATCTCATTAAGATTGTATATCTATGGAAGTGAAACAATTGGTAAGTGTAAAAGTACATTATAAAGAGAAAGAGAAAAAGACACCTTGTTCCAATTGTGAAAACCTCCATCTAAAAATGCTCAAGGATAAAATAAAATTATGCTTGAGCATTATTGGATAGAGGTTTTCACAATTGGAACGAGGTGTCTTTTTCTCTTTCTCTTTCCAACATTTGTAAATTACTAATTTATTTTAGATCAACCGTCCGACTTTACTAATGACGAGCTAGCAGTGGTTAAAACCTTAAAATCACTATTGCTTGAAGTGAGAGAATAGACAGCTAAGATTGATTAGAACAGTTGAGCTTTCCTATATGCCCCCAAATACAATATCCCAGGCTGCTATAACTTTTCTTAATTTGGAGACACAAGCATTGAAAGAAATCCAGTTATGGGAAGATGATGTAATAAAACCTAGGGACAAGGGAGGAAATATTGTAGTTTGGCCTTTAGAAATGTATAAAGAGGAAGTGTATCGTCAATTATTAGATATGAATTGTTACGCACACTTATTCAGAAATCCAATGGTTAATTTAGAGGCCAAATATAATCATCTAATATTCTGTAGCCTCCTTGGGACTCATTAGAAAATAGAAAATAAATATTTACAATTCAAGAACTCTTCAATTTCCACCCAAAAGTGCATAAGAGCCTAACAAAACCGCCTGGCCATCCCATAGTCTATGGGAATGGTGTTCTCTGAGAAAATGCTAGCAGATATTTGGATTTTCTTTTACGCAAACATGTATGTGCATTAACATCCTATACCAGAGACACTATGCATGTTTTAAATAAATTAAAGGATGTAATCACCACTTCCGATACTTTGCTTGTATCAATGGATGTGGAGTCACTATACACATCTATTGGGCATGATTTAGGCTGCATGGCAATCAAATATATGTTGGTGAATAAAACCAATTATAAGCATTATATCATTGAGCTCTTTGTTTCATTTTATGCCGATTCATTCTCACCCATAACTATTTCTTATTTGGGTCAAAGTACTTCTTACAAACTCAAGGTACAGCGATGGGCACAGCTGGTGCCCCTATATATACGCAAACATCTTTTTGGTGGGAGGAGACCAGTGTTTTTAAATTGGAAACTATACATATTAATAAATAGATGAGATGTATTGATGATATATTCTTTTTGTGGACTGGCTCTAAGGAGGACTTGGTATCTTTTATTGAAAAGTTTAATGATAACCAATATAACATCAAGTTAACACATAATATCCAGCCACAATATATTTAATTTCTGGATATTCTCATCCAAAAAACTGAATCTGGAATGCTGAGTACCACCTGATATAGGAAACCAACTGCTACTAAAAATATATTGTGTGTCTCGAGTGTTCATCCAGCTGATGTTATTCAGAATCTGCCGAAGGGAGAATACCTGAGAACAAGACACAACTGTACGGAGATTGAAGCTTTCAAAAGTAAAGTCAAGGCACTACAAGGCAGTAGAGGCTACTCCAAAGGTGACCTTAAAAAGGCATATCAACTGAGTCTGGAAAAAGGCTGGAAAAAAACAGAGATGATCTATTATCCCTCAAACCAAAAAAAGAGGGACTTAAAAGATATCCTCACATCAAGCCATTTCAATGAGACTAAACCTCACCTGTCTGTATTCCAAGGCATTGTAGTACCTGCCCACACATGAAAAACTTAAGACTGTGACAGACCTTTTTTGATAAAATCCATAAAATGATGTACCATATAAACTGTCAATCTGATCATATAATATACTGTGTATTGTGCACTTGTAATATCCTGTATGTCGGGTAATAAACTAGACCCTTACGTTTGAGATTATCTGAACATAAAAATACCATCCGCAGTGCTGACAGAGATAAGAAAAATCCCCAACAAATTCTCTCTGTGGTCAAACATTTTCTTGAAAAACACTATGGGAATCCCAATGCATTAAAATACTGGGGTCTACGATGGATTAAGTCAGGATTAAGAGGAGGTAATAGGGAAAACTACTATTACAAGCTGAAACAAGATTAATTTATTTATTAAAAATGTGCACCCATTTGGATTAAATGAGAAAAATAACTTTTCAGTCTTCTTATAGATACAATATAGAAATATACATAAGATATTAAGTGAGTATTTTTTGACAACTAATACCTCATACTAATACTAACTTTGAAGCCACATATTACTCTATTACAATATGCGAATATAAAATATTAAATTAGGAGTCAATGTGGTTTTGCTGTATAAATAATAGTACATTTTCAGAATTGCTAATAAGTAAAAGTCTCTTTCAGTCCCCCTCTAACTATGAAGCACCTATTTATATATGGCTCTCATACTAGGAAACAAGGCTGATTGCGCTGGATAGAACACAGTACTTATGGAAAGTAGCTTGATTGGGCTATATAGAGGCTAGAAAAAATGTTTAACATATATGTTACTGTCAATGGTCCTAGTATATCTTTAAAAAGACAGTTGACGCACAGATTTGGTTTATCAGCTGTGTTGTTGGTGGCACTGTGACCTCTGAAATCATTGCGTCTCTAAGTGCTGCCAATGTTTCTTGCACTATAGAGCCTGAAGGCTGAGAGCTGAGACAATCATTGTTTTGATTTTGCCGGGCAAGCATCAGAGATTGCAGTGATTGGCTTCTATGAAAGTGAAGAGTAGATCTAAATACAAGGCTATAGATGGTTGATCCTTTAAATTGACTGGGAATAGTATATTCAAAGGTAATAGGCTTATGAATGATAAGGGGTGGTACACCCCGGTAGTAATGGATCAGGGTATACTCATTGGACAGTCTGTGGTAAGGAACACACGTTTCCTGTAAAAAGGGAAGGTGATTCGATTTTCAAAGTGTGACTCGCTGGAATGACAACAGCATTTTATCTTCACAGTGGTGAACATGCATTCATGCGAAACGCGTTCACTGTCCAAATGGATATAATTCCGATTTAAATGCTCAGTGGAGGTCAGTGAACGTTAACCAGAATAAAGTACTCTGTTAGTAATGTATATATGCTGGGAAATGGATTTATACAAGCTACATGTTAGTTGATTCAATACTTTAAATTACTTGAGATAGGCAAATTCGGACAATTGATGCCTACAGTATTATAGGTGCAAAAGTGATGTGTTACATCAAGTAAATGAAGAAAAGATATAGGACAAGTGTACATATAGGTATATTGATTCTACACCATCATTATTTCTAAAGATTATTGACCAAATAATATAGTATAAACTTTAAACTTTTAGTGGTAAGTGTTTTTTAACACTTCATAAATAAAGAGAAAGACACTTAGTTGAACCACCAATATGTCTTCCCATAGGGAACCAGCATAATATGGGAAAATTTAGTCAGAGACAAAATTAAATAATTTTTATTAAACACAATTAAAAAACAATATTTGTTTATTTTTTAAAACACATACATAGTGATTTTTTGACACACTGATACAGAGCCACATTAAATTCCAAGCCCGTATGTGCAACGTGAGACCCGTAACAGATGCAAGCTTGAAATTTTGCTGAGTACTAGAGCTATTAAATTAGAGCCGGGCGCGAGGTACGGGACAGAGTGACAAACCCGTAAACCATCTGTCGAACTTTGGATGCGCGGCCGTGAAAATAATCAATTAGTCAAACCCGTAGTTACGGGTTTAGATGGAGCCAATAGCAGCAGAGATCGCCAGAATTACGTCACTGAAAAATGGATGAAGTCTTACGGGTTTCAATTACGAGTTACGATCGGACCCACATTCCAGATATAATGCAATATTGATAAAGCTGTAAATAATGATATTCTATTACATGCGAGTTCCATTATATGTATTAACACATTGATTGCCGGGATCGATATAACACAGAAATTAAACATGAACTAAAGTATATTATATTGCCAATTTGCAAGCTTGAAAATGTTGTGCTATTAATTCTAAGACCTAACATCACTTTCCCTTGTATTATATTTACAGTAGTGTGTGTATATTTGCATTTACAGTGCTACGTATAGGACTTTACCCCCCTTGCGGGTCCTCGCTAGCACTCGTAGTTTTTTTTACTCCATTTGCGGGTTACAGTGTTGAATGCCAGTGATTTCGATGCAATGTAATATCGTGATTGGAACATAACAGTTACGGGCTTGAATGAACAAAGTATTTGATGCCTCACAAGTCGAAGTCTCACGTCCCGTAGGGTTTTCTCGCTCCTACTCCGCAAGTCATTGGCGGCTGCTTTAAAAAGGCCAATTTAATAGCCATTAGTCTTGTGTACTACGTTATGAGCTACGGTTTTACATGTTTGGGGAATTTAATGTTGGTCTTTTTGGTACACTGATTTATGGTGTTTTATATTATATTGCTGCTAATTTGTGGTATAAATTTATATTCATTATACATATTATTATACATTAAATATTTGTGTGGGTTAATAATTTCCTTTTTTGTTCTAGACATTAGAGTGCCACCATATTAGTTTTAAAGGTTTTTAATATATTTTAGTTTTTCAATAATTTTGGTCAACCATATTTAGTTTATAGCAGATGTATTTAGGTGGCATTTGATGTACATTTGCATTTACATAATTCTTGATCACTCCATATTGTGGGACTTCTCATTGATATTTTATAATTGTTTTTTGTTATTTTTTTTTTATTTTGTCTCTGGCTAAATTTACCCATATGATGCTGGTTCCCTATGGGAAGACTTATTGGTGTTTCAACTAAGTGTCTTTCTCTTTATTTATGTTATATCAAATAAAGTATGTAGCATTAGAGTACCATGTTTACTCCATTGTAGAAAAGTACTGAATTAGAGGGAAATTTTACAGGTGAGTACTGACTGGTTAAGCACTCAATCTAGTGCTCCTGATTAGGTATCAACCTTCTGAACATTACTTGGAAAGAGCCAAGGGGGCATAAAATCAGCAGTTTTCTAGGCAGTGGTAGTGTGCCCATGGGGTTGCAAATGGTCGCCTCTGTGTGACCCAAAATATGTCCTTTGGGGAAGTCTGCCGAGCATTGTGTTGGCCATTCAGACAGTCCAGCTGCCAACTTACAGACTCAGCTCACATTGTCCAGGGAAGATAAATATGGTAGTGTGCAAGTTTTTCCATTCTATTTTAAATGTTACTATTTTCCTTTTGATTTGTTGTGACCATCGAATACATTTCATATTCTTTTATCTACCTCTGTGATCCTACTGTCTTTTCTAGGCTATCAACTCATCTCTGTCTCTGCCTCCCAAGTTTGTGCCAAGTTTCTGGGATGAGAACCTTGGGTCAGCAGTCTTTGTAAAGGCTAGTTCAAAAAGAGTTGGGTGAGGAAATTATTGGGATTCAAGACCCATTGTTCATGTATGGATCCTGTATAGTGGAAGGGCTCCAGATACAAGTAACCACTGATGATGGCCCTGGCTCCTAGACTTAAATGATATTATTTTTTCATCATTCAGTAAATCTTTAATTTACCATGCTTTGCAGAGAGAACATGACTTTCCCATAATGTTAAATTGATGTGATGTGGCATTCTAGAGGTTGCATGATAGAAAATTCGGGTTTTCTAAATTGTTAAAGGTCTGGGACCATCAAATGCCATGATTGGTGTTTTCTAGCAACTTATTTTATTCCTGGTGAGTTGCCAAAATGTTTTTGAGCACTGCACCGGTTGCTGCACAGAGGTTAAGCACACTGAGACTCCAGCACATCCCGAAACACATGTACACTAAAGCTGTAATCAAATATAGATGAGTGTACCTTACAACTGCAAGACAGACAGTGGAATGTTTCTGTAGGTCATCCAGGTTCAGTCTCGGAGTGTTGTTCACAAAAATCTGAAGGGTCACAGAAAAAGTAATAAGCTCTTATAAAGAGTTTATTAAAACATGTCCATGCCTATTTTTTTTTATTTTTTTTTTACATTTTTGGCTGTGTAAAGACACCATTGCTCCACTAGCATTATATGCATTATACATATATTAGAGTGATAAGTAGAGTGATAAATAACATGGCTGTTTTATTAGCTTTCTGTGTATACAACCAAGCAAATCAAGCTTTTTTGTTTTTAAATATTTTTTTTCTGGAAGCATGATTAACAATACTAACAGGTAAAATGCAATCAATGGTAACACACACTTTTTCATTTTTTGGGGGGAAGAAGGAGGTGTAGGATAGGGTGAAAATATATAACTGGTCAGAACCTACTGCATATTCCAACCATGACCAGCTTGAGCCTTAAGATCTGTGCTTAGAGCCGGATTCAATTGCAAACCTGCAACTCGATCGTAGTCGGACATATGTCTGCGGGTGTGTTGGGGGCTCCCATTTGTCTCAGATTATGATGCTATTCAATTGTTTAAGCCCGCAAGTTACTGTCCCAAAGCCGAAACCGTAAACCATGCACTGGTTCGAGGCAGTTCAGGGCGGGAACATGATCATTGAATCAAGCCTGTAACCTCCCATTTCGAATCGGCCAATAGAAAATGAGACTATCATTATTACTGCAGTAAAACATGGAGGTTACATGTCAATCAATTTGGTTTGCAAGCCTGCAAAATAAAGAATTATGAAAATTAATGCCAATATTGTTCTAGTCCATATGGGTCGCCTGATATGTTTTAACTCATTGATATCTGAGATCGATTTTGCCCTGAAATGAAACATAAAAATAAATTTAATTTATTTTTATTAGCATATACAATGCTACGAATAGGTGTTTAACCCCCTTGTGGGTCCTCTCTAGCATATAGCCTTGGGGAAATTGATCAATTGAATAGCAATTTGCGATTTTAGCCATCGAAAGTGAAAGATCGAGGGCTTCGGGAAGCTATAAGTTACGGGTTTAACCATCACAATCTTTTCAAGGCCGTAACTTGTAACCCGTTTGGAGCCTGTAAAAAGATGCCAATTTAATAGCAAATTAACTTGCAATGTCACTTACAGGGTACTGGATCAAGCGAGAGCTCAATAGAATTTGGCTCCTAGTGTCACAATCGAATTTGCCTCTTTTGATGACTGTGATTTGCCAGAAATGTGGTAAGATGACGCAACTAGGAATTGATTCACCCATTAATATACCATTTTGTATGACCTAATTTGAATTATTTCTAATTTACAATGATTATGATGTCTAATTCAGAACAGTAGATGGTTTGCTGTGTGAGGTTCAATTAGTGTTCCATGAAATGGCATTTTCTGCAAAAAATATTTATTTTGCCTAATACTTTGCAGCATTGATTTATTAATTTTAAATCAAATGCTTGGCCATTCCATCACCTTGGATGCAACTAATGCCAAGCTAATATAATTTCTTTTCTTTTTTTTAAGTTTTCATTTACAAACATTTTTTAAAATACAACAAACATTGCTTGTTTTGAAACACATTTTGTCGATATAAATAGATTGTGATACCGAGAGTTTTCCAAATTTATTTAATTATGCAGCACGTAACTTCCTTGAATGCAATAAACAACATCAGTGTGGTAAAATATTGTTAAACTATTCATCTATATTGACTATCTCAGTACCTGGCGAATAGGTATAATACAAATTACATAATTGTGCTTTAATATGGTAAGACTTGAGAAGAACACAAGCAAAAGACAAACATACAACTTATGGACACCGAGAGAGGTTCCAAGAGAGCCCGGATGTAGAATCTAACTTCCCTATGCTCAGTCTGATTCTCTTCAGCCTCCTTACTCAGTTTTTATCTTTCTTTATATTTCTATTTTGTATCCTTCTCAGTACAATTTGTACATATTTTCCATTTTATTAATAGCTTCTTTGATAGTGCCAAAGCAATTGCTTCTGTTTCTAACTGATGGTTTTTATTTATAGCAAGTTTCATTTTGTTCCAAGTAGGTAATTGTTGTTGCTTCCATTTTCTTGCTATCAATAATTTTACCATTGATATTATTTGCAAAATAAATGTGTTTTTTTCCATTGTTATTGTATTTGGTATAATGTGAAGAAACAAGATCTCCAGAGAAAGAGCAATATGGATTTTAATTATTTTAGAAATCTTTTCAAAGCAAAACTTTCAAAGGATTTGAATTTGTGAACATTGCCACCACAAGTAGAAGAACGTTCCTCTTACCTCGCACTTCCTCCAACATTCGTTGTTACTTTTTGGGCCTGAAGACTTAGGGCCTCATTCTATTATCGGCCGTAAATCGGCCGCAAGGCTGCGATTCCTTGCGGGGCTACCGTTACCTTGAAATTCAATTATACGGCGCCGCAAGGCTATCCCCTTACGGCCGGCCGTATATCTTGCAATTGGCCGTAAGCTCAGAAATCTTTAAATGCAAAAATAAATTCAAGACGGCACTGTAAAGCTCTGTAAATGCTAGGGATCATAATGGGGGACATGAGGATTAATAGCAACCCCCTCTCAAGCTTGCACATCAGCCCAAATCCGAGATTACATTAACTGTTTTTTTTCCGGCCGCAGCGTGGGCGGGTTTGAGGTGCTCCAAGCCCTCTGGACTTTTTACATGGATATTTGATATAAATTAAAATAAAATGTATTTACGGATTTGAGTGTAGGGGAATGTTGTGCTATTAATGCTAACACCTACAATCACTTAGGTATAGTCTCCTCAGAGTGCAGGATGGCTTTATTATGGCTTTATAATGTGCTTAATTGTGTGCCTGCAGGACCTTTTTGCTGCAAGTAAGCTGCGGCAAGGTTTTAGCCTTGCAGAGAGGGTTCCCGGAGCAATTGAATAGCAACCAGGATTTTCTTACGGCCGAAACTTTTGCGGCTGTTTAAGATCAAAGGCTTTCCTCCGGCGCGTGCAGCCGCAAGGGATAGCAAGGCGCCGGCCGCAAGCCTGCCGGAATCCCTGGCTGGAAGGGGATAGAATAGGCAAATAGCTTGCAGCCGGTCCTTGCGGCCCCGAATCTCCTACGGCCGATAATAAAATGAGGCCCTTAGACATTTATAAAGGACCTTGCAGCACACCTCCCTCGTGGGAAAATGTTTTATAATATTTTCAGTAAATTCCAATGCTTTGAACCATTTGTCATTTGTCCAAGTCTTGCCAATATTTTTTTCCCAAATATCCATATTGCTTGTTTTTTCCCCTTCGTTCTTGTCTTTCAAAATATAATAACAATTGGAAATTAGAAACATCTTTTTTTTATTAACAAGCATAATTTTTCAAAAGGGGTAATTTCTCTCTGTCTATCTAGATTACAATTAGATTTTGAAAATTTAAAGAGAAGGTTATGGTAGACTAGCCAAAAGTGAGAAGGTATACCGAATTCTTCTTGTAGAACTTTAAAAGGTTTCACTGAGTTCTTGGTGTATAAATCAGACAAATATTGAATTTCGCATCTAGACCATAGTTTCAACTTAGGAAAATCCAGTTTCTCAGCTAGTGTCAACACTGCAGTTAGGGGACTAGGATATTTAGCTATTTCCAATTTCTTATTTAATTTGACCCAAAACTTCAGGAGTTTTTCTACTACAATAGCTCCTTTTATTATTTTCCCCCTATTGTATTTGTCGTACCATGATAGGTCATTAATGCTACTTTTTACTATATTTTAAATTTTCTATTTGAATCCATCCAAGTGAGTTAACATAATATCGTTGTGGTAAGCGTTAATATCTGGGAATGATTATCCACCCCTATTGTAACGTCTAGAGATAATCGAACATTTTATTCATGGTTTTCTTCCATTGTATATACATTTGTTGATCAAGTCTTGAAATTGTTTTATCCAAAGTTTGGACAATGAGATTGGAATGCTTCTTGCCAAATAATTAAATTGAGCAAGTATAGTCACCATGATAGCTGCTATTCTGCTGGAAAAAGAGAGTGTGTTTTTTTTCCAGGATAAAAGTAACTCTGTGAGTTTGGCATATAGTTTCTTGTAGTCTATTGTAATAATTTGATCTATATTGTTATTCAATTCAATTCCTAAATGTGATACATATTTTTTTTGCCAATTAAATCAGAATTTCCTTTTTAATTCTTCAGAATCCTGGCCTTGTAGATTTTAAACATTGCCTCTGTTTTTGATTTATTGGACTTGGATTACGAGACAGCACTGTATTTTTCTATTGCTTTTTTGTAAATTAGTTACTGAGTTTATTGGATCTGTTATAGTCAATATAACATCATCGGTGAAGAGGATAATTTTGTGTTCCTCTTCCCAGATTTTTATTCTTTTAATGTCCCTGGTTGATCTTATCAGTGCTGCTAATGGCCCGATGACAAGAGCAAAAATTATCAGTGACAGGGGACAACCCTGTCTAGTGCCGTTTAGTATATTGAAACTATCGGATTTGTATCCAACGCTGACGACAGATGCGGATGGGAGAATATATAGGGCCTTAATTGATTTGGTGGAGAAGTTGCCTAACCCAAATTTGAATAACGTTAGTTCCATGAACTCCCACACAACTCTGTCGAAGGCATTTTCGACATCAAGAGACATTGTGACCATTGGGGTCTTATTACTCTTTGCAAATGCCAACAAGTCAATTAACTTCCTTGTGTTGTGTGTCCCCTGTCTACCTACCACAACACCTGATTGATCTACTGCAATTAAATTATTCATAACTGAGTTTAATATTTGAGCCAGAGGTTTTTACAATAGCTCAAGTCTTTATCGGTTTAGGGATATTTATTATTAATACCTCCAACATTTCTCGTGGGTATTTTCCTTTTTGTTTTATTTCATTAAACACATTGCCCAGATGTTTTACTAAATAAGGTTGAACATTTTTATAATAAGGCCCTCCGGGCCCGGGGCAGTGTGGATTTTCAGTTTTAATATAGCTGATGTAATTTCTTCTATCGTAATTTGTTGATTCAAGATTTCCATTTTCGCTAATGATAATGTAGTTAGTTTCATTTGATCTAAAAATTCCCGGATTTCTTGAGTTGAGGTTTTAATAAAGTTCTCCCCTTTTTCCAAGTTCTAAAGGGCACTAATTAGCAAAAACCTCTCCTATATCTTTTGGCTTAGAACGGATATTACCATATTAATATTTTATTAAGTCAATTCGATTCATAAAGGTTTTTTTATTTAGTTTATTTGGCACTTATTAGTAAAAACCTGTCCTATATCTTTTGGTTTAGAACCAATATTACTGTATTCATCTTTTATTAAGTCAATTCGATTCATAAAGGTTTTTTTTTGTTTAGTTTATTTGCCAGCATTTTACCTATTTTGTTACCTTGCAGATAGGATGTGTTTGTAACATCCAAAATGATTTGTCCGCTTTCTCCTGCTGGATCTTTTGTTTTTGTAAGCCTTCTATTTTGACCATATTTTCTTTCGATGGAGATGTTTTATTTATCTTTTCAATCTTACTCAGTTCAATATATAGATCTCTTATATTTTTACCCCTATCTTTTCGTTGTTCTTGGAGTTTAATGATAATTCCTCTAATGTTATAGGCGTTCTATAATGTGGATTTTGAATCCACAGAATTTTCATTTATTTCAAAGAACTGGGCCAGTTCATCCATTATTATTTTCTTGTTATTACGACTATTTATCAATGTAGAGTCAAGCTTCCAAGTTTTATTATACTTATTAATTTGACCAGTTTTAAGACTCTATTTGACAATGGTCTGCTATGCTATTACTCCTATTTCTATTTAGCTTATTTGTTCCAAATGTTTTATATCGACCAAGAAAAAGTCCAAACTTGAATATGATTGATGCCTGTGGGGATAATGTGTATAGTCTCTTTCACCCGGGTGATATACGCTCCCGGCATCAAAAAGATTACATTTTGCCACCCCTTCCTGCAGAAGTTTGGAATTTCTTCTAGTTTGATGATCTATTTTAGAATTTGTACTTAATTTCTTGTCTAGTTGTAGATCTATGCATATATTAAAGACTCCACATATTATTATTTTTCCACTAAAATATTTTGGAATTGTTTAAATATATTATTTATTTTGTGCTTTATTAGGGGCATATAAGTTAACAATCGTGTACTTTTTCATTGTTAATATTACCTGTCCATATTACAAATCTGCCTCCCTGATCTATATGAGTTTATCTAGTTTTAAGCTCTTGTGGAAAAATATTGAAGTTCCCCTACTGTTAATACAATTAGTGAGCTTTCCAGTTTGCCAGTGTGGGTCCTGTATACAGAGCACATGAGCCTTTTCCTCTAAAAAACACTGGAAAGCTGCTTTTCGTTTAGCTGGATGATTCAGTCCCTAAGCGTTTTGTGAAATAAATGTTAGCATCATACTTTGTTATGGGGGAAATTTCGGTGAAGATCTATCATTTTCAAGCCCTCCCAAAAATGTGCTCCATCTCCATAACATATACAACACATAATACATAACATTTACTTTTTCCCCATCTTGTCTGTTTCCCTCAAAGTGAGGATATTACCTCCCATCTTCCAGCACCACAACCCTTTGGCTAAACCAATGTGGCTGTGGGGACACAAAAGGGTGGCATTGAACACAATAATGTTGAACGCCTAGACACCAATAGATGGACCCCCCAGGTTTTTTAGTATGTAGTATTCTCCATTGGCATTATCCACCATTTATTTTGTAAGTTATGTTAAAGAAAAATTCAATAGAATCAAGTGTGCATTAAGTTGTATCAATAATTTCTTATTGTTCCCCTTAAAATCATAAAATTAACTTAGGTAATTCATTTACCTGTTTGAATATCTGATCTTAAATTCCCCAACCAATACAAATATTAAAAAATTCTTAATTTCTCTTTCTGTTTAAGAGGTTCAGTTACCCTTTTCTAGAAGGGAATTTCATATTTGCCTAGTGCAATTTTATCTCATTTTATAACTCCTTCTTATCCTATTATAACATTTTTATTTTATCCCAAAAATAATTTTCAGAGTGATCTTGTGTTCAGTTTATACAAACAACTTTTCTAGATGATTATACTGAGTGAGTATCTTTCCAGTGTTACCAATTTTACAAATTGTATTACTTACTCTTCCCCCTCCACTCCCCCTCCACGTTCTCCCTCCCTATTAACAAAGCGGAAGGTAAACAAGGAGGAAGGAAGGAGAAAGGAAGAGAAAGAAAACTATATTAACGTGAATGAAAACCCAATTCGATATTAATTATTACCTTTTATAAGTATTAAGTGTAAGTTTTCATTTGCAAATTAACAAACAGAAAATTGTGCAAGTTTTCAGTATTCTAAATTTAAATACATACATTGAAAAGTATTATTTTACTTATTTTTGTTTTAGTGTTATACATACAACTTCTTATTTAACGTGTACATTCAAAGTAGTGTTTCCCCCTTTTTAACTCTCTTCCCTTATAATTCACACGCCCCTTTTAATAATCAATATTAAATTCCGTTGTAATAATTATGAAGAGTCACTTTACCTCACTTCCATTTTCTTTCTAATTTAGTGCTGCCCTCACCCATTTCCCATCCCTTCCTCCCTCCTTATTACCCATCACCAATCAGCGGTATCTGCCATTTTTCGAGGAGGTTAGTGCCATCCTGAGGGGGATTAACTATATGGTTTTCATCAGAAAGTGAAATTATTAATTTTGTTGGGAATCCCCATTTGTAATCAAGTTTATTATGTCTTAATGTTCTAGTAATTTCTCCAAATTATCTACGCTGTATCTCTATGGAGAGATCTGGGAACAGTTTGATGTTCTCATAGAGTGTGTTAAAAGTTTTTTTCCTAAAAGAGACTTTTATCATTAGTTCTTTATCTTTATAATTTCTGAGTCTTACAATCAAGTCTCTAGGAGGATTTCCTTTTATATTTTTAGTTAATGGGAGACGATGAAGTCTAGCAATAATGATTTCTTTTTGTGCTCCTATTTTGATCTATTTTTCTATAAAGGTTAATATATAGTGTGCCAATTCAGCTGGCGTTACAATTTCTGGAATCCCCCTTATTCTTACATTTTTACGCCTAGATTGGTTTTCTAATCTTTCACAATTTATCTTTAATATTTTAATTTTCAGTTTTATCTTACTTATTTCAGATAGTGTATTCTGTTGTTCTTAGCTATGTTAACCTGGGTTTTCTCAATTTCCATAGTATGGGCACTCAAGGAATCAATGGCAATTGTATTTTTATTAATCTCCTGAGACAGTTCTGCCTTGATTGCTATCTGGAATTCAGTGAGTAAAGATCTCATAATTTCTAATGTTCATTTTTGATTTTCAGGGGAACTACTCTCACTAATATCCTCTGAGTGAGGTTTGTCACTGATTTCCGGATGTTCTACAGTAGAGTCTAATTGAGAAGTCATGGATATTTTTGCTAACATCTTCTCTTTACTAACACTTTTTTTCGGTGGGGAGAAAAAACAATTTGGTGATTTTCCCTACTTTTACTTTTTGCTGTATGGTTAGCTCTCTTTTTTTATTGTGGCCATTATATAGTGAAAGATCTTTTTCAATTCTCAGGTTTATACCCTCTATTGATTTTAATATTTTTCTAGTGTTTTAAATCATTGTGTTTACTAATAATTGCTAATTTGTCAAATTCAAAGTTCTTACAATACCATGTTCATAAGGATCAATATACAAGATCTGGTTCTATATTTAGTTGCACAGATTTCTTATGACTTTCAAGCTAGTATAATTTCACCGTCTGCAATATTGTACTTTTGGTATAATTATATAATGATTGTCCATTTTTTTCTATTTTCTTTAAATAATTTTTCACTACTCCTACGTCACTGTCAGCTGTTACATATTTTGAATTAGCTGCAAAAAGGCATATCTTCCCTTGAAACACATTAGTAATATAACCAACTGGTACATTAACGAACCACTATATGCCAAAGCATCATAATTAAGTCAGGGTTCAGTATTAGGTCCTCTCCATTGTATCATAATTATTATTGACTTAGAAGTAGGGCTGGAAAGTATTGTCTCCATTTTTGCTGATGACACTAAGATGTGCAAGATAATTAAATCAGAAAATAATGTACTTTCCTTCCAAAGGGATTTACATAAATTAGAGGAATGGGCAGCTAAATGGCAGATGAGATTTAATATGAATAAATGTAAAATTATGCACCTGAGAAGGAAAAATAGCCATGCAATTTATAATCTTAATGGAGCAATTCTAGGTGTTTCAGAAATTGAAAGGGATTTGGGAGTGCTTGTGAACAACCACTTAGGTAACAGCGCTTAATGCCAAGCAGCATCTGCAAATGCAAGTAAAATATTAGCATGTATTAAGAAGGGTATAGAAGCAAGGGAAGCAAATATAATTCTGCCACTATATAAATCCCTAGTACACCCTCATTTGGAATATGGAGTACAATTTTGGGTATCACTTCATGAAAATTACATTTTAGAGCTGGAAAAAGTACAGAGAAGGGCAACAAAACTAATAAGGGGAATGGAAAGGATAAATTATGAAGAAAGAGTAATTCTATTAAACTTATTTTCTCTAGAAAAACTGCCTAAGAGGGGATATGACTCCCTTATATAAATATACCCAGGGTCCAATTGAGGCTTTGTCACGTGAACATTTTGTGCCAAGAGGTTTTCAACTGACAAGAGAACATGCCCTGAGATTAAAAGAAAAAACATTCCACCTTAAAGATAGAAAAGGGTACTTCACAGTAAGGGTGGTTAAACTGTGGAATCCTCTGCCAAAGGAGGTGGTGACAGCAGATTCGATAGATCGCTTTAAAAAGGGGTTGCATATATTTTTTTAATAAAAAGGGCATTCAGGTTTATCCTGGATAATTAGAGAGGGAGTATTGATTAAGGGAGGAGTCTGATTACCAGCAGCTGGGGTCAGTAAGGATTTTTTTTCCCTTATGAGACAATTGGCAAATGTGTCAATTGTTTTTTTATTTCTGTTTGCCTTCCTCTGGATCAATTAATAATTAATAATTATTAATTAACAATTATTACTGGGTAATAAATAGTCCACATATTATAATGATCAGAAGAGATCTAAAAAGGTTGATCTTGATGGACTGAAGTCTTTATTCAACCTCAATTACTATGTAACTATTTAGCAATTACTATGTAACTAAATTATAAAAAAAATTAACTTACTTATTTTTAAAACATTTTGAGCCCGATTCAATTGAGCAATCGTAAGTTCCTGGAGGCCGTAAGTGAAGCCATAAGTTAATTTGCTATTCAATTGGCCCTTTTTGTGGGCTCCGCACGGTTAACTGTTTACAGGCTTAAAAACTCTGCGATGGTTAAACATGGAACTTACAGCCTCCCGATACCTTTGATCTTTCACTTTGGCAAGAGTTACGATGGTTAAAAATGCAAATCGCTATTCAACTGCTCCAATTCCCCAAGCACGCAAGTGTTTCCACACCCGTAAATGGCAAACGTAGGAGAAAATCCCACGAGTGCTAGCGAGGACCCGCAAGCACTGTAAATGCAAATAAAAAATCAATACTGCACTGTAAATAATGGGGAAAGCGATGAAGGACAATAAAATTAATTGCACAACAGTCTCAAGCTCGCAAATAGGTAATTAAAAATAATTTTTTAATGTGTCATTTCTGGGTTAAATCGATCTCAGGAATCAATGAGTTAATACATATCAGGCCACCCACATGGACTAGAACATTTCCTTCATTCATTTTTATTATTTTGTACATTGCAGGGTCTGATCGCATATCGGACCCCTAAATGCTAATTGATTGACATGTAACCTCCATGTTTTACTGCCGTAAAAATGACAGTCTCATTTTCTATTGGCTCTTCCGAAATGGGAGGTTACTGTCTTGCTTAAATGATCATATTTCCGCCCTAACCTTCTACGAACCAGTGCATGGTTTACAGAGTCGGCTTTGGGCTACTAACTTGCGGGCTTGATTAATTGAATAGCTCTGGAATCAGAGACGAACTGGAGACATACGGCCTGGATCCTGCGAGATGCGGGATTGTAATTGAATTTGGCTCTTTATTTTCATTCCCTATGACTCAATTTGCAGCTCTTTTCAAGCACTGCATGTCCTATTTTGTTGCTGAGTTACTGTATGGGGATTATATGTAAGTTATGGTTGCAGGTACATATCTGTGCAGGTCTGCTTCTGGGCTTATTCACAGAGCTAGAGAAACAGTGACTCAAATGAGGAATGTAGTGCTTGATCAGAGCTGCAAATGGAGTCACGTGGAATCAAAATAAAACGTTTTAAAAAATAAGTAAAGTTTATTTTTTAAACAATATAATCCTTTCCCATTCTTTATCATACTAACTATACAGACATTAAGCCTTTTTAAAAAAAAACTTTCATACAGCAGTCATTTAAACGCTGAGGTCTCATCACTGATTCACCCCACAGGTAATATTTATTTCCTTTAAATATATTCCACCACATACATAGTTGTCAGCAGCCGGGCTTGCCAAAATCCGTTGGTAATGCAACAGGGAAACTGCAGGCTCGCAAAGTGGTTGTGGCCAGGCAAGGAGCGCCAAAGGCGCTCCTTGCACTGGAGGAGATGAGCGCCGTAGGCGTTCCTTCATCTGATCCCGTACGGCTTAGGCATGGAGCCCCGAAGGTGCTCACTGCGCTGGTGGAGATGAGCACCGTAGGCGCTCATCCCTACGACCCTGCATGACTTTACCATCATTCCTACGAACTGTGGGTCTACACATCAACAGAAAACTCAAATACACAAGTCACACTTCAAGACCCGTAGCACTTGGAAAAAATTGCATGAAAAAAAAATACGGCCCGTAACACTTAGAAAAGGAAACCGTGACTAACATAAAAAAAATACGAGCCGCAAAAAATATGAACTTAGCGGCCGAACCCCGCACAGCGAAAAACACTAAAACCCCACTAAGTAAAAAAAAACATCACACACAGCAAGGGGGGACACCCAGGACTTCTGAAGTTATGTTACACGTCAATTTAAGTTGAATTTCAAGAGTTTAGCCACTCGAAAATCCCCTAAGCGAGAGAAAAAATGGCCGCGGAAAAAAAAACAAAAGAGGCTACACGACCCCTAAACACGCAAAACTCCACCACACTCATACGACTTTGACACGGGACCGTACAAGCTATAAAATACACTATTACAAAGGACGCAAAATGATCCAAACCCGCCTAACACATACACAATCGCCGCCATTTTACAACACTATCTTGCACATACTAACATTCACATTACAAAATGAACTACACAGCTACACAAACGGTTTCACCTTGCGCACGCAGCCTATTTACACTACACACTGCACACATTGCTGATAGTTACACCTCAGGTCACCAAGAATGAAAATCTACATTGTATGCTGCAGGAACATCAAAACAGATTGTTAGCTCGTCATCATATTGGTTCCTGCATATATTCATTACAAATAGGTAAAATAGGTAAACTATATTAATTTATGATTTCATTAATTAATTTAGTATCATTACAAAATACATATACAGAAAACTTTAAAAAACACCACACCACACAATCGCAATAAACGCCAAAGGCATTCACTGCACGCCTCACAAGGAGCACCAAGGGTGCTCACAGCAGCAAAACTACACCAGGGGAGAGACTCGCAATGAGCGCCACAAGGCACTCACACAACCAAAACACTTACTTTGTGTGCCAAACAGCATTCCTTGACTTACAATTCTATTGTCGTCATTTTTTGATGGGCAATTCGCTAGTTAACTATAAAACCCTGACACCTTTAGCCCATATCCAATTCAATGAACTAACTTGAAGTGCAACCCCAGAATTTACAGTTGTTTGCATTTATTGTGTTAAGTGTGTGCTGTACACTACTGAATTCTGGACGGGCTCCATCTACTGCTCCATTCTGGCCTGCAACATAAACAAGCCAATTAGATTATATGAAAGTTTCTTGTATATACACTATTTGGACCATGTAATTTATTTTATTTTGATAATGTTAGTAAAAGGTCATCCTCTATAAAATTACATTTATTACTTTACCTTTAATAGTAGCCTCCCAAAATGACTGAGCTCACACCTTCCAGTGCATTGCAAAAAGAAAAACAAGTAAATATTTTGATCAGTGTTTCCTAATTGTGTTCCATTTTGTATAACAAAGAGTTCCTTAAAAATTAAAACTTTATAGCATTGCGGGGAGTAGTTATGAGGTATTAAGATGTATTCAGTTTCAGTCTGCTTCAATATTTTTTGCTCAACTTACATCAACTTTGTACTCTAAAACACAGATTTCCTGGAAGAATAAAATGTGAGATCAAGTTCTATAAATTTTACATATATGTTAAAATTCTCTGTCATAAAATTATGTTTAGGCATTACTACCATCTATAATATAATGAGTGTAAGTGTGTAACGCTCCATAAGGAGTGTACACACTTATGCTGCTGTGCATGTAGTTCCCGGTGTGAGCCGCGCGCAAAAAAAGCCAGTGCGAGCCGCACGCACACTAAGTGAGTGCAGCATGAGCAGCGCGCACGCACCATGCGCGACTTAAGCTGAGGAGGAGAAGAGACACAGGGGAGGGGGAAGAGACACAGGGGAGGGAGGAGGAGGGCGGTCAAAGAGACACAGGGGAGGGAGGGGGGGCAAAGAGACACAGGGGAGAGGGAAGAGACACAGGGGAGCGGGGCAAAGAGACACAGGGGAGGGAGGATGAGGGGGGCAAAGAGACACAGGGGAGGGGGAAAGATACACAGGGGAGGGGGGCAGAGATACATGGGGGAGACACAAGGGATGTGGGCAAATGGGGGAAATAGACACAGAGGAGGGGGAAGAGATGCAGGGGAGGGAGGAGGGGGGAAGACACACAGGGGAGGGGAGAGAGTGGGGGAAAGAGACACAGGGGAGTGGGGAAAGAGACAGAGGGGGGAGAAAGGGGGAGTGAAGAAGCACAGGGAGGGACAGGGGAGGAAGAGTTACATGGGAAAGGGATTTTGAAAAAAATATCTATATTATCCCGTGATTTATGACGGACAAACGATTATTGTAAATATATTTAAGATGTCAAAGTATAGGTTATTGTCAGGTCTGTCCTGGTGAAATCCTTCAGGGGCGAAGTTCCAGAGGTTGACAAGGCCAACATAACAAGACCAAGGGCACAAGGAAAGAAATGCAAGCCAAATATCAGTAGCTGACCGAAATCAAACAAGGTCAATCCGGATCAGTAGCAAAGATCAGTCTGAAAAGAACATGAACTATAAAAAAAAAAGCAGGAAGACACAGGAAAAAACAGTAGTCAAAGGAATCAACAGCATCAACTCTAGGAGAGGTACTTCTGACTAATCTGTCTCTAGAGCATGTAGCAACAGACAGTAGTACATGTTGTACTCGTGCTAAGCCAGGAGAACTGCCACGAGATTGAACCCAGTTGTGGACCCTGACAGTGGTGCTATCATCAAACAACATGTCAGTCATTAATAATATTAATTTAATGTATTTATTTACACCAGTTAGTTATTTTAATCTTCCTGCTATGATATATGTCATAGTTTGACTGTAATTGTTTTAGACCTCTGACTTATACAACCACCCTACTACAACATAAAAGAGGAGCCAGTGAGCAAGTAAAAGAATAGTAGTTGTAGCTAATGAGAACATGGAAGAATGAATCAAGAAAGAGAGTTACAAGAAAACATATATAAGAAGAAATCTAATAAATAAAATAGGTTGGGAGGATGACATATGTGAATGTGCCAACTGAAGCATGAAATAAAATACAAACTAATGGATATGACTCAATTTGCAGCTCTTTTTAAGCACTGCATATCCTATTTTGTTGCTGAGTTACTGTATGGGGATTATATGTAAGTTATGGTTGCAGGTACATATCTGTGCAGGTCTGCTTCTGGGCTTATTCACAGAGCTAGAGAAACAGTGACTCAGCTGCAAATGATGAACGTAGTGCTTGATCAGAGCTGCAAATGGAGTCACGTGGAATCAAAATAAAACGTTTTAAAAAATAAGTAAAGTTTATTTTTTAAACAATATAATCCTTTTCTCAGGGCCTCATTCTATTATCGGCCGCAGCCGCTGCGGGGCCGCAAGGACCGGCCGCAAGCTATTCTGCTATTCTATTCCCTTCCGGCCGTAGGCTCCGGCAGGCTTGCGGCCGGTGCCTTGCTATCTCTTGCGGCCGATCGCGCCGGAGGAAAGCCTTTGATCTAAAACGGCCGCAAGAGATTTGCAATTCAATTGCTCCGGGAAACCTCTCTGCAAGGCTAAAAACGAGCCGCAGTTACTTGCAGGAAAAAGGTCTCGCTAGCACCAATTAAGCACATAAAATAGCTCAAATAAAGCCATCCTGCACTTTGAGAAGACTATAAAGGGATTTTAGGTGTTAGAAAAAATAGCACATAATTATCCTGTACTCAAATCCGTAAAATATTTCATTTTTAATATCCGTAAAATATACATGTAAAAAGTCCAGAGTGCTTGGAGCACCTCAGACACGCCCACGCCGCAGCCGGCAAATAAACAGTTAATTTGAACTCGGGTTTGGGCAGATGTGCAAGCTAGAGAGGGGGTTCCTTTTATTCCTCATGTCCCCCAATATGATCCCTAGCATTTACAGAGCTGTACAGTGCAGGCTTGAATTTATTTTTGAGTTTTTATATTTCACAGTTTACGGCCGGTTCCAAGATATGCGGCCGGCCGTAAAAGGAGATCCTTGCGGGGCCGTATAATAGAATCGCGAGTTAACTGAACCCTCGCAAGGAATCGCATTCTTACGGCCGATTTACGGCCGATAATAGAATGAGGCCCTTAGTCTTTAGTTATTGACAATAGCTGAACTGAACAATTGGACCACTAATTTGTTTCACTATAAACTGTGATGCAAGCTGTTATGTTTCACAGATCTCATTTGTGCAGAGTACAAACGTGTTGCCAAGTGAATCTTGGCAGCCTGTATCACAGCTTAAAGAGAAACATGGACCATTGTACTAGATGATAGCTATGCTGAACTGTTGGTGACAAAATATAAAATATTTTCTTTGTAAGTAATTTTAAATTGTTAACATCCATCCTCTATCCATTAGTATTGTTTTGTGGGCTGAAGACTTTCTCTGGCAACTCAGACTTTCCGGATGCGCCAGAATCCCGGATAAGCCAGAAGCTTCAACATCACAAAAGTAAAGTTTATATTTCTGATAATGTTCAGTTTGTGTTAGTGTTACATTTACTGTTTGTTTGAAGTTTATATAAAACAAAAAAGTTTAAATCTCAATTGCAATTGTGTATTTTTTTTAATGAGTTTCCCTATCCTTATCTTCCCCATGATAAACTGCCCCATTTAGAGCTATTTCGGTTAACATTCCTATTAGAACCTATCCCCAGCGCAAAATTAGGTATAGTTGTATAGTAATTGGTTGAAAGAAATGTGTATATAGACACTTTTCAAGACTGCAAGTGTTTTTATTTCATATGAAGTATATACTCATTCTAAGATTTTTTTTACATTTAATATTTTTATTATAAAAATGAATATACTGACAATGAAAATGAATGTCTCAGTTTAAACACTTCCACTTTTTCACCCAGCCCACTCAAAGTATGTTCATAAAGTATGGTGTTTATGTTTGGCAAATTGAAAATGTACAATTGGCAAATATGGCAGCTATTTGCACAGCTAAGGTGACATAATGCAATTTCTCTTCATTGATAAGTACATGCTGCTACCTTTAACATGTTGTGTTGTCCTCACCTTGATGATCACCATTCAGTCTTACTTATATGTAGGTGCAACATGGAATCAAGACATGCAGTTTTAAAGGACCACTGTAGTGACTTTACAGGTACAGTTCAAATATGGGTATGTTGGGTATAGACTATTAAAAAGAGAACACTGTTTAAAATAAATAAAAGTTAAACATTTGTATTACTTTTGACTGTGTTAGTTTTCCAGGCAGAGCTAAGTGACATCAGAGCTTCCAATCTCTATGATGATCCAGCCCCCAGGCAGAGCTGGCCATGCCTCCAGGGAGCTGGAAAAGGCAACTCTGCTTGAGGAATAAAACAGACAATTGAAAAATTAAGAAAAAATATTAACTTTAATTTATATAAACTGCTTTATTAAGGAGTGCTACCTTTCTGTTCACAAGGCTGATTATGCAGTGTGTCTAAAATCTAGTGACTTGTCAGCATACTAGGTTTATGTTCTTGTTCTGGCACTGATCTCTTATTTTTAAATCTTCATGTAACTATATAAGCATGGTAACCCCCTGATTCTTTGACGTCATAATGCCATTCTGCTCAGCTGAGGGTTCCTTCAGCTATGTTCATTCTGTCTAAGTATACTCAAATAAATGATTATTTACCAACATTGACAACATTTGTGTTAGTCTTCATTTTGTCTCTCAAAACTGAAACCCAAGAACAATCATTTTGTTCTAAATTATACATTTGGCATAGTTGGTAGGATCTGGTTTTCTCATTGTACATATGCATTAAACATAATGTTACACTTACTTAAAGGGCAGGCGGTATTTTGGATAAATCAGGTCCACCCCCTAATTGAGTTACTAATTACAAACCCTGGGGACCAATGTGCTAAATATATACAGAGATTGTGCAGCTGGCAGACCCTGGCTTTGTCGTAACCAACTTCGATTTATCAAAATATTCCAAGTCAGAGAGGCAGATTGGAGCTAAATTGGGGTGGGTACTGCTCCAAGCAATGCAGGAACAAGGATTGCAAATGCTGAAAATGGCTACGGGGCTGCAGGCTGCCCATTAGCAAATATTTGTGTTACAGATATATATATGAAGGATATGGAATCACAAAAGGAGAAAGTGAAATGACATTACAAACAATAAGTGTTAAAGGCTGTAAAGAGATAGTGCTATAAGCACAGACAAAAGACTATTAAGGGTAGAGTGCTAGATCTAATAAATACTGAACATTAGGATGATTTAGCTGAGTGGTCAAGGATAGACAAGGAGACAGAGGTCACTGATGAGGAGGACACTGTGGGAATGATTGCTCAACCAATTGTGACACTGAGACAGAGAAGGGAGTTGAGAGATAGGAGAGTATAAGGGGAACAGAGATGTGTAGACTACTGGTAAGGTATATCTGTAGCAACAGGACAGACTACTGAGCAACAGATGACAAGAGAGACATGGTACTGAACCACAAGGGAATTGGCTGAGATAGGAATCAAATTCACTCAGCAATCAGCAAAAATATTGTTATCATGGGTGTTATGATCTGCTTCTTCAGTCGGGCATGATAAGGCTGTTATTGCCAAACCTACCCAGCAAATCTTTCAGATTCTTTTGATCCCTACACCAAGTCAGCTGATGTCTCTTTAAAATGCCTCAGACTCAGATGCAACATTTAAAAATAATATAAACTCAGGCGCAGCATTATAAAACTCAGGAACTGCTTTAATTATTGTTGCAATTCATAACAGGTTCAATAGCTGTATATTTAAACTTGAGCTGATAACAGTCTGTAACAGTTTGTATGAATTACTATTAACAAGGTTTCATCTGCAAGGCATCATAACATCCACTTCCGTCATACAGTAATAGCACTAAACTTATTACCTCCCTATTCTTTAGGAGCATGAGTCTTCAAGATACGCCACCTCCCTTTTCTTTAGGAGCATATGTCTTCAAGATATGTCATCTTCCCTTTCTTTAGGAGCATATATTTTCATTAAGACATTCAACATAGCAATATTTCAACTGCCTCACTTATCTTCACAAACTTCTTCACAAGCATCACAGGCTGCCTTCAGACTGGCTTGTTCTCAGAGACACCGTTACATCTCTCTCCATGTAACTAAATCTGAACTGACTCTCTCTGGCAGTTTTAGACTGACAACACAACATTCTAAATTATTTAACACTTCATGAATCAAACATGCAACATACAGAATCAAACACCACTAGTCAATCACACATAGGGAAGCAACATAACATACAGTAATTAACATACATAGGGTAATCAACTTAACATAAAAACATATTAAATAACAATAACAATTACTAAACCCAAAAGATGGTCAGGGGGATCATGACAATGGTGAAGGGTTAAAATTTTGTCTTATTCAGCTCAGCTAGAAACTGCTTTCTTATATCTAAAAGTATGCATCCTTGAAACAGAGTATCTCCCAATAATTTTTTCCAAGTTTCGTTTTATATATCCTCTGCCAACATTTAATGAGTGTGGGTACGTGATCTCCTGGTGTATCTGGTACAAAGAAGACATGTCATGATTTATTGCCTTACTTGCTTTATAAGCTCTGCCGAAATTGAAATAAATGGAATCTGTTTGGAAAAGCTTTGTGGTGTCAGAATGGTGGGATGGAAGGGAAATCTGTGAGGTAAGTGAACAGGGTCTTGTTATAACCTCTTCTCTTGCCCTTATTTATCCCAAAGTACAACCAGATTATTTAGAGGAATTTATGGGAATATTCTTTGGTAGACTTTAGTCTTTGGTAGACTTTAAGTGCTTATAGCACAGACAGACTTTTGGTAGGCTGTATAAGTAATGGGACTTCTTTGGTAGAAGTCAGGAAAATGATAAAATAATTACTTGATGCCAGGGTACCCAAACTCAATTGCTTTTGGCTTGCTTATGAATTGTGCTGTATTGCTGTGCTGTTTAAGAGCCTCTGCTTGCTTATGAAATGGGCTGTATTGCTGTGCTGTTTAAGATAAGATAATAGGTTTCTGGAAGCTGTAAGATGCCCTTTGGTAGACTTTAGTCTTTGGTAGACTTTAAGTGCTTATAGCACAGACAGACTTTTGGTAGGCTGTATAAGTAATGGGACTTCTTTGATAGAAGTCAGGAAAATGATAAAATAATTACTTGATGCCGGGGTACCCAAACTCAATTGCTTTTGGCTTGCTTATGAATTGAGCTGTATTGCTGTGCTGTTTAAGAGCCTCTGCTTGCTTATGAAATGTGCTGTATTGCTGTGCTGTTTAAGATAAGAGAATAGGTTTCTGGAAGCTGTAAGATGTCCTGTCCCTCTGGCTAGGGGAAACCCATTGACCCAGAGAATGGAAAAGCAAGTGACAGCTGAAAGAAGCAGGTTATATATATTGTGCCACGATTGGTTTAAGCATTCAGCTCGAGAACACCTGTCGGAATTGCTGGAGCTCTCCAGCTCATGACAGCCACTCTTGTTCCCTGATTCACCAATATCCACCTCCCAATCCGGTAGAATCCTGTAAAGGATATGTGTATTGAACATCACCACTGGGAGGATTTTACGTAGATCCCTTTGTGGATAATTTAGCTGGGTGGGATGAGGGAATGAGGAGCTCTAGCCCCTTCCAGAAGGAGGAAACAAATGATAAATACCACATGAATATGATTAAGGGACTGTGTTTGGGAGATAAAAAAGCTTTCCCATGGTACACAGGAGATCCTGGGTGGGACATGACATTTATGAGTGAGGGTGGAAAGAATTGGCTAGAGATTGCACAACATTGGCATCTGATTCCTACGGACGAAAACAAAAAGGGAACATTTAAAAGACTTTCTAGGAAAAAGACCTCTAATCACACACCTAGTGCCCCTCCACCAGCACCCCCTACCTACACACCTCCTGTGTCCCTGTATCCAAACTTAGATACTGACATGGAAGCTTATATGTAGTTACATGTACAGACACCAACAGCAACCTCCACCCCCAGGTCCTGTAGGGGCACCAGCAGCTGCTGCAGCTGCAGCTACCCTCCCCCTTCCTCACCCGAGGTTAGCACTAAACCAAAAGTAAAATCTGAGAGAAAGGCAGTGCGTAAAAGGGGAGAGAAAGCGAACTAGAAGGGAAAAAGGGTCACCATAAAAACTCAGGATAATAGTGACACAGAATGGACTGAATGCCCCAGTGACCCTGAGCAGTCAGATGCTAAGAGCCCAGTTATAAAACCAACTGTTGGTGATCAGCTAGTTATGAAAGCTTTAACCCCCAGGAGAACTAAAATATATTATAAAGGGAGCCCCAAACCTCAGAACTAATCCCTCTGCATGTATGATGTATTTGAAACGAATGTGTCAAGGACAATGTATCACATCCGACTGATAATTGACTGTGACGAAGTGCCCTTCGCCACTTTGTCTTGGAGAGGACTGTTTGCCAGCCTCCTGTCCTGCGACTATGGCCCTGGGACATATTGCCCTTTAAACACAGTATTCGGCCATACCAGAGTGTATGTCACTCATTCTGGCCCTTTACATACAGGGGGGTCATTCGGTACTTGCCCTGTGGGAGCGGTGATACCCCAGATAACTGTGCCATGGAGCCCATTCATATAATGAAAGACTATGGGAAAGACTTTAGCTACATGGCAATTGAACTGTGTGAAGAGGATCTGAGCGCTATTCGGTAGTTTTGTGCGCTCAGATCCCAGCTATCTGGGGATATGTGAAATGTGAGTAAATGTGAATTGCAGTAATGCTGATGGGTTGTCAAACTAGAGAATTGACCAACAAATACTTTTGTCCGGACATCCCCAGGCCGATCCGTTGGGATCAGACCGTGTATGCTGGCTTATGGTCACGGGGGAGGTGTGTAACGGAACCCATCACTGTTTTACCCTGTTTTATGGTTATTTAATTCTTGGTTAAAATATGATCACATTGCTGTACTGTAGATATGTTGTTTTATGTTCTACAGAATATATTGGCTCAGAATATCACAGCTACTAGGCTAATAGATAATCCTATTACAGAGAATCCTGTTACAGAGACTCTCCTAAGATAAGGAAGTTGTAAAGGATCCTTGCATTTTCCAAAGTGTTTTCATTCTCTGATAAGAACAAAGAAGGATGATCTAATTAATGTCTGATTGTATCCAAGTTGCCAGGGAGGTGTGGCTCACCTATTGTCCCTATATGTGTATTGTGTGGGGGATATGTGAAATGTCTGTGTGTTATGTGTAAAAGATACTTTTACTAACTTATGGAGTAGATAAAATGTGGGATGAGGTGAAAGAAGAAATGGAAAGGCTATGGAAGATAAACAGTTTATGTCTACTGCTTTATCCTGTAAACAGAATTAGAAAGAGACAGTGACTGAATTTACAAAAAGGTTTTGTAAAAGTTGGAAAGATGAGGCAGGTCTGTCTTCTGAGGGAGCCATGGGTCCCTTAGAGGTGCAGACCTGCATAGGTAATATGCTTTCTCAGTATTCATTACTCATCAAACAAATGGTCTCTGAGTGGCCATCTTTGACGGCTTCTGAATTTCTGAAGAAGATTCATGAGAAAGAAGCAGCAGGATGTTTTGACATTAAGAAGCAGACAGGAAAAGAGAAGTCATTTTTCCAGAAGCAGGGATTGCAACATTGTGACCCATATCGGGGGAAACTTAGAGATGATACAGGAGCTCAGAGAGTTAACAGTAGGGGAAGAGGCAGAGGGAGAAGTATTGGACGTGGAGGGAACTTAAATTCAGGACGTACCGTATTGGTCCGAATATAAGCCGCACCTTTTTTCAAATTTTTGCCCTTGCGAGTTACGGGTGCGGCTTATATTCGCTACCGTAAAAAAAAATCATTGCCGATTTGTGAACTTTGCTTGTTTGGTGTGCGGCTTCTATTCGCGAACGCAAAATGATTGCCGATTTGCGCGATTGTGAGTTAAGATTGACGATTTTCGTGCTTGAGACTGCGGTATTGAATAGCGATTTACAATTTTAGTGGTTCTATCATCCTGTAAAGCCTGTAACTTGCAAAAAAAGCTACAGTGCTAATTAGAAAGTTGTTTCTTGCAATGGCTGATCACTTTGAGAGTCTTTTTCTCTCCAATTTTACGGGTGCGGCCTATATTTGAGAACAATCTTTTTTCTATTTTTCCCCCTTGAACATTGCGGCTTATATGCGGGTGCGGCTTATATTTGGACCAATACGGTACTCACTGTTTTAACTGTGGAAGACAGGGACACTGGAAGAATGAATGCCCCTGCCCTCCCCGACAGCAGCAATTTTCTACCCCTTACCAACAGCCCCCCTATCAGCAGTCACACCATTCAAACTCTCCCCTACCACCAATGAGCAACCGACAGGGACAGTCCAACCCTCCTGCCCAGTCTGGACCTGCTCATCATATACAATGGCCATAGGGAAGCCCAGAAGGTAGGACTCCCGACTTCCCTGTGGTCTCCTCACATTTCCGAGAATAACACTTTTTAGTCTTAGAAGTTGAGGGTCAACCCCAACCTTTTATAGTTGATACTGGAGCTACGTGTTCCACAATCTGTTCGAAAACGTATGAGGGACCCACACAGAAGTTGTTCTCCTTGTCATGATTCCTGATACCGATCAGGGGTTTTTACATCCTTTCAAAATCATTCCAGTGTGTCCAATAAATCTTTTGGGGAGAGATTTATTAGGTTTGCTAGGAACAAAAGTAGAATTTAATAATAAAGGAGAAATGGGTGTCTCAATGGACCCCTTGGATGCTCCACTTCGGAGATTCTTGGACATTAACTTGGACAAATTTCCTCCAAATTAGATGTGGGAAATATGAATTGTACACCATATAAAGCCTGGTTAAAGGAAAATATTACTCATGTGTATATTAAACAATACCCCTTGTAACAGGAAAAGAAAGATGGGATTCGCCCCATGATTGAATCCTTCTTGCAACAGGATATATTACGACCTATTGTGTCACCTTTTAATACCCCTATTAACCCTGTATCTAAAGGTAATAGTGACTTCAGATTTGTCCAAGATCTTAGGGCAATTAATGATCTAGTTATTCCCATTGCCCCTATTGTTCCTCATGTCACAGCTCTCATTACTGCCATTCCACATGATGCCACCATATTTACAGTTATTGATTTATCAAATGCATTATTTTCGGTCCCATTCGACCCTGAGACACAACTTATTATGGCTTTTACCTTTGATGGGCGCCAGTTAGCATGGACCCGTCTTCCCCAAGGCTACGTGGATTCACTGGCTGCTTACTAGCTGCTGCTCCAACATACCTTGCAGTCATGGACCCCGAGCCATGGTTCCTTTTTTCTTCAGTATGTCAACGACCTACTGTAGTGTAGTCCTAACGGGGAAGGCATTAGACAGGATTCACTCAGTTTGCTAAAACATCTTGCAGCTTAAGGTCACAAGGTAGCCAAATACAAAATGCAGATGGGGGCATCATATGTTGAATACCTGGGTTTAACTCTGTCACATGGCACACGTTCTATTAGCCCAAAGCAAATTGAGGCAGAAAATATCCAAACCAAGAACTAGGAAGGAAATGCTTTCCTTCCTCTACATGATCAATTTCTGCCGACAGAGGATCCCTGAGTGCTCACATTATGACTCTATTTTACGTGCAGCTGCTAAGGGGGACAGCCCAGAACATATTCAGTGGACTCCAGACTTGAACAAAGCATATTTGACCTTAAAGGTTAGCATTATGCAGGCCCCCGCATTAGAACAACCTGATTATTGTAAACCGTTTCATGTGTATGTGAAGGACAACTGTAAAACCACGGCCGTGCTCAAGACCATGGAGGTAAAATGCGTCCCGTAGCATTCTTTTCCAAAGTTGTTCCTATCCCGGTTCAGGGGATGCCAATGTGTATCTGAGCATTGGCAACTTGTGCTGTGGCTGTGGAGACAGCTAATACCATCACCTTAGGTCACTCCACCATCCTTCACACTAGCCATCAGGTGTTGCAACTAGTTAAGAATTTAGCCACACAACAAATGACAGCTCAGCACCTTAGTTGTTATGAGTGTATCCTCCTCAATCATACTGACTTACAGATACAATACAGTGCCCCCAACTCTGACCCCATAGCAATGTTAAATGCTACACTCACAGATTATCCGAGTACAGAGGAAGAGTCCCTCCCTGACCACGACTGTCTCACTACTATACATGACTCTACTGCTGACCTCCTTCACAGACCTACAGAACATGCTGAGAATGTGTTTGTTGATGGGTCATGTTCCAGACCCGCAGATGGAGTTTATAAGACAGGTTTTGCTGTAGTCCAACTCCCAGATATTGTCCTTGAGGCAGGTTCTATTCCTTTCTCTTCTTCCCAAGCTGCTGAACTTGTCACCCTTACTAGAGCATGCTACCTTTTTGCAGAAAAAATCTGTTAATATCTATACTGACTCTCGTTATGCCTTTGGTGTGGTTCATGACTTTGGAAAAATCTGGCAACAATTAGACTTTGTTGCTGCATATGGAAAATCAATTTCTCATACGACTCTTATTAACTCCTTATTGAAAGCTATTCAGTTACCAAAAGATTTTGCCATTATCCACTGCCGTGACCACACTAATCGCAATGATTTTGTTTCTAGAGGTAATGCCTTTGCTGACTGAGTAGACAAAGAAGCTTTCCCCTACCCTTACTTACCCTATGCTCCAGCCCCCATCCTATCCCTCTGATCTTCTTTTCCATGAATTACAAAGTTTTGCCACACCTGATGATTTATCGTACTGGCACTCACAAGGTTTATAAAAGGACATAAATGGCCTTTTCTCAAAAGAAGGGAAGACAGGCATACCTGACAGTAGTGCCGCAATATTCATAGAACAAGCACACGGGTTAGGACATAAAGAAATTAAGGCAAACATGCAACAGCTACCACTATCATTTTGCATCAGAAATGTAAAACTAGGGGGGGGTGTCTAGCTGGCAAGGAGAGCAGACGTGCCGTGCTGCTGCTCTGCTACAAAACTAGCTAAAAGGGGCGAAAATAACCCCAAATCATCCCAAATTGCCCCACATTTGGCTTTATAAGTCGTCAGGAGGGCGGAGTACAAAGATCAGGGCCGGAGAGGCTGAAAAAGGGCACTAGGAGCCCCGAATCTACAGCGGTGGGTCGAGGCCTACTGCATTAGGCCTCCCCCGGTGGGAGATCCCTCCTATCCTCCCCAAGCAGGCTCCAGAGCAAGGAGCTGGCAGATACCAATGGGGAGCGCAGCCAGAGAAGCCCGCGTCCCCAGGGCAGCTGAGGAAGGGTTGTACCAGGTAAACTCACCTGACACGCTGACACACAGCAGAGGGAGAGGAGAGCAGGAGCCCTGGCGCTGCAGGAAAGTGAGAGAGAGGTGCCAGGCGGGTTGGGACCACCGGAGGACCCCTGGTGTAGCGGGAAGACCCCTGCTGCAGCTTGACAAAGCCGGGAAGAAAGGGGAGCTGAAGACACAGCAGGAACACCGCCATCGTGGGGAGAAGAAAGCCCGCAAAAACGCGGCCACCATCTTGGTGAGTAGAAAGCCCGTGAAAACGCGGCCCCCATCTTGTGTCGCAATCAAGAAACTTCACAAGAGAGTCCGGGAGACACAGAGAAGGAAGATCCCCCTCCTACCGGGCCAAAGCTAAGCTGGGCGGCTTCCTGATCGGAGGCTGCCAAGAAGACAGACCTGCAGGGGTCATAGACCCTCCGGAGGTGTCTGGGCCCGGCAGGGCAGGCCAGGGACACTAAGAAGAAGCAATCCCGGAGGCCAGCACTAGAAGCAGGCCACGAGGTAGAGCGGCGGCCATCTTGGGCCCCCACAAGGCCTGAACATCTACAAGACCCCCTGGCCCCGTGTGCTCACCCACAAAAGGTCAGTGGCTCCCAGGGAAGGTCCAGGGATGGCTGGATCCGACCGGAGGGACCCAGGGAGGCCAAAGAAGATCCGGGGTCACAGCTAGAGGTGAGGTAGGACGGTGGGATCAAAAGCCCGTGAAACGGGCGGCCGCCATTTTGTTATCTGGGCCTAACATAGAAACCTATACCTGCCATCACCCACACCCCCTGTAACACCAGCTTTGATGAGAGAACTGTCTATAACCTCACTATAAAGCATATTATTGTCCCCAAAGAGATTTTCAAACAAAGCAAAAGTCTGTCTAGGATGTTTTTGTGCTCAGAAGCAGATCCCTGACTCTGAACACTCAGCAAGCAGACACTGACCCCAGGTGGACAATAGAGAAACTACACAATGACCCACAGAAGTGCATAGGTCTGACAGTGTATGACTACAAGCCTGAGGGGAGGTGAAACAACACAACAGACCGTCTACACTCCTCACCAAGACCCCCTCTTTACAAAACAGAATCACCATACTCTGAGATGTAAAAGTTCCCAAAAGCCAACTCCAAAGGGACACTGACATAAGGAAAAGTGACGATAACATACACCATAGGATATGGCTGGAGTGGCCACCTGCAAGAGCACCAAGAGTATACAATCTTATTACGCTCCAAAGGACTCTCCACCGTCTAAGCAAAAGGACCAAGGGTCAGCAAAAACTCCCATCCCAACAGCCATGGAACAATCAGCCCCAAGCACCAAGAGCGATATTCAGGACCTGAAAGACCTGATATTATCATTCCTCGAAGAAGTCAAAGCTGAGATCCAAAAGGTGGCAGCTGACCTATCAGCCGAAATAACAAAAGTGGACTCCAAGACGGTCACACTAGAGGGAAAATATAATGACTTCAAAGAAGCACACAGCAAGCTGGAGGCTGATATCACGGCCCTGAGAAAGGAACAACTATCTCAGCAGTCTTTTCAAGAGGACCTAGAGCATCGCTCAAGGAGGCAGAACGTCAGACTACGTAATGTCCCGGAGTCGGTGACGGATCTCCATAAATATTTGCTGGAGCTGTGCGAATTCCTCCTTCCAGACATGAACTCTGAACAATACCGTCTAGACAGGGTGCACAGAGCACTGGGTGGCCGGTCCACGATGACAGATCGTCCGAGACATTATCGCCCGTTTCCACTATTATACAACAAAAGACCTCTTTATGAGAACCTCTAGGGCGGGAATCCCGGACATTGACGGGCAGCAGCCCAGCATATTCTTGGATATTTCTCAATTTACGCTAGCCAAAAGGAGGAAGATGAGACCCGTCCTGGACAGTGTTCTCTCACATGGGTGGAAATACTCTTGGGGCTTCCCGTTTCGACTGTCCATTGCAAGAGATGGCAAATTTTTCCACATAAAATCCCTGGAGGAAGGAATCAACCTGCTATCCTCATGGGACATTCAGCTGCCAGAGGCCGCCAAAGACCCAACAGGCACTCGTTCAGTACGAGAAAGAAGCCGAGACTCCAAGTTCCGGCACAGAACCCCGAACCTTCTGACCGGCAGACCTCCAGATAGAGGGACCAACAGACACAGAGAGGCCTCAAACCTCTAAGACTGTTTTGTTTCTTCACTGTACAGTATATATTATCTTGTCCAACACCTTTTTTGGTAAACTGTTTTACACTTAAGACAACTGTTTAGAATTTCCTAGTTAATGCTAGCTCCAGACAAGAGTCGTCACACTCTTATAAAAAGATTTATGTGACTCATAGTGTCCCTTATGGGCTTTTCACCTTTGTTAAGTTCACACGAAGGGCGAATCCACTCAGTGTTCCCTTGAAGCACTACTGGATTCACCAAGTGGTTAAGGAAGCCAGAAGTTGCTCTCCTGTAGGTAGTTTTTTTTCCCTACCACCAAATCTACTTAGCTAAGTACTGTTAATTTACAACAGCTGCTATTCACTATTACCTAAGATAGGTTAGTCTAGACTGTCCAAACATTAGTCAAGATTTACCTAGAGAGCTAGAAGTTTCCTTCCTTTTCCTTTCTTATTTATCTCTCTTATTTTTACTTATTCCTCTCTTTCCCTTGTTCCTCCCCTTTTAAGATAATGTTCTAACGATAACTTAAAGATTAATAAGGGACAAGATCAACTACGCACCAGCTACTAGCCAGACCGTACAAGTAAAATCCTTACTGTATAGGATTAGAGATCAGCAAGCTTTAAGTTGGGATAGCTAACGCCAGCTCTCACTATCTAACGTACCATTTTTCGCTGTGCTCCAATCCCCGCAGGGGGTAGGTCCATTTGGATCCGGCGGGGCTCCAGTGAGGTCCCAGCAGGAGGTCCACAGTCCTAAGGAAGCTCAGGGAAATATCAGCGTTTAGAGCCTGGGGTTACGGTGAGTCATGAGCATTAACATCATTACACACAACACTCTAAGCTTAAACGAACCAGTTAAGAGAGGTATAGCCCTGAAAGACTACACAAGACTTGGGGCAGACTTTAAGAAAGCAGCGGTCCCAAAGTACTGGGGGAAGGCATTTAAACAAACCTTTCACACGACAGCGAGTAAAAAGAAAAGAGGGGTGTCAATCCTATTTCACAATAAACTTAACTTCCGCCATACTCGCACACAAAAAGACGCTGAAGGGAGATACCTAGCAGTCCACAGCACTATCCAGGAACACAAAGTTTCTTTCCTCAACCTGTATGCCCCAAACACTGACCAAGCAACATTTTTCCATAAGATATCTAATCTAATTACAAGCTGGGAAAACTCAATCTGGATAATAGGAGGGGATATGAATGCCGTCCTAGATCCAAGTAAAGATAGATCGCCTCCCCCCGCGCCATATTCCACCCCCACTGCAACCAAGGCATTTAAATCGATCTTAAGTTCTAACTGCATGGAGAATAATGAACCCGCTAGACAGGGAATATACCTTCTACTCCGCAATCTCACTCACGCATAGATTACCTCCTAATCCAACAACATATGACAAACAGCCTAACGACAGCCTCCATTCACTCTATCTCCTGGTCGGACCATGAGCTAGTTAAAATTGCCCTTTCGGGCATAGCACCAAAAGGTCGGTCTCCCAACTGGTCCCTTAATCCTCACCTCTTAAATGATGTAGAAATGAACAAAAAAATAAACAAAGCAATTATTGAGTACTTCAAATTAAACAAGGAGGGAGAAGTAGATGAAGCAGGAGTATGGGCAGCACATAAAGCGGTGATCAGGGGAATCTGCATACAGCTAGGGGCGGCAGCCAAGAAAGCAGACCGAGCTCAGATTTCAAAATTGAATTTAGAGATTTCAGATTTACAAGCAAAGTTCGTTAAACATAACAATGTACAAATCTATACCAAAATTCTTGGGCTCAAACAGAAATTAAACAAGGTAATGAGAAAAAAAATGGTCTCCATTCTGCAAAGAACGCAAGCTAAATTCTTCCGCTGCACAAATAAACCAGACAGTATGTTAGCCAGGCGACTTAAGGCACAGAGAGCCAACACATATATACCTAAAATCACCGACACAGCAAATAACCCTGTATTCAAACGAGATCTCATAGCCGGAACGTTCCAAAAGTTTTACACAGAACTATACACTGCCCCTACCCACTCTGGGACCCAACCTCACAAGAAACGTATAGAGGAATTTCTCGCCTCTATCAACCTCCCCCAAATTAAAGCAAATGAAGCTGAAGCCCTAGCACGCCCCATTTCCTCTGAAGAAAAAAAAAAAGCAATTAACGACTCCAAAGCACATGGAGCCCCTGGCCCTGATGGATTCACAAACTATTACTATAAACACTGTATGGTATCCTTACTACCTCACGTCCAGAGGTTATTTAACAGGTTTTTAGCAGGAGACCAAATGAGACCAGAATTCCTGGAAGCAAAAATGATAGTCATCCCCAAGGAGGGCAAAGACCGTACCCAATGCAGTAGTTATAGGCCTATATCCCTGATTAACACAGACAGTTAAACTATATTCAAAAATCATAGCAAACATACTTTCCCCACTTCTGCCCGATGTGATCCATCCGGACCAGGTAGGAGAGGGGTTCTTAAAAGGGGTCATGGCCCTATATTAATCCCCAAAAGCGTTTACTTCATATCAAGGATTTAGATCCCTCCCGATCAACATCTTTAGAGGTACAAGACAGGGGTGCCCTCTATCTCCACTACTGTTTGCACTTTGCATAGAACCCTTAGCGGCAGCCATTAGGGATCACCAAAGTATTAGAGGGTTGCAAGTGGGTAGAAAAGAATACAAAATAAGTCTCTTGGCTGATGATATCATGACTACGTTATCTGATCCATTAATCAGCCTCCCTAATCTTTTGCAGCTCCTTGCTAAATTTGGCCAGATATCAGGCTTCAAAATCAATGCAAACAAGAGTATAGCTCTCAATATCACCCTACCTGAAGCGCTAGTAGAATCCATAAAACACAATTTCCCCATCAAGTGGGCTCCTACATTTATAACATACCTGGGCATTAACATCCCAAAGTCACTAAATCAAATATATGAGGTTAATTTCCCACGCCTATTCAAAAGAATAAGAGCAGACATAACCAACTGGTCCTCTCTTAATATTTCCTGGTTAGGGAGGATTAATGCAGTTAAAATGAATGTCATCCCCAAAATCCTATACCTATTCAGAACGATTCCGACACCGATTAATGTAAAGGAAATTAAATTAGTACAAAAAACTCTGAATAACTTTACATGGCATAACAAAAAACCCAGAATTAATAAAGCCACGTTGACCGCCCCAAGATTTTACAGAGCTGCAAGATTAGCACAAATGACTATTTGGCATAAAAAAGAGAACTACCCTGTATGGGTGGAAATTGAGAGACAAGTTTTGGGAGATAACCATCTAATCCTTCCCCAAATCTTATGGTTGAGCCTACACCACAAATTACAACTGGATAAGCTGTCATCCTGTATAGACAACTCCATAAAGATCTGGCGAGAGAGTAACAGGAAATCCAACCTCTTGAAAGAAGGTTCAGGATTGACACCCCTCTGGACCCCACACAAAGACTATCGCTTTGACAGATTAACCTAAATGAGCTGGTGGATAGACAATAAGCTAACGGTGGTAGCGGACATGTGGGACCTAAATAGAGAATTCCCCTTACCAATTTCCTTTAACAGGATCAATGCACCCCCCAAAGAATGGCTCAATCTGATAGGAGTCAACGAGGTGCTCACACACAAAAATAAATTAAATAGTCTTAGTGACAGATCAGTAACTGAACGATGCTGCCTCAACAACCCATGGGGGAAAGGTAACATTTCCACCTTCTACAAAATACTCTCTGACACTGATACTCCCGCCAAACTCCCCTACCAAATAGCTTGGGAAGCAGACTTACAGGTTACGTTAGAAGACAAGAAATGGGGTAAGATATTAAAACAAGCAAACAATGTCTCTCTCAACATAACACTTAAGGAGAACGCCTATAAAACAATAATGAGGTGGTACCTCACTCCGACTGCACCGCGCAAATCCCGCATACCCCGCAAGGTGCCCTAGAGGTTGCCCCAAGGAAGGCACCATGCTACACATGCTCTGGGAATGCCCCAAAATTCGCCAAACATGGGATTTTACCTATGACACTTTAGAAAAGCTATGGGGGAAACGTCTAGCGCAGAACCCAAGTGAAGCCCTACTGGGTCTTCCGATCAGGGGTCTTTCAAAAAATGAGCAGTTCTTGACCAGTCAAGTGTTTCTAGCAACCAGATGTGTCATCGCGAAACACTGGAAAGCCACTTCTCCATCGTACACTGAGGTGAGGCAAAAAATAAGATACATACAAAACATGTGCTCACTATCGGCCGAAGTGGGCGGGAAATACAGACGCTGGGCCTCCTGCTGGGACATCTGGACGCTGCGAGATCCTCTCGGAGGTTAGTTCTATTTCTAAAACTCTCACTCTTTTATTAGTAAAGGCACAAAATTCTGCACAAAACTACACAAAGGGGCGCGAGGGTAGAACCCTTCTAGGTCCTCATGTACTGTTTCTAGGCTGGTCCAAGTTTGAATGTTACGTATGTTATGATTTGAAATCTATTTGTAAGGAAACTCTAAAACAAACTATTCGACTGTTCGCAATTTGTATTACTTCAAAGGTTATATGTTTATTTATGTAATGTTTTTTCAATCTATAAACAAAATAAAGGAAAAAATTGAATTAAAAAAAAAGAAATGTAAAACTACACTGTCAGACATACATACAAAGATGTATACAATACCTACAAAATAACTCTACAGTACCTAACAAAGCAATGTATGATCATTTGCCTCTACCCACAGCTCAATTTACTCATCTACAAATTGATTTTACTCATATCCCAAAGACAGGATCAAAACAATTATACCTTTTGGTGATAGTGGACAGGACTTTTCTCGTGCTGCCCCTAGTCTCTGGAACTCCTTGCCTCGCTCCACCAGATTATCCTCTTGCCTCAAAATATTTAAAACCTCACTTAAAACGCATCTCTTTAAAGAAGCTTATCACCTTCCACCCTAACACACTTATCACCTCTCTCTCCCTCTTTTACTACTCACTATCCCTTAGATTGTAAGTCTGCGAGTTTCTATCCTAAGTACTTTGGGAATTCACCATGGTCATTGGATTCCTAGCTCAAAGACAGGGCTGTCCTTCCTTTGCTAAATGTTAATCTGTATTTATCATTGTCTGAACCTAATTTATGTACAGCGCTACGGAATATGTCGGAGCGTTATAAATAAACTATAATAATAATAATAATAATAATAATAAAAGTGGACCAGTTTTCCAGATGGCCTTTGTAAAACAAAGAGAGGATGCTAAAATAGTAGCTAAAATATTGACAACTGAAATTATACCAAGATACGGATGTCCGTTACAAATTAATTCTGATAATGGACCAGCCTTTATTAGTGCTGTAATTAAAGAATTGGTACAATGGTTGCAGATAACCTGGAAATTCCATATCCCTTACCATCCACAGAGTTCAGGAATAGTGGAAAGAATGATCCTCACTACTAAAGAGAAACTTACAAAGGCCACGGCAGGTACATGGGTGAACTGGAAGAAATATTTACCTGCCATACTAGCAGAAATAAGGATGACACCTAATAAAGCTACCAAACTGTCCACTTTTGAGATTCTTATGGGAAGACCATTTCCAACACCTTGGGCAAAAGCCCACTTGTAATTATGCCAGGAGATCTTGATCTCATAAGAGAACAGTATGTGCGACACTTGATTGATAAATTGAATGGCATCTATGGTGATGAGTCTTCTCGCTTTCCTTAGCACCCTTAGTACGCTAGCAGGAACCAACACATCCGTTACAACCAGGTGATCTGGTCTGTGTCCAACAGCTAAATAAAGCAAAGAAGGGAGGCTTCCCATTCGGACCACCGACAACCGTGGTAGCAGTGACTAGGCCAGGCTACAGATATACTCACACCAACGGCTTTTTGTTAGAATGTATTACACTTCTGTTAGAAGATTACCTAGGTGAGATCACGTTGTGATCTAAGAGGGGAATGAAGGGTTAACATTGTGTCTTATTCAGCTCAGCTAGAAACTGCTTTCTTATCTCTAAAAGTATGCATCCTTGAAACAGAGTATCTCCCAATAATTTTTTCCAAGTTTCGTTTTATATATCCTCTGCCAACATTTCTATCTGGATGTGCTGGTAACGGATCATGGAATGTATTAGGGGTAGTGGCACAAAAATGTACAACCGAATGAAAAATAGTCCCAATTAGTTTATGGTCAAAGCAGCTTACCCCAGCCCAGAGAAAATATAGCCCAATTGAGCAACATTTGCTGACTGAGTATACTGCCCTACAATATGTAGAAAGTGAAACACAACAACAAACCGTAACTGTCTGCACAGAATTACCCATAGCACAATGGATTAAGCAGAATGGGCTGGAGGCTTTAAAATCTATAGCCCCAAAACTGATCCTGCAGAAATGGAGTATGTGGTATCTGTAGGAAAGAGGTGGTCTCGCTGAAGAAGGACCATCAGAGATAACCTGACAAATGAGCGGACAAGTGGACTTTGAATCACCACAAGTGGAACTACAGTCATACAATTGATGGGATGTCTTGTAAAAGAAGCTAAGTCAAGGGAGCAACTATAACCAGATAATCAAGATCATGAATGGTTCACTATGGATCTGCAACTCTAACAGGCAAATAAAGGTTATTAACCGCATACCACCATTCATAGGGAATGTCAGGACATTAGTAAATACAAAAGATCATATACACCTTATACTTTATTTGTTATTTTTGTTTTTTTATTTTTTCCACAATGAATACATATCTACTTATGCCATTTGGCCATTCTTTGCATGAAGGGTTAATTATTTTCTGAATGCACACATATATTTCTGAAATTATTAAAAATGATTTCTAAAGAAGATGATCTCATTTTGGCAATTAGTTTTATGCAGATGGTCACCTTAAGAAATGAATCCAGAACTGTTTCAGAGAGACCATATCATTATCTGGGGTACTCCCTTATCCATTCATAATTTTATAAACTAACCACTATCGAGCAGCTGTGATGTAAAAATAAATTGGTTAGATTTATGGCTAGAAATGTCAAACAAATTAACATATTATTTTATAGTTTAACCATTGAGCAAGTCTGTGGATTTGTAAGTATACACTATTTTTCTATTGATATATTCCATTATGTATTTACGAATTTGTTTACAAACATGACATAATGTTATTATCATTGGTAAAACTAAGCCATGTGACTAAAATAATGAGAGTATGATAAAAATAAGAGAATAGCATATATATTAGGACAAAGGACTCTGACAGGAGGCTCACTCTGGAAAAACATTTTTTTCTCTTTTCTGTGTGCTTTACTATATCTGTTTTTGTTTAATCATTTTGTAAAAAGAAAACCAAAATGATTACTTCTAACCAAACTTAAGAAAGAGTTCTATTGAGAAATGGGTCCACTTTTTATCCTCCTAATGGTAAAGAATAGTTATTATATTTCACAATAGAATTGAAATAGACTATATACAATCTTTCTGTTACATTTTTATAAAGTGGATACAATCTAAAAAGGTATTGTAAAGTATAAATCCGGATATGATTACCAATCCATAATTGTTCTCCTTGTGCCCATATTATCCAAAACAGATTGATTGTTTTACTAAATTAAGTTTATTCTGTTATAAAATCCCTTATTATATGATCATTTTATAGCTATATTACAATTGTATTTAGTCTTTCATATTATATACTATTGAAGAAGCTTACTGGCTGTCCAAGGTATGAAAACTGGTAGAAATGGAAAAAATTAACTGGAATGATTGGGCCTATTGGCGGGTCAATACAGTGTGTATAGTGGAGCACAAGGCACCTATGAATATGTAAAAGCAATAGGGATATTGTGGATAGGTGATCAGTGTGTACTGCTTTGAATCAAAAGAAACATCTGCAAGCTCCGCAGGCACTTATCTACAGAGGTGTGAAAGATAGACTTTATAAGTCATTTGCCAATAGGGACTAAAGGATTAGCATATGCAGCCAAGACTATGGACACATATAGAGGACTGTTATTGGTGCACCCCAGCAAGCCAGACAATCAAGCTGCTAAACTGAAACTATTGAAAAAGATCACCCAAACATATTGGCTACTGATGGAAATCCAGTCAGACAATGGCACCCATTTTACTATTACAATTAGTGCAAGAGTTGGTGAACCAATATTATATCACCTGAGTTTTCAACATTCCATATCAGCCTCAAGCTGAGAGGACTGATAAAACTAATTAATGGTTTACTAAAGTAGCAGCTGTGTAAACTGACTTCCAAGCACAAACTACAGGTTGGGTGCCTGTATTAGACAAAGCAGTGTTTGAGTTTAATCAGAAAGTAGGAGAAGGAGGTAATTTACCCTATGACCAAATGACTCGAAATAGTAGTTACTGTGTTTCATCACACAAAGTCTGTCCAAAGGGTGGTCGATACGTTACTGACCTGAGCAGCAAAAAACGTTTACCGCCCCGTTTGCGAGTATACCCTACACCTCTGCAGTGGAACCGCCATTTTATGCTCAACTTTTTAACTTCTATTATGTAAAGGTCACTGATTCCGCATGGAGCAGACTTTTTAATGAAACTACCGATATGCAGAGTTAGTAGACTGATTGCTGATATTTCACCTGCTGATTATAAACCAGCACCAGCAATAGCACTTAATAGCATATGTACTTCAAAGCGTACTTTGTCTTGTTATAATCAATCAATCGAACATAACGTTACTAGGCATATTTAATGACAGAGTTATGTACACATTGCCACATATGAACCGTTGCCTTATCATGTATGATATATATGTGGGGAATATGCATATAAAGGGCTACCTGACAATTATACTGGCAATTGCTATATAGCTCATGTTGCTTCCAAATTTAGATTTATATAATGAACTGCAGGGCATATATACAACATTTATGTGATTCAAAATTAGATGTCTTTGATATATCTAAAACGTGTACATATTTTGTTTCTCCCTATATACAGTGGTTTGTTTAAATTATAGGAGAAATACATTTTCTGTTTTAGAAACCCCTTTAAACTGTACACAGGGCATTATATAGTTGTTAAATAAAAAAATTAAAGTCATCTGAACTGTGGTTCTTCAGAACAGAATGGCTCTTGGATGTATCCTAGTAGCTCAGAGCGATAGTTATGAAGGATGAGAGTTGTAGTTGTATTCCTGATACCAATCACAAAGTCCAGGATGATATTGCACATG